>OX438971.1:21287906-22750406 GCA_949316085.1 Hypercompe scribonia | reverse complement strand
CCTTCTTATTAATAGTAGTTTTAAGATTTTCTTTTTTTTATCGGTTTTTTATATGTGGCCTTAAGTAGTGTAAAATCAATAGACGGTCTCCTTGTTAGAGCTCAGCTGTTCTAAATTAACCGGCAGACGACTTTGCAACAATGATAAAAGTAAATAAAAGTAAAAGAAATCTTTAAAACCAAACTTTTATTGAAATTTGTTAAAGAAAATTAAATAAATAATTCCTTGAAAATTTTAACTATCAACTTACAACGTCATTGTACAACTTGTGTTATAAAACCTTGTCGCGAGATTCACTTTTATAGGTAAAAAGTAAATTAAATAATTTCATTTGGTTGAGTTTTATTTTTAAAAGTTTCACTCTTAGTAAATATGAGTATTTCAATCTCGCGACGTATAAAATGTGTATTATATAATAAGTTATTAACTTATACAGTAAAAGTTTTGAAGGATATGTTTATTTTACTTTTTTCACTGTATTTTATTAAAATATTTTATTTAAAGGAGTTTTTCATTTATTTTATTAATAAAAGCTTATTAAAAGGTGTCAAAGGTGTATTATTGTGTTGTCGTGAGTGTCGTAAAAGGCGACTAAGGGAACCAAATATGCAAGACAACATCATTACAAACAGAAGAAAACTTGAAACAAACCCTATACTATTCCAACCCGTCTGGCCAGCGTGGAATAGTAGGCCAAAACCTCCTTGCTAAGGAGAGGCCTATGTCCAGTAGTGGACTGTAAAAGGCTGTAGATGATGATGATGATGATGACGATGATTGAAAGGTATTTTTAAAATGAGGCGGCTGAAATGGTCCTTGTCTTACATTGGAACGTGTTATTTTTAAATTATCCGGTAACAATTATACGGTAAAGTTGGTATAAAACGGAGTTTTAACACAAAAAAGAGAGAACCTTAGAGTAAACGTATATGATGACATCTGAAATCGCACCAACCATCTGACGGCTAACACTAGCAACATGTGCGCTCATTGATCAATTCAAATAGAATAGAATAGAATAAAGTTTATTGTACACACAATTTTTACAGATTATATACAAGAGCACATCAGTTGAGTGACAAATGGCGGCCTTATTGCTAATTGTAATTTCTGCCCAGCAAACTTCATAATAATTAACGCTACGCGCTCTCCTGACTCCCTGTAACACACTACGAAATAACTTAAACTGACTGCAGAACAGCGAAAGAAAGATGTGAATATCATCAGGAAATAATTTTAATTATTATATACATGTACATCTAAAATTATTCTGCACAGACTGAATCATCAATGCAGAGAACCTTCTGGGGTTACCAACTTTTAAATTCTGCAGCTGATGCTTTTAATATTGTGAGAGAAGATTTTTGGAATTTCATTCTTAAGGTTGTAAAACAAGAGATGGGCGGTTGTATGGAACTTCATTTGTTTCAAAGTCAAACACACAAAATAAGAGATAATCGCAAGTGAGTTAAGCTATTAAGACCGTAAACAGACGTTGCCGTGTCAGCGCTTGTAGCGTTTAATATACATACATACAAAATGTAACTGTCACCCATCAACACGTCTACTAAGTTGAGAAGGATTAGGGATGAGCTTTAAGGTGAGCAGAAATACCTCATTCCTTGAGCAAAGTTGACAACTTTGTATCGTATTAAATTAAAGAAATTGTATTTCTTAGCTGTGTAAATGTCATTGTTTTTTTTTTTTATATTTTTACATTTATTAATGCTCGTCATGTAATCCTCATCAACAGCCTTTAACAGTTCAATACTGGACATAGGCCTCTCCTTGGCAAGTAATCGAAACGTTGCAAAATAGTAATCGAAACGGACTGAGTAGTTTTCATATATTTTGGAGAATAGAAGACTAACTCGGATTACCATAGTGCTGACTACGTCTAAACTAAACTCACATTATGACAGGTGTCAACAACCTTTTACAGTCCACTGCTGGATATAGGCCTCTCCTTAGCAAGGAGGTTTTGGCCCAACTATACCACCCTGGCTTGACGGGCTGGAATAGAGTTTGTTTCTGGTTTTCCTTCTCTTTGTAGTGATATTTTCTAAATAATTTATTCTTATGTCGCCTCTTACGACACCCACGCCACGGGTGACACGTATTCTTAATCCATCACCACACGGACACGTAATGATGGCGATAAAATAAGTGAAGAAATATGTGAAACTAAGAAAAATTATAAAATTTTGAAACACACAATTTCTTTTCACGTAGAGTCTCTTCACATCAAATAAATTAATTTGAATAAGGATTATAACATCTCAGAATAATGAATAATAATAATTATACCTCTACAACTGCAAGAAATTTGTGATGTTTATCCTTAAGGCTTTGTCACCGCTTCTGAAAATCAAGCTGTGTATAATATTTCTCATAATAAAAGTGTGTCGCGTAAACGGCTTTCGAGTAAGGGGTATATTGACGACCGCAAAATAATTGCGATCAACACCGCACATTAAGTTCACTTAATTAAAACTGCGATAGTGGCTCCACTGGATTACATTATAAGTTATTACAGTATCAACGTTGCCACACTATTCGTGGTATTCTACTGTGAGATTATTGGGAACACGAGGGTTTTCACTACTCTTTGGTAAGTTAAGCAAACTAGCCGGCGGGTTACTTCATGGTATGTGACCACCAATGCCCATGGGTACCAAGAGTTTTAATTCCCTCCTCCTCATAAAGAATAGGTTTCTGAGACCTCGGCGACTTCATCCACTCGGTGAAAAGAACCGAAATATTGCTTAAAACTGACTACTTGAGCAGTTGAGTGCAGTAACATCAGCTTGATTGAGTGTTTCAGAAATCACAAAGTAAAATGGATTCAGTACACTATAAAAGTGTGTATTACCACAATGTGAAAAATTAATTGACATAATTAAAACTTCTTGTATCTATGTATCTTCTTAGGTACCATCCAGGTACCATCTATCTTATTAGGTAGTAGAGCCACGCTGATTTCAGCACGAGCGGGCCGGCTCGACCGGGGCAGTCCCACTACCTTCCCACAGGAGACCAACCTAAAGCGACAGCATTCGTGCTGGCGTGCTTCGTTGGTGAGTGTGAAACCGAAGGCTTATTGATGCAGAGGTGACAGTTATCGTGATGACTGTGTGAGCCTTACACTACCACGACGACTATCATGCTTTATACGTCGTCAAGTGGGGCGTGAAAAAGCATCTCACTAGACCGCCATAGTGTAGATCACCATACTGCATTGTCTGCATTTGCAATGAGTATGGTGACCATAACTTCTGGATTCTATTCATGCTTTCCATCAGGCAGAATAGAGCTATTGTGACAGGCTCTTAACATAGAAAAAAAACTGTTAATCCATCTACATTAAAATCTTGGTTTAATGTCTTGAAGTTATATACAGCATAATTACCAACTATGAATGCAATCACGTATTGCGATTTAAAGTGGCATTGTTAGCGTAATAATGCAATTATTAATCGCAAAATGTGCAATTCCTGAGATCAAATATGGCTGCTTCTAAATTTACTATAATCTTTGTAGGCAACACTAATCTAATGTACGTAACAAATAAATACGTTGAAGCTATGTTTATTTTACGGTAAATTAATTACCAACACTAATAGAATGTTGCATTTAATTAATTTGCACAGAACCTAATAACGTATCCACATATGGGTATACAATTAAGTCTCCAATAATGCTGCATTCCTGTATCTTGAGATTATCTGAGAAATCACGGCACGGATTCGAAACGGTTTTGTAATCATCTTCTATATCTATTTAATCAACGATGGTAAAACTATTTGTTGAACCACGATTTACACGTATGAATACTTAAATTCCTATAACAAACTGAATATATGAAGAAGAGTTTGTTCTAAATAATAATTATTTTCTCATAGATTTTAAAATAAGCACAGCCTGTGCTATGGTAACCTAACAGCTGGTCCGGATGTCCTAATAAGAGCAGTTTTTAGATCCCTCCAATTCCTGACGCAGAGTGACACACCGTGTAGTTTTAGTCGGTCCGATTCCGACACACCACCCTACTGCAAACCCCTGTGGGTTAGGTGGGCGTGGGGGTTTTAAATGTAAAAAAAATGTTAACCTAACTTCTGATAACTATGTCTGTATTTTTTTAATACATATATATAAAATGATTATGCTCATCACAGTATTATTTATCCCGGCTAGGAATCAAATCTTAGACATAATAGTCAGCATTACTAACGACTTGACCAACAGACCTAATAGTTTGACAGCATCATCCTAATTCATTTCCTCCCATATCCTCAAAACGTTTGAACACAAAGACACAGTCGCCCGCCTACAATTTCGTGCAGTTAGCACTTGAGAATATAACAAACAGTCGTAAGTGCTTTGCTAACACGACTCACTGAGTGAGTGAGTGACTCAACAATCGAATCATTTCCTGTCACTGTTTACTCAACGCGTCATTCAACTGGACAATATTAGAAAAAAACTACAGAGACTTTGTGCTGATGAACATTTTATCAACTCGAGCACCGCAAAGAATTGAATCATGCATTCGATTCTTTGTATTTGATTCGATTCTTTGTGGTGCTTGAGGAATGTTTATGATTTCATTTAATTACGTCTTATTCATCGGATGTTATTTTTCTTCTGTACTGGGTGAATTGGTGTGTTTAAAATGTCCACTTGCCAATTTTTAAGGAAAAAAAATTTTTTAATCATTTTATCACTTAATAACAAATGTTTTGAGATTCGGTACTTTAAAAATTTGAATTTTGAAATTCTAGTGACATTAATGATTTTGCAGTAAGAATGACTTTGTTTCAAGTTAATTTTAGTTGAATTATTTACCTTTTTTAATAATTTGAGACAAGCCCACAACTGTTTGCCTGTACTGTACTGCAGATCTTGTTCTATGGTGACCAAACTTCTGATAACTATACTTATAAATTTCCAAATACATAAATATTATAAAGAAATTATACCTAGTAACATATGAAACTATGTACTTATCACGTTTTCTTTTGTCACGGATGGCAATCGAGCCCACGAATTCTACCTCAGAAGCTAGAATACAAGACTATGATAGATTTTGTTACAAAAGCCATGCCACATTTGTGTTTTTTTTTTTATATAGAGCTTCGTATATAGTCTGACAATATCTAGAGCTTTAGATTAAAGGCGGCTCTTATTCATAGAAGTATGGAGCCCCTGGGGCTGCGCACGCGCTGTGAGCTCGTTGATGTCTATTGTATGCAAAATGAACAAAGAATATAAATGTAATTACGAAACCATCCCCAATGTGAAAAATTATAATCTTAGAAACTAGATACTCCTTGTTATTTTATTAAATGAATAGTTAAAACAAAAACGCTTAATATAAGTTTTAACTTACTTAGTTAGGTGGTTTAAATAATATTTGTTACAATTTTTTTTAATATATTACAAATTATAAATCATGTAAAGTTATTGCTTTACGAGAAATATATATATAAATATATTGGTACGGCAAATCTATATAATGATAGTGGAAATTACACTGAACATACATTTAGTTTCGAAATGAACTTTTCAGTACAAAAGAAATTCATTTTTCACATTCATAAAGTTATAAAAAAAGTGTGTTAAAAACGGTTTACAATTGTTAAAAAAAAAATTATTTCAACATCATTATTCTTTATCGATAAAAAATGTATTCTATATGTAAAGTCGAAAAGCAGGCTGTACCATGTCTAGGCAGCGGTACAATATCGGGAAGGGAAATTATTGGTACGTTGCCTAGACACGGCTAGATTAGCTGGTCGATGACCTACCAATAGCGCGCACCGATTTGTTCCACTCGCTCACCGATACCCACACCACAACTTATCAATATTATAACGTATTTTCTCTTTTCATAGTCTTAGCGTTAGCCTGAGTATTTTAAAACTACCTAACATTATCTATTTCAATAGTCCAACTCATAGATGAATGTTAATAAATTAGAGTGGCATTAATATTTTGAATTCGACAGTTTGGGAGGATGCATGTTTGTCACACAATCACATGAGAATGACTGAACAGATTTTGATGAAATTCAACACAATGTTAGTTTATATTCTGGTAAAGAACAAACGCTACCAAGATAGGAAGTTGCACCTGATCGAACGTAGAAAAACATCACGATAAGAGAGAGGATGGTTGATGATTATGGTGGATCACTTCAATGATGAACCAGTTAAATGATGGAATATAGGAAGACTCTCCATGAATTATTAGAGAAAACCTCAAACCATTCATTGCATTTGGTATTTATAATCTTACAAATAGATGTGCACATAAGCCAAAGATCCTTTTTATTAGGGAAGGGATCAAAGATATTTGCGTATACCTCAAAGAGTTTATGTGTGTTTTTTTGCAAAACCACCGACAGTTCAGTGTTTTAACCATTGTGTTTGAAATGTGTAAATGCGATACTTGGTCATCCATACCTAACTGTCCGAAGTTAATGCGCCTATTAAAAGTTAATAATAATTTCCCTTGCTATTGAGACAAGTTATAATAAGAGCCTTTTTCTCTTAGAGAAATTTCTTCTTAACGATTTAAAATGTTCGAAGAGTGTGTTGACTTAAGTTTAGATAGAGGAGGTGTGACCAACAGTTGGAATATGAACTAGGTTTTCATCGATATCCAGCTACAGCCTCCCGGAGTGCTATTCATTAGGCGTTTAATATGATGTAGTCCGTGTGGTGACGGATTAAGAATACATAGTGTTACCACCCCTATTCATCCCATGGGTGTCGTAGAAGGCAACTAAGGAAACCAAATATGCAAGACAACATCATTACAAAGAGAAGGAAAACATGAAATAAACCCTACTCCAACCCGTCTGGGCAGCGTGGTATAGTAGGCCAAAACCTCCTTGCTAAGGAGAGACTTATCTACAGTAGTGGACTGTAAAAGGCTGTTGATGATGCATACATATAACTCGGTTCATTCGTGTTCCAATTAGAATGTAATTGAAAATTTAGTTCACTGTATATAAATATATAGTTGGTATTAAATTCTTATATAAAGATTTCATATATTTAATGCAATATTCAACTTTTGTTTATGGCATTTATATCATTTTTGTCACGGTTTTATTAAAACAAAGTACATTAGTTATTTCTTTTGTGAGAAGAAAAGCGAAATTAAACTAGTATAACACGCAATTTGAATTATAAACTTAGAAAATTGGTTTTAAATGGTTAGAAAATATAACGGTTCGATTCCCACACTAAAAATTTGTGTGATCCACAAATAGTCGTCCCGACTGAGTGTGTACTTTGTGTCCGTTGCTTGTGAAGTCTGCTGAGACATTGACAGAGACATTATTCTTTGTAAATTGTCTTTAGAAAAAGTTTTTGACGTTCCCGACTCATGTAATTGATCACCCGCTATTACGTTATAATGTTGGGTAAAAAAATATATTTACACATACACTACGTAATTATAAACTTGAACCTTTCTGAAGATATATGTGTATAAAAAATAATATTATCCATAAAAACCTGTGTATGGACTTAACTACGCGCGTAAGAAGTTATACTTCATATAAAAATCTTTCTAAAAATTTTAATGCTAACAATAGAAAAAAAAGGCATTTAATATATTGAAAGAAAGTTTTATTATAACGCATTACTTAGTTAAGTAAATTTCGCACAGAAAGAAATATAACTTCAAAACTAAAATGTTGATTAACTAATTTCATGGTGTCGGTTTTTCGTGACGGTGTGCGCGTGCAGCGTATTCTCATTATTTTTCCATCACGTCAAAAGAAGTACTACTTCAATAATAGGCCACACACTTCACACACACGATTATCGAGTCCTAAATTAGACACGATCAGCTGATATAATTTAAATGTTTAGACTTATTTACAAAAATATTATTATTAACCTCTTTTTATTTTTTTTTAATGAATTCTAACACCAATGACGTTGTAAGCAAAAGCTAGTATTATTACAAATATAAATCATCTCTGAAATATAAAATAAATTTCTTTCACACATGACTTGTTGTTTGCCAAAAGGCTTTTAAGAAAATATCTTTATGAAGATGTCAGAACAACTTGTATATGAGTAAAAACATATGTATAATAATTAATAATTCTTGAATCGTTAATACAGCCAAGACTCACGCCGTCGTTTTACGTAACACATTATTTGGTTCAAATTAATCCTTTCCGTGGTTTCGCTGTTGGATAAAAAAACGACACCAATCGACTCAGATGTACAAAGTTCCACATTTAGTTCACAAACAAAAAAATATTGAAAATTGAACTTTATTCCCTAACGTTAAAGACGTCTTACAGATTTATTAAGTTTGATTGGTAATGTGTTTGTGGCAACATGTTACGACGGCGACGGCGGGGGCTGGGCGCTGGAATGCGGTCTTCTGAGATACCCCATGGGCTATACATGGGTATTGATAGATGTGTAGCTTATATAGGTGCCGGGTAACTCCATAAACTTAGGACTAAATTATGATAATGAACATTATGAATATATTTTATAATATGTTGTACATGGTGTTCTGTTTAAAACAGCCTTATTGCTTCAAAACTATTTCATAGTTTTATTTGTTATATTACTCATACATTATCAAAAAAGCATAACCACTTGTTTATTTCAAACATATATAGTCTTAATTACTTGGCAATGTAAGGAAGGCGCTGCAAGCCGTCACACAGTGCATACTAGTACGGCTGACAACGTTTACCATATCAACTCTATGGTATGTAAGTGATATGTAAGTTATGAAATGTTTCTTGCTAATAAACTATTATTATTATTATATTATTATTAACTGTATGTATATGTATCTACAAATATGAATTTGTAAGTAACTTCTCAAGTAAATCCTTAATTATTCTCATTTACTGGTAAAGCATGCTATTGAAATTGAGAATAGCACTTACAATTCGAACTAACATTATGAAGTTTAAAAATTTTTGTTTAATAGTGTACAAGCAAGTTGCACATTTTGTCTAAGGACGTAATAAGTAAGATGCCCTGGGAGTGCCAACAAGTTGTACTCACAGCAAATACTCCAATAAATGTTGTACTATCATAGGCAATTGTTTGTATGTTAAGTGGGTCACCAGTGAGAGCAAGCATTATCTCGTGTAAAGTACTTGTGACTCTCAGAGTTGTGGACGTCGATGGGCGGTGGTAGCAATTGTTCATAAGGTGAACCGTGTGCTTGTCTGGCCCTGTGTCATAAAATTATGGATAAAATGATGATGTACTCTTAGCCAGTATTTCAGCCACGGCGGTCGGTTTCAACGGAGACCAGCTAACTAAATGGGAGATATTATAGTGCACAAGCATGTCCACAAACACAGGTGCACTATCTGTTCCATTACTGTCACGACCCGATGGGACAGCTATCCGACATGACCGGGCAGAGATCAAGCGTAGGACCGATGGTTTTACGTACTCTCAGAGGCACAGAGGTTGAGATTCCAACTTCCAAACTTTGTGGCTGTTAATAAGCATCTTTATAATCAGAAGAACTTAATAACATTTTGGGCCCGACAGGAATCGGACCTCAGACCTTTTGATTCCCAGTCGTATACGCTAACTACTAGACTAACGAGACAGTTCATAAAAAGTTAAAAATAAATAATTTAATAAAAAATAAAAGAATTATATACATGTTTTTAGGAAATCGAAAATGATGTAGACATTTATTATTTTGAAAAATCATTGATCCCAGAAGACGATAACGTGTCCACGGTCAATTTTAATTCAAATTTAAATTGACTGAATTCATACGTTACCATCTCCTGAGATCAATGCTTTTGTTAAAAATGAATAAAAATATAATATACATTGTAATATGTACGAGTATATCTCAAATATTGAGTCGAGTTCACAGTGTTTGTGTACATACTGTACGCAAGCAGTGTAAGAGCCCGCGGCGGTAACCACTGGGTGGTTTTTTGGCCGGCCGATTTCGGCCGGTTCAACGACCGCTTGGAACAATTGCCCGCGAGTCATTTGTGTCCTGAGAATATTCTTTTACAACTGTTAATATTCTATGTTTTTGTTTATAAACATTGTTGCCAATTTAGCGATATTAATATCTCTATGTTTAAAGAACGGAAGAATAAGGTTATGTCAGATTCAAGTTTAATTCTTTTTCGGTGTGTTGCTAAGGTAATGATAAAAGGCCAGTGAGTCTTACGGCCTTTCATTCGCATATGATAAAAACAACATTAAACTTTAAACATATTATTTATAAATTGTAATAACTAATTTAAAACTGTAACAAATAGTATGTATTCACGAATATACGTGTGGTAACACTTAAAAAACAAAAAATGTTTCTGTGGTCAATACATCGACGTAACAGAGAATACTTAAGCTCCAATCAAAATTGGAAATGTCAAAATAAGTTGTTTGATACTAATTTCTCAGTTAATCATAATGAAATATTTTGAAACATTGAGGAAAGCAGTGTTTCAAATAATAATAACTTCAACGAAGCGGCAGGATCAAATACTTTTTCAATAGAATAATACTTAATAATACGATTGGTCATTTAAAACACTTAAGAGATGATGTCATAGTATCGTTAAGAGAAAGAAACTGGTCCAATTAACACAGTTTTACTTATGTATAAATGGCTTTTTACTTCTTTGAATATTTAATATCTAAATTATATTACTATGTTTATCATTTCCAAAGAGTCTTTTAAATTTATTTGTTAATAAATCAACTTAATAACATATAAAATACGCTTCAAAGTACAAAAAAAAAAACTGCACCGATGCAATTCAAAATTTAACAATTGTTTTTGCGTTCGCTTTTTTATTTCTCATCAATGCAAAGCGAGTTTTTTACAGTTACATTGTGTGTTATGGAATTTCTAAAAAAACAGGTTTATGTACAAATATCGATCCTAAGCAATGACATCATACCCTCAATGAATCGTGACCAAAGCGATTTGACGAAGAGGCACATGCACTCGCTATCATATATCTTCCTCACGAAGTACCAACACGAAGTGACGATCATCGAATACTATTTTTTGGAAACTCAAATAAAAGTTCTTATCCGTATGTGTATAAAGTTGTTTTTTATTTAGCTCATTATTTATGCCACGGAATCAGAGAGACTTGTAATATTGTATTGAATATCAATAATTCCAAAATTTCAAGGTATTGTACCGAGAAAACAGCTCTCGTTAGGAGTTTTAAAATTATATCCTTGAACAGACCAATCTCCTTCAACCTCTTTTGATTATTTACAGTTAACGTCAAAAAAGTTACTAAGCTCTTTACTTTAAAGAAGACTCCCACTTTATCACACTCACAGTTTTTCTGCTGGTACAATAGGTGGGATGGATTTATATTTTGAAGTAAAGCTCGTAAACGCTTTAACAGCTTACAAGACTCTGCATATGACCGTCTAATTTCAAATAAGATATAGCCTTCTTTTTTACGTGTGGAAACTCCTTCGGGCCGTCACTCCACCGGGGCTTACGGCGGGGTGGTGTATCGAAATCGGACCGACTAAAACCACACGGTGTGCCACTCTGCGCCTGACATAGGAGGGATGCGGGAACAGCTGTTGTTACGAGATCCAGATCCCTCCTAGCGCCTGCCCGCTACTGCGGACACCATCTGCGGGTAAACTTTCTATTTAGGAAACAATGTACAGCCTGTGGTATCTTAGCAACTAGATTGTTAGTAAGTATACTTGTATATATATTTCTAAGTATGTACATTACAATGTATTTAAAAATGTGAAGCTGGTTTACGTTGGTTTCAAAAATACAAAAAGTTTTGCATCCATTTAGCTCAAAGGCACCGACCAATTTTTGTTTGAACGTGGACAGCTGATTTGTTAGTGACATAAATTATAAATAGTTGTTTTTAAATATTTATTAAATTATGGTCACGATCTAATAATGTTAAAAAACATTAAAAAAAATTCTTCATAAGATCTTAATTTGGTTTATAGTAGTACTAATTGTTTGTATTGTTACAACGCCAAAAAACGAAATAACTAATGAAAATATATTCAAAAACTACAAAAGTATGTACATTAACCTTAAAATCAATCTATAGTAAAAGTAATCCTTACTTTTATTGCTAGAAAACATTTTTTTTATTGAATTACAATTAAAATTTTAAATTTAAATAAAAGACTACGCGTGTGGGGTATTTTTTTCTATCCTAGTAACACTTGACTAACGTCAATCTATGCTTCCCGCCTGCGTCTTCTGTCAATTCACTTTGCGTGGCTCACTCATACTGTGGATGTGACTTTGTACTATTTTATTAAATAAGTTACTTGACACAAAATGTTGTTTTCTGTTGGGTATCAACAACAGAAAAATAATATTTTAATTTAAATAATAAATTGTCTATGCCTAGGCCAGGAGTCCGTACAAAGTGGTCGATTTACTTTTGACAGGATGCACATGAAACTTTTAAAATATAGCAAGTTTATGTATTTTTCATAACAATTTTATACCTCATTTCTTATTAATCCAATTATAATATGCCACAGTGAAGAATGGTAGAATATACATAATAAGTTATAGACAAAAGATACCTAGACACGAAACAAATGATGGTATTTATCACACAACAATTTATCCTGTATGATAATCGAACACATAACCTCTGGTACTGTAATGGATACTAAAATACTTCTTTAGATGTCAAAAGTTTTTGCTATAAGTATCTTCAAATGCAATGAAATTATTAAGTTTTTTCGTATCGAGGGTAAACCACCAGACTAATAGGACCTCCAAACACAGGGCTCCATTGTCGTGTTTATACTTACTAACACATATTACTTCTACTATAAAAAAAGACATTCTTGTAACCAGTTAGAGCTAACAATATCACCCAAGTGGACATTTTCACATACGAGCTAACTAAGAGTAACACATCGCACACATGCTCGCAGTTTACATAATATGTTCACAGTCTTTCTTTACTTATCTCAATATGAAATTTCAATTATCAATTTCGAATTTCTTTTGAAATCGAGCTACACAATTATAATCTTTGTCATTCCGTAACAGGGTTGGCAATAGCTTGTAATGATATTTGACTTGTAACGTACTTTCAATATGTAAGCTTATAGATGGTGTTGTTTTAGTTACGGCAGGGACTGAACTAAGATTTTGGATTTATGTATTAGTTATTTCAAATAATAACTAATTTAATTATTGCCCTTTTTGATTCCTTTAGTCCCTATTGATTTCGTATGCGTGATCTTAATTCGTGTTTCTAACTTTGGAAGAGGAGAATTTTCATCATTCATTCCTCATTGTACCCCATTAGGGATGAAATTTTAGAAGAAATAAAGAAACTATTCGTTTTTAAACTTGAAGGTCCCCCTACATGGAAGTCAATGCAATTAAAACATAGAAAATAGATATTGGATGAGAAAAAGAGACAGACATATGTCCGTCCTCGGGTTGTAAAGAGGACAAGACAGGATAGGACAGCACAGGACAGGAATACCGAGTGTTAATCACACACGGAATCACTATTATGCAGCTGGTAACACTTAAAGAAAACGTAATTACATATTTTTTTCCGTTTAACATACAAATTGTTACGATATATCACGAAGGTTTTGTATTATTTGAACGTTTTTAAAGGTGTTCGTAGTTAAATTTTATTTGACCTGCCTAAGTGGCTCTGCCTGATGGAAGCTATGAATAGAATCAAAGAGTTCTGGTCTCCATTGTAAATGCAAACAAAGCAGTACGGTGTCCAACACTAAGTCTCTTTTAGTCGTCATAACAATATTTACTGTTGTAGTCTTTGTACCTTACTAAATATTCACATCAGTAATTTGCAGCCAATTCTTGCAGCCGTATTTTAAAATATTCAATTGCATAACGATATCGAGACATTTGCATTATATTACGTTGTGCAGTTCGTTGTCGCTGCTGCACTTCCTTATATAAATAGCAATGGATTAGCATAGAATGTTCAGATACTAAATTTTATAGGAATAATAAACCGCTGCATGTTAATTAGAATTCTTAAATGGAAAGTATGCGTTAGATGTCTTCTAATTTAGTTTGTGATAACTCCCACTGTGTATACAAAACTAACTAGTAAAAAAGATTAAGACAAATCCAATGTTTGTTTTAATGTTCGTTGTTTTTTCTTTTCCTATAGCAATAATCTTCCTGATAAAAAACACACTTTTTATCAAACATTTCCTTGAAACGATTACAAAGAAAAATTTTGCCAATTTTAGTAAATTAGATAATTTGTATTTAAGTTGTTACCGTCCTCGTATATTTTCTGTTTCCATATTAAAATTTTTTGAGTACAAATTAAAAATTTCGGAGTTTAAAATTTACTATATTCATTTTGCCGAGTTATTTAACACTCTTAAGAACGAGAAATGTAATTCGACGACGAAAACGACGTCAACGTAATCGAATTGTTCGTCAACGGCATTCAATCTGTCATCAATGAGAACACAAAACAAACACATTTACTTCTTGGTGCTAACTCCACTAGACTTCATTAATAAAATAAGAAACAGCTCTTCAAAGTAGAATAAGCTCTTTTTTAACACCGACGACACCGTCGTATTTCACGACCAAAACTGGACAAGTGTTATAAGACGTGCTGAAAGAGGAGTGATCCAATTAAGAAACTGGAAGAAGAAGCAAAGAAACCTATCTACCCTAACTGTTAGCAAGACCAACCACATCTGTGTCTATAAAACAGTGTCTTCTCAACCTAAGAACCCTAACCACGTATACCTACACTCCTACATTCCATCTGTTCTTCCATGTAAATGTGTGATCCTTAAATACAATAAAATTGTTGAATATCTTGAAGACACCTTCGATAAACGCCTTAAGTTTTATACTCACATAAATGTTACTGCTGCTAAAGTTAGAAAAGTGATTGGCATCATGTGACTTCTGAGAAACTTTACCAGCCGGAAAATGTAAGTGTACTTCACTTTATGCCAATCAATTATAAGCTACTGTATTGAAATCTGTGGCTCAGCGGTTAGGACTATAATAATCAGATTAGAAAGGGCTCAACGAGTTTTACTGCTATTTACAGAAAGAAATCCTACCGTTATTCCACTAACGATCTGTATGCCGAAGCAAAGCTACGGTGATTGAGGTAATTATTCATTCTTTATGCCTGTCTTATCAAGCATATAACAATCTAAATTCATTCGAAAAGGATTTACATCGTACAGCCATCCATACGTCACCTAAATGCTCTCTTAAGGACAGCACCATTTTCACATCTAAAAATAAACGAACACACTTTCTACTGGGCCTGGATTACATCGACACTGAGGGGGTAATAACTGGGTACGGAGCCATTGTGCTGGGATAATTATTATGATCAATTATCCCAGCACAATGGCTCCGTACTCCGTACATACGTTATACTGTTTATTGTTTAGTTATTATGAATTTACGGCGGGGTGGTGTGTCGGAATCGGACCGACTAAAACCACACAGTGTGCCACTCTGCGCCTGACATAGGAGGGATCCGGGAACAGCTGCTATTACGACATCCAGATCCCTCTTATTATTTTTAACCTAATTTAACTTTTGAGTATGGTGATTTGTGAAAATGTATTACGTACGCGCAGTTTTCATTGTTGCAATATGTAAATTTTGTATACAAGTTTAACTTAGTTTGGGTACCATTGGCAAACATTATAATACAATTGTACATGTACTTCACTGGAATAAACTGAAATATGTCGTTCAATTAGAAAGAACAACGATTTTTGATTCCATAAGAATGAATAAAATAAAAGGTTTTAAGAATGGTTTATTAATTAAATATAAATTAATCGATTATGTCTTTATTTATTGCACTTTTTTAGGTTGGTTTTTTATTAATTTGTCTTTTTGTCGATTTAAATATTTATTTTATTCAGAGTATTTAAATCAACAGGAGACCTCTTAATTTGTTAGACTGTAGTTTATTCGCCTCAAGAAAATAGTAACGTGTTGAATAAGTCTCGCCCCTGACCAATAACGTTCCAAGAAATTATCGTTTCGTACAAAAGCTTGGAAGCTGATTGGTCAGAATATTAGGTCTAATCGAAATGTTACTATTTATTTTCTTAAAACGAAAGAACTATGATTATTTCTGAAGTCCTTGAGTATCGTCTCGTTTACTTTTGGTAATTGTATGCAAATACAGGTAACAATGTAAGCAAATCTCAGCTGTAAATCTTGTTGCCAGAAAGCTTTACGGTATTTCATGGTGGTGCAAATTGGGTACTTCGTCGTACTGTAGGTTAGTTAAGTGGCTTTCTGAATGAGATTGTGCATTAGACCTGCTTAAAGTATGTGAGAATACTTTATGTTTCACTTCTAAAGCAGTTCGTTCAAGGTTTTCAGGATAAGGTGATGTTAAACTAAACAGTTTATATTTGAAAGTTTATCTTGAATTTGTCTATTTCTAATGCATTTCAAGCAATACATCGCTAGGATATTGGACGTGTGCAATACTTTTTTTCTTTAATTATTTTCATTACTCTATTTTCTAGCGCTGTACATTGGTGTGATATGTCAGATGACTCGCATTTGATTGCTGTTTTGTCCAAATATTTGTATGAAAATACTTACACAATATAACATAATAGTCACATAATAGTCCGTTAGTTTATATAATAGACCGTGTGGTGACGGATTAAGATTACGGAGTGTCAGCACTCTTATTCATCTCATGGGTGTCGTAAGTGGCGACTAAGGCAACAACTTATTCAGGTAAATATCACTACAAAGAGGAGTAATACTAGAAACAAATCCTATTCTAACGCATTTGAAATGCGTGGTATAATAAACCAACACCTCCTTGATGAGGAGAGACCTATGTTCAGCAGTGGATCGTTAAAGACTGTTGATGATGATGACATAATATTAAAAAAGAGTGTGTGTACTCATGTACGTACGTAAGAACTTATACTTCTTTGGCGTAACAATTCAAAAATAACAAACAAAAATATTTATCAGCATCATAAACACGATTGAATTAATATAAACGTCAATATATTTTTAATTATTCACACTGATTAATTGTACTGGTACGACACACGTTAGCAACTAACTTTAGACTGTTGCATTTTTCTATCGGTAGCAACTAACTTCAGACTGTTGCTTTTTTCTGTCGGTGTGCGCGCGTGTCGCAAAAATTCACTCTCATCATTTTTCCAAATCACGCCAAAAGAAATATTACTTCAAAAACTGTATTAATTCATGTCCTACAATACTAGTGGACTAGTTTTGTTACAACAAGACCTACCTACAAAAGAAAAACTCGAAGGCGTAGGATTTGGTTTTACCTTGTGCGTATTTGTCAGTCAAATACTATTGAAATCAAATTTCTACTACTGTTTATAATTTCAAATTTCGTTATGGTATCGTTTAGAAGCTTTATTCTTGAAGGCTTTATCAAATATGGATCATAATTTCCATCCATCGGCCTCTGTTTCACTTCAATAACACTTTAGGTCCGACGGGCCGGTCAGCCGCGGCCGTCATGCGGCTTAATTGATGACTCGCGAGATCAGACGTTCGGAAACGATCTGAGTATATACCAGTACATACATATTATTATACTCATCATTTCTGAACGTCAGATCTCGGTATGCCAGAGATAATACAGGCTATTTTCGTATGTTAAACGATGTTTTTTTTGTTTATTCCTTTTTGAATTCACTTGTTGGCATGTAATGGGATGTAATGAGAGTTATTGGATAGATACATTAACGTCTTTATCCCTGTAGCGACGGACTAAGGCATATGAAACATCCATGTTTTAACGGCTATAAGTTTAGCGCATCTTATGTACTTTCTGGGGATACCTACTGTAGTGAGCCGGGTACTTTGGGATCAAGATGGGAAAATTAGATAAAAATGTATTTGTTAAAAAGGGATATTGCTAATAGGAAAGCATCGGTTCAAACAGGATCACATACCTGTTTCTGAAATTGGCAATTGTCTTAAAGTCTAAACTATAGGACTTCAGAGCTGTTAAAGTGTCCGTAAAATCAAAAAATATATCTTCAATCATCAATATATCTCCATTCTAATTAAAAGTATTGTTATTGTATATCAGATAAAACAAATGGTTGCACAAATGGGTAACATCTCTTTGAATGTATACTTTCCATTTGATCTCATTAACATTTGGAGAAAATGGTACCAGTAAAAGATTAAGGAGAGAATACAATGAATGATGGTTGATTTTTTTAAATTTTTGGCGTGTTCTACAACAACGTCGTATAGACACCGCTCTGTATATCAGTTTGATAAATCGTTAAATATTATTTGATATGAGTATGTTATCCTCATAAAACAAGCAACCAAAGATTGTCTTTCCCAGATATTTATCTTGGGGACTGTAATTCAATATTGTAAGGAATTGCTATTTGGGATACATTTTTGGCAAAAGATTTATACGGATATTATAATAATATTAGAGTTATCCAATCGTGCTCGTGCCATGAATAAAAAAATAAGGAACTGAGATTTTTTTGTTTCAATTTATGATGGAAGGAAACATTTCTTAAATGGAAAAAAATATAATATAAAGTAATGTATCATAGCAAACAATTGAAATTCTTTTAAAGTCTTAAATTTAAAGTTGGATGCCGAATCTTTAGAGGGTGTATGTCTAACAGTATGCCTTTTTCAGCTGAGACATTGATGAAGGTATGAATTGTGTTGCCACAAGATTATCTATATATTACGAGAGCAATATGAAATGGGTTAATAATAAACACCCAATTTCTATGCATGCGTGTGAGTTATAGCTTCAATTTCATTAATTAAAAGTGGCTATTTGCAGATTGAAACAGATTTCGTGAACTGTATGATATGGACATAAGTTATTGGTAGATTTTAATTCAAAATTATTTCTAAATGTAGTAGCGCTTGGTTTATAGCGATGAGTTTGTGATATTGTCATGTCATAACATGGTACATATTTCTGGTAATATGGTCATTTTAACAAAATATTTTTCTAAACCTGCTAAATATTGTTTCTGTAATCACTACTCGTCTAAGATAACTTTTAAGGTTTGAGAGAAAGAAAGGCTAGAACCTCTAATAAAGGCATAAATCGGCGTTTTAAGAAGTCCGGTTATTATATCATAATATGTAGTGGGTAAATGGGATATATCACCTGATGGTAAGTGTCTACCGACACTCATGACCCCTACAATTCAAGTGTCACAAACGCGTTGAAGCCTAAGATTGCCCGTGGAATAAAGAAAACCGGTTTTCTGTAAGATCATGGTATCATTTTAGTCCAGCTGGTCCTAGTTTTTCAGTGTCTTTCTTTATACAGTTCAACTCGTCGAGAAGTCATATGGCTATATAAATTATTGTTGAGATAATCTTGAATTGTGTTATGTGTCTAAGACGATACAAATAATGAAAATTGCAAAATACAATTAAGTAAAGAACAATTTCAAAGACCAGTCTTGTATGCATTGGTCTTTTTAAATGTGTATAAAATATATTGTCTAAGAAAAGAAGCAAGTCACTGGAAAAAACTGTAACATGCTTTGCTTACGCTGTACCAGCCAAGCAGCGATGCTTACTGTGCCGTCGCCTCGTGTCGCCGCGATCACCTCATTTCACGGTAATTACTGACATAAGATATATGTCCACGCACCTTTAGGCTTATAAAATATGCATTGGTTTAATTCAGTTCTCTTTAACTCCGCTGCCACTTTCATAATTAGGTTCTGTCCTCCATTGCTCAATCCCCAGCTGAATGATATTATACGAACACTCGTATAACACTTTTTTGTCTCAAATTGGATTTCAGTCCCCAAGGCTTTAACCCTAACAATATCATGAAAGGTATAGCCGCAAAATAATATTATTATTAGACGTTTATTTGAACACAGAAGCACAATGACTGCGCGGTTGGCCTAGTGGTTAAAGCGGGCGCCACGCTGCACTCGACTTCGCTGAGTGTTGTGGTTCAAACCCCACATGAGACAACACTTTGTGTGATGCGCTAATTGTTATATTGAGTCTGGGTGTTCTTTGTGTCCGTTTCTTGTATGTTTGTTCAGTCCCCCGTAACATAGGATTTATTTCTAGTGTGGACTTTGTCTTTTTTTAAAAAAAAGATAAAGAACAATAATGAAAGGGACATGTCTATAATATAGAAGTGATGCAGAGGTTCTGTTTATGAAGTTGCTAAATTTTGGTTGTCTATCCAGACGGTGTAGTGGTTAAAGTGGTGGTGGTCGCAACGCCACTTCCTACTGCGATGAGTGTTGTCGGTTTGATCCCCATACATCACAACACCGAGTGGTCCACAATTGTTGTTTGAGGATGCTCTTTGAGTAAGAGACTCGTCTTAGAAAAAAAGAGAAAATGAAAACAAAGAAACAAAAAAAGGTCACTAGGTTTTTTATTTCTTTCTTTACTTTTCTAATTTTTTGGGCAATCGCTATTGGCCAGGGTTCAAATGTTTCAGTACATTAACTATGTGTTTTATCCTTTTAATAGTTATTTACTATTAAAAATATATGACTTCGAAAATGGCCCAAGGAGACAGTACTGAAGTTCAAATTTTCAATTTGCGGCATTCAAAAGTTCATGAACCAAAAAAAGGAAATCGTTTACCGAACAGAGGAGGAAAAGGCATTGGAGTTTTTTACTTTTGGTTGTTGAATAATGAGTAACATAGTAGTCGCTACATGTGAGCAAACATATATCTCTGTTGAGATGCCTGACGCTATCCATCTAACTGTTTTTTAAATCGTGGGACTTTTAAGTACTATTCAGAATCCAAATATCTTTAAATATTGTTTAAAACTTTATTTCTAGATACACAATGCGAAGGAATTTAAAAAAGTAACGTTATTGAGGCATTTGGAAATGTTTACCATAAGTATATACAGTGAAGTATATGTCTGATGTCTGTGAAATAATTTGTTAACATATATTAAAATTTTGATAATATTAGTAGTAGCAGTTATTTAACTGTTACTACTAAGTTGTAAGTTGTAAGAGTTGAAAGAACATCTCTTTTTCTAATGAGCCTTACAATGGTCTGTATCTTTTTTTTTTGAATTGTGATTTTTTTGGTGGCTGAGACATTTACGTGCAGTTTTATGCAGGAAAAACTTGGTGTTATAAATTAGTAAGATGTCAGTAGTCTTCTTTTCTAATTAGGACTAATTTCATTTATATTTTAAGCATACCATTTTTTTTTAACGTGTGGAAACCCCCTGGGGCCGTCACCCCACCGGGGTTTACGGCGGGGTGGTGTGTCGGAATCGGACCGACTAAAACCACACGGTGTGCCACTTTGCGCCTGAGATAGAAGGGATCCGGGAACCGCTGTTATTACGACATCCAGTATTTTAAGCATACCAGAGTCAACCTTAGTAAAAATGTCTCGTTTTAATTTTAATTGGATCTTTTCTGGATTGTGAATAGTAACCGTCATTTATACAAGTTAATACGGATTGAACACGCAATTACGTCATTAAGGTTGTAACCAAACAAACCGACCACTTATAACCGGAGCGGTAGTTTCAATTAGTGAGTTCAGAGCTGAGATTTTATAATTTGTGTCATTACCATAATAGAACCTATTTAAAAATATTTAAGGAAAATATATTTTTTACTTTAAAGTTCTATGCAATTGTAATATAGTAACACAGTCCACGATACTCAGTACTTCATGTTTAGTTTTGTCGTTTTTTTTTTTATTTATTGTGTTGTCATATTCATATCTTGTGTGAGCTTTAATATATTCAGTCTTGTACTATTGTATTAGATGTAGTTTTTAATGATAGTGTATGGCAAAGTAGTAAATAAATAAATAACATAGGTCAACTTTGAGTTTTGAGATCTGTTTCTTTATGTTTTAAGGTTCTTTTTCGTAGCAAGACAAATGTTTACTTAAGTATCTGTTTCCTTGAAGTTGTTAATCAAACTTTTAAAAGTAAACACAATTAGTAGATGTGGTTGTTTCAGTTTTAATAATCCTTACACTACACAGGAATATAAATATTGATAGAGCACTCTCCGTTGACTCACGGTCAAACTTAGTACAAGTTTGACATATGATTGTATGACTGCCTCGGTGGCCCAGTCGTGGCGTTTTTTTTTATATATTAAGAGCCTGCCAAAGTGACTCTACTCTGCCCGATGGAAAGCATGAATAGAATCCAAGAGTTGTGGTCACTACACTCATTGCAAACGCAGACATTGCAATGTGGTGACCCACACTATGGCGGCCTTGTGAGATGTTTGGGGACGTAAAAGGCATGACAGTCATCGTGACAGTGTAAGACTTACACAGTTACCACGATAACTGTCACCCCTGCATCAACAGCCCTCCTGTCTCACACTCACCAACGAAACACGACAACACGGATGCTGGCGCTTTAGGTTGGTCTTCTGTGGGAGGGTAGTACTGCCCCGGTCGAGCCGAATGTGACTGCGTCCATGAGGTCTCGGGTACGATCGAGTTGGACCAAATGTTTGTAAGATCTTCAAATATTTGTTTCAGAGTTTGATTATATATATATATGTATGTATTTACAAGAAAAAAAGTATATAAGTATTTTATTAGTCAATCTAGCTGTCATGATACAAGCAAGCAGAGCTTGTTGTTTGAAGTTAGATGATGTTGTGTATCAGATGTCTGATTTATTTATTTATTACAAGAATTCAGGCTGACTAGGCCAATATTAAACCTTTACAATCCTTTATAAACATTTTTTGAGACCAAGTTGGTAACTCTCAAGACAAAATTTGTGCAAAAAGTTGATATATCTATCTGTGTGTATCAGCATTATGTATGTCTATACTGCGATTAACCTTTCTATGTTCCCAGCATTAGATATCTATTTAAATTGCTGCATTAACCATTATTGATATAATCGAGAATCGCTACAATGTATCGATATTCAAAACAAGTAAAGTTAAGTGCTTCATGTTCACTTCTAATCGATAATGATTGGTGTTTATTAAATTAATGTATAGAGTTGCATACTACTTTCACAGAGTACTGTTTACTTTGTTGCTCATGGAACGTTGAGAGAAAATTGAACTCGAGAAACCCTTATTGCTTTTATGTTGATTATCTATTAAAGTGTTATTAAATGCGGGTGTTATATTGGCTTGGTATTTCTTCTGTTTAGAACCGAGAAAGAAAATTTATTAGATTTTTTCTTGATGCAAAGATCAAACGAATAATCGAGTTACTTGGTGACAAATGATTACTCGCATCCAACACATGCAACTCAAGAGACTGTAGTGATTTACCACTCTTTGCGTCAGACCTACGAGGGAAGCGTTGGCCCTCTGGAAATCCCATCAACATTAACAGCCCTTACAGTCCACTGCTGGACATAGGTCTCTCCTAAGCAAGGAAGTTTTGGCCTATTATACAACGTTGGCCAGACGGATTGAAAAAGGGTTTGTTCCAAGTTTTCCTTCTCTTTGTAATGATGTTGTCTTGCATACTTTGTTCCCTTAGTCACCTTTTACGATACCACGGGATGAATAGGGGTGGTAACATTACGTATTTTTATTCCGTCATCACACCAATAGGTAGTAGGAATAGATAAGAAAGTAAGTAACTTATTTTTAACGTTATTTTAAAATTTGATTCTGTTGCTTTCATTCTTCAGAAAGAATTTAAAAAGTAATAATTGTGATGCACAAAATTAGTGTGTCTGTAGAATTAGTTAAAATATTTATGTTTTTAGTAATGTGCAACTGTCGTATCATTTCTGCCGAGCCGGTCCAAATGTGCCTCGGCATGGTTCTGCCTTGATTAAATGATTACTTCAATACTTTTCACCGCGTTTTAATACTGTTTTTTAAAAAAATCCTATTAGCAGAATAATCCTGAAGAACTGTTGTGATTTTTTTTTCACTCTGTAAGACTTACAGATTGCTGTGTGTGTACTTTAATTTGTATGCTTCGTTGGCAGTTCGCGGTTAGCGTATGCATCTGCTCATCAAGAGGTCTCGGTCTCGGAGGAGGTCGGACCATTTTTTTTTTTTTACGCGGGGAATGCTTTTCGCACCATACCCTCCGGAGGGACGAAGGGCGTGTGTGGGACTCCCGGAAAACCGGTATACCCACTAAACCCCGCAGCGGCCTACCTCGGCAGTCGGCAGGAGCTCCAGGAACGCATTAGCGGCTTCTAGAGTCCTCCCTGCCGTACCTCACAAGTGAGGTACATCCCGGGCACCTCATACCCCAAGGGCAGGACGCTATCGCACCTCTCTCCGCCTTGCACAGTAAGAGGCAGAACAGCGCTCCGCCCCAGACGACACTCCCCGGCCGCACCGGAGTGTCACCTGTCTCGGGTCGTTTGCAGCAGTCACATCGCCCTAAGATGTGACCGCAGCGACCCTTAGGCGGCGATTAGGGAACTAGCGACCTCTGCCGCGTCCCCTTCGCCGCCTCCTTCGAGCGGGATCGGCCCTTTCCCGATCTCGCTCTGCTGTCTCCTTCCGGATCATAACATGCTCACAGAAGGAGACCGCGGCTTCCCATCCCTCACGAGTCGCCAGCATTGCCGTGATCAGTGCTGACGGCGTAAGGTTTTGTCCGATCCGTCCGACCAGGACTCGACGCTCAGACTTCCAAGCAGGGCAGTCCTCCAGCGTGTGCTGGGTGGAGTTCCTTTCGGACTCGCAGTGGTAGCATTGTGCCGTAGCCTCCCGTCCTATTCGATTCAGATACTCACCGAAGCAGCCGTGCCCGGTGAGTATCTGAGTCAATCGATAGGTGACACAGTCGGTCCTCTCTATCCACGCTTCGAAGTTCGGCAGAACGGCTCCGACGGCGCGTTGGCTAGCACAGCCCTGAGTTTCGAGCCGTGCCTGCCAAGCCACCAGAGCATGCTTATGCGCGTTCTGCCGTAGCATTCCGGGCTCATGATCTGGCGCGGCCTCTTCAGCACTCCGACCGACAGAACGAATTTGGTCATAAACCATTGCGTCCATGTCGGCTAGAATATCGAAGGGCGGGGATCGTGCCAGGATCGTCGCCGCCTCATAGGAGATTGTGCGGTACGATCCGTATGGCCATCAACCGCTGCAGGCTCCTGAGTAGGGCCTGGCAGCGGGAGGCACCCGCCAGGTCACTAAACCAAACGGGCGCCCCATAGAGGACCATGGATCTAATAACCCCCATATAGAGGTGGCGAACTTCTTCCCGTGGTCCCCCGAGATTGGGCAACAGACGATGCAACGCACCCGCTACCCCCCGCACTCGGGGGACTAATCGCCCGAAATGCTCTTCGAAGCTCCATCGACTGTCCAGGATAAGGCCTAAGTACCTCATGTACTGGCCCACCTGGACTTCAGCGTCACCCACGCGAAGACATGAGCTGGGTGGTTCCTGGCGCCTGCGTAGGCCATGAAACCATATCGCCTCAGTTATCTGAGGCGCCACACTAAGGCCCAGCTGACAGATCTTGTTTACAACACAAGCCACCCCCTGTTCGGCAAGCCAAAGCACTTCCTCAAAGCGTGGCCCTCTAGCCAATATAAGTGTGTCGTCCGCATAGCAGACTACGCTTAGGTCAGAGGGCAGATTGATACAAAGGACCGCATCGTATGCAAGCTTCCACAGCAATGGGCCCAATACAGAGCCTTGGGGAACCCCACAACACACCTCCCTCTGGTTGTCTACTCCATTCCGACCGATAAACTTCACTGCCCTGTCGCCTCTATGACGCCCCGCAGGTAGAGCGGCACCTCGTGATATACAAGGGCCACCCTAATTGCCTGCCAGGGGAGGGTGCCGAACGCGTTGATAATATCAAGGCTAACCGCCAACGCCACCCCCCCTGATTGGATTGTCGACTCCGACAGGGATCGAACACACCTGACAGCATCTACTGTCGAACGTCCCCGTCGGAATCCAAACTGACAGGCCGACAGATCAGGGCCCACTTGCTACAGATGCCCACTGATCCGGTCAGAGATAATCCTCTCAAAGAGTTTCCCCGACTCGTTCAGCAGGCAAATCGGTCGGAATGCAGAGGGAGAATCTGCAGCCCTTCCTTCTTTTTTCAAAAGTACCAGTCTCGCTTGTTTCCAGTCGCGGAGGAAGATACCGAGGCTGAGACAATCTGTAAAGATTCGCCTCAGTTTGTTCCCCAGAACCGACAGAGCTATCACCAACGCCCGGCCTGGAACACCATCAGGTCCAGGCGCGGTGTTGCGGGAAGCCAGCCGACGTATGACCCGGTCCAACTCCAACTCCGTCACCCCATATTCATCTGACCAGGGTTGCCGGTCCGATTGTGACGGAGGAATCGGGGGACTGTCCTGGACCCTTGGGAAGAGTGTATCTAGCACTCTTCCCAAAAATTCTGGGTCCAGAGTTTCCGTCAACGGAGGGACCCATGGCTTCAGTTTGCCCAATACCATTTTGTATGGGCGCCCCCATGGATCCCTATCCAGTCCCGCGATGAGTTCTTTCCATGACCGAGCCTTGGGCTCTGCGATTGCATCGCTGAGAGCCTTTACAGCAGCTCCATATTCCCGCCGTGCTCTATCGATCTCTTCGACTGTGGCTCGCCGTCTTCTCCGAGCTCGAAGGTATGGGCGGCGCAATCTAGCAACCGACATTCTCAGCTGCGCGATCTCTGCGCTCCACCAATACGCCGAGCTCTTTGTGGCTGCCCTGACTCGGGGCATTGAGGCATCACATATGGACGCCATAATATTCCCAAACCAGATAGCCAGTTCTACTGGATCGTACGAAACTCTTTCCTCCGACCAATCCGCGACGTGGGATGCAGCCACAGCCATACCTCTGTTGAGCTGCTTAAGGGACCATTGTCACGAAGGTTCTCTTTCCTGCTGAGGGCGATCCGGGCGGCGGAGTGACACATCGAATAAGATGTGTCGGTGATCCGAGAGAGTAACCACTTCCTCCGCCACTCGCCATCCCTACACCATGTGCACTGCAGAGGGAGTCGCCCACGACAGGTCGACAATAGACTTCCCCTGCCAGCGTACACAGGTGCTAACTGAACCCCGATTGAGAAGTTGGAGGTCCAGTCTAGCTGCCCACTCCAGGATAGCCTCTCCCCTCGCGTCGTCCCGGGTGTCGCCTCACTCTCTTGAGTGGGCGTTGAAGTCACCTAGGACGAATACCGGACGGGAGGTGAAGCTGCGGATGGAGATTCCTAACCCGTGTAGGTATGCCTCATACTCAGCTAGGCCGCGATTGGGAGAGAAGTAGCAGCCTATCACCACTGTTGCCCCCCACTCGACTGCCACAAAGCCCGCACCTTTTTTTTAGAAGAGAGCAATGGAGGCTTTCCCCACCCACCCAATGTATAACCGCTAAACCATCATCCGCCCCGAACCAACGCGGATGGTCTGGTATGTTGTAGGGCTCTGCAATGACTGCCAGGGCAACCGACTGCTCCGCAAGTGTCTGAACAAGAAGATCCTGTGCTGCGCAGCAGTGGTTAAGGTTGCCCTGGAGAATCTTAGTCTGTGGTGGGAATTTCAAGCCTCCATTGCCTCTCCCGTCGAGTTAGAACTCGTTATGGGTTGAGGTTGGACCTCTCCAATCTTCTTTTTCTTCGGTGGGCAGCAACTTTTGCTGCCCAGTCGATGATTCGCAGGCCGGCCGTGGCCGAGACACACTGCACACCTCGATGTGTCTGCTACACAGGCTCGGGTCTTGTGGCCCAATTCCCCACAGCGGAAACAGCGCCCACTCCTGTCAGCGTGCCCCATTTCGAGGCATTGGTAGCACTGCAGGGGCCGTGGTGCTAATACTTCTGCACGGACTGATGCCCATCCCACATGCACACATTGAGCGGCCGCAACTTGGCGTATTGCCGTAAGTGGGCCCCGGAACCGAACCCTTCCCAGGCGCGCTGCAGATCTGCGTATTTCGCCAATCTTAATGTCGGAGGAGGTCGGACCAGAAAAATGTTACTGAATTTTTTTGATCATAGAAATGTTTAATAACTAGCGTGTGTTTGGAAGTTGGAGTCCTTATTCCCGTGCCTCGGAGAGCATTTAAAACCGTCCTGCCGTGATCTCAAAGCGGTCGTATCGGATAGCCGTCCCATCGGTTTGTGAGAGTGTGGGAACAGAGTGAGGAACAGTGCGCCTGTATTTGCGTACGCATTTGTGAACTATTATATCTCCTGTGTAGGCTAGTCTCTGTTGAGACTGACCGCCGTGGTCAGATTCGGCTAGGAGTATATCATTCTTTTCCTTCTGTTACCTTCTCTTCTTTTCTACATTTTCCATTTATAAAGTTAAAGTAAAAGGCTCATATTCATAACAGGATTCAAATTGTAAATCATTTACATTATTCAATGATTTTGTATGATTAATATCATATTGTTTTTTATCTTCATTACTTTCTTTTAAAAAGACAACACCCGCACTAGGAATAAACCCTGTGTCGGGGGACACTTTACAAACATATAAGAAACGGACAAAAAGAGCACCTAGACTGAGAACAACAATTTATGGATCACACAAAGTGTTGTGCTATGTGGGGTTTGAACCCACAATATTCAGAGCTGTAGAGAGCGGCGTGGCGACCGCTTAAACCACTAGGCCAACCGTGCAGTCAGGTGATAAAATTTATGAAGGAAAGTAAATGTCAGAAATAAACCTTTCCGATTTTATTGTTGAAAGAATTTATGTTATATAAATAGAATCCATATAAAATATGAGTGTCAATGATCTGGGTATGCAATTTAAATGCAAACATCTAACGTCTGCGTCTTATTTATTCATAAACTGAAGTAATTTAGACTTTATGGTAAAGCATAACAGATATATATATTATTTATTCCAACTTGAAATTATTTCTCGCCGACACGGCAAATGATAAATGAATCTATGAGAAATGAATTTATAGATTCACGAACAATGAACAGAAACCATTTGTTACGACAGTAAATTAGGTCGATTTTTACGGAATCGCTCGAGATATGTTGCGTTAAAGCTTTGTTTGGAAATGAATTGTATCTAATTTGAGCTAAAAAAGAATCTTCAAAGTGTGCGCAAATAGAGATTAATGTACGTTGAAAGAAACTATTCGGTTTGTACATTTGTGATCCAATTTTTTTAAGACTTCTCCAGCACTAGGAATAACTGTGACGTGGGGGACTTTATAAACTTACTTGAAACGGATGCAAAGAATACCCAGATTGAGAACAAGAATCTGTGGATAGCACAAAATGTGGTTCCCCACATGGAACCACATTTTTGTGGTTCCCCACATGGATCGGACTCCAAACACTTCGGTGCAGTACGAAGCAGCGAGGCGACCACTTTAACCTCTACGTCATCTGTGCAGTCAAAAATCAGTGTCTAGAATTTCGTAGCCAGAATGGCAAAAACACGACCCATATCAGTCATGTCCGCCCGTTCGTCTGTCTAAGCTATGTTTCAGAGTGTTTAAAATCTATGATTTTGCATGGATATATATTATATACTAGTCACGTCGGTAAAGTGGTAAAATAAAGTCTTAAAAAAAAGTGTTTTTAAGTTGCCTTTAAAGTAAAGATGTTTTTTTATATTTATCTGCCTCAAGATGTAGAGTGCCGTTGCATAGGTTTTTTAATTATAATAAAATTTTATAAAGATAATACCTTTAAGCGCTGGTTTTTGCTACAATCCCTCTCTTCCTGCCAAGCGGTGATACTTGGAGATCTGACAAAATAGTAGAGTGTATAAAAAAATTAAAAAGAAACTATCACAAGTATGTAGTCTACCAGCTGGTTCGACGTTACGGGCTGAAGATACTGTTATATGTATTTATATGAAATAAGGAAACACTTTTATTATGGAACATTAAATTGGGCGTTGCTCGACATGCTCTTGGCATTTCTATTATTGATCTCATCACATAGTTAACATTACGAGTTATCGTCTTTCAAATAGATATAATTTTATTAGCTCTAAAGCAGAAGCTTACGTGACATAGCATACTTTGCTGAGTGTTATGGGCTCAAACCCAACATGGGACAACACTTTGTATGATCCACAAATTGTTGTTTTGAGTCTGGGTGTTCTTTGTGTCCGTTATTTGTATGGTTGTAAAGTCCCCCGCGACACAGGATTTATTCCTAGTGCGGGTGTTGTCTGAAAAAAAAACATTTACATATGTATGTGACAGTTAAGTTTTGTTTAACAAAGTAGTTAAACTATACTTAAGCTTAGGCTTTACAAGTTAAAATTTATCAATTATTTAAATAACAGCAAGGTTTCTAATTGAAACTAGTTACACCGAATACCCGTAAAGTAAGTGAACTGTTGTACACTCAATACTATATTGAATCGATTCACGGTTATCCAATTCTACGTCGCGTCTGACTTCTTACTTTCTAGGTTTGGCATTATAACCTAAAAACAAGAAAATCCCTTTATAAATAACTGAAAATAAAGGCTATTTTTACAAGTGACACTAGGCGTTGTATAAATATTTAATAGTTTGAGGGTTATATCGCAGACTACGGCTTACTAGGTATATTCAAAAGTGTAATAAATTAGTCATCCTATTCGTGCTGCAGAAAAAATAGAAAGTAGTAGAGATTTTGACAGTAGATTGGTCTCTTATTACGTAAATTTGACTGAAAACAAAAAGTGACATTTGATTTACCTCTGTTTACTCTTTCAATGAAAAGGACGGTGTAACGGCCGACCCCTAATAAAACTGTCAAAAAATAATTATTTTAGACTCATTAAAAGAGAGGCAGCCCTATTGGTTGCGTCGTTACGGCTGCCATCGTTAAGTTTCTATTCTATGCGAGGCCTAGATTGCAGGCACTGCTCGACGCGCTCGGTGCGTGGTGCCAAACCCCGCTATTGTTGTGTAGTCTCAATTGAATATCATTTTATCCACGTATATAAAGTCCATTGTGTAAGTACAGTATGAGAACAATACACAACAACTTACTTTTGACTCCTTGAGTGGCACGATCATATGGTCCTTATGGTGGCCATTCCTGATTCCATATCGATGGTAGTCAGATACGTTAAACGCTTTAAAATGAGCCATTAGTATTTAATGACGTAACCTAGCCGATTTCGGCCATGGCGGTTAATTTCAACGGAGATCAGCTAACTACGTAGCAAATATAATAGCATCTGAGTCTGTGCGTTAACACAGGTGCACTTTCTGTTCCCTCAATCTCACAATTCGATGGGACGATGTATGTGTATTGAATAATATATATACATATATATGTATTAGTTATATTTACCTAGAATTAAATTGTAATAAATAGGTTTTTAAATTTATGCAACATGATATGTTGCTCGAAACGAATATTGCATGTGGTGTTTGCCTGTTATTACAAATGTTATATCTGTAAGATTTGTTGATAAACTTTAATTAATTTAATAAATTATTGATAGCAAGCAGTCATCGTTAAGCAAATGGTTTCATTGCTTTTTACCAAATGCATAAATTTACCAGACCCCTCTCCCTGATTCTGGGAAAGGGGAACTTACCTACAGTATATGATTATACATTATAAAGTATACGTAATTTTCAACCTTTAATAGTTCACTGGCAATATCAACAATATTGCCAGTAAAATTGCTAAACTTAACTGGCAGTGGGCAGAGCACATTACACGCTGAAACGATAGCCGATGGGGCCATAAAGTTCTAGAGTGGCGACCGCGTACTAGGAAATAGCGTTAGTACGCCCCCCACAAGGTGTTCCGATGACCAGGTGAAGGTCACGGGAAGCTGCTGGATGCAGGGGGCACTATGTCCAGCAGTGGACGTCTTTTAGATGAGATGATAATGATGATGAATAGTCCACTGCTGGATATAGGCATATATCATGGGCATAGACACGAGCCTCTCTTTAGAAAGAAGATTTTGGCCTACTATAACACGTTGGCCAAACGGGATGGTTATTGGATAGGGTTTGTTTCAAATGTTTCATCTCCTTGCAGTGTGTATTTACACATTTAGGTGCACATTTGTATGCATGTATATATTTATATTTGTTAATGTCTGTCACTTTTACGTATTTCTGGTCAGTTATAACCTCGATGCACCATCCTCACTAGTTCTCTACACTCCTTAAAGGTTAGCTGGAATTGAGCGCTCAGGGTATTAAGTCCGTCGATGTACATAAGTGCACGAAGTTGTAAATAAATAAATAAATAAAATGGTGTCGTGGGACACCAGGTAGGAACGAAGTTCCTTCGGATAATGTGGAATCGACACAATTTGCAAAAAAAATCGTGCTCAATTTTATGTAGGTTTTCTTGATTTTTCTCTTAAATTTTGCTGATTAATTTTTATTTAAGTACAAGAAAGTATTTAGGAAATTCAGTATTTTAGGAAATAAAATAATAAATTCCTTAAAATAATAAAATAGCACACATGACGCGCTTTCGCGCCTGCGCACGTCTCATTTAACGGTTTTATTCCACGCACTTTTTTCCACAGATTTATTCCACGCACTTTTTCCACTTACGGTTTTACTATCACATTTTTTTCATTTCGGTCCCGCAGCGAAATCCCTATCCCCTCCAAGCCTGCCGTAAGGAACTTCGTTCCAAAAATTTCAGCGTACTTACGTCTCTTGAGTAGCTAATATCTATTGGCGGCACATTTACTATCAAGCGATACGTCTACTCGCTTGCTCTGCGTAGCGTAAAAAGAAAAAACTATTCAAAAGAGCGCGGACAATTCCGCACTGTGTGTTTTAATAGTTTCCATTCTTCAACAACCTTATCTTATCTTAATCTAAGTCATTAGTTGCATTACTTAGATAATAGGCAACTCTATAGAAGTCTCTGTAATCACATAGTCTTTGTTAACAGACTTTAGTCACCATTATACATTTAAATATCTTGAGAAACTACTTTAAAGATGGAATAATCTTAACTCTTTGGTATACAAGTATTGAAATACCTAGTTACCTTATATAGTTACCTGATATTCAGGCATTTAAAGCAGTTGTCTTTTAATAAAACTGATGTTAAATAAACGCTTAATTCAGGATAGGAATGCAATAAATTTAAGCGAGAAAGGTAACGTATGCTAAAAAAAGCGGGCCTGGTGGTCAAGTTAGTGCCCTGACCAATAAGTCAGAAGTCATGGAATGTGTGATGTACACGATCATTGATTCCAGGGCTGGATGAAATTTAGCTATACATATCATAAAATTGTTAGAGGTAAAAAGAAACAAGGTATAAAAAATAACAAAGCTCAAAACAATAGTTTTTTGAATTGTTGTTTTTTTATCTGTTTGTCTTTATGTATTTGTGCGAGCTAATCTCAGAAGCGGTTGAACCGATTTGAATGTGGTTTTCTTTTATATATGGTGGTAAATTTCACTTAAAACTTAGTGTTTATTTTACTTCAGTTAGTTGAAAAATAAAAGAGTAATTTCGCTTTGAATAATTACTGCAAAAACCCACATATGTGGCCGGAACTACAGGCAAAAGGTAGTTTAAAGTATGAATGTATTTTGAAATATAAAATATGTTTATCAGTGGTCTGGTTACTATAGTACTTATATTGTAACCAGATTAATGTGTGTGATATGTGTAAGGTTTATATTTTTGTTTTTTTTTATTATAAGAATAAAAAAATGTTTATGGCATTAAAAAAAAACTCCAGTTGCACGTACATAGAGCACATAAAAACAAGTAACAAAGTAATTATTACCTCTGCTGGAAAGTAGAAGAGTAAATAAAATTAAAGAGTTTTGTCTTAATGATGTCATCCGTAAAAATAATTACTAGCCTGAAGAACTTGAGATTAGTCTACGATCCTTAAGAAATCAATTTGTCATAACTATAAGTAGATAGTGCGCGAAACATTCATACTTAACATAAACCTAATCTGAACTTAACCATGATTACAAAACTGACGTCACTATTGCATGTAAGTTACAAATCTAGCAGGTCGTGCACCTATTAATAATTGCCTATTTTAATTGCAGTAACTTATCATAAATGGACAGATGACAGACGCTGATATTCAAGTAATAAAATGTTTATTCACAGAAATAAACATTGTATTTAGTTATGCTAATTAGATTCGGAGAACTTTAAAGTTTGTATTATAATGAATCGTATTATTATAATATATAGGGTGGGCCAAAAATTCGTTAACATTTGAATCTAACATCCCGCACAAACATGTTACGGGCGGTTTAGGGACCGATGCTACTGGAATTTGCTGGCTACAATCGTAATACATGGTTTCAACAAGACGGAGCCGCATGTCACACATCCAATGAGTCTCTGCCGGTGGTCAAAGATATGTTACCGAAAAAGCTGATTTCCAGACGAGACGACACTCCATGGCCACCCAGAAGTTCAGGTCTATCCCTAGCAGACTTCTTTTCATACGGTTATTTGAAGAATCGTGTTTACATTAATACACTACGTTAACTACAACCAAATACACTATGTCAACTAAAAGAATGAATCAGCGAAGAGATGTCGGCGCTCACTCGGTCTCTTTGCCGGCGAGTATTCGAAAACTTCGGTGCTCGCTTAGAAGAGTGCAAACGCCGAAACGGTGGTCATTTAAACGATGTAATTTTTACAAAATAAATTCCGACTAATTAACTTTCTCGTATAAAAACAATTTTTATAATGTATCATATGGTTTTTTTCATACTATTTTTTCAAATGTTAACTAATTCGTGGGCCACCACATATAACGGTAGTAGCTAATTGCATTATATTGTTTAGTAAGCGTTATTGGTGAATGAGGTAAGAATCGAGTATGGTGAGGGGAAAATACTCATTTCACTATTATAATTTTTTCAAAAATGCTTGAAGTTTTGTTGCAGAATCACACTCCTGACATCCAAAAGATTTGCTTATTTGTAATAGCCTAGTCGTTAGTAACATGAATTTGGATATTTTAAATGTCGCAAAATTTTATGAATAAATGAATAATTTTTGTGATACCAATTTCCCTAAACTTATACCTCAATAAATAACGGTAGTAGAGCCATGCTGACTTCAGCACAAGCGGGCTGGCTCGACCGGGGTAGTACTACCCTTCCATACAAGACCGACCTAAAGCGCCAGCATCCGTGCTGTCGTGTTTCATTGGTGAGTGTAAGACCGGAGGCCCATTGATGCAGGGGTGACAGTTATCTGAGTAACTGTGTAAGCCTTACACTGTCATGCCTTTTACATCCCCAAGCGGGGTGTGACAAAGCATCTCACTAGGCCGCCATAGTGTTGGTCACCATACTGCATTGTCTCCATTTGCAATGAGTATAGTGACTACAACTCTTGGTTTCTATTCATGCTTTCCATCAGGCAGAGTAGAGTTACTTTGGCAGGCTATTAATATAAAAAAAAATACCTATAGCTAAGATTATAAATTGCGCGGATAGTTCTCTTCTGCAATACAAAGATACTTTGAATGTCAGCAGCATTTCGTTACAATAAAATACACAAGTCCAACTGTTTTTATATCGGTTAATTAACGTATTTTATGTATTGCGTATGCTGCAGAGTTGAGTCTATTCGTCGATCCATCAATGCACTAAAATTTAGAGTCTAGAATTATACACAGAAAATTCATAAAATTGTGGTCCAAAGGGTTTTTTTTGCAGTACCAAAGTCATATGCACTTATAAGTTATAACACAAAATATCTCAGGAATAATTGATTGAGAAACCTTCTTTAAGCACACTATCACTGGTTTATTACTTTTAAATTTGAGGCCAATACTGGGAGCACCGTTATACATAATAGATGGAGGCTTTGATTGGAGGCTCTAAGTACAAAGTCGTGTCATCCGGGCGATTGGCTCTTGCCCCAGAAACTGTAGTAGGCGTTATTGTTCTACATTCACTGTTCTATGGTTATAAACCTATTGTACAATAAATTCAACGGTTTCTCAAATTGAATCAAAGTCCTCTTTAAAGCGACGATTTATTTTATACGAACTATTTTTTTTCTAATAAAAAGATACTTGTGTAAATGTCGATTAGATAAAGTTTGTACAATATTATTTAATGGAACAGAAATTTATAAGACTATCTTTGTAAGGTTATATTTTTTTTTAATGTAGCTGTTACAATGATGTAGACCATAGACGATAGACTTTAAAAACTTATTAAAAAAGACGTCTCATATATGATTAACATAAGTTTTGAAGATTTTCTTGTGCTAACATAATAACTTATATTAGTACCAAAATTTAATAGGTTAAATACGAAAAGGTTTTTATAAAAGAGCCGTAGAAATGATTAGTGACAGATTTCAAAATTGTAATTTTGTTTTGTTTGTGGCAACATTTGAGTAAGATGGCGGGCCACGCTTGAAAAGGTATTTATCATTCTGATGAACATGAAATTAACGTTTCTTCTTAATTGACTAATAGTTGTAAGATACGTAGATATATACATATCGTTAAATAAAACACATTAACAAAGAACACTAAAAAGTGAATAATTATAATTGAATAACCACTGCCTGCGGCTTGGTTCACGTGTTTATTACTTATTTCATGTTTCTAAGTTTGCAAATGGCGAACTTTCAACCGTTTCTTTTCTTAATTACCCCTTTGGTCTTGAAATTTTGAATAGCAACTTCTAAAGAGCAGGAAGAAAATGTTATCACAAAACACAATGAATTAGGACAACCATTTCATAAATTATCTACGTTACGACCTAAGGTTTGGATAAATAAAATATGTAGTTAAAAAAATCTAATTTTAATGATATTTAACCATATGGCTCTTGTTATAGAGAAGAAATTGCTAATTCTGTAATAGTCTTCAATAGATTATTAAATTACAATAATGGATGGACATTACGAAATACTAAACTTAGAGCCAAGGACTGAATAACGATAATGCAGTATTTTTATGCCCACTTTTGTAATACATACAAATCTTGAACAAAGCAACCTCAGGCATTCCTCGTTATTTAAATATTCCAATAACTCATACATGTACTAACTTTAAATAAGACTCAACGACTTAAGGCAGACATTATAAATAATAAATAGATAGTGCATTAAGTGCTTGGTTAGAATATTGATTTGAAATATGATTGCGTAAGTCCTGTAAAGGCAAGTTTACATTTAAATTACGCTAAAACGACTTATCTTTTCTCTTTCCGTAATATTTTAGCAATCACATTTGTACCAAATCGTGTTTTGTCCCGAGTCCCGCTCGACGGTAAGGGCTTGTGCTAAATATAATCAGAAACAATTCGATAATAACAAGTTGCAAGTTTTTCGTATCGTTAATAGCGATATGTTTCAGGTAACCCCTACATGAAAACAGTGAAAACAAGCAAACACATAGCAATTTTTTAAAATATTAAGGGTAGAACATATATATATATATGTAGAACAGCGATCTTCATCTGTTAAATAGTGTGACTGACAGATAATAACCTAGATCTTAATCAGGTATTGCCCCTACATATATATATCTCTATAACAGACTTATAAAACCGAAACTCGTAGTTATCTAGTAGATAAGTTCACATTAGTCTATCAGAGACTTCATCAGTGAGAGGTGAAACTGGCCCTTAGAATAATAACAATAAAATAAAATCATTGAAATCAATTTATATTAAAGCGTAATAGCTCTTTGGCCTCCATTTATCTCTCAACACACTGGCTGTCTGGCAGTTTTAGTATGGTCTAACTGATACTATATGCACCGAAAAATAACTGTCACACTCAATGGTTTTTAAGATTATTTATACTGTACAACAATTAAATTAAATACAGTTATTTAATGAAGATGACAATGTTCTTTCGTAGCTGATTGCGCCCCCGGTGGCCGGCCGGTGGCAGATATTATAGTGCACAAAAAAAAACACAAAACACAGAGGCACTCCTCGACCTCTTACTCTCACATTCCAATTGGACGGCTATCCGACGTGACCAAGGAGAGCTTAGGCGCAGGACCGACTGCTTTACGTACTCGTATCATATCAGTGTTAAGAATATATACACACGTTAAAACTGAAGAGAGATTATTATGAAGAGAGATATCCTACAAATTAGTTAATGTAAATCAGGCTTTAAAAGAATAAAAAGGGAAAATAGGGAAGTGTATTGCAAGAATAGTTAAGAAAGAAAGGCATCATTATCATTATCAGCAGTCGTTTTTAGCCTACTGCTTGACATGGGCCTCTCCTTAGAAAAGAGGTTAAGCCCAGTAGGCTAATAGTAATACCATGTTTAAGGTAGTAGAGCCACATTGATTTTCAGCACGAACGGACCAGCTCTACCGAGGCAATACTACCCTCTCACAGAAGATCAGCCTAAACCGACAGCGTCCGTGCTGACATGTTTCATTGGTGAGTGTGAGACCGGAGGTCCATTGATGCAGTGATAACAGGCATCGTGGTAAGTGTGTGAACCATACACTGCCACGATGACTGTCACGCCTTTTACATCCCAAAGCATCTTGCTAGGGCGCCTTAGTGTGGGTCACCATACTGCATTGTCTGCATTCGCACTGAGTATAGTGACCGCTACCTTTGGATTCTGTTCATGCTTCCCATCAGGCAGAATAGAGTCACTTTTGCAGGCTCTCAAAATAAACAAAAAAAAAAGAAACGCTGACCAGACAGGTTAGTACGAGTATACAGATTTGATGTCAAAATTTTGTTTCCAGTAATGTTGTCTGGAATCGTTTTTACAGAGACAATTCTATATATATTATGTAAACAGGGATGCGGGATGACAAGATGCATAATAAACGTAAACGAACCTTTACTGAAATAATCGGAACGAATGATTTGACGTTGCAAACGAACGTCAATTTGCGTTCAATTTCAACGTCAAATGACTCAATTATAGAAATCATCCGCTGTTACGAATTACTTAAATCAATGCTTTTAGCTCTGATTGCAGCTTTGATTGTGTTGGTAAGACTGTCTTCTTACTATATAGATGTTGTGTATCATCATAGTATGTAACTGACGAAATAATCTGTAATATTATTTTAAATAAAGATTTAGATCTCAATTTATCAGGACTTCATTCCAGTAATTTTTAATACTCGTTACTTTACGCAATCACTCACAGGTACTGTTTTTGTTCCTAATAAAATTTGGTAACAATACTCTTAACCTGACTACGTCACTATGAAGGTATATTTCCTTGGCATGTTTTGTAGAATAAAACCTTCTTGGAGTTTGGTATTTAAGATTTCATTATTGCTTTTCGATGATGGGCTTTTAGCGTAGGTTGTAACAGCAAGATTGAAATTATTTGATGAGGTAATTAAAAAAAAAAAACTTTTACTCTATGACTGCTCGGTAAACACGTCATGTATAAACTCTGATTTAATCAATCTCTTATATAATACGACGCCAACAGAAGCAAAAAAAAAACATATTTTTCGTACTATCATAATCATCCGTTATTAAAACTAAACCACGATATTAAAATCTTACCAGATAAGTATTGGAACAAAAAAATAACACGTATATCCGATGAAGTGTAGAGTATATATATGTATACATATGTAGCAATATAGCGACGTTGGTTATTTGGTGAGACCGGTCTGTCTGGTTCGTCGCCGGGCAAGTTTTTTCGCAAGGCGATTCTTCCTGGCTGCGTGCCCTGTTCTCACACAAGTTTTCGATATAAATTTATACATGTATTGATTGGAATGTAATAATTTTTATTTTAAAAAGTAAGTGCAGGACGATATTAAAGTTTTTGGAATAACACATCGCTATTTAGACAGCTAACGTCATAATATGGCGGCAAATTGATAAAAACTTGAAAATTACTAGTAAGAATTTGGAATATAAAATTGTTAATAACATTTAAATTTCTTTTAAACTTACTTTTATATTAGTAATAGCAACATTTTGTAAAATATATATTGAGTATTAATCTACAATGGTAATTTTTATTCGATAAGTAACTGAGATAATCGATAATCGTGAAACTAATGTATTGCATTTAGTAAACGACATAGAAAGAGGGTAGACAGATTTATCTGCTCGTAGGAGAAAACATCCTATCAGTAGTTACTTAGTTATTCGTGATCAAATTCCTTAATTTTCTAAAATAAACTTGATAATTGATATGCAAGACAACATCATTACAAAGAGAAGGAAAACTTAAAACAAACCCTTTTTTTATTATTTTTTTTAACGTGTGGAAACCCCCTCGGGTCGTCACCCCACCGGGGTTTACGGTGGGGTGGTATGTCGAAATCAGACCGACTAAAACCACACGGTGTGCCATTCTGCACCTGACTTAGGAGGGATCCGGGAACAGCTGTTATTACGACATCCAGATCCCTCCTAGCGCCTGCCCGCTGCCGCGGGCACCATCTGCGGATAACTTGAAACAAACCCTATTCCAACCCGTCTGGCCAGCGTGGTATAGTAGGCCAAAACCTCCTTGCTAAGGAGAGGCCTATGTCCAGCAGTGGGCTTTAAAAGGCTGTTGATAATTGATAAAACTTGATAAATATCGTGTTTATAATAACTTGAGAAATTATTGATTTATCATAAGTGTTACTTCAACGTCTTGGAGAGTGGGCACACTTCACATTAAAGTGTTTTCACAAGACGACGCCACTCACAATGATTGTCACTCTTGTCGATTGAATTACACTGAAAGAATCAAGAAGTGAGGAAAAAATTCATTTAAAATTTAGTTTCTTTACAATAAATATGTACATAAACAAACTCTTTTCTCAGAAACCTTTTGGGATTGAATTTACCGTCTAAAACACCGCAACAGTCAGTAAGATTTAGGTATGATCATCATCATCATCATCATCAGCCGGAAGACGTCACGCCGTACGACTGGACGCCAACTGCATCCATCGGCTTCCCGCGACTCGGACTATGTCGTCGGTCCATCTAGTGGGGAGCCTACCTACGCTTCGTCTTCCGGTACGCGGTAGATTTAGGTATGATATTTAGATAAATATTATAGCTATGGGTTTCCGCGTGATGATCGATTAAGCATATGGAGTGTAACCATCCTTATTTATCCCATGGATGACGTATGAACAGCCTAAGGCAGCAAACTGCGTGGGACAACATCACTACAAAGAAATAGGCAAAGTGAAAACAAACTTCGGTTTGTCAGACGAGTTCGTATTGGTACCAAGTTGTTTCTAAGGAGAGATCTATGTCCTTCTGTGAAGTATTAAAGATCATTGTTATAATTTAAACAAATAAAGTATTTACAGCCATTTTCTGAAAGTTTTGTATTGCGAGTCAGTTGTTACTCAGGTACTTTACTTCCACCATCAATTACCATGGAAATTCCGAAGATATTATTCTAATTATGGTTCGGTAAATAATATAACAATAATATTTAACGAGGGGATTTATGACTATAAGTACCAGATCACAGATACAGGGTGATGGCAAAACATAATAAAAAAACTTTTAAGAGTTTTTACTGTTTTTCGTAAATAGTTATTTTGATCATGCTTCATGTTTGTCAAGATCTCTATTCTCAGAAAAAAATGTTTTGCTAATACTAATAACTTGACATATATTAAACCTGTCTGATTCTAAACTAGGCAGACGCTGTCTTATGGTGACCAGACTGCTGTTTTTCTCTAGGTCAACAGGCTAATAGAAAAATTTACTACGTCATTTCATTACAATATCTGAATAAGGCTATTGGATGGATTTTCATATAGATTACTTACTTACGGCTTAGTACTAAGAAAACTAAAATACGGCAGACTGGTATAGTCGCACTTACAAACATTTTACTACTTGCAATTACTTAAGACTGTACTTTTAATATTGAACATCCTGTACTAAGAACAATATTTATGTATCATAAAAAATCGCAAACACGCGTAAGACCAAATCTGCACGAGTACGTTGACTCTTCAGATGAACCATTTAAGCGTACCTGTGTGTACTTGTGTATACGCGAACGAGTTATACGTGCGTTTCCAATGTTATCCGATATTAACGCACGTTTTTATCTCATGTGAGTTTATCAACCAATAGATTCGTAATATATCAATTTAACTCGTATATGCGACCTAAGTAACATAATGAATTGCTCTGAAAACTCTGAGTAAGAATTATTTTACACTTTGCTTTTAACTGCATAAGAACCTAGTAAAATCACACGCATTTCTTGGTAGGTGTGACCTTAGTTGTAATTGTAGTGTAAGTATTACGTTAAATTGTAAACTAAGATTAATTTTTAAACCTATAATTTATTAAAAAAATGTGTGCAAAATTAAAAAAATAAAGATGGCAGCCGTTATATTTCTAACTTTATTTTACCCTCAGATTGAAATGTCCGTATGTTATGTTTTGCATACGTGTATATAAAGATTAATGTGCAACATTCTTCTGCCATGGATTGATTGATTTTTAAAGGTGAAAAATTGCAACAAAATTTAAAAAAAGATAATCTATCAATGATGAATAGTGCCAATGGAAAAGCACCCACGTTCACACACACATGCACGCTCTACCCATAGCCACGCCCCACATGCGCGTGAGTTCGGTCACGAACAAGCCCGAGATTATACGAAGATTGCCTTCGTCTAGTCTGGCGTTCTATGTAACATACATAACGAAGTATATAATACCAAGTATCTATTGTCTGAGACGATGACTCGCAGATAGTATATGATTTATAAAAGGAAAAAATGTATTGGAAGGGGTTTGTAGGTATAATGGTTCGGAGAACAAAGTTTTATGAGTCAATATGAGAATAAAACTGAGACTAACGATCGTCTTTTATAGCATTTTTAAACTGATCGTGGAAACCGAGTAGAAAATTTAGCAAAAATGTTATTTGAAAGTCATTCACTGTTGAATATCACAATATGAGACGAAGCAAGTTTCAATTTTTTTTTTAAGTTTTTTTTTAAGAACGTTATTTTGAAATACACGTAGAAGTTTTAAACTAAACAGTTTTTATTTATAAATTAAAAAGATGTTAAAGCCCAGTAGACGGACATCATTGATACGACGATGGCGCCGCGCCAAATACCAATGTTGATTAATTTGTGATTTAGAAAATACTGCGGTAATTAATTTGTAGCCATAATAGTTAACGAATGATAGAGAAGCCATTAATTAATAAACAAATTGTTGTTATGAGCTTGGGTGTTCTTTGTGTCCGTTTCATGTATGTTTGTGAAGTCCACGCGGTACCGTATATGTGAAACGGTGCGGGTATAGAAGTTGCCTTTTTAAGGAGAATGAAAAGAAATAGGTATGTTCTGTTTTCCACGTTCAACCCAAAAAGAAAATATGATTTAGGATGTGAACTTCGGTTATTGAAGCGAAAATTCAAAGAAAATATCACTATAAACTCAATATATCAACACCAATATCAATCAATCAACCTTTTGCCATCCACTGCTGAACAAAGATCTCTCCTAAGGAGCGTCAACCATCCCGGTCTCGGGCAATTCACTTTCATCCGCTGCCATCTTCAAGTCCTTGGTACCCCCTATGACACCAATATAGTGATTTTTAAAATAATGTTTAAAGATAAGTAGCCAGTAGAAGTCATAGGGGATTCCCGAAGTATTGGTTCGAAGTTCCATTAAAGAGGATTTAATTCGAGCAAGTTAAGTATATTAAAATTATTTCCGTTGAATAATACTAACTACAAAACAAACCCACATAGTTTAGTAAAAAAGGTTTAATGATACAATCTGCTCTTTTATTACCAGCAACAAAAAAGACTATAACTTTATTACTAGGGCCTTGAAATAGTTTACATGTCTAGATTATCGGTATGATATTAATATTAAGTTTAAAGGTATTATTAAATCCGGCGCTTAAGCAAGATAAATAAATATTTGAGTTCGAAGACTTATCTTTTTAACACCTTTTTATTAGCTTCACCTGTATGTGATGATTTCGGCCACAATTCTCTGTTCCCTCACTCTTATAGTCCAATGGGATGGTTATCCGACACGACCGGCGAGAGATCTGGTGCAGATTAATTTACGTGCTCTCCAAGGCACGGGGGTTAAGACCCCAGCTTCCAAGCTCCGAGTTATTATTAAGTATCTTTGTGACCAGAAAAAACTCATCAACAACTTGAACTTGATTTTGGTCTACTTTGAATGGTCACATTTAATTTATTTCTTGACTTAACCGCGTGTTTGATAAATCGGTACGTTCAAAAATGGTACGAAAGATATGACAGAAAGCACTCCACATATATAATAATTGTTACAGATTTATTTTATTCTTATATTAATAAGGGTAGAAGTGACGGTAGAACAAAAGATACACAAATACATTGCCACATTTGAATAGGCTTCAATAATCTCACCGGTTTTGTATAAAGCCGTGGTATATACTCCCGTCAAGTCGAGCCGACATTTGCCTAACCATTATCTTCTGGAAATACCGTTCCATCATGCAGAACCATCTATCACGCTTTTTTGTGAAAATAATTAGCGAATATAGCGTCTAGTGATTACACAGAAATTGTCTTTATTTTCGATGTCGTAATAAAACATGATTTGATGTGATAAATTTTATTTAACACTCAACTTAATATTTTGTATAAGTTGCATAAATAATATATGTAGGTACAGTTAAATACTCATTTCCTTTCACAAATGGGTGTTTTGCAGGACACGGGATACTCTAACAAGGAATCCACAGAGATTTTGTAAACTTAGGCTAATTTATTGATTTGGTTCACCAACAGTGTTAACATTAACTCATGCAACATGAGCTTGTACAAAAGAGCTCGGTGTGGTGGACTTAATTTAACCATTAGACATACTATGCGCAAATACTATAAATATTTTTTTTTAAGCAACATTCATAGTGAATAGGCATACATTACTATTAAAAAAGAAGAGCTAACCTGATGTTAAGCGGCTAACATACAATATGAACGTTCGTTTTCCATACCGTCTACTTAATCTATTTTTAACGAAACTCGTCTTACTAGAGCAAAACAATGTACGCCATTACACTTCACATAGTACATTTTATTCGCTCGACATGTGTATGTATGTATGTGGTAGTGTCATTCATGCCCAGTCTCGCGTATAATTGATATTAATTGTGTTTAGCGCCGCGTACTGCCGTTTTTTAGGTTTTACATGCGAATTTACTTAATGTTATATTATCAAGAAGTAACATTATGCAGTGTAAATGTTTTGTGGTGTCATTTAAAAAGTTTAATAAATCTGTCGGACTGCAGTTATTTTTACTGGTGTTTAGTAAATCTTTGAGTTGATATTATAAATTATAGAAAAAAGAAAAGAGAAAAATAAACTCTTTTAAAATGTGTTTGTGTGGGCACGCTTGCATGTGTGTAGATGCGTGTTTATATCGGTCTATGCAATCAAGAGGTCTGCAAAACAATACGATTTTTCTAGAAAACTCGTGTGTTTATTAGAATATTCCGGAAAATTTCCTTTTCTGCCTGGAAAAATGGAATCAGAGAGTTTATGTTTCTGACCTAGATGTTTGTAGAATCACGAGATAGCTATACGCGTCCCTTTTCATATAGTCGTAGGTCCGTCACCTTATTCTTTTTAAAACTATAAGTTTCTGGGTGGGCTTCAAGTAGGTAGCTGGTCATAAATGTAGTCAGCCTTTTAGACTGATTTTAATTATGACTGGCCTTATGAGCACATCACGAACCGTAAAGAAGGCAAAAATCTATGAAAACCTAATTTTAGCAGATATATTTTTACTTTATTTTTTATATTTTTTTTATTTTAACCATTGATGCAGGGGGACAGTTATCGTGGTAACTGTATAAGCCTTACACTGTCACAATGACTGTCATGCCTTTTACGTCCCTAAGCGGGATGTGAAAAAGCATCTCACAAGGCCGCCATAGTGTGGGTCACCATACTGCGTTGTCAGCATTTGCAATGAGTATGGTGACCACAACTCTTGGATTCTATTCATGCTTTCCATCAGGCAGAGTAGAGGCACTTTGGCAGGCTTTTAATATAGAAAAAATATACTGTTTTATAGTCATCAAGACATATGTATTTTTCTTTCTTTTAGCAATCAACTTTGTCAGGTTGTCTTTCGACATAAACCTCCCTCCACATATTTACTGCATTAGTATCATTCAAATACCTGACCTGACAAAACAGGAGGAGAAGATAGTCTCAAAAGGCTCCATCTCATTTGTAACTCTTGAGTTGTAAGTCCATCAGGTCACCTAGAGATAAAATAAAGAGTTTAAAGAAACCACAATTGTTGTTAGAATTTTGGTACGCCTTACAGTGTTCACGGGACGAGCTTAACATTATAAAAGCATAAACAGTATTTAATAGTACAGTGCTGGAGATAGGCCTCTCCTTAGAAAAGAGGTTTTGGCCTATTATGCTAGGCTGATGTGGAGGGATGTGTTTCATTTCCCTCCGACACAAAGGGAGGATCCTTCGACCAGGCGAGGTGATCATGCCTGGTGGACCGTGGCTCAACGGTTGATGTTGGGATGTTGTATATATGCTAATTGCCACGCGAATCTCTATTACGCGATACAGGATTAGTACTTGCTTCGTAGTTCATTATTATACTTTGTAGTTCGATGTATCTTGGTTAGATGGCGCTGTTGTTTGTTTTTGCTGTATGTGGAAGTTGCCACACTTATATCAGACGGGTTGGTAGGAGGTTTGTTTTTCAAGTTTTTCTTGCCACTGAAATGATGCTGTCCTGTGTGGTTTGCTGCCATAGTCGCTTCTTAGGGAATAAATAGGGGTAGTGACCGACCACATTTTTAATCCATCACCACACGGATATATAAACACATATGATTTTAAATTATGGTAAACTGAGAATACCAGAAAAACTCGTAGAGCAGCATGTATGTAAATAGCTGACCCGTTATTTATATTACTATGCAAAATGTTGCTAATAATATACAAAGTGCTTAGATATTAACCGACCGCAATTACTTTATCCAATGGCGCCGATTTTTACTACATACAAGGAACATTTAGTTATTTATAACCTTTTAAATGTTTTTACTTCTGTTATAATATATGGAGGAGAGAAGGAAAACTTGAAACAAACCCCATTCCAACCCGTCTGGCAAGCGTGGTATAGTAGGCCAAAACCTCCTTGCTAAGGAGAGGCCTATGTCTAACAGTAGACTGTAAAAAGCTGTAAACGAATATAACGAACCTCATTTTAAAGCTCAAAGCCCTAATAATTACTACAACTATAATAATAACATTTCTGACTAACACACAACGCAATCTAGTCCCAAACTAAGCAGTGCTACTAGACGAATGATATAAATACATACGAGTATGTACATTGTTAACATCGAAACTCTGTAACAAGCATTTGCAGCTCATACAAATAGTCAGATACGGTAAACGAATCCGAGACTTCAAGCACAGCAATTGAAAACAACCACTGTACACTTTGGCAGTCAACCAATTGTTCTTATTTTTTTTGACCATTTTTTCACCATCATACCACACATCACACACATGTAATTCGGGTTTAATGAGTGGAATTCTTTTTATAAAAGTTTGCGAGAAAAAAATCTGTGTACGCAATTCTCTTCTTTCTTTCTTTCTTAAATGTCTTCGAATCTTTAGCTACACGGTACGTTCAATACGTTTTATTTTACCGCACACCATTTCACGGAATTTTACTTGCTTTGTGTCAGTACTTTATTCTTGAGGGTCTTAAGTACTAAAAGATAATGTTTCTTAATGTGCGACATTTAAGTAAAATGCACTGGTACGTTTGCGTACTAGTTGGCATGATTTGTATATTTTATCAACGTTTAAAGGCTGAGGCAGACAGTGGACGGGACGGTAAAACAGGAAGACCTGTGCTATAAATACCAGCAACAGAACGCATCAATTGAACGCAGCGAAAAATGAAGATAATGAATGAATGAAACTTTTGAATGTGAATTGTAGGAGATATTTATAAACTATTAACACTTGATACAAATATGTACTTAGTTTTTTGAAATGTATTTATTTAGCTTCGATAAACCTGTTTTATGACAATTCAGGTTTTTTGTTTGACTTAGTGGTTTCATTACCTGTTTGGTACATGACACCTAAACGACATATTTTTAAAACCTGTCCTTATTATGACTGTAGTTTTGTTGATCACCGGAACCCATGGGAAAGAATTAAGTGTCAAACTTAGGCGATTCTAATAATCGAATTATGATTTCGATTATGCGAACCGTTAGATTACATTTGCCATATTGGATGGAAAAATTTGATTACCACTATTTTTATTATCATTTTAATTTGCATGTGATATTATATATGAAATTAAATATGGACAATATCCTCTTTACGTTCGTTCCAAATAACTTTAATAATTAAGAATGAAATATGTTAAAATTTAAAGGAACTATAACGATCTTATTACATGCTCTGCATAATTTGAAACAACTTAATTAAAGATATTAAAATTTTATTGCCAAAGATCCAACTACTGAGGTTGTTAAAAACCGTTGGAAAAGTAATTGAATAAAATATTTCGATTAATCGAGTTAAGTCCTAGACATAACCTCAAAGAAGTCAATAATGAAGTGGTATGCTGGAATAGAATCGAATAACCATACACTCCAATCTTTAAACATTAATTTGATTATCTTCCTAGCCTTTACTCTCCGAGTCCGTGCTTTGGAGAGTACATTAAGCTCTCCTCTCCGACAATCGTTAGTGGGAATTCAAATGCCCTCAAATTTGCTGACAACTAGCTCGACTTTCGAATTCAGTTTTTCCTCAGGATTACGAAAGTCCGATGTCAGTCGCTCCGTGGAAAAACTGATATTCAGATAAAACCGGTTGAACTAGTAGCCGACATCATGAAATCTTAGACAAAGACTAGGAAGATGATCTACTTATCCATAAAATGTCAGACTATCAACCTAATAGTAGTGACTAACACCACCCATAGCTTGTTTGAACCTTCACCCTAGAATTTAGATATTGAGTTTAGACCTTACTCACTCAGTGAAAACCAGTCAAAGAATTCCTACAGTCTTAAGAATATTGCTTGATCTTTGTGACAGTTGTCTCTAGTGCCATTTTAGAACTTATGAGGTACACTTTAGGTTCAAATTTTCTTTCAAACGTCAGCATAGCTTTCCCGTGACTAAAGCGGATGTGAATATTTATTTGTATATCTTGTATGATTACTTCCAGTGTTTATAAATGAAAAATAATTACTGTTTATCGGCAGTCAAATTATTTGATAGTATTTAAGATCAAAAATTAAACAGCCTTAAACATCCATTTTGGCGGTAAACATATAAGTTTAATATAAAATAAAAGACCAGTTCACATGAATTAAAGTCCTACTTGATCCTAATTGATGTTATGAATTCGGATGTAGATTTCATTGTTATATTTTACAGTTAAACTACTCAGTCATTCATTATGAAACTTTGAACACACGTTCTAATGAAAATAACTATCTAACGTTAAAAAAATATACTGTTTCTGAGAGATTAACGAAATTAAATAAATACCCAAAAGAAATAGCCTTAGTGATGACCAAATGTTCTGTGGTCACAAACGAAAAATGACAAAAAAGTGACGAACTGAGAGGGGGAACTTTAATTTGGAGTAGCTCATTATTGTGGTCACTGTAAACTACTTCTCATACTACCATGACACATGGTACGGTTTGTTCACGTTCGGACACGTTCGTTACGAATACATTGCTTTTCTGTGGTCGGTGAATATCTTGTACGAAAATGAATTGTTTACTGTGTTACTCATACTTTCAGTAGGTTGTGTAAATCAGGATATACTTGCCATTATGTGGTGTAATATATTTTTTGGTTATCTGACGAATCGATTGAATGACAAATCTTTGTAGTCACGTCTGGTTGCGAGTTTCAACAACTATTCTCACTACTGTTTACACGCTATTTATTGAATTTTGCCAAGCTAATCTTGTCATGAGTGCCGTGTATTGAATTCTATTAAGTACGTAGCTTGTTTTCACTAACGATTGTATTTGTTGAAGACTAGGCTCTAGATATTGAACTGTTAATTTGTTTGGACGTAGAAGGGAAAAACACTAAAAAATTTTTTACCATTTTCCTAAATTTATTTCAGTTCAGTGCCATGATTTCTTTTCTACCATTCTTTTCTATTATTTGACACTCTTTTTTACGCAATATTTCGTTTCATTGCAAAATTATTTGGATTTTTTGATAGCCGAGACGAGAAGAACTTAAACGATCATCATTATCAACAGTATCAATGTCTTAGACTAAAATACAGTCAACACAAAAATTGTTTACTATACATACAAAAATTTTGTATATAATATGTTCCATACTCACAATATTAAAATACCAAGTATATAATAGCCCTAAGCAATTCTTAATAAACATATATATTTGAAGCCAGACATCAAGTATACAAATAGTAATAATAAATATTTCAGACATTTAGCACACAACGCCATCTAGTTTCAAACTAAGCAGAGCTTGTACTATGATAACTAGACTGATTGATAGAATACTTACATACTTTTTTTTTAAATACATCCATGTTATACATAGAAAACACCCAAACTCTGTAACAAATATTTGCAGACTATACAAACATTTGATCCGACAAGGGGATGAAACCCGAGACCTCAAGCACAACAGTCGCTTTCGCTACTGTTACGCCATCGAAGCAGTCAGTATATCATGATTTGATCTTTCACATAAAAATGAAATACCTTCATACCTTTCATTATATCTAAACTATTTACTTTTCTTAAGATAAAGAACAAAGGCACGTCAGTTATGTTGAATATACGTTAATTTATATATACGACTTACTAAGATGAAGCATTCAAATGGTTCTAATGAATCATTCATCTTAGCCAATTGTTGGCTCTCAAGAATTCACAACACTGACCGGTTTATTTCTAGGTATTTAGATAGAATGGGCTAGGCGCGAATGAAGTAAAATTATAAGTAAATGAACATTTTTATGGTTGATTACTAGTCTGTTGCCGTTTGGCATTTGTTTATGGAAACATAAATTGGTAGATATTGCCAGTTAATCGGCTATAATTATAAGATTTATGCTTTATTAGCTAAATATATACTAGTATACACATAAAGACTCTTGATTGGACACTAAGAAGTATTAAGCAATCTAGACATGTATGTAGGAAAAGTACCATAGTCGGTATTTTAGCAATTTTCATTAAAAAACAGTAATGCTTTCAATGAGTACTTAAATTACCTGATTAAATCCTTTTGAATGCGAGTAAATCCGGAGGTTAAATTAGTTGTTCATGATTTTTTTTTAACAAACCACAAGAAATGGATATCATATTTTTAAGTGATTCGTATAAATACATATAGACTTATATAACATCACACCTGTTTCCTGCGAGGGATAGACAGAGGTATAGGTATATTAAGCGCTCACTTTTCGTCAGTGTTTTGGTCCCACGTAATAGGTGTTTGTAGTGGTGGTCGTTGGAGCCGAAGTGTACTAGAGTGGAGACCACGATTGGGCAAACGTAGTGTAGGGTGCCCTGCGGCGCGATTAACCGACGTCTTGAGGAAGGTGGCTGGCAGCGGATGGATGCGAATTGCCCAAGATCGGGATGGTTGGTGCTCCTTGGGGATATGCTGATTTGAATAGCTCACTACTGTCGCTAATCGGGATACTTTTTTTGCCCGTAATACTTGTATATATATATACATATTTCGGTAAGTAGGGCAGTAAAATGACTTTAAACACTGTGATAATAGAAGGTCATTATTATTTTGACGTTTTCTATTGAGATACCTCTCCAATTGTTTACTGTGATATGCTATGATATATGATGATGATGATAATCATTTACGCCTTGACAATCATCTATTCAAATGCTATCGAAATACAACACATGAACCTCAAGTTACACCATACAAGGGTATTTTCAATCAACTTCAAAAAAGGAAGAGGTTATCTATTCGACTGTCTTTTTTTTAGTGTTTGATAGCTGGTGCTTATCATGTGGTCTCATTTTGACTGCACGGTTGGTCTAGTGGTTTAAGCAGTCGCCACGCCGCTCTCACTGCTTTGAGTGTTGTGGGTTCAAACTCCACATTGGACAACACTTTGTGTTTTCCACAAATTGTTGTTCTAAGTTTGAGTGTTCTTTGTGTGCGTTTCTTGTATGTTTGTAAAGTCTACCACGATACAGGATGTATTCATAGTGCGCGCGTTGTCTTCTTTTTTTTTTTAAAAGTGAAATTTGAATGAGACCTGACGATTAAGTCTTAATAAGCCGTAATAATTCGTATTTATTATAAAAAATCATCGATTAGTCGACATTGAGGATGTTTTCTGTTTTTCACTTATATGTCGATGTGAAATGAATAAAAAAACTTTGTGTGATGGGATAGAAGAGAATCATAGTATTTCGAGGTAGACTCTTTCTATTTTGATTATGTTCTGATGAAGTTATTTGGAGACATACAATGTAACTCTTCTATAAATGACAACAAATCTGTCGTGGTTGTTGAATAACATATATACGGTTGTTAACACAGCCATACAATGTAACATTACGCCTGTACACTTGAAAGTGGTACGCAGATGTATTCAGTAAATTGAGGTCCACTTTATAAAGAGACAGTGATCCGACGTAAAAAAAATTATTCCTAAGTTTCTCTCATTTGGTGATATTCTGACGTCGATCCTCGCTGAAGTGTATCGTTTTGTGCAACTGTAAAATTCAACAAAGCACACAGTGACTCTTGATTTCAGGAAATCATTAGGTTCCACAGCTCTAGAATAAAACAGAATGTCTAAGCTGTATTTTCTTGTAAGTTTGCTTTCTCGAAAGCCTTGTTTTGCTTTCTTCACAAGTCACTTAGTCTTTTTTGAAATTGTCCTAAATGTAGATTTTCAATTTTGAGATAGGATTTGAACGACGCTGTCTTATATGAGCAGCGTGTATATTACATCTACATGTATTCAAACAAACAAAATTAGTTGTCGAACTACTACTACTACTTTTAACATAAAAAAACCGACTTCAAACAGAAAATATTTTTAAACAAAAAATGCGCTGAAATGTAAAAAAATGACTACACATTTCTTGTGTCTAAAATCATTGTTTTTTCTGGAGTCGGTGTCAGACAATGTACTTTATACTACAATAGGAACAACACAACAAATAACTAATGAGAAAATTGAAGGATTTCTAAAAGGTACCCATTATGGCCGTCATGAAAAGGTTTAAGCACGAGAATAATTAGTTATATAAGCCCTACCTTATGGAGAAATAGGAATTCCATTCTCAGTTTATAGTGAAAGCTTATATCGAATATTATTTGTGCGATTTTACAACAAAGTCTTCGCATTCTGTATCTTCAAAAGGGTAGGCAGAGAATTATTGAATGGGGACATTTTGACACCCATGATTTAGTTTCGCACTCGTAAAAGGGGCAAGCATCTTGATGTCAACTAGACACCTCGGAAATTAAAAATGGAAAATTGAAAAGGATAGCTAGGTGGGAAAGGAACGCAGTAAAAGAAAAATGATGCTTTTTATAGGTATTGATTGGAGAGTAAAAGATGTAGCTCGAAAGGTTACAGTTCCAAACTTATAACTCGAACAGTAATTCACGCTGATTTCAGCACGAACGGGCCGGCACGTCCGGGGTAGTACTACCCTCCCACAGAAGACCAACCTAAAGCGACAGCATCCGTGCTGTCGTGTTTCGTTGGTGAGTGCGAGACCTGAGGCCCATTGATGCAGGGGTGACAGTTGTCGTGGTAAATGTGTCCTATACAATGCAACGATGACTGTCATGTCTTACATCCCTAAGTGAGGCGTAAAAAATCCTAATAGGCCGCTATGGTAGTGTAGGTCACCATACTGCATTGTCAGCATTCGCAATGAGTATGGTGACTACAACTTTTGGATTCTATTCATGTTTTCCGTCAGGCAGAGTAGAGTCACTTTGGCAGGCTATTAAAATAAAAAAAAAAAGTAAATTAGAGTTATTATAATCAGCTCTAAATCATGTAGATCATAATATTACAGATGTTTGTTAGTTATTATTGACTTATAATAGTTTTGCGATTAGATTTTTTTAATATTAAAGTTTAAAAATATAATTTATTTTTTAAAAGAGAAGGTGGGTTTTTTTACTATTTATTGTAAATCGATTGACAAAATTTTCATTACCGTGTTTGAAGCCGTGGGAAAAAACTTAAAGTAATATTTATGAATATGCATAGAGAAAACAGTAGTGTAAATATCGAGACCGGGCTTCTTAATGGTTAATTTAGATATTTAGTGTAATATAGTTGAAAAATTTATTTGACAGAAACCGATAAACGCGTCAGTTCTGTTCAAATCAGAATAGTTTGTGAAATTACTGATAAGAAATTAGTATATATTGCGGTTTTTGTATAATAATGTAATTAATATATAAATATTTCTCGTTTAACTGTGTTCGATACAATTATATACCCAGGATGGGGGACATTTTTAATAGCGTCTAACGTATTTGTTAATAGCTTCAATATACCATTGGTTTTATTGCGTCTTAATACGAGTTAGTATAATAGCAATGTCTCTTTTTTGGTATTTCAGAGTAAAGTTTATTTATTTCATGTGCTGGTTACAAGTAGGAAGCTCTGGTAGTAATAATAATAATTAAATAGTAGTATATAAACTCTATTGTCTATTTGTCGGTAGGTAAAATCTTATTGAATCATTTATCTTAACGATGGCTTAACAATTGGCGGGTAATCTTCTATTTTGTGGGATTTTTATTGAGACCGGTTAATTTGATAACTATTTAAATTAACCAATATGATCCTTTTTTTTTTAATAACGTATAGAAACCCCCTCGGGCCGTCACCCCACCGGGGTTTACGGTGGGGTGGTGTGTCGGAATCGGACCGACTAAAACCACACGGTGTGCCCTCTGCGCTTGACATAGGAGGGATCCGGGAACAGCTGTTATTACGACATTCAGATCCCTCCTAGCGCCTGCCCGTTAACCAATATGAGTTTTGCAACAATCTAATTGCAAAGCATACGCCGGTTACTATAGACAGTAATACATGATCCACAAAAATTCTTAGGCTAATTCCAAATGGTTAATAATTGTTTAGTGTTGCAATTATTGTAGGTAGTAGAGCTATTTCAGGGATTTCCTTTCTAGGGTACACCTGATTCCCCGGCTACTGGTACCTGAGACGGCGTGCGGTTTTTGGTCGGTTCGAGTCCGACATAACCACCAGTAGGTGGTATCCGGGGGGATTTCCGCACAGGGAAAAAAAAAAGGTAGTAGAGCCACGATGATTTCAGCATGAATAGGCCGGCAGTGTTACCCTGTCACAGAAGACCAACTTAAAGCGCCAGCATCCGTGCTGACTTGTTTCGTTGGTGAGGGTGAGACCGAACGCCCAATGATGCAGGGGTGACAGTTATCGGGGTTTGTAAGCCTTACACAGCTTCGATGACTGTCATGCCTTTTACGTCCCCACCGGGACGTGAAAAAGCATATCACTCGGCCAGCATAGTGTGGGTCACCATACTGCATTGTCTGCATTCACGATGAGTATGGTGACCACAACTCTTGGATTCTATTAATGTTTTCCATCAGGCAGAGGAGAGTCATTTTGGTAGGTTCTTAAAATAAAAATAAAAAGTTTTCTTTATTCTCCATTGACACTCGCATTTAAATTCTCAAAGTCCTTTATTTCATTTCGAAATGGTTATGGTTATTTTTTTAACATCGGCTGCCTGTCTGATGTTAACCTCATTTGGAAAGTAATTACTCTTCGTACATACCATGAAGTAGAATGCTGTTAGGGACGGTATTAATTACTACTTTTTCGCTTTATATTAGCATATGTCGACACGAGACCTGTTTGGTCTCTTTTCAGGTCTTGTGATAAGGTTCTTGCTCATATATTTTCTAAATATTTTGAATATTTTTAAACAGATTATTGCTATGATCTACAAGTCCCTATGTACGAAATGGATTTCTTTTTTATTGAATTAAGATATTTTAACTTCAACAAGGATCTTGTTGTGAAAATACTCCTTTTCCTTTATACTAAACAGCTATAATTAACTATCGTACTAAAGCTAGTTTCATGATACGGCTTGTTTGCAATTAGACGGTTGCTAATGAGCTTACGCGACGTATGCTCAGGCTCTTATCGGATGGCTTTTATTTAGTTCATTTTCTCCTTTCTTCATTGGATATCTTTCATAGATAAGCTTCACATTCAGTTCTAATTGCTCCTAATTTTTTAATAAATAATTGGCTAGCAAAAATTAAATTTCCATAAGCTTAGTTTTGGCTGTAAATTTCGGTTTAGGTAATTCAGGTGGTTTTTTACGTTCTAAAGAAGCACTGTCACATCTTCGTGTGACTTTCGAAGCGTCACTATGTTTGATACCATATAATCCTCAATTAATTTTAATTATTTAAAACAAAAACTCTTTTTTTATGTGCAACATGTTTGTACTTGCTTTCCTGTAATCGGAAAAAAGGTAAAATGGGACAGCAATGCGTAACAGAAAGCACAGGAAGCACGCACTATTTGATTTGACATTGTCACTCATTGGAGGGAGATGACAGATTTTAAACATTGTATGTGATTCTTGCAAGGATCGCTCGTTGATTCTTCAAGTAAATGTCTAAAATCTAAAGTTCGTTTTAAGTATTTAGAGGAAGTCTAAATAAAAACGAAATAAAATGAAAAGGAATAATTTCATCTCATTATTGAAACAATTTATCCCATCCAATTTAATAGAAGCATGCCTTCTTCACAGGATTGATTCGTTATCACACTACCTGCGTCTTGTAGCAGGACGTTCTGGACAAGAACGTAGTGTAACCAGCTTAATTGACAGTTGAATCGGTACCGGCCACGAATTAATCGAGGCATCGGGCGGAGGTTTTGAATTATTTATATGATGCAATGTGCGAGTGGCCGCCGGGGACCGCAGGAAGAGAGGGGAAGGGGGAAAGCAACAGGTCCGCATTGTGTCGGGATGCAGGGGATGAGGAGCTCGATAGGGTTGACGGTAAAGAGTTGTTCGTGTGGTCAGTTAAATTTGAATACATTTTTAATTGTTTGTGGTTTTGTGACCACAATGTCAATGAACAGAATTGTGGGTTTGAAAGTACAATGAATGATTTATTAACTTTTTTTACGACTTTAAAGAATGTAATCTCTTGGTTCTAACAAAATTTTACTTACACTCGTACACAATCTATAGTTGAAATACTCGTATATTACATAAAATATTGAAGTGGAATGTCGAGGATTGTATCAAGCAAAATGCTTTCTGTTTTATTTAATTTTGTCATAAATATTTCTGAGCCTGGATTATACTGTGTTGATATGACGGGATGACTTGTGTATGAAGGCAATCTGCGACTGGATGCAAAAAACAACCATCCATGCCAGATCAGACCAGGGTCTGTGGTGTACCTTGAGAGACACCTATGTTCAGCAGTGGACTATAATAGTCTGCTGTTTTTTGTATCCAGTCGCTGCCAGTTCGTTTACGCAAGTCTGCCGCCATCTGGTCAGAGGGCATCCCACATTACATTGGCCAGGACATTGTCTCCACTGCAGAATACTCTTGCTCCAGAGGTTATCGGTTATGCGACATATGTGATCAACCCAGTAGTATTTTCAAAGTTACGTTGGTCACTTTGATTCTCTGATGGATCACTGCATTTCGAATTTTGTTCTTCAAAAAGACTCTGAGCATAGCTCTGTCCATAGTTTTTTGAGCGTCTTTAACACTTGAGGACCCGCGCTCCGGTATGCAACATAAACACTCGCTACCGGGTCCAGCGAACCCAGACAATATCAGGTTTTTTTTTCAAAACTGCTCAATGAAAGTAGTGGGTATCTTTTAATATCGTTAATAAAGTGCAAAAAGAAAACAAATATTTAATAAAATAGAAATATTTATTGTTTTTACTTAATCAAATAGTCAGTACAAAATATAAGGAATTTTGGTATAGTTTTATGACTAAACTCGGACTAATAGTTCTAAATTCTGTAATGATATATTCTAAACAAAATCTTCTTTACCTTAATATACTACTATAATTATCTACTAAGACATAATATGAATAAGAGATCAATCTTTATAGGAACAAGCAAAATCAACTTTCAATATCAACAAATTTTGGATTATATTTTTGGGATAAAATCACTTTTCAACCGTTCTTAATTTTTATTTATCAAACTAAGCTATAACAATTTACACAAATCTGTTTCATGTGTTCTCCACAAACTGGTGTACTACATTTTACGCAAAAAACTTTGGTTTTCCTATCTTTCTTCCAGTTACACAGACCGCAACGTACTTTTCGTCCGCTCGTTGGTAGGGGTGCGTTGGATGCTGCAGTTGGTTCTAATTCTGGTATTATGTTTCGAATACGGGTTTTGATATGCTGTGGAATATTAGTGACACAAATTCTTATATGAAGATATGGTTAATCAAAGAAATAGCCAACGTTTTGATAAAATCTCTTCGTATGAGATCATAGGAAGGTACTATAGCCTTTTGAATAATGTAAGTGTTTAGTCCACTAATATTCAATAACGCAAAAAATATACAAAGAGGCCATCTTTGAGTTCGTCTTGACACAGAATATGTTTCAGTCATCTGATCAACTACATCAACTCCGCATTTGAAGGCGTTGTAATCAGTTATTATTTCTGGTTTCTTTTTGTCACCAGTGTCTTCATCAATCTTGGCATTATGATGCATAGTAGATGCTAAGAGAACCACTTTGCCACGTTTGGGTACGTAAGATACCAGTGTGGCATCATTTTGAAATCCAAAGTAGGAACTGTGTTCTTCTCTTCCTCTTGTTTGTGTAAATACTACAGGAATCTCTCTTTTATTTTTCTTGAGAGTTCCTAAACAAGTCAGGCTAAAGTCGTCTAATAATTCAGTTATCAATGGAACGCTCATTAACCAATTATCCATGATGACATTTCGGTTAGAACCTTTTATTGGAACCACCAGTCTTTTTACCACATCACTTGGAGAATTGCTGACCTGGTATGGCCCATCGTTTTGTGTACCGGCGTAAATTTCAAGATTTGAAGTATAAAAAGTATTTGAATCACATACCGCAAGTACTTTGAGCCCATATTTAGCTGGTTTGCTAGGAAGATATTGCCGGAATGCGCACCGACCACGGAAAGCTAATAACATTTCATCTGTAGTGACATGCTCTCCATGTTTGTAATATTTTTGAATATTTGATACAAATTCTTCAAAAATTTCTTGGATTGGTGCCAATTTATCAGTTTCTCTTCTTCCTGCTCTAGTCCTGATATCATCAAACCGTAAGCATCTAAGCAAAAAATGAAATCTATTTCTTGACATTGTTGATATACAGATATCACATCCTGAACCATCGGTGGCCCACAAATCTTTTGTATTCAAATGTGCTCCTCTTAGCTTTCCGATATAAAAAAGAAGTCCTAACAAACCTTTTATTTCACTTATATCTGTAGGTCTACAGTCTCTCTTTCTTTCAAAATTGTCTAGAACCTTTTCTGTCATATAAACATTTGTAAAATTCACAATTTTCGACAAAGTATCATCTGGTAAGAAAAGACTAAATATTTCTAAAGGTGTTGTTGAGTTTAGTGCTTACAAACAGGGCCCAGGAACTTCACGTATAATATTATGACTCCGGGTTCTTACGTTTCTTGCCGGTTCTTCAATATTCCATACAGTACTTTTATCTTTACCAATGAAATAACCTTTTTGTAAGAATAACAATGGAACACACTCCAAATCCGAACGGCGAAGATCAGGTGCAGGTCGACGGATGCCTTGTCTTAGCTGTGAGGTTAATTCATACTCATCTTGAATATTGTGTTCCTCGTGGTCACTTTCTTGCTCGGAATCTGTTTCATGCTCGCTTATTTCTAGGTTATCTTCAGTCTCAGAACAGTCCTCGTCTTCTATTTCTTCATTTACACATTCTTCTATTTCGTAAGGTCTCAAAGGGTGGTTAGTCGCTACTTTCTGTGAAATAAAGTAACAAAAACAGTAAACAAATAAAAATATGTAAATGAAAAAAACACTTACGTATTTAATCGCTACTGGGTCCAACGGACCCACACTCACCTTATACGTCCGTAGCACTCACACGCATCGCGCTAACTGACAAATTAGATCGTTATCTATCGCCCTATACTATGGTCGAAAGGTACTAAGAACGGCAACGTCGCAAACGTCGTAATTTTTAAGTAATGCAACAAAATACAAGGGACTGGGTCCATTGGACCCATTAGCGAGTCCTTAAGTGTTAAGCTTATATACATTGGCCCTAGAGTCAGTGTCTACATCTCGGCACTATACGTCATTGCAGGAAGAATGCAATGGTTAGACTTTCGTCTTCAAGCTCTGTGGTATATTCTTGGAAAAATTATAGTTCAACTTCCAGAACGCTAAGCCCAACCGAGTCCTCCTATTGACTTCCTTTTCAAAGTTATATTAACCCTATTGCACAACTTACATAAAATAGATATATTCCTTGACAACTTCAAGAGGTGTGTGTCAATGATTAATGATCCCGGAGCGACGAGGTCATTGTACATGACCTTCGTCTTGTTCCATTTCACCCACGGACCAATTTGCAGGGAGACTTCATTTAGACTATCATCCTTTGAATTTTTTACAGTGATTCTAGCAAGACTAAAATGTTATCAGCAAACCGCAAGGTCAAGATATTTTTGCTGATTATATTGATGTTTCAGTTTAGAGTCTTGAAAATGTCTTCTAACACATTTGTAAACAGTATCGGAGATATATATCCTGCTGTCTGACACCTCGATGCAATGGAATGGGTCTTGTTTGATAATTCTGTACTTGGACGGTCATAGTTGCAACGTCATACATACTTTCTTAGCACTTTGATGTACTAAAAATCAATATGACAGTTCTGTAAGGAGCTCAGAATAGACCAGGTCTTGACAGAGGCAAAGACATTCTTGATAATCCACGAAAGCAAGACATAAAGGCTGATTATACTCCTGAGTCTTTGGTTTAAATCGACTATTTGCAGATGTCCTCAACATTTAGATCTTCCTATTTTATAAATAATGGTGTGTATGACGTCAATATGTATTATATAATCTGAGTTCAGAAGTATTATATTAACATATCAGTATAGGTGCTCAATTACATTGAGCCAATTAAACTCAACACAGTGAATCGTTTAACAATTTCCTTAACGAACCAACAGCTAGCTACGTGTGTAAATAAAATTGTATTTTTTTTGTAATGTTGGCAATAATATCTCACTTGATTTCTCACTTTGCGTTTGATTTATGTTTTTAAATTAGGAGCGATTAGTAATTAAATAGGAGTGATCATGTCGGAATGTTGTCCAGGTATTGAGGTGGGCAGTGATTAAGGTTTAGCAAGAAACGATTTAGATACGATCAATCGGAAGGCGAAAAATGGCTCTAGTCCAAGCCTTTTACCGATAAGTGTTTATACTAATAGGTTATATTATGTTTCTACTTTTACTGGTACTTTAGAGATAAAGGCATGTATATTTCGGAATTATTGTATACTTCTTTTTTGTATGAAAAGCCCCTCAAGTCTTTATTTCATTGGAGCCAAATCTAAGGTTATATATTGGACTCAAATTGACTGAAACTAAACAGTATCACATTATCTTATCTTTTCTCAGATATATTCTAGATCTCTCATGAATCCTAGCAGATGGATTGAGGTACCTTATTTACCCTGGCAGAATTTCCTGATGATATTTTAAATAGTCGGAGAGTTAAATCGTAACACACAAAACATTTTCTCATTTATATGAGCAGTTACGGTAATTTTAAATAAATAATGCAATCCTCGTAAGCTGTGTCACCCCTACGCATCGGGTGCGAGGCTTGCGTGGGGTGCGCGGGCGCGGGCACCGCGGCAGGAATGCGCACTCTTGTTCGTTTTGGGGAGCGTCTGCGCAGGTAGGCGCGCCGCCTCCCTCCGCGCACCGCCCGTTGCTAAGCGTATACTGGACTTAGGAGTTCACCTGAACATTTTGTGCGGGAATAATAATCCCATCTTATTTTTAACATATTTTTATTAACTTCACCTGTATATTTCATTGTAAGCGTGTTTTTTTAGTTTTTTTTTGTGCTAGATTTATTATTTCAAACAATTTAAGACATATTTTAGAACGCAATTAATTTTAGACAGCAAAATAAGTCTAGACAAAAATCAAGATAGATTTAGAAAACTGTAAACGTGATTAAGTTGATTTAGTATTTAAGATAAAGATTTGTAATAATTTTGAATTTTACCATTTCCTTGAATTTTATACGAATAAGTAATTAATTAATATAGAAATTCTTCAAAGCCTTTGGGTACAGTGCCTGCAGCCTTAATAATTCTAATTCAAAAAGTAGAGATTATACAGCCCAGTTTTAGTTATAATTTCTAATTCTCTTAATATTTTGACCTACTATTTGTATTTTAAAATAGTGTAATGGATTTGAATAATACTCTTATTGTCATTTCTGGACATTGACATTACTGACATTAAATGAAGCATAAAATTTTACTTTAAAAAAGGCATACTGTATTGTGTTTACACTTATTCTTCTGTCATTATTCAAACATACTTATTGTTAGTATCAATCATGATTGACAGTAATGTCCAAATAAACATACAAACTAAATGCTGATGATTTACAACGCTGATTAACCAAAAAAAAAGAATTCAAAATTGTTCTAATTTTTTCAAATTTACTAATTTTCTTTTTCTGATTGATTTGTTCGCTTAAGTCTTCCAAAGTACCTAACGGATTTTAATGTAGTTTTCAGCAGCAGAAAGAGTGATCTAGGCGAAGGTATATATGTACAATATACGCACATTATAGTAGAGAAAAGCAGAGAATTTCACATAGTTAAATGTTTGAAAATGTGCTCCGTATTTCTGTTGTCTGAAGTAATTGTACCTAATGAACTTAAATACTAGCTATAAAGCTAACTTTTACTAAGTGTTTTTCTATTTTTCGCTAATTTATATTATTCCAAAGAATAATACGAAAAGAAAGTGTAAAATAAAATTTAGTAATACGTACAAAAAATATCATTCCGCGATGTGTTCGTAAGTCGGGTATACTCCGACCAAGCCCTTCATTATTTTTTTCTCGTTTACTCGTCCGGAGGTCAGTCGGGTAGTAAAAGTAAAGTATTGAGTCAAAATAAAACCGCTCTGACCGCTCTTGGGAGCTGAATCCAGGTCATAAATGGTGAGCACACGAAAACTGCAAGCAAACAATTAATGGAAATTTTTACAAGCTGGTAACATATAATGATTACCTGGAAATATAAACGTACAATAATTTAAACTATTCTACTCAAAGAATTTTGGTATTTAAAAATATTTTAAATTTAAAATTTTCAGAGGTACCTTTCCTTCAAATTCAAATGTCAAACGGTAAGTATAGGTATCTAGGTACGTAGGCCCATGAAAGAATTGTCAGAAACGGTTTTTCAATGACGTTCTGACGTATCAAAGACAAAATAAAATAATCGAATTTAGAACCCTCTATTTCGAAATCGTTTGGACCAATATGTAAAAAATCTTGTCAGTAGAGGGATTCATGATGCCTTAAGAACTGTGACTGTAAGAATATCAATAGAATTTTATGAACAATCATGTTACTGTATTAAAATCTGCTTTAGCAAATGCGTAGACCTTTGAAAATATCAGTGCAACTTTCAAACATGAAGGACCCCTCCTAAAATTCAAATAAAATGAGAAGTTATGGTTTAGTTTAGGATTTAAGACTTGAGAAAATTCATCAAACAGACTTTTTTGCCATAACATCGTAAAACTCTGAAGACATTGTTTTTGTTTTATATCAGAATTTAAAACATGAAATGGGTTAAGATAACTCTTTAAATATTATCAAATATTTACAATCGCAGGTATTTTTAATAATCTTTTTAAAAATACCTGCAATTGTAAATATAACGTCTAAAAATGTGATTTTCTGAGTACGTGCAACCAACCAATTCATTTATGTTAAGCAATTTGTATTACAAATAACAATACGAAAATCATGATACTCTGGCAACAACTGCTGGTTAGGCAGCAACTTTACTCCATCATCATATTAGCCGAAAGACGTCCACTGCTGAATATAGACCTCTCCTTTTGCTCTTCATAACAACCGGTCTCTTGCTATCCTCTCCTTTACTTTACAGAAATAGAAATAAAGAAAAAGTTTTGCTCATCTGTTTCCAATTATCATTCGTAACTGTTTTAAGACTTACGCGACTTTTATACGCAGTTTTAGATATCGTAACTTTTTAAATAACTTTGTCGCGAATACTATAAAGTTAATATATTAAAAAAAAAAGTATTTTATACAATCCCATTAAAATTATCATTAATCTTTAGCCACGTGCCATCAAATTATATGTTAATTTATGTAAACATGTACAAAAGTTAATAGTTCACTGTGGTCGCGACTTACACCACAACACTTATCAATAACACATTGTGGTTGTACCCTATTGTCTTTTTGTACTTTGTAGTCGCTGACAAGAGGTAGTTTGTGGTAACTTAATTATCTAAAGGGTTATGAAAAGATCTTTAAATATTTAAATTGGATTGGTTCGTCTTTATTCCATTGAATCTCATTCCACAGTTGTCCAACTTTCTATTTCACATTCATCCCGGGATATTTTCAATTACTTACTATTCTTAATTGAGCCCATTTTGTTTGATCTTGTACTCTTAACATAAGTTTGAAGAGGTTATAAAAGGTTAACATAATAAAGGTTATCCTTTGAGCTAATTGCCTCAAAGGATAACCTTTGAGGCAATTAGCTCATAAGAACATGCTTGAGTACAGTTTACAAACAAAATTTATATGACTGTGAAAAAAAGAAGGTTATTGACATCTTGTTGCATTGAGTGAGTAAATTGAAATGTTAAAACAAAAATCACATATATAATACATATATATGTACATACCAATGAACATAAAATAAAAATTAATGTTAACATCTAAATTGTAATCGAAGTATGTAATCGAAGAGTGAACACTTGCCCTACACAGAAGTTATAACAGTTGACATGATTTTCTAATTGAAATCTTCGAGGATGTAGATTTATGATTACTTTTTTACGGTTTATTTTCTTTTATTATGACACTAATAGCAATTACAGATGGTATAACATGGTGCCGGTGATCGTAAATCTATCGCCGTCTTCCATACATAAGTGCAAGCCTGAGGATGACAGGTTTCACCTATCATCCTAGCAGAAGCAGGCTTGTATAGTAAAGTGGAGCCCGCACCTTCCACACACACACACTTCCACGCTGCTAGAATCCGTCTCCCGAAACACTCTCCACGATAAAGGCGAGTCTTCATGATTTAGTAGTTTTATGCCCGATGATGAAGTTTAGAGATGTACTTGAACAGTTTCTGAATCATTCATGCGACTTGAACACATCATAAAAACTTCAAATCTTCGATGTATCAAAACATTCTTAAGAATTTTATCCGTGGTCAATCTGAATTGTTCCGAAGTTCATAATACAGTAGTCTTTTGTCAGAAGTAGGCCGAACGAATGAGTGAAATCGGATTACTGATTATTAAGAAAGCCTTAAACCAACCACAAGTCAAAAATACTATACAACTTTGAGTGCCATTCATTTATATTTAAATCAGGCCGAGTCATGGACACATATTTTTAGTTTAATATCCCAAAAAAGTGACACGTCATTTAGGCTTGTTAGATTGAAATTTCTAAAATCTTTAAAGATTAAGATATCTTTAAGTAGCTGCATCCTGTTATATGAACAGTGATTTCTTCTTTTAATTACTGACCATTATGTAATACCGCCATGAACAAGGTATAAAATGAAATGTAAATTATAATCATTCTGGCACAAATGATAAAATCTAATTGCATAAAAATTCTTTGTTATCTTTTAATAACAGATAATATGTATACGTATAATGTATCTTGGAAACTGTTTCAGTGATTTAGATAAAGATGTTAAGGTTTTGATGTAAGTATATCTATGTTGAGGTAGGTAGAGCTTTTGTGTTGCGTTATCATAAAGGAAGGATTCTATTATTGATAAATTACATTCGGAATACAAACTCATACTACATATTTATTTTAGTAGCTTGCCAAAGTGACTCTGCTTGATGGCAAGCATGAATAGAATTCAAGAGTTGTGGTCACTATACTCATTGCGAATGCAGTCAATGCAGTATTGCAGTCTAGTGAGATATTTTTTTCAAGCTCCGCACTGGACGTAAAAGATATGACAGTCATCGTGGCAGTGTAAGGCTCATACACTTATCATGATAACTGTCACTCTTACATCAACGGATACTGTCACTTTAGGTTGGTCTTCTGTGAGAGGGTAGTACTTCCCTGGTTGAGCTGGTTCATTCGTACTGAAATCTGCGAGGCTCTACTCACAGACTAATACACAACATAGTAGGTGTATATACAATGTAGTATTGACTTGTGTTCATTTCATTAAATATGTGAGGTGTTATCGTATAGTGATGTTACTAAAATCACATATAATTTAGAGTAAAGACTAATAGCTAAATTAGGTTTATACATTGAAATAAGTTTAAAATAAAGTAAAGCTTATCCACAAAATATCAAATGGTATGCACAAAGTATCAATTAATGAAATATCTACGGGAACAGTTATTAAAAGAGTTTTTAATTGCTGTTGTGGCTTTGTATTTAATAATAGTTATTGTCTGACCACAGCCTTCTTTGTTAGGAGAGGTCTATGCCCAGCTGTGTAATTTTAAAACTTGATGATTATAATTGTCTATTGTTATTTAATATCTTCGGTTAATTTCGCCGAGACTAAAGCTGAAAGATTAAATAAATCACTACACAGCAAGTCAATTAATTACCAATCTAACTGCAAATGGCAGGATTTGAATTTTAACGTCTATTTGATTTCCGTCTAGGAGTGATAAATATAAGTTGAAACGTTTGTTTTTAATTTGAATTGTCTTGACCTACAGTTTACAAAATATGTAATGGACTACTTTTAACTTATGGCTTCACACTGTCGTCTCAGAAGTAGCTGCAGAAATATACAATTGAGCCAGTAGAGCTAACTAATCATCCGTTCGCTATTAACAATACGACTGAACGACGTCTCAGTGTTGTCTTATAGCCTTGTCCTCATTAGACTGTGGATTTTAACGAACTTAACTAAAAAAGAAAAGTTATAAAAAAATGATTCCAGTTGAGTATTTTACTTATTTATTTCTGTTCATTGATAAACTTAATGCCTAAGACATTCTCTACCAGTCAACCTTTGGGTGATGCAGAAAAAATAGGAGGAAGGTGCATTCTATGTATAGTTGATTTGTAATACTCATATATCAAGTATACATAATATATAAGTACATACATATGCTTAAATAGATATAAATTGATATAAATATATATACATACCAAGAAATACCATAGCTAGCATAATATGTATATCAAATGACATCCATGTATTGCTTGATTCTGAAAACTGATTTAAAAGATACGGCTTTACTTTTATTTTTGATAATTTTGTAAGAGTTTTAGTTTTGGAGAATGAAAATTATGTATCAATTTTAAACAGTGAAATAGCAACGAAAATAATTTTAGAATAATAATATTTTGGATATTTGACATAACGCCATCCAGTCCCAAACTAGGCAGAGCTTATCCTATGGGTGCTAGACAAGTGATATTAATACATTTTTTTTGAAAATAAATACATATCATATATAGAAAATACCCAAACTCCCAAACATCTGGTCCAATCGGGAATAGAATATTAAAAAAGAAAATAAAATTGTGTAATGTACTTAAAAACATCTATGGTAGCGAGTACTTGTGAGCAAGAATATTTATTCTTGCTCCAATTTTAAAGTACATAATTTGTCACATTATATATAGGTATAGATATAAAATATTTTCAATGGAACAAATTTATGTTCTCTCTCTACATACATTCTTGTTCAAATTAACTTATGCCTATTTTCAATTGGGACAGTCAATTTAGATGCCGACTATACACACAATTCTATTCCAGACTACAAAACATTAAAACCAGATAAAATCAGCCGCATACCTCGCAGTATACCAAAGTAGCCTATTTTCGGCGTAGCCTTACAAGGTATCGTGAAAGTGTTTGGAGTGGAACATAAATCGCTGGGAACAAGTCGTGTGTGTACTGTCCCGCGGGTCACGACACACACGTGCTATGACAAATGTGTTTAAAGCTATTTGCACACGACAAAATGGACAGTAACATACATACAACTTGGAACTTCTATTACACAGGTAATTTATGTAATAACTTAATTTATTTAATACAGGTGAATACTGAAGAAGAACATTGAACCGCTCACGTTATATCTAGAGTCGAGAGTTTACTTCTTGGGCACTTAGAAGGGAAGGAGCGTTTGAGGGCTGCAAAGCATTCATGTCAGTCACCTATTGTCAGTTGAATATAGCGGTTAGTTTGATACCCGGGTCGGGGTATACAATCTTATTGAGTTTTTCTGATTATTGAAATGCTTAATGACAGCCTAGCGTTTGAAAATTGTGGCTTAAAACCCCGTGTCTGGGAGAGCACGTAAAGTCATAAGTCCTGCACTTAATGTTTCCTCCGTCGTGTCGGATCACTGTTCCATCGGATTTTGAGAGTGAGGGGACAGAGTGTGCACCATATCTCCTGCAAAGTTGGCTGGTCTACGTTGATATTGGTCGGCGTCGCTGAAATTAAGTGGTCTCCTCATTTGTTTCCTATATTCAAAGAAATATTCTCATAAAAAGCTATGGATCGGATATTAAGATAATGGATCGATGTGTGATTTTTACTATTGTGACTGGACGCAATAACTATATCGGCAGAAAGGTCGTGGATGATGAGGCGATGTTATTAGTTATTCGATGGTGTGCATTACAACTTGTAAGTACCTGTTCAAATCAGGCTTTTAACCTACTAAACGATCACGACACAGCATTATTTGCTTGGTTACACTTGAATAAAATGTATTCTTTCTATATACATTAACTTAATGTGGTGATTATCACCACTTCTTGTAATGGATATTTATGATACTTTAGATAGTTCTTGAAAGTCTTACCCTCTTCGTTTGGGTGATAACATTGCCTTACATAGTACGTAAGTTTTGTGGTATTAGTAAGAGTTTTTAGTAAATTTAGGTGATTTTGTAACAATACATATATTGACCATATACTTTATAATTAAGTCAAAATTTCTTTGCACCATTTGTTTAAAGGGTGTATGGACCAGTCCTTAGAATTCTATATCTCTGTGAAACGACGGCGACGTTTTGTGCTCGGTTGGCGAGTAAGGTGACTCTATTGTCTCGAATAAATGGTGCGGCAAAAGTAAAATACTGTCCCTATTCTTCTACATAACTTGGAAAATAGAACTTATTGCAGCTCTCTTCTTTATTAAATCATTTTATTTCCAGTACAGATCTTAATTTTTTGTATCTATTATATACTTATTCAGGTTTCTCTATGGATATTGCGGCTGTCTCCAATTTATCCATAACGCTACCACTTACTTACTTACTTAGGGCAATAGTGATAGATTATCGTGTTTAAACGAACATTGTTATTGTTGTTGTTGTTGTTGATGATGGTGATGGTAAACTATCTTATGTATATTTTAATATTGTACTGTTAGACATAAACCTCTCTTTGGAAAGAAGATTAGGCTTGTATCAGTTAGATTTAAATCATTACTTTTCAGTTGGATAAGTTATCACGTTACTATTCTTGACGCAAATGAAGCTGTATTTTTATATAACCTCGTGTTTCATCAGAGATAGACTATGAACTTGAAAATATGCCTCTAGTAGTATTCTGTTTAACTACAAACTATAAATCACAATTACAACTACCCTCCCGTATTTCACAGGCTGCGTAAACCACACGTCACAATAAATATTTATCCTGGAACTGTTGCAATGTAAATAAAATGTATTAGTACGTACGTACCACGAACCGAGTCATTCGTTCCACTTAACACTAACTGAGTACAAAATATTGTACTATTGTTGTATTGTAACATTAAACTAGAAGGAAAACTGGTTTCTCATGACTGGGATATCAAGGGGGCCTAGTGCTGTTTTATAGTAAATGATAAATGATTTTTATAAGCAAGTAAATCTTTTACAAATTTTTTAACACATCGGACTTTACAGCTAAGAGGCGCTGGTATTTCCAAAGACTCAATTTGGGATGAAATGCCAAAACAAACCACAGAAGTGACCCTTGTTTTTAAGTCCGTGAACATTGATTAAGTAAAACCTAAGTGACTACAGTATAAAGTCTGAAGTCCTTTTCTTGAAAGGAACATAGTTTTAAGGCGGCCTGTCCTTACAGACAGCCATTATTTGAGTAGGCCGTGGTAACATTTAAAACCACCAAAAAGATACTAAATATGAACTAATATTACAAGCCTACATTATATTTTTCTTTACCATATATATAAAAAAAATTACTTCAATTAGCCTTCCTTGTAAGAAAAAACAAATGTTAATAAAAAAATATGAAAATATGAAGTACAAAATAAATTAGATGTCCATTATTTTCAAACATAACAAACGTATAAGCGCAAGTGACCAGCATTAATCTCAAGCAAATTTGTTATTTAAGTAATATAAAACCGTGTAGAAAACTTTTCACATAGTTTTTGTTTCATTAGGGACTTAAATTTGTTAACACCATATTCTTGGAATTTGTTTGGAATTTTATTGTAAAATTGAACACTCTTGCTTACTTTTTACAATCTAATTGTTGATAACATGACTTTATCTTTATTTCATTTCATGTGTTGATATCTTGAATGATGCTAAACTTTTTAAAAAATATTTTTTTACATATGCTCAATTTTCATAGATACTCGTATATTGAGATATGACTGCCACGATACTATTTTCTCTAAACTTATTCCTCAGTGACCGCAAATACCTGTGATTAAAAATTGTACGTATAGTCCTCTTCTGCGACACAAAAATATTTAATATCAACAGCATTCTTCCACAAAAAAATATATGGCATTACACTACGATAATAGCTTAAATACGCTAGTCTAGCTGTTTTTACATTGGTAAATTGTCGTATTTCATTGATCAAATTGGAAAATTGATAATCCATCAATGTATGTGTGTGTGTATGTGTATCCTACTGCAATTTGGAGTCTAGAGTTATATCCAAAAACTTGGTAGTGTATTGGTAGTGTCCATAAGATTCAACTTTTGAAAGAGAAGTGAAAAGTTGAAAGTTATATTTTTTTTTCTCGTTCAAAAGTAAATAATTAAAATTGAACCAGTTTACGATAATTGAAAGAGTACTTTTATGTCATCAATATCTGATTATTATCATTTAAGTTTAAATAAAAGCGTAGTCATACGTTAATAGCACTGCTTCTTGATAATCTTTTATCAAAATAGGTAGGTGATTGGTGTAAACTAGAAACAGAAATGGGCCTAGAATAAAGCCCTGTGAAACCCCCGTAGCGACTAGAAACCCCAAGGACCATTGACCATAAACTTCAATCCTCTGGAGTCTATTATCCAAATAAGAGATAAAAAGATCCAAATCAGTATTCCTAATACCGTAGTGATACAAATTCTAGATCAATATTTTATGAAAAATGCAATTAAATGCCTTAGATAATTCACAAAAACACTTAACGCATCCAGAACTCACTACGTTATTTCAAGTCACTCTCAATGGCGACCACGTTCGGCATTGTGATTGGTAAGGAGTTTAATGCGAGCCAATCGCATCGTCGAACGTGGTCACCATCGACGGTGAGTTGATTAGAAATGAACTCAAACTAGGCCACATAATGAGTCTCTTGGATTAGTTGTTGATGATCCTAATTGCTGAATTATCATGGGGATAATATTGACCACGAACACGATTAATTGATTCGCTCTATGTGCAATTTATCTGTACTGTGCATGTATTGTAAGCAGCTATCAGTAGTTTAGTTACAGACTCCATTTTTAGGCTAGCTGCATGTAAGGTGTGAGTTGTTATTATTCTTAAAATTAATTTCTAATCAGCATTACACTAGCAAAAACTTATGTTAGCGTATATTTGTTGTACATTGGATGTGTCAAAAACTGAACTTAAGAATGTTTGATAATCCTACAGATGAATAAACTTGCTCAGATACTTTTAAAAGAAAATATATATTTGATACCCACATAAAGATTAAACTCAATGCACATAGACATTTAAATGTATGTAAATATCTGCACGAAGCGAGACTCGAAATCGTAACTTATAAACTTCAAACTCAACCTCGCTTCACAGATCGTTATTTAATATAAGCTGCAACAGTTAAGTGTTTGAAATATTCAGGAAATAGAAAAATCAGAAATATATGGTTGATATTGATTTCCACTTTATAAATGTTTTAAAACACTTAATAACATGCGACAAAGGTCTTAACTTAGAAGAGTATACAAATCTATATTCAACACCTACTAAAGACATCAACGCGTCTTTCAATATGATCAAATAAGTTTATAAACGATTGAACAAAAAAAATTGCTAGTTTTCAATATGTTTAGTGACTTTAGCATTTAATTGTTTAAAATTGAGATTTTTGAGGACCAGTTAAAATAAAATGACAATGAAAGAGAAATACACCTCCACCACCTTCGTTCATGGAAACGTAAGAGTTTCAAATGCATTGCTTTTGAACTTCACCTAAGAAAATCAAGAAGAAGGTTCCGTAACCTCATTTGTCTCGTGATAAGCAAAGAAATATTTGCTTAATTTCGGTTTGTAAGGCATGTAGTGCGACTTTGGTCAAGGCGGCCCACTGTACTGAAGCATAGCTTTTCAAAATCAACTATAGTTAGATTAAAACCATTATAAGATATAAAATCCGAGCCTCCTTAAGTCACTGAGTCTTCTGAGTACCATAAACAACAAATATCTTGGTACTCAGTACCATAAACAACAAATATCATACTATTTTCTCTTGATTTCCTAACAAATACGATTAAAATGGTGCACATTACAATATGACATCGTAGTAATACACGAACAGGTGTGTTCCATTCTGCTGTTAATAGCTAACAGTAAACTAAACGTACGATTTATGTTTTCCGTTTGTGATTTTATAAATCGACTCTTAATGTTCTGTTTTTAGTTTTAACGAATTTTTAATGGAAATACGAATTTTTAAGCTCCAATCAGAGAGTACCAGTGACCACAATTTGGAATTTAATAATAATGTACGGTAATGATTCCAAATTAGGCAGAACCTGTGCTATTTTAACTAGATTACTGATAAACTTACTTACATATGCATTTCTAAATACATACATATTATATTATGTGTATCTGACATGTAATTGTTACATAAACAATTATGTGTTTTAATTTTTATGTACGATACGTGGCCAGATGGAGAGACGATCTGCTTGCACGAGTTGAATTCGAGAATCTGAGAATTCATCTATGTAGTATACAGTTGAGGAAGTCCATATCCAGCAGTGGTTAACAAGTTGGTTAAAATCTCGTATATGTTATAATATGCCTACGACACAACAAAAATGCATATTTATTTCATCAATATCATCATCATCCGTGTCTGTGTGGTGACGGATTAAGAATACATAGTGTTACCAACCCTATTCATCCCGTGAGTGTTGTTAAAGGGCGACTAAGAGAACAAAGTATGGAAGACAACATTATTACAAAGAGAATGAAAACTTGAAACGAACCCTATTCCAATCCGTCTGGCCAGTATATTTATTTATATATCTTAAACTTTATATTAAATTTAACGTCTAGTTCTGACCAGCTGTCAGTCTCACGCCTTCACTTGTAAAGGCTATGGAATATTATAAGCGGGAGAAAGTCCCAGACAATGACGAAGTATGTAGATCAGGGAGATACCGACGCGACGTACAAATAAAGTAAAGGTCACGCTTCTCTCATGCTCTGAGTGTCACAGCCTTTATTTATAGGTATTATTAAATAGAGAAACAAAATGTAAATTGCATAAACTTTAACGTCATCATGTAATGTCATCATTTCCGCTTAAACCATTATGCCAACAGTGCAGTCTACATTTTGATTGCACGATTGGTTTCTACTTCGCTGAGTGTTGAGGTTTCAAATCCCAACACTTTGTGTGATCCATAAATTGTTTTTCTGAGTCTGGGTGTATCCATTTCTTGAATGTTTGTGAAGTCCCCCATGACACAGGATTTATATCTAGCACGGGCGTTGTCATTTTAAGAAAAAAAAACATGTTGTTAATACTGTATTACATACTACACTAACCCGTCTGGCCAGCGTGATATAGTAGGCCATAACCTCCTTTTAAAGGAGAGGTCTATGTCTGCAGCGGATTGTTAAAGGCTGTTGATGATGATAAGGTAGGTGATAATAGTAAGACGATGAAATATTTGAGAAAAAATGTGGGTTTTGATGAATTATAAAATTTATTGTCAGTTTTTTAGTGTATGTTCTGAAATGTTATTAGTTAATTATACATTGAATAATAGAAAGGTTGAAATTATTTCGTGATATACATAAGTGGATTTTATATCGTAGGTATTGTCTAACAGTCGGCTTTATTCCGATACAAAGTTTAAACATAATACCTTGAATAAGCACTTGGATGAGTTAATTATAATAACTGTTCTCATTTTTAATTAAGTAATCTAAAGATACCATATACCACAGCGAAAGTCAAAACTCCAACTAACTTAAACAACATAGCGCTATCTTCGACAGTTTTCTGAGAAAAATTAAAAAATTCAAGATCGTGACAAAAACTTTTTAAAGAACAAGTCTTCGTGATATCGTTTTATATGCTATTTAATTTTAACAATATTAGTAATAAAACTAAATCACTAAAAGACATTAATCCTTTACGTTCATTAAAAAGGGCAGGAAATTATTATAATCGTGGCCACAACACGGTCCTAAAAGTCTAAATTTTATATCTGAAAGTAAATTTATATAAATCTACTAAAAATTTATTTGTCCATATAAAGAGGAGGAACTGCCGCGGCTATAAAATCACAAGATATGTAGTCTCTGTGAATATAACTTATGTAAATAAAATTAAATTAAATGTCCCTAAATTCACATAACTCGGTGCAATACTTGGAAGTGATAGTTAAGAAATCGTGCAGTAAACAAGTAAAATGAATTACGAAAGTAGCCACAGAGAATGTAAATTATAAGAACACAGTCATAAAACCTTGGATGTTTATGTTCAGAAGAATAACCACAGATTATATTAATAACTGCGAACAGATACGTCTCTATACCGTTATACCACTAATATAATAGCACACGCATACTTTTTTTTTCTATATTAAAAGCCTGCCAAAGTGACTCTACTCATCCTGATGGAAAGCATGAATCCAAGAGTTAGGAGAGTGGTCACCATACAGCATTGCCTGCATCTGCAATGAGAATGGTGACCACAACTCTACTACACTATGGCGGCCTTGTGAGATGCTTTTTCACACCCCGCTTGGAAACGTAAAAAGCATGACAGTCATTGTGACAGTGTAAGGCTTACACTTTTCAATAACACAAGTTTGTAATGAAAGTAATAACTTCACATATTTCGTACTCGGTCATCTGATACCAGACCACGTAGAGCCTATATTGTAAAAACCAGACTGCTTGTAAACTTACTTACATATTTAAAAAAAAACTTTTCTATTCTATTCTATTCTATATTATAGATAAATTACAAGTATATCTAAATACAAAAATGTAAATGAGCGCTAGTAAACGGGTTCTGAAATAAATGCTTCCTCGTTAGAATCCATCTGTTCAGGTGATAAAAATAACCTCATAGATGTAGAGTATATTTAAGAAGTTTTTATTAGTAAGGGTATGTTTAAGAAAGGTAGATTTTTCTTTTAGGGGATTTTTAGTTCAAACTAACCAAAATATCATATTTGTCATGTACGGGTCTCAAATCTCTCTGGAACAGTCAGTTTAAGTTACAGGTATTCGATCTTGTCTAGCTGAAAATTCTTGAAATTATCCCTAGGAGCAATATTTCTAATTCCCTTGACTTGACTTTTTATTTTAACTTATTCGTTGACTTTTACATCTCTCAAATGTAACCAATTTTTTCTTGTTTTCACAAAATTTTCTTTAATCATTTTCTATTAATTGTAGCGCAATATTATATATTCTATAGCTTTCTTCTTTAAGAGAGCTATCTAACACTAAAATAATTCTCAATTTAAACCAGTACTTTCTGAGATTAGCCTACGCATCTCAACAAATGAACACGCCAACTTTATATCTTTGGAATATATTTGAAAACATCGTTCGTTCTTTTGAAAACTAAGCCACAGTAGAACATGTCCATTGTCTCATGATTTATTTCGCGTCAGTAACTCAAATGGTCTCTTTAGTGTTGTTCCGGATACACGATGTAAGGTCAATGAGCAATAGCATCAAGATACTTCCGTGAAACTGCCAGTAATTTATTATTAACACACATATAAAACCAACTCTTGGAGATTAATGGGTGCTAATCAGTGGTGGATCTGCCAAAGGTTAAGTACACTGGAGCCATGGGCGGCAAGTTTTAGGAGGTGGGGCAGGTTTGGCTCAAATTTTTTACCGTAATGAAAACAATTAATTATTATATACACAGAGAAAAGAACTCTCAAGATTTAATAATATACTTTAGTATGTATATATATATATATAGTATGTACTGGACTCCATTATGTATTTTTACACTTTCGTGACTTTTTATGCGTGTGTGTGTATGTGTGTGTGTGTGTGTATGTGTGTGTGTGTGTGTGTGTGTGTGTAAAGCTACGACACACACATACATACACATAGCTTTCATTATGTAAGAGATGTCGTGAAACGGAAGGTAGACCAATCGATTTTCTTATTGCTAAGCCGTTATATAAGGTCTTGAAGAACTTTTCTCTTTATTCTGTTGAAAAAACTTTAAATCGTCAGGTTGCTGACGAGCGTATTTGGTTTAGTTTTAATATGTACGATCCTGATAAAGTTGATTGTGGATGATACACGTAGAAGGATTTCCAGATTTAAGTATGCATCAGTTCTTCACAGTTCAACTCGATTAGACCACTTGGATTTTAATATAGATTTGTAAAAAGTAATTTTTATGCAATGATAATTTCGAATGTCGAGATATTGGCCAGTGCACATTTCTGAGTTGTAGGCCAAGTACGTTTCTTTCCACGAAAAATATGTTTTTTCCCATGTCAGTCTTCGGACCACGAATATACCCGAATATTGCAGTTCCAAAGACTAAGACATTTGAATGCTATTCAGTATGACTGGAGGCAATGAGCCATGTCTTAGTGTGAAGATAGTATGTGCAGACTTGGACTCTTTCTTTTGATGCGCCAGTCGATCATCCAAATAGATGTTTTGTAAAAGTTTCGTTGCAGTATATTAGACGTATCTTCTAGATCTTCCTGATTAGCCAATACTACTGTACTATCCGTGAAAGTGTATTCACTTCTTAGGAGTTGTTCTAGGAGTTGTATATTTTTAAAATAATAAAAATGATAAAAACAAAGTTCAAAATAGAATTCACATCATGAGGTCGCTAACATACGTATTATGTATTCTACAATATCATATATGTATAATATACATATATGTAATGTAAACATAATATATAATATTTTGTTAGCGTTCGAGTAAAGAATTTAGACTTATTGTTTTACTCCAAGAAACATCTTTAAACATAAATCAAGGACTAGCTACAAATTTCTATATAACTACAAATAATAACTAAAAAATCATTGAATTGAGTGTGAATTGATATTTAATATTACTTTATATTTATATGTGAATATCATTTTGGTAAGTACTAAACTACTCAATGTATTGTTAAGTTCTGAATTATATTAAAAGAATATTAGAAAAAAAATTAAGACTTGTGGAGGATCGAGTGTCGTGCACTTCTAACATAAAGGGAGAATCCTCCAACCAAGCGAGGTGATCATGCCTGGCGGGCCGCGACCCAACAGTTAATGTTGGGAAGTTGTATGTATATATTCTGATCGGAGTGAGAATTTCTATATCATGATACAGGATTATTAGCTACTCCGTTGTTCAGGGTATCTGCGATAGATGACGCTGTATTTTATCTTTGGTTGTATGTAGAAGTCGCCATAACTATTTGATGTTTAGACGTCAAACGTAAAATGTTACGTACGTACGAGTATGTTAATTCTAGCTACTAGTATAGTATTCGCATAATACTCGAATGAAGAAAAGAAATCATGTATGGAAAGCTAGATGAGTAAGAGCGTAAAGGCAAGTGGTTACTACTTTTTATTCTTTTTTTTTCTATATTAAGAGACTACCAAGGTGACTCTAGTCTGTCTGGTGGAAAGCATGTCGCCATACTCATTGCAAATGCAGACAATGCAGTGTGGTGACCCACACCATGGCAGCCTAATAAGATGCTTTTTCACGCCCCGCTTGGGGACGTAAAAGGCATGACAGTCATCGTGGCAGTGTAAGGCTCACACAGTTATCACGATAACTGTCATCCCTGCATCAATGGCCTTCTGGTCTCCGCCTCCTCGCATTCACCAACGAAATTCCGAGCTGTCGGCAGGGAAACTAGTGCTTTAGGTAGGTCTTCTGTGGGAGGGTACTACTGCCCCGGTCGAACCGGCCCTTTCGTGCTTAAATCAACGTGGCTCTACTACCTAATGTCTACTACTTAGTTAAAGTCAAGCGAGAAACATACGCTCCCAAACTAAACGGTTCGGTTCTTCCTTCCTGTGCAAATCAGTTAAAGCCTGGAATTCATTACCAGCGCACGTGTTTCCCTCCCACTACGATCCCGGGTCCTTTAAGCGTGGCGTGAAAAAAGCATGTCACTAGGCCGCCATAGCGTGGGTCGCCATACTGCGCTGTCTTCATCCGCAGTGAGTACGGCGACCACCGCTCTTGGACTCTATTCATGCTTTCCATCAGGCAGAGTAGAGTCACTTTGGTAGGTTACCATAAAAAAAAAAGAAAAAACTCGGTACCTAATCAAATCTAATACTTCGTCATCATGCTTTTTGTAGATTCCAGTTATATTATTGATAAAATAAAAATATTCGTTAAATATGATGCCAATGTAACACACCCATGTTAATCTAAAATAACGAAAAAAGAAGCGTTCGCACATCGTCTCGAAAATGCAGTAATTCCAAACTTCTACAGCTTAAATGCTGTAAATTTTAATTTGAACATTAAAAATCTGGATTTTAATTAGTATCCACACTATCAAACCTGTCTTAACACCGCCATTCATTTTGGCCGCTCGTTATCGACCGACAAAAACTAGCCGTTCAACTGTTAGGCCGCCTAGACGAACTTACAAAGTACGAGTCACAGTATCAGCGATCTTCATGTTCTTAATGAATTATAGGCTGTTTAACACTTTATTGCAACATGTTCTTGGAACATGTAAATTGAGAATCCAATATTTTTTTTGTAAATACTTGAAAGTTAAATTATATTTTGTAAATAATCTAAAATGAAATGAAAGGGCTCGCTCACAGATTTCCTCTTACTTGCTCCTATATACGGATCTATATAGACTTTTATCAAGTTTATTCACTGGGGTCAGAATTGACCCCATGAAGTTATATAAATTTTAGAATAATCGCCTTTTAACTAAATACAGTTCTTTAAAATTGTAGATAGTTATCACATTACACGGTCACTTTCCTTATTTGCAAATTCGCCTCAGTCAATCTTTTAGAATGGTTTATGGACGCCGAGTTGTCATGGTCCCTAGAGCGTGACATAGTCTATAGAAGTGGCCTATACGCGAATAAAGGTTGGGAGTAAATGGCGACCAAATAACAACTCTAATGAAAATAAAATCATCTCTTAGAAAACAAACTGGTCGCTATACTGCATTGTCTACATTCGCAATGAGTATGGCGACACTCTTGGATTTTATTCATGCTTTCCATTAGGGAAAGTAGAGTCACTTTGGTAGGTTTCTATAAAAAAAAGTTAAATGAATCGAGCTTTATAACCCGTCACTGAAATTTAGTTAGGGAACCAGTTTTAGTAATATTTAAAATAAACATACATAAAACCAGGCCTGTGTCACAGGTGGGATAGGTAGAGGTGTATTAAACCACTTATCACTAGTGTTTTGATCCTATGTGGTGGCGAATCTACTGCCGCTAATCAGGATGTTTTGTTTTCCCGAACTTCAACCGTCGATCTGCAGGTAAACAATTAGTAGATGAGATTACTTTGGGTCCTAAGTTCTTGGTGAGTATTTAGTAATAGTTTAGACTTAGTCTTGAATCCTGGTAGCCATATACAATTATTTTGACACATTTTCTACAAAAATATGGCCTAATCAAGTCTGAATAGCTACCACCTTTGTGAGTCATTATTTAATCTCTGAAATTTCATTCTACCGACTCATTGAGAATTTTAACTCAATAGTTTACTAGGAAAGGAAAATATAAAAGCAATAAGCCATAAGGTTCGATAGATGAACGATTCTACGAAAGACACATTACACATTATTAACCTTTGAGTAAGAACAAGCGGAGATACAGTCAGTTTATTTAAAATACTGTTATATTGACATTTATAACGCAGTTTAAACTTAACAACGCATAGCTAATTATATTAATTTTAAGTTTACAGGACCAGGTTATTAAAAGGTCGGTTTTTAAGCCATAAAATTGGAAATGCAGTCGTCCGCTGTAAAACAGGCAATCAGTCAGTAAAAAACACATTTTACTGAGTCTGAGAACTCATGTAACTTTTTTAATTCTCACTCTATTAGGTGATATTCTGAATAGAATTTATATTTTTATTCTGTTGAACAAGAAAAAATACAGCGCAGTTAAAAAATAATTAAATTACAAAATAAGTCTTTATGTTATCTATTGTGACTATATATTTCCGTTTTTAATCAGTCACGGACAGTGTTAACGCTGTCATAAGACTGGAACAGACGGATGTGAGAGCTCAGATGTCGTTTACATAGCAATATTTGACATTTTTAATTAACTTTTTGTCAATCACTAAGTCTAGTTTAGTCATAGGAAATTGTGAAGGAAATATTTTATAGGCAATGAGTGTAGATTTTTTTATTAAGTTATTTTCATGTAAAAAGATACGTAATTAAAATAACAATTTCAAAATTTGATTAAATCACATCTTTCAGCTTAGTAAAAGACGATTTCCTAATTCACACAAGTACTCGTTTTTACTTGCTAAACTTTCTTTTTTAAATTGAAAATATTTATGTTTGTGTTCATATTTACGTATGTGGGCTGTGTCCGGTTCTTCACACGAGTGAAATTTCAGGGACTAATTACATTCGTGATTTTTTTTTAAACTATTCGAACTCTACCTGAACTCTCACTAATTTAAGACCAAAATAAACCAAATCGGTAGTGCGTATCTCTGCATTTAGTGAGATCAAGGAACAGAACTTTATTTCGTTATCTAGATTCATAATCATGACAGTCATGACAGACACACTGGTGCTTCCTTCACTCTGTTTCTGTCAACTCACGTCTGACGTAATCACTCTGTCGTATTATTTTCAATAATGTATTCGAAGGTCATGTATCCTATCGTTATACTGTATGATTAAAGAATAGTGTTGCCCAAGTATAAAATTATTCATAAGTATACCTTTAGCTTCTCTAATATGATTTCTTAATCTAATAATATAGTTAGGTGATCGAGAAGCGGGAGATTAAATTACAGCAGAGTTTCTGTATGTAGTTATAATGTATTTTCTACGTATTTTATGAGATCAAGACAAGACAAAAGTTGTTAATGGAATTCTTTATAGTATTATACATGAAATCTAAAACATTAAATTAATAAAATAAATTTAAACACCTGATGTCCGTCTTAAGACTGTCTGGAAGAAATCGCCGTGAGCGATAAAACCGTCGATTGTTACATTTATATATCTTGTAACTCATTTCTTCTTTTGTTTCAGGCTGCACGGTTGGTCTAGTGGTGTAAGTGGTCGCCACACCGCTCTCTACTGCACCAAGTCTTGTGGGTGCAAACCCCACATGGGACAACACTTTGTGTGATCCACAAATTGTTGTTCTGAGTCTGGGTGTTCTTTGTTTCCGTTTTTTGTATATTTGTAAAGTCCCCCGCGACAAAGAATTTATTTCTAGTTCGGGTATTATCTTCTTAAAAAAAAGAAGAATAAAAAAAATTGCACACTTATCAGGAACCGATGACAATGCAACAATTTGTATAATTTGTAATATTATCTTTACTTACTTTAAAGACTAGTTAAGTGTTGCCATACGTACGTCACAAAATGACAGTTCAATTAAAACGCGTCTTTGAAGTAAACCGACTTAAAAGTAGAAAGTAAATAACAGCTTTAAAAAAACTAAAATACACGTTTTTATTGAAAATGAAACTTAAAATTTAAAAAATTAGGGTAAAAATTAATGTCAATAAATTCAAATTAAGGATAGAGTGATTAACGAAAAAAATATTTTTTAAGGTACTTTTAAGATATTTTCCAAATGACTATAATGTTCTGCTAATATGTGTCATTAAATATTAATAATAGTTAACGTCAAGGATCCCACTTTTTCACAAAAAAACGATCATTTTTTACTCATCACTAGTGCGATAAGTAAAAAAATCCTTAATTTAAATTTATTATTAATTGTTTTTTACCTTTTAGTTTGATTTTTCATAAAAGCGTGTTTTGAATATTTTCAAAATATTATTTATTCAATTATTTGGACATCACAAAGAACCAATTTGAATGTCGAAAATTGCTGAATGTAGGTGGGTGTCCTAAACCATTGAATTATTGAAAGATGATGTACCGTAGGATTATTTGTAAGTTAAAACAAAAAAATTAAAATGATTGGTTATGAAATTTAATGTGGCAGACCAAATTCCACACGAGCGAACCCGTGGACAAAAGCTAGTAATCAAATAAAGATACACTTTAGTGTATGGTAAATTAAGCTTTACTAACAAAGTGAAAAAATGTATAATTGAACGTTAATATATATAACCTATATATACTCGTATATAACTCTTGTGACAATTGTGTTACTCTTAACTTGGAGGTGTCCATAGGCGGCGATACTCAATTATTGACTGCACGGATGGCATAGTGGTTTGGTCACCCGCTTTCTACTACGCTGGGTGTTAGTGAATTCAAACCTCACATGGTACAACACTGTATAAACTAATTCGTGGCCGTATACGGGTCACGAAATAGTTAACATTTGAAAAAATCGTAATAAAAATCATTTTATACATTATAAAAACTCTTTATTGAAATTCCTTTGTTAAAAATTACATCGTCTACATAACCACCATTTGCACTCTTCTAAGTGAGCACCGAAATTTTTGAATACTCGTCGGCTACGAGACCGCGCGTTTGGTTTATTAATGTAAACACGATTCTTCAAATAATCCCATAAAAAGAAGTCTGCTGGCGATAGATTTGGACTTCTAGGTGGCCATGAAATGTCGCTTCGTCTTGAAATCAGCTTTCCAGAAACATGACTTCGACCACCGGCAGGGACTCATTAGATGTGTGACAAGTGGCCCCATCTTATTGTAACCATGTGTTACGATTGTAGCCAGCAAATCCCAGGAGCATCGGTCCCAAGAACTTCCGTAACATGTTTGCGCAGGATGTTAGATTCAAATGTCAACGAATTCTTGGTCCACCTATATAATAAATAGCGGTATTATATAAATCATTAGACTGAGGTAACTAGACACATATAACATGTTAAAGGCCACTTGACAGCCCATTACTGTCAAAAAACGACGCCATGTTTTTGACATGTTGATCATTTAAATGTTTAATATGGCAACGAGAGACGCCGTCTAAAGTGTTCACTTTGATAAGATCTCATCTGGAATGTATTAATATTACTAGTTATTTCGGAAATATGTACATATTAAAGTTGTGTAGGTAAATGTTGATATTATGAGAAATCGAGATTGCTTTTTCATTGAATTTTAACGATGCGAATGATAAGTCTTTAAGTTCTGAATGTCTTGTTATACTCGTATTAATAACCGAAATAATTTGAACCGTCGTTTCATAGGGATTCGATACTGTGATAGGTCAATGCTTACTTTTGATTCTCCTACTGACCCCCTGGTAATTTTATTTGATAGTTTTTACGTAGTTTTTCAATTAATTAATTTAAAGGTATCGTTTTCAATTTTGAGTTTCTCGATTTATTCTACAATCAAATTATAAGTATTTAAAATATCAGATAACTCGGGCGGGATATTTTCTTAAAGACATCTAAGTTCTTTTTTCTGTGCGTAGATCCCCACGGATACCACCGAAAGGTGGGTTTGTCGGATTGAAACCGACTGAAAACCACATGCCGCCTCAGGTACCAGTAGTCGGGGAATCAGCATCCTAGTAAGGAAATCCCTGAGACCCCGACCTACCTCGGGCCACCTACGCCTTGTAGATATCCCCCCCCCCCCCCGTATGGGAGCCTCGGCGTTTCCTTTTCCTCCTGTCCCCCGAAAGAGCGAGCGCAGTTCGTAGAGCTCGCATCGCCACCTCGGCCTGCTTCTAATAGGGTGACAGATCTAATAATGACCTGGCTGGAATTTAGCCTGTACTGCCAAAAGTTTCTTACGTATACTTGTCATATTTGTTTTTTTTATTTAACTTGATGAGTAATTTCGTTCTGATATTATACACATACAATCCCGTCCATTATCATTTATGAATATCAAGTTCATGAAGAACAGACTAAGAAATCTATCCCTCGGTAACTCAAAATAAAAAAATAAATAAAAATTGAAAAAACTGCTCTACAAACAAATTTTTATTTAAACTAAAAAGAAACTTGTTTTTAAAAATACTTTACTTTTAATTTGAATATAACTTTTGTTTTGAATAGCGAAGCTTTTAAGCAATGTTATTTATTTTATACGCGGGACACAGGAGAGACATGCTTCGAAACTAATGTATAGACTCGACTGGTGTGATACCATGGTCTTTAAAAACCGGTTTTAAGCATTCCTTTCATGCTTTTAAGTGAGTATGGTTGCCGGTGGTCCAAGTCTTCTCCCTAATCCTAAGGGAGCATGGGGTGTGGGGCACTACTTTAAGTACCTGGGCATCACTTACACCAGGTACGTTGTGATCCTTTGATCGTTCCTGGTGTGAGTGATGCCACTTAGCTTCAGAAGACTAAGATGAAATTTTAATTGTACTTGTTTGTATGAACCGTTGAGAGTCACTTGCAATAAAATAAGGAAAGCTTACAAGTCACACCCAAAGCCAATAAAACTCCAGACAAACGAACTTAATAACATTTATTTTTCGAATTTGATTGTTTCTGTCAAAGCCACAGACGGAGCATCTATGGTTGATTGATGAATTTACTTCAATTTTATAGATAATAAAAAATAAAGCTGTGTCTAGACTTAACTATAAGATTGATTGGTGAGAGTGTCAAGAATGGCAATCGTTAAAATACTTTTCTTTGAAACTCATTTGAAATTTCTAATAAAGAAATGCATTTGTAGTTACAATTTACAGTGAATTTAATTACGACTGTATAGTTGGCCTAGTGGTGTGAGGGGTCAGAGGATATTGGCGGTTAGAGCCATACGCGGTTACCGCACCGTATCGACGGAGGCGGCGTGCGCCTTGGCAGGAACACCCCCGTGGGATTTGGAGGCGGAAGTGCTCGCCGAAGTTTATCGGCGAACGGCTGACTTCCGGGCGGGTAGCGGCATACGGCCCCCGCCCGAAGAGATACGCGAGTGGCGAGAGGCCGCTCGTCTAGCCACGACGGCTCGTTGGTCGTCCCGGCTGGAGACTCCACGTGCTGGCTTTGCCGCCGTGGAGGCTCTCCAGCCGGTCATCGCCGAGTGGGCAGGGCGACAGCACGGGACCCTTTCCTTCCGACTGACGCAGGTCCTTTCCGGGCACGGTTGCTTCGGGAAGTATCTGCACTCGGTCGCCAGGAGGGAATTGAGTCCCGCCTGTCACCACTGCGACTGCAGTGAGGACTCGGCTCAGCACACGCTGGCGGTTTGTTCTGCTTGGGCGGCGCAGCGTGGGGTCCTTACTGCAGTTATTGGAGGAGATCTCTCGCTACCGGCCGTCATACGCTCCATGGCCGGTAGCGACAGTTGTTTTACCGCGGTCGCAACCTTCTGCGAAGACGTAATTTCGCGGAAGGAGGCGGCGGAGAAGGCCCGGGAGGACGACCTCCACTCGGACCCAATTCGCCGCCGGCGTACCGGGCGGCGGAGACGCGCGTACCAGCGTCTCATGCCGCCTTGAGTGTGGCCGCGGATGGACGGGACGGGTTTTCCCCTCCATCTGCTATAGTGGCCAGCCGCGAGGAGGTGACGTCCGCGTGTGCCGTACGTCGCCTAAAAGGAGAGTTTTATCCGCAGATGGTGCCCGTGTGAGCGGGCAGGCGCTAGGAGGGATTTGGATGTCGTAATAACAGCTGTTCCCGGTCCCTCCTATGTCAGGCGCAGAGTGGCACACCGTGTGGTTTTAGTCGGTCCGATTCCGACACACCACCCCGTCGTAAACCCCGGTGGGGTGACGGCCCGAGGGGGTTTCCACACGTTAAAAAAAAAAAAAAAAAAAAAGTGGTGTGAGGGGTCGCCACTCCGCTTTCTACTGCGCTGAGTGTTATGGGTTTCAAACCCCATATCGGAAAACATTTTGTGTGATCCACAAGTTACTGTTTTGAGTCTGAGTGTTCTTTGTGTCCGTTTCTTGAACGTTTGTAAAGTCTTTCGCGACACAGGATTTATTTCTAATGTGGCGTTGTCTTTTTTTTAAATAAAAAAATAACCTTTTGTAAGCAGAATAAACGCACTTTGTATATTTATTTCGATTTCGGTACTTAGCTTGCATTGTGGGAAAAGTGGAAAAATCCTACTAATAAACTTCGTAGATAAATTATTTTTATCATAAAACTAATTGCTAATCCTACACACATTTTTACACAGATGAAATTGATACACATTGTCAATTTTGATTGAAATTTTTTCAGCCCAAGTGATTGAGTTTCTTGAGAATTTGCTAACGTGGCCTTTTTCGAGCTAATTTTACTAAAGTATTAACCACAATCTGCAAAAAATGATGATAACCGTTTAGAAAAAGTAATAGCCAACACTCAAAGATGTTTAGAATTAAATACAATATTACTTTAAGTAGTAAAATGAATATAAAATAATTTAATTGTACATAAACTTCTGGTATTACCAGTTAGGCGTTTACGAGAACTTAACACTGGCATAATAAAACCTTATAGTGTAATATTATAATCATGAATGTTGATGTCTCTTCTTACTGCCATCTACGTGCATAAATATGAACACATCAAATAGGCTAGATGACACCTTAGTCAATTTAGTTACTTTTTATCATCTGTCAAAACGACAATTTTGAATGAGAAATGTACTAAATACAAAATTATGACGTCACTGTTTTAGACTACTCAATTGAACAATATATTTCACTGTATATTTGATTGAAATTCGTAATAATAATAGAAAGCTATGTTAATTGTATTTGCTGAGATGTTTCGCGATATTAGTTTTAATGAAGTGGACATTGGTATTTATTTACGATACAGTCATCTACCCAATTGTAGTACAGAATAATATTAATTACATATACATATATATACATAAAAACACATCTGTTTCCCCGGGGGATTGACGAAGGCATATTAAATGCCAACTTTTCGCCAGTGTTTTGATTCCACGTAATAGATGGCGACGCTATTGCCACTAATCGGGATGTTTTGTTTGCCAAAGCCTCGTTCATCGATCAGCAAGTGCATTACTTGCAGGTGAGGTTGACTTGGGGTCCTAAGTTCTTGATTTGGATGTCGTAATAACAGCTGTTCCCGGTCCCTCCTATGTCAGGCGCAGAGTGGCACACCGTGTGGTTTTAGTCGGTCCGATTCCGACACACCACCCCGCCGTAAACCCCGGTGGGGTGACGGCCCGAGGGGGCTTCCACACGTTAAAAAAAAAAAAAAAAAAAGGGGTCCTAAGTTCTTGGAGGGAACCCTACGTACATGCGTATAATATTTATTCTATCATTAACTAAGTAGGTCATGGAATAAAGGTTGCCGCATTGAAAAAAAAGAAAAAAAGAGGATAAAGGTTGCACGCCGCGTTTGGTTGTTTATGTTAGTATGTAAATAGTTTAATTCCTTAATTCCTTTCCAAAAACTAATCCACTATTTAGTTCATATCACTTACCATGATACCAGAGCTTACTTTATGACTGAAGTCGTAAATAACGTTAATGTTTTCTTTATCATTGCTGTAAAGTTTTCTTTATTCGTTTTTATATTATTACTAAAACAACACACGATATCAAATAATAATGATATATAAATATATGTTTTTACGATAAAGGAACTTTCTAGATTTACTCTTATGTATTTTTGTCAGTGTGGTGACGGGTTAAGAATACATAGTGTTACCACCCCTATTCATCTCGTGGGTGTCGTAAAAGGCGACTAAGGGAACAAATTATACAAGACAACATCATTATAAAGAGAAGGAAAACTTGAAACAAACCCTATTTCAACCCGTCTGGCTAGCGTGGTATAGTAGGCCAAAACCTTCTTGCTAAGGAGAGGTCTATATCTAGCAGAGGACTGTAAAAGGCTGTTGATGACGATTTTTGTAAGAGAGGTAGATAGTTTAAATAAAGGCACAGGTTCACTGTTCGAAACATTAAATATACGTAGATCTGGTTTCATTCTGTTCTCAGTAGACATACTCGTATGTAACTTAACATTGACAAAGGGGATGTCAAAATAATCCCCTTGAGCGTAATGCTGTGTAGTATGATATTCCAATGAGACTGATGTTATTAATCAAAGTCCTTTTGTTTGTATCATTTTCAAGTTTTACTACTAAACTGAGTATCTGAAAATGAAAAAATATTAATAACTTCATACATCTAACATATCATCTTCTAATTCTAAATTAGACCAAGTGTGTACTACTAGACACAAAAGAAATAATCGTGTTCACCATACAATATTTGTCTTCATTGGGAATCCAAGCTGGTCCGACGACCTGGTGAAGGTCGCTGAAAGCCGCTGTATACGGGCGCCACGAGACCCGCTGTTGTGGAGAACTTTGAGGGAGGCCTACCAGCAGTAGACGTCTTCTGGCTGAGATGATGATGACTGGGAATCAAATTCACGCTTCTAGACTAATTCTAGACTAACTAGCTAGTCAAAGTCCTCTTTACCGTCGTCATCGTCCACCCACTGCAGTCCACTGCTGGACATAGGCCTCTCCAATTGGTTATTTATTCTCCACGGGTTAAGATGAGTGATGATTTAGTCAAGGTAGCTGGCTGGAGTTGAATGTGAGAAACCGAGGATCAAAACCAAGTGGTGTGCAAAGTCCTCGTAACATAAAATTTAAGCAAACCATTTTTATGTTATTATAGCAAATGAATAAAAATATTTATTTATTGTTTAAATGTTTATAACGAGAAATAATTTGTATGTAAGATAAACAAATGTTATTTACAATAGCCTAACGTCATATTCGTCTTCACAAAGGCATAAGCCTTTAAAGCCTACTTATAGTACAGGTTCATAAATTTAGGAGTATTATTGTATTTGCATATGAACCTATTTAGACTCCAGAGGTGTGAAATTGTAATGCCTTTATGTTATTAATTATAATGTCCTCTTGTAACGGCCACAGAAAACTAATGTTAAGCAATTTTTCGCTGTTTTTCACCAAGTGAGTGGAGTAGCCAGAGCTCAAAACTCTCTCGCCTGATTCTGGGGCAAGACTTAGTTACAGGTGACTTGTCTGTTAGTTTATCATAAAAAAGCTACACTTTTGTCTAAATGTAACTCCTTTATTGACAATAAAGCATAATAAAAATAAAATAAGCGAACGTAAACCCATTTCCACCCCCTTAGTACATATACCTCGTAAATTATTGGCTTAATGTTTCACCTTATTAAACTTTTATTAGAGTTAGTAAAAGCAGGCGTTTTGTTTTATTATTTTTCTTGTTAATGTCTTCAATGATTATTTTATTAAAGGTACTTAGTTGTAGAGGCTTGTTGGTCTAGTGCATAGAGACCCTAACTGCGAAGCTAGTATTATTTTATTTTAATAACCTGCCAAAGTGACACTACTCTGCTTGATGGAAAGCATGAATAGAATCTAAAAGTTGTAGTCACCATACTCATTGCGATTGCTGACAATGCAGTATGGTGACCCACACTATGACGGCCTATTACGATTTTTTACGCCTCTCTTGGGGACGTAAAAGACATGACAGTCATCATGGTATTGCACACATTCACCACGACAACTGTCACCCTTGCATCAATGGGTCAAATAGGCGTTTTTTTGTATCCGTGTGTAGTTTATCTATCATATATATGTATTTTAAAATATATAAGTATGTTTATTAGAAGTCTGGAGACTACAGTGCAGGCTTTCTCTAGTTTTGGATCAGACAGCAGCGTGTGGAATGTGTGAAGTTTTTATAACTATGATTGCACGGTTGGCCTAGTGTTTTAAGCGCTACGCCGTTCTTTACTGCGCTAAGTATTGTGGGTTCAAACAACACGTGGAACAACACTTCGTGTGATCCACAAATTGTTGTTCTGATTCTGGGAGTTCTTTATGTCTGTTCCTTGTATGTTTGTAAAGTCCCTTGTGACACAGAATATTTGTTCCTACGCCGGGCGTTGTCTTTTTAAAAATAAAAAAAATATTTAAAGAGAATAATATGATAAAATCGATCGAATCGGAAAAAGATCGATTTTTAAATTGATTCGAATCGAAGTCTAATATATCGATACACAAAAAAATCGAGGTGAACAGAATCGATTTTGCAAAAATCGATCTTTTTCCGATTTGCTTATTGAGTCTATGTTTTCAATACAAATACAAACCCATTTATCGTATCGAAACAGAAATTTATCGTATCGAATCAGAAAAAATCTAATCTCGATTTTAGAGGGTGAAATATCGATTCAATGGATCGATTCAGTACACAATATCGATTTAAATAACCGATTTTTTTGGTCTACAAAATCGATTCTTCGATTAATCGATCTCAGATCGCCATGCCTAAAATTTTATTTCAGAAACTTATTAGCATATACACAACATCCCAGCATCAATCGTTAGGGGTCGTGGCCCGCCAGGCATGATCACCTCACCTGGTCGGAGGACCCTCCCTTTGTGACGGAGGGACATGACATCCCATCCCTCCACATAATGTTCTTGCGAGATGAGCAAGGCATCGAAACTGGGTGTTATTAGTCGTACTATAATAATATCAGAAATATTTTCTCTTAATTAAAGTATGTCGAAAATAAAAAGCCTAATACTGTAGTGAATAGTCTTCAAAGGGAAATTCTTTTATGTCTTTGATATATTTATTTACTAAACGCCCATACTCATAGCAGTAATGATGCTTTTTGAAGTTATTTCTCTTGAAAGAAAATGGTTAAAGTCTTTCTTGAATAATGACTTGTCTTCTTGACACAATAGTGTATCGTAAATGTATTTCAAATGAGGGAAATAAATAGAAAAGATCTCGAATGTACATCACAAAATATGTACTAATAACTAATGATTTTTATTTAACTGCCTCGGTGGCGCAGCGGTAGTGAATGCGACTGCTGTGCTTGAGATCTCGGGTCCGATTCCCGGGTCGGACCAAACATTTGTGTGATCTGCAAATATTTCTTTCGAAGATTGAGTGTTTTCTATGTCTAATATGTATGTATTTACAAAAAAAATGTATATAAGTATTTTATCAGTCAGTCTAGTTATCATAGCACAAGCTCTGCTTAGTTTGAAACTAGATGATTCTGTGTGCCAAATGTCCAAAATATTTATTTATTTATTAATTCTCGTAAACCAAATTTGCAAATTAATGTATAGGCTTGAAATACTCATGAAGGACATGCGCATGTATACGTACATAGGTATGTATACGCAGGTACTTCAAGTGTGTTTATCTGAGTTTTTTTTTCAAACAAGAGTAATGTTAAAAGAGAATGTCCGTAAGTATATAGATCACAGTACGGTACTGCTTCACTGCGAAAGTTATTTAAGAAAGTTTTATTAAATAATCGAATAACATTAACAGTTTCCATTTTGTAATTAAAATTAAGATTTTTTTCTTGGAAAATGGAACATAACTTCCAAAAAAAGTCAATGTGTAGGTATTGCATGTTATTAAATTCATAGATAGTTAAGTAACAGATAGTAAAGAAACTGAATAAATGATCACCTTCCTTTACTTAACCCTAATATTTACAATAATTAATAATAATAACTAAAATAATAGGCTAAATGACACCTTAGTCAAATTAGTTACTTTTTATCGTCTGTCAAAATGACAATTTTGTATGAAAAATGTACTAAATACAAAATTGTGACGTCACTATTTTAGACTGCTCAATTGAACAATATATTTCACTATATATTTGATTGAAATTAATATAACAGTAATAATAATAAAAAACTATGTTAATTGTATTTGCCGAGATGTTTCGCGATAGTAGTTTTAATAAGGTGAACATTGGTATTTATTTACGATACAGTCATCTACCCAATTGTGCTTGTCATACAATTATTTGACTTGCTATAAGCTAAACCAAAGAAGAAACAGGTGTAAAAAATTAACAGAATGGAAATGGAACAGATTTTTATTTAGTCTCGTGCTTCAAAAGTCATCAGCATATCGTAGTCCACTGCTGAATGAAGACCACTTCCAAACTAGCGTTCTTGAGCAGCTCGCATCCATCCACTGCATCTCGTCAGTTATTTTCTGTAAGTCGTCCTATTGATGAGATGATGATCTACTAAAATTATCAACGTCTTATTATGGGTTGCCGTTCCTGAGAAATTTAAGTGCGATTGCTAATTAGTGGACTTTTATTCTTTATAGAAGCCTACCGAAATGACTCTACTCTGCCTGATGGAACTCATGATAGAATCCAAGAGTGATAGTCGCCATACTAACTGTGAATGAAGACAATGTAGTATGGTGACCCATATTATGACGGCCTAGTCGGTGGACGCCCACTTGGGGTCGTAAAGGCATGACTTGCAGTATGGCGACAATGCAATGGTCTGGTCTTTATTAACGGATTCCAGTTTCCTTTTTCAAAAGAATTTCCGCTATTTCATTATACCTATTTACAAATTGGAGCTAGTCAGTTTTACCTGTTTAAAAAGGGTTCTAGGAAATATTTAAAAAATTAAGTAGCTTAAAACGATCTAAGCGATATGTTTAATGGCTTCCAAAGGCCTAGCGGTTTCGATATTGAGTTAATTCTCCAATTCTTTAGTAATTTATATTTGAATACTGTTAGCATATGTAAGCCTAATGGTTTTTTGACTACTTACAGATCGGTTTCCATGTGTGAAAATTTCAATAATCGTGAAAAATTCGAACTTTTTTATTTTTAAATTTTTGCAATGTTATTGTAATTAAACAGTGGGAACAAGATTAGATTTGTATTCTGTGAACGGTAAATTCATAATGTGTCTAGTAAGTGTCGATAATCAGTGCAAAATAACGTTTATTCGCAGATATTTGCGGTTTCAACAGTTTGCATTGTGCGATCTCATTTGCTTGCGCACAAAAACTCTATGTGTATGAATTGCTTCTAATTTGTGTAGGTGATTAATCAATTTTATTGATTGATTTTCTTATTATCAACAGTGACGACAGAGAGATTATTGAACCCATCATCAGGTTGGTAATGATGAGAATTATTCTTAGAATAAAGTTACTGTTTTGGTCTACAATACCACGCTGGCCAGATGGGTTGGAACAGGGTTTGTTTCAAGTTTAGTCGGTCCGATACCGACACACCGCCCCATCGTAAACGGTGGGTTGACGGCTCGAGGGGGTTTTCACACGATAAAAAAAAGTGTTTGTTTCAAGTTTAACTTCTCTTTGTAGCGATATTTTCCTGAATATTTTCTTCCCTTAGTCGCCTCTTATGACACCCAACTTGATGAATAGGGATTGCTGTTAATTTCTTTAGATTATAATAATATACTACCCTTGGAAGGGTTCCTTTGGCAGTTTTGCTTCATATGTCTACACATGTATCATGATATTTGTCTGGTGGTAGAATCACCTAATTAAATCTGTTTTTGTTATATGGTAAACATAAAATTTGGAACAAATAAATCTACTATCTTTAAATGCAATTATGGAAGTGTTTTTTTTCATAAAATTAAAAGTGTAGTGATGATTATATCTATCCGATTAATAAGGTTTTAAAATAATGGAGTACAGGAAATAAAAGGTCCAGATAACAGAATCAATTGAATGCAACACGCACTTAATGAAATATGAATGCAATGATATTTTTAGCGCTGAATATACGAATTATATAAAAAAATCTTCAAATATTTTATGAGAAATTCGTAACAGATTATAATTTAAATAAAATATTTTTATATTTAAACAAGATACACATAATAATTATAAAAGTTAACAAAAACGATAGGTAGTAGAGTCACGTTGCTATTAGCACGGACGGGCCGGCTCAACCGAGGTAGTACTAGCCTGTCATCGAAGACCAACCTGAAGCGACGGCATCCGTGCTGTAGTGTTTCGTTGGTAAGTGCAAGACCGGAGGGCCATTGATGCAGTGGTGACACTTATCGTGAAAAGTATGTGAATTTTACACCACCACACTGCCTGACTAACTAGGCCACCATAGCGTGAGTCACTATACTGCATTGTCTGCATTCGCAATGACCGCAACTCTTGGATTCTATTCATTGTTTCCATTAGGCAGAGTAGAGTCACTAAGCTCTTAAATAAAAAAAAAAGAAGTTAAGTGCAGTTTTTTGGGATGTGTGAAAACGGAACTGTGTCGAAGTTTAACCGTACCTAACAGGGTTAAAAATTACAGGACTCCAAGTGCTAGTCAGGGAAATGCCACCTCAATTTTTTTAATATGAGAGAGGCTCTTCTGTGTGCAAAAAAAAAACTGTCTCATTCAAGTTGTGTACTCATCTTTAATGAGTCGGATTTTATTTCTTATATTATATTCCTTTACTTATTATATGTCAAATTTTAATTATTGTTTTTATATGTTCTAGTGAACTGTTAAGGTCTGTCGATAAAGGTCTATGTACATACTACGTATATATACATTTAGCAGCAGATTCGTGTATATAGTCACAGCTGTGATGAGTGTCTAAAATTAAATAGAAAAATCACTTAGTTGAACGTCGCTTAAGGTCGCTTAAGTCGCCATCTTCGTGTTAATGACCGTAGAAACTTCTAATTGACGTTTCATCGCATCAATGATAATAATAATATGTATTATATAGATTTTGTAATTGAAATTGTTTTGTTAATGCGATTCAGTGTTTTATTTTGTAAAGATTCGTTTAATACTAAAATGTGGCCGTATTTATTCGATAATGTTGTTTGTGCATATCCCAAAAAAGAAATGCACACTTCACCCCAGTTTTGAAATAGATAAACCCAAAATAATCAGAGAAGAAGATACAGAGATCATTTAAGTCAGTTCAAAGAGGAAGACAACGGCAAATGTAACATCAGAACATCAGGACTGTCGGTACTACAAGAAGGGTTTAGAAGAAGGGAAAGGAAAGAGGAGAAGAAGGATTTCACTGAGTCTTTCTTTCTATCCACCTTTTTCGTTTATTCTAAAAGGTTAAAGGAGGGGGAGGGGCACCAAACCCACTGGTTTCTAGTATAGTCCGATATGATCTTTTTTCATTGCGTAACGCTAAAAACAACATAAACTAATACTACTTATCGGGATATGTGATTTTTAGCATACAATTGAAATAGGTTCAAACAGACAGAATACAGCGTGCCACGTCCCTTGTTCATCCTATGTATGTCGTAAGCGGAGGCTTAAAGAACACAGGACAACATCACTGTAAAGACAAGGGAAACTTGAGACAAACTCTACACCAACGCGTCTGGCCAGCGTGGTACAGTAGTTCAAGACCTTTTTCCTAAGGAGAAGCTTATGTCTAGCAGTGGACTGTTGGCAGTTGATGAGATAAAATGATGTTCGAGTTTACTTACTCACGTTAGGCAGTTTAAATAAAAAAAAGTACAGTAAATCATAAAAAGGTAGTATATATAAGCGCTAAGTTTTTTATATTGGTTCACGTGCACAACATGCCGCCTACGCTCTATCTTAAGACATGCTAAGTTGTGATACAGGGCTGTCAAAATAATTTAATTTTTACTGACACTTATTTATGTTAGGGCAAAAAATGTTCTATTAAAATACTGTACCTAATAATATGACCATTGTCTTTTAGGCGTATTATATTATAATAATAATATTTCTGATCTCTGAAACAAAGTGGCATCTGTTTTTTTGTTTTTTTTTTTTTCTATATTTAGAGCCTGCCAAAGTGATTTTACTCTGCCTGATGGAAAGCATGAATAGAATCCAAGAGTTGTGGTCACCATACTCATTACATATGTAGACAATGCAGTATGGCGACCCACACTATGGCGGTCTTGTGAGATGCTTTTTCACACCCCGCTTCGGGACGTAAAAGGCATGACAGTCATCGTGACAGTATAAGGCTTACACAGTTACCACGACGACTGTCACTCCTGCATCAATGGACCTCCGGTCTCACACTCAGCAACGAAACACAACAACACGGATGCTGTCGCTTTTAGTTGGTCTTCTGTGGGAGGGTAGTACTACCCCGGTCAGCCCGGCCCGCTCGTGCTGAAATCAGCGTGGCTCTACTACCTAGAGATAGTGATATCTAGTCCCAAACTAAACAGAGCTTGTAATATAGGTACTAGACAATTGATATAAATATATATATATATCTTTTGTGAGTAAATACATTCATATTGTATACAAAAATTTGACTGCACGCATGGCCTAGTGGTTTAAGCGGTCGCCACGTCGCTCTCTACTGCACTGTATATTGTGGGTTCAAATCGCACATGGGACAACACTTTGTGTGATCCATAAATTGTTGTTCTCAGTCTGGGTATTCTTTGTGTCCGTTTCTTGTATGATTGTAAAGTCCTCAGCGACACAGGATATCTTCCTAGTGCAGGCGTCGTCTTTTTAAAATAGAAAAGAAAAAAAAAGGAAGATAGAAACACACACAAACTCGGACACAATTTTTTGCAGATCGTCCAAAGATTTGATCCGACACGACAATCGAACCCGAGACCTCAAGCACAGCAGTCACATACGCTACCTTTGCGCCACCAAGGCAACAACATTGTCCCAATAAATAGTTTTTGTAAAAGATAACTAGTTTTGTTATAAAACGTTAAATGGTAAGAGACAAAGATATAAAAGTCATATTTATGTTTTGTAAAAGAATCGACAGTTCCAATTGATTGTCCAATTCCATCTGTTGTTCCAATAGCAGTATCATCATAAAAATATAATTGTGCATAACATGGTGAGCGACCATATGCAGCAGTCATTGGGCCTGATCTGTGATAAAAAACATCATATATTTTGAAATAATACACTCCACTTGTACCTACCTCAGCAACTTTGGCTTCTGAGCTAACCATAGCAAAACATGAATTATATTTCCTAATATATTATAAATAATTTTTTGATTTACTTTTTATTGAAGGTTCATTTGAAGTAAGTCAATGAGTACAATGATTTAAAATATTCATTTTGACTTAAGGGTAGTAATATTGCTTTACCCTTGTGACAACATGAAGTGAATGCAGTTCGGTCGCCTAAAGTCACTTCAGATTCAAAATGTTTCGCATTGCAAAACCTGCACTCTAAATCCATTAATCCACAATCATAAAAACACATTTGGAATGACATTTAGAGCACATTTAAATGTACGTATCTCTCAAAATCACTTATTTATCCTGACGTATATACAATTACTGAAATCGTAAACTACATACTACAACTACTAATAATTGCTTTAAACCAGCAATAGCAAATTATATTTTTTTTGTACTTGAATGTTGTCATTGCAGATTGCTGCTACAGAACTTTCTTTATGCATATAATGAAAGTCCGTGTACATTTAAATGTATCTTACTGCTACACAACTTATATATATGTATATATTACATAACTTTGTATAAGCGCTCAGTATTTCACGTAGGATTCGTCAAATAAAACTTTTCTGTTTGACATTCAACTATGTCTATAATAAACAAAAGAGACAATTTGACCACAGAGTATGTATACGTGTACAAATACTTGTGTATGCGTGTGTCAAATGCATGCTGGTTGTGTAATGTTTTATTTATTGATTTAATGTACTTTTTATGCATTATTATTAAAATCTCTTTTTATATTAAATGAGGCAAATAAAACTTTTTTTTTTAATATGTCTATGTCAGTACTCTATGTCTATGGACAAAATGGCGTGTACAAATACATGTGTGTGTGAAATGCATGGTAGTGTGTGTAATGTTTTATTTATTGATTTAATGTACTTTATAAGCATTATTATTGAAAAATATTAGCGTTCTGCACTTCTCCTACACATAAACTATAAGTGTGCCAAATTTTATGCTCCTGTGTCCTCGCAATTTTCGTCAAACGGTGTAGTAAGTTTTTGCATCACGTATTAATATATAGATTACGTTAATATGTGATTCTTTTTGAAAATGACCTTACCTTTGATTGTGTACAAAAACACGATTAATTTAGAAACTAGATATCTATAAATATTAATTTTGAAGTTGGTGGTAACATCTATTTGCGAAAGTGCGTAAAATTACTTGTCTGTGTGATGGCGAAATAAGAATCCGAAGTCTCACTCCCCCTTCTCATTCCTTGAGTGTCGTAAGAGGCGACTAAACGAGCAAACTACGCAGGACAATATCACTGCAAAGAGAAACTTAAAACAATACCTTTACCAACCTGCCTGACCAGCGAGTTATAATAGACTAAGACTTCCTTGTTAAAGACACTCATACACACAAACACACACTCACGTGCACCCAGACGCACATATACACACCCACGCGCACGCACGCACACGCACGTACAGACACACACACACACACCTACACACGCACACACACACACGCACACGCATGCGCATACACACACATACACACACGCACGTTCACACACACACACACACACACACACACACACACACACACATACACACACACATGCACACAAGTTGAATATCAAGTAAGTTGAGACAACCCTATATATCGCAATAAGATATAATAGTTAGATATAGCTTTAGTCACATCCGGGATAGATGCCTATATACCTGATTATTCCACCATTAATCTTGTCTATGGTCTAAATAAAATACCGGGTAGTGTGGCGCTTGTTATAGGATTTATTACCTAAGGTATTTTAAATTTTATTACTTTGCACCTCTACATTGCATCTCAAATTACAATACTGAATTTTACGGTCCAAACACGATATAGGATATTTTATATGATATATATTTACATATTTCCCTATTATTATATAGAAAGCTATCATCAATTTTATATAGATATAGGATAAAAGATTGTAGATGTTGTGAAAGAAAGTAAGAAATATTTGCAACTCTATTTTAATTTACTTAAAGAAAAAACTTAATTTAGCAAACAATACTGATACATATAATAAAGTTGATTTTTTTTTATCAAATTCCTTGAAAGAGTCTTTTTTAAACAATAATGATAAAATTAATAGTATAGTAACAATGATAATACTAATTTAGTTATTTATGTTATCTTCATTGTGCACACATTAAAAGAAACAAAAGCAAAAATGTGTTACAAGTTATGGACATGAAATACACAACGCCTAGTGATCTAGTTTCTAATTAAGCAGAGCTTGTATAATGAAAACTTAGTTGATTGACGTAATATTTATATTTGTAAATTCCTTATCGTGTTAAAGTAGAAAAAGATTTAAAAATGACGAAGAAAAAACACATTTGAATTGAGAATTACTTTTTGAAGTCGGTTTAAAACAAACTCCTATCGCCAAGGTGAACAATTGAAATGAGTATAATTTATTTTTGTAGAAAATAGGACACGAGGAAATGTTAGCGAATGTCTTTAACGGCATTGGATGTTTAACAGAGAACCTCGAGGAATGGAGAAAATAGATTGGGGTTAATAATAAGCTTAGAAATAACCAGAGTGACAAAGAGACTACTGCTGTTGTAAGTAATAGAACTTTTGTACAAAAACCGCGGATGTAATAAATCTCTATGGTATACACAGAAACTCGATACGATACTAAATTCTATCGTTTACTGCCTATTATTGCAAATCGGCTATTTTTGTTGGTACATGGCGGTTTGTCTGTTACTAAGCAATGAAATATTTCTTAGCGTGCGGAGGTATTTATAACGGATATAGCGTAAGGCTACATTTACACAAAACTGTTGGACTAAAGCTTAAGTTTTTATGACTTTGGTGGTATGTATAACAAAACAATTTTTTTGCAAACATATCAACATCCACCTTAAGTTAAATTCCAAACAATGAAATTGAGAAAATTGAGAAAGGGGTGGGCAAAGACTCAAGATGGCCAAAAACTTTTGAGAATAGACAATCACTTTCAAAGGTAGTAGAGAAATGCTGATTTCAGTATGAGCGGGCCGGCTCGACCGGGGCAGTACTACCCTCCCACAGAAGACCAACCTAAAGTGCCAGTATCCGTGTTGTGTTTCATTGGCGAGTGTGAGACCGGAGGCCTATTGATGCAGGGGTGACAGTTATCGTGGTAACTGTGTAAGTCTTACACTGTCACGATGACTGTCATGCCTTTTACGTCTCCAAGCGGGGTGTGAAAAAGCATCTCACAAGGCCGCCATAGTGTGGGTCACCATACTGCATTGTATGCATTTGCAATGAGTATGGTGACCACAACTCTTGGATTCTAGTCATGCTTTCCATCAGATAGAGTAAAGTCACTTTGGTAGGCTCTTAATATAGAAACTTCTATTTTAGATCCTTTGTTACTTTACACATAAAATCTATTTTTAAAATTAACGGGATTTACTAATGGGCCATATTTGTCCGTAATTGTATTAAGTCACATTTAATATTACTAGGCTGTGTTTTTAAACATTGCACGATAGTATCAATGTTTATTTTAATTGTTATAATATTAGGTAACTTCTTAAGATTACATTTATTTTGTATGCTATATATTTCTGCAGTTTATTTTAATTTTTCTTGTGTTGATTTGAAAAAACCAGAAGTACAATGGCTTCTGTGAATAAAAAGAAAACCAACAGATATGTAGAGAAAAAAATACTATTTAATTTGTAGAATTGGATATTTTTTTTACTTTATTTACTTATTTGGTTCACCAACAATTGGATATACTGTTTCATGGTTATAAGACATTTTACAAAAGTATGAAATGGTATAGTGCTACAATTACTTATAGTTAAGCACCACGTGTAGTATAAACAAAAACTTAATGTAGGTTTATACTAAAAATACAATACAGAGTTTGGCAAAAACAGGTAAGAAGCAAACAAAGTATTTAATGTTTAGTGTGGTATTGCGGAATTTGGTGAGCAACTCAGTGTGTATATCGATCAGGGAGCTGCAACTATTAGGCAGTTTGCAAAATCGTGGAATGGTAGAGTTTGCACCGAGGACGCCTGTGCGAAGTGGGGGATGCAGGGGGGTGATAGGAAAACGAGAATATCAACTTGGAGCATGGAACTTTATTTTGCCTAAAAGTTGTGGACAATCTACTTTGTGTCTCAGAAGCTTGTATAAAAATATGGAGTCTATTACATTCCTTTGTTTTTCTAGTGTGGTTAGCTTAAAGTGTGTCAATCTCGCTTCATACGATTTCATCTTTTTAGATATACTGGAGATTACTTCTGATTATAGCTTTATCGATTCTTATTTGAAGATCATAAATTCTAAGGTTCTATGCTATACAAACCGGTGTCTAAGCGAGTATGCGCGCCGGCTTAGAGCGCCGCCTACGTCGGCGTCGACCGGTAATAGCCAGACAATGACAAACCGGATCCGACCTGATTCTACCTTTACATAAGCATAATACCGATGCGTGATAGTTTTATCATTCATGATATACTTTTGGAATTAGATTTGCTCACCAGAGGATGTTCAAATAATACAAATGAAGATATTGAGACCGAATTTGGAGAGACTTGGTATTGAGTAGGTGCTCACTACTTTATTTTGGAGAGCAACTAAAATATGACTTTTAGGATGTGCACCAGAAAAAAGACTCCGTCACTCCGGTGACAGATTAAGAATACATAGTGTTACCACTCCTATTCATCCTGTGGGTGTCGTAGGAGTCGACTAAGGGAACAAACTGTTCAGTAAAGTACCATTACAAAGAGAAGGAAAATTTGAAACAAACCCTATTTTAACTCGTTTGGCCAGCGTGGGATAGTACGCCAAAACTGACTTGACCAAGGAGAGGTCTATGTTCAGCAATGGACTGTAAAAGGATGTTAATGGTGATGATGATGATGAACAGATAAAACAATCCTGGAAAATGAAAAGCTGACAAATATCAATGATGTTTCATGTTTTTTACAAAAGACTGTCTTAAAACAAGTTTCCCCTTTTTGAATTCATTTGTAAACTTTGACCTGATAGAAGCAACTTCGCTCAATTGATTTACTGTTGTTTCCAACTTTGGTGATGATTTTGCATAAAACCATTCATCCTTTATTTTACTCACTTAAGGATGAAATTAAATGAAAAAAATGTTTCTAAGTCAGGGTATCTTGTGGCGGCCATCGGAGTTTAGATTCTCTCGTTCGGTAATATTGCGCCTTTATTTGTAGCGAGAGTCCGTGGAACTGCGCCGTGTCTTTGTGACAGCAAATTATACTTGTGAAAAATATGGTGTAGCGGCACCGGGAGAGGTGTAGAACTCTCTCGGTCCACAGTGTCAATGAACATACAGAGTGCAGATGACTAAGGCGCCGGCGATCGCAAAACAACCTCATTCTTCCATGAACGCAAGTCTGAGTGCGATAGGTGAGGCCGTCCATCACCATAGTAGAAGCATAGCGCTATAAGCTGTATATAGCGGGGTAGAAAAAGAAACGTAGGGGTTACTACATCTACAAACTGTAGGTGACCCGAGGTATATTGGATTCCAGGGATTTCCTTTCTAGAATGCAGCTGGTTACCTGGTTATTAGTACCCAAAACGGCGTGCTGTTCCAGATAGGTTCGAGTCCCACTTAACCACCAACCGGTGATATCCGGAGGCAATTCCACAAAGTTAAAAAAAGTAGAGGCAAACGAAATAAAAAAATCAACTACCAAAATTTTAAGTTTGTATCTCAAGCAACTTGGCTAAGCGTTGATGAATCAAAGAGTCTGTCAATGTTAGTATATTTATACATATAGATAAGTGTGAGCGTAATATATTATCGTAAATCTAACAGTTCAACTTAGTTTTTACATCTTTAGATTCAAATAGTATAATTAGTTTGGAAAACTTTTTCCTGAGCTGCTTGAATCATAACTTATATTTCCAATCTATCCTTATAAACAACGTCTCCTTCCTGTCGTTGCCTTCTATACTAATATATCTTTCCTTTGAAATACTTTTAATTTTCCCATTTCATTTATTAAGTATCAAGATGATGGCAATAGACTTGTCTCGCGTACTTGAGATTAAAATTATACTCGGCAAAATTTGTACGTTTAATACGCTTTTATCTACTCCAAGCGTGGGTGTATACAATTATAAATAAATGTCTTTAAAATATAGAATGTAATTTAATAAACGGATTTGCTCTCATATTTTACAGCGATACAGTTATTGACGGTAACATAGAAAACTGTGATACAGTCGCAATGACAAGTCATTGTTTAATATTTAAACTTGAATCTTGATTACAAAAGTACCAATTTAAATCAAATTCTGTAAATATTTAATATTGTGAGAACTACGCTTCGGCTTGATTAAATTTTCGGAATGTCATGTAGTTGTAGCACGCCGGGCGTGTTCGCAGAGGCTCATGTCGACGAGTTTTCAGATAAGGCCCCCCCCTTTATGTCTAGATATCCATCTATATCAATTTATTTGTTACACTGTTACTAAGACATAGATTTACCGATGAGTCTGAAATAAATAATTTGAATTTGCATTTCATCAAATGACTGAAGTAACGATATCTCCAAACCCTCCGTATTTTTAGGGAAGGGTTTCACAGGAGGCAACGCACTTGTGACTCTTGAATTGCGAGTGTCCATGGGCGTTGATTTTCACTTATCATTAGACGACTCATCTGTTTGTTTATCCCACTATCATAAAAATACACGAATCCAGAAGTTTGAATATTTAGAAAACTGTAAACAATATTAAAAATAACCTCCTCGAGTCGATTTAACCAAGCTTAGCTAAACGCGTAGTCGTGAAAAAATCTAGAAATATAAATATCAGTTGTGATAAATAACTGTATATCATATGTTGTTTTGATCCACTGTTTCTAAAATTGCTTTATTTATATTGTTAATCGTTCCACTATTATAAGTAAATAAAACAAAAATATTTGTATTTTTTTTTAATTATAAGAAAATTTTGCAGGATTTTTCAAACGTTCAAAAAAAAATTAAAAAGTTAGAGATATTTATAGTAGGAGCACTATTTAAATAGAATTTAGAAAAAAAAAGCCACATCAATAAGGTTTTCTTTAACGGACTAACAAATAATAATATAATTAGTCTTAAATACTTAAAAAAGGCAATATCACATACAATTAAGTTTCTTTTGCGTTCTCCACGAACAGTCTTCTTACATTTGGCGGATGTCATTTGTGTCATCTTTTAATTTCATGATATACAAGCTGCAATACAAACAAATCTTAGGTGAAAATTCATCAACGTCATCTTGAAACTGTATTCTGTCAAGTCAGGATATTGTATTTGACAATGTTGTATATTTCTAGCCTAGACTGTATCTGCGGCGTACACAATAGTCTTTAGTTTTTCCATATATTTTAACAAAACATTGTTGGCGTAAATTATAAATGAACTGACAATTACTCTATTCAAAATGCCATAAAATATTGCCAGTTTTTCTAGAACAAAATTATGAAGAGTACATCTGATCTCACGTATCCACTTCACCTTGAGTCTGATTATAAAACACAATGATTTCAAGTTACCAGTTGTAGAATTGATAAGAGCGTATGCATCACATGAAGACAGCACCTACACCGTTTTTGAGGATTTCGGCTTATATGATACCAGGGTCAAATATCCATGAAAGCAAAACATAAACGTATCCATTGGTCTAGAGTGGATATTTTCCTGATCTTGAGGAATATCATGTCTATTTTATCCAACTGTGCCTACTCTTTATTGTCAATTTGAATTGTTCAAGAAGCAGTGAATTTGAACCAGCAATGGACGTGAACCAATTGGCCGTAACAAGTTCTTCAAGTAATATACACCTTGTGTGAACAAATTGGCACAAGTAATATTGCAAAATAGTTGTAAAAAAAACCGCCTCTGTGGTAACGGATTAAGAATACACAGTGTTACCACCCCTATTCATCCCGTGGGTGTCTTAAATGGCGACTAAGGGAACAAAGTATGTAAGACAACATCATTACAAAGAAAAGGAAAACTTGAAATAAACCCTATTCCAACCCGTCTGGCCAGCGTGGTATAGTAAGCCAAATTCTCCTTGCTAAGGAGAGGCCTATGTCCAGTAGTGGACTGTAAAAGGCTGTTGATGATGATGGTGTAAAAAAAAACTGTGGTACTTACCGGCGAAGGCGAAGGTCCCGAAAGCGCGGGAACACTTTAGTGCACGTTATCTTTATAGGGTGAAATCAGATGAGTTTGTAGCTAACTGTACCAGCTAAGTGTTGGGAGGTATTAATGTAGGCAGCTTTCTAGATTCACTTCAATTAGAAAGGTACACCTACATAAAGACCAAAGCTCATTGCAAGCGTTGTCTACGATTTTAGTACTGGGTTATAAGATTGTAAGTTAATCCATAAATTACTTACCTAGTTTGGATGAATTATCAACGAAGATCCAAAACTGTTAGAATTAATTTGGAATTTTGTCAGTTGATGCTTTTGTTTGCTGTTGGAAGCCACCCACTAGTGCACTACGAGTAAAAGAGATTTTTGAAAATCTCACCTTTTTCTTTTTATGTGTTTTTTTTCTATATTAAGAGCCTGCTAAAGTGACTATACTCTGCCTGATGGAAAGCATGAATAGAATCCAAGAGTTGTGGTCACTATACTCATTGCAAGTGCAGACAATGCAGTATGGTGATCCACACTATGGCGGCCTTGTGAGATGCTTTTTCACACCCCGCTTGGGACATAAAAGGCTTGACAGTCATCGTAACAGTGTAAGGCTTACACAGTCACCACGATAACTGTCAACCCTGCATCAATGGGCCTCCGGTCTCACACTCACCAACGAAATACGACAACACAGATGCTGGCGCATTAGGTTGGTCTTCTGTGGGAAGGTAGTACTGCCCCGGTCGAGCCGGCGGGCTTGTGCTGAAATCAGCGTGGCTCTACTATCTAGTGAATACCACTCACAAAATTAACTCGAAAGGACTAGAATAAGAAATGGAGTATAGTGTGGAAGTCCATCATTTTCAAAGTAATGGAAAATCATAAACAATGAAGCTAGCGAAACCGCGGTCTATAGTTAATGAGCAATAAAATGACTTAAGTTCGATTTCTATTGTCGTCTTCGACATTTTGAAAGTTAGTTAATTGTTAGATGTTTTTCTATATTTAATGCTATCAGTTTTAGGTCCGGTTATAAGTGCAATAACCTAGACAGAAAATCTGAAAGTCAGAAATAGCAATTAAGACCAATTCTGTCTGTAATAAATGAACATTCATCAAATAATCTATTTGATGAATGTTTATTTAATGCAGACAAATGTGATTACATTGGCACGATGGATGTTAGAGATTGAAAATGAAATTATAATGAGTTAAATATAGGCTAATCAGCTTAGTTCGAGGCTTTGACCGTGTAAAGACTTTTTCTGTCACTAGTGAGGACTCTTTCGCTTTTCTCTAGTACTCCTGACAACGTCGACACAGAGAGTCGTGACAATAGGTTAAGAAAAAAATAGTTAAATATTATAGAGTAACTTCATTTTATATTTATAAATCAGGTTTTACTGATTTTCAATATTCTAGTTTAACACTACACTGATGTGTTTGTCTGTATACGTTACGCAAACATACACATAGTATAAAAGTGTTTTTCGATTTTGTTATTTATCTGTTTTTTATTTTATTTTATGGGCTTTGAAGTCATGATGCTTATTCTTATTGCATTACTTACCTATTCTGCGTCTCATCTCAGGAGAATTACAGCTGAAAATGTTTAAGAAATATTTAAAACTACATTTTTCTACTACAAAAATGTGGTCAAAAGTAGCCTTTGTGCTTCCTCAAAAATTCAACTCAAATTTCCATAAAATTGGCTCAGCTGTGAAAATGTAACAGACAAACAGACAGACAGAGGTATAATGTTAGAATAAGACGTACTTTAACGTTACTGGAAATTCCAAAGACAAGTAGGTCGACACTACATAGCTTCGGTGTACAGCTCTAAAATACCACAATGAGTCAGAATTAGGCGCCTACGCACTAGACGAGGATGCCTATTGTATGCAGAACTTGAATTGTTGGTTATTTTGTGAAAGCTCTATGTGCTCCTATATGTAATATATATCAAACAATGCATAAAACTGTGATATAAAGCTCGTTATTATTCTAATTTTGATCATTTTAATGTGTTTTCAGTAATATTGTTTACACTGTTTTGTTTATTACAAGGTGCTGTTCTAGAAATATATCCTGTGTCACGAGGGATAATTATATGAAACGAACACAAGGAATGCACAGACTCTGAACAACAATTTGTGGATCACACACAGTTGTGTCACTTGGGGATTAAATCTACAACACAGCGCGGTAGGGACTAGTGTGGTGTCCGTTTCAATAACTATGACATCTGTCCAGTCAGTCGGTCATGAGTACATGTGTGTATGTATGTTTGTATTTTTGAATTTAGCTTAGGTATGAAACGGTGATAGTTCAACGTATAGTCAAACGGGAACGAGATCTAAAGATGTATATTATAAAAGAAATATTTTATAAATATACGGATTAGCAAAAAGTTTGATTAAAAAAAAATAATTGATAACTACTTAGGCGGTGAAAGAGCTTGCGGTGCGACTGCTTAAAGCTAAAAATACCGCCGCTGGACCCAATGGTATTCCAGATCAAATGTTCGAGCTGGTTCTAAATGATGAGGCTCCGGTTTTTGAGCACCGATTGAGAGGGGTTTGCAGCACATGTCTCAAACACGGCTAGTTCGCAAAATGGTAGAAAACCAGCAAACTAAGTCTCATCCGAAAGGAAGGGTGATCCGGGGCGCAAGGAGACGCGGCAGTTGGGTCGGATTTCTGTGACTTGAGACATCAAAGATCTCAATTCCCGCAGCTCATTGTGGAGTGGAAAGGACGACTTGAGCACCCAAACGCTGTGCACGCCGTTGATGTGACGGTAAAAATTGGCTCGAGAAACATCACGGGACCCTCTCATACCGGCTGATTCAGGTGGTCACAGAAAAGGGATGTTTCAGAGATCGTCTGTGCCTAATCCGCAAGGAGCCAGCGCCCGAGTGTGGAACTCTGCTGTCCCTTTCTGCGAGCAAGTTGTACTTGTTAAGAAGATTGCGCAGTGGGATAGGGAGAGTAGCACCAAAGATCGCAAGTTGATCTCCATCGTCAATAAGCGCGAGCCTGAGGCCATCTGAGATGACAGATGAAGCAGTCTGTCATCCTAGTAAAAGAAGGTGAGGCGCTACTGAACGCCGTACGTTATCTTCCGTCACTAGACGGAGGAGGGGGGAGGGGGGGGTTTAAAAACCATAGGAATCCAAGGGTTTCCATTTTCTTTCTAGGGTGCACCTGGTTCCCCAGCTACTAGTACCCGATACGGTGTGCGGTTTTTGGTCGATATCAGTTCAACATTACCATCACCTGGTGGTATCCGAAGGGATTTCCGCAGAGGCAAAACAAGAAGGCGGTAAAGTTGCAATGTCTATGCATATAGACAAGTATGTATATGTGGACGCACATAGGTTAGTACAATGAAATCTTAAATGGTATTTGTGTAGAAACAGTTCATAAATATATCATATATCATTTTGATTCAAATAGTCAGGTTTGGTGTTTTTATGTAATATATTATGTGTGTTGCTCCTTTATTAAGCTTATAATGAATGATAATTATTTTAATGACTCGTGTTATAATATGTTTTGTTTAACCTTCGTCTAATTTTTGTTTTCAAATATATTGTTTCTTTATTTTATACTCTGATATTAAGAAATTATGTACGAAACGGGTAATTTGATACAACATTTTTGTGTTCTGGTACAGTTGCGTTGTGAATTCATTGTAACACATACATCTATAAAAATATTAGTGAACGCACACTAAACCACGATAAAGCCAGTGTTACGTGAGACTAACAATCTTCTTCTAATAACGTACTTGGTTTATAGATTTTGTAATCTATATATTTCGCCGGAGCTAAAGGTGGAGTATCTCAGAATCAGACCGCTTGAAGCCACGTGGTAATACGTCATAACTAAGTCGATTGCAAAGGAGTCTTTGAAAACGCCGACAAATTTTATTGCCCGCTTAAATAGTTGGCTGCAGGGATAGGCTAATAGGGAACTGGATTAGAGTTCCAACTAGGATTTTAGACTTAGTCTGCTGTGATGATGGGCAGTTTTACTTGTTGAGGGTTGTACCAACTTATGCCATAGATCATTTTGCGCGCTTCACCGTGAAGATCGACTAATATTTTACTATAATATTTCTTTTAATTTTAAATCAAATGAATACTTTATTTTAAAATCGTTGTACAATTTGTTGTTGGTTAACAAATAATTATCGTTAAACTATTTCTAACATATTTTCGGATGTCCTTGTTAGTATCAAATAACGGTAATAATCAGATACGTAAAATTTGGCGTAGTTTTGCATAAAATTAAAAAAAGTAATGTTTATTTATCATATACTTTTTCATAAAATTTTAAAACTATAACAAGATCTCTTTTTAAAAGCTTTCCGACAATTTGTTTATTCTCTGTATAGTAAACAAACCTTCTTCTTAGGCCTTCTACTGAGGTTCCTCTGCCCATCTTTAATTTATGAAGAAGGAGAGATCACGTTTTATGTCTTTTGATCAGTCTTAAAACACATGATGAAACTCTTTTTGTGATACTTTTCTCAAGCAGAGCAGGTAAGGAATACGTCTCCACACAACTCGAACTGCCCAAGGTCAACTGTCATAAGAAGTTTTGGCTTCTACATAAGTTATTTTAACACAAGCAATGTATACATGCCTTAATACGCAAGCACTCATTACGGAGTATCCCACGAGTTCAAACAGTATTTTGTTCTCAAATTTCTGAGTGCATTGTATTGTTTTATATTATGTGTAGTAAACATCGATCTCGAATATGTTTCAGTGTTTTGTTTCGATAGTTAGTACATTTTGTATGTCTACAGTTTTCAGTTTGCAATATTTTTTTATGCTATTAATTATGATATTCTGGGGCATGAAAATCTGTCTTGTCTCTGTGGTGATGGATTGAGAATACATAGTGTTACCACCCTTATTTATCCTGTGGGTGTAGTAAAAGGCGACTAAGGGAACAAAGTATGCAAGACAACATCATTACAAAGAGAAGGAAAACTTGGAATAAACCCTATTCCAACCCGTCTGGCCAGCGTTATACCACGCTGGTAGGCCAAAACCTCCTTGCTAAGGAGAGGCCTATGTCTAGCAGTGGACTGTAAAGGCTGCTGATGAGGAAAATCTGACCTAATAAGCGTATAATTTGTATTAGTAGTTCTAGTATGATTTAAGGGACTAAATATTTATTTTATTTTATCAAACAAGTTGGCTAAAATAGGATATTTTACTCCATCGATAAATTATCAATGTTTATCGATAAACTATCGGTGGATTAAAATATTTCACCTAGCATGAATGTATACAAAAGATTTAGACTTAGGGAATAGATATAGTCCAGACCACAGGGAACTTAGCAGTCGACTGTAACTGCCGACCGCAATGCCACTTGCGGTTTTAGGCTGCTAGTCTCAGAGATGTAAGTCTAGTCTACAGTTTGTGAGATGTTTTCGTGGTGGTTAATTGACCTTCTGGTTTTTTTAATCCAATGTACAATAGTGTCTACGTGCCCAGATCTTTTTCTCACTCAGCTGGAACTTTAAAAAGTCCCTCCAAGTGTTTCTGTTCACCACCCAAAGCATCAAGCGTATCGTCGACTTTGTTACGCCATACGCGTCTCCCGTGACGAACTGAACCGACCTTCGTCAATAACTTTGAAAACAAGGCACAACAATCACATCTTTATGACTATAAGCTTACGACCCACAATGGCATGTTTAGATTGGGTATTTTTCACAATTTGTTTTGGCTACTGTGCCTGTGGGTACTTGGGTAAGAATAATTAAGATTTAGATGTTAAGGTACTAATTTAATGAAATGTAATTCGAGAAAAAAATGTATCACTAAGATAGTGTTTGTTGTTGGGAATTTAATTCACTGAAATCGTTTCAGTGTTATCTCAAACATGTTATTAAGACATTTAAATTAATCTTGCTTAATTTGTGTGTGTGTTTGTAACATGATAACTTGTAAGGAAGTATTACGAATGACTACATTTAGAATATTAATAAAAGATTAGTATTGTACCAAGATGATGACAATAAGCATATATTAGAAATGATGAATAGGCACCAAATCAGAACGAGGTAAGATTTTTACGATGTAAATAGAGTTATCTGTGATGTTTGGAATGAAATAGCTCTGATTCATTTTTCTTAAAATGGTGCAGCTATTTAAGCGCGAAGGAAAATAAGAATACACTCACAAACTTTCATCTTAATAACATTAGTGTGATCTTTTAGACAAAAGAAGAATGTTTAGGTAGCATAGTATCTGTAAGCTATGTGACCAAGACGTTAGATATACTTATGAATGTATATTCTTAAAAATTAGCGCACAGGTACAGTTATATTATCTAACAGTATTTTATCAGCATGCAAATGTTTGGAACGCGAGTCATACCGATGATGGTTGGAACCGAGTTGGTTGGAGTTCGGTATACACTCGGTACACTGGTAGTCGTGAATGCGACGAATTAAGGATGTGATGCTTTTTTTTGGAGAAAAACGTGCGATATGCAAAAATTTCATTGAAATACTTAATGAGGCAAAAAGCGTATATTCTAAATCTTCTCTAACGCATCTAGAGATAACATTTTCCAAAGTATCTGAATAAATTATAATGTTATGTTAAACTTTATTAAGCACTTTATATTTTAAAAATTAATGATACAAATTTACCACCACAATACTGGAAAGAAACTCAAGTAGTAGCAAGATAAAATTAAATATTGTATTATTATACTATTGGCAGGCAACCAGTTCTGCCCAGAAGTGTAGAGAGCAATATTAGTACACATATAAAATAAAATAAATAATAAATTTTATTACAAAACATATTGATTGTAATAGTTGGGATCCACTAAATACGTCATACTTTTACGTCAACAAGCGTGGCGTAAAAATGCATCTCACTAAGCCACTAAAAATGTATAGTGATCACAACTATTAGATTTTATCAGGCATTCATTCTTTCCATCAGGCAAAGTAGAGTCACTTTGGAAGGTTCTGAATTTATAAAAAAAAAAATAAGTCTCGATCGTTTATTTTTTATTTGTCATATATAATAAAATTATTTTAATGTTGTAGTAATTAAATTGCTTTCTACACTTCTGATTTGAACTTGTTTCTTTCTTTAAAGTTTTTAGTTAGTTATAATTAGTTACTTTTTACGCAGTCGGGTTTTGTTATTTTTAGTTGATTATGTTATTTTACATTTTTAGTTACGATTATAGTAAGATAGAGAATTTCACATTTTTTTGTTACGTTTATTGCTAATGCCCTTAATAGTGTAATTCTTTAAAAAAAATTACGTGGATACGTAATATTTGTATTTACTTAGTCAATTTTATTTATTAAGGTGTACATTTATCACTTTAAAATTCACAATCTTACATAGTCCTGCGCACGTATCTTGTACCGATAAAAAATAACATATTTGTAAAAATTAAAATATTGTCATGATATACTATTTCAAAATACACACGATGAGCCCTTTGATTTAACACTCATATTGCAGAACCCAAAAAAAACTTTAAGTTATAGTCCTACAGTAGTCATATCCTTTTCTATGTTTCGTCACCAATCTAAGAATAATTGGGATATCAAGACGAATCTAACGATATGTTCACTAAATAAATCCATGCAGTTGTTTGGTAGATACGAGGTACTAAAGAATATTAGATGCATACACACAAATAATAAAAGATACGCACGAAAAACATGACCCTTTCTTGGCAGGTGGGTAAAAACAGACCCGAGTCACAATACTAAATAGTACCATGGTACAAGCGTTCGACTCTTCCTATATCCTGTGCTGTGTTTTTATATATCTATTTTTTCTTATCAACATTTTTGGAAGTAGGTAAACTAAGACAATGTTTTGGGGAGTGTGTGATTGATGAATTTAAAGGAAATGGATGGAAATCAAAAATCAATTTCGAAAGAATATTACAAATTAATACATAATGACTTCAGTTGTCTACGATTAACTACTTGCTTGAGAAATTGATAAAACCTATGAAGAGTTATTATTATTGCTCTTATTCCCTTATGCATACTTTCCCATCTAGTTCATAAAGTATTTGGTAGACTTACGTAAGTGAGACTTAAAATGTAAAAAAAAAGAATATTTAATCTTTCTTCTACCTTGTATCTTTTCAATCTTCTACCTACTTATAAGAAACACCAATTAGAAGCCTGGGAAATAAATAAAACATCTCCAGGCCACTCAAAAAATGACAATATATTTATCTATCCTGAACTCTCAACCTCGCACCGTTTTTTGCCCGTCATCGCATATTTTACGTTCTTTTTTTCACGTAGGTAGTTAAAAACTTCGGCGGCTTTGTGTAACGGCTGGCCTTCGGCGTCCGTGACTGCCGCACGAGAGACGCATTTCACACTGCAACAATACTAGACGGTGTGACGTCACTCCTCGCTCACTGGTTTAATGTTTAGATTGTGTCGATAAACGAGCATGGCTTAGGTACGGTATGTAATTACTATAAGTGTTTGGTTGAGTTTTAGGTTTAATTCGAAAAGATTACAGACAGGATATGACCTGTATTTTTAATTATTTTAATGTATATTGAGCTTATAAGACATGATTTTTACATAAAGAGTTTGAGTGTGGATGCTGTTGTACTTTATACTTTATTATAATTTCATATTAAAATATTATTAGGTACTTGTTGGATACGGGCAGCAAAGGACAGGTTGTAGTTTCTAGCCTTGAGGGAAACGTATGTCCCGCAGTGAGATGAGGCTGAAATGGTGATGCTACGTATTTGAAAAGTAAAAGTTTAGCTTATTGACAAAATAAAAACCTTATTTCTGAAATGTTATGTTGATTATAACTGGACTTAATTTGAAATAAGGTTACAATCTTGCTCAGATTACTACGGTATTCTTGATAAACGAGTAAATGATTTAAATAATAAAACTCATTTGCCAAAGATCAATAACATAATTATTCATTAATTAACAGGGAGATATACGAAGAATGATTCTTTCCGGCACTTTAAAAACAAATGTTCTCCGTCATTGGAACGTGCGACAATTCCTCAAGTTATCGGTATTCGACCTCTTTGTTGTAGAATTCAGCACGAAATGCGATTTGCTCCGGTACTCATACCGAAATTTGAGCCCACAGCCAAAATATACGCTTCATAATCACCACCACTGTATTTTGATCTCTACAAATAATTTATCTGGAGCGTTATACTTAGTCTGGCCATAAATACTGTTACACTTAATTATAAAAAAATATTACATTTGAATTTCGAATCTGTCATTTTTATACGATTGTTCATTGTGTTTTCTCATTTTGGCGCCAATACATTGTAAAATATTTTGCGATATTAAAATGGTGTGGGGTGATAAAGAGAACCGAATCGCTGTGATAGCATTACACAAAGTAGGTATGGAGCCAAATGCAATTTTTAAAACTCTCCATACACTTGGTATTAGTAAAATGTTTGTGTACCGGGCTATTAATAGGTACAATGAGACCTCCTCTGTTTGTGACAGAAAAAGATCTGGCCGTCCACGTAGTGTTCGTACGAAAAAGGTGGTCAAAGCAGTAAGGGAAAGAATTCGAAGAAATCCTGTCCGAAAGCAAAAGATTTTATCTCGGGAAATGAAGATAGCACCTAGAACCATGTCGCGTATTTTAAAAGATGACTTAGGACTTGCAGCCTATAAGAGACGCACTGGCCATTTCTTAACTGATAATTTAAAGAAGAATAGGGTGGTAAAATCGAAACAACTACTGAAGCGGTACGCAAAGGGAGGTCACAGAAAAATTTTGTTTACGGATGAGAAAATTTTTACAATTGAGCAACATTTTAACAAACAAAATGACCGTATTTATGCTCAAAGCTCTAAGGAAGCTTCCCAATTAGTCGACAGAGTGCAACGTGGACATTATCCGACTTCAGTGATGGTTTGGTGGGGTGTTAGCTATGAAGGAGTGACTGAGCCATATTTTTGTGAAAAAGGTATCAAAACATCGGCACAAGTGTATCAAGATACCATTCTTGAGAAGGTAGTTAAGCCCCTTAACATCACCATGTTCAATAACCAAGTATGGTCCTTCCAGCAAGACTCGGCGCCGGGTCATAAAGCTCGGTCCACGCAGTCTTGGTTGGAATCGAACGTTTCGGACTTCATCAGAGCTGAAGACTGGCCGTCGTCTAGTCCCGATCTTAATCCGCTGGATTATGATTTGTGGTCAGTTTTAGAGAGTACAGCTTGCTCTAAACGCCATGATAATTTGGAGTCCCTAAAACAATCTATACGATTGGCAGTGAAGAATTTTCCCATGGAAAGAGTGCGTGCTTCTATTGATAACTGGCCTCATCGTTTAAAGGACTGTATTGCAGCCAATGGAGACCACTTCGAATAAGCTTTTTATATTTTTAATTGTTTTATATTTATGTATTAAACTGACACACTGTAAAAGTAATAAATGTTATTTGCAGTTAACAATTTTCTTTTTTCTTTATTACAATATTTATGGCAAGACTAGGTATATTATTTTCGGTTCTATGCAGAGATCAAATTACCTGGTACATAGTTTTATTAAATTACCCGTTCAAAGTTCGAAATGATTAGCCACGATTTCAATTGTTTCCATAAGACGTTTATTTAGGCCTATGTTATGTTAAATGTAAAAATAAATATAGTATAATGGTACTAAGCGAGGGAGATCCATGTTTCGGCACATACATACTACAAAATGTTTGAACGATCTGCAAATATTTATACCAGAGAGACAACAAAAATGTGTATGTGTATAACAGTGTATACATCTATTGTCTAGTTACACACCCACATTACAAGCTCTGCTTAGTTTGAGACTAGATGACGTTCTGTGAATGTGATAGAATATTATTATTATGATAGAAGCCATCTTGATCGAAGTACACAGCTTCACAGAAAGCCGGTGTTAAGTAAGTTATGTATTGTATTTACCGAATGTGTGTGGTTACCGGAGCCCAAACTCCTTCTAACTTTAGGGGAATTGACTCTTACGATGGCAACGCACTTGTAACTCACGAGTTGCACGTATCGATTGCCGGTGGTAGTTGTTTACCATCAGGAGATCGCTCGTTTGCCTATAATGAGCAATTTCACCAGAAGACCAACTCTTCCTTCTAACTCTAGAAAAGAGAGCACTCAACCGGTCTTCTCTCTAAGCTGCAGGAGTCCATGGACCACGGTAGTTACTTTATATAAAATACTTCTGAACAGATGTAAAGTCAAATCAAATTCTATTGGTGCGTCTCTTGTCATTTCAAACACGTTATATCTATGGATAATCAATCATGGGTTTTATGTGACGGACACGTTAATTATACTTGTTAATTGACTTGGCTTAATTTAAAACGCTGTACAGTTAATACAACTTGAGGGCTTATTCCCACGACTTTAAAAAGTAGAATTTGTGTACTAATTAAGGTAATAAGACAGTGAATCTCAAGGCTTTAAGTTTAAAATGTCAGCTGTTTTCGTGTTATTTTTCAATTAGATAAGCTAAAGTACTTTTTTTTACACATTTTCATAACTTATATTATTTTTTTATGTAGTATATGAGCCTGCCAAAGTGACTACTCTATTTGATGGAAAATAGGAAAAGAATCCAAGAGTTGTGGTAACCACTTGTATTGTAAGCAGACAATGGAGTATGGTGACCCATACTATGGCGGCCTCGCGAGATGCTGCTTCATACCCTGCTTGATAACTAATCACTAAAAAATGGTAATATTCAATAAAATGATTACCTAATGCGATTATCTGTCCTCTTCCAAATTGTTCCAAACTGTTTGTTTTAAAAAAGAAACTATTTAGAAGCGAGAAACTCTTTAAGAAAAAAAAACAAACAAATACACGATCGATTTTTCAAATAACATTACAGACTTAGCATTTAAATTACGAAGAATCTCTCCCACTTTAAAATTCTTAAGCTTTCCTAACACGATAACAGCGTTTGTAGCCGAGAGCTTTCGATGAGAATTTATCGTTCAGGTACATACATAACTTATCCAGGTTTTACAGCATCAAACAAGCACTATTCAGTAATGATTAAAATCTATGTCAGTTACATAAATTATAAATCTACTCCCAAGAGCCAAGTTTGTGTGTTTCACCTCCATGAACAGCATTCAAATCTACAAACAGATTCTGTAAGCGAGTATTGAAATTTTCGTCTAAAGTACTTGTTAATTGGCTGTTTGTACTGCCCGGTATGTGAGTATACTAGCTATATAGCTTTTGCAACTTGAAAGATAGTTTAGTAGGTAGTTTAATAGGTTTAGTAGGTAGGTTGTAGGTTTAATTTCTACACGAACGGACCGGCTCGACCGGAGTTATATTACTTTCTCACAGAAGACTAACCTAAAGCGACAGCATCCACGCTGTCGTCTTAGGTTGATGATTGTGAGACTGGAGGTCCATTGATGTTGGGATGACAGTTATGGACCTAAGTATGTAAGTCTTACACTGTCATATGATTGTCATACATTTTACGTCCCCAAGTGTACTAGTTTTTGGAAATGATAAAAGAAAATATTTTTGAGAAATTTATGTTACTGTACTTTTGTCATATATTAATACGGAATTATCCTAAAACAAAATTCATTTAACAAATAATTTTCTTTGTGCTAAAGAAGTGTTCGCTTGTATTTCTTTTTCATGTATTCTTGTTTTCAATAAGCGATTTTGGTACTTACGATCCAAGAGTTGGGGTCACCATACTGCATTCGCAATTAGTATGGTGACCACAGTTCTTCGATTCTATTCATGTTCTCCATCAGGCAGAGTAAAAATACTTTGTAAGGCTCTAAAATAAAAAAAAGGATTTCATAGAGAAATAAATGGTGTATTTATATACAAAAAATGAGATTTAAATCAATTGTATGGCAAAACGAAACTAATATAATAGAAATGAAACCCGTTGTCTATTCCTTGAATTAATTAAACCACATTTATATTGCTTAGTGAGTAATAACTTAACAATAATTGTACCGTTCGTATACAATTTACAATAGGTATACGAAAAATCATGTTTATTAAATAAATACACACACACTGTCGCGCTTTCGCTGATAAGTCCGTGAAACACGTTGGTCACATCTGTGAGGATTTTTAGTAAACTACAGACAACAATAGACTTTATATTATTCGTGTAAAGCCTTTTTGAAACTGATCCCCGCCGTGACAAGACCACCAATCTTTACCTTAAAATATTAATAACATATTTATTTAGTTGACAGAAACGATAACACGTGGAAGAAATAAACTATTCAGTTTAATTATCTAGCTTTTTATAATAAACATCGATTAGTTATAAAACAACGAAGGTATAATAAACATACCATGTTAATTACAAGCCTTAAAAATATGTGAAAACAAGTAATTTAATTAATGAGCCGTTAAAACAAGTGTTTAAACAAAATACGTTGCAGATGTGGTGGGGATCGAAGTCGTGACGTCACGAATCGCAGCTCCTGTTCCACTATCCTTATCTTGGCTTTGATTTTAGAAATTAGTTACTATTTGCAAGAAATTGTTGCTTGAATTTTTTATAAAATAAGTGAAAATACATACAACTTGAAATTCTTTGTTTAAATACATTTTACTGGTAAATACTCGTATATTTAAGAATAATAGTAACCTTGATTTAATTTTTATGCAAATTATGTACATTATTAATTTTAAAAAATATTTATAAAGAACAAAGTCGTTATGAAATCCATAGATAGGGCTTATGAAAAGCTACCTAGTGAGGGTAGAGCCATTCAATATACTAAAAGAGAAGGCATTATGTCGAGTTGCTGTTATTAGTAAATACTATGGGTCTATGGGTGACTGTAGTCACTTACTATTAGGTAGGCTGTGTGGTGACAGATTAAGAATACATATTGTTACCACCCCTATTCATCCCGTGGGTGTCGTAAAAGGCGACTAAGGGAACAAAGTACACAAGACAACATCATTACAAAGAGAAGGAAAACTTGGAACAAACCCTATTCCAACCCGTCTGGCCAGCGTGGTATTGTAGGCCAAAACCTCCTTGCTAAGGAAAGGCCTATGTGCAGCAGTGGATTGTAAAAGGCTGTTGATGATAGATGATGATTAGGTAACCTGTCTGCTCGTGTGTTCTATTCTATTATAAATACGTTGATTTATCTCTAGTGTTCTTCTTAACTCACCTGAAATTAGTTTCAAAAGCAAAATGCTTAAGCATTTCCATGCTATTAAGGATGCGTAAGTGACGCGAACACTGGTATTTAATTAAAGTTATCGCAGTATTAAATTTCAATAACGATGTTGTTGTAGTATAATGTGCATACACTAGAGAAATGTCTAGAGAAATCGGAGCCGCGCCCAACAGATAACCGACGCGACGTTGAATTTGCATGCACGTCATAGATTAATTATGCAGATACGATATAGGAGTTGCAATAATTGATAATAATAATAATAATAAAGTGTACATGTGTAAATAAGTATACTAGAGAGTACCAAAGGCACGATGCCTTTGGTACTCTCTAGTACTGAAGTTATACCAAAACACCTGCATCATTTCCTTCGACAGATTGAGCTACCTACCAACACTTACATTACTATGCAAAAAACCGCTATACTAAACACTTGACGTATCGTCCGAAAGTTCTTACAGGAAGACACAACATCACACTTTAATACTTCAGTCCCAAATCCCCCAAATGAGCCTCATTTGGTCTAGGCCCGTGGTTTTCATTATAATACCGAAATTCTGATTTCAACAAAAACAAATATTTAGAAATAATAATAATTTTTTTTTAGGGAAAAAATAATGTGACACAAATACAATTTTATAAGTCTTAGAAATATGCACTTCTACAGAAACTCTGTTCCTTCCTTATAATTATCATAACATAATTATAAGGAAAACAAGACAAAACAACACAATTGATATACAGTAATAGCATGGTTAGAATAAAAATACCCTGAACCGAAATGTGTTATCACATAATTACTTTTCTGTATACAAGTTTTTGAAAATGATGAGAGAAAATATTTTTGAGGAATTTATGTTACTGTGTATTTGTCATATATTAATAAGGAATTATCCTCAAACAAAATTCATTTAACAAATAATTTTCGTTATTCTAAGCAAGAGTTTGCTTGTATTAAATTTTCCTGTATTCTTGCTTTCAATAAGCGTTGGTTATCATTGGTTACTTGTAATAAATAAGGTAATCGGTAGCCGTTAATTAGATGATCATAATTGATTAATCTCATTCCCCAACCCGATTTGTCCTCGTGGGGAATTAGACTACAACCCTCCACCAAATTCAAAACTGGATCAAGATATAAAACTTACTCTCAAAATTTACACTTATAATGTAAGAACACTTGCATCAACAGAACGATTTTTGGAGCTAAGTAATGCCCTAAAAAGTATTAACTGGGACATTGTAGGTCTTGCAGAAATTCGGCAAATGGGATGTAAGATTGAAGAGTACAGTGACCTTATCTTTTGCTTCATCGGTGAAACTAAAGGACTACATGGAGTAGGATTTATAATTAAGAAAAAATATAAAAACAACATTACAAATTTTATAGGAATCTATGAAAGAGTAGCACTTTTACAATCAAAATTTGGATGCTCCTCCTTATCAATCATTCAAGCATACTCACCAACGGAGAATTCAACAGACGAAGAAATTGAAAATTTTTATAAAGACATTGAATATGCTCACACCAAGACTGAAGGAAAAGTCATTGTCATGGGAGATTTTAATGCAAAAATAGGATGTCCAAAAACAAATAACTATCCAGTAATGGGAAAATATGGTTACGGATTGTGTAATGACAGAGGAGAACGTCTTTTAAGTTATGCTTACCAATATATCCACTTATAGAAAGGCGCACGGAGCTATTAGATACAAAGAATAAAACCAAAGATTTTAAAGAAGGGCTAAGTAAAATTTACAAAGAGACCAATAGGTCAATCCGTAAGGATTACAAAAACCACCGGTACGAGATCATTACAAGAAATATTAAGAATTTTAGAAGTGCCAAAAAAGCGTACAAAGAACTAACTACACACAGGACATGGATTCAAAAACTCGAGCATAATTCACAAGAAACAAAATCAAGAAAAGATGTAATCGACTTGGCAACAAACTTCTATTAGAACTTATACAAGCAACAAAAAACGCTGAGACCGAAGCACAAATACCTCACACGAACACAATAGACTGCATCAGGCAAATTGACGATTTCGAAGTTTTAGAACATATAAAAAAGCTGAAGGCTGATAAGAGCCCCGGGCCAGATGGACTATGCAATGAAGCTTTAAAAATAGGAACACCAATTTTAACACACCATTTTACTCAATTGTTCAATATGATACTAGAAGAAGAAAAAGTACCAAAACAATGGTGTACATCAGACATAATCCTACTATTTAAAAAAGGAAACGCCTTGGACATTGGGAATTATAGGCCAATAAGTCTGCTGGCAAGTGTATATAAACTATTCTCGTCCATAATCTTAAAAAGAATATCCGAGAACATCGATAGGCAGCAACCGAGGGAGCAAGCAGGATTCAGATCAGGCTTTAGCACAGTGGACCACATACAGACACTAGAACAAATCATAGAATAGTACAGAGAATATAATAGACCTCTGTATGTGGCCTTCATTGACTACAGCAAAGCTTTTGACAGTATCAGCCACTGTTCAATTTGGAATGCACTGCAACAATTAAACATTAACTACAAATATATCAACATCTTAAAATATATATACACAAATAGTACGAGCAGAGTCAAATTAGAAACTAGAGGAGACGTAATAAACATAGAACGAGGAGTAAGACAGGGAGATCCTCTTTCTCCGAAGTTGTTTATAACAGTACTTGAGAATGTCTTTCGAAAACTAGACTGGAAAAACAAGGGTGTGTACATAAACGGACAATATTTAAATCATCTGAGGTTCGCTGATGATATTGTCATAATTGCTGAAACTGCCAAGGACCTAGAGGAAATGATGAAATCTCTGGATTACGAAAGCTCCAACATCGGCCTAGAAATAAATTTAAATAAAACTAAGATACTGACCAACAATTGCGAACACCCGATAATGATCAAAGAAAACAATATAGAATAGTCAGCAAATACATCTACTTGGGTAAGCAAATTTCATTTAAAACTACAAGCAACGAAGAAGAAGTAACAAGAAGAATCAACGCAACCTGGAAGAAGTACTGGGCATTAAAAGAAATTCTAAAAGGGAACTACAGTTTACATATGAAAAGGACAACATTTGAGACGTGTCTACTACCCTGCTTGTTGTATGGCTGCCAAACATGGGTATACACAAATAAAATAAAACAGCGAATTAAATGCAGTCAGACGGCAATAGAAAGGAGCATGTTAAGACTAAGACGAATACATAAAATTAGGAATGACAATATCCGTCAAAAAACTAAGCTCACCGATGCTCTTCGGCACGCACTCTCACTCAAGTGGAAATGGGCAGGGCACATCTCACAATACCCAGACAGAAGATGGACCATTGAAGCCACACGATGGAAAGGACCGGTGGGAAAACGGAATGTTGGCCGACAAATAAGACGGTGGGCTGATGACATTACACACGTAGTAGGAAACGACTGGATAAAGTTAGGCAAGGATAGAGAAGCATGGAACAGGATGGAGGAGGCCTTTACCCAATGAGGGTTTCAAATTTCAGAATAACACAAGCACCAAATAAATGAAAAATACAAATAAATTATAGTACTAACATTATTTTTGTAAAACTATTCGCATGAGAAATTTGAAATAAATGGCTTATTTATAATTTATTTATATAATTGATTAATCTTATATATAATACTAGCAACCCAACCCAGTTTCGCATGGGTGCAATTGTGTGTTTTTCCGAAACATTGACTTTTTTACATGTTCTATTTATATAACACTGGTGTATTATATCTACGTAAGCCTTCCTTGAAACATTACCTAAATGATCGTGGTAATTGCATTTCAATCCGTTGTGAATTTAGAAAATGTAAATGCACAGAAAAAAAACAAACGGCCTACTTAGTCTGGCCATAAATACTGTTACACTTAATTATAAAAAAATATTACATTTGAATTTCGAATCTGTCATTTTTATACGATTGTTCATTGTGTTTTCTCATTTTGGCGCCAATACATTGTAAAATATTTTGCGATATTAAAATGGTGTGGGGTGATAAAGAGAACCGAATCGCTGTGATAGCATTACACAAAGTAGGTATGGAGCCAAATGCAATTTTTAAAACTCTCCATACACTTGGTATTAGTAAAATGTTTGTGTACCGGGCTATTAATAGGTACAATGAGACCTCCTCTGTTTGTGACAGAAAAAGATCTGGCCGTCCACGTAGTGTTCGTACGAAAAAGGTGGTCAAAGCAGTAAGGGAAAGAATTCGAAGAAATCCTGTCCGAAAGCAAAAGATTTTATCTCGGGAAATGAAGATAGCACCTAGAACCATGTCGCGTATTTTAAAAGATGACTTAGGACTTGCAGCCTATAAGAGACGCACTGGCCATTTCTTAACTGATAATTTAAAGAAGAATAGGGTGGTAAAATCGAAACAACTACTGAAGCGGTACGCAAAGGGAGGTCACAGAAAAATTTTGTTTACGGATGAGAAAATTTTTACAATTGAGCAACATTTTAACAAACAAAATGACCGTATTTATGCTCAAAGCTCTAAGGAAGCTTCCCAATTAGTCGACAGAGTGCAACGTGGACATTATCCGACTTCAGTGATGGTTTGGTGGGGTGTTAGCTATGAAGGAGTGACTGAGCCATATTTTTGTGAAAAAGGTATCAAAACATCGGCACAAGTGTATCAAGATACCATTCTTGAGAAGGTAGTTAAGCCCCTTAACATCACCATGTTCAATAACCAAGTATGGTCCTTCCAGCAAGACTCGGCGCCGGGTCATAAAGCTCGGTCCACGCAGTCTTGGTTGGAATCGAACGTTTCGGACTTCATCAGAGCTGAAGACTGGCCGTCGTCTAGTCCCGATCTTAATCCGCTGGATTATGATTTGTGGTCAGTTTTAGAGAGTACAGCTTGCTCTAAACGCCATGATAATTTGGAGTCCCTAAAACAATCTATACGATTGGCAGTGAAGAATTTTCCCATGGAAAGAGTGCGTGCTTCTATTGATAACTGGCCTCATCGTTTAAAGGACTGTATTGCAGCCAATGGAGACCACTTCGAATAAGCTTTTTATATTTTTAATTGTTTTATATTTATGTATTAAACTGACACACTGTAAAAGTAATAAATGTTATTTGCAGTTAACAATTTTCTTTTTTCTTTATTACAATATTTATGGCAAGACTAGGTATTTTTGCCTACAGGTAGAAAAGTATTTTGACTTCTCTGTATTAGCTTAATCTGTGATTCCACGTTTCTTAGAGCCGCATAATCAGTTGCATCGGCACCATGCCGCGTCACGTGGGCTGCCATTAAAGACGACGCCAGACATGCTTCGTCCATTATATGCAATACATATATACAATGTACATGTGTATAAATTGTAGCCTTTTTTTTAAGTGTTTAATTTTTTAGCTTAGAATTTTTCAGGATAAAGAACTTTCATCATTTTTGATTTTGATGTTCCAGAATTTAAGTTTGACTACCTTACGTATATGAATATGTGAATAAATAGTGGTTATATACATACATACCGCAAATGTACTCAGTTGAAAATCCTCCATTCAAAAGTTTGCCAAAATAGAATCAACAATTATTTAAAAAATACATAAATTTCTATTTAGGGAAACTTAATAGATCTCTTCACATATTACAATCTCATATCCATCTCATCGGGATGTCAGAAAGATCATCTTAACTTGCCTTTGCCTCCACCTATTGTTTCTAGGAGGTAAGTCCTATAACCTTGCTTACTCGAGGGTGTGGTATTTAGCAACGATCTTTCATTGCGGCTTTTTGCGACTTTGATTCAGCCAGCCTCTTTTTATTTTTTACCAAGAGTGAGTGCAAGTATTTATATATTTTTTATAAAATTTCACCTATTACATTCGTAATCGAGGATAAATACGTAATCATATAATTACAAGTAAATTTATTCCGTATACAGCTAATTTAAAAAGTCATTCAAATAGCGAAACAGGTAATGTAACTCTTTAAAGGAAGTGTTTTTTGCGCTAGCCTGGTTATACGTGGGTTGAAAATAAATTTAACATTACTACCAAAACCAGATCACTTGTCTACCTGATGGAGATACGTAAATCGTTTTTCTATATAAGGAGTTATTACTTTTTAGTTTTCTAGTCTTGTTCGTCGTTTATATAAATTAACAACTCCGAATAAGCTAGTTTGTAAAATAAGTGTTTTGTATAAATATAATATTTACTTAAAACTTTAGTATTTATGTGTTACTACAGATTTATTGACTTAGGACGTAAACATATAACATTCTGAGATTTACGATCACCAAAGGCATCCCTTAATATTCTACTTTTTGTTTGATAATTATTCATTAAATGTTTTAAAAGTTACCACCCCTATTCATCCCGTGGGTGTCGTAAAAGGCGACTAAGAGAACAAAGTACACAAGACAACATCAAAGAGAAGGAAAACTTAGAACAAACCCTGCTCCAACCCGTCTAGCCAGCGTGGAGTAGTAGGCCAAAACCTCCTTGCTAAGGAGAGGCCTATGTCCAGCAGTGAATTGTAAAAGGCTGTTCATTGATGATGTTTTAAAAGTACCAGTTATATGTATATTAGTCGATCGATGGTAGGTATTGCATTCAAGTCGAGTCGAAGAAGACCGCGAGTCGCCAGAGAGTGGGGACCTCTGGTGGCAGATTAGTTGCTGCAGTCTGCGATAGGATAATTTGTTGCGGCCTGGTAGCAAAAATGCGATCGGGGCGCAACAATTTATAACAACCGGACTGAGGTTGCCTTTGTGGTTGGTTACAACTGTAGGTTGCCTTTGTGGCGTCCCCAGGATAGGGTCTGACTAGGCGCGGCGTTGATTCTGGAGGGGACCTGAAATAACATGGTCCGGGTCTCCTTCAGAGAAGGACGCCTGAGACCGGCCGCCGGGGTGGTTTTTAGTGGAAACACCATATACTCCTGGCTCCTGCGTCCCCGAGGAGTTCGGAGATGCGACGGAATTTTCCACCCGACAACAAAAAAAAGGTATTGCATTCAATAGATAAATAAAATATAGTGTGGTGTAAACCGTGGTAGATACAAGATTTTTTCTTATTTTAGCTCGCAACACAACAAACTTATACTTAAAAGATATATAATGTTATTTGTAGTTTCTGTATCTGCCAATTATTATTTCTTTCATAATGATAGTATAGTTATACATTTTATACTGTGTTAATGATCTTTTATGCTTTCTTGTTATCTATTCAACTGGACAGATATTTTTTTTTGCGTCCGCGCCAGGAATATATTCTGTGTGGTGGGAGACTTTACTAACGCACAATAAACGGACACAAAGAAGACTCAGATTCAGAACACTAATTTATGGATCAGACAGTCAACACTTTGTATTGTTACAACGTAACATGTGGGATTTGAACTTAGCACAGTGTGGCAACAGCTTACACCACTATGCCATCCTACAATAATGGGGAGACAGATCGAAGAACAAAGAAGTGAGTTATCTTAAAGCTCTACCAGAAATTTTGACACTATTTAAGCAAATGTCAGTGAGATGCTGTTTTCATCATTAAAGCCTAAAACAGTAAAACAGTATATACGCCCAAGATCATCCTTAGAACTTTTTTTCAGTGCGGAAATCCCCCCGTATACCACTTATTGGGTGGTTATGTCGGACTCAAACCGACTAAAAACCGCATGCCGTCGCATCTACCAGTAGCCGGGGAACCAGGTGTATGGGTGTATGTGTATGGTGGTGGGGTACCAGATCATTATATAGATTGATGCTCTATTCAATTCATGAGCTGTTCGTTGTCAACAAAGTTTAAGGGACACTTAATCTAATTTACTTAACTACTGCCTTTTAAGATTTTTATTTTAACCGGGTAATCACAAACTATCTGTATACAAATATGTACGAAATCCTCGATGAGTCAGTTATACTCACACTTACCTTATATTTGGCAACGTTTATTTTGATATTTTACGTCAATAAAATTCACATAAAACACAAAATAACGCTTAAATATGAGGTTATCGCCTTATAAGGGAAATTAGTTTCCATATAATTTACCTGTATGAGACAAAACCTAAAAAATATATTTCATCCCATAACTGGAAGCAATGATCTTCACGTCTTGCATATCCTTTAGTGATACTTGTTTACTTATAAAGACGAGAACATTTTTGTGATACTTCTAAACCTCTTAATTTCTAAATATTAAAAATAAGTAGATGCAGGTGTCTATAGGCAATGGTGATCACACGCCATCAGGTGAAACTTATTCTTTGTTTGTCCTCTATGTAGTCTTGCTACTAAGCGCTGTTGCACTAGCCAAGTTGGCATTCAACAAAGGTAAACGTTATTAGAAAACTAACGAATGCATGAGAATGACGTCCCTCAACGCTAAGTCACGTGGTCAAAACAAAATATTAGTCAATAATACTGCAGTGTCTCAAGACAAAAGTCTTTGACTAGTGCGTGTTGCCAGTGATGACTTACGGCACAGAGACGTGGTCGCTCATTATGGGCTTGATAAGAAGGCTCAAAGTCACCCAAAGAGCAATGGAGAGGGTCATGCTCATAGTTTCTTTGTATGATCAGATCAGGAATGAGGAGATCCGCAGACGAACCAAGGTCTCCGACATTGCCAGTAAAATAGCTAAATTTAAGTGGCAGTGGGCGGGGCACATAACATGCAGAAACGATGGCCGATGAGGCCATAAAGTTCTGGAGTGGCGACCGCGTACTGGGCAACGCAGCGTCGGTAGGCCCTCCCACAAGGTGTTCCGACGACCTGGTGAAGGTCACGGGAAGCTGCTGGATGCGAGTGGCACTGGACCGGCTTTTGTGGAGAATTTTGGTGGAGGCCTATGTCCAACAGTGGACGTCTCTTGGCTGAGATGATGATAATGATGATGATGAGTCAATAATATAAGAGAATGGAACTGTTAGCGATTGTAGAAATAGAAGTGACGCGAAACACTTGTATTTTGGCTAAGGGGGCTGGGATTCATACGGTTGTGTGTGAGATGTGTCGAGTAATCGAGTTCTTTTTATATTGTGAGATGGCAGGAGTTATCATTATGTTCTCTTAATTTTTTGTAATAAAAGCTTACCATTGCCATCTTTTATATGTTTTAAAACTAATTATAGATTACTACAAATAGGCTGACTCAACCTAGTGAATAGGTGTCCCTGAATCCAGTCCCCCCCCTTCCTCCAATTCTCAGGATATAGTCCTTGAGTCACAGGTGTTCATAGGAGGCGATAATCACTTATCATCGTGTGATCTGTTGCCCTAGCAAAGTTACGTTGTTAGAAAACCAACAATTGAATGGGAATGACATCTCTCAACGTTAGGTCACGAGCTCAATAAATGTTTGCCAATACAAGTGCATAGAGGCGTTAGCGATTGTAGAAAGAAAGTAGAAACTCAATACTTGCATCTTGGCTAAGGCTGGTCTATTCATTTATATTCCCATACCTAATATAAAAAATCGTGACTTTGTTCAAATGAGACTTTGTGTAAGGGAAAACGCCTAATGACATTGATTTGACATTTTATTGAAGATTGCAAAATATCTCTACACTGACTCATCTTAAGGTCAGTTATAATAAATATTGACGATGTTAATTTTCATCATCAGAGTGACTAATTCTAGAGATCCATCAAGAAGTGTGGGTTTGTCTAAACGTTAAAAAATATGAAGTTCACTAAATTCAACAAACGATGAAAATATAAAGTAATTTGTTAATCTGAAGTTACAACTAAACAGGGATGTTTCCATTGTATATAGTTTAGGGGTAGGCTCACTTTGAGTTTGACACACACAAATTGAACGGAAATTAGTAATTTAACTGTAAAAATTTGTTGAAGAGCTTGGCTGCTGAATTTTCATTCACATTTTGATATGGAGAGCATTCTATTTGAACATCAAGCAAAAGAAATATTCTTTAAGGTAATATTTACAATACAGGTTCGTTTGCACACGTAACGGAATTTTAATATTATATAGGTATATCTTATAGGTTATGAATAGTTACGTCTAAAATATCCATATCACAGCAACAATAAGTAGAGGTAGTAGACCCTCGCTGATTACAGCACAAGCGGGCTGGCTCGACCGGGGCAGTACTACCCTCCCATAGAAGACCAACCTAAAGCACCAGCATCCGGGTTGTCGTGGTTCGTTGGTAAGTGTGAGACCGGAGGCCCATTGATGCAGGGATGACAGTGGGGTGGGTAAAAGCATCTCACAAGGCCGCCATAGTGTGAGTCAGCATACTGCGTTGTCAGCATTTGCAATGAGTATGGTGACCATAACTCTTGGATTCTATTCATGCTGTCCATCAGGTAGAGTAGAGTCACTTTGCTAGGCTCTTAAGATAGATAGAAAACAATAACCATTCAATGTCTACGCAACAATTTTCAATGAAATTAATAGATTATAAGATAAAGCCAGGTGAAGTACGGATCTGACTCCAACGTAACAAAGCGTTCGCCATTGGTCTAAAAATCAAAGCGTCGAATTGAAAACCATGTTTCCTTTTCTATTTTCAGTTTAGTTCCCAGCAGGGGTTTAAGATTAAAGCGCCCACCCGGATCTTTAGTTATTATATAATAAGCGTATCTTATGACTTCAGGTTGAGATTGTGGGATGAAGTTATACCGTCTACAGTTTTGTAAGGTGTACATTACTTTAATTGATGTCAATAAAACCAGGTGGTCCGAAATCTGCTTGTTGTTTTTTTTTAGAGCCTGCCAAAGTGATTCTATTCTGCCTGATGGAAAGTATGAATGGAATCCAAGAGATGTGGAATGTTTGCTACTATAGAATATTGTCTTTTTTCTTAAGTTCTTTCCAAATCAGTTATGTTTATGTATATATATGGAGTATGCTTTAGAAAAAATTAGACGCTGCGAACGGGGCGAGGTCCAATTTCTTTCGTTGCTCGTCACTCAGTGAGTACGATACCCGCCTCCAAAACCCCGTGATTCGTGGTGACGGCGACCAGTATGTAATGCATTTGCGACTACAGTTGCAAGTGCAGGGGGAGGGTTATTTATCTTCAGGTCACCCGTCTGTTTATTTATCCTCCTATACAAAGTCACATTTTCCTGATAAACAAAACTTGAATTATATAAAAACTCACTTGTTTTTTATTATATTATTTTATATAATGTATTTAAATTGCACTAGGTATACGACCAATCTCAATCGATCTAAACATAAAAAAAACTTAGTGAAAAAAATCTAATATAAGGAAATATCAAGATTTTAGTTTAGTTTTAACCTTGTCTTATGGCGTTCTTGTCCGATGAAGGAACCGTGTGGGCAGATAATAAATCTGATGCTCTTGAAACTGAGGTCAAAGTAACACAAAGTGTTTGTCATACTTTGTGTTTCTCATTGTGTTGTGACATAGACTTATTTACGAAAACAGAAAAGTTGAATACCTCCTTACTCAGAAAGCCTATGGTCAGCATTGGACTATTATATATCCATATATATCATATCAACAGCCTTTTACAGTCTACTGCTGGACATAGGCCTCTCCTTAGCAAGGAGGTTTTGGCCTACTATACCACGCTGGCCAGACGGGTTAGAATAGGGTTTGTTTCAAGTTTTCCTTCTCTTTGTAATGATGTTGTCTTGCATACTTTGTTCCCTTAGTCGCCTTTTACGACACTCACGGGATGAATAGGAGTGGTAACACTATGTATTCTTAATCCGTCACCACACGGACGGACTATTACAGATATTATCAATGACGAAAATAACGAATGGCTGTAACTGATAAATGAAGAACTCGTGTCAGTGCTTGCTTAGACGTTATTTTTATCTTAAATACCTTATTGAAGTACTGCAGTTAAGTTTTTAGATGATCAAGTGTTTATGGTAGCGGTCGTTCAGTTATAAAAGATAAAATTTGCTTATATAAAGAACTTTTTACGTATGGTATATTAATAATTATAATTTTACATACCATACAAATTGCTGATGAACATACTTATATATTTTTAAATATATACTCGTATATATTATAAATGAATACAGAAAAATGGTAGTGCTTACCAAATAAATATTTATGTAGGGTGGAAATTAGATCCACTTTCTTAAGTTTGATCCAGTGATTAGTGACGTTCACTAATCACTGGATCAAAAGGTTAGTCAGTTTTCACATCTAATTGAGAACCTTGGAGAGCACTCAAGGCTCCTTATCTCCAAACTACTATAAGTCAAACATAGTAGTAAATTTTAGTGACTATTTTTATATCAAAACAATATTTGCAAGTATTTTCTGACAATATTGTCAGGACTGTAAGAAAGACTCAGTTTCCGGAATTAGTTTCGGCGTTTCTTCTCAAGGCTAGTCAAAGAAAATGCCGGATTCACGTGGCCTACATATTATAACTTGTAAAAGTGAAAACCTATTTTCAGAAATAAAGGACTTTGACTTTGTAGAAAAAAAATTATACACGAAAAAAAATGTTCAAAAAGAGTGTACCGAGAGTTCCTTGCCTGTTCTTCACAATAGAATCAACTCCTACATCCCTTTTAGTATCACCACTGACCTATTCTGGCTGCCAATTACTCTCGACTGATCAACATTCTCTGCAGGGTTTAATTGAAATAAAAGTTTGTAATTTAACATGCGGCAAATGTAAAGGTTTTATATATATACTCGTATATTTATAGTAGAGTATGCGTTTGTCTTCCATCTCACCTGATGGCAAGTGTAGATGAAGACGAAGGTAGTACACGCCTACCCAAAAGAAGCCTGTTCACTCTTCTCTTAAAGGCTCCAGAGTTCAACTCATCAGGAAAAATAGACCCAGGCAGGTCGTTCCAAATCTTAATTCCAAATCGATACAATAAAAACAAAAGAAATCACATGCAGTACTTTATGTTTAGATGATTTATGACCTAATAACAAATCACTTTCGTATTCTGTATTCAGATAAAGCCGTGTTCTGCCTTACTCATATTTGGATCTACATGTATTTCTTATTAAAAATACTTTTCTCGTTAGCGGACAAATATAATGACTTAATTCTGTATCTATTCAAAACTGCCGGTCCCTAGATGATGGTTCTCAGATAGGCTCTAATTTTATAGCTGGACTGTCTTCTCCACTGTTATTTTCTTCCAAGATTTTGTATCAAAGGTTAATTAAAAAGAGGATTAAAAGAACCTTACCGGACCTCTAATAGTAATCGTTTAAATTTAGACGTTCACTTTTTGAATCTTTTTAGTAATTTTTTAACTGAAGTTGGGCAAAGAGGTTTTATAAAATTTAAGTGAAGACCCTTATGAATAACCAGATTTAGATGTTAGATTAAGTTATTCAGCCTTATGGCAATAATTTGAAATTGGCAATATTTATTTGCCAAACACATTTGGATGTTAAAAGTTTAATGTATCCTTTAGGTTCTTATCATCATCATTAATCGTCTTTAAGAGTCCACTATTGGACATAAGCCTCTCATTAGAAAGGAGCTTTGGGCCTAATATACCACGTTGGCCAGACGGGTTGGTAAAGTGTTTAAAATTTTTCTTCTCTTTGCAGTGTCGTTGTCTTATGTAGTATATGAGATGTACAACACTCACGGAATGAATAGGGTTAGTGACAATCTGTATTCTTAATCCACCACCATATGAACTATCTGGTTTTTTCTCGCTTAATTCTCATTAAGCCTATAACTTTAAATACTTTAAAATTGCCACATTCCTTGATATACAATAATTATGATGCCCTATGAACTACCTAACGTTTTGAACCGTAATTAATGCACAAGTTCAAACGTGGACTCCGTCCGTGAACCTCGTCAGCAATAATAGTCATTTCAATTCAATTCAAATTCAAGTCAATGCAATGGACTGCACTTCCTTTATTGTACCTAACTTGTTCTTTCTTTTTATATTAAAATCTTCAATAAATCTTAATAAAACCATCTTAATTACTTAATTCTTCCTGGATGCTTCAAACACATACATCCTGTGGCACAAAGATAAACGCCAATAAAATAATATGTAAGATTTCATCTCTGATATTTCTATCAGATCTAATTAATGGGTATCGCGCGACAAATTTTTATTCGCGGATACACATCCGACATGTATATGCATAATGATGGTTATTTGTTTGGTGTCAATACGTCCTCAATTATTATTTTATTCGTCTCTACATCTCTTCGATCTACTATAGCCTCACTCTCATTTACGCATTCTAGGTTTTGCTATATTTATTTTAGCCGTCTTATCCCATTTGTGGTATTTATCAAAATTTACCTTGTTTTTTTATCATATTTTTTCAAATATAGAACCTGCTTAAGTGGTTCTACGCTGTCTGTTGGAAAGCATGAGTAGAAAATTATTAAGCTATTAAGTATTATCTGAAAACCATTACAATCCCAAGGAGACCGGCCATGGTAATGATGTTAGATAGGCGGCAAGCCATAGAAGGAACTGTTTATTTTGTTACATGTTGTTGCTACCCTAAATAAAATTAGGCGAGAAAATATTCGTCTGATGGTGAGAAAAATGGATTTATATTCTCATCAGATTCTTTCTCCAAAATACGGCCAATATTGTACTATGACATCCTTCTTATGCAAAATAAATATGCCTATGTGAGCACTCTGGAAATATCACAGGTACTCAAACAAATTGGAGTGTTACTGATTCTAATTCACACTAGTAATTAAAGTCACAAAAACCTGAATAGGCTTCAATGTAACGGAAATAAAAACAGTTTGTGGTCGCCATCATTCTAAATTCATGCTATTACAAGTTTACTTAATATCAGTCAGTGTAATCAGAATGTTGTATAAATAAACGGCCATCTCAAAGAACCAGTTGTAACGTTCGCTGCAACCAAATTCAAATTTAAAATGTTCGTTATTCGCACTTGCCGAAACACATGACCTTCTCACAATCGTTGTGATACGATGGGGTCGATGAACTTGATGCAGATGCGTTGCCGTTCACTTGTAGCGTTACAACCTCCCACGTGAGGGGATGTAAGTAATAAACATAAGCGGGAGCGGATAGCGATTTGGTCAGGTATTCGTGGTTGTCATTTTATGTTCAATTACACATTTTCTTTGAACCATGGAAGGCGCTTCTAAGGCTACGGGGAGAACGAAAATACGTACGTTCCGTTTGTGCATTGTGTAGCGAACTTAAAGAAAAATTTTAAAAATACATACACACTCTTTAATATGAAATCCACTATTTAGTATGGAATCTGAGGAAGTTAGTTACTTATACACACATGATGACAGGTATAACTAATTTCCAAATTTCAATTAACCTTTAAAGATTATTGTTATTTCTTAATGCTTTTTATATCTGTTACTTAAAATTAAAATATTACCAGACATCTTTCAAAAATTGGATTCGTAACTATTCTGAAGCATGATTCGAGTAATTTTTCTAAGATTACTAATTTAAATCTTACCGAAGTCATATCCTAATTTTTTAATGAAGTGAATTGAGGCTCGGCTGTTGAACGAATGTCTTTAAATTTTCTTCATGTATCATGTTTATCAGATTGAAAATAAAATTAATTTAACTCTTATGACTTGTACACCGAGTCCATAAGAAATCCGCCTACACGAGTGGTTCTCGAACTAAATCCGAGGTGATTTGAGCACTTTTTGTTGGTATTTAAATTGGGTGCGTCGTTACGAGCTCGCCAATACGAACCTGTGTGGTGAGGCTTATTCTGATACGAACTGACTTGTTAGTTGAGGTTGTATACAAGAAACGGCACAAAAAGTTTGCTTTGAAGAGATCGTTTCTTTCTCACATTGCTATATATTAAAATCTTCTTTTTTATTTGTTGAGAAATAAATCTCTTAATTAATTTATAGTTCTTTTGAATGAAAGGCTTCAATCGAAAATGATTCATTGTAGAGTTATTGGAAATCTGTGGTTTGTTACGAAATCTGTACTAAAGCTTTAGAAGGTAACATTTAATTGACGGAATGTGAGTCATGTGTTGGATAAGAATTTTAACTGAAGTACTCGCACACAATTTGTATTTTATTCATGTCAAGAGAATTTTCATTTCTTATATGGACTAGTGGTTAGTGATTTTAACTAGTCATTCAGAAGTTTTGAATCAGAGATCGGGCTTCCCAAATAGTTGTGTAATGAAGAAGATTATTGCCTCTGTGTCTGAGTGTTATTTATTTATAAGTATTTGGAAGTATGTAAGTATGTTTAGTACTACTCTAGTGACTACAGGATAGAATTTGAATACTTGGTATCAGACGGTCATGTGTGAAAATTGTGAAGTTTATATCAGGTTTAATATTAAACTAACACTTTTGCAAAGGAGTTATTAATATCTGAAATCAAAATCTATTACGAAACATACGATGTCATCCTTAACGTTCCTAGACTATTGCAGTATTAGTAAACTGTCAATAACGAATTTCTACTTCCTTCCAGGTAAACCGCCATATCTGTTATTACTAGTAAAACTTATCAATATTGTTACATACTTTGGCAGTGAAGCGGATGACGTATTGACACAATTGACAGGTTGTCAACCAGTCAACCGACTGTCAGTCTACTTGATAGTTACGGATAGGTCTGTAACTAGCCGCCGTGCGTCATAACGCGAGTGCATAGACGCAATAGACAAAGGAGATTGGTAGAGGTTTGAAATTATATAAAATGAATCATATTGTTTATTCATAATCTTGTTCATCCATTATGTGTCAAATAGAAATTCCTTTTTTGGTGACTAGTAAATAATCGCCATTGTATTGCAAAGTCCTAGACTTAGCAACTATATATTATAGTTTCGAGTATCGCCAATCTTAAGGTAAAAGAGAAAATAATGCGACATTTTACAAGATAAGATGAGTATTTAAGTAATTATAACACGTAGGTAATTAGTCACAATAAATATAGAGGAAGCGTAACAAAGATGGCAATTAAACGTAGAGTTAGTACTTAAGTTAACACGTTGCCTGCCAACCTACGAATATACTCGTAGTACATGATCTGGGCTGCACCGCCAACTACGAGTATTTTCGTAGTTGATTGTATGCGATTTCTGACGAATTTTAAACCAGTGGCCGTGTAAGGAGGACGGGGTTAAATTCTTTGGCATTTGGAATAAAACATTACTTAAATCATAAAATTAAGTTTAATAGAAAAAAAATTAGGTACATCACTGTGAAGTCACAAAGGAGTCAAAAATTTTAAAACAATTTTCAACGCATAAGGCAGGTTTTTCAGGACATACCGGACAATAGTAAACTGTTTCTTTGCGTTTTTTTTCTTTGGTGCAGACACGACACGGCTTCGTCGGTTTTTGTTTTTTTTGGGTAGGTGGTAAACGCTCTAAGTAATGTAATTCTACTTGCTTTTTCTGCTCATGATGACTGTGTTTTATGAATTTCTCGCCTAAAAGATATTTTACAACCTCATCTTTGAACGAAAGAGCATCTAATTTCTTTTCTGGTGGAAGATTGGCTTGTTGGTTGTAGATCATGCATCTGTTATGAATGAAAATTTCAAAAATGTGGATCGCTAGTTTTTTGTACCAGCGCCAGAGCGCCAGAGTCAGAGCAATCGTACGGCGCCCTCAGTTCCCGATTGACAGAGCATGGGAGCGCAAGTTTTCGCGCCAAATTATTTACGACTATACTCGTAGTTTGGCAATAGTTAATAAAAATCCTATTTTATTGCCATACTACGAGTAAACTCGTAGTTAAAACTAGGATCCACTGCCAACTACGAGTATACACGTACTTACCATTTTGTATGGTGGCAATAGCCATAAAAAAAAAATACTACGAGTATACTCGTATGGCAGTTAACGTGTTAACGTAGAAAATTCACACCTAGCATAAATACAACTGAATCTCAAACTTTAAATGGTGGAGGTCATTATCATCAGTTCATTATCAGCTGATTGCCTCGGCGGAATGGCGAATCCGTCTTTTGTCTTTTAGAGACATAACGCCCATTCTCTCATACTTTTAATCATTATTTGGAAATATTACTTCCTTTACTGAAAAGAAGATCATCATCAATAGACTTTAACAGTCCACTGCTGGACACAGGCCTCTCCTCGGAAGGAGGTTTTGGCCCCCCATACCATGCTGACCAGACGAGTTGGTATCGAAAACAAAAAAAAAAGCGAATATTTCCTGGTTACCAATTATTAGAAATCATCATTTATCTTTTTGTTCAAATTATAGAACACATGTAAAATTATTCCAATAACAAGTTAATTTATCAATGTAAAATTAATAAAGTAATAAAAAACAGATAATAATACCTATGTGTAACCTAAACCTATGTCATAATAGTCGATCTCCATAAGAAGCAATATAAGAGACAAACTCATTACATCATCATCTTCATCTCAGCCAAAAGACGTCCACAATTGGACATAGGCCTTTTTTTTTTTTTTTTTAACGTGTGGAAACCCCCTCGGGCCGTCACCCCACCGGGGTTTACGGCGGGGTGGTGTGTCGGAATCGGACCGACTAAAACCACACGGTGTGCCACTCTGCGCCTGAGATAGGAGGCATCCGGGAACCGCTGCTATTACGACATCCAGAGTTGGACATAGGTCTACCCCAAGGTTCTCCACAACAGCCGGTCTCGTGACGCCCGCATCCAGCAGCTTCCTGCGACCCTCACCAGGTCGTCAGACCACCTTGTGGGGGGCTTACCAACGTTGCGTTTCCACACGGTCGCCACTCCAGAACTTTATGACCCCATCGGCCATCGTTTCTGCGTGCAATGTGCCCCACCCACTGAGTTTAACAATTTTAAACTCATTTGCACTCTTTTAATGCCCTATAACTGTAGAAATGTTTCAAAGTATATAAGTTACTGTTATGTATTGGTTCACGATCTGTATCAGGTTTGAAATTGAATAAAAATTGAGAATTTATAAGTTAAGCCAATAGAACTGGCCGCGAGAGAACGAGTGTGGAGACAACCCGCCCTGTGGGAGTTCTATCGAGATTGAACTCGGATCGAGCAAATATTACAAACCAACAGTCTCTTTTGTATATTTCCTTTGCAGAGTATCATCGAGTCGGATACAATCTTTGAGAATATTTTTTGTACATATCTTCGTTCGTTATTTACATAACTTTAACCTTAAAATTGTGAACGTTACTTGTAATAGGTGGTCTTAAAATTAAAGCTGTCTCTAACAGACTAAATGATGGATTTTGTGATTAAACTTTATGGTGTATTAAATATAAGTAAATATTTGTATATATATACATGGAGACAGACATAAATTCATCATCACATCAACAGCCTTTAATAGTCTACTGCTGGAAATAGCCCTCTCCTTAGGAAAGAGGTTGGCCTTCTGTATACATAAGCTCATATTTATATATATTTACTACGAAATATTGAGTTACTTTAGAAAATAAACTGAGTTTCTTTACTTAAAGTATCCAATTATTACACATCCATACAAATGATTTACTATTCTAAAATCAAATCACAAAAATAAACGTTCTCTCTATAATTCCAATTTTGAAATATTGAATCCAGTTTTATGCAAGTTGAAGAATAAAAATTCTAAACGGAACGTTTTCGAATGTTATGAATTTAAACTAAATAAGTACGTATACAAACGAGTAAAACCTCTTTGAATCCTTTTTTAAGCAAATATGGCGCTCGAAATTTTTTTATATTTTGAAATACCTTTTTTTATCTGCAAAGTGGGAAAAAAATTGAACAATATGTGCTATGAAAGGATTATAATAATAATAATAACAGTTTATTTGTTTATCTGGTTATCTTAATTACACGAGTAACTTACATAATAGGTGCAATAGAGATAGACTCACTCTCATTGCTGTGTGAATTTATTGAATTCAATAGTAACGTTAATATAAAAATCTATTTTTACTTTTATCTGTCATTAAAAATATCTAGGCCTATGGAACTTAGTACGAAGTAACAATCTAGTTACTATACCCATTCGCTTGTAAACTATTTTAAGCTCAAATGAAAGCTGAATTCTTCTGTGTTTTAAAGTTACTTCCAACTCCATTTCTTATGTTAGTATTATTTTGGTTAATGATAACGTTAATGACAAAAAATGACAATATTTATCAAAGTACCTACTATCTTTCTAAACATAATATTTGTTTGGAGACACATTTTGTAACATACCGACAAATTTATATTTATTCCTTGTTAATCTATTACTTCCAACTGTCACATTTTTAGGATGCTAGATTACCATTTTTTTTCTGAAACTGGCTTTAATATTTTAAGCCTTTTTTGTAAATAGCAACAGTTTTTAACTATTTTTCCGTTAAAAAAATATTTTGATAAAAATATAGTGACATTATATAATTTCAAAGTTTATATATATTTCAAATTACCTAAAATTGTTGGGAAACTTTTACTAAACGTGAAATAGCCAATAAAGTCGTAATAATAGTTTTTTTTCTTAACATATGCTCACAATATCATACATACATAATAGGCTGATTCAGACCCTAGAATAAATAAACTTTTGTTTTTTGTTTCACATTATTTTTTCTTATTGTATTAACAAATATATTTTGCAAATGAACAGAAAATTCTAAATGAATCTAACCGTAAATAAAAGAAATTCCTTTGTTCAAACTAATGCGGAATATGATACAAAAAATAAAATATCTTCTTGAGAGGAAGGCTCTAGCTTATTGATAATCCCCGTTATTGTTCATAATCAGTAAAGGTCACAGACCGGGTCTCGTGGTACCAGGCGATCAATCATTTGTCAGAGTATTTTCTATGATGATCTTTAAACAAAGACATTCACATTGTAAGTTCAAATTGATTTTTTGAAGCTTAAGAATGAAAGGTTCAAACCGTTCTTAAATAGTGTAGGGTGCAAACGACTTATTGCTTGATGGATTGTCTACCGCTGTGACACTCGCAAATCAAGAGGTGTTGTGTCACTCGGTGTTAAATGATTCTTTCGTTGCCTTTCTTCTAGTGAGTCTGTTTACTGGAGTTGTAAACTTATTATATTGGGTGGCGAAACCCTTAGGGTGTAAACACGGTTTAAGCCGTAATCGCACTGAGTTTTCTAGGTTGAATGCCTACATGGGATAATGCTTTGTGTGATCTACAAATTGTTGTTCTTTGTTTCCATTTCATGTGTGATTGTGAAGTCCCCCGCGTTACAGGATATGTTCCTAAAGTGGGCGTTGTCTTTGAAAGAAACACACACAGTTGTTGATCTTCATCATCAGCAACGGCCTTTACTTGTCTAGTGTATATAGACCTCTACTTATAAAAGACTTTTTGGCCACGTTTCCACATATCCATTCTCTGCTTCTAGAAACTACTAAGATATGACAATCTTTCATTCAAAGTACTTGTTATTATTAGTACTAAACTAAACGCAATATAAATGGTAAACTGATTATGTCGTGAAAGAGAAATTTCAACAGAAATATGTCAAATTGACATGTCAAAATGGTATCATACAAATACATGTTCATTCATTTTGACAGGTGGAAAGGTTATAGTTACCTGTACTATAAATATACTTAACCGACATAGGTTTAAAATGCAAGTAATCTGCCATTTATAGCGCCTACTCTTCACTAGAAAGTGTAAACCAATAACCAAAGCTCGTGCCAATAAAATCGGATAGATGAGTCATATGTCACGCAACCCACGGTGCTGGAGTCCCAGTGTGGGATCATGGCGGGTACGTCACGATCGCGACCCGGGGAGGGCGGTGTCTATTGTGTTTAGAAAGTACTCAATAACTGTGTATTCTCTATGTATCTTTGTTTGAAAATTTGCATTGTAGATTCTAATTTTATATTCTAATTGTACAATGCTGCGAGATTTGCTGTGGAACGTTATAGTTGCATAGATGAAAAAAGAGAAACAAAACTAATGCAAAAATGTATAAAAGGTTCGCAAAAATATATGAAAGCTTAAATTTTCATTGAAATTCATTAATATAGGCCCAAGAGTTTTTATGTGACAAAGTGGAAAATCTTTTTGTATCTGTGATATAAATGTCTATATGGTGTTACAACTAAAAACAATCTAGAAGGTTTATCTTAGATTTTTAGAACTCGGAGACCAGGTACTTTCAAGGACCCTCAAATTGACGCCGTATGGAAACATAGGGCTAGTACACTGTTTCTCAGGATTTAGAAAAATATTTTTCAACGAACTAAGTCATCAGAAAGCGATTAACTAATGTCTGATATTGCTTTAATCCATAAGAATTGGCTTATCTCTGCAATTAGTGATGTTTAAGGCCTGCTATTGAGTATTTTTCGAGGAGACCTTGCACTCCATCTAATTCCAGAAGGAGACATTCAAAGGTTGCAAGGCACTTGCGAAGCTAGAGTTGTAGATGATCATGGGTACCGCATAGCCGCTTTCTATCTAGTAAACCAACTGCTCGTTTGCTCCTTAATACCATAAAAAAAGATACTAGTGAATATAAATACCAGAAAAAAACTAGTCATCAGTTACTGATGTTACACATTTTGTACATGTGATTATTTTAGAGTTACACAGACAGAATCGTCATTATAAACATTTATTTAGGAGATCTAAATTGATTAATGGCATTTTCTTACTGTTTAAATATATTGCGTGGAGCCAGCAAGTTGTGTGCGTTACGTATTTAATTTAAACTGCTTAACCATATAATTATGATCAATAAATAAAACTACGAATACTTTATCAAACGATTATATCACTGATGGTCGGATTTTGATCTCAAAAGTGATTTTAGTATCGGTTTCCGGTTTAATCTGACTTGTTTGTAGATTAAATTTAAAGTTAGTTTTAACTGGTTTAAAAACCAGAGTGGATTGTCAACTCCATAAATGTGTGTATCAGAGTCTCACCACCTCTATTTATACCAACGTGAGAGGCGACTAAGGGCACACAAGACAGTATTACTGTAAAGAGAAGGAAAACATGAAACAAGCCCTATACTAACTTGTCTGACTAGCGTGGACAGCAATGGACTATTTTTTTTTGTTTTTTTTTATATTTAGCCTACCAAAGTGACTCTATTCTGCCTGATGGAAAGCATGAATAGAATCCAAGAGCGATGGTCGTCATACTCACTGCGAATGACGACAGTGCAATATGGCGATCCACGCTATGGCAGCCTAGTGAGATGTTTTTTCACGCCCCTCTTAAAGGAGCCGGGATCGGAGTGGGAGGGAAACACGCGCGTTGGTTATGAATTCCAGGCTTTAACCGATCTGCACAGGAAGAAAGAGCCGAATCGTTTAGTTCGGGAGCGTATGTCTATTATTCTGAAACGGTGACTTCCAAGACCAGCACGAGTTGTACTATAGAGGAACGGAGAGGAAAGTTATTGATGTGATAATAATGTATGATGTATATTATTTTATTTAAAATTTGTTTTATTTATATTAGAAGAAAATATTCTATCTCACGTTATGATGGAAAAATAAAGGGTGAGGAAAAAAATTTAAAAAATAAAAAATGAAATGATAGGAGAACTAAAATCAGTCAAAATTTTCAGAGGAAATTCGGTTTGGTTCGTAATTTAGAAATCATATTCAAAAATGTGCAAACACTAATCCTACTAATATTATAAATGTGAAAGTTTGTTTGGATGTTTGTTACTCTTTTACGAAAAAACTACTGGACGGATTTGGAAGAAACTTTAGAGTAATACAGGTCATACATCGAAATAACATATAGGCTACAATTTGTAATGATCTTATGTAATTTTGGTCATAATATAACGATACATGTCAATTAAGTCGGAAAAAAATCTGGCCTCTGAGAGTTATCTTGGCTTATGCTGCCTAAACTATTGAACTTACACAAAGATGATGTACCGTAGGATTGTTTGTATGTTAAAAACGATTTATTTATTTAAATTTTTCTGTTACGAAAGTTAATGTGGCAAACCAAATTCCACGCGAGCGAAGCCGCAGGCAAAAGCAAGTATAAAATATATTACTCTTTTCATTGTAGTAAAATTGTACTTTTTTTGGTTTTAACTGCCCATATGACGTCATACGAATCGAACAACTTGTTCAAGCGTTTTCATAATTATTATGCACTTAACGACTTGTACAATTTTAGTAAATATTTTGTTTGATTTTTATTTACACAAGAATTAATTAAACACTTAAAAACAGGTACAATAGTTAGTCCTTGCAATACCCTCAAGCCACGTGATTTGTTTACTGATAATAGTATTGACGTATATTATACGTACCTGCTTTCTTTATAGCTGGATTTATGTAGTAAGACTGCATTCCCGGTCTTGTGTGATCGGATTTTTCAAATAAAATTAAAATAAATATTATTTAAGAGAAAGGACCCAGTAATCACTAGCCTAAACATTGATAAGAGGCTATTGATAAACCTTAACACGAGAATAATGAACCCCAAGGAAAAAGCTGTCTTTGTTCAATCTATGAGAGTGACAGTGTAAAAGGGACGGAAGTCTGTAACAAGAAGCCAAGAACACGATTATTTTTGTACCTGAGCATCATCATCTTATCAGAGTGTCTTAAGTCATTTTCTCACTGTCAGTAACGAATTTCGTAATAGTCTTAACATATTATCTACATATTTTCAAAATAAATAGTCACTCGGGTAATATTAAGTGTGTATATGTCACCACAGCTGCTCAGTTGATATTTGAAACGATTTACACTTGATCGTTTATATCAAATCGAGCATTCAACTATAAGAAAATCGTAAGCATATTAAGCATACATTAAAATGGATAGAGAACTGGTTCTAGATACTTCGAAAGATAGTTTGAGCGTGGCGTTCCGATAATAAGTTATAACTCCAAATGCATAGACCGGTTTTCTTCAACAATAAAATCCTATTTTACTATTACACTGGATTTAAAAATAGAGTGTTCTAGTGCATTTCATGGTTTAGATTTTGCTATATGACTTCTGTAGAGAAAATTGATATCATATCTAGAGTTTCAATTTGTTTGAGTGTTAAAAGATTTTCATTTTAATTTGTAATACCCAAACTAGTGTTGGTCAAACATTCTAAGTGCGCAAAACTATCTGGATATTCTATCTATCCTTAAAATTATGAGAAAATAAAAAAGAATTAGTCAACATATGTCATGGTTTTAAAAATTATGTAAAACAAGTTTATGCATACTTAATTTTAAGCACACATTAATATGTGAAGTGAATTCTTTGTAAGCATTTTTGAGATAAAATCGCGAACCGGGGAATGTGAAGTGCAGAAAGCTACACTTTTAATAAAATTTGGTACATATTTTAACATTAAGCAAAAGCGACTACATTAGGTTTATAAAACGAACACAAACACGTTTGTCCGTGTAGTGATAGATTAATATTCATCATCATCATCATCAACAGCCTTTTACAGTCCACTGCTGGACATAGGCCTCTCCTTAACAAGGAGGTTTTGGCCTACTATACCTCGCTGGCCAGTTGGGTTCGAATAGGTTTTGTATACTTTGTTCCCTTAGTCGTCTTTGACCTTTGACATCCACGGGATGAATAGGGGTTTTGACGCTATGTATTCTTAATCCGTCACCAGACGAACAGCAAGGTTAACATTAAGAAGCATTAAAGCCACTATTCATCCCCTGATTGCCCCAAGACAAAACTTATTTTCTAAGGAGAAGTTTATGTCTAACCGTGGACAGTTAAAGTGTATTAAATGATAAAGACAATTGTACACTTTGTACCTGATATAGTACGTTTTTCTCTACGACGGCCAGGTATAAGTTACTCTAACATATATTTGTTTTTATAACTCTGTTACTTCGGACTAACTGTTTTTAATAAATCCCTCAAAGTTTTTATAAGCATACGAGTATATCGGCGCCACAGAACTGGTCATTACCTTTCATGGGTCATCACCTTTTGGTTTTTATAGCGATGGTTCATTTTTTCACGAGAAGTCGCGAACTTAATCTTTTTTCTCGGAAGCCAAATATTTATGTTAATTAATTTGAAAGTTTATTGTTCGTTGGTAATTTCAACATAATTGGAAGAAAATAAGGCGAGGAAGATATAATTTGTTAAGTGGTAGTCTCAAGAATAAGGGGATGAGACAACGTGAGTCTACGACAAAGTTTTTTAGACTATGACAAGCTTAATATTGCACAGATGACGCCGCTCTATACTGCGCTGGGTATTGTGGGTTCAAACCCCACTTGGGACAGTTGTCATTCACAAATTATTGTTCTGAGTCAGCCAGCCTATTTTTTCCAAAGCATTGCTCTCTCACAGCTATATACATCACAATCGACGTAACGTCACTACATGTAATCTCAAATATCTAAACCAGCTAGAGGGTATTGCCTGCCACATTACAGAGGATTAAAAAAACTCCGAGAATTTAATTTTCAACATAGAATACCGTTATTTCATTAGGTCATAGAGGTTATTTGGATTAGTCCGAAATGGATTATACTCGAAATTGACCCCAACCGTGTCACGAATAGCGGAAGTTTAGTTTGACAGGCATGACAGAAACATATGCATTTTGACACGTACATTTGTTTATTGCAGTTTGGTATTATACAAAAATAAATTGCTTGATGAATGTAATAAAGTTTTAGAAGACAACAAAGGGCACATGGACAGTACTGATATATAAGTGAAGTTGACACTAAAAACAGCTGTTAGCAGTTTTCTATACAATGTGACCTTTTCTACTTACCTTCTATATATATCTAATATATGTGTACTCAAATCATGACCTTCTCGTAGATATTTTTATTTAATTTATGATTTAGGAGATAATGAGAACAGAAACCTTTTTAGGCGAGATTAAGAATAAAATGGTAAACTGTCGCCAAGACTAGTAGTGAATTCGAAAGACATATATAATGTGGTGATATCTAAATATCTACACATATATCATATCATCTGCCAATAACAGTCTACTGCCGCTGGACTGCTGGATACAGGCGTCTCCTTGGCCTGCTATTGTATGCTGGTCAGATGAGTTACTATAAGAATAGTTTTAGTTTTTCTTCTCTCTGCAGTCGTGTTATCCTTGTTTTTTTTCTATATTTAGAGCCTGCCAAACTCCACTCTGACTCTACTCTACCTCACGAAAAGCATGAATAGAATCCAAGAGTAGTGGTCACCATACTCATTGCAAATGCAGACAATGCAGTGTGGTGACACACACTACGGCGACCTAATGAGATGCTTTTTCACACCCCGCTTGGGGACGTAAAAGGTATGACAGTTATCGTGGCAGTGTAAGACTCATATAGTATCACAGATAACTGTCGCCCCTGTATCATTGGGCTTCCGGTCTCCCACTCACCAACGCAACACGACAGCATGGATGCTGGCGCTTTAGGGTGGTCTTCTGTAGCAGGGTAGTACTGCCCCGGTCGAGCCGGTCCGTTCGTGCTAAAATCAGCGTGGCTTCACTACCTAATGAACCTTGCTTTGCCCCTTTAGTCAGCTTTTATGACACCCACGGCATAAATAGGTGCGGAAACTACCCATATTCTTAATCTGTAACCACAGGAAGAGTAATCTATCGAAATGCCATACTCATATATCATTTTTTGTGATACACATCCATCATGAACGTAGCCTGACAAGCAACAGTACCACTCCGATTGATTTACAAGTCCGCTCTTATAAACAGGTATACAACTCAACTATTTAACTAAGGTAGGTCAATGAACCGATGTAACGAAGATATGATGTGTTCGTTGGTGTTTGAAGACAATTCAGACAGATGTTTGGACGTTGTATGAGTTTTATATTTCTTTGTGTGTACGGTCACTTATGAGAGTACCTACTTATATTGATTCACACCATGCTGAGGCTGCTTTGAGTAAATGAGTAAATTATGTTTTAATCAGTAAAGAAACTTGAGGAGAAACTTTTTGTAAATAACTTGTTCTTTACAAATAGGTTTTAAAAAATATATACAAAACTCATAACTGTGAGTTTTTTTAGCGTACATTTTATTTGCTTAATATGTAAAAATGTAATGTTGGTAAGTCTACACTTCGCAAACTCAAAAAGTTCTGTACCGATTGAGTTCGAAATTTCGACATGGTGTTTTACAATTTACTTTTGTAGTTTTTTTAAAGACAACGCTCGCATTAGAAATATATTGTGTTGTGGAGGGTTTTAGAAACATTTTTTACGTCAGTTTACCTCTCATTTTAAATCGGCTATAATGTGCCATAGTAAAGCATGACAGGGTACAGGTAGAGCTTCACAAAATTTATAAGTTAGCGATTACATGACTACAAGTACAATATAAGTGTATTAAATCATAGTGGCGCCAGTTTAGCTAGCAGATAATTTTAGAAAAGGTATCAAAATATTAGAGAACATTCTAGAAATAAATAAGAAGAAACGTTTTCTTGTTTATGATGTACCTACCAAAACAAACGTATGATATAAAAATAGGTAGAGCTATGTTAAATTTACTCTACTTTTATAATTTATTTTGATTCAAACATCTTAGAGGTTTTTCCAAGATAATTTAAATTTAATTTTAATTTCCTGCTGTGGATGTAACCGGTAATTTTTATTCAATTTACTTGAGTCTAAAGACTAATAAGTTTATAATCAAATCCACTATTGATGTATATTTCCATTTTCAAACTCATTTCTTACCAGAATTCAAGATATTAAATAGAAAAAATAACAAACAGAAGTGAGAATCGTAAAAAAACCTTGTATGGCAATAAACATTTTTAAATAAGATTCTATTTATTAAACTTTCTTTCGAAGCTTTCTGTACAGCAATAGTTTATTAGGGTGTTGATGATGTTGAAATGGGATTTTAAAGAGAACTACGACAGCTTTAATTCATCTTCAATTTAGTTAGTCTTGTAACTATCTTGCAATAACGAGCAAAACACAAAGTACTTTTACGAGTGATTCTAATAATATCATTTTATCACATTATTTCCTATAAATTTCTAAACATCTGAGTCAGAGCAACTGATCGGACTTGATAGCCAATTACCTTCCAACATTAAAAAGTTAACAGTACTCCAAACATCAATAAAAAGTATTTTAGTACTGATAGCTATCAAATATTCATACTAATGGAAAACGTTTGCATTTACTTTATAAAAAAACAGTTAAAATGAATTATCACTCTGCGTATTAAGTACTATTGCAAATAACATATTTATTACCTTAAGTTATTTACCTGCAATAGATTTTCTCAAACGGATATTGTGTTCATATACAACGAAAACTCACATACTGAGAATTTTCCTCGTGTAATGACGGAGTGCCTATAAATAGCAATGAGACGTGTACACTTACATGTACCGACAACATCACAAGTAACTTACTATAAGCCAATTTAAGAACTGTACTCTTTAATAGCTGTAGTGTTAACGATTAATTTCAGGGATTTCCTTTCTAGGGTACACCTGATTCCCCGGACTGGTACCTGAGATGGCGGTCAATTTTTGGTCGGTTTGAGTCTGACATAACCACCAATAGGTGGTATTCGGGGAGATTTCTGCACAGAAAAAAAAAGTGCTAACGATTAAACTTATTAAAAAATTCCTAGTACCACTATTGGTAAGATATCGATTTGATATCTATTTTTTTATGTTATGTGCTACTGAAAACCCCCTCAAGACATCATATAATGGGTTTAAAGGAGCAATATTAGAATAGAAATTACACAGTATACCATATACAGCCTAAGGAGAACGGGTACAGATTTGACTAAGACATCCTGTCCTCTCTTCATCATCATTTCTCAGCCAAAGGAAGGCCACTGCTGGAGGTCTTTTCATAAAAACACAGATATTATCTTCAGGTAACACATTGTTATTAGACTGTACTGTCGATCACAATACAGACTATTATATTCGTGTAGTAAAAATACAATACATATTCAATCATCATCATCATCACCATCAACAACCTGTAATAGTCCACTGCTGGACATAAATCTTTCCTCAGTAAGGAGGTTTTGATTTACTATACCACGCTGGCCAGACAAGTTGATATAGGGCTTGTTTCAAGATTTCCTTCTCTTTGCATTGATGTTGTCTTGCACATTTTGGTTCCTTAGTCGCCTCTTACCATCCATTGGAAGAATGGAGGTGGTGACACTGTGTATTCTTAACCCGTCACCACACGGAAATATACAATTAATGAAAAAAAAAGAAACAAAACAGTGTCGAAGTAGACTGTTATCTTACTAAACAGTGCAAGAGATACGATACGTGTGATAGTGAATAAGCAATTGTTAGCGATCTCTCCAGTGGATAGAACCTAATAGCAACAGAAAAAATAAGTATAGAAAATATCTGACTCTGTTCTTGACAATAAACCACTTGTTTGTTTCATTTCGTTTTTAAAAGAGGCAATTTATGTATTACTGAATATCGTTATAAATACCAGAACTTTTCTTTTATCCAATAATTTTATCTTTTACGTTAAATCTTTCTCTTTAAATACCTTAGTAAAGTTTTCATTTTTCTTGATTATATCACTAAAAAGGAATGCCGTTGATAAATATTTTAGATTTTTTTTTATTTTACGGCTTTTTGTTTGAGGCGGATACGTTATGTAGTTACTTACTCTTAATATCTTTTGCTTGATCAATGATGTTCTTATCTTATTAGTTTTAAAGAATTAGTTAATAATTATAATAGTAAATTTTTTTTTTTCTTTTATTTATATCGATATTTATAGATTAGGAAATACTAGAGTCTATATATAAGAATAGAAAGCCTTTTTTATTTTAACTTTTGCTTCATTTTTTAGTACGCTAAAAATTTGTTTACAATATTTAGATATAATTAAAAAAAAATGGGACGGAATAGTTATTCGAAATGACCAACTTCATGGACAAAATGACAACTAATTAATAAGAAGTTAAAACCCGAAAGGTTTACGTTTTTGACCTTTCGTGGCCCTTTACATTTATCGTGTTATCTGTGGACAGAAGAGTGGATTAGAGTCCGATGAAAAATTAAAATTTGTAAGTGTAAATTTCATTTTTTGTGCCTTAGTTATAGCTTTTTATTTTTGTGCATGTAGGAAGAAACACATTCACACTATTCAACGATTATCATATTAAATTGTTTTTTTTTTTCATTTTTTTTATTTTGAAAAGACAACGCCTAGAAATAACTCCTGTCTCGCGGGGACTTTACAAACATACATGAAACGGATACAAAGAACGCTTAGACTCAGAACAACAATTTGTGAATCACACAAAGTGTTGTCCCATGTGGTGGGGTTTGACACAACACTCAGCACAGTAGAGAGCGGCGTGGCAATCGCTTTTCTGTCGCCCGTTCCGTTTTTCTGTTCAATTACAAGTGATTGTGTTGATGGCGTAGTGGTTTAAATAACCACCTCAGCGCTTTCTACTGCGCTGAGTTGTGTGTTTGATCCCATACGAGACAACATTTTCGAGTAATTCATAAATTATTAGTCTTCATAATCTTTGTGCCAGTTTTATGTTTGTTAGTAAAGTCTTAGGAGAAACAAAATATACTAAGGAGTGGTTTATTTCGTTGCAGGGATTTCCTCTCTAGGGTACAGTTGGTTCCCCAGCTACTGGTACCTGAGACGGCGTGCGGTTTTTGGTCGCTTCAGGTCCGACATAAATCCCAGTAGGTAGGATTACATCAGAATAAAGGAAAGGAATAATCTATTGATATATTTTTTCATTTTTAAAGCATTAAGTTTAATTGCTAAGCCTTTTGCGACTGACTGTACGTGTGTATCTAGTAATTGGCTTGTACTGGGTTCAAATAACTCAGTAGTGTTTGTGTTGTCATAGACGTAGTGAATACGTGATTTGGGTGAACTTTGTCATAGTGATGTGACTTTCAACTATACCTATGTATAGCGACATTTTATAATATCTTCTTTTTGGTAAGAATAACCTTTTTATTTTGTTTTTAAATACCTAATAGTAACTTAAACCCTTGTACAGAAAGAATAATTGCTTACGTATCATGTATTCGGTATTTTGATCACAGTTAATTTACTGTGCAAATTTCCAATTTCGTTTATCTACTGTTATAATAATCTTAGTTTATTTAATAATTTTGTCTGTCTATCTAGGCTAGGTATGACACTCTCTTGATCTTATATTAAGAGAGTTGGTTTTATTTGAGCTGTGTTAATGTTCAAAAGCGGTAACCGCTGCGTATGGTGACCAGTTTGTTTGTTTGTTTCAAATATCATAATAATATAAATGTATTTACGTTTCTAATATTAGTTAAACTGTGCAAAGATACGTTACCGCAATATATGACATTATAAAATTTCGATAAGATCAATACTCACCCTAGAACCTTTTTTTTTGTTTTTAAGAGCCTGCCAAAGTGAATCTAATCTGTTTGATGGAAAGTATGAGTAGAATCCAGGAGTTGTGGTCACTATACACATTGCGTATGCAGACAATGCAGTACCTAATGATTATTTATCAATATGTATACCTAGATTTGTATAAGCAGATGCCACACGAGGATTGTAGAGAATATGTCCTATGGTTTATTGCTTTGGGGCAGTGCCTCTGATATCGATTCAATCTTTGTGCTCCAGAAACGAGCTATTAGGGCTATCTATAAGATGGGCCCTTGTGAGTCACTAAGAAACAGATTCAAAGAAATTAACATTCTCACACTACACTCACAATACATTTACGAGAATCTTTTGTATGTTCATAAAAATCTGTGTAAATTTAAGAAAAATAGTGATCTCCATCAATTTAATTTAAGAAATAAAAATAAACTTGCCTTGCACACTACTAGGCTCCATAAAATATCGAATTCGTTTGTGGGTCAATGTATACAATTTTATAACAAATTACCAAACAACATAGTATTATTATCTATTAGTAAATTTAAGAAATTTGTTAAGCTGAGGTTGTCCAAAAAGGCTTATTACTCAGTTTCAGACTATGTCACAGATTTAGATGTTTGGAAATGAATTGCTCTTTTTTTAAGACCTATGATTGTGAATATAACTGCTATTTTAATATTTAAAAGATTTTGAGTTAAAAGAGTGGTGGTGAGTTTCTTTCCTGGGTTCTTTTCTCACCACTCTACCATGAACAATCTGCGAACCCAGCTAGCTATAATTTTAATCGACAGATTGTTCATCTTTCATCTTTTATTGTTTTTTTTATGACGTTCATAAGTGTCTTTTGTGACCTAAATGAATAAATGAATTTGACTTTGACTTTGACTTTGACTTTATGTATGCACATATATCTATATATACAAAAGAAAGTGGTGTTAATTACACCACTTATAACTCAAGAACGGCTGAACGGATTTAGCTGAAAATTGGTGGGGAGCTTAGAACCAGGAGACGGACATAGGATACTCTTTGTCCCGTAGGAATGGGTCTAAGTAAAAAAAAACTGCCTATTTATTGACTATAAGGCGGAACAGAGTTCGCGGGGTAAGCTAGTTTGTTATAAACAAGATATTTTTAACATGATACTTGACGCCGTGTTAACTAAAAACATAAGATTTTCTTATAAATTCTAGTATAAGACCAGTATTCCCAGATTATATCCCACACTCGGCCAACTGATTTCAAACTGCCACTGTCACTGTCAACTGATGCCTTGTTAGGTAGACAACTGATAAACATACTTATGTATTTTAGAATATATATACAGGGTGGGCAACGAATTAGTTAACATTGGCAAAATTGTATAAAAAATCATTTGATATATTATAAAAATTGTTTATTTACAAGAAAGCTAATTAGTTGGGAATCATTTCTTAAAAATTACTTTGTCGAAATGACAACCGTTTCGAAGTTCTAAGCGAGTACCGAAATTTTCGAATACTCCTCGGCAGAGAGACCACGAGATCGCCGACATCGCTTCTTCTTCGCTGATTTTTTTCCTTTACTTGACATAGTATATTTGTTTTATTGATGTAGACACGATTCCTCAAATAACTCCATAATAAGAAGTCTGCTGGGCAAGATCTGGACTTCTGGGTGGCATTGGAATGTTGCCTCGTTTGAAAATCAGTTTTTCCGGATACATGTCTTTGACCACCGGCAGGGACTCATTAAATGTGTGGCAAGTGGCTCCATCTTGTTGAAATCATGTTTTACGATTGTAGCCAGAAAATTCCAGTAGCATCGGTGCTAAGAACTTCCGTAACATTTTTGCGCGGCAAATTCAAATGGCCGTTCTATATAAGAAAAGGAAAGCAATCTTCTACTAAAATATTTTGTTGTATTCGACAGGGTTCGCAATTGTTGCTTAAGTTCTATTAATGTTTCTTAAAGATATATACCATTTCTCGTAAAATGTTATAAAGTATTGAGATTCTTTTGTAAGTCATTTGCTTATTTAGACTTCATTTTGCCTTGGATTTATCGTGTTAGTTTCCTGTTGAAGACCAAAGTGCGTAAATAAATGATTATACTTATTACACAATGTTTATGGAGAGAGTTAAACGAAAATACGATAAAATATGACCCTCAACCTTTAAAACAAAGTTATACATACGCCTTCCTCTTTATGTCAGTTCTTGTCTGCAATACGAAACCTATGCCAGTAGACAAGACCAGACAGTATGGCGACTATGAAACCGCGACACATTGTTTGAATGTCAAAAATGTTTGAAAGTACAAAATAAGAATGCTTACACAATGTTTTCGGGTCAACGAAGTGATAAGTGGCCGTCTGCTGTCAAAATGAGTTCTGTTTACTGTTTTAGAGAACACCCTCGTATCTGCTATGTTGTTTTTCACACGTATGAGGTAACTGTGATAGCTATCATAGTATAAGTTGTCCTTCGTTTTATTTTTAATTTATCAAAAAGGTGACCATGAAGTTTCTGAATACCTTAACTTCTTTTTTAATAGCTACCAATTTAGACGTTTAGTTTACAATATTAATGGTGTCTTCAATTTTTGTTTTGTACTGCCCAATACTATTTCAGCTGGAGTACTGATGTTCTAACCTATACTAGCAAAATATAGCTCAATAGTTTGTTTTGATTGGAGCAATTTTTAACATCCCAATTGTATAGGATACTATAATATTTAGAAAGAGTTTTTGGTGTTTTTATAACAAATATAACCTTTTTACGCGTCTTAGAGGGCAACAAAAGAATGGTGATAATGAATGAGAAAGAAAAGATCTTCTGCACAGTCTCTATAACTAGGCAGTTTACAAGAATGAACCAAAAAATTAAAATCTATAATTATTTAAAAAAATAATTTTTGTCATTGTAACATAGCCTTAAAGTTTAATGAAAACTTCAAAATACGATCTCTTCTCACTTATCCAATGATTTTTGAGTAGTGAGTACATAGCGCAAATAGTTTGAAATAGTCTTATTTATTCAGCGAGAACACAAGCTCAATATATATTGTTATACTTCGAACCATAACTTTAAATCGAATGGGTATCTTTATTCCATCGTGTGATCGTTTTGCGTTCGTGCGGCCGACAGACGGTGTATCTAATCAGGAATCGTGGCCGCTTGACCACAGATCGTCTGCTGAACACATATCATACATGTTTGTGTGATGTACAGATCGTATGTTTTAGATCCAAGATGTTTGTAATACGTCTTTGCAGGCGTACCTCAAGACATCATTTTACTCCTATTATATGTCGCAGTCATTATGAATAACCATTAACATCGTCATTTAGTTAGTTTTAACGGTATTTTTGATTTTGTTTTTATTGTATGAAGTAGAGACTCATTTTCTTTCACGTTTATATTAATTAATTTTAATGATAGTTTATTCTTTTTATGTGCTTAAAGAAATTAAGTGAGGTTTGAACGCAACGTGCAAATTATTTTTCATTTGAGAAGCAGGTCATTACGAAATTACTTGAGTAGTACTCTGTTGTATTGTAAAACCGCAAAAAAATAAGTGTAACGTGTTTAGCTACAATTGATTTATAAAAATTTTGAGAATTGACGATTATCGCGGGTATATACAAATTACTTTTTTCTTAAGCTTTTTAAATTTTCTACAGATAACTGTATTCTTATAATTATATAATAATTTTGGAGGCTTTTATGATTATCAATAAAATGCATGTATTATTATGCCCTCACAACGCTCTTTAATGCAAAATAGAATTGGTATATAATATAAAAATCTTATAAAAATATCAAGTTGATTTTAGTTTTTGAATACACACCAATTAATGTAAATTAACATATTTACTCACAGAAGTATATGTACTACACATTTTGAGTACTCTGTAATCACACAAAAATAGGAAACCCTTTTAAATTTTTACTCAATTATACACGATAACTTTAATGAATACCCTAATCACTAACATTTAGACATTTCTCTAAGTAATCATAATATTCTACTAACAAAGTTTTTTTTACATTCTTTGGGTAAATTACGAGTATTTATATTGTATAAAATGTACCCTATATAATTTTTTGTGTATCTGTTAAGTAGATTGTAATGTCTAAGTAAATCTTCGTGATGACTTGATAAACGGCTGCAGAAAATACGAATTACAAAAAAAATACCACGGCATTGTGTTCGATTTACAATGTCAAAACTGTTTTGTTTTTATAAATAAATCCGTAAAAAATTAAAAAATAATATAGAACTCATTTTCCAAAAACAAACAGACGATAAACATATAAAGTAACTCCTGCATTTGACTCCATGTTGTTTTCTCGTCAACTAATTAATAACCACAAACCTATATATGTATGTATTTAAAATATGTTATATTACATAACCAACATTAACTGTTTTAAAACATACACAAATAAATATTTTTCAGTAATAATGTTTTCATTTATTTTCTGTTTCATCACAACAGATCAGCTGACTGACAGTACATTTTTCAGTCACAAATTGATTGTTAAAAGCTCCTGTTAATCGTATTAGGAATTGTGGCAACATTCCATCATCTCTCCTTGAATAGCCAGCACTTTACTGAGGAATTTACATCAATTGCGAATAGTTACGGTTTGTAAGTGCGTGTGCGAACTAAAGAATGATGTGAATGGTCGTATCATTCTATTTCTAATTTGTTTATGGGTAAAAAATATGGCGGACAAATGCCATTCGATTGCTTTAGGCTGTTATAAAGAAACGGCGTACGATGAAAGTGTATATATATTTATACATATATGTTTTAATGTTAAAACTTGAACGTTTACTATATATGTATGAAAAATCAATAACCTTAGTATAAAATTGATCTGACTTACAATCGAGTTTCGAGTTTTGATTCTGCTACAAAATGACCTGAAAATCCTATTTTATCCAATTATTCTTAGAGGAAAAAACATAGGTTGGATTAGAAAGGAATAGTCTAAATATATCGGTCACCGTTATTAATCACGATCTTATGTATTATATATATATACCTTATTTTTAAAGACTTTTTTCTCTTTACCCACAAATTTGAAATTTGATTTAGGTTACTTTCATTCTGAGGTTATAAAACATACCACTTTTTCGTTGATTAGGAATTATTAGTAATCTTATTGATGTCTTCGTGAAGTTCTGCTGTCTTTACTAATACTTTTCATTTTTAATTGCAATAATTCCACGGTAATCTTTAGATTAATAAACCAAAATTTCACTCTGGTGTGTATATGTACCCAAGTATTGGTTACTTATAAAATAATATTCATCCACGTTTACAACTTTCATCATAAACGGAGAATGGAATCAATTACTGTTGACCCACTAACATCATAGCTTGTAGGCATCACAACATTTTATTACCATTAAATACTAAAACATTAAATGGAAGGAAATCAGAAATATTCCATTCCATGCTTGTATCCATTTCTCTCAAAGCGTAGGCGCCACATAGTAATTAAACGTGAATTTTCAAACAGACATCCGTCAAGTAAACCTACATATCCCCACTGTTTACTAGCGAACAGGTTCTTAGACCACAAATAAGTATTTTTAAACGGAGACTTTAAAGAATTACCGACTCGAGTCTCGCGGTGAATGGCAAATATTCAAGTAATTTTATACCACAGAGAAATAGTAAACTTAACGTAAAATTCAGCCCCTAACCTTGAGTTGAGGTGCCAACTGGTGTGAACTTGTTGCAATGGTAATCATAACTTTGGTGGTTTAGAAAACCGGTTATTTCAGTGCTGTGAGACCGCCTGAAGAGGTTGGACGTAATTTGGATAAAATTAGTGCATGAAATTGTGTTCGAAACGTGTTCGCAAAATCGCTGCATTTGAAACCGGTCCTGCGTTCGAAGAAAGCCGCCAATCCGCCATTGTGGGCGGCCATTACGATATTTCGGCCATATTTGTTTCAAGCAAAAACGCGGTAAAAATGAACGATCCTTGTCTAGCCGCGGCTAGACGCGCCGTATCTGATTCTAAATTCAAATTTGAACATATGATTCGGGATAGTTCGTCAGAAGACGGCGTCTGTCGTTGTGAACAACTTGTGGTTACATGTTAGAAGCATTGGCGATGTATTAAGATCCACAAAATAGAACTGTTAGAATAGTGAATTCATTTTGATTAAAGATTTTTATATTTGTCATTGTTACTCTCTGTAAATTTAAATACCATCATAATAGTATCTTAATTTTGTCGGTTTCTAAATAGGTCATATTAATTGGATTAATAATGTTGATATATAATATTATTAACTTTGTCACAGAATAAATTATAAAATAATCCATCGTAACAAAAACCAAATTTAGTATACGATATATAAAACCCTCAAATATATAAAGATACTTCTAGAACCAGATAGTATTAAAAAGTTTTTTGAAAGTGGCTTATCAAGTTTTTCAGTATTTCAAGCCTTAGGGCAGTATGGCTAATGTCTAATGCAAGATATATTGATTTTCACAACAACCTCCTCAGACTAAGTCGCCGAAACCCGTCTAGACATACTGAAGTAAGATAGAAATATACCTCTCTCATCTATCCTCAACTTAGGTGACCCATCGGTTGGGAATTCACAAATCGGTATAAATATAGTAGGTATTTAGGGACTGAGTTTCCGTGAGAGATCGAGAGGCGTTCGTTCCGCGGCCGCCTGTGTCGTGCGTCGGGGTCATCGGCGGGTGACGTCAGCGAGGTTCGGGCGCTGGCTGCGGGGTGAGGGGCGCGGGGCGGACGCGGCGGCGGCGCTGGCGCGCGGCCAGTCGCAGCTCTCCACCGCCAGGCGCGGGCGCTCGCGCAGCATACCGCACGATCGCTTCCACTTGGCGGGACACCGCGCGATCGCGTTTCTTTTGAGGCCTTCTCAGTGCCCGCTACCCAAGGCCAGTTTGAACGATCGTGCGGTCGTTTTGGGGTGCCTGGTGAGCCCCGGATACGACACAATATCTTCCAAATTTTATGGTAAGTTTTGAGTTTCTTTTTTATTAAAAGTAATAGGTAGTTTCGTTTCGTGAAGTCGTTTAGACTAGAATTCGTGACCGGTTTGTCGTAACTAGATTGTTGAATATGAATTCCTTGTTGGCCAACTTTAATCTTTATAATCTATCTAACTGCCGTATTTTTGCAATTACTAGATGCAATTTTCTACATAGTTTACTCAACTAATTATAAGTTCATGCAATATATTAAGATCAACCCGATATGACTTTTAAAATTTATATTGGTAATCTTCAGGATGCCGGGAGGTACTCGTTAAAATAACTATCTACCTTCATTTTATCACAAACGTTGTTTCGGACATTGAAAGACAAAGATCGTTACTGAATATGGTTCTTTTAAAGTATAATTTAAAATATTAAGACTTAAATTTAGAATTGAATTGAACGTACTATAAATAAAAAAAAAGATACCTTTACCGTTTTTTTTTGACAGAAGTTAGAATTAGAGATAAATAAGTACATAACATGTGTGGGTTTTTGTGTGTCTTTGTGAGGCATTCACATCCGGGTTCGTTGTCTGCGCCGCCCACCGCAGGCCTTGACCGCTGCGAACTCGCCGCGATCTCTCAACGACAACGTTACGGAGACGAGACGTATTCGTATATGAATGTATGAGTAGCCAATCATACATTCACATACAGTGTGGGAAAGAAACATTAACATAAAAAATATATTTCTACCGTTCAATGACTCGTGTAAGAAACACCCGCTAAAACCAATTAATTAAATTGATTACTTAAACGTGATTCATTTATATAATAAGACTTATGTATGTGATTTTAACTAACCTTTACACGCCACTAATATGAAATTTAACAACCCATACACCTACCCACATATTTCGTTAAAAAGTTATACGAACACAATATAAATGATACTTTTCCAACTGCGATAAAGTTATAAAAATGAACAAAAAAGGCATTATTCGTAATTAACTAAACGTGTATACATCCAATATGTATATGAATAATAAATTACATACGTATCCTAATTAATAGTGTGACGTTGCGAGCGCGTTGATGTCTAATATACGGGTGGGGCGAGTTTTATTAACATGTCATTAACTACTCGAATTTGGATAAAACTGGCTTTAAACTTGTTGTAAAATAATATAAAATGTAGATTTGTCTCACACAACTAATAAAGATTTAAATTTTATGAATATTTTTCAGTCGATTTGAACTATTGAACTCTTTATAGTCTAAAAGTCTTCCCACTTGGAACAAAAATTTTGCTTACTACCTTCAAATAGAAATCAGGAATCCATTTTGTCACAGCTTCAATTTTCTTTCTAAGACTTGGAAAAAGTTATCACACTGTTGAAATAAAAATAATAGGTATTAAACTTTATTTCTATTAGGCTTCCAAGGCACGAGGCTGGCTTTAGGCCAACATAACCTTACGTAGCAATCGCATGCTAACTAAATGTAAGCAAATTAACTTGTCACTATGACTTATGGTCTGAGAACATTTAAATTCACACTTCGATTAGGGTACGAGTCATTTAAGTAATACCTAAGTGGTAACTAAGTACAGGTGACAACTTTGATGCTTATTTATAACTTATTTTCAAAATGGTAATATTTTTTTAAATAATAGGCAATTCGAGCAAATAGGCGCGTTATATTGTAGCTTTTTGGTTTTAATTTATATTTTTTTATAGACTTGGTTTTATTAAACTGTTAATGTTAATTTGTTTCTAGAATATAGAGTATTCACCCAGTGCATATTAATAGCAAAGTAAATTTTATTTATTTTGTTAGTTCAAACTTCATTTCATGTATTCCTAATTCGAGATAAAAATCTTTAAATTTATTAAAAACGACAAAACTATTTATGATCGGTCATAGCATGTGAATAATCATAATTATTTATCAAATTGATTTAAAAAATATAAGTTGATTTGCAAATACAGTACAATTACAATGAATTTTACAACATCACCAATATAATAACTGAAAAAAATAACATGAACTCAGAAAAAATGTGAAAATAAAATCGATATAATCGAAATATACATAGATAACGATCATTAAAGTAACTAAACAATATACTACCATAAGTTTCTTCGCATAATACTATGAAACCAACTCAAAAAAGCTATTCGGAAAAATGTTTTAAGAGGGTAATAATAAAAATGTTTGTTTTTGAAAGTAAATCTTATAGAATTGCATTGTAACACGTTTATTGATAAGTGTAATTTTCTGAAAACGTTAAATTCTATTTTAATTTATAGTTGTTAAATAATATATATTTTTACCAGTTAGACTGTACATTTACAAGGCACCAGCATACCCTAAGACTGAGAAGAAATATTAAAACAAAACAGAGGTGTGGTTTAAGTCTTCATTAAAATACATAAATGCACTATATCTAACATAATATACTATGTACAATATTACTGATGAAATTGTCAGCAAGTATAGATTTATTGCAGTGTTGGTCAACGGACAGCGTTTATTAAACCAAGTTTCCACTTATGTACTTAAGAGTACTGAAACGGGGACAGTTGCGAATAATTGTTGTAATTGACTGGTTTTGCGATCTTGTGCAAGCAGAATTTGAATGTTTTTTTGTTTTAGTTTTTTTTACAAGATTTTCGATCTCAGTTTAAAGTATACGAATAAGAAGTCCTATTGGAGATTGTTCTTGAAAAACTTTTTTTACGACTACCTACAACTTGAGTCTATTATTTTTGAGTTTATGTGCTTATCCATAAAGGTTTCTACTTTACTTAAATGTATTAAACACAACAAGTGATAATAATAATTTCATTACACCAAGACGCAAGTGATATTTATTTAAAAAGTCATACAACGACTTTATGGTGCAATGCAAGTTTAGTCAGAGCAGTTGTGGCTTTGTTGATAAATTAAAAAAATCATACTTATTTCGTCGGATAATATTATGACTATCTCTTTCTATAAAAAATATTATATTGTTTCTGACTCTAGTTAACATATGTAGTGTCTTTTAATCATTGCCCTCTGAACGATCACCTTAGTAGTTACATAAGATTTTACTCCATACATCTCGTAAATTTCTTATTGGATACCTCAAACTGTAGATACCTCCTATTGCACCCAGAAATAAAAAAGTGTTGCAGATACATCTACGTTACTGGTGTCTATTAACACAATCAAAATCAAATCACGCCTTAATTAACCACTCATCAATCTTCTCAACGAAACATTTTTAAAGAATCCTCTTCCGTTACACTCATTGTTCCTACGTTAATAATATTCTTGGAGCGGTCGTTCCCTCCTGAGTGAATTCAAATACTTATTTACATAGTCACCGACCGTGAATGTATGTATGTATGTATCATTCACAAGTCTCAACCGTGTGAATCCACCAGCCGAGAATGCGTTTGGAAAAATTTCAAGTATTTAGCATATTTATTTTAGTTTAAATGTTGAATTTTAGACAAATCGTTTGTAGTTGAAGTTTCTAGGTTGTGGAATGCGCGATAGTAATTATGATATTACTACAATTATTGGTACTTATGGTTACTTTTTCTAGGGTGTCTTTTGTTGAGACATTTCGTATTTTCATAGTATTAAATTTTATGTTTTGATTGTTGGTGAAAAATGGCCAATTTAAAAAAAAAAAAATTTTTAGCTATTTTTGCTATAAACATTTAGAAGCATGATATGCTTGTCGTAAATTTTTAATTTAATACATGCAATTGAAATAATGACTGTTACTTTAAAACTTTACAAAGAAATAAATCTTGGCAGGCTCTTAATAAGAAAAAGAAAGAAATATCGAAGTTTTTAGAACTGTTTTATGTAATGATACTGACATGGCATCAGTGTCGATGTGGATAACCATAGCCCTCATTTAATAAAGCAAGGGTTACGTTATTAATTGTGAGACTATAAATTGATGAGGTACAGCTTAGTATAAACAGTCTTTTGAAAAAGATAGATGTATTTTCGTATAGTAGTAAGTAAATTACACTCTTAGAGTTTGAGAAATTTGAACTTACCGGTAATAGCCAGTTAGACTTAATCTTGTACGGCTCTCACTAATATTAGCCTTTCTAATCCCCTTTCAAAATTTTCTAGAATTCTCCATCTACCTTCATTTATTTATAAAGTGTTCAGGTCGGTTAAAATAATAGCTATTGGCCTAAGCGTGATTTAGTTTTCAACATGTTTGCCGCAAATAGGCCTTCCCTTAATGAGATTGAGTTTAATATGTTGATGTCTCACTTCTCGACTACAAAACTCATAGTTCTTCTATATGTATATCAATTTTTGTCATCTACCCACTCATGTACGAAAACACATCAGGATTACTTAAGTTTCGCAACACGTTTAAAGTGTACTTATATTATGTGCACATGTCGGTAGCGCCAGTTTTACTAGTTGATATCTACTCTAATGTGTCTTTGTGCATTATTTACGTATATTAAGTTTTCCTTTGTGTAAGGAAATTTCTAACTTAAGACTCAAGTGATTTTGTCCTCACCGCGAGTGACTTCTAAGTGTTTTGCCTATTGATTCTCTTGTTTCGTATTTATTATGTATGTGTGTAAAAATATATAAACGGATAAATTGTGTATGTGTGAATGAGGCTAATGAAAAAGTTCAAAAATATGTTTATTAGTGATTTATAATACGTTATATAACGATTCGAAGATCTGACACACAACGCACCCAGTCTCACTAAGCCGTGCTTGTACTATGGGTACTAGACAACTGATATAAGTATATACATAGTTTTTTATTGTAAATACATACATGTTATTCATAGAAAACACCTAAACATCGAAATAAATATTTGCAGATTCATACAAACATTTGCAACCAGGCATCGATCTCTAGACCTCAAACGCAGAAGTCGTATACGTTACCACTGTGCCACAGAAGCAGTCATTACAAATTTACATTGTTTTTTAATACGCGCGATATGTCTTTATTACTCAGAAAATAGTAAGGATACTGTTGTTGAAGACCTAGAGATCTTCAACAGGATAGTAATTTCATTTCTAATTGTTACTTATTGGATTATAAATCCAATAAGTAGAATTTAAACCTTAATCGTGTAAGAATTCTTATATGATTAATTTTTAAGAAAGAGAACAATCACCAACTGTATAATATTTAATAATTTTATAAGAATAAATGACTATTTGGAAAAAATGTTCGAAATTTAACTTTAATCAAAATTTTTAAACTTATTCCCAAAGTTTCATAAGAAAAAATTACGCTAAATGGTAATTATGGCGGCCTTATCACTAAAAATAATTTCTTCCAGGCAACCCTGAGATGTACAAACCGATTATAGACAGAAGAAATTGATGACTATAACAAAACATTTAAAAATTTCTATGTGCTATGTGCTACGTGACAAAGACGTGGTATTCACTGAAAAATATACACATACATAAGTATATTATCTATGCATTTATACAGATATTAGAAGAGATGGATAACGTGACTGTATTAGAAAGTTAGAATTTTGAATGCATTATGAGTTTAATACGATACATTTATATTTCTCCGTTTTCAAATAAGAATACCAGACGGCCATAATATGCGGTAAGCAGATCAATGTAATCAATAAATAATATTTATCTCGAAATAGCCTGAGGCTTTTACTAGATTAGGACTGATCATTGTTAATAGACTAAACAAATGAATAGAAATTAAACAAGCAAATATAACAACTTAAATTTTAAAAATATGATCCATACCTTGAGTTATTACACATCATCTCTGAACTGCACGTTTGGCCTTTTTGGTTTAAGCGGTCGCCACGTCGCTCTCTACTGCGCTGTGTTGAGAGTTCAAATCCCACACTTTGTCTGATACATAAACTGTTGTTCAGAGTCTTAGTGTTCTTTGTGTCCCTTTATTGTATGTTTGTAAATAGATTTATTTATAGCGCAGGTTTTGTTCGTATAAATACATATACACTCAAAAATCTGTAATTTTCGTCTCTGCTTGATCATTCTCTGTATAAATAAAACATTAATCTAGATAATACAGCTTAGGGAGATTGATGATAAATTAATAACAAATCTGTTAATAACTAAAGTAAACTTTACTAACGTTGTAAGTTCATATGATTTTATAATTATTCAAACCCACACTTTTTGTATGCAGATCAAGTTAACATGATACAGATGGGTTGCTTTCCTAATTCCTTAGACCGTACAGAAATGCTAAAAGCCTACTAAAATATTCCGCACATTAGTATTTCCATTTAGTAAAGATGCGGCAAGGAACTTAGCGAATATAATTTTATAGTTAATCGTTCATTCTTCTGTCGACGACAAAAAATAAGTCTTACAGTTTCCTTCCACTGTAATTACTTACTACTAAAGATTTCAACATTAAATGTTATATTTCAACCATTGTTTCAAAGTAGTTAAGTGTTTGAAACATAACAGTATCTTCGTCTGAGGCGGTGTTAGTCACTTGTAGATTTACATAGGCAATGGCCGTGAACTTTTCCACTTCTCGTGTGAAAAGGGAAGAGCAACGGACCGTGGACTGTTCCTAGCCGAATTAAATTAGAATATGGAATATTTAATTTTTGTGTTTTTTTTTTGGAGATTTTAAATTAGTTTGTGTCTGTAATAGACGAGTTAATTTTTGAGTTGGTTGTGTTTTTGTTTTGTAATGTTTCTTTTGTGTTTTGTTCTTTTCGGTTGCGTTGTTAACTATTGTTTAGTGTCTTGTGAATTATAACCGTGTTAATACTGAATCTCTTGTTGGTCTTCGTCAGTTCGTACATTGACTCTAATGTCATACTTTTCACACATTTTTTTTTTGCATTTCTTTAAGTGTCGTAAAAATAGATGTACTAATGAAATATTAGTTATTTATATGTACGAGTAAGTATTTATAAAATTGAATGTTTTAGTCGATATCGTTTATATTTATGATAGTCAAGTCTTAGTAATTAAATTTACATCCATTATTTTTGTATTCTTGCTTTTCTTGTAATTCTACTTGGCGTTCAATTTTGCGAATCGTATGAATTAGCCTTGAGTTGTGCAAAACACGAATTAATAGTCATATGTTTGGACTTGAAATAGTGAATAATACGTTTTTTAATGAGACAAAATACCCTTCACCTACGGATTTTCTTGATTTTATCGTAGAAAATGGTCATATTTTTTCACTTGAGGCAACACTAAATAAAACGTCAGTAAATTACGGTGTACGTTATTGAAAACTTACCTAATTTAACAAACCTTTTTGTACATTTTAAACTAAATTATTCCCGACGAATGTCACCAACTACGACAGTGTCTTATAACTGGTATGTACATAAAATGATATTTAGAGTTCAGTCACGAACATTGAGTAACAAACGCTATGTAAACCTATCTAAATCATCCGATTTGCAAGTTGTAAAGTTGAATTTATATAAACGGAACAAGTTAAAACTGATAGGTTTAGGTGTTATTAGAGTAACTAAACCCATATTATGTGAACGTGTCAATAAATTTACTTGGCTCTTACAGTTTACTTTAAGCACATTATATGCAGTAATATGTAACCACTACGACCACGTTTTTGTTTTGAAACTTATCGATATTTTAATGCAAAAACAAGAAAAATGAAGAGAAATTTTCTCCCGAACGTTCCCCCTCGAACAATCCCGTTATGGAATGAGCTCCCTGCCGAGGCTTTCCCTGGGAACTACAGTATGGGGTTCTTCAAGAAGGGGGTAAATAGGTTTTTGAAGGGTCAGCAACGCGCACGTGATGCCCCTGGTGCCGCAGGCACCCATAGGCTGCGAAAACCGCTTACCATCAGGTGGGTTGTATGCTTTTTTGCCACCGTCGTGGTATAAAAAAAAAAAGAAAAAGCCATGGAGACAGAAAATGCTGAAAATCGCATGGAAGTTTGTTCAAAATTGGAATAGTAATAACAGATTAAAATCTAAATCTTTTATTCCGGTAAAAGTGTTGCTAGATTCAATATTATCGTAAACTTGCTGTAGTATTACTGCTAGACATAGATTTCTCTTTAGAAACGAGGTTTTAGTCAATTATACCGCGCTGGCCAGACTGATTGATATAGGGTTTGTTTCAAGTTTTCTTTCTCTCCGCAGTGACGTTGTCCAGCGCAGTTTGCTTCTTTAGTCGCCTCTTCTGACGTCTATGGGATAAATAAGAGTTGCAACACTCCGTATTCTGAATACGTCACCACACGGAAGAGTAATAGAAATATAGTAGTAATAGTGTAGCAGTTAAAGAAAGTAAAAATTGTGATCCGAGTACGTAACAAAGGGGTCTAAAAGGACGAAATAAGAAAATAATTTAGATAGAAATAAAAAAATGCGTAGGTATAAAAACAGTCGAAGTGGAGCCATAATCGCACTTACTGTATATCTACCATGTGTATACGGGTGCTGGCAACACCTCCATCAAACCGACATGGTAGAAAAACAGTGACCACTGTATTTCTACTATGTCTCTTTGTTGGAAGTTTCCTCTGCCTTGACTATTCTTGTAGTATTAGTTATTTCCCGTAGTCGGGTTACAGTAATTAAACTTTATATAAATATTTTTCCATTGCCCGATCGGGCATGCAGGCACACCAGCCATACAATATCTACATCGTCGCAGAGACTGCAAAACGACGGGACTGCACAAAATGTATGACCGCATTTTAAACGTATAATTTGACTGAAACAATGTGATATAAATACCTATTTTTAATTTTCTTGCCAAGACTTTTCATTTGGTACCAAAATCGTGATGTTTATCTCAGTTTCATTATTTTGAGGTTAGAACCTGAGGGTTAAATTCCGTCGTATAGCGTTTTGATAAAGTTGATACAACACCTTGGTAAGTATTACAAATCAATTGACACCTTATTCGTTAAAACTGATTCAGCAGTTTAAGCAATACTGTTGAACATACATGCTACCATAGACAATCAAAAGTGTGACCCTTCCTTTTGGCTGCTCTACAGTCGAGTAATAGTTCTAAAAGATTATTATTATAATAGAAGATCATCACTTAGTAGTGATATATTGTCCGTTCTAAGAAGCTACCTGCTTCATTTTTTGTTGCCATATTTCGGCTCCAGTTTCTATAACAAAGGGTAATAATAAAAGCCTACTTCCAAACAGAATGATACTTTATAGTCGAGTACCTGATTTTACAGGTACTTGACTAGACAGGGTCGCGGTGGTTAGAGACAAAGGTATCAAAACTCATCGTTAAAACTGTACAATGATCGAATATTGTAAAATTGTCTATGACAAAATATTTCATTGCACTCTGTATTTGCCAAAAGTTTTACTGAATAGGCTGTTCGAAATTCAAAATATTTTTAAATTTTTAAGGATGTCAAATTTACAGTATTGTTTTCATGGCAACTTTAGTTCCTTGCTTTCAACTAAAAACTCATTATTTGTGAAGTAACAACAATTTTTAGGTAAGTATAGCTAACGTCATTTTTAAGTGCTGACTAGACAGAAAGTAGATTAAATTATTTATATTATGTACTTAGAATATTTTTACTGCTGTTAGTAATTGAAAATAATAATTATAAGTGTCTTTACAGATATAGTTTATATGTTTCTTAAAAATTAAGTTATTCGATGTTATTTATGACCTAATAAAATTTATGATACATAAATATAATAAAATGTAAATATACAAATTAATCCATTGATTTAATTACCTGATATAGATGACCTTTTCGTAGATCCGTTTGTTTTAAATCTTTATTGCATTAAAAACTGAGACTGACAGTTTTATAAACTTAGCATGCAGGTTTTCTTACTAACTTTAAAAAACACGAAAAAGATTGTTATCTTTACGTCAACAGCTTAATATTAAAGGAATTTGAATAAAGTACTCTTTCGAAAATGCCTTTTTTTTTTACAATGACAACAAGAAGGTTAGGGTCGGTATATTCAACAAATTATATATAATTAAACGAGCTTCAAATCGTTTCAATACAATTTAAGTGATGGTAAAATTTCTCCATTTACTTTGGACAATGATACGTGACGTCCCAAGTAGGGAAACAATTGTAATCGCTTGTGTCGAAATCGTGTAGGTCGACCGATTGCTGAACGTGGGAACACTAATTGTTAACCAAAATAAGGTTCAGTAATATCATGGTAGGAATGTATTTATTATCTTGGAGAATTTCTGTTTATACTTTTAGTGATGACGATCTAAATGCTAAATATAATAAATTTAATATAAGATATTTTTAATCTTAAAACACTCGAAATAAATTAAACAAACCAGTTATCAATTCAGACTATTTTAAGTTAATGTTAATACGATTATAAGTAACATAAAAATATCAATGTTGAGTAAATTACGTCCTGGTTCATATATTGACTGACGCTGTTCGGCCAATTCATAGTTTTTTATGCTGTAAAACACGATATATTATTACTTAAATGATTAAAAATTATTCAAATGATGTTTGCATTAAACAATAGGAATTATTAAAACCGATAGACATAGATTAAAACAGAAATATCTTCATTTTAATTATCTGTGGTCTGAGATCTAACGAAATTTTCAAATCTCATTCGAAACCAAATCTCATTTGTCATTTGATTTGATTTAAATCTTTACATAATAAAGACATACATAGATAATAAGATACCAAGATCTCTTATGACCAAAAGAAGTCCCATAAAAAAGGGTTTGAGGATATCAAAAGTTTTTCAAGTTCCGTAGCTTTCAAGAATTTTAATGGTTGCTTTGTCCGTCTTCCCTTTCTTGGCCTTGTCTGGGATTCTTTGACTGAAGTTCTTTTATTTTATTAACTTAGTAGATGTCACTATACAGTTTTGCTTCCATCATGTTTTAGGAAACAATTTCTGTCCGTGTTATTTTTATACGTGTTCAAAAGATATATGACGAAATTAACCTGAGTTTTGAAACTAATTTTTTAATATTTATAAATTGACTTTCTGGTATGACTGATACTGATGATTTCTTAATACCAACACTTAACATGGACATCATAGTTATAACTCAAAGATCTTTTATAGCTGTAAGTAAAATATTTTACTAAAGAATATCCTCATTGCCTTCTATCGTTTGTATTTTAAACTCATTTTTAATCAATCACAAATAAGAACAGTGTTCATACAAATATCATGTTTATACTCATATCACGATCTTTAATGTTTTCTTAGTTCTATGTATACAGAATCTTTAAACGATTTTAGCACAATTGCTCTTATTTCAAAATAAAGTAAGTACATACTTATCTCTATGCTCATACGCAATCTTTTAAGACTGAATCGTAAGTAGTAGAGTTTGTATCCTCTCGTTAAGGATATTGAAGTTAGATATTGTCAGATAAAATGATTCTAAGTTGTATACTTTGTCGAAAGAAATAACATATATTTTTTTGTACATTTTCTATGTATCGGTTATGTTACTTAACAAGTCCTCTGTCCCTATGTCTTCGAACTCGTTTGTAGAAGGCTTTATTTGCGACGAAAAACACGAAATACATAATAAAATGTGAATTTCATTATACCTAAATAATAAATGGTTTATAAGGTATAAAAATATGAGAAATTAAAAATATGTTAATATTGACAGTATTAAAAGGAATTATTAATGTTACTGTTACCCTTCGAAACAACATCTCTCCACAAATAGCTCATTAAGATAAATAAATAACCAAAAATAATGATCAAGTTACCAACATAAAACCAACAAATCGTAACAAATCCCAAAAGTCGGTTTCGACCAATTAATTCCGAGTCCGGACCGGATCGCAGGTAACTTTTATCTTTCCCTTTGAGCAGGTACGCGATCGCTCACCTGTCGCCGTAAGAGATTTTCATATTGTTTAACTTCCCCTCTGTCGTCTGTCTGGAGTACGACTGCGGGAGGTGGGGTAGTTGTAATGAGCTGGTCAGTCTTGCACAGCCACCTGTGTGGTGTACACGGTTCTTTTACTGTGCCTTTGATGGTGTGTTATTGTCTGAAGCCGGCTGTCCCATGAAGGTAATATTTTTTCCTTATATTTCTGTGTGTGATTCGATGTTCTTCAAAGATTCTTTGTTAACTGTGTTGTTAAAGTGAATATGTGTTATCTGTTCGGTTAGAAAACGTATTCACTCGTATTCCGCATATTTTATTTTATTCTACAACAAATTGGAAAGAAAAGATTTTTTCCCTTATTTTTTAAGACTTAACATAATTCGTAGCATGTTTTTAGTAGATAGTGTCTAGTGAGCGTAGAATCTACGCTCACTAGACACTACGTTTAAAGCCATACTGCTTGTCTGAACGTCTATATGACAGTGTCAGTAGTTAGGTATATTCTTTAATACTTGAGTCTTCTTGTGCGTCACGTGTTCTGAAAATCTCAAGTAGTTTTGATATGGTTTTAAAATTTTCTTTCTTTACTTTCATTGTATATTATTCGACCATCACACCATATATTGGAGAAGTTTCTCTTAAATCTCACATTTTCTGTAACATGAAAGTTATAAAACCACATGGTTTTCCTTATCAACTTTACAAACCAGCACCTTCTATTCTAAACAGGCATAATTATTACATTGATCTAGTAAACTATATGTCTCGTTCTCGCTTAAGAATAGATCACGATTTCCATTTAACAATTTACATAAATATGGCAAAATCTAGAATTAAAATCCGTTCTTAACGTATATGGATGTATACGATTTAAATCTGTAGTCTTAAGACCAAAGAGGTTCGACGAAACGACCTCGAGATTTTGTCTAAAACTCCGTCTGCATTAATTCAATCTTCTTATATTTTCCACAACATTTACGCAAGTCACGAGACGTTTGTTCGTGAACAAAACATTACGGCTGATATATATATATATATATATATATATATATATATATACATATTTGGTGTTCACCTGTTCTGACTAAACACCTGGAGTTATATATGTAGATATATTTTTTCTTCTTGTTAACAATTTCATCTATTACGTCTTTTAGTTTATATTCTTTTGTTAGGATTATAAAATTAAGAATGGATATCTGCTCTATTATTCTAAGTATCAACTAGTTTCTTCTATGAAGTCTATAAGCTCTAAATCTTCGTTGATATTCGAATAGAATCCAATCTTTCTCAATAGTCAGGCTAAGTAACTACTACACAAATACTCATGTTAAATTTGTTTGTGTATCTGTCCTATAAACGTACTCAATATCATTGGATTTCTTTGCCATCTAACATCGATGAAGATTTCAAAAATATTCTAGACTTCTCTTTAACTTGTATTGATTAATATTTCATTCGACTACACGGTTGGCCTAGCGGGGTAAGCGGTCGCCACGCCGCTCCCTATTGTGCTGAGTGTTCTGGTTTCAAACCTCATATGGGACAACACTTTGTGTGATCCACAAATTGCTGATCTAAGTCTGAGTGTTCCTTGTGGCCGTTTCTTCTATGTTTATAAAGTTCCCTCGCGATGCTGGACTTAGTACTAGTGCGGGTGTTGCCTTTTTACAAAAAAATAATAGTAATTCAGTGGTTCACTTTACGCTGTGTTATATCGTTATATAAGAAAAAAACATAACCTCAAGGTAACCTTGTCATCCATTCCTTTTTACTTTAGACTGAAAGTTAGGGGAAAAGTTTGAGCGATATAATTGCCCTAATTTTGAGTTTGTAATTATTACTGATTATGAACTTGTCACGATACATGGCGCTTTAAATTGAATTAATCGATTACGCGAATGAATATACGGATATAAGTATGCACAAAACATAATTTTGCTGGAGGAGAAGGTACTATCCACGTGTACTTTGACACAGCTTTTTCGAGAGTTTTTATTTGAAGATAGTGTTCACTATATTGTGGAAGGCGTTAGAAATCGAATATTTTCACTCACTAGATCACTATATTGGTGGTTCTAGTCGGTTCGATCCTTAAACACGTGTTTAAAGCCTGAGGCATCTTCCACGTGTTAAAAAAAATGTTAAGTGTCACCAGTGTGTTAAAAGTGAAAAGTTAGATTCATACAAATATATCGATTTAAGAATGGATTAGATTTAGTTTTGATTAGCCTCATTAGTGTTTAATTAAAATCTTTTCTCTCTTGGTTTATATACCTCATTAAAGCTAGTTTATCTTTGGATTAGGGAAATACATTTTGTACGGAAGGAGTTTATTATATACTCACGGTTAACAGTTCCCGTTTTAAAGTGCCTTAAGTCTTAAAGACTTACGACTAACGATGTGAATCTAGTCTCCATACACTAAAGTAATAGTCAATTACATTTTATTACACCGTAAGGATTTTATGAAAAGTACATCAATCATTTCAAACCATTAACGACCCGATCTTCTTAAGACCTTGGCACAGAAATTTGCTATTAAAAAACAACATAAGAAACCTCTTTTAAATTTTATGTAGTGTACATACTTAAAAAAAAATTAACGTCAAATGAGTTTATAAATAGAACGTTCTTAAAAAGTACATAATATCATAAAAAAAAAATTACAAGCCCGATAATTTATGCTTACAAAAGCTAGCTTGCAAAAGCTTTAAGATATGCTATCTATTGAGGTACAGCGATGAAAGGCTGGATAGCCTCGGGACTAAGTTATTATAAGACGAACGGAAGTGGTGTGACTTTATCTCTAGTGACAGTTATTATAGCGGCCTCGGCACAAAGTTTCTCTTTTCTTAGCACTTAAAGCTCTAATGGTTTCTAGTTCTTAAAGTAAGGTTCATTTTATAAAGTGAGCATGTTGTTTAAAACTATGTTGGCCTAGTAGTTAGTGATCTGAGAATTAGCGTCGATTTGGCAGTCTGCTCGTCGTAGTAAGGAGTTTCTCTAGTTTGGAATAGTTAGCATAGATGACCGTGAATGAGGTGTCCTGTGTCAATATTTTTAAACGTACATTTTTTACATGTATTTAAAAAATAACTTTCAAATGTTTGCGAAGTCTTCGATTTTCTAGAATTGACTGATTTATATCTGTCTTTATTTAGATGGACTTATGTACTTAAGAAAGGGCGAGATACTTGCAAGGGTTAGTTGCTTGCCGCCTGTCTTGATACATCTTATGAATAATGATCACAAATTTTTAGGTAAAAATATAGCGTTTCAGCTTTCTATATCTGAAGATGCTTCTTTAATATTTCATCAGACAATCTTTTCTTCCTTTTATTTAGTGTTTCACGTTAAGTCTTTTGAAAGCGTTAAAAGCGGAATTGTTCCCATTTTTGGGAGAGCTTTGTGTTTCAGGTTGTTGGTTTTTTGTTGATTTTAAGTGTACGAAACAATTTTAAATACACAAACTGTGTTAGAAGATTCTTTACTTTAATCCGTAAAGTTGCTATGTGTCTTATGTTAAAATATTTGAAGCATATATTTATTTGTAAACTATTGAACATTCGGTTTGTGTTATTGCGATCGGGTCTGGACCAAAACACATTTGTAAAAATAACGATGTAACAGCTATTTCTTTTGTCTTTAATAAATCTAAGTGCCTCATATTTTTTTTTAAACATGTTCAAATATAAACTTATTTTAAAAACTACTTGTTTTGTTGAAATAGTGACGCCATTGTGTTTTGGTTGTAGCATGAATCGATCTCAGAAAATTCTAGAACTTTTAAAATTTATCGATTTTGTAGTAAAAGTAAACTTTCAAATATGGAATCGTGTATATATGCGTCATCAGCCATATTTGACATTTACCGCAATCTATGCGTCACACATTCGCAAACGTGTTTCAAATCCTTTATCGTTTCCCAAGCGCTAAAACCCGCACACGGTGTGAGCGCATCCTATCCGCCATAATCAATGCAAACGGTCGTTTTCTATTATAATGGAATCACACTATTATAAATTCACCCGGGTACGTTTACTACGAATTTTACAATCAAGAATACAAAATGGCCGTGGGTGCGTTTTTGAAATTTTAAAAGGTTTACGTGTTTTGTTTGACAATAGTATGCAAGTGACACCGTTTGATTGAACCATCATATATGCTTCAGTAACACTTGTTTATACCCGCCATGTATAGACAGACTACATATTTGCATTGAAGGCTATTGATAGTGTTTGATAGTGCATGTGAATTCTTGCATTTTGAACAGTCAATATGACAGATAAGTTTGTGTTGCCAGCCATACATTGTGTTTTGCTATTATTCGTTGTATTTTTTTTTATGGAAATCCTACTCGTATGCCTAAAGAAGATTTTATTTCTGTTTTATTTTAATTCAAGTTTCTTCATTCACTCCTTTTGATCACTTAACTCGTTACTATAGTTCGTCTGCCCTTTAGTTTTACCGGTTTGCAGCGTTTTGTTTACATCACTTAACAATCGCTAAAGCAAAGGATATTTAGTTTACTCTCTAGTTAGTCAAGTTTAAGCTCTAATAGTAGTTGATATAGAGTATAATTCGTAAATACTTTTAGCTAAGAAGAGCATTTACGACACAATAAAATTACTTAATACTCCCCATATATTTAACACTTTATTCGGATTTATTGAAAGTTCATAACTTTGCTGTGATCATAATATTATGATCTTGTTGAACATTACATTAGAGTAGATATATGTTTGTAGGGCAAAGCTATCAATCACCAACTTTATACGCATAGACGTCGAAACTTTTGAAAGCAGTTTTTGAGCTATGGGTTATAATTAGCCTTGATATCTTTGCCAACTAAGTTTTACGAAAAGACTTTATTTCTACACTCATTAGTCTTTATTATTCTCAAGACTATTTGGGGTCGGCTATTAGTTCAAGTTTTTTCTGCACTCATGGTGTTAAAAGAAAATCAATGTTTGAGATTATTATCGTACTAATGTATGAGTCTTTTATTTTTGTCACATGATCAAAGAAAGTTTGAAAGGAAAGTATGCTAAACTGTGTAACTTAATCAACTTTTACATTAGGAAATGTTACGTTCAAATTTAAAATATAATACCTATGTGTCCTGGCTGATTTTATGGAAATACTGTCTAATAATATGCAACATAAAGTAGAATTTCGAGAAATAAGTGTTCTGTACTTGGGTTTTATACGTTGTGTCTACCGCCTTTTAGCGAAAAAAGTAATACCGATGTATCCCAGTCAAATAGAAACGAATTAAAACCTCATAATAGCAAAGATAATGCTTTAGTTATTTAAAAAATACAAATTATAAGAAACACAATCATCTATATAACATTTGTAAGTACTTTTATAGTCGATTGACGTAATTTACACCCATCAGCGCGAAAACTTTTTCTCAGCTAGTCAGGGATATAGTTGGATTGAATAAAGCTTAAAGATCTTAAAGCGCTCAATAAAACGAATAAAAGTACAATTGATTCAATCATCGTAATCGTATACCATCGATATCGATCATTTTAGAATCGACTTAAGGTATACGCGGGGATTGCTACACGATAAAAGTCGTAGCTTAAAAATTAGTCAATTACGTCTTTACAATGCACGTACGTAGTAGTCTTGAATACTATTTGTTACTCTGGTCACTACAATACAATTTGCTGACAAACTTCCCACTTACAAGTCAGCTGTTTCATCAACATCATCAACAGCCTTTTATAATCCACTGCTGTACATAGGCCTCTCCTTAGCAAAGAGGTTTTGACCTACTATACCACGCTGGCCAGACGGGTTGAAATAGGGTTTGTTCCAAATTTTCCTTCTCTTTGTAATGATGTTGTCTTGTATATTTTGTTCCCTTAGTCGCCTTTTACGACACCCACGGGATGAATAGGGGTGGTAACACTATGTATTCTTAATCCGTCGCCATACGGAAGCTGTTTCGAGATTGTTGAAACATTAGTTTGTTTTGCAGTTTGCATATCTAGTTATCTACCTAAATTTGTTTTAATTTTTATTTTATTGCTTCCTTTTGATTGTATTATTTTATTTTTATTATATTTCTTTCGTTTTTACTATTAGTCGATGTTGTGACTTTAAAATGTACATTTAAACTAGTTTATAAGAATTTACTGTTTCCTATATACATAAGATTTAATGTAATAGCAACTGGTTGTCCAATTAAATAAAAAAAAACACATTAATTTAGAAAACTGTTAAGTAATTTTGAAAAAATAACTTTAAACTTTTAAATAGGAAACCTTTTTGTAGGTTCTGACTATTCCCAGGCAGTGATTACAAAGTTTTACAAAAAAGTTAGTCAGAGTTAAGCAGTCACTTCACGTGTCGGTGTCGTGTCGTTAGTAATAAGGAGTATTCTCGAAGTGTCCGTCTCGTTAGCTCGGTAACCTGATTTATGTCGAGCTCTTAATGGCAGGATCAGAGGCGAACAACGAATTTTGTACAAATTTCATTTAGGACCTGTTTGGCCGCACGATCTCTTTGATATCGAAAGCAATTTTCAGAAGTGTTTTCGATGTACTCAAGCTTTGATTGAAAAATAATGTTTTTGATTTGTTAGATTCTTTTAAAAGGTTATAATTTTTTGTTTGACATAGGAGCTCTTTTACAAATCATATGATTTTAAATTATTATAAGTAAATTTATACACGATAACTTCGCAAATTATTTTTTACCTTATTTCTAGCTACGATTAAAGGTTGGGGTATTGAATGAAAACTACAGCCATGTTGAAGTAAATTAAAGTCATTTGATGAGGTTTAAGTTGATTTAAAAAGATTGGCCATAAAGTCACTTTGTTTCTTTTACCATAAACAATCGGTCCAAATCGGATTCTACTCGGGCGCCAAACTTTCTGTCTACCACAAACATTTGTTACTCTAATTTGGTAAACTGTGTACTCATGTGTATTAAAGCTTATTAAGCCTCCTTTGAAAAGCTTAGGAAGTTATTGGATATCCACAAAGTCGCTCATAAAGCGCCCAAACCATAGTTTCTTTGTTTCATGATAATGAGTTAAGAAAAATGCAATATCCGTGTAATCCTGTTTTAGATTTTGACAATTTTTTCGTTTGTTATTTAATAATATTAATATTATGTATACATTTGACTGATAATATGTACAAGATTAATGCCTGCACGGTTGGTACAGCGGTTTAAGCGGGCGCCAAGCCGTTCTCTACTGCACTGAGTGCTGTGGGTCCAAACCCCACATGGGACAACACATTGTGTGAGCCAAAAATTGTTGTCCTGAGTTCTGGTGTTCTCTGTGTCCGTTTCTTGTATGTTTGTAAGGTTCCCCGAGACACAGAATTTATTTCCAATGGGGACGTTGTCTTTTTTAAATATAAAAAGAATAATCAATGTTGACTATCGTAAATGCTGTCAAATAATAATACTGTACTTGTTTGAAGATTGGGAGATTATCTGCATGAATATGGCAAATGAAAACTAATGACTCAGTGACAGAATCATACCTTTCCATAAAGATTTCCTACAAAAATCTCATTGATTGATGAAATCATTTAACATATTATTTTTTTGTGCACATTTTTATCTATACCGCAGTAGTGTATCATAAGATTCTTAGTTTTATAAAAATATATTACATACAACGCACATATATTATAATATAATTCTATTAAACCATTACAAAATTACGGTAAAACGCCGTGAATTTATTGAAAGACACATTATCTGACGATAAATTCATACGGTTTTTCATTCAATTTTAAAGTACATACTTTGCAGCTAACTTAGGCATGCTCACACCAACTGGTCCAGCTCTCCGCCGATTGAATAAGCCATTACTGAAGTTTCTACTGCAATTACCAGTGCCCTTAAAAGGGCATGTCTGGCGGGGTCCGGTCGCTAGCATTAAATGTACACAGCACAGATGCGCGCTCCAAATTGCGTGGTTTCTTTGGCAAGCCGCACTTTTTGTTTGAAAACTTTTTGCTTGTTTGAAACGAATGAAAAATTGGTTTTCTTATTGATGACTGTGTAGTGTTATCTTAATTAAATGTTTAAACCTACTTTGAGAAACCCTACGGTATTAAATAGCTACTGAATTAGATTTTCTTTCTTTTTTCTATAGTAAACGAATACAGTTTTTTTTTCATAAACGAATAAAATGCCAGTACTAAATTTAGATCATCAAAATTATTATCTTACACCTCTTTTTGTAGTAGTTTTTAAAATCAGCTCTGAAAAGTCTATTGCATCGGACTCGTAACCTCTTTGTTTAAACAAATATCAAACAATTAAACAAAGAACCAGAAAATGTGAATTGCAATCTGTTCTTAAGCTTTAAAGATTTAAGCGATTATATCAAGCTCTTGTATTTAACCAGACAGTTGGGACGATATGTTGTGCGCGGAGGCGGATTGTCTTTAATACTGTAGCGATCGTGACAGTTGTCCTATCTAGATGTAGGTACACGAAACTAGTTTTTCCCCAAAATAAATACAAGGCATTCTTGAAGGTGGTTGCCGAATAGCTTGCTTTATATATATATAGCACCGTTTGTAACTGCTTCTGTTTGTAACTGTTTGGAAGGTAAAGATTTGTCATGTCTCTCCATATAGCTTTAAGGATTAGAAGCATCTTAACGTTGTTGCAGAGCAATGTGCCTTGTCGAACCGCCGATTTTGGCGAAAGATGACTCTCCTACGGCAAAAATTTAGAGTCATATGATGTAATAGTTCAAAATTGCTTAATTTTTATTAAAGCTAAACCCAAAAATGTCCGTTAAGAGTCAAATAAGTTCTAATATCGTTCTCCTCACGTTCTTTCGAGGCAATTCTAAAGAGGAACGACAAAAACACCTTACGCACAAAACGCTGGCATGAATACAAATAACAGCTGTCTGCCACAAATGAATTCAAATCATGATTTTTTTTTAAGATCACGCACTGAAGGACGTTACTTAACAACCAATCAGCGAGCGTGTACGGTTTGAATTTGGAAAAGACGAAGTCCTTTAAAAAATATTACTATTTTAAACTAAGTTACATACAAGTTGTTTAATTTTTTTATTAAATAATCATTTATTAAAAAGGTTATGCCATGAAAAAATGAAATATGTCAAACCTCTTTTGTATGGAAAAGCCCAAGTCCAGCATTGAACTGTTAAAGGCTGTTGACGTATGCTATGTCGTAGATAATTATTTATAACCTTCATAGAGTATTGTTTAATTTTTGTAAATATTTAAATATGTTTGTATTATCTACTAGTTCCTAGCCATACAACAGTCGGAGATATTAATAGATATACATTATTATATTGGTCATGTAGCCGAAATATATACATTTAGATATTCAGAGCCTCATCGTTGGTGCAATCAGTTTTTCTATGTGTAGTTTATTTTCGTTCAAAACACATAACGGAGCCCCACAAACTTGGTATTGTATAACAAAACTGTGAATATTCGTGTTATTTAGTAGATGTATTTAGCAGCTTACAATAAACACTGACAAGGCCGTCATTGGCCGTTGCCTCGACTGACCTTCAAGGCTTCCCCGACAGCGTGACTTCGTGATCACAGACTTTTACCTTTTTCGTCCCTATTATGTCACTTTGTTGCGTTATTTTTATTTTAAAAAAGTGTTGAATTTTGAATCGGTCAAAGTTACACTACATTAGTGATTTACAATAGACCTGTCTGGATTCAGTATTGTTACTGGCCAGTATGACCAAATTCAAAATAAGAAGCAAAGCGAAGCTAACAATTTAAAAATGTTTAAATGTCTGTTTGAGTTTTATATGATTTTGTATTTCTTATTTCACAATTTTAAGATTTCTAAGTATGTACATTAAAACAGTTGTGTATTTTGTACACAGGCAGTACGTTAAAATAATAAAGGAAGGAAAATTCGCTAGTGACTTAGGAATTGTAGGTCGCAGTTTCCTTACCTCTCATGGCCAAACCACCAATTTTATTTGAACTGGCATACAGCATCAATACTGTTTGTTTATGATTCTTTCATAAGAATAGTACTTTATGACGGAGCTCTTCATTTTCTGGTTTGAATACTTACTAGTATATTACCCTATGTAAACAATTCTGTGAAACAGCATTGACGTTCTTGACACTAGCAGTTACGTGTGCTTGTGGTGAAAAAAAACTGTTTTTAATTTAACTTAACAGATCTCAAACTGGATACATACCAGTTTTTGCTAGTACTCTCATGAAATTATATGCAGTAAGTGACAGTCACGTATCTATAGAACTTTAGAATAATGAATTTCGTTTTAATTACATTTAACTCCCAAAAGAAAGTTCCAGAGGAAATAATTATCCTCGCTAACGAAGAGAGTAATCAAATAATTGGAGCTGTGATACGAAAACTGTGGCTCTAACAAAGACCTTGAGTCGGAAGTCTTAGCTAAATTACAAAAGGCGCTGGAGGATATACTTAAAACGATTAAAAAACGACATCATTCATAACCTCACTTTGTTAATTTTATTAGAATGAGGATTAAAAAACATGTTCGAGGTAGAAGTCTATTTTCCTCTTTTATAAATGGAATAATTAATTCTAAATTAAACCTCAGCACTTATGTACACTTAGAGGTTTTATTATTTAGAATTAAAAAAAAGAACCGTAACAATCCTCTTTCTGAGGGTCGCGTTCTACATTATGGTACTTTTCAACCTTCCATTTCTGCACCCTTTAAAACGTATGCGCTAAGTTTTTTGCAACACTGAGTGCCTTTTTTCAGTTAGATTAGGGTTAAGAAACAAATCATATCAAGTAGAGCAACACCTTCTTAGCTGACATTTAAAACAAACATAAAAATATTATAAATGAGCTCATCGACCTCGGCGATACAAACCAGACTACAGTACCAGCCAGCTCATTCGTAAACCTCTAATTATAACATCTTATTGCAAAAAAACAAACCATATTAAATTATTTTTGTTTCAAATCCTCAGTCTCAAAGATATTCAAACACAAATTCAACTGTGAATATATTATTTCGTTTAAAATTCCTTGCTCAATGAAACATTCTTTGTTTTATCAAACTTGGAAAGTTGATTTTCTTTTTTCAATTCAATCTCTATGTACAGATAAAACGTAAAATGTTTTTGAGTATGTGCAATTGTTAAAAGCCTTGATGGCGTGAGTTATTTTTAAAGGCTATTGAGCACTTTCTAGATTGAATTCGAATACATACCTAATCTTACTACATTGTTTAGTTTTCATATAAACTTAATAGTTCTTTTATACAATTTCAGGTCGCTGAAGGCTATCCTACAAAAATAGAACCGCATGAACAAAAGACTATCGCATAGAAGAATCAAGAACTGAAGATTTAGAAGCTTCTAGAACATTGAACATAGAGAAGAAAAAGAATGTTTAAATGAAGAAAGTAGATTGGTCAATTATCTTTGGTTATCTAGCTGTATGAGTATTGTAGACATCATAAAGCTAGGTTACCGGAGTTAAGTGCCATCTACGTCATCAGTAGCAGACATACTTAGAAGAAGAACGAAAAAGAAAAACTTTCTTATTGTTTTCTATTGTTATTTAATGTTCTTTTGTTGAACAATCGTTTTTATAATTTTAAGCGAAAAGTATGCTTCATTGTTATGTGAATATTCTCGAAAGGGTATGCATAACTATTTTATCTATTATTGTCGACATAGTTATAGCCTATTCACTGTCGGACACCTCTTTCTTATGCCACACTTAATAACTTTTAAGAGGACTAGAACCAACTGGCCTGTGTACATCATTGACCAACAATCTTTGTCGAATGTTCTGTTTATGATAGCTTTTGCATGGTGTACTTTTTGATTCGTGAATCTTTTAACTCCATCAGCCACCCGTACTCTGAGTTAAGGGGCCTGTCCGTTGCCTTTTCAATGTGCTAATTTACTTGCCAGTAAAATTCGTTCTTTCTCATTCCTTATTACACTTCAGGGGCATTTCCACGTCGGTGTCATCATCATTATCAACTGGCTTTAATAGTACGCTATTAGCCCCACTTTACAAGACGATTTTGGCCTAATATACTACTGGATGAACGATTCGGTATAGGTTTTATTTTAAATTTTCCTTCTCTTTGATCGTCCTACGGACATTGTTCTCTTAGTCGGTTCTTCCGACACCCACAGGATAAATAGGGTTGGTGATACTGTATTCTTAATCCACCACCGTATGGATAGTATCTATGTCCATTCAGTAAATTTCTAGACAAGACAAATTTCTAAGCATTGTCATGATTCAAACTTAAAGTTATTTTTTGTGTTACAAATTGTTATTAATATTGTATCTATAACACCTAAAATGAATATAAACACCTATTTAACATCCATTTCTTGTTCTATATGATAGAACCAAATACTCTGGTTCTGGAAAAAGATCAAGTATGTGTTTCAAAATAACTTTTTTTTCGATTTTTTAATATCTACTTATAAATATAAGAACAAATACATATTAATTTTAGTTTATAATTAAGGCTTAATATTAATTTTTAAGTGTCTATTATACATATGAGTAAAAAAATCGTTTACGGCTATTCAAGATATTTAAAGTTCATCAACAGCCTTTAACAGTCCACTGCTGGACATAGGCCTCTCCTTAGCAAGGAGGTTTTGGCCTACTATACCACGCTGGCCAGACGGGTTGGAATAGGGTTTGTTTCAAGTTTTTCTTCTCTTTGTAGTGATGTTGTCTTGTATACTTTGTTCCCTTAGTCGCCTTTTAGGACACCCACGGGATGAATAGGGATGGTAACATTATGTATTCTTAATCCGTCACCACACGGTTAGTTAGTTTTAAGTTAGAACAATTAAATTGTAATTTTAAACATGAATAGTGGTGATGTGAATCTCAGGTCTTCCTGCTGTATACACCAGTCTCTTAGGAAGGAAACAGCTGTAGTATCCATTATGGTTACATAAGCTAATAGAAAGACAGACATTTTTAAGGGTAAAATTACTACCTACGTATTCACTAGGGTCATCGTTATTATCATCAACAGAGAATACATATTTTTAAAATAGAAAAATTAAGTCCAGAAATATGTAAGTGTATTTTACACTAATTAATTAATTAAATAACTAAAATGTATTTTACACTTAAATTTATGAAAATATAGTGTTGCCGAGGGATGACAAAGAAATCGAACCACGTTTTAGTGCATTTAATAAATCGCAGGGCGTAGGTAGATAAGTTGTGGAGGGACGTGTGTCATATGTCCCTCCGACACAAAGGAAGGATCCTCAGACCAGGCGAGGTGATTATGCTTGGCGGGTCACGACCCGACGGTTGATGTTGGCATGTTCTATATATGCTAATTGCCACGCGAATCTTTATATTGCGATACAAGATTAGTAGTTACATTGTAGTTCATTACATTCGTACGTTTCCTTCATACTTCGTAGTTAGATGTATCTTCGCTAGATGGCGCTGTTATATATTTTCGTTTGTGCTGTAATGTGGAATCGCCACAAAGTGAACGTGTACCTCACATGGTATTTGTATTAAGATGTGTACTGTGATTGAATTTTTACTTACCTTCGTGAAATGAAATAAATAATATTAATATTCAATCTAAAGGCCCGGACGATAATATTAAATATTTATTCCGATAATAAGACATCTCAATGACATTTATGTTGGCTTTATATTTATTTACTGTCCTACGCTAACACCCATAGAGCTTAGTGAAGTTTCTATATTCCCATGATATGTCCTGGAAATATAGAATTTTCGACAGTGAATGAGTAGAACTATAATATTATCATAGTTAGTGAACCTTACTGCTAAGCTAAAGGTCGTAGTTCGATGCTCGCAAAAGACAAATACGTAATAATGTGATGAGTGCAATTATTGGTCGCTATTTATGTATTTATCTTTAACTAGTAGTTTCCCACAGTTTCACTTGCATTTTTAGTCTCAACTCTGACAATCACTAGGTTTCATACATGATGTAAAATATAATGGCTTGGTTACTTCTTTTTTCGTGAATTTTTGAAATATTTTAATCCAAAATCCAAAACCTTCAAACATTATAAAAATTGGTACAGCCGTTCTTGAATTATGAATGGTTTAACTAACCCCTCTTTTTTGTTATATATTAGATACGTACGTGTCCATGAAATATATGCATAACATGTTTATGTAAACAAGTTTAACTACTTCGGTGGCGCAGTGGTTGTGAATGCGACTGCTGTACTTGAGGTCTCGGGTTCGATTCCCGGTCGGACCAAATATTCGTATAATCTGCAAATATTTGTTTCGAAGTTTGAGTGTTTTCTATGTATGATATGTATGTATTCACAAAAAGAGGTATATAAGTATTCTATCAGTCAGTCTAGTTATCATAGCACAAGCTCTGCTATTTTGAAACTAGATGACGTTGTGTGTCAAATGTCAGAAATATTTGTTATTATTATTATTAATTTACGTGCCATGGATGCCAACAGGCTTGTAAGTAGGACTAAACTTATAAAAAACATATAAGAGTTTAACAAGGCTATCTCTTTGGGAGTAAGAGACATGGAAAGTACAGAAATGTCTTTCAGATAATCTCTTTAACAGTCTATATTTAGTTTGAAAATAGATAAAGCATTTGAATTTCAAATATGGCTTACTCACATAATCGTTTTCTAAATGAAGTATATCATCATCATCATCAACAGCCTTTTACAGTCGACTGCTGGACATAGGCCTCTACTTGGCGAGGAGGTGGAGGTTTTGGTCTGCTATCCCACGCTGGCTAGACATGTTGGAATAGGATTTGTTTCAAGTTTTCCTTCTCTTTGTAATGATGTCTTGTGTACTTTGTTCCCTTAGTCGCTTTTTACGACACCCACGGGATGAATAGGGGTGGTAACACTATTTATTCATATTCCGTCACCACACGGTATAACAAAGTATATATGTAATTGTAAAAATTACATTTCTCCCAGAACTAGTGCCACACTAATATAACGAAATAATTTAGAAATGGTATATGAACGACGAATTGTTTCTTAATATTAAAGAAGTTGTGTAATAGCTTACTTATAAACTTAACGCATTGCATATTGTAGAATTAATTTATTCATTGTTGTATGCAATAATAAATATTACTCAAGTGCTATAATTCAATTGAATAGCCCCTTATATGATTATATTAGGGCTACTCAATTGAATTGAATTATCTAATTTTATAATATAGAAATAGAATTGTATAATATTTACAATGGTTTTAATAATGTTAAACTACGTGAATCAAGGATTGTTATGTAAAAAAAGAGTTTGTAACTGTTACAATAAATATACCTATACTAACATTAATATTAATATATATATATTTATTGTAATCAAACAAACTCTTCGCTTTGTAAACGCATCTCTTTAAAGAAATCAATTTGCTCCGTTTTTACTCCATTTTACATTGATGCTCGACTTGCTTTTGGTCGGTAGCGTGATATTATATAACCTTTCTCGATAAATGGTAGTCCATTTATAGTATTAGATCAGTTCTAACACATTTTTTTTTATTTCGATCCAGTAGTTCCGGAGATTCGAACGTTAAATCAAACAAACTAAAGTAGTGTAATATTAATTTAAATTTACCAGAATGTTTCGCAACTGTCGACCGCAGTTACCCGGGATGAACTTAAAATCTGATGATCATCATACCCCACATTTTGCCTCTTTTCTATCTCTATGATAATCATTTGACACATTACATTAAATGCACGACGTATCTGGCGTATTTGATTGGATGAGGAACAATACTGTATTGTTTAAATTGCTTCGTAAATAGCTCATTATTTTAAAATAAAAAAAAATAAAAAAGGTTACTGGCGATTATCTTTAATAGAAAGATATAATTATATTATTGCTGACTTTTTTGTATATTATTTACATTTGCAATGTTAACGCTGAAAAACATGATTTTAATTTTTGGGACTGGTTTTCGGACCATTGTAGCCCTGAGAACAAACTGAATTCAAGAATTAGTAAGCAGTATATTTGATGGTACTGATTGCCCAATCACGATTGCCGTAAATGTTCTTGACAACCGGGACTGCGGCTTAACGTGCTCTTAGGCACAGCCGTGAGGCCCGATACCGCTTGTTCGCTGTCGCATACGCTAGTTGCTAGACTAACCAAATGTAATATATGTATAATATATAATACAGATAACGTAGAATTAGTTAACATTTGAAAAAATCGTATGAAAACCTTTTGATATATTATTAAAAATTGTTTACTTACAAGAAAGCTAATTAGCTAGCATTTATTTTAAAAAATTACATCGTCTAAATTATCACATTTCGACATTTGCACTCTTTTAAGCGTGCACCGAAATTTTCAAATACTCATCGGTAAAGAGACCGCGTGATCGCCGACATCTCTTCACTGACCGTTGACGTAGTGTATTTTTTTTATTGATGTAGATATGATTCTTCAAATAACCATAAAAAGAAGACTGCTGGGTATTGATCTGGACTTCTGGGTGGCCATAGAATGTCACCTTGTCTGGAAATCAGCTTTTCTGGTACCATGTCTTTGACCACAGACAAGTGCCTCCATCTTGTTGAAACCATGTGTTACGATTTAACCAGCAAATTCCAGTAGCATTGGGCCCAAGAACTGCCGTAACATGTTTGCGCGGGATGTTAGATTCAAATGTTAACGAATTCTTGGCCCACTCTATAGTATAAGTTTGATATATTGTAGTGTAAAATCTACCTATCTTGAAAACAAATAAGCTAAACTAAAATCAAAATACTACATAGACAAAAGTTTCAAGAATATAAAGGGTATTCAAGGTTTTGAGGAATGTGAATATGAATTTTGAAGACTTATTGGTGATCTTAGATTTTAACGTATACATCACTACACACACAAATAAAAATACTGAGCGATACTGGCAATACATTTAGCGTTATAACTATTTTATGTTTGTATAGGAACAGATAATAGAAAATAAGATAAGTTTATGTTATAAGTCAAATAATTCATATTTAAGATAAGTGTAACTTATTTTGAAAGTAAGATTGTAAGTCTACTTATCTTCTAAACGAAAACACGAGAAAGCAGTTATCACAATATTGGTTTTTCTTTATTTCATTTATTATAACTGAATAACAGTAATTGTAGAGAAAAATTATTGTATAATAATAATAATAAATATTTCAGACATTTGGCACATAACGGCATCTAGTATGAAACTAAGCAGAACTTGTAGTTTGATAACTAGACTGACTGATAGAATATTTACATAGTTTCTTTTTTGTTTGTACATAGAAAACACTTAAACTCCGAAACAAATATTTGCAGGTCATGCAAACATTTGGTCCGACCCGAGAATCGAACCCGAGACTTCAATACAGCAGTCACATTTGCTACCGCTGCACCACCGACGCAATCAAAATAATAATATTAATAACATAATAAGTTTCAGACAAAACTGTCTGATCTCTAACTATGCACAGTTTGTGCTATGGTCCAGACTATCGTTAAAACATACATATATTAATAATTCATATAATTAGATTCAAATTATACTCTGACTCAAGTATTTGTCTTAGGTGTGATTAGAACTCACGACCTACGGTTTCACTGCTAGTCAGTTTCACTAACAACCAGCCCAACAGGCCAGCCAATCACTTGCATTTAAAAAATACACTGACAATTATCCAAAGACAATCGTTTGATCCTTTATCCTTACCTTCCTTGCTGTGATTTTCACAGAACACTTCAAATTTCAATGAGCAATATCAACTACTTCCCAAAGGCATCAAGTACAAGTGTACTTAACTCAAGAATACTTTAAAGGTATGTGGGTTAGCGAAACTTAACTGAAGTGGCCATTTATTGTTTTAAGTGGTGCCGTCAAGTCAAACTTCAATGACAGTTCCGCAATTTTGGGTACAGCGTAGGTTGACCGTTTTAGTGCTAACTTAAACTAATCTGCGTCAATGATTAACTTTCAGGACTGCACGATGGTATAGTGGGTTTAGCGGTCGCCACGCCGCTCTCTAGTGTGCCGAGTGTTGTGGGTCCAAATCACACATAGAACAAGATTTTGTGTGATCCACAAATTGTTGTCCTGAGTATGGGCGCTCTTAGTGTGCGTTTCCTGGATATATTCTTAACGCGGGCGTTGTATATTTAAAAAGGAAGAGTGTATTTATTTTTAAAGGATTCATATTATCAAGTAAGGTTTGGAAATATTTTTAAATTGTATAATAGTAATAGTGCCGACAATTTAACTCTTTCAGTTAAGCTAAGTGCTTATGTTAGGAGCTGATGCGCATTTCTGCTGGATAGTTGACTTACAATAATCTAATTAGAAGTTAGATAACTTAGCATGTTATAATTTAAATATGAAAAAGTAAAATAACTTTAAACAGTCATGATAAAAAACCGTAGCTGTTTTGCAAGGGATTATAACACTGAAAGCTGAAATGTAACAAATAAATGTAAATGAATTTATGAGCTTTGGAGTACGTTTTTACAACGAATTTTATTCGCAACAAAAATATACTAACGGATTTATATTTATCTACACGTTAAAACCCAAAACAGATTGTCTCTGCGTCACACATGGCTACCTAAACAAATTTAGTTAAGTCCTAAGTAAATTCTTTTCAACTTCTGACAATACTTTCTCTTTGAAGGGAAAGACAAAAGGTCGGGTAGGAATGCGAGGTGGTTATTTTACGTAATTACCCTATATTAGGAAGTAATAACGTTAGTAACCCTGATTATAAGGGACGTTGCACAATAGGGGTTTAAATTAGTGTCTTCTATCTTATACTAGTTTAATTTTGAGAAAAAAAAAATGTGTTATGTTGTATTATGAAGCATAAAATTCTTAGTGGTGTGCAATTGGAGAGGCCTGTATTCAACAGTGGCGTACCATATGGTGATGATGATATTGTGTTTTGATTTCTTAAAGGAGTTTTGTGTGTTCAGTAACGTCTCGGCAAAAAGCAAGGAAAGAATTACTTAACATCGACTTGCTACAAGACCAAGGTATCACTCCGGTGGAACCACCGAAACATGGCTCAGTTTTGAAATGTATATACATAACTGCTTATTCTAAACAGATAACAAAATTCAAAAGCGTTAAAGGAGATGGACGGAACATTTGCAAAGATTCTAGTTTTTTTTTTTTTTTTTTTTCCTCTGCTTCGCGGCAATCTGTTGTGCACAACAATAAGCCACTACATTGTCCGATAAATCAATATCTGCTTGTGGTTTATAGGTTGGAAAGACACTTCTTAGTTGAGTGTCTCATTCCATCCTGCTAAATCTATCCTGCAATGTTGGAACACTGTGTCTTTTCAATCTTTTGTGTTGAAGGCCTTGCTCTCCACTCAGTCTCAGGGCAAGTTCATTTTTATGTGTTGTTAGTCTCCTCTGATACGCGCCGCTATACTTTGTTATCTCCTGTTTGACAGTTGGTAATTTCAAGTCGAGGTAGATGTTCTTGTTACTGATGTAAAAAGGGATGTCAAACATGACTCTCAGTGTTTTGGTCTGAAATCTTTCCAATATCTCTATGTTACTGTTACTGGTTGTACCCCATAGTTGGATGCCGTAGGTCCAAATTGGCTTTAGGATGGCTTTATATACAGTCAGCTTACTCTGTGTGGTCATTTGCGAGTGGCGTCCTATTAACCAATACATATTACGCATTTTTAAATCTAATTGCTTTCTCTTTGTCCAAATGTGTTTCCGCCATGTCAGCCGTCTGTCCAAGTGCATACCCAAGTATTTTGCGCTGTTTTCTTGCGGGATTTGCTGATTGTGAAGTGTGACTGCAGGGCATGTGTCTCTCCTGAGAGTAAAAGTTACATGGATTGACTTGCTTTGATTTGCACGGATTCTCCAAAGTTCGAGCCATTCTTCTACCTCGTTGATGTGGTGTTGCAGTCGTTCTGACGTAGTTACTGGGTCCGTATGTGTGGATAACAATGCTGTGTCATCTGCATACGTTGCAACCATTGTTTTATTTGTTGTTTGTAGGTCGGCAGTGTACAGAATGTAGAGAACCGGGCCAAGTATGCTTCCCTGAGGAACTCCTGCTTCAATCTCATGCAGGGCAGAAAGTTCGTCGTGAAACTTGACCTCGAAACATCGTTTACTGAGATAAGACTTAATTATTTGAAAAAATGAATGAGGAAGCAGCTTTTTGACTTTATATAACAAGCCCTCATGCCACACTTTGTCAAAAGCCTGGCTGATATCCAAAAAGACCGTTGAACAATATTTCTTATCTTCCAGTGCTCTACTTATAACGTCGACGATTCGGTGGAGTTGTTCAATTGTTCCGTGATTCTCTCTGAAGCCAAATTGATGATTTGGAATGATGTCATCTAAGTATAGCTTCATCCTTTTTAGTATAAGTTTTTCGAATACTTTGCCTAGTAGTGGTAACAGGCTTATAGGTCGGTACGAAGTAACTTCATTAGGCGATTTATCGGGCTTAGTTAGCATAATCACCTGCGCTATCTTCCATTGTCCCGGGAAATGGTTTAGTCTGAGGCATTAAAGATGTTGACAACTGCTACTATGCCCTTTTTGGGAAGGTTTTTTAAAAGAACTTTATCTATGCTATCGTATCCCGGTGATTTTCCATCCTTGAGGTGTTTTATTTCATTAATCACTTCATCGGGGCTCGTATGTTTTACCGGGAGACACATTTGTTCAGCACTTTCCAGGTAAGTTTTTATGTTCACAGTATGCTCCGGTCTCAATTCGGGGAATGGTTGGAATACTTTACTAAGATGTTCAGCAAAGATTATTGCCTTCTCTTTATGAGACCTTGCCCAGTCTCCATTGCTTTTCCTAATGGGAGGGATCTGGTTGCTGGGACGTTTAAGTTTTTTTGTTGCCTTCCACGGAGAATAATTAGTGTCTAAACTTGGAGTTAAATTATAAAGAAAATCCTGGAGATTGTCGTTGGTGAATTTTTTGATAAGGTCTTTAAGTTCGTTTGATGATCTGTTGAACGCTGTTTTATCTGTAGGATATCTAGTTCTGTGCCATATCTTTCGCAGGTTACGACGTTCCATTACTTTGTCTTTGATGTTTTTCGGATATTCGTTCATTGTTAAAGGCAACTTTTTTCGCACCTTAGTGGAGATACTGGCAGCTTCATGTATGATCTTATTCAGGTTCTCAATGGCATTTTCTATATCTTCAGCTGTTTTCAGTGGGTTTAGCCTAATGAGCCCTGTTGTAATTTTGTCTTGGTATATCTTCCAGTTAGTATTTTTATTGTAGAGCCTTTTTGCGGGTTGCACCAGTACCACAGTGGAACTTATGTTCAATATTACTGGCGTGTGATCGGAGGATAAGTCTGTGCAAGTTTCGGCAGTCATGTAGTTTTTGCTGATGTTTTTGGTAATGTAGAAGTCCAGCAGATCCGGGATCTTATTTCTGTCTGTTGGCCAGTATGTCGGTTCACGTGAGGTCATGCATTCGAGCTTCAAATCCTGTAGTGTATTATACAGTTGTTTTCCACGATGTGAAATTAATCTTGAGCCCCAATACGTATGTTTTGCGTTCCAGTCCCCCCCGCAAACGAATTTAGAGCCTAGGGAAGTAAAATATCTGCTGTAATCATCTTTGGTGATCGTGTGTCTAGGTGGACAGTAAATTGCAGAGAAAGCTGTTTGAACTTTTTCATTGAGTACAACCATCAATGATGTGGCTTGTATTTTATCTGTGGCATATTTTTCTAGTTCATAGTGCTTGATGTTGTTTCTTATAATTACTGCAGTTCCACCGTGACTATTTCCAGATGGATGATTTGTTGTATACACTGAATAATTTTGTATGTTGAAATGTCATTTTTTGGTGAATCTTGTTTCAGAAATCAATGCAATGTCTATTTTTTCTAGACGAAGGAATGTTTGAATTTCTTGACGACGTTCCGTCAAGCCGTTGGCGTTCCAAGTAACGACTCGGAGAGTGTTTATCATTTTGTTACGAGGCTTGAAACTAGCTGGACTATGCGGTCCATCATTTTGTCCATCATATTGATCATGATTTGTTGAAACTTGGCGAACATTAGCTCTAGCTTGTTTGAGGAGTATTCTGCATCAGGTAGGTTTTGAATCGGTGGTTGTTGGTTTGCTACATCTGCATAGCTTCTTTTGTCATTGTGATTAATTTGTTTTAGGTTTGGTTTTGCTATTTCTTCTAGTACTCTGTTCTCTTTTGCATATGGAGTTGGATTTTCTTTGGTCTTTGGTTTGGTTTTTAATATTTTTTCCTTATATTGTTTGTATTTTGTACATCCTCTATAGCTTGCAGGGTGATTTTCTTGGCAATTTGCACATGTTGCATCTGTTTCTGGTGTTTTGGTGCATTGAGAGGTAGAATGATCGTTTCCACATTTTACACATCTGAATGGTCTGAAACATTGGTTTTTGGTATGACCAAACCTCTGACATCTTTTGCATTGTATTATTTCTTTTTTCTTATAGGGAGCTTCAAAAGATACCCTCATTTGACTTAAATATTTTAATTTGAATATTTCTTTATTGTTTTTATTCGGTTCAAGATCTACAAAGGATATTGGTAACGGTTCTTTGGTCGATCTGTGAAAGACGTTCACAATTTGTCTGACCTCATGTCCTTGTTCCTTCAGTTCTGCTTTAATTATAGAAGTATCTTCAGTAGAGTGGAGTCCTCTTAGTACAACCCTATACGCTCTTTCGCTTTTCAATTTATAGGTGTAATGTGCTATATTATATGCTATGAAGTTTTCACGGATTACTTTGTAAGTATTTATATCATTTGGCATCAACTTGATAATATGGCCAGATCTTAAGGTTGTCATCGTATATGATGTATTCTCAACAATTTTATTGATTGTAGCTTTTAATGCTGTTACATCCATAACGCCCGTCACAAAAATAGGTTCAGGTTTTGGTACGTACTCTGTTACCGTAGCAGGTTCTTCTGTTTCTTCGCTGTTCAGCATATCAAATTTGTTGTGCGTAGGTACATTGTAGTGCTGAGTATTTTTGGATTTCTTTGTATTGTTTTTTTGTATTGGGCTTGTTTCTTTTCTTTTTTGCCTTATGGAAGGAACTTTGTCTCTTTGCCACTGAACTGTAGGGTTTTCAGTATCACATCTAGGATGTGTTTCCTTGTTTTCAATTTGTGTATCACTAGCTTTATGTGCTACTAATGTCGGTAGGCTGTTGCTACGATTTATGATGAACATGTTTCTGTTCAATTTCTGCTGGATCATTTTGTTGGGGTTATTTAAATTTTCATTTGGTTCACTCATTTTGTTCCCACGAGTCAGGACGATCTAAAAAGTCACTTGAAGGGTGACGCCTATTCCCTCAAGAAGGCTCCTTACATCAACGTTAGCCAGGTCTGTTGAAGTTGACGTTAGGAACTTGCCACCTGCAAGCCATGCATCCTCTCGGCACGTTTCTTACCTTAGGATTAGGGTGAATTTTTAGAGAGGCTTTCTACCTCGTGACACAGACAGTGAAGCCAATGCCCCCGATTCCATCATTGGAGTTGCGGGTTGTGGAGGTCATTTGCTACCCCCAACAATACTTGCTTGTTAGGCAAGCTGATTCGAGTTAGTAACCGCCGCCCGAGATTCGGTGTTGTTGCTCGTTTGGCACCACCCGGGGGAGACGTGTAGGGTGGGTCTAGAAAAAGATGGTAAATCCTACGGACGCGAGCAACTTCCCTCCCCCTATTCTAGTGGCAGTACCAGAAGCAGGGACAGGCAAATCTTCCAGGGACTTCCTTACTAGGGTGCACTTGGTTTCTCGACTACTGGTACTTGAAACAGCGTGCAGTTTTTGATTAATTCGAGTCCAAGATAACCACCTTTCGCTGGTATCCATGGGGATTGCTGCACAGAAAAAAAGGGAGCAGGCAAAACAAGTGATGGGAACATGAATTTGCAAAAGTAGTGGAACAATATTAAACCTGATTACCAAAGAATAGTACAGAGTGAAAAGTTTTAAAGGATGCTTTTGTCGAAAGACAAGCTGAAGTCCAACCGAATGTCTAGACAGATTTCATGTAAAGCTGTTTACTTAATTAGATTAATACAGAATAAAGAGTTCAATTGATATTTATACAAAAATTAAGGTTTATTTTAATTATTTATTATTACTAATATTCCTAAATTAAGCCCTGTACGGACAAACTGATAGAAAATCCCTACAAAATCATAAAGGTTCCATGTTGAGATTATGAAACCTCAAAAATATACCAACTTTAAAAATGTTTCTTATTTGAAATTACGAATTTAAAACAAGAACTATCAAATGGAGATAAAAACCTTATTACACAAATTGTAAACTGCAATTTATGTTTACTCTGTGGCTGACATTAGTTTGGTTTTGACAGCTGAGATTAATCTGCGATGTCTCGGTTCCATTAGCGAATTAAGACTTTATTCCAAAAGAACATTTGTTAATGTAATTGCTTTGGGGAGAGTTTTTATTCTTATGTGTTTGGAGAGCGAAAAATATATTCACCGATTTATTTAGAAAAATATTAAAATAAATTTTCCTTGCAGCTATCGCTTAGCAATGCTTATTATTTCTCTCTTTGACCTTTCAGATCTACGTTTTGATAAAATATACCATAAATTCACTTGCCTGTATTTTTGTACTTGCCTTCTTTCACGATGCAAATTTCCTTCAGATGTTATTAAAGAAAACATTACTTGCGTTTGAAGCTACTTTTGTTACTCTTGTTAAACATTCTCTCATAAATTTGCAAAGCATAAATTCTCGTGAATACGTTACGAGCTACGGCAGTTAACTTAATTATCTTAAGAGAATAGTGTCACAACAAACTCTAGAAGACATACTAGGATTTGGAATAAGAATTCTGTTGAATTCATAATTACGTACTTGTCATAAAGCACTGAATTAGAATACAAATCTCTTGATTTAATATCATTTCTTTCTGCTACCTCGTAATACAGATCGTGAATCATAAGTTAAACAAATGTGAATTGAAACAAAAAAGAACAAAACATGTGATTTTCCTAGAAGTACTATTTCTTCATCATCTAAATGCATTTTCTTAGAAACACAGCTTAATAGTATGACTTCAAAGTCGTGTATTCTTCAAACTTTGCTAATATATTCATTGCTCAAAAGTTTTAGAACCTATGGTGATTATCCATCACGAAAAAATACCATACTCCATCTTTATTCTTAAGAAAGTAATATAGAAATTTTGAAATATATTAGGAACTCGAATTGACTGTACATAACGATCTTCTCAGAAAGGAAATTTCGACCTTCTCTAGTATGTATTACTTGACGTGTTCGTTGACAGACTGTACAATTGGCCTAGTGGTTAAAGCGGTCGCCACGCCGCTCTTTACTGTGCCGTGTGTTGTGGGTTCAAACACGGGACAACACTTTGTGTTAACACAAACTGTTGTTCTGAGTCTGGGCGTTCTTTGTGTCCGTTTCTTGTTTGTTTGTAAAGTTCCCTGCGACACAGGATAGTGCGGACGTAATCTTTATTAAAAAAAAATGTTCAAATAGAGGGTTTATTTCAGGTTTTCAATCTCTTTCCAGTGTTGTTGTCTTGCGTAGTTACCTCACTTAGTCGGCTCTCACGGTCACACTCGGGATGAATAAGGATGGTGACACTCCATGCTCTTAAATTATTTCCATTCCATATCGTGGTAGAGTAACCTCTAATAACGGTTACAAGAACATTTTTAATAATAAGTAAAATAGTAATTAAGTGTTACAAATAACAGTAAAAGTAGAATTTTAAAATTTAAAGATCTATGAGAGACAGGCGATCATCTAGGCCGCCATAGCGTGAGACACCATACTGCACCGACTTCATACACAGTGAGTATGGCGACCATCGTTCTTGGATTCTATTCAAGCTTTCCATCAGGGAGAATAGAGTCACTTTGGTAGGTTATCATATAAAAAAATAAAAAAGAAAAGGTTGAACATAATTTTTTCGGCAATAGTACATTCGACTTACACTTGCTGAAACTCTAGTGTACTGTTGGTTTGTGTAATTAGTCGAAGTTATTTACAAACAACGCAAGGGCATGCAGTGTTGCTATAAAATATTGCTTTCTCTGTAACTGTTAATGGAAATTATTTTAGTGAAGTTATTTTTTAATACTGTTTGAATGTGTACTATTAAAAGTCATCCTTACGTCCTTATTGTACAAGTCAATGAAATATATAATTAAAGCTGAAACTACTTACGAAAAGACAACTCAATAAACATATTACAGGAATATTTTTTTAAATAGAATTTTCAACGGATTTATAGCTCTATTTCTTAAGAAAGATTATAAATTTGGTTATATACCTTACATTATGTATCTGAGCGGAATAAAGTCACTTTTACACTTTATATACATTGTATGTATGTGCCCAACATGTGTGTGTAGGCTTAATTACAATCGACAGAATGTTGGGCTTTCAATTTACCTCTGTCTAGCGATTCGTAGGTAAAGATTCTATCAGTCACCGATATTTCGACGTAACTTAATAGAATCGAATTACTGAGTCCGTTTTCGATTAATTTAGACGCCGAGTAATAACAAAGGACTTGTTGAGTATTTTGCTTTAGGCCCCTTTCAATAGAATTATTTGCTGTGTCTGTTAGATAATTATGTTACCCGATATTATTTTAGGTAGTACTCACTTTGATTTCAGCATGAACGGGCCGGCTCAACTGGGACAGTATTAGCGTCTTACAGAAGAACAACCTAAAGCGATAGCGTCCGCGCTGTCGTTTTGCGTTGGTGACTACGAGACCAAACCATTGATGTAGGGTTATCGTGGTAAGTTTGTGAGTCTTACACTGCAACGATGACTGTTATGTCCTTTTCGTCTCCTAGCGGGGCGTGATAAAACATCTCACTAGGTCGCCATAGTGTGTGTTATTATGATGACCACTACTCTTGGATTCTATTTATGCTTTCATTAGGCAAAGTAGAGTCGTTTTAGCAGGTTCTTAAAAAATTAAAAAATATGATTATTTGTGACTGAGATACACGTAAATACGAGTCAAAGGCTGGCGATGTGCTTGTATCCTCCGAGTCGCAGGCGTTTATAGGCGATTGTGGCCAGTTTGAGCCTATATGGCTTATAGGGTTAAAGCTCTTTTATAAAAAAAACATAACACGTTTTACTAGTTTGCAATAAATGAACGTAATATGAAATAATCGTAATATAGGGTTCGCCAAGAATTCGCAAACATGTTACTCCCGTTCTTGAGACCGATATTACCGGAATTTGCTGGCCACAACCGTAGCACATGGTTTCATTAAGATGGAGCTACTTGTCACACATCCAATGAGTCCCTACCGGTGGTCGCAGATGTGTTTCCGGAAAAACTGATATCAAGACGAGGCGACATTCCATGGCCACCCAGAAGTTCAGATCTATCCCCAGCAGACTTTTCTTAATGTGGTTATATGAAGAATCGTGTCTACATCAACAAATTAAAATACACTACGTTAACTAAAAGAAGAAATCAGCGAAGAGACTTTGACGATCTCGCCGTCACTTTGCCGTCGAAAATTTCGGTGCTCGCTTAAGAGTGCAAACGTCGAAACATTTAGATCGGCATTACCATTCGGTCATTTAGATGATGTTAGTTTTAAAAAGTAAATTTAAACTAATTAGCTTTCTTGTAAATAAACAATTTTTATAATATATCTCTTTATAATACTATCTTTTTATAATATATTTATATACATATAAATAATTATTTATATTATTATTCCAATGTTAACTAATTCGTGGCTCACCTTCTAAAAACAACAATTATTTGATATTAGCATTTTATTATTATTTTTTTTCCATGGTAGCTAGACTGCTGATTGACATACTTAAAAAAATTACATACATGTCAGATAAAGTATAGTCCAACACAGAATGAATGATCATGTTCACCACACAATTATGATCACAATTTCTAGTAGTCAGGGCCAGGAACCAATAGACTAACAAATCCCTAAATTAAAATAATAAGTCTTGTCAAAAAATAGTCTAATCATTACTAATAATACCCCTTTCAAAAACTCTTAACGTATATTTTATTCTGGTAACAAGAACATTTCACTTTACAAGGAATTCGAAAAGAAAAAAATACGCGACAAACTGGAATAAATACATGCTCGGTAAGTCCTTGTTAAGCCCATGTTACTAGTGTAGGGTTGCCAAAAAAGTTGAAATCGTAATTTAAAAAATGACATTGTCTTCCTCTTTCGTTTAAATTTAAATTATGTATTAATTTTATTTCTTTTACTGGGATAATAAATTGACACAAATGATACACAAAAAAATCTGACCACATATTTTTTCTTGCTCATGGTTTTAAGTTTTAAATACTACTTCGAACACTTCAATTGTATGTATTAAGCAGTAAGTTCTATAATTCACTGAAATCGTATGTTTCTAAATATCAAAAATGAATTACCTACAAACTGACATCGTAGCTTATCTTTGAAATTGTAAAAAAAATTTGAACCCTACAAAAATTTAGCAGAGCGTGGTTTCGATCCACGGACCTCTGGGTTATGGGCCCAGCACGCTTCCACTGCGCCACTCTGCTTATTACTTTTATAATGAAATACTCTTTTAGTAACCCGCAATCTTTGTGGATCTTGTCTATAGGTGCATTATGTACAAACCTTTTTTTTTGTACAGGGAGGCAATCTCTTTAGATCTACGGTTCTTTGGGCCATGGAAGCCATGAATATGTGGCTTTTTTCTTTGAACTTGTCAAAGTGACTTTGCTTGATAAAAAGCATGAATAGAATACAAGAGTCGTAGCCACCATACTTATTGCAAGTGCAGACAATGCAGTATGGTGATCCACACTATCGCGACTTAGTGAAATGCTTTTACACGTCCAGATTGGTGACGTGAATGACATGACAGTCATTGTGGCAGTGTAAGGCTCACATGGTTACCACGATGACTGTCCTTCTTACACCAATGGGCCTCCGGTCTCGCACTTACCAACGAAACACGACAGAATGAACGCTGTCGCTTTAGGATGGTCTTCTGTAAGAGGGTAGCATTGCTCCGGTTAAACTGGCCTATTTGTGCCAAAATCAGCGTGGCTCTACTACCTGATTGGTGTTTACATACAAATATAAAAGTACAAAAACCACCTCGACAGCTGTCTTAATGCGCTTTACTCAAGGGAGAACCAATACAGCTCTTGTTAAACACTTTGCATACAATTATAGAATACGAATATATTTTTATATATATATATAATTATAATACGTTCATGGACTTATCTAAAATATATATTATGCAATTATTATTATGTTAACTCTATAAAACCGGCAACCCTATAGAAACCGAAGTGTACCTACTGATCTAAATCTGAAAAGAAATTCAATCGGAATATTTACACATTCGCTATTTTTCTTGAGGGAACAAATGTGTACGTTTCTGACGCACAAGCTTTGCTAACCCCACTCACGATCCATTGTATTATTATCCATTCGTATTTCAATGCAATTATTTTATACTCTTCAAACTTTTTCCTTAAATGTGTGTAAACTCAGTGAGAAAGTTCTTTACATGAGGGATCAATTTCTTCCCAAATTTCTGCATATTTATAGCTTCAAACTGTGTGCAGATGCTTCCGCATTAGACTAGTCAAACTTGGAAACAACTATAGACATGAATGATAAAGTCGGTATCTGTAATGACGCAGTTATTACATTATATGATATCCGCGCACCTGTGAGAAAAGTTAAATTGAAGTCCACTCTCGACTCACTCTTACTCTCTCCCAAGGGTAACGGAGGAAGTTCAAATTCTGTGAAATGGAGAGACTGTTGCTTCAACAGGGATAGCAAGGATCGCTGTGAGGAGAAATCTAATCGAAATCTAATCTTTTTAAGGCTGCTAGAAATCGGTGAAACCAGGTGATACGTAACGCCAAAACTTGCAATATAATCCAAAATATAGAACCTTCTTCAATTTCCAGTATGTGGAAGTTCCTTGGAACAACTTGGAATGTCCAGCATTGGTAAAAAACATCGACCTGAGGTTAAAATGACAGTCGGCTAAGAAGATATAAATCGTCATTTCTCATCTACATCTCAAATGGATCAGCAAACCAAGAGACCACCCTTGAATTTTGTAGCTAGTCTAAACCATCTTGAAATTGAATCCCTTGACTGTTCTCAGGAATCTTTTGAGGACATCAAAAGATTGTTTCATCCATCCGTTCCTGTGCTATGGGTGGGAAAGCATCAGCCGTCACATGAATATTACTATTCTGGATAACGTTCTTTCAGCAATATTTCAAATTATTAACTTTTCACACAACTCTGGATCCTTTCCCTCACTCTAGCGTAAGATCTACATCATTTCTATACCCAAAAAAATTAACTCCTCTCCTTCTAAACGCTTTTAACCAATTTCTATGTTTCCCTTTCTTTCTATCATTGCACACGTCGGTCAGAAAGTCACCTCATATCTCCGTGCCTGATATCTTTTTAAGAACTTCCTACCCGCTAAAACGAAGCCCACATTTATTCAGTTCTTAATTATTCTTATGATTGACTATGGTGATCTATGTTATTTTAACCTGAATACAGGCTTCAATAACTGCATTGGGTTCGTTTTTAATCTTCACAAGTATGATCATGCGTCTGTTTTACGTTTTCAGTTGCAATGACTTTTAATTCGCTAGCGCCACTGCTTACGAGCTCTGGCTATCCTTTTTTTCCTCAACTCTCCATCGTTGCCCCAATACCTCGCGTTACACTTCCATTTCCGCGGCAACTCAGAAATCTGCGGTCAACAAATATTTTCTTCTGCTATGCTTCCCTCATACTTTTAATTTAATTTACTCTTCCTTCTATGTATAACTTCCTTCCTTCCTTCTATAACGTCAATTCTGCTCGGTAATGCGCTCTCTGTCGAAAGCAAGATGTCCAGTCTTCAAAATGAGTTGGCAGTACAGTCACAAGTACCCGACTGTATATCTTATGTAATATTAAATTTATGTATGTAAATATTTATATGTATAGCATTTTGTATTTATTACATGCTTAATTAATCGATTAAAAATTTGTGTATAATGTTTCATGTAGGTTATCTCTTACCAAATCAATATGTACTAAGAATATTACAATATCTTGGAGCTATCACATCTTATTTTTACATCACTTGAACGTCGACTGGGAGAGAATGTCTCATGGTATTAGGTCCGTCTTTGTACAACAATTTTTAAATAAATAAATAAAGCTGTACTTTCTGCCAACAGAGATATTGTATAAAAAAACGAGTCATCTCAAACGGAGAGATTCCACGACACGACCGCACAAAAAAATCATTGTTAAGCAATTTTTTTTCTGTTTGTTACCGAATGAGTCCGTAGTTTGCGAAAAGAGTAAAAACTGTGCTTTGAATTTTGTAACATTGCTAATAAAGTTTGCAGACTTTAGACGTGTTTACCTTTTTCTCTAGTTTATGCTACAATTTTTTAAGTTTTTAATGAAAAAAACTAGATACACAAAAGTATAAAGTAATTTAAAACAAAAAATTCTTAAATACATTTACGCATTGGATATTTGTTCTCCGTGTATAATGCAAACACGAGGTTTTTAGTAATATAGTTCTATTATAATTACTGATTACAATAATTAGGAAACATTACATAAAAACACGTGTTATTATGGTAACAAGTCAGTAGGCGTGTCTATGATTTGAATTACCGTGACAGTTTTTGGTAATGTCAAAATCTTCGCGCTCTTTTTTAGTTTTGTCACGTTCCAGCTCGCCACATGTCTACTTGCATGACTCCATAGATTTATTTTTTCATATTATGTATAAAGACTCCATTTTACCTATTTAACAGTTAATTAAGTACTTTTTCGTATTATGGTATGATAGGTAAATATTTAAAAAAAACAGATTACCCGCTAAATAAGCAAAATAGGGTTTGTATTTGTGCATCGTCTGAAAACAACTTATGGGCAACAACACTTGAGTACATAACAACTTACGTACAAAAAAATCATATGATCAATCACAATTGACTGTGATTTTATGCCATCACTACAGAAACAATGGCCATCATAATAGAATGAGCGCCTATTATTTTACCACTAGCAACATTCAACATAACGTGAGTTTTTAATATGAAGTAACAGAAAGGAGGTTCTGTCCAAATATTTAATTTATGTTCATAGATTTCTGCATAAAAAATATCAACAAAAATAAATGTCGAACATTACTTCAATAAATCATCTGGTAATTAGCTTGCCACGTACTCATACACGCCGTGTCAGATTTTGAAACACTCATTTATCATTAATGTAATCACAATATGCCACAGTATAGTGTGGTAGGGTATAGCTGGCACCTGCCACCTGTCATACTATGTTGTCTTTGGTGCAGCTGTCATCGACATAATATACTAGTTCATGTTACATGAAGTTGTCAAATTTTTCATTTTTAAAATGTATGTAGATAGTGTCACAGATTAAAAAAAAAATAGTAAAATAATTTTGTTTGCTTAAATGTGATATAAAAGGGTGGTAAAAATAAAAATAAGCACGATACACTATTGGCCTGTAACAGGCATACAAATATAACATTGCAGTTTCTCGTTCAATTTTTCAATTTTCAATTTTTTTTTTATTTGCTTTAAACATGGTTTACAAAGGTGTTACAATTAAATTTTTTAGTGTACATACATGTTTTGCTAATAACTACTAGCATGCAAAAATTTTACTTAATCTATTGAAGGAACGCCTTAATATTATAAAAACTATAATTGAGTAGCCATTCATGTAATTTCCTTTTAAAGAGCCTTAAATGTAATGATTTTAAATGATTAGGTAACTTATTATAAACGCGTATGCACATTGCCAAACAATTTTTGCTGTATTTAGTTGAACGGGGAATGTCATGTAATATTAATCTGTGTGGATCTCTCCTATTGCGTGGATTTATGTCATTTGCTGTAGTAAATAAATGAAGTTTTTTCTAACGAACATGCAGGTTTCGTATATATATAAAGAAGGTAACGGTAGCAAGCCAAGGCTTTTGAAGTATGGTTGACATGATTCATCATCATCATTCAATAATTAATGAAAACAACCTCATATGCTAGATTAAATAATAACTAATTAAATACTTCTATTTGAAAAATATAAATGTTATACCCTTTTTTTTATAGACCGGGTGGTAAATTCCTGCGGATCGCCGGCTCCTCAGGGATGCAGGAGCCAGGAGTATGTGGTGTTTCCACTAAAAATCACCCCGGCGGTAAGTCTTAGGCGTCCTACTCTGAAGGGGACCCGGGTCATGTTATTTCAGGTCCCCTCCAGGATCAACGCCGTGCCTGGTCAGATTCTCTCCTGGGGGACACTACAAAGGGACCCCCGCTGATCTGGTTGCTATAGTTATAATTTCGGCCCGATCGCGTTTTCGCGACCGGGCCGTATTGCTGTCGCCGACCGCAGCGATTTATTCACCGCCAGAGGTCCCTACTCTCTGACAGCTTACGGTCCTGTGGTTGCTGCTAACGCCGCCGACGTCTTCTCGGCTGGGGATCAGCCCTCTCCCGATCACGTTCAGCGGTCTCTTCCTAGCATAATAATGTCTACGACTTAATTGAATATATTCTCCTTAATTACTAATATTCTTTTTCTTTTGACCTATCTGAATACGATTTCATTTTCAACATGGTAACAACAAAATTTTATATAATATTTACATTATACACCCAAACAAAAATGCTGGAAGAAATCTGATAAATTATTAGAGCGAGCAAACAAACGAAATTTCTGCTTGCAATTAAAAAACAAACTAATAATTTAAATATATCTTATATCTCTAAGTTTTAAACAGTGAGTTATCTACTTCCTTTGAATCGCATTACATCCACAGTCGCAGCATCATGCATGCATGCATGAGATACGGATTCGTACGACAAACTTTATCACTCAGAGCTCGTCTGAGAACTGATTGAGGTAGCGAAGACCTTGCATTTGTAGGAACATCATTACATAATACTCCACAATTAGATTTATTTGTTAGATATTATTGGGTTGTTAAATTTGTTATAATTTAAATGTAAAATCATAATAACAGTGTTATTCTGCCCTAGTGACTATCCTGGTAGCGTGTACGATTGCTGAATATGAGGTCTTGGCTTCGATTCTCGGATCACGAATTTTTGGATAGTTTTGCAAATATTTGTTTCGGAGTTTAGGTGTTTTCTATGTATAATATGTCAGTAATAATTTTGAGACCGGAGGCCCATTGATGTAGGGGTGACAGTTGTCGTGGTAAGTATGTGCAATACAATGCCATGATAGCCTTTAACGTAACCAAACGAGGCGTGAAAAAGCATCTCACTAGGCCGCCATAGTATAGGTCACCATACGGTATTGTCTGCATTTGCAATGAGTATGGTGACCACAACTCATGGATTCTATTCATGTTTTCCATCAGGCAGAGTAGAGTTACTTTGGCAGGCTCTTAAAATAAAAAAAATACCACCAATACCAATCGTACAAGCTCTGCTTAGTTTGGGACTAGATGGCGCTGTGTGTAAGAAATCAGAAAAAAATCTTAATGGTGTCTAAGGTGCTTGTTTAATCTTTCTTATGTTGTTTCAAAAAACGTTTGTGATAATTTTGATTCAGTACATCTCTCACTTCTTCCAAATTTTTTGAGTTATAGGAATCTTTGGCAATTAATTAGTCATTAATATAAAAAAATGACACCCCTTGGGAGCCACAGATCCGAAGGAATTCTGATTTTGTCCCAAAAAAAAATCTAGAAACTTTTGTGTGCCATCAGGCCTGTGGCGACTTCCACATACTAGCATGATCACCTCGCCGGAGGATCCTCCCTTTGTGTCGGACGGACATGACACCCGTTCCCTCCTCAGTCCCAATTACATTTTTAATGTTACAATTTTTTTTTACATCTGTCAATGTAAATTAAATTTTCTAACAATTTAACTATTACACTGTACATTTATAAACAGATGGGATCATCAAAAATCTAATTACGTTACTGCGTTTTAAGTACTAAATCCTAAAACTATGAACTACTTATAGATGGCAAGTACTTTATAAAAATCTCATTTCTGGAACTTGCATCAGGCGTGAGTCGTCCGATGTCGTCACCTCTTTGTTCCAATATCGTATTTTCAATTTAGAATGTAACGTAGCAGTGTCCCTAGACAGGCATGCTTACCGCAAGATTTGGTTTCACTGGGATTTGTAGCTACGATACCTACTACCTTTTGCACTACGTATTCCAGCTTATTTATTTTCACTTGTATCCAAAAAATCTATTTTTTTAAGTAGATATTTATGATAAGAAGTTCTTTTAGTATGGGGAGTAAGAAAGCAGCAGATCACTTTATGGTGGAATATACAAAAAACGTTGCCACCATCCGTTATCCGTGTGGTGACGGATTAAGAATACATAGTGTTACCACTTCTATTCATCCCGCGGGTATCGTAAAAGGCGACTAAGCGAACAAAATATGCAAGACAGCATCATTACAAAGAGAAAGCAAACTTGAAACAAACCCTATTCCAACTCGTCTGACCAGCGTGGTATAGTAGGCCAAAACCTCCTTTCTAAACAGAGGCCTATATCAAGCAGTGGACTGTAAAAGGTTGTTGATGTCGCCACCGTCCAATTTTGGGGACATTTAAGAAGGAGGATTGGGAGTCGATGAATATCAATCACTCGGCGAAAAGCATCGGTTTCCTTAATTTTTATATAACATTGGATTTCTTTGTTGCTTAATCTGCCTCGGTCGTTCAGTGCTAGCGTATGCGACTGCTGTATTTCAGGGCATGATTTCGATTCTCGGGTCGGACCACGTGTTAATGAATATATTTGTTTCGGTGTTTGAGTGTTTGCTATGTATAATATACATGTATTTACAAAAAAGGTATATAAGTATTCTATCAATCAGTCTAGTTATCATAGTACAAGCTCTGTTCTCTCTCTCTAGTCTAGTTCTCTATCTAATACATATATATATATATGTATATAATATTTATTTATTTATTATTATTATATTAGCATTAGATTTCTTGATAATAATTTAACATCAAGTATCTTTATAATTGACTAACATTGGATTTCTGTGAAGCTGTGTGCGTCTGCTCTAACCAACTCATAAATGTTGGTGCATGTCTTTCTAACGATGTTCAGTGTAACAGTAGCAAAAATCAGTAGCACGATTTCGCCATGATATTTACAATAGAAAAAAATAATACTGGTTTTTAATTATCATATTCTAATTTTACAGATTCATTGCATGTAACCTAAATACATTTTTCATGAGGCATCTGAAGCGTGGACTGGAGTCAAATGCAGAATTACGTCAAGTACAGAGTGTACTTTTCTTTAAACCGGTAAATATTTTTATTTTCTTTATGCCAGTGGGATTTTATGTTGATATTTGCTTTTTTGTCATAAAGCTTTCCTAAAAGCAAAAGTTGATTATAATTTTCCATCGATTCTTATTTACTAATGGTGATGGTGAAGATGACACGCATTTTGTCATCATCATCATCATCATCATTATCATCAACAACCTTTAATAGTCAACTGCTGAAGGGCTCTTCCCAAAAAAATATTTTGTCTGCACGTGTAAGTATATGTAGACCGTAGCTATATGAAGGGTTATGTCTATAATAGTCAAGAAGTTAGCTCCAGAAAGTGAGATGTGAGATGTGTGAGACGAAAAGTGAGATGGAGATCCAATTGAAGTAAAAGGTGAATCAGAAACAGTTATTTTCAATTAGGTAGACAGGTAACATGATATCTATGAGTCTCTCTGATATTATTATAACAAATAAAAGACTTTAAATTTAAATCTCAATAGCTTTTCAATATTCATTTGTTAAATAAAAAATCAATAAATAATAATAAATATTTCAGACATTTAACACACAACGCCATCTAGTTTCAAACTAAGCAGAGCTTGTGTTATGATAACTAGACTGACTGATAGAATACTTATATACTTTTTTTTGTAAATACATACGTATTGGACATAGAAAACACCCAAACTCCGAAACAAATATTTGCAAATCATAGAGAGTTCAAGCAAAGCAGCCACTTACGCTACCGTTACACCATTAAGGTAGTTAAAATAAAATTGTATAGAAATCACATTTATATTAAATATAATGGAGAAAAAAACTTTTTAAATAAGTTCTTAAAGAATATTAAGCTTTAAGCTTTGGGCACTTAAATTCCAATTTCGCAACAAAATGTTCTACGATGTTGAAAAATTTTAAAATAAGGTTCAGTTCAATCAATCGAATGTAGGTGTAAGACATTATAAATATACTAGCTGTTTCCTGCGACTTCGTCCGCGAGGAATTTTCCTTAAATTCTAAAATTCTAAAATGTAAGTAATCTAAGTTTTTCCTTATAACATCGGTTGTCTGTCAGTGAAAGTTCCGTCGATATCGGTCCAGTCGTTCCAGAGATAAGCCAGAGGTTTGTTCTGGCTTATCTCTGGAACGACTGGCAAAAATTGACAGACAGACAGACAAAAATTGTAAAAATGTTATTTTGGTGTATGTACCGTATGTATATGCATATGCATGTAATAAAGACGGTTATTTCAATATTAGAAACAGACACTCCAATTTTATTTATATGTGTATATTAAAATATAATGGGCCTGTTGGTCTAGTGGTTAATGGCCCTGAATCTTAAGCCCAAGGTCGTGGCTTCGACTCCCACCCAATATAAATATTTGTATTTAGTATTTGTTCTATGTCTGGGTGTAATTTATCTATAACATGTATGAGAAATTTTAAGTATGTCTATCAGTGGCCTGATTCATAGTACAGGCTCTGCCTAGTTTGGGATCAGATGGCCGTGTGTGAGATATGTGAGGTTATTAAAGTAAGTCCTTTTTTAAGTCTCTGCTTTAGTGATTGGCAACTCGTAATTGCTTTATTTTCATACAACTAAGAGAAATAGTCCCGCTATAGCAAGTATAATATACAAATTGAGTGGTTGTTTTCTGCAAATATAAATAAATAAATATTTCGGACATCTGACACGTATTACCAATTAGTTTTAATCTAAGTAAAATTTATATTATGGTGGTTAAATGTACAGATATTTTTTTTTTGTAAATTTGTGTGCTCCCCAAACAGTTAATCTTTAAATTGAATTTAATATAAACTAAAGAGTTTCAACTAGTTATGACGAGTTGCTGATTTCCGCAGTCACCCATCCCAATGTTAACGACATGAATTAATGATTATGAGAGCATGCGGGGTAATCCCCTCATGCTCTCATTAACATTAAATTTTTGGCAACTGTTTACTCTTTGTCTTTGGTTTATTAAATAGCTTCACTGCTTAAAATATTGACGGAGTTGGTGCCAATGAAGTTGCTTTGTGCAAAAAGCATTTTAAGCTCAATTTTAAGCGCAATTTGTGTATTTGTACATTTCTGAGGTACACTACTTATCGTTATGAGTAGCATTTTTCTCATGCATATGAATAATTATTCATGTAGTAAGCATGTTGTTCCAACAAACGAAAATTCTAACGTCTTTCGCAACTGGTTGAGTGTAAAAATCATACACATGTATTTGTTGTACAGCGGGATTTAATTGCGACAAAATTATTTAAAAAGGTTACACTGCTCATGCGGTTTGTGTTAAAATCGCAAAAGTCTATACACCTTATTTAGTAATTGGTTGCAAATTTCAAGTTGCCAAAGTGGACTAAGGGGTCTTTTGTGTCACATAAGATCTGTTTTAGACATTCTAATTACTGAAGTTTCAATTACAATTGTAATATTTTAGTTTCAAATTAAATATAGTAGTAAAACTGCCATTGTTATAAAATCACCTACACATAAAGAAGAGACCTAACCAACACACTACAGTACAGAAGTACTCGTATTAACTCACAAAATGTGAGTTAATACGAGTACTTCGAACTAATTAAAAATACTACACGGAAACATTTTGTTCTATTTTAAAAGCACTATTCTGGTTTTCTGTTCTGGACGAGGTGTTTTGTCTTATAAAATAAAATAATGAGAAATAAAATAAAAAGGTAATAACAATGATGTTAGTAATCTATGCCCAAGCTTTTTAACATTATGAACGCTTCTATTTTTAAACAATTGTTAACTATACAACACATTATTAATCCAAATTTTTATGACGTTCTGCATTTTAACATTCTGTCTGTGCGTGATTTAACATAAAATAATGCTTACAGATGATTAATCTTAAACTTAAAATGCAAATTTTTAAATTAAACATTTTCACTTTCTCGCTAAAGATACGGAAGATTGCGTAACGTGAAAAGTTGGCACATTAACATCAAATCTGAGTCTCTATTATTATAGCAAATTAATTATTACGGCTTCAAATACTCAATTAATTAAATTACGTCCGTCCGTTTTACGTCCCCAAGCGGGATGTGAAAAAGCATCTCACAAGGCCGCCATAGTGTGGGTCACCATACTACATTGTCTGCATTTGCAATGAGTATGGTGACCACAACTCTTGGATTCTATTCATGCTTTTCATCAAACAGAGTAGAGTCACTTTGGCAGACTCGTAATATATAAAAAAAAATGTTTAAAACAACGTTGACAAGGTCGGACTCGCCGTGTATGTGTACCCAACACGTGGAGCCATTTTTGCAATGTAACACGATGCTAAAAAAATTCTAAGCTTAAAGTTCTATGTTTTTCTGTTCATAAAATTCTCTTAATATGTTAACATCTTATATGTTTCTTAACCTGAAACAGTATTCTAAATACAAAAAATATTTCAAAATATTCTCAGTTACAGTTTGTTTGACTTTATCTTACATGTTATCGAAGAACATATAGTTTAATAAACTCCTAAGTTAAACCCTAACGAATTTCCAAATTAATTAATTAATTTATGAAAAAAAATACTCCAGAAATGTATGTACTGTTGTTAAACTGCTGTTGTTGCTGCTTGCTGTTGTTGTTGACTGCAGCACGGTTGGCCAGTGGTTCAAACACCCTATGGGACAACACTTTGTGTGATGCACTAATTGTTGTTCTGAGTCTGGGTATTCTTTGTGTCCATTTCTTGGATGTTTGTGATGTCCCTCGCGATGCAGGATTTATATTTAATGCGGGCGTTGTCTTTTCTAAAAAAAACAATAAATATGTTATGTAGTATCCGTTTATTCGATCATGCATGTAGCATATTGGCAGCTAGTTAGCTTTACAATTGAACGCTTATTGTCAGTTTGGATGTTAATTTCTTATCAATAATTCTACTTTTAAATATTTATCATTTTGTATTTTTTTTCCTTTGCTTATCAAACTTTAACCTCTATTTATTTAATAGTAATATATACAGCGTGTTACCACGGAACTTTAGTATAACTTCCAATTACAAGAACTGTAAAGTAGTTATTCATATATTCAAGTAATGTTTGATCTGGTTTTTGGTTCACACTTGCTCTTCGAAGCCATAAATTATAGTGCGGAAATTCATACAACTGTGTCCAGTGTAGTGTGACTATAATCTAGTCAATTATTTTTAAAAGTAGAAAAAGTTGAGAATAAGCTTTTCAGTTATATGTTCACAGTTTTTTAATCTAGTAATATCTCTTTATGAACTTTAATGATATCAATGAAAGTACTTTTTCTATATTCAACGTAAGCTAAAATTAAATAGCATTCGATTTCATTTGTAAGACTTTATTGGTTGAAGAGACAGTTTCACTAACTTGGTGGACATTGATGTGACATGAGCGTGACACTTGACTCTATTCTTCCTCAATTTCAAAATTTGGACACTCTCGAAATACACACGAGAGCAAAACTTAACTTTTTTGGTAAATATTTCAATTCTGAAAGATTTTTATTGCAATGCAAATTCATAAATTTTTCGGTAAGAGAGGACTTACTATGGTTAAACTTTGACTACAAAGTAGTTGAATCATAGTAAGTTTAATAAAGCTTAGAGTTTTTGTGTATAATTTAAGTTGCTATTCATTTTAGAAAACAATAACCTTTGCAATAATTATCTGCGCTTCCATCTAACTCACTGAAGGCTGCTCTATACCGTTGCTGGAATATAATTTCCCAAGTAATGACGTAATTTGGCGGCGTCGAAATTGTTGGATTATGAGACTTCTCGCTCCATTCATTTTCTTAGAGAAATTAACGTTTATTTTCTTAAAGAAATTGTGTTTATTTTTATAATCTTTACGGTGGCTTTAAGAAGAAATGTTTTTATTAATAAAATAACGTTGTTACATTTAAAAAACTCATAAAGTTCAAATAAAATTGGGGACTTTTCCTGGTAATAAACAAAAATTGTTAGCTACAACAACAAGGGGCATATAAATTATGTCTTGAACGACTTCAACAGAAGAGTACGCTTATTTATTTATTTATACATCATGCACTTTATATATATAAGCGGACCTAGTCAACCTTTGGGTGACGCAAAAAAAATACGAAGTAGGTGCGTTTCAGATGTTGAATAAAAGAAGTAGACATATACAGCCTTATCAAATACTAAAATTTATAAAAATACATAAATACATATATAAACATACTTAAGTTGATGTAAATATGTATAAATACATACAAACATACACAAATAAATATCATAACAAGTAGAAGATGATAATCATGTATTGGTTGATTCTGCCAGTTGTTTCAGTAAATACGGTTTTATTTTTTTAAAATGAAGAAGCGTTGGAAGCCATCCTGACTTTGAGGTGAAGCTCATTCCAGAGAAGAACGGACTGCACTAAGAAAGATGAACCAACAAACTCAGATTTATGGAAGGGGCAAGGAAGGAGAAGATTGTTAGAGGATCGAAACTTTCTGTCGTGATTGCTACATAAGAGTTGGAATAGCAGTTTAAATATGTTGGTGAAGATGGGTCATTAAGTATAGAGAATACAACAGTGAACGCGCGTATATCTTCATTTTTACTTGCTCGTGCTCACATCTTGATAAATCCACAAATAAAACAGATCTATAGATATTAGACTTTATGACTTTTGAAGTACAACTACCATAAGAAAACTGCTAACTTGATTTAGCTAACGTTACATATTTAGAAAGCAGATATCATTTAAAAATAAAAAGAAATTACACAGAAAAATTGAGATGGACAAGTAACAATTTTTTAGTAGGATCAGTAATATACTTCATCATTATTTCATCAAAATGTACACTCCATAAACTGATGAAAGAAATGTTTTGGTTTTCATCTAAATAAAATCAATTTAGTAAAGTTATCACTAATAGAACTGAAACGCAATATCCTCATTACGTTCTCTATATACTAAACCACTCGGGATTACTAAAGTATAAAGATAATAGAGCTTAAAAACAACTGTAGTACTCCGTTAAACTGCATCCTCACAATGACTCTTACAAAGGGGCAGGTTAGTGCTCGTCTTTCATAAATAACGTTTTATGTTTGCCCGTCCTGTTGCAGTACTATTCGAACTCGTTGTCTTAGAGAACACATTAGTCATTACTTACTATTACAAAGACAAAGAGACAGATGGCTGAATTCCAAGATGTTTCTTCAAAAATTCTGTATTCTCAATTGGACTTTGACATTCCTTAAGGAAAGAGGAATGCCTACAGGAATTTTCAAATTTGCATTCTTGGATAGTGTTCTCTTTATTTTGATTATTCTCGAACAAACTTAAGACAAAATGCTTTGAGTTGTTTCTTTTGTTAGGATTTTGCACATTGTATCTGGTGGAATACATAAAATTACTGAAACGAATTTATATTTGACAAACGAAAGTTATGTTAAATAACTTTTATTTTTAAAGTGCGCACTTTGTGTATTTAACAAAGGAAAACGCTCAAAAAAAATGTTTTCCAGAAGGGGAGGGAGGGACCACCGCAATGCAAATAAATGATTTCTAATTGTTAATTTGTACGTTGGCAATGTGAATTTGCGAAATGTCACGTATCACATTTAGAGGTTACAACATTCAATCAAAATCTGTGAATTTAAATAATTATTTTTCATATATTTTAAACAAAGTAAGTTTCAAACAAAGTCAATAAAAGCAGAAGATTCTTAATGTTGTAGTGGTAGAACCACCTGATGAAGTTGACCAGATGTAGCGGGGAAATTGTTGCTTCGAAACCTGTAATCTTTTTGGCAGTGGAAAGTTTTTATGGTCGGCTATACGCTTCACCTGTATCTGGGCTTGATCCTGAAACTGAGGACATCAGAGCTGTATTAATACCTCAGTATACAGAAGACCTGCCAGAAGTCAGCAATGACGAAATTGAGATGACTCTTAAAGACCTGAAAAATTATTTCTCATTTTTCCCTCGAGAGAATAGCATTACAACGGAGTTGTTAAATGCTTGAGGTAAGCCCATACTGAAGTTTTTTAACATCGTCCTGTTGAAAAAGTGAACTCGGGAGACGTAGAGCAAGAGTACGGTCGTCCTATTTTTGAAAAAGGATGGTTCGACCAGACGGGTAGCTATATGGTTTGTTCACGTTTTCCTTCTGTTTCTTTCCTCCTCCTTTCTGCAGTGATGTTATCTGCGTAGTTTAGTCCTTTACTCATCTTTTTTTTTCTTTTTTTTTCTATGTTAAGAGCCTGCTAAAATGACTCTACTCTGCCGGATGGAAAGAGAGTAGTACTGCCCCGGTCGAGCCGACCCGCTCGTGCTGAAATCAGCGAGGCTCTACTACCTAGCAAACACTTTTATGACACCTATGGAATGAATAGGGATGGAGACACTCTGCATTTTTAATCTGTCACCACGTGGAACTATCTACATAATTGATGTCTTGCCAACCGTTTTAGAGGGTTATCTGTACCGTTGTTCTACTATTTTAAAAGTTCGGCTATTTATTCATTTATTTATTAAAGAAAGTACAACAGCTTGCCTGCCAAACAATTACCTATGATACCTAGTTATATAACAGTGTAAAAAATATAAGTGTCAACAATCAGTGCGTCCTACCCGCCATGACATATGGAACCAAAACATGAACACTTACGGTACGGATGGTCTACAAATTCAAAGTCGTTCAACATGCTATGGAAAGGGTTATACTCGGCGTCTCTCTACGGGATTGCATCAGGAATGACGTGATCCAGTAGAGAACCAAAGTTATCGATATATCAAATTGACTACTAAGTTGAAATGTGATTGGGTGGCCACATTAGCCACAGAATCGATAACCGTTGGGGTAAAAGTATTCTAGAATAGAGACTGGGTCTCGGTAAACGTAAGACGTTCACAGACAAGAAGGCGTAACGATTTGCGCAAGATAGCTGGCAGGAGTAGGATGCGAGAAGCCCAAAATTGTTTAGAGTGGCTTGCAATAGAAGAGACCTATGTCCAGCAGTGGACTGTAACAGGCTTATGATGATGTTTTCTTTTAAATTGTACCTGAAATTTATTTATTTTCCTATTTTTGGCGACATACTTCCCGTTTGGTCCTTTTCAGATTTGAGTACTTAATGTCATCCTCAAGGATCAAAAGTAAGGTTATCAAAGATATAATTTCATGTAATTCATTATGATATAGGTGCATTTCAAAATAAATACACTAAAAATAACGCATAAATATATTTTAATTTTTATGAACAAAATCAACTGTAAAGCGGTTTACGTACAGGGGAATCAAGTATTTGCATATACTATACTTATTTTAATGATTTCAAAGTTTCACTATTAAAGTTACTCGCTATTAAAGTCGCTTTTATGTCGCTAACTTCTCGTGAGTCTGCACATGCTTCTTCCAGTAATAACTTCCCTAATCTACCTTAGCGGTAAGATCCTACATTATGACGTCACTTTGACTAGGAAATATAGTGAGATAATAAAAAGTATTTATTCTTCACGATAAAAGTTCATCTCCGTTCTGAGCTGTATTTGGTGACCATATTAACTTATTTTTCCACACTGTACAGCCTTCAACTTTTTTGAGAGTTTTTTCAGTTTTGAGAAATGTCCAGAGCATCTGCTGGATATTTTTTGTATTATACTATAAAACAACAATAATTTCTAATTAAGAACTTACTTACAAAGGCAAATTTATTCATGCTATTGTTATATAACAAGCACTACAAGTACATATACCCTCTAGGCTTGCAAATAAAACTCGCAATTTAAAAGGAGATGAGCTAGTTCACTAAGCGGTATATTTGTAATGCAGCTCAGAATTAACGGAAAATGGCAGACCCTGTACCGCTAGCAATATATGATGGATAGTTATGAAATTTATACTGGTTGCTATTATCATGTAACAATAATATTTTTAGAACTCTGCTAAAAGTATTTGAATTGTCCTCAATAATTTGTCATAAATGCAATAACAAAACGCATTTCTACGTTTTCTAAACTTGCATTATTTACTTTGGAAACTAGATAGCGTTGTATATCAGATCTCCAGAGAAATTTAAATATAATATAATACATAATAAAGAAGTAACTCTGAGGGTAACATAACTATAGTTAATTTAGCTTATCCCTGATCGTCTGTATGTATTACACTTACTGCATTACCACGTTGTATGGCAATTGCCAAACTTTGCACTAGGAACGTACTGGAACGGGGGTCACCATTAGCCTCCATGTGGCCAGCCGTGAGGAGGCGTTCACGTGTGTCGTTCTTTGCCTAAATGGAAAGTTCACCTGAAATCACTAGAAGGGGGTCTTAATGTTGTAATAACAGCTGTTCCCGGATCCCTCCTGTCTAAGACGCAAAGTGGCACACCATGTGATTTTAGTCGGTCTGATTTCAATACATCACCCCGCCGCAAACGCCGGTGAGGTTTAGTGTGCTTGGACTTTGGAACTTTAGTGTACTGGGTCGAACACGAGGGTCGGAACAAACCCGTTCTCACTTTATAGCAAATCTCAAGCCATTATTCTGTTGTTTATTGTTTACTTTATACCATTTAATAACTTCGCCAAGATCAATGTCACAAGTACTCGCAAATTACGTAAAAGTATATCAACTCTCACGCAATCGTAATTGTGAAAGTACTCCAGTTTTTTTGGCGAAGCGAAGCCGAATTTAATTTTATAAGATACCAGCTCCAATAGCCGTGATCGTCTAGTGGTTAGGACCCTACGTTGTGGCCGTAGTAACCCAGGTTCGAATCCTGGTCACGGCAGTGTTCACACTGTTACGGTGGAGTTTTCATTTTGAGTTTTTTATTAGCAAACTTGTCACACCCAAACTCATTACTACCAGCTAAACACTCTGGGAACTAAGGACTGATAAATAATGACAATTTATTAGGTTATGATAAATAAACGACTAGACAGGAAAGTAAAGAAAAAGGGTACTGTAATAAGGACATTTAGGGAGATGTAAGGTCGAGAAACTCAGGGTCAGACATTTTGTCACTCAAGCTACCAGTTGTCGAGAAGTCTAGTTCTCTAACTTACCTTAATTATTACATATAGTATTTTTATAGAATTTATCATGTCTAATAATGAGTCTGGAACAATTTTCCTATGATAGACTATCAACCTATAGTATGTTCTTCTTGCAATATCTAATAATGTTAAGGAACCCTTTGAATATTTCTTTGACATATTTGTGATATAAAAACTTAGTTGTCTTGTTAGAACATGGATTAATCTCATATTTACCGTTACAAATTATAAGTGAAAGTACTCGAGTTTTGCTAAATGTATATCAACATTTTGCGACAACATTCACCAGTTCCGACAGCCGTGATCGTCTAGTGGTTAGGACCCTACGTTGTGGCCGTAGTAACCCAGGTTCGAATCCTGGTCACGGCAGTGTTCGCACTGTCGCGGCGGAGCTTATGTTTTGATATTTTGTCTGTCAATAGTCTGATGAAGTAAGACGAGCTGCCATGGCCAAAATCGGCTAAGAGTACACCATCATCGATGTTGTTAGAAATAGCGTCGTTTTAAATGAGCAAACAATTTATCCTATTAATATTATAAAGTATACAGGACAACATCATTATAAAGAGAAGGAAAACTTGAAACAAAGCCTATTTCAACCCGTCTGGCCAGCGTGGAATAGTAGGCCAAAACCTCCTTGCTAAGGAGAGGCTATGTCCAGCAGTGGACTGTAAAAGGCTGTTGATGTTGATGAATATTATAAACGTGAAAGTTAGTATGGATGTTTGTTATTCTTTCAAGAAAAAACTACTGGACGGATTTGGATGAAACTTTACAGTAATATAGGATATACGTCGGAATAATATATAACCTATTTGTCATGATTTTATGTAATTTTGGTTGTATAACGATACATGTCAATTAAGTCGAAAAAAAAATCTGGCCTCTGAGAGTTATCTTGGCGTACGCTGACTAAACCATTGAAGTTACACAAAGATGATCTTCCGTAGGATTGTTTGTAAGTTAATAAAAAATATATATTTATTTAAAATGATCTGTTACTTAACAATTGATCAGTACATATATTAATATAAATATCAATTTATATAAATGTATCGCGTAAGTCACACACGCTCTCTAAAGACACAATTGCAACATTATTTATGTATATACTTGTGCTTTATGGGAAGCTTTAGCAAAAATATAAGTTAATTATCGTTTTTCTTCGATTCTTATTTTTTATGAGTTATTTTCAATCTTTAAAGGCAGACAGAATGTCTCACTGAAATTTGTATTTTACAATGAAATATTTTAAACTCCCATAACTCTTCAATATTAAAATGTTGAATATAAAATTGTATAAAAATCACACTTCCATCAAATATAATGGAGCGAAGAGCTTTTTAAATAAGTACTTAAAGACTATTAAGCTTTAAGCCTTGGGCACTTAAATTCCAATTTCGCAACAAAATGTACCACGATTTTGAAGAATTTTAAAATAAGGTTCAGTTCAATCAATCGATGGTAGGTGTCTGAATTTATTGTTAAAAAATTGAATCTTTCAAATTATTTTATCTCTCTGTTGGAGTAGTTAGCAATTCACACCTAACTTTTACAATATTCAAACAGTTGTGAGAAATTCGTGACGTATAAAGGAATAGATACGAATCGAATTGCTTTTCCATGCAATTGATGGTCAAAATGTTTCAAATTTTACTTCAATCTCAATTAACAAAGCGGACAAGTTGCGACAAGTTGCTGTTTCCGTGGCTGTCAATCGTAAAGTATAGACAGCAACCCCTCGCCCTCTCACTGACATTAACTGTTAACGCGTAAAATGCGTCCATACTTTAGTTGCACTACTTTAAAAACTGACAGTCGCCGTTTTATTTGATTGACTATTATAAAACGAAATGTCACTGTATATATTTTTAAAAATGATAACGTTTATTTGAGATCTCTTCAGTTCTTTAAAAATGCCCTCCTGTTCCTCTTTATATCATTTTTAATTAAACAATTATTTATTTAGCAAAATAAACAACTTTTATCATTTACATAGCGTACTTTATAATGCTAAATTTTTTATATAGGTCTGTACCTAGATAAAAAAGTTACATCAATTGGGTAGTCATTGGGCTGTCTCAATGCCTACCCAATTTGAATCCAAGAGTTATGGTCACCATACTCATTGCGAATGCGAACAATGCAGTATGGTGAACCATACTATGGCGGCCTTGTAAAATACTTTTTTACTCCTCGCTTGGGGATGTTAAAGGCATGATAGTGACCGTGGTATTGTATTGTACATACTTAACACGACAACTGTCACCCCTGCATCAATGGGTCTCCGGTCTTGCACTCACCAATGAAACACGACAGCACGGATGCTGTTGCTTTAGATTGATCTTCTATGGGAGGGTAGTACGGCACCGGTCGAACGGGCCCGTTTGTGCTGAAATCAGCGGGGCACTACTACCTAGAACATTTTAAGAATAAAAATATTAAGAATGTTCATAATATATCCAATTACACATTATTAAAGTAATTGTATTCACCGTTGTGTCCAACTATAGTTACGTATTGCATGACTTCATGAGGTGGTGCAGCAAAAAGGCAATATTATTGTCTTTAGAAGTCGTTTAGGTATTTAAGATGGCGACATCCTTTCTATTAATATTTCCCCCGCATCAGCTTTACATTGCATGTAATGTACTAACAGTTAAGTTATTTTTTTGCATACCATTTTAAAACAGCATACTGAACTTACCTATAACCTCATACCGTTAGATAAGAGAAGGAAGGACATAGTATGTGGCAGCTTGCCGTAGAACTGTTCAAAGATTTTATTTATTTTTAGAACCTGTATTGTGCAATAGAATTGATAAGGTACTAAGTACATACAGCCACAAATATAAAAATGTGTGATCATTCTATCAGAATATTTATGTAAATATAAGTCTGCAGGCACAGAAACTTTTTTGAAAATACTAAAATAATCTTTGTCTATCACTATTTTTGGGATTTGCTCTATTAGTGTACATATTTATAGTATTTAATATTTTCTACTAATCTGTAATTTTCATACTAAGTTATTATCTTACTAGTAATAGCATACGAATTCTTAATCTAGCAATCACCACCACCAATCCACCTCAGGTAGGTAGCTATTAAAGTTTGTTCTAAAATTTACTAATTTATTTTGTAAAAATTCATGACATTGCTGAACAGTTGATACAACATTTTAGATGAAATGATATAGAACGTCGGCAAGTAAAATAAACCAATTTGATTTAGTTTGTAGTCTCAAGTAAACTTTCATAGCTACTTGGAAGAATTATATCATTCAAATTTCACCCATTAATCAAGCCCACGGGCCTTTCCAATGAGAGTGAATGCATAAATTTACAGTGTGTCAATTTTGTCTTTCGAATGTCGTCGTCATACCATAGAGCACCTTAAGAATAGAGGTGGTCTCAAACTTTCTTATATTTCTTAAACTTCAAATTTATGTTTTATATTTCTTAATTTAAGTAATCAGCCATACAACGAATGCATCTTTGCTGTTACAGTGGTAATTTATTGATACCGAAGAAATCAGCTGATCGAGAGAAAACAAATTCTTCAAAGTCATTTTGTATTGCCTCTCGTAACATTACACACTGGCTAGTGTAGTCGAATAAAAATATGTATTTTTGCTATATATTTTCTATTCGGACTGCTTCAAATGCACCCCCTTGCATCTCGTATGCCATATTAGAACTACGTTAATTACTAAAAGCAGGTAACAGGTGAAAACACCAACATCATCTAGTATTCTGTTTAGCTGTGATTGCTAACAATACTGGTCATCAACATACCCAAAATATTCGGACTGAATAGTGATTTCGCATAATCATTAGATACTCATTAACAACATCAAAATGCACAATCATGTGTTGCTATAAATTTTACCACAGGCGTTTGTTTGCTTTAATTTTAAGTTTAAACGGAACAAAAGAAACCAGAAATTCTATCGGTTGAATTTAATGTGTTGTTATTTTTAATTCAGTATAATTTTAACTGTTATTATATAGGTTTCTGAACCAGTACTTTTATGTACTCTTTATAAATAATATTTAACTTTAAACAATTTGTAAAAGTTAAATGTTTTATGTTACGTATAAACATCAATTTTCATCTTAGAACTATATAAATGGGTAGTTTTAGTGTATTTGCTAAAATATTAAAAATTTTGGTGTGCTAATATCTCATACGCGGATGTATTAACTTCAAAAACTCACAGTTACTGGGAGTTTAGTGTTTGAACAATAAAAGATCACCAAAATTAGTTTTGATAATAATAAAATAATCGTTATACATACATCTTAAAATAATATTGTGTTAACACAGTTATTAACCATTTATCAATAACTGATGAAATATCAAAAGAAAACTCCGCCGTAACAGTGTGAACACTGCCGTGACCAGGATTCGAACCTGGGTTACTACGGCCACAACGTAGGGTCCTAACCACTAGACGATCACGGCTATCGGAGCTGTTGACAAAATTTGCTAAATAAAACTCTACTTCACGCAGTAAACTGTCACACTTACACAATTACAATTGCGCAAGAGTAGCCAATATTTTAATATCATTTGGTGAATGCTAGTGATATAATACTTATAACTTAATTAAATATTCTTTTTTTTTATTTTTATACAAATAGACAACAGTCCATTATGTTTTTTATGATGTTAATTATAAATGTGTGAGTTTGGAGATACCAGTTCTCTAACGAGAGAAGATTGCCAGCTATTTAATTCAAGACCGTAAAGTTAATGCAAGAAATTTAGGACTTCCCGCCAGCACTCCGTTTAAGTAACGTATGACTCTGACTTGTTTGACCTGCAGCTTACACTCCTCAAACCATCTTTATAAATAATATCCCTTTTTGCCATTTCCTTACAGTGTTATACCTTTTCCTCAGTAAACTGCCACGTTTACATCTTTAATTCCCAATGGTGACGACGTCACGAAGTGACGGTATTTTGATTGGAATGTGAAATTGTATACATTCATAATGTATGCAATTATCCAAACACCTTACAATGCAACTTGTGAATTTATTATAAGCGTTACATGTAATACAGTATAGCGTATAAGTAAACATTACATATGAGTACATTAAAGTATAATTAGAAACTAGGCAAATGCTCATATAACTCATTACGTTGCTACTACTTGTATAAAGCATGTGAAGAATAAAAAAGAACTATTTAAAAGAAAACATATTTTTATTTTTACTTTTATTTTTATTTTTACAAACATCAAATAAACACCTCAGTACTGTTCATTTTAGTAATGATTTCTGAAAGTTCGAGACCACCTCTATTCTTAACGTGCTCTATGGTATGACGACGACATTCGAAAGACAAAATTGACACACTGTAAATCTATGCATTCACTCTCATCGGAAAGGCCTGTGGAGTTGATTAATGGGCGAAATTTGAACGATATAATTCTTCCAAGTAGCTATGAAAGTTTACTTGAGACAACAAACTAAATCAAATCGGTTTATTTTACTTGCCGACGTTCTATATCATTTAATTATAAAATATATCAACCGTTTATCAATGTCATGAATTTTTAAAAAATAAATTAGTAAAATTTAGAACAAACTTCAATAGCTACCTACCTGAGATGCTAGATTTAGGATTCGTAAGCTAATACTAGTAAGACAATAACTTAGTATGAAAATTACAGATTAGTAGAAAATATTAAATACTATAAATATGTACACTAATAGAGCAAATCCCAAAAATAATGATAGACAAAGATTATTTTAGTATTTTCAAAAAAGATTCTGTGTCTGCATAGTTATATTTACATAAATATTCTGATAGAATGATCATACATTTTTATATTTGTGGTTGTATGTACTTAGTACCTTATCAATTCTATTGTACAATACAGGTTCTAAAAATAAATAAAATCTTTGAATAATTCTATGACAAGCTGCCACATACTATGTGATTCCTCCTCTTATCTAATGGTATGTGGTTATAGGTAAGTTCAGTATGCTGTTTTAAATTGGTATGCAAACAAATAACTTAACTGTTAGTACATTACATGCAATGTTTAGCTGATGCGGGGGAAATATGAATAGGAAGGATGTCACCATCTTAAACAGGGCTCTTTGAACCACTTCTAAAGGCAATAATATTGCCTTTTTGCTGCACTACCCCATGAAGTCATGCAATACGTAACTATAGTTGGACACAACGATGAATACAATTACATTAATCATGTGTGATCGGATATATTGTGAAGATTCTTAATATTCTTATTCTTAAAAATATTACAGTACTAGGCTGATTGCAGCACGAACGGGCCGGCTCGACCGAAGCAGTAGTACCCTCCCATAGAATATCAACCTAAAGCAACAGCATCCGTGCTGTCGTGTTTCGTTGGTGAGTACGAGACTGGATGCTCATTGATGCAGGGGTGACAGTTGTAGTGTTTAGTGTGTACAATACAATACCACGATAACTATCATGCCTTTTACGTCCCCAAGCGAGGCGTGAAAAAGCATTTTACAAGGCCGCCATAGTATGGTTCACCATACTGAATTGTCTGCATTCGCAATGAGTTTGGTCCCTACAACTCTTGGATTCTATTTGTGCTTTCCATCGGGGAGAGTAGAGTCACTTTGGTAGGCTTTTAAAATAAACAAAAATCTCTAATAACATTAATTTTCGTATTTTTGTGCATAAAAAATCAACGTGTGCGATAATTCAAATATGTGTCAAGAATGACACCTGAATATGACACATTGCTGCATGCAAAGTCAGCGAATGCTTTTGCAGCTCCACATATGTACATCTTCGAATTAATAATAGGTATGTTAGTACCTCTCATTGAAAATAAAACGTATCCTGTTTTATGTGTATGTAGATTCTTATATAACCATATTAAAGTCACGGTAAAGCCTGTCTGAGCAAATTGAAAACCTCACTGCGAAATTTTGCTGTAAATATTAAAGCTGCGTTATCCGCACGATCCACGATATTATGAGAGCATTAGGAATCTTTAGGCTATAGAGATCGTTTAGGTACACTAGAAACAAGGTACAGCCAAGTCTACTGCTATGGGGGACACCATATTCTTATAAAACGTATTCCTTCTTGAGTGCTATTGCTTCATCATCATCATCATCAACAGCCTTTTACAGTCCACAACTGGACATAGGCCTCTCCTTAGCAAGGAAGTTTTGGCCTACTATACCACGCTGAGCAGACGGGTTGGAATAGGGTTTGTTCCACTTGCAGTGGATAGGGCGAAGATCAGCCGATCGAAGACGTCGCCGCCGGCTTCGGTTCCCAGTGCAGGTGGTCGTGTGTCGTATGCGGCGGCAACAGTTACGTCCGCCCCTGTGGCTGCTGCGAAGACGGCTAGAGCAGCAAAAGTGGCCTCAAATACGACTGTGGCAAAGACGGCGGCTCCTAAAGCTGGCCTAAGGATTACGGCAAAGGCGAGGGCTGAGTTCCCTCCGCTTCCCACTCCGGCACCTATATCTGGCCCCTCTATTTCTGCTCCGTCAAAAGATGGGTGGCAGGTAGTCGGGTCGGCCAAGAAATCCCGAAAATGAGGTAAGAAGGCTACCCAAAACGTAGCCTCTACCCCGCAGTCGCCATCGGTGGCAGTGGCCACCCAGAAGAAGCCGCGTAAACTACAGACGCCAAAGACTGCGGCTGTAGTGATCACTGTATCACCGGAGGCGGCAAACGGCGGGCTATCCTATGCAGCCGTATTCAAGAAGGCCCGGGATAGTCTCGCCAATAAATTTGGGAATGTAGGTGTCAAGATGTGCCTCGCCCAAACGGGAGCTAGAGAACTGGAGTTCCCTGGGGCTGATGGCGCAAAGACGGCGGATACTTTTGCCGAATAGCTGCGGAGTATATTTTCTGTTACAGATGGTGTAAAGATCGCCAGGCCTACCAAATGTGCAGAATTGCGAATCTCAGGCCTGGACGATTCCGTGACGGTTGAGGATGTCCGCGTTGCGATTCAGGAGAAAACCGGGTGCAACGCGGACAACATCAGGGTTGGCACTATCCGTCCCGATCCAGGAGGCCTTGGTGCGACGTGGATAAGTTATCCTGTAGCGTCAGCTAAGATTTTAGGCGATGCCGGCAGAATCCTCGTCGGTTTCGTGAAGGCCAGAGTCACAGTTCAGGCCGCGAGACCGATAAGGTGCTTCAAATGCCTGGCCACGGGACACACTCGCATCAAGTGCGATAGTTGTTTCGACTGCAGCGGATTGAGTTTCCGTTGCGGTCGACCGGGACACAAAGCAGCAGAGTGCTTTGCCGTCCCTCACTGCCCAAAGTGTGCGGCGGGCAATAGGCCTGCCAATTATCAGATGGGACAGGGGAGCTGCAAGTCTTTCCGCAGTTTTCGGCAAGCGTCGGAGGCTAACCAGTCGACCCAGGCTGCCTCCGATGTAGTTAGTGCGTCAACGTCGTCGCCTATGGAGGGGGCTGTAGAAACGATCCAGTGATGGATCGAGTCTCCAGCCTCCTTGTCCAGACGAACCTGAACCACTGTGCTGCGGCGCAGGACCTTTTTCTGCAAACCATGGTACAGTGGTCGATTGGTGTTGCCGTAGCCGCAGAGCCCTATTATGTTCCTCCCCGTCCAAACTGGTTGGGTGACCGGGACGGCTCTGTAGTAGTCGTCGGCTCCACGGCGGCTCATTCCCCACCCTTGTCGCTAAGAGACAAGGGCACTGGATATGTTGCTGCTGAGTGGGGGGAGGATCACCATATACGGTATATACTTCTCCCCCAACCGGAGTTTGAGCGACTTCGAGGTTTTCCTCAACAGCTTGGAGACCTCGATGCGGCGACTAAAGTCTGGGCACGTCCTTGTGCTGGGGGACTTCAACGCAAAGTCCATTGCTTGGGGTTCCCCCAGAACGGACGCAAGGGGTGAGGCCGTAGAGGAGTGGGCGGCCTCAGTGGGTCTCTGCTTATTAAACAGAGGCTCCACCAACACGTGCGTGCGTCGGGGGGTCGATAGTTGACCTTTCATTTGCTACCCCTGCTCTCGCCGCGCGGGTAAGGAACTGGCGTGTCCTGGAAGAGGTTGAGACGCTCTCGGATCACCTTTACATCCGATTTGAGCTCTTCCGGACCCAGGACCCCAGAAGGGGTCACGCTGCGTGGCGTTCTTCTCGCTTTCCGCGGTGGGCTGTAGCCAAACTGAATAGGGACCTACTAGAAGAGGCAGCCATTATTCACACCTGGCTGTCTCCGCAGGCTCCGACCTAGGAGGTCGACATGGGGGCTGGTCGCTTCCTCGATGCGATTACGCAGATCTGTGATGCGGCTATGCCCCGCATCCGAGGCTGTCAGCCTCCACAGAAGGAGGTTTACTGGTGGTCCCAAGAGTTGGCGGACCTCCGCGCGGCCTGTACTCGTGCCCGGAGATCCTTTACCCGTAGTCGGCCGCGACACAGCGTAGATGGCGGGGGGGACAAGCTTCATGAGGAGTACCGAGAGTCGCGGAAAACTCTGAAGCTGGCCATCGGCCGCGCCAAAGAAATTAAGCGTAAGGAGATGCTGGAGGGTCTCGATCGAGACCCCTGGGGTCGCCCTTATCGTGCGGCGCGACAAAAGCTCCGCACGTCGGGCCCCCCCTTACAGAAACCCTCCAGCCCAGCTTCCTGCAGGAAGTGGTCGAGGGCCTTTTCCCTTAGCGGGCGGAGCACACACCTCCATCGATGGCCTTCTTGGTCGGAGACGACGGGGAGAACGAAGGTAATATGCCACCCATTAGGGAATCGGAGGCAGGGGCGGTTGTTCTACGTATCCGCTCTAAGAACACCGCCCCTGGGCCAGACGGGATACCTGCCCGAGCACTGGCCCGAGCCCTCGAGCACATGTCGGACCGCCTCAGGGAAGTCCTGGACTCTAGCTTGGCGTCCGGGCGCTTCCCTGAGTGCTGGAAAAGCGGGAAGCTGGTCCGTTTAAGGAAGCCGGGACGGCCTGCCGATTCGGTGGCGGTCTATAGGCCCATCGTGTTGCTGGACGAGGCGGGTAAATTGATTGAGAGAATACTCTCTGCTCGCATCGTCCGGCACCTCTGCGAGGTGGGCCCCGATCTGTCGGACGCCCAATTCGGTTTTCGAGCGGGGCGTTCGACGGTCGATGCTTTGTTGCGCCTGAGGGCCGTTACCGAAGAGGCGGTGAGCTGTGGCGGCGTGTTGTTGGCGGTGTCGTTGGACATCGCCAACGCATTTAATAGTCTGCCATTTAGCTGCATCAGGGAAGCACTCCACTACCACGGGGTGCCAGAGTACCTGAGGCGGCTTGTGGCAGACTACCTTGAGGAGCGTACCGTCATGTACGAGGACCGAGATGGTATTCTGAGGCGGCGGCCCATGTCGTGCGGTGTTCCACAGGGGTCTGTCCTCGGACCACTCCTGTGGAATATGGGATACGACTGGGCCCTTTGAGGTCGTCTTCCTCCCGGGCTGGGCGTAATTTGCTACGCAGATGACACGTTGGTTACAGCCCGAGGGATGAACTTTCAAGAGGCGGCGCGCCTGGCCACCACGGGTGTCTCTCTGGTGGTGGGGCGTATTGAGGCGTTGGGTTTACGAGTGGCCCTAGACAAGACGGAGGCCCTGTAGTTTAATGGGCCCCGTCGTGGTCCACCCTCTGGCGCCTCCATAGTAGTCAATTCGGTCCTCGTACCGGTTCAGGCCCAGATGAAGTATCTGGGCCTGATCCTCGACGGCAGGTGGCTCTTCGACGAGCACTTCCGACAGCTTTCTCCAAAGCTGGTCGGCGCTGCTTCTGCCCTTGGGCGACTTTTGCCCAATTTGGGTGGAGCCAGCGTTGCGACGAGACGGCTATACACGGGGGTTGTCCGGCCAATGGCACTGTATGGTGCACCAGTGTGGGCGGCGACTCTGACCGCCCAGAATAGGGCTCGCCTCTGGCGCCCTCAGAGGATATTGGCGGTTAGAGCTATACGCGGTTACCGCACCATATCGACGGAGGCGGCGTACGCCTTGGCCGGAACTCCCCCGTGGGATTTGGAGGCGGAAGTGCTCGCCGAAATTTATCGGCGAACGGCTGACTTCCGGGCAGGTAGTGGCATACGGCCCCCGCCCGAAGAGATACGCGAGTGGCGAGAGGCCGCTCGTCGAGCCACGATGGCTCCTTGGTCGTCCCGGCTGGAGGGTCCACGTGCTGGCTTTACCGCCGTGGAGGCTCTCCAGCCGGTCATCGCCGACTGGGCGGGGCGACAGCATGGGACCCTTTCCTTCCGACTGACGCAGATTCTTTCCGGGCACGGTTGCTTCGGGAAGTATCTGCACTCGGTCGCCAGGAGGAAATTGAGTCCCGCCTGTCACCACTGCGACTGCAGTGAGGACTCGGCTCAGCACACGCTATTGAGTTGTTCCGCCTGGGCGGCGCAGCGTGGAGTCCTCACTGCAGTTATTGGAGGAGATCTCTCGCTACCGGCCGTCATACGCTCCATGGTCGGTAGCGACAGTTGTTTTACCACGGTCACAACCTTCAGCGAAGACGTTATTTCGCGGAAGGAGGCGGCGGAGAAGGCCCGGGAGGACGATATCCACTCGGACCCAATTCGCCGCGGGCGAACTGGGCGGCAGAGGCGCGCGTACCAGCGCCTCATGCCACCTTGAGTGTGGCCGCGGGTGGTCGGGTCGGGTTTTCTCCTCCATCCGCTACAATGGCCAGCCGCGAGGAGGCGACGTCCGCGTATGCCGTACATCGCCTAAAATAGAGAGTTCATCCGCAGATGGTGCCCGTGGTAGCGGGCAGGCGCTAGGAGGGATCTGGATGTCGTAATAGTAGCTGTTCCCGGATCCCTCCTATGTCAGGCGCACAGTGGCACACCGTGTGGTTTTAGTCGGTCCGATTCCGACACACCACCCCACCGTAAACCCCGGTGGGGTGACGGCCCGAGGGGGTTTCCACACGTTAAAAAAAAAAACAGTAGCAGTCGTGGGACTGCCGATAGAAGTGAAAACGGAACTATTAAGTTGAGAGTAATTAAAACTATATGCAAAAATTATATGAATTTTTTTATGTTTCATATATAGCTATATATAATATATAATATCATATATAATATATAATAATAATAAATTTCATGTATAATATATAATATCATATTCTCCATAGCTATAGATATACTATTATCAATAGCATGTCGGTGACGCGAACCGAGGATTTTACCCTCTACCAAAACGCTCAAAGCGCCTAAAGAAGTTTTCACTTCAAAAAAAAAAAAAAGGGTTTGTTCCAAATTTTTCTTCTCTTTGTAATGATGTTGTCTTGTATACTTTGTTCCCTTAGTCGCCTGTTACGACACCCACGGGATGAATAGGGGTGGTAACACTATGTATTCTTAATCCGACACGGACAGCACTTAGGTAATCCGAAAGTAGACAAAGTTGTATTGCCTTTATACCATTTGCTTTAAACTTGTTTAAAAGTTAAAGTAAGATATAGTGCCGAAAGCGTTGGCTAGGTTTAGGAAAACCTTAGTGGTGAGCATTCTCTCATCTAATATAGATTACTAGCTATGTGGTTATGTAAGTGATGTACCTACTGCTTGATTGGTTGATCTTTTTTACCTTAAGTCGTATTGATTCTGCGAATACAAATTATTGTCTTCAATATATTGTTAAACATTTCTATAATCAGAATATTCAATAACACCTTTTTGGGCTCGTCCGCAATAGCATACACGTAAGACCAAAGAGGCGGTTAGTTTGGACACCCGCACGCGTGGACTGTGGAAAATCCGAGCAGGCGACTAGTTGCTTATAATTTTCTCCAAGATTTTCGACAGTTATAATAATACTGAAATGGGTTTGATTTTATCTCCTGATTTGGAAATGTGTGTTAGTACAGCTTTTTTAAATTATTTAAGGAATATACTTTTCTCTAAACACATAGGTTAACGGGGAACTAATAAATGCTTTCCTGAAAACTTTTAAAATCATTATATACTATCCCGTCGACACATTTATGTTTCAATTCCGATATAATGCCTTATATTTCGTCTATGTCGATATCAGATGAAGGCATGAACTTGTTTCATTCCTGAGTGATAGCAGTACTTATTTGTGAAAGATTTTCTGCAAGATTTTTGCACATGTTTACAAAATGGTTGTTGACTTTGTTAGTTGCTTCAGACGGGCTTGTCTCGTTAAGTAAAAAGTCTAGGAGCTGTTCGAGATTTCTCGACTGGAATGTATTATTTTTAATAAATTGTCAGACAGGCTTATAAATCGTAATAAATTGTCCTTGTGGTGACGGATTAAGAATACATAGTGTTACCACCCCTATTCATCCCGTAGGTATCGTAAGAGGCGACTACAGGAAAAAAATATTTAGGAAAATATCTCTACAAAGAGCAGGAAAACTTGAAACAAATCCTTTTTTATTTTTTTTTTTAACGTGTGGAAACCCCCTCGAGCCGTCACCCCACCGGGGTTTACGGCAGGGTGGTGTGTCGGAATCGGACCGACTAAAACCACACGGTGTGCCACTCTGCGCCTGACATAGGAGGGATCCGGGAACCGCTGCTATTACGACATCCAGATCCCTCCTAGCGCCTGCCCGGTACCTCGGGCACCATCTGCTGATAAACTCTCTATTTTAGGCGACGTACGGCACACGCGGACGTCGCCTCCTCGCGGCTGGCCATTATAGCGGATGGAGGGGAAAACCCATCCCGTCCACCCGCGGCCACACTCAAGGCGGCATGAGGCGCTGGTATGCGCGCCTCCGCCGCCCGGCTCGCCGACGGCGAATTGGGTCCGAGTGGATATCGTCCTCCCGGGCCCTTTCCGCCGCCTCCTTCCGCGAAATTACGTCTTCGCAGAAGGTTGCGACCGCGGTAAAACAACTGTCACTACCGGCCATGGAGCGTATGACGGCCGGTAGCGAGAGATCTCCTCCAATAACTGCAGTGAGGACCCCACGCTGCGCCGCCCAGGCGGAACAAACCGCTAGCGTGTGCTGAGCCGAGTCCTCACTGCAGTCGCAGTGGTGACAGGCGGGACTCAATTCCCTCCTGGCGACCGAGTGCAGGTACTTCCCGAAGCAACCGTGCCCGGAAAGGACCTGCGTTAGTCGGAAGGAAAGGGTCCCGTGCTGCCGCCCCGCCCACTCGGCGATGACCGGCTGGAGAGCCTCCACGGCGGCAAATCCAGCACGTGGAGCCTCCAGCCGGGACGACCAACGAGCCATCGTGGCTCGACGAGCGGCCTCTCGCCACTCGCGTATCTCTTCGGGCGGGGGCTGTATGCCGCTACCCGCCCGGAAGTCAGCCGTCCGCCGATAAACTTCGGCGAGCACTTCCGCCTCCAAATCCCACGGAGGAGTTCCGGCCAAGGCGCACGCCGCCTCCGTCGATACGGTGCGGTAACCGCGTATGGCTCTAACCGCCAATATCCTCTGAGGGCGCCAGAGACGAGCCCTATTCTGGGCGGTCAGAGCCGCCGCCCACACCGGTGCACCATACAGCGCCATTGACCGGACAACCCCCGTGTATAGCCGTCTTGTCGCGACGCTAGCTCCACCCAGATTGGGCAAAAGTCGCCCAAGGGCAGAAGCAGCGCCGACCAGCTTTGGAGAAAGCTGTCGGAAGTGCTCGTCGAAGAGCCACCTGCCGTCGAGGATCAGGCCCAGATACTTCATCTGGGCCTGAACCGGTACGAGGACCGAATTGACCACGATGGAGGCGCCGGAGGGTGGACCACGACGGGGCCCATGGAACAAAAGGGCCTCCGTCTTGTCCAGGGCCACCCGCAAACCCAGCGCCTCAATTCGCTCGACCACCAGAGAGACACCCGTGGTGGCCAGGCGCGCCGCCTCTTGAAAGTTCATCCCCCGGGCCGTGATCAATGTGTCATCTGCGTAACAAAGTACGCCCAGCCCGGGGGGAAGACGACCTCGAAGGGCCCAGTCGTATCCCATGTTCCACAGGAGTGGTCCGAGGACAGACCCCTGTGGAACACCGCACGACATGAGCCGCCGCCTTAGAACACCGTCTCGATCCTCGTACATGACGGTACGCTCCTCAAGATAGTCTGCCACAAGCCGCCTCAGGTACTTTGGCACCCCGTGGTAGTGGAGTGCTTCCCTGATGCAGCTAAATGGCAGACTATTAAATGCGTTGGCGATGTCCAACGACACCGCCAACAGCACACCGCCACAGCTCACCGCCTCTTCGGTAACGGCCCTCAGGCGCAGCACGGCATCGACCGTCGAACGCCCCGCCCGAAAACCAAATTGGGCGTCCGACAGATCGGGGCCCACCTCGCGGAGGTGCCGGACGATGCGGGCAGAGAGTATCCTCTCAAACAGTTTACCCGCCTCGTCCAGCAACACGATGGGCCTATAGGCCGTTACCGATTCGGTTGGCCGTCCCGGCTTCCTCAATAGGACCAGCTTCCCGCTTTTCCAGCACTCAGGGAAGCGTCCGGACGCCAAACTAGCATCCAGGACCTCCCTGAGGCGGTCCGACATGTGTTCGAGGGCTCGGGCTAGCACTCGGGCAGGTATCCCGTCCGGCCCGGGGGCGGTGTTCTTAGAGCGGATCCGTAGAACAACCGCCCCTACCTCTGATTCCCTGACGGGCGGAACATCGTCCTCGTTCCCCCCGTCGTCTCCGACCACGAAGGTCATCGACGGGGGTGTGTGTTCCACCCGCTGCGGGAAAAGGCCCTCGACCACTTCCTGCAGGAAGCTGGGCTGGAGTGTCTCTGTAAGGGGGGGGCCCGACGTGCGGAGCTTTTGTCGCGCCGCACGATATGGGCGACCCCAGGGGTCACGATCGAGACCCTCCAGCATCTCCTTTCTCTTAATTTCTTTGGCGCGGCTTATGGCCAGCTTCAGAGTTTTCCGCGCCTCTCGGTACTCCTCATGAAGCTGGTCCTCCCCGCCTTCTTCGCGGTGTCGCCGCCGACTACGGGTGTAGGACCTCCGGGCACGAGTACAGGCCGCACGGAGGTCCGCCAACTCCTGGGACCACCAGTAAACCTCCTTCCGTGGAGGCCGGCAACCTCGGATGCGGGGCATGGCCGCATCACATATCTGCGCAATGGCATCGCAGAAGCGACCAGCCCCCATGTCGACCTCCTCGGTCGGGGCCTGCGGAGACAGCCAAGAGTGAATAATGGCCGCCTCCTCTAGTAGGTCCCTATTTAATTTGGCTACAGCCCACCGCGGAAAGCGAGAAGAACGCCGCGCCGCGTGACCCCTACTGGCGTCCTGGGACCGGGAGAGCTCAAATCGGATGTAGAGGTGATCCGAGAGCGTCTCAACCTCTTCCAGGACACGCCAGTTCCTTACTCGTGCGGCGAGGGCAGGGGTAGCGAACGAAAGGTCCACTATCGACCCTCCCTGCTGTCGCACACACGTGTTGGTGGAGCCCCTGTTTAGTAAACAGAGGCCCACCGAGGCCGCCCACTCCTCTACGGCCTGGCCCCTAGCGTCCGTCCTGGGGGAACCCCACGCAATGGACTTTGCGTTGAAGTCCCCCAGCACCAAGACGTGCCCAGACGTTAGACGCCGCATCGAGGTTTCCAAGTTGTTAAGGAAAACCTCGAAGTCGTTCAAACTCCGGTTGGGGGAGAAGTATACACCATATACAGTGATCCCCCCCCACTCGGCAGCAACATATCCAGTGCCCTTGTCTCTTAGCGACAAGGGCGGAGAATGAGCCGCCGTGGAGCCGACGACTGCCACGGAACCGTCCCGGTCACCCAACCAGTTTGGACGGGGAGGAACATAATAGGGTTCCGCGGCTACGGCAACACCGATCGACCACTGTGCCATGGTTTGCAGGAAAAGGTCCTGCGCCGCGGCACAGTGGTTCAGGTTCGTCTGGACCAGGAGGTTGGAGACTTGGGCCATTACTCGACCGTCTCTACAACCTCCTCCATGGGCGACGATATCGATGCACAAACGACGTCAGAAGCAGCCTGGGCCGACTGGCTAGCCTCTGACGCCTGCCGAGAATTGCGGGAAGGTTTACAGCCTCCCTGCCCAATCTGGTGATTGGCAGGCTTATTGTCCGCCGCACACACCGGGCAGTGAGGGGCGGCAGAGCACTCTGCCGCCTTGTGCCCCGGTCGACCGCAGCGGAAACATAACCCGCTGCAGTCGAAACAACTGACGCACTTGGCGCGTGTGTGCCCCGATGCTAAGCATTTGTAACACCTCATCGGTCTCGCCGCCAGGACTGTGATCCTAGCGCTCACGAAACCGATGAGCAGCCTGCCGGCGTCGCCTAACATTTTGGCCGACGCTACGGGACAGCTGACCCACACTGCGCCAAGTCCTCCTGGACCGGGGCGGATGGTGCCGACCCTAATGTTGTCCGCGTTGCAACCCGTCTTCTCTCTTACTGCAACGCGGACATCCTCGGTCGTTATGGAGTCGTCCAGGCCCGAAATGCGCAACTCTGCGCACTTAGTAGGCCTGGCGATCTTAACACCATCCGTGGCCGCAAACATGCCCCGCAATTTCTCGGCAAACGTGTCTGCTGTCTTGGCACCTTCGGCTCCAGGGAACTCGAGAACTCGAGCTCCCGTCTGAGCTAGGCGCAGCCTGACACCTACCGCCCCGATGTCATTGGCGAGACCAGCCCGGGCCCGCTGAAAAATGGCAGCGTAAGACAGTCCGCCTTTAGCCGCCTCCGGTGAAACGGTGACCACCACCGCCGCAGTTTTGGGTACTTGAAGCTTGCGCGGCTTCTTCGTGGCGGTGACTACCACCGATGGCGACTGCGGGGCAGAGGCTGCCTTTTGAGCAGCCTTTTTACCCCGCTTTCGGGATTTCTTTGTCCCCCCGACTACCTGCCAACCATCCGTGGAAGGGGCAGATATGGAGGGAGCAGACGTGGAGGTGCCAGGTACAGCGGCTGGAGTGGGGAGCGGAGGAAATTCCGCTCTAGACTTAGCCGCCGTTTTGGGCCCTGACCTCTGTGCACCCGTCTTAGCTACTACTTTAGCCGCCGGTAGTGTCCTCGACGCGGCCGCAGGAACAGCAGACACCGACGCCGCAGGAACAGCAGACACCGACACCGCAGGAACAGCAGACACCGACGCCGTCGCCGCATAGGACACACGACCGCCCACAACGGGAAGCGCCGATGTGGCCTTTGGTCTATGTGCCGCGAGCGGCGGTCGGACGACAGGGGCTGGAGGTAGTCTCGCCTCCAAACCAGCGAGACGTCCGTCCATCATGCGCCACACTGCGTCTGTGATTTGGCGCAGGTGGGCATCAGCGATGGTACCGGGATTGATAAGGGCAAGCGACTGAGACGGACTTTCTCGCTCAGGGCGATCCGCCCGGAATTGGGCAAACTGCGCGCTCAGCTCAGCCACCTCCCGTGTGAGATGGTCGTTGGCCGCTTGGAGACGAGCCACGTCCCCAATAAGGGTCTCAACGACCCCCGCAACTGCAGAAGAGGAGTCCTTAAGGGCCTTTACAAAAGCACCCTTAAGGTTACTCGACTTAGTGGCTACCTTGTGGATGATAGCCACCGCTGCTTTCGCTCTCTCTTGCATGGACGATGGCGTTTGGGGCATAGAATCCCCTGCCATCGGCTCCTTGATCTTAAGCAAGAGATCTGCGATCTCCTCCTCTGCAAGTGCTTCGCCGTCCGCCCTAACCCGCCTATAGGCTTCCGCCTTACAGAAGACGGAGCCTGACGGGATCGAGACCGAAGTTCGCGACCTTCCTCTACGGCTGCTGGCGACTTTAGGAGGCAACATCTCCTGGGACGTGTCGCTCTCCTCGTCCCTGGAGCGCCCGCGTTTTCGGGAGTCGCACAGCTCCGCTTCCATCGGGTTACCTCCCGTGCCATCCGACGAACATGTCGATCTGGAACGCAATCGTTCCGATGTTCTGCGGCTCCCAGCAGTCATAATGACTTCTGGGAGCCTCATCGACATAGGCGTCCCAACCGATGCGTCCTTTATATTGGACGAGAAGTCGTCCAATCTTACGCTTTTTTCCTTCTCCTTTTTCTCCTTCTCTCCTTCTATATTTATTTTATTGTTTTTATTTTGAGATTCCATGTTAGACCCACGAGTGGGGGAGAACTACAGGTCGACCCGGGCAGAGATCCCCCGATACCCGGGCAAGCGTACATTTATGCCCAACCGAGGGGTCCGCAGGTGCCCCGGCTGGGAGTGCGCTTACGACTGAACAACCCATCAGCCATGCATCCCCTGGTCACGCACCAGAACACGGGATTCGGGGTAATTTTTTATAGAGGTTTTCTTCCTCGCAGTCCGGGCGGCTAAGCCAAGACCCTCGCCCCCGCTTGGAGTCGCAAGACTCCAACTCGGGACTACGATATGTCGACGGCGGCAGGGAGACTACGTCTCCTGATGCCTACTCGGTGGCAGTGTGAGTGCACACCGAGCCCGTCCTACCTTTTCCACCGCTGAGCGGAGGAACTCCGACCCTAGCAAGGGTCCCACCATCGTGATTTTTTACCGAGGTTTTCCTCCTCAATGCTCCGAAGAGCGAAGAACCAACAGAGGATCCGACAGACACGCCCGCTCTGTTGGACCATCTCTCGGCCGAATTGCCGAAGAAAATGGCTTCCTCTTCATGCTAGAATATTAGCCGCTGGCACTGATGAACAACACCATCGCCAACGTTTCCAGGGTGCACCACGTGGAGGTTTTCTAGCCCAGCACCCCACTTGAAACAAATCCTATACCAACCCGTCTGGCCAGCATTGTATAGTATGCCAAAACCTCCTTGTTAAGGAGAGACCTATGTCCACCAGTGGACTGTAAAAGGCTGTTGATATCAGACAGGGTTGCTATCTTCATCGTCTTTTGGATGTTTTTTTTCACGTTGTGATTTTTTTTTTCTTCTTTTCATTAATTTTATATTTCCTCGAAAGATTACCACATAAATTCCTATAGATAGAACTATGTTATTGGGTTTTAATCTGCATTTTTGGTAGGTATGTTTCAGTGTCTGATGCAAGGAACGAGTGCAGGTGTTATTTGTGGTTTTTATAGTTTTATGTTTTCAAAGTAGTTTTATTGTGGCAGTATTTCATAATATTGCGTGAGCGAATTAGGAATGAGGAGATTCACAGACGAATCAAGGTCACCGATATTGCCAGTATAATTAATAAGCTTAAGTGGCAGTGGCTGAGATGATGAAGATGAGATAATGATTTCATAATATTGTACTTTGTAATGAGTTAGTACATCAGTCCAAGACAACACTTGATTCGTCCGCATTGTAAACGAGGGTCAAAGTAAATACTGCCTGTATCACTTTCACGGCTTTTAAGAAATGAAATAATGAATTTATTTTATATTTTTATATTTTTACATGTCAGACTTTACAGCTAGAAGGCATTTAATAAGACTCACTCTGGAAAGAAACACCGAAATAAACCACAGAGGTGTATTTTGTTTCAGTCACTGAACGATCCACGTCGTTTTGGAACCACTGAATTCCTTGAATCTCTGCAGTTGCGAAGAGATATCGCCTCTATGGTAATCCTCTATCGCCTTTATCATGGAGAGTGTTCTGGTAAACTCATCCACCTGATCCCATCTTCTCCGTTCCTCTACAGGACAACTCGTGCTGGCTTTGGAAGTCACCGTTTTAGTATGGTACACAGGGTAGTTACATGCGCTCCCAAACTAAACAGTTCGGTTTTCTTTAACGTATATCAACTGGTTTGTTGGAAACTACGGATATTCATAATTGTTTTCATCAAGCGGTGTAGAGTCCCTTTGGTGGGCTCTGAAAAAAAATTAACATAACTTAGATTACTCATTATTAGACAAGATGGATTCTATAAAATCACTATAGTAATAAATAAGGAAACTTAGGGGCCAAACTTCTAGGCAACTGGCTATTTGGGTGACAGAATATTTGACTGTATATTCCTTATTGCAGTGCCTTTTGATTCCATTAATTTCCTTGACGAATTCTGTTTATAATATAACAAACAAATATATCTCACTCCCAGAGTGCGCTTCTGGTGATAAATTTGCAAAAAAAACTCAAAATGAAAACTCCGCCGTAATAGTGCGAACACTGCCGTGACCAGGATTCGAACCTGGGTTACTACGGCCACAACGTAGGGTCCTAACCACTAGACGATCACGGCTGTCGGAGCTGGTATCTTATAAAATTAAATTCGGCATTGCTTCGCCCAAAGACTGGAGCACTTTCACAATTACAATTGCGCGAGAGTTGATACAGAATTACATCATTTGCGAGTACTTGCGATATTGGCCTTTGGACCTTGACGTTATGAAATGGTCTCTTATAACGTAAGTAAACATTAACAGAGTAATGACGTCAGATTTGCTACCAAGGGAGAGTAGTTTCCATGCCCACCCAGTAACACTAACATGCAGCATGAATTGACTTGTAGTACATTTATATGCTGCAGGTGACTTGCATAATAAATATCATAGACAGACAGCGTCGAAAACATAGAATTTAAAAATCTAGACTCGATTCATACCCTTTTTTCTCACAACTGGATTTCGATTTTATACGTGGAGTGACAACTGTCAGATCTCCACAATCCAAGTACTGGGTGATGACGATGTTATGTAGAACTACTGTTTTCGATCTTTTTATTGCTCCAACAGTGGATATGACGATTAACAAAGATGCTGAAATGACAACTAAACAATTCTAGACTCGGTTCATACCTAGATCAAACGTATAATACCGTGTCATTAATTTTAATATGCATAAAATTCTAAAAATATTAATATTTAAATATACTGCAATTTGTGATGCATTCCACGCTGGCGACTGTCAATGATTTCGACTGGTCTGTCGATCTAGTTGTTAGTGATCCTGACTGCTAAGCGGAGGTCATGGGTTCGATTCCCACCCAGGAAAAATCAGTATGTGATGAACACGATCTTTTGTTCTGTGTCTGGGTGTAATTTATCTATAATATATATGTATTTAGAAATATATAAGTATGTTTATGAGTAGTTTGCCTAGTTTGGTATCGGCATTGTGTGAGATGTGTGAAAAACGTGATTTTAGAGGATTTATGCATATTGATATTCACAGTAGGAGTATTATCATTAGAGTACGATCAGTATTGAACTTAATTCGTAAGTATTTAATTTGATATTTATTAAAATAAAGTGTCCATTAAATTATTTGATACTAATGATTGATTAATGATACTAATGTCACAATTAGACTACTCACTAAGCGACCTATAAGTGTAAGTGACATTTTCACCAGTCAAATAGTATGAAAAAAACTAGTCTATTGTCATTTTAACATTGTTCTGACTAAAAATCTAGAAGAAGAATGTTTAATATTATAGGTAAAGAAACAAACTATATTACAATTGCCATTGCTCACTTATTAACTTACATTAATTCTTAGTATCTTAATAAAACTCAACTTTTTTAGAGTTATAACAAGAAAGCCAATTTTACATTCAAATTTATCCCGACCTGCATTTAACAATGTACTATTTAGTGAAATAATTCATCTACCCTTAAATTACGAGTATTGTTTGTAAGAATAGAGGCTATTGGCATCATTAGTGGTTGGCATAATAGCATCAATAAATGCGACTTCACAGTCAAGTTCCTAAACAGGAATTGTTGTTATTTTACTGTATAATTAAGAGTTTTTAATAGCCGGTTACAGTCTATTGCTAGAAATAGGTATATAACATTGCACGTCACTCGGCACGATTTTAGGTTTCTCACAATTCACATACCATAAGGGTCTCTAAGGCGAAACGGTCACATCAGGAATAAGGTGATCCAGTAGAGAACTATGTCCTTCGATATACTCCACCAGATTAGCAAGCTTAAGTGACAGTAGTCTGTCCAAGTCGGGAGGTGGCTCTTCGACGAGCACTTCCGACAGCTTTCTCCAAAGCTGGTTGGCGCTGCCTCTGCTCTTGGGCGACTTTTGCCCAATTTGGGTGGAGCCAGCGTCGCGACGAGACGGCTATACACGCGTGTTGTCTGGTCAATGGCGTTGTATGGTGTGCCGGTGTGGGCGGCGGCTCTGACCACCCAGAATATGGGCACGCCTCTGGTGCTCTCAGAGGATATTAGAGGTTAGAGCCATACGCGGTTACCGCACCGTATCGACGGAGGCGGCGTGTGCCTTGCCTGGAACTCCCGTGGGATTTGGAGGCGGACGTGCTCGTCGAAGTTTATCGGCAAACGGCTGACTTCCGGGTGGGTTACGATCCCTGCCCGAAGAGATACGTGAGTGGCGAGAGGCCGCTCGTCGAGCCACGATGGCTCATTGGTCGTCCCGGCTGGAGGCTATACGTGCTGGCTTTGCCGCTGTGGAAGCTCTTCAGCCGGTTATCGTCAAGTGGACAGGGCGACAGCACGGGATCCTTTCCTTCCCACTGACGCAGGTTTTTTCCGGGCACGGTTGCTTCAGGAAGTATCTACATTTGGTCGCCAGGAGGGAATTGAGTTCCGCCTGTCACCACTACGACTGCAGCGAGGACTCGGCCCAGCACACGTTAATGGTTTGATTTGCCTGGGCGGCGCAGCGTGGTGTCCTCACTGCAATTATTGGACGAGATCTCTCGCTACCGGCCGTTATACGTTCCATGATCGGTAGCGACAGTTGTTTTACGGCGGTCGTAACCTTTTGTGAAGACGTAATTTCGCGGAAGAAGGCGGCAGAGAGGGCCCAGGAGGACAACCTCCACTCGGACCCAATTCACCGTCGGCGAACCGGGCGGCGGAGGCTTGCGTACCAGCGTCTCATGCCGCCTTGAGTGTGGCCGCGGGTGGACGGGACGGGTTTTCCCCTCCATCCGCTATAGTGGCCAGCCGCGAGGAAGTGACGTGCGCGTGTGCCGTACGTTGCCTAAATAAAGAATTTATCCGCAGATGGTGACCGCTTCAGCGGACAGGCGCTAGGAGGGATCTGGATGTCGTAATAGCAGTTGTTCCCGGATCCTTCCCATGTCTAACGCAGAGTGGCACACCGTGTGGTTACAGTCGGTCCGATTCCGACACACCGCCCCGCCGTAAACTCCGGTGGTGTGATGGCCCGAGGGAGTTGCCACTTGTTAAAAAAAAAGGATTTGTTTCAAGTTTTCCTTCCTGAATAGTTTCTTCCCTTAGTCGCCTCTTACGACACCCATGGGATGAATAGGGGTGGTAACACTATGTATTCTTAATCCGTCACCACACGGACAACTGTGTGAAACCATTTTATATAAACAAAAGTTTGTTCATTATTGTGAGAAGCTTATTTCGCGTTGAATACGAATTACACGACACATATATGTATACATAGATGCACTTACTTTATTATAAATTGTAATAGTTTGTATTGTTAATCGATTATCATCATAAACTACAGAGTTTAGAGGTCATAAATATAAAGTAATATATATATTTACATCCCTAGCAGCCATACTTATCAAAATTTCAACATTAACGATAACTATGTTGAAAATTTTACGTCGGAAAACCCATTTTCACTGCTGAGCTATAAAAGTCAAACTACCTTATTAATGGATTTTACACGTCCGTATTCTTGTACTTGGATTGCGGAGATCTGATAGCTGTCACTCCACGTACAAAATCGAAGTTGTAAAAGAAAGGATATGAATCGAGTCTAGATATTTTTTTTACTTTTAAATATTTGTCGCTGTCTGCTTCTGATATATATTATGCTAGTCACCTGAATCATACAAATACTTGTGCTACGAGTAAATTTATACCATTAGTTTGCTGGGTGGGAATCGAACCCACCCTCACGTGGTAGCAAATCTGACGACATTACTCTGTTAATACTTACTGACGTTACAAGAGACTATCTAATAACGTCACGTACTCGCAAATGACGTAATTTTATATCAACTCTCGCGCAATTGTAATTGTGAAAGTGCTCCAGTTTTTGGGCGAAGCGAAGCCGAATTTAATTTTACAAGATACCAGCTCCGATAGCCGTGATCGTCTAGTGGTTAGGACCCTACGTTGTGGCCGTAGTAACCCAGGTTCGAATCCTGGTCACGGCAGTGTTCGCACTGTTACGGCGGAGTTTTCATTTTGAGTTTTTTTTGGGCAAATTTATTACAACCAGATGAGCACTCTGTGAAGTAAGGATACAAAAATATAGAAAATTTATTTATTTGTTATAAACGGAATTCTAGAAAGAAAATTAATGGAAGGAAAAGGCACTGCAGTAAGGAATATACAGTCAGATATTCTGTCACTCAAATGGCCAGTTGCCGAGAAGTTTGGTCCCCAAGTTTCCTTATTTATTACTTTAGTTATTTTATAGAATTCATTGTGTCTAATAATGAGTCTGTAAAAATTTTCCTATGGTAGACTATCAAGCTATTGAATGCTCATCTTCCAATACCTTATACTATAATATTAAGGAACCACCTTATTTACGTTAGTGGTATAAAAACTTAGTTTTCTTATTATAACATGAATTAATCTCGATTTTACCGTTACCAATTGTAAGTGAAAGTACTCTGAATGTTGTTAAATGTGGATTAACAATTTGCGACAACATTCACCAGTTCCAACAGCCGTGATCGTCTAGTGGTTAGGACCCTACGTTGTGGCCGTAGTAACCCAGGTTCGAATCCTGGTCACGGCAGTGTTCGCACTGTCGCGGCGAAGCTTATGTTTTGACATTTTATCTGTTGATAGTCTGTTGAAGCAATGTTATAGAGAAACAATTATTTTTTTTAAAGCATTTTCAACTTAAATCTTCAATGTATCCTTTGAATAAAAAATATTATATATTACTCTTAGATTTACAGGATTCTTTATTACATGACTTTTCTTTTATCTTCAAAGATCGAAAAGAAATCGCTAGATGGTAAGAATGTAAGCGCTGCTTACTAATCGAATGAAAAGCAAGATAAGCTTGATCGCCTGTAAAACAAGTATAACTGAGCAATTGAGACTTCACAATCAGAAAATTCGTATATATTTTTAAAATATAAGGGACAAATGATGACACAATGACCATAGACACCTATAACTCTTAAATAAAATGTCGACTCTAAACTGCAGGTACAGCGGTTTGGGGCTTAGGGATCTCTTTAATGTTGTTGGAAAGAACATCGTTTTAAATGAGAAAACAATTGATTTAGTTATAAGAACTTATCTATATATATATAAAAATGAATTGCTGTTCGTTAGTCTCGCTAAAACTCGAGAACGGCTGAACGGATTTATCTTATCTTGGTCTTGAATTATTCGTGGAGGTCTAGGGAAGGTTTAAAAGGTGAGAAAAATTCGAATACTTCCCGGGAAAATACTCAAAACAGCATATTTCTATTTCCCATACAAACGTTTTCTAAATAAAATGGAGAGTCAATTTCTAATTTATTACCCCTGCATAAAGTTCAAATTCGCGTGCACGTTGGAGAATCTAATATCGCGTTCTGAAACTTGACAAAAGTGAAAGTGAATCACGAACGCGACAAAATTGCATAGTCTCAAAATACATAGTACATAAATAGTGGTCGGCTTCGAGAAACTCAATTTTAGCTAACTTCAGTTGTTAAACTGTCTGATTATTTTTTTAATAAGACTATATAGAAATCGAAAGATAAATCTTAAGTTTTGTCACAAATTAAATTATAAATCTTAAGTTAAATTTCTGAACGCAATCATAATATTTGACATTAGATTTGACAACCAACTAATATGTCAATCCATCCTGTCGCATTTCAGAGCACGGAAAAAAGTATTACGATATTATATCTATCTTTGTGGCTATGTGCGCGAGAACTTTCTTTACTTTGGTGATCCTTTGTGATAGTGACATTCCAAGTAAGGTGCTCTTTTACTGCTAAATGAGCGGGAAATTTTCTCACTTTGATTAATTACAATTTACGATGCCGAGGAGAAGACGACCTGACTTAGGTCGTCGTAGTCAATCAAATGTGCGAAGAGCTACCTCACGTGCTAACCGCACTGATGACCAGAGACAGACAGATCAAGAAAATAGTCGTATTGCTATGTCAGAATTGCGTTCTTTAGTGAGTGACAATGTAGGAGATAGGCTTAGAATGCAACGAGTTCGTGCACATCAAACACAACAACAGCAAGCTAGATATAATGAAATTGAGCGAATCCGCAGACGCAGTGCTCCTGTGATTCTTGAACGAGCTGCATTCCACTATGATCCGGCAATTGATTATTGTGCCGACAAATCGGTAACAATTGGGGAAATGAAAACAATTTGTAAATATTGTAAGGCGTTAAAATACACTGGTGAATCTACTGGATTATGTTGTGCTGAAGGCGAAGTAAAATTGCCACACTTGGTCCCACCACCAGATCCTTTACGCTCTTTAGTTTCTGGGATTGGAAATGATTCTAAGCACTTCTTGACCAACATTCGGAAATATAACAACTGTTTCCAGATGACATCATTTGGTGCTACACATATTATACAAGACAATTTCATGCCCAGTTTCAAGGTATTATATAAGAATATTTTTTTATATTATTCAAGTTTGTACTATATCGGAAATAATTAATGGACAAGTTTTAAAAAATTACAGATTCAAGGACAAATTTATCACTTACTGGGAACTCTGTTACCACTACCTGATGCAGATCATCAATTTTTACAAATTTGTTTTATGGGAAATTCAGATGCGGAAATTAATAATCGTTGTGCTCACAATCCAACAGTGAAGAGAACCATTGTCCAACAATTACAAATGTTTCTTCATCAGTATAACAATTTAGTAAACATGTTCAAAATAGCATTGGATCGGATGCCATCTGATAGCCATAATATTATTATTCGAGCTGACAAAACACCTGCCGATGAACACACAAGGAGGTTCAATTCACCTACCATTGATGAAGTGGCTGTTGTCATTGTGGGAGAAAATTTACAATCTAGAGATATTGTGCTTTATCGTCGGAATAGTGATTTAAAACGTGTATCTGAAACACACAGGAGTTATGATGCACTACAATATCCTTTGATCTTCTGGAAGGGGGGAGATGGATACCATTTTAATATCAAAATGGTAAATCAAGTAACAGGTAAATGAATTGAACAAGATTAAATAATATTTTTAAATTCAATTCATCTAAGTAACAATTTAAACAATTATCATTTTTGATTGCAGGTGCTGAAACCAACAAAAAAGTTAGTGCTATGAATTTCTATTCATACAGACTCATGATCCGTCAAGGTGAAGTAAATCATATTTTGATGTGTCAACGACTTTTTCATCAGTTTGCAGTTGATATGTATGTCAAAATTGAGACTGAACGATTGACATACATCCGTTTGAACCAACGACGGCTACAGTCAGAGGAATACATCCATCTCCGCGATGCTATAAATGCTGATGGCAATGTGAATAATGTAGGAAGAATGACAATTTTGCCAGCTACTTATATAGGAAGCCCACGCCACATGCATGAATATGCTCAGGATGCTATGTCATATGTTAGGCATTATGGCCGCCCAGACTTATTTGTTACATTCACATGTAACCCAAAATGGTCCGAAATCGAGAAGGAATTACTACATAGCCAAACACCAGTTGATAGACATGACATAACTGCCAGAGTTTTTAAACAAAAATTAAAATCTCTCATGAATTTCTTAATAAAGCATTGTGTGTATGGCCGAGTCCGTTGTTGGATGTACTCTGTAGAATGGCAAAAGCGTGGATTGCCACATGCGCACATTTTAGTATGGTTAGTGGACAAAATAAGGCCCGATGAGATTGATTCCATAATTTCAGCTGAAATTCCAGATGAAATAGTTGACCCAAAATTGCATGCAGTAGTTACCAAACACATGATACATGGACCTTGCGGACATTTCAACTACAACTCACCCTGTATGGTCGACGGTAGGTGTTCCAAGCGATACCCAAGAGACCTGCTTGCTGAAACCATAACGGGAAATGATGGATACCCATTGTATCGTCGGCGATCAGTTGCGGACAGTGGGCGATCGGTAGTTGTGAAGGTAAGAGGACAAAATGTTGATGTAGACAATCGTTGGATTGTGCCATACTCGCCAATATTGTCCAAAGCTTTTGAGACTCACATCAATGTGGAATATTGTAATTCTGTGAAGTCGATAAAGTACATATGTAAATAAAGGTAGTGATATGGCTGTCTTCGGTGTAACCAATGCAAATGATGAAATATCACAGTACCAGATGGGTCGCTATGTAAGTAGCAACGAAGCTATTTGGCGTATTTTTTCATTTGCGATCCATGAAAGACACCCTACAGTAGTCCATTTGGCAGTCCATTTAGAAAATGGTCAACGAGTTTATTTTAATGAATCTAACGCGGCAGACAGGGCGGCACATCCACCGTCGACAACATTAACAAGTTTCTTTACAGTCTGTCAAACTGATGATTTTGCTCGCACTTTGCTGTATGCTGACATGCCACGCTATTACACATGGAACGCATCATCGAAATCGTTTCAGCGTCGAAAACAAGGAACACCAGTTGAAAGACATCCAAATGTATTTGCTTCAGATGCTCTGGGTCGCATCTACACAGTACATCCAAATAACGATGAATGTTATTATTTGCGGTTGTTGTTGGTGAATGTTCGTGGTCCGACATCGTTTAAACAACTGAAAACAGTTAATGGACAGGTGTGTGCGACTTACCGTGAGGCATGTCAACTATTAAATTTACTTGAGAACGATTCGCACTGGGATGATACGCTCAAGGATTCCGTAATATCTTCGTCGCCGCATCAAATTCGTACATTGTTTGCGATTATCATATAGACATGTTTCCTCTCGAATCCAAAAGATTTGTGGGTTAAGTATAGAGATGACATGTCTGAGGATGTTTTGCATCGTGTGCGCCGTCAAACTTTGAATCCTACACTACAAATGACTGAAGAAATTTACAATGACACATTGATCATGATAGAAGATATGTGTTTATTGATGGCAAATAAAGTATTGTCGTGTTTGGGAATGACAGCACCCAATCGTCATATGCACGATGCATTAAACCACGAGTTGCAAAGAGAATATCAGTACGACATTGAAGCATTGGCCGAAACAGTTCGTACAAATGTTCCACAATTAAATCAACAACAAAGAATTGCGTACGACACTTTGATAGAAGCTGTGAACAGTGGATCTGGTGGAATTTATTTCCTTGATGCTCCCGGAGGAACCGGAAAAACGTTTTTAATTTCATTGCTTTTGCCGAGGATCAGATCGCGAAATGATGTTGCTCTAGCGTTGGCTTCATCTGGAATAGCTGCAACTCTGCTAGAAGGCGGGCGAACTGCACATTCTGCCTTGAAATTACCACTAAACATGCAAATCACCGAAACACCAATTTGCAACATCGCCAAAAATAACGCAATGGCCAAGATCCTACAGGTATGCAAATTGATTGTTTGGGATGAATGCACAATGGCCCATAAGAGGTCACTGGAGGCACTGGACAGAACGTTGAAAGATCTTCGTGACAACCAAAATATTTTCGGTGGGGCCATGATTCTGTTGTCAGGTGATTTTCGTCAGACTCTTCCAGTTATTCCCCGATCAACTGTTGCTGATGAACTAAATGCATGCCTAAAATCATCAAATTTGTGGCAGTACGTAAAGACACTCCACTTAACAACTAACATGCGAGTATTTTTGCAACAAGATGAAACTGCAAATGTGTTTGCGAAGCAGTTGTTAGACATTGGAAATAATAAAGTTGCAGTGGACACCTCGACCCGATTCATCACATTACCTACAGATTTCTGTCACATCACAGACTCAAAAGTGGAGCTTATTCAGCGAGTTTTCCCAGATATAGCGCAAAAGTTCAATAACCATAATTGGCTGGGTGAACGAGCAATATTAGCAGCGAAAAATAAAGATGTCGAGGATCTTAATGTGACCATTCAGAATTTACTTCCAGGACAGTTGCTTTCCTTCAAATCAGTCGACACCGTAATGAACGAGGATAACGTAGTCAACCATCCCACTGAGTTCTTAAATTCACTTGAATTGCCTGGATTACCACCTCACAATTTGCAGTTGAAAATAGGATCAGTTGTCATCATGCTGCGTAACATTAATCAACCTCGACTATGCAATGGAACAAGACTGGCTGTGAAAAGACTGATGAATAACGTCATTGAGGCGACAATCATAAAAGGAAAATACAAAGGAGAGGATGTCTTGATCCCGCGTATACCGATGATTCCAACGGACTTACCATTCGATTTTAAACGCTTACAATTTCCAGTACGTCTGGCCTTTGCGATGACCATAAATAAATCGCAAGGACAGTCGTTAGAAGTTTGTGGAATCAACTTGGAGTTTCCCTGTTTCGCGCATGGACAATTATACGTCGCGTGTTCGCGCGTCGGAAAACCGTCTTCTTTGTTTATTTACGCACCACAAAACAAAACAAAAAATATAGTTTATGAGAAAGCTTTAAATTAATTAACAGACTGTATTTTAACAGTGTGTGTCTGTGAATATCAAATTTAAACCTTATAAATAGCCAATATTTCAGGAAAACTCTGTTTTCTAAGTAAGCAACATGATGTATCGAAAATAATAATAAAACTTCATGATTTATTCAATAAATGCTTTTCTATTAAATACGGATTCGATTTGTTTGTTTTAAAATCACTTTATACAAAAGATTAGGTCTTTTATTTATCGATGAGGCAGTACGAAGTCTGCCGGGTCAGCTAGTCCTTACATATATTTATATAAATGTTTCTAATGCATCAATTTATTAGTTTGTCATTCTACGACATTTTAAAATACACCATCCAAGACTAGTGTAATCATAGCAGAAATGCCGCATACACTTAGGACATAATTGCAACTTAATTTATGCATAGACTCGTGCATATTACTTACGACATATTACTTATGCATACAGGGTCTAAAGTCACACATATATTTGTGTATAATTTCTTAATTACGTTCTAAGGTTCTTACAATAATTTTAATATCTGGTTTTTATATATTGGAGTTAAACAGCATGCTCTGGCATCTCCAGAGAAAACAGCTCCTTAGCGTCTTTTTACTAGTAATAGGATAAGAACATACTAAATCAACAATCGTAGTCAATTTTTTTAGTGGGTGTGGCAACACCTCTAATTCAAATTGACTAAATCACACGATGTGCTATCCTGTGCCTAAAAGAGTTGTGATGCGGGACCAATTGTTGTTGATACATCAAATGCACTTCAAGCACCTGCTCGCAGTAGCGTGGACTCTATTATTCAGTAATACTTTCTGTTATAGAATACTATATGTAATTACAATGTCAGTAGATAATGCTTACCGAAGATGCGGTTATATTGTAGGTCTCAAAGCGTCCCCGCCATGAAGACGATGACATCTGCAAATCGCAAGTGAGAGAGTGCATTCGCCATTGATGTTACATATACGCATCTCAACATAGTACGAGCAAGTAGGACTTTTTAATTTACTTATTGCGACTTAGAAAAATTAGAATTCTAATTAATAATCGGGTTTGGGCACGACGTATGGGTTAAACATCTGTGTTTAACTCATACGTGGTGCCAATTTGCAACAAGACCTGTCCATCTTTATCCATTCCATCTTTATCAGTGATGTTCTCTTAACCAGTTCTCTACGCAGGAGATATTACAGAAGCAGAACCGTTTTACGTCCTCTGCAAAGCACGGAGGTTAAAACTCATTAGCATTTTTCAAATCAGAAAAAAATCAGTAACACTTTTCGGGCCTAACTCGAACCCGAGGCCTTTTGACAATCGCAAACACTAACCACTTGAACAACGAGGCAGTCGTTTAGTACTCTCAGGACAAAAGGTTCCAATTGGTAACCTGACAGTCCAGATCTCACTTCAAATCTGAGACATATCGAGAGTTCTTTCAATGAAATAAGCTCGTCAGAGAATCATTTCAGCTTGCTCGAGGTAAGAATGTCTGTTAAATCTAGTTTTAGTTAATTTTGATATTTGAGCTCTCCGATAAAGTGTATCGGTTAAACTTGTCTAGTATTGGTTAGAACGTGGCATTATATGTGTAAAATGAAAAAAAAATTAGAAGTGTATGTAGTGTAAAGAAGGTATAGTTTTCATTTAATAACTCTACATGAAAAAACTCATTATTTTTATATAAAAAAGGAGGTGATCTCAGATAAAGTAATATTTTACGATAGCTACTGCAGTACACATTTTTAAAGAAAAAATGTACAAGTAATACAGAATAAATTCACGACAGCACATACCCTCCAGATACGCCGTGAAACCGTTTAAATATAAAAGCATATAATTTATTTTCGGAGGCTTTAGAGATTAACTGGATAAATGATTGTAAATAAGGAAAACGTTGATAGATAATATGAATGCTAGATATAGAATTAAACATGTTTTTTTTTAATATCATTTATCATCACGCTTACGCATATAATCACATCTTCGGTAAAACAAAGGAATATTTTTACTTTTTAAACTAATTTTACATTATATTTTTGAGCCATATTGCTTCAATTAATGTCGTCTAATAATGTTGATATTAGCTTTACCTTCTGTTGACATTAAGTCAAACTTAATGGAAGTGTGTGGTGCTGTAAATAAGGTGCCATTTTTAAATCCTTATCATTTTTTCATAACTGACATTTTAATGGATGTACCTCATCCATGGGATACGGCAGGGAAGATTCCGGAAGTTGGTGATGTGTTCTTGGAGCTTCTCCTGACTATCGAGGTAGGCCGCCATGGAGTTTAATGGGTACATCGCTTCCCCGGAGTCAGACATACACCCTCTGTTTCCCCAACCGAGTGTATATTACGAAAAGTATTCTCCGCGTAAAGAAGAAGTTTGTTTTATTGGAAGTGCGTGTACGAGTATACATGAATCAATAATTAAAACAGAACTGTTCACAAAATATTTCTACGAGTGTTTTGTTATTTTTTTTCTTTTTTTCTTTATTTTACACTTATTTTTACGTAATATATTCTTTCATGTTAAACATATGTGTCGTGTCACTACTCTATGTAGAGTTAGTAAATTACTAGGAAGAGTTATCCTTTTTCCTGCATGATACAATGATATCAAACTCTTGCACTGTCGAAAATATCTTGTGACAATAAAAACAAGGAAATGCAAAAGTATAGTTCCGTACGTACGACAGTGCGAACACTGCCGTGACCAGGATTCGAACCTGGGTTACTACGGCCACAACGTAGGGTCCTAACCACTAGACGATCACGGCTGTCGGAACTGGTGATTATTGTCGTGAAACCTGGTAGTGTGTTGAACAAAACGTTGAGCACTTTCACTTTGAGTTTGTGATAAAATGCGCAAGAGCAGTACATTGTCAGTGTTAAAAGTAATAATGGGTAGGATGTTTAGCAAGGAGAACTAATGATTTGCAATTTGGCATAAGAATTTTCATAGTTTTCATGATGATGATGATGATGATGTCCTCCTCGACGTATCCGCCGACGGTGACCCTATGGCATTCTCCTGGCGTGTGCACGGATGTGACTGGCAAAACCAAATTTCGTCCTGAATGTGCGGTTACAGGTAACGCAGCAGAGTTGACCGCTTTCATTGCGCGTGTAGTCGTAGACAGGCCTCGGCTGGGTCTTTCGCGAGTGCCTTCTCGCATCAAGCTCTTTTAGACGCTGTTGCTCATACTTGTCAACTCCGCGGAATAGTTTTCATATAGAGATTATGGACCTTAAAGTACTGCATTAGACATTCTATAACAGTGTGGATAGAACTACTTCGCCTTGCAAACTATCAAAGGAGTTTTGAACTATTTGAGTTTATCTTATCGTAAAAAAAATATATATCTTGTTTCTGTTTTGACATTTCTTCTATGATTTACTGTTATGTGTCACCATGAAACAGTTTTCACTTTTACGTTTACTTTAATAACCAAAACCATGTGTTAATATATGTTATGATACCAGCAAAAATTATACGCCGTTATGTGAGTCTGACCGTGACCAGGGTTCGAACCTGGGTCACTAAGGCCACGACTCCTAACCTAGACCTAAACCAGATGACTTTCGTTTTTGTATCATACACTAATATAAAGCCATAACTGCCCTATTGGTCTAGTGGTCTCGGTTTGATTTCTAAGTCGAGTCAAAAAATATTATTAAGTTTTCTGATTAAAGAAATACTTAGTATTTGCCCGAACTTTGAAAGTTAGGGTCTTAACCTCCGAACTTAGGAGAGCACGAAAAGCTTGCATCCGATCTCTCCCCGATCGTGTCAAATAACTGTCCCATCCGATTGTGAGAGTAAGGGAACAGAGAGTGCACCTGAGTTTGCGCACACACCTATGTACTATAATATCTCCTGAGAATTTGGCTGTTTTCCGTTGAGACTGGCCGGAAATCGGTTAGGATTACATCATCATTATAAAGCTACTTATTTTTAAGTTTATAGTAGTCTTTATTACTGGTCATAATAGAAGAAAAATGCATGCATACTTCTGAATAAACTTAGCATTGGAAATCCTATTGTTAAATGTTTAGAAGCGAGTTTCATTTAAAAAGTAAGATTTCACTAAACTTAAGTACAACAATAAAAAAGGTACGCTCTTAGCTCGTTTCTGAAATTTATATCACTTTAGTAGCATTCTTGTGCAGCAGAGGTACTGTACTCAACTGGCAATAATGCACAAAAGCTGTATTTTCAGTACCTCCCACATAGCTTCACATACATTGCCATTTCAATATTACAACGGGTTCTATTTTCTTGTAGTTTGCATTTCCTTTTTCTCGAATTTTCTCTTTAATCAAGCAAACATAAACTTTGGTAAAACTTTAGTTAAATAAAAAAGAAACTCTCTTAAATAGTGATTGAATTAAAAAGTAATAAAGAGTTTCAAAGGCTGTCTTCGGGTTTCATTACTTTGGATTCCTCAAAAGAAAATGTATGGGCCCAAACTTGAGGCGTTTTCTAATAGCTGCTGAAGAATTCTATTATCCATCTCTTAGCATCAACCAAAAACCGTACGCCGTTTCAGGTACCAGTAGCCGGGGAACCAAGTGCACCCCAGAAATGAAATTCCTTGGATCCCGGAGTACTCGTACCTCGGGCCATCTATCTACGATCTGTAGATGACCCCTTTTCTGACCCCAAAAGAGCCCGTACTGTGCTACGTAGCGCGTTGCGTTACCACCCTGGCCTGTTTCTGCTAGGGTAACAATTGACGTCGCCTGTCAGCCCCAGGCTTGCTCTTATGGAGGACGGAGATTCAGTAATTCGCACATTCAGCAAATAGTAGAGATTTAGTTATCATCCTGTCTGTCTATGACTATCCTCAGTATTTCAGCCGCCCGTAGATGAACTCCATAGGTTCTTATCAGTTTCAGGATACATTTATGTAAAACCAGTTTAATTCTTAGCGACAGCTGTAAAGTTTTAGTTGGAAAACCGGGTTATTTTACTCACTTAGATGCCCAATACAGTTTTCTTTATGAAAATATGTTTATTCCGAGAATAGTTTTGTATCTTCGCAACGAAAGACGGTTTCTAGAGCTTTTGATAGAATTGTAAGTATGCTGATCAACGAAATGTGATGTGAAAGCCCATTGGCATCCAAAGGTCATTCAAAGGTCCAATTAACATGTTCGATTAAAGAATCAAACATGTTAGAAGTGATTTCCAAAAGGAAATTGGTTGTTGATATTAGTTGTTGCATTAGTTGAATTATGTTAGTCATTAATCCTTTTTTATCATTATTGTTTGTAAATGTTGTAATTCCATTGGACTCTTTTTGTTAGTGGGTATTTTGTTATTCGATAATTACTTTATTTCATTTTCTGAACTTCCGTTTTTCCATTTTGTTTTATAAGTTTTATTATAAGAGTTTATTAGTTAAATAAATTTTATGTAAATATTTTAAAAGAATTATTATTACATAATTATTAAAAAAATAAAACGTTGCCTAGCTAATTTTATAATGTGACGTTATGTGCGCGCATCGTAAAAGTTTACTTTCATCATTTTTAACGCGCCAAAAGAAGTATAATCTCAAAACAAAAATCTATAGCAGCAGCCATAAAGGACTATTTGTCTACGAAACTACGTTACTCGTAGACTTTCGTCGACAAGTAGTCCTGCGTAGCCAATGAAAGACATAAATGTACATGGAAGACCAGATTCGGTGGCTTGAATCGATGATTGATCCTCCCTTTGTGTTGACATGACACCCTTTCCTCCACATAGTAAACTTCTATCATAAATTTTAGCAAAAACGTGTTTTTAATTGAAATAAACATAATATTATTATAATATTTTTTTCAAATTATGTATTTTTTATTTTACATTCACAATACATGTCAAAGATTTTTTTTAAATATTTGTCGGATTCATCACTTTTTGAATAAATCCAAAAGTTCAACTTATTAAATTAGTATGTGCACCTCTATCCACGCGCTCAGTAGAAAAAATATTCGTAGCCTATAAAAACTTGTAGGCTTGTAGCTTACGTATGTAGCTAAAGCTACAAAGGATTATTTGCCTACGAAAGAGTTAGTAAACTTTTGTAGACAAATAGTCCTTCGTAGCCAATTAAAGGGATGCGTAGACGACCAAAACTCTGAAGCTACGACTTTATAATATTATTTCGAATACTACAGAGTAACAGCAAGTTTTATGTTTTTATTAAAACTTTATTATTTATTGTTTTACTTTCTGTTGGAAGAGCAAGATTTTGTACATACTCACCTGATACAGTCGACGTTTGTGAAATAATTATAAATTACTTTATTTATTTTCGTCAAGAATATTTAAACGTTCGATGGGAAAAAAATTTATCGCAATCAATAATATTTTAACACATTTTCAATTTGCTTTTACAGTACGAATACTGCTGAATTATATGAAGTTTAAAAGAAGAATAAAAAAAAATCAATTAATCATGAGAATATATTATTCGTATCGTAAATAAAAGAAATGCGAAGTTAAAATTGATTATATTAATGATATTATTTGAGTAGGAGACTTTTAAGAATAAACTTTTGTGGTTTCTGATGCGAAGATTTAAGTTTATTAATCTAAAAATATTTCAGTTACGTTAACATTCAATGTTTTAGTAATTTTTTTGTTATATTTTCTAGAGAAGTTTGTTTATAATCCGATTAATATATGTATTCTCATAATTAATTGATTTTTTCTATTCTTCTTCTAGACTTCATATAATTCAGTAGTATTCGCACTCTAGTGGTGGTGCTTTCGTTTCGATATTTTATTAATTGTTTTCTGTTCAAGTTTAAAATTTTGGTTCATACTTTTTACAAACTACTCTGTGATGTAAGAATGAATAACTGTAATAAATAAATAACACACAAAAGTATGTATTCAAAGGATGTTAAAGTTTTTTTTTTTTTTTTTTTAACGCGGGGAATGCTTTTCGCACCATAAACAGGGAGGGACGAAGGGCGTCTGAGGGACTCCCGGAAAACCGGTCTACCTACTAAACCCCGCGGCGGCCTACCTCGGCAGTTGGGAGGAGCTCTAGGCACGCATTAGCGGCTTCTAGAGTCCTCCCTGCCGTACCTCACAAGTGAGGTACATCTCGGGCACCTCATGCCCCAGGGGCGAGACGCTATCACACCTCCCATCGCCCTGCGCAGTAAGAGGTAGAACAGCGCCCCGCCCCAGACGACACTCCCCGGCCGCACCGGAGTGTCACCTGACTCGGGTCATTTGCAGCAGTTACAACGCCCCAAGATGTGACCGCAGCGACCCTTAGGCGGCGACTAGGGAGCTAGCGACCTCTGCCGCGTCCCCTTCGCCGCCTCCTTCGAGCGGGATCAGCCCTTTCCCGATCTCGCTCTGCGGTCTCATAACCTGCTCATAGAAGGAGATCGCGGCTTTCCATCCTTCATGACTCGCCAGCATTGCCGCGATCAATGCTGACGGTGAAAGGTTTCGTCCGATCCGTCCGACCAGGACTCGACGCTCAGACTCCTAAGCAGGGTAGTCCTCCAGCGTGTGCTGGGCGGAGTCCCGTTCGGACTCGCAGTGGTGGCATTGTGCCGTAGCCTCCCGTCCTATTCGATTCAGATACTCGCCGAAGCAGCCGTACCCGGTGAACATCTGGGTCAATCGATAGGTGACACAGTCGGTCCTCTCTATCCACGCTTCGAAGTTCGGCCGAACGGCTCCGACGACGCGTTGGCTAGCACAGCCCTGAGTTTCGAGCCGTGCCTGCCAAGCCACCAAAGCTTGCTTATGCGCGTTCTGCCGTAGCATTCCGGGCTCATGATCTGGCGCGGCCTCTTCAGCATTCCGACCGACAGAACGAATTTAGTCGTAGACCATCGCGTCCATGTCGGCCAGAATATAGAAGGGCGGAGATCGCGCCAGGATCGTCGCCGCCTCATAGGAGATTGTGCGGTAACCCCGTATGATCCGTGTGGCCATCAACCGCTGCAGGCTCCTGAGTAGGGCCCGGCAGCGGGAGGCACCCGTTAGATCATTAAATCAGACTCGGGCCTTATGGCCTAATTCCCCATAGCGGAAGCAACGCCCACTTCTGTCAGCGTGGCCCGAGCATTTTACCCTGACGTGCCCCATTTCAAGACACTGGTAGCATTGTAGGGGCCTCGGTGCTAATGCTTCGGTACGGACCAACGCCCAACCCACCTGCAGACGTTGGGCGGCCGCGACTTATCGTATTGCCGTAAGTGGGCCACGGACCCAAACCGTTCCCAACCGGGCTGCCGTTTTGCGTATCTCTCCGACCTTGATGTCGGACGGAGAGCAGCCACCCGCTGCGGCTATTGCCTCTGCAACTTCGGTAGGAGTGATGGATTCATCTAAATCCATCACTCGTAGTTCGGCCGTTTTGCACAGCCGTGTAAATCGCACATCCATGTCGCCCATGACTGCACGCAAGCGTTCGGCCAAAGCATCTACTTTGACAACGCTATCCGGCCCGGGGATCTCCAGTATAAGGTCCCCTGTGATCGCCTTACGCTGCCGAATCCCGCCCGTAATTCCCAGTTCCGCTCACTTTACGCGGGACTTTGCTGCTTGCATTATTTGTGCCAGTGAGTTACTGGATTCTGGAGGTACCATGACCACGACGGCGGCGTTATTGGGAGGTCGTGGTAACTGTGGCCTCTTCTCCTTCGGGGCGGGTGCAGTAACTGTGCCCTCTCTCGCAGCAGTAGCCTGGGATTTTCTCCCAACAACTTGGGCCCGGGTTCCCCCTTCCTGCCTTACCACTGGTTGTGTCAGGGTCACTGATCCCAATGCCTGCCTTATTAGGGGTTTTGCAGGGATCAGCACTTGCGCAGTCGACCCGTTCAACTTTTTCTTTTTCTCCTTTTTTTATCTCTTTTTTTTTTCCTCGGAAGGAAAGAGAATTGTGGCTGCAGCAACCGGCTGCTTCGCCACTGGAGCCCGTCCTTGACCTAGAGGAGGTCTAGCACCTCTCTCTGGGAAAAACCTATCTAAAAGCCCGGACTGGAATCGGGCAAATTCGCGGTTCATGATAACCTCAATTTGTTCCCAGTCCGGTTGGTTTGCCCTTGCTAGGGCTAGTGGCACCGCTGAGCCGCTTGTTGAGGCCTGTTTGGCATTGACAGAAGGCAACGGGTTTTCTTTTGTTGTCTTTGTGGCCGCATCACTTCGCATCGTGGCCGGAGATGGTGCCACTGACTTTACCCGGGTGAGGGATTCGATCTCCTGTTGGAGATCCCTCACCTGGTTAGTCAGTTCTACTATCCTATTGGATAAAGTTTGCGTCTGGTTCCGGACAGACGCTTCTTCGCGCTCGCGTGACACCACTTGATTGCAGAGCTCCTTAATGCCACCCTGCAAAGTTCCCAGAGCCTGGCGAATGGAGCTTGTTAATTCCACTTTGGTGCTACGAGGTCTGTCCAGTATCTCCTGGACCTCAGCCAGACTAAAGAGCATTTGGGCGCCAATCTCTGTTGAACTCAGCTTGGTAGTTTTATCCTCTGTATCTGGCTGGTTTGCGTCACTGACACTGTGTGCCCGTTTCGCATGACCAGACTCTTCCTCGGCCTCGAGTTGCGAATTCCCGCGCTTCCGAGGCTGTCGAGGTGTTTCCTTCTCTGACCTTACCGAGGCTGAGCTATCGCTCTCTTCCGCTCGCTCACCTCCATCTACAGGAAGCGGAGTAGTGGATCTACTTAAGACTACTTTTAGTGATCGTGACCGAGGCCACAACCGCCGTTCTTCATCTTCTCTCGCCTTCTCCGTTCTTGATCTCAAAATTCCAGTTCTCGTTAAGCCAGTATCGTTGTTATATCGATCCGTTATTTTTTTGGTTTTACATTCATTGGAGTCCATTTCTAATCCCACGAGTATGGGGGAAATACGGTCCGTCCGGGCGGTGCCCCCTTGCTCCCGGATAAGCCTATATACTGTGGAGGTCGGCCTGTATCCACAGGTTTTTACGACTTTGTTGTCTGGTATTATAGACTGTCCTTGTCATGGGCCGGCCAATCAAGGCAAGCCCTCCGGTCAATAGGTTCTCAGCGTACCCTCCTAGAGCCACTAGTTGGGTCGTTGATGAGCACCTGTTGATTACGGAACGCGAGAGGGTGGCTAGTCCTCTCTCACCGGCGGCAGCACTAATGCCTGTCAGTCCCTGCGCGAGCAGTGGACCGACCCGCCCCTGGATTCCCTATGAATCCTGCCTCGGCCCCTACCGTCACTCGTCTAGTCTCTTCTGATTGGACAGAAGAGTACCGAGAGCGTTTATCCCCTTTGAGCCATCCTGTCCCTGAGGTTTTTTATAGAGGTTTTCTCCTCGTGGCCAATCTCCTACGCAGGTTAAAGGCCCCCGCTCCCAATAAGTTGGCGTCCGCGGGTCAGGCCGTCCGTTTGCTGGTGTTCAGCATTGACCACGGTCAGTCATTCCGCACAGTGCGAGAACTTCAACGGTAGTCCCGTCGCCCCTCTCGTGGCCGTCGAGCCTCTCTACCCATGCCAGGAACCACATTAGCCGCGCCAGTAATATAAGTTCGCGTGTACCACCTTCCGCGTGCAACTGGTGGTCGTTGCATTGGACGCCGTGGTTTGGTCTTTGGAAGGCAAAAGGATGTTAACCTATCATTTCTTTTCTTTCTATTTGACATTTATAACTATCCACAAATTTTGCATCAGAAAAAAATATTATAATCATTCCACAAACGTCGACTATATTACGTGACTATGTACAAAAAACTTTCTTTTCGAACACAAGGTACGAGTAAAACAACAAATAATAAAGTTTTAATAAAAACACAAAACTTTCTGTTACTCCGTAGTGTTCAAAATAATATTATAAAGTCGTAGTTTCAGAGTCTTGGTCGTCTACGTATCTCTTTATTGGCTACGAAGGACTATTTAAATGCAAAAGTTAACTAACTCTTTCGTAGACAAATAGTCCTTTGTAGCCTTAGCTACACACATCAGCTACAAGCCTACAAGTCTTTACCATATAGGCTACGAATATTTTTTCTACTGAGTACGTAAGTAGATTTGTTCTATAGAAGATTTACTCGTATTTTAAAAGAAGTTAATTTGTAGCACGCACTAATTGGACAAATTGAACTTTTGAATTTATTTGAAAAGTGACGAATCCATCAAATATTTAAAAAAATATTTTTGACATGTATTGTGAATATGAAATAAAAACAAACATTATTTGAAAAAAATATAAACAAATATGTTTATTTCCTGTTAAAAACATGTTTTTGCTTAAATTTATGATAGAAGTTTATTATGTGGAGGAACGGGTGTCATGCCAACACAAAGGGAAGGATCCTCCGACCGGCGAAGCGATCATGCCTGGCGGGCCACAGACAATAGGCTACAGGCCAGAGGCCCGAAATACAGGCATATTTGCAAAATCAAAGCTCCGCCGTAACAGTGCGAACACTGCCGTGACCAGGATTCGAACCTGGGTTACTACGGCCACAACGTAGGGTCCTAACCACTAGACGATCACGGCTATCGGAGCTGGTGAATGTTGTCACAAAATACAACACTGCATTGCATCCAAAATGGAGCACTTTCACTAACAATTAGCTGCGGTTGCGCAGTTGTTGTACAAAAACTGGCTTGAATAACAATTTGCACAGAGTTACTTAACTGTGTTCAAAGAACATTCAAAGGAACCAAAGATTCGTGGTGATGCTGCACTTGATTTGAATTCATATATGTACACTAGAAAAATTTGTAAATTCCTTTTCTAGAAATTACGAACTCTGTATAGTGTGTTTTATTTGCACATACTTAATAGCTATGGCGCACGTTTGATGGACTACATTTGTTTATGCTTACTGCCTCTTTTTGCAAAACCCCGAGTGCTCTGCTGACCTTAATGGAATAGCTAGACAGCAGGAATTTGGAATAGGCTTAAGGTTATGTCATCATAAAAACCCAGCCGTCACGATACACGTTGGATTTCGTTCGAAGTAATACTTCAGTGTTTGTGTGTAAATAAAATTACAGTAGCAAATATTTCTGACATTTGACACAACGTCATTTAGCTTCACACTAAGTAGAGCTTCTATGACAACGGCTAAATTGACTGATAGAATACTTATCTTCCCTTTTATATAAATGAATGAAAATGTCCGAACTCTAGAACTAACATTTAATACTCTCAGGTTCGATTCCCGGGTCGGATCAAATGGTTGTATGATCTGGAAATAAGAAGAAAGTTCGTAATGTCTAGAAAAGGAAACTAGCGTCCTTTTCTAGAAATTACGAACTTTCTTGCTGCTTTCGGTAATAAGTGTTGTCTGGCACATACAGTGAATTTGTCCTGTACAGGTTCCAATCTGTTTATGTGCACATCATATGTGGGTTTTCAAATTTATGAACAATACTCGATGATGCTACGAACGTATGGACAATAAAGATTTTTATACTCGTAAATTGAAAGCATGATCTCATTATAAAACGTGGCATTTTATTGACTTTATTGGTAATATATCTTTGTGAATTTTAAAGGGTTATTTGGTGACGTGTATTACGCCTAGATCATGGATGTTCGATTTCGTCTACTTGTTTAAGTACTAATCCAGTTGGAGTAATTAAAGTTGTCTATTTCGAATTTACAAGATTTTGAAATTATTAAGTAGGTTGGGCTTCAAAGGTACAAGTTATCGCATATGCCAATGTGGGAAAGTTTGTGGAAAACTATTTTATGCTTAATATAATCGAAAGTGGTATTATTTACCTTACTTGGTAGTAAATTAATATCGAGTCAACCTGACCTCTTGCCTTGTATGAGAGTAACAAATGCAGACTTCCATATCTTGAGGATGAAACTTTATTTAAATGAGCATTGATACAAAATAGTAATCAGTTTGGTCAATAATTTTTCACAACTAACAGTAAATAAGGTTGATTAACAAATAGTCAGGTCCGGCTCCTTTTATAAGGTTTACTGACTTGAGTAGCTTGTGTACAGTGCACGGGATAATCTTTATGTAGCCTATCGTATGTGAGCATCACCTATGCTCACATGATTTGAGTGCGTCATAATCACCACATTCGTAGAAATATTTTATTCGAAAATTAGTGATAATAAGTAATTTGTGGTGAGCATCTTCAAGTACTAGGAGAACTTCGCAAGTATTAAAATGCTCAGCTGAATATCACACATACTTGAGTCTAAAAATCTGTTGTTTATGTTACGATATAAGTTGAATCTTTAACAATTTACTGCCGGACGTAGGACTCTCACTACACAAAAAAAGTTGTAGGAAATTACACATAGCATTAAAACTGCATGTGCCTATTCTAGTAAAGTTTCTAATACTATGAAATGAAAATACCACGTACGAAGTAGTTAGTGCACTTTTACGATAAAATTTTATGGTTTCCAATAACAGTCTGAATGGACAGGAAAACGACTAGGGATTGTAATTAGATAAAGTAGGTCAATTACAACAATATAAATATAAAACAGCAATATTGCAAATCATATTAAACAATTTTTACAAAGTCACATTGTGAACTAGAATTACAAACCCTGAGTGACGAATGTTGCCTGAACAAACAGTAGGTAAGAGGTGGAAGAATTTCTCTTATATTTACTCGGGGCGATAGATTGAGGTAGTTTATGGCAGAATTTGGTTTGGGTCTCACCATAAACGAAATCTTTCAGGATATCAGTAAAAAGAGAATTTAATAAAACGAATTATGTCGGCAAGTTCTAACTTTTAACTGTAATAATTGTCTATTAACACAATAGAATCGTTTTATTATATTCAAACATAAGTCAAACTGAGTGTTTGAGTGTTGAGAACGATATATTATAGGACTAACTTCAGTTACTTTACCAAATATTTGCCATCGAATAAACATAAGGTGCATAGAAACAACAAAACGCACCACAAACTTTTCACATAAGTTTCACGAAGACGCTATAATAACGATTGACAATCTTGCAACCTCTGACCTACATATAGATAAAGTAATAATATATTTTTATCTGTTTTCATAAAATATTTCATTGAATTTCTTTGTATGTATATTGTAAGGCTTTTGGACGCAGTACTAAATGAATCATATCACACAAATACTTCACTTGGACATATACCTATAAATATTGTAATAAAGAAAAAAGAAAATTGTTAACTGCAAATAACATTTATTACTTTTACAGTGTGTCAGTTTAATACATAAATATAAAACAATTAAAAATATAAAAAGCTTATTCGAAGTGGTCTCCATTGGCTGCAATACAGTCCTTTAAACGATGAGGCCAGTTATCAATAGAAGCACGCACTCTTTCCATGGGAAAATTCTTCACTGCCAATCGTATAGATTGTTTTAGGGACTCCAAATTATCATGGCGTTTAGAGCAAGCTGTACTCTCTAAAACTGACCACAAATCATAATCCAGCGGATTAAGATCGGGACTAGACGACGGCCAGTCTTCAGCTCTGATGAAGTCCGAAACGTTCGATTCCAACCAAGACTGCGTGGACCGAGCTTTATGACCCGGCGCCGAGTCTTGCTGGAAGGACCATACTTGGTTATTGAACATGGTGATGTTAAGGGGCTTAACTACCTTCTCAAGAATGGTATCTTGATACACTTGTGCCGATGTTTTGATACCTTTTTCACAAAAATATGGCTCAGTCACTCCTTCATAGCTAACACCCCACCAAACCATCACTGAAGTCGGATAATGTCCACGTTGCACTCTGTCGACTAATTGGGAAGCTTCCTTAGAGCTTTGAGCATAAATACGGTCATTTTGTTTGTTAAAATGTTGCTCAATTGTAAAAATTTTCTCATCCGTAAACAAAATTTTTCTGTGACCTCCCTTTGCGTACCGCTTCAGTAGTTGTTTCGATTTTACCACCCTATTCTTCTTTAAATTATCAGTTAAGAAATGGCCAGTGCGTCTCTTATAGGCTGCAAGTCCTAAGTCATCTTTTAAAATACGCGACATGGTTCTAGGTGCTATCTTCATTTCCCGAGATAAAATCTTTTGCTTTCGGACAGGATTTCTTCGAATTCTTTCCCTTACTGCTTTGACCACCTTTTTCGTACGAACACTACGTGGACGGCCAGATCTTTTTCTGTCACAAACAGAGGAGGTCTCATTGTACCTATTAATAGCCCGGTACACAAACATTTTACTAATACCAAGTGTATGGAGAGTTTTAAAAATTGCATTTGGCTCCATACCTACTTTGTGTAATGCTATCACAGCGATTCGGTTCTCTTTATCACCCCACACCATTTTAATATCGCAAAATATTTTACAATGTATTGGCGCCAAAATGAGAAAACACAATGAACAATCGTATAAAAATGACAGATTCGAAATTCAAATGTAATATTTTTTTATAATTAAGTGTAACAGTATTTATGGCCAGACTAAGTATATGTCAAAGTAAAGTATTTCTGTGATATGATTCATTTAGTACTACGTCCAAAAGCTTTACAATATGGATACAAAGAAATCCAGTAAAATATTTTTATGAAAACAGATGAAAATACATTATTACTTTATCCATATGTAGGTCAAAGGTTGCAAGATTGACAACCATTATTGTAGCGTCTTCGTGAAACTTATATGAAAAGTTTGTGGTGCGTTTTGTTGTTTCTATGCACCTTATGTTTATTCGATGGCAAATATTTGAAAAAGTAACTGAAGTTAGGCCTATAATATATCATTCTAAAGCTTATTTATAGGCCAATGTTAAAGATCAGGGAAGCACTCCACTACCACGGGCTGCCAGAGTACCTGAGGCGGCTTGTGGCAGACTATCTTGAGGAGTGTACCATCATGTACGAGGACCGAGATGGTATTCTGAGGCAGCGGCCCATGTCGTGCGGTGTTCCACAGGGGTCTGTCCTCGGACCACTTCTGTGGAACATGGGATACGACTGGGCCCTTCGAGGTCATCTTCCTCCCGGGCTGGGTGTAATTTGTTACGCTGATGATACGTTAGTTACGGCCCGGGGAGCGAACTTTCAAGAGGCGGTGCGCCTGGCTACCACGGGAGTCTCTTTGGTGGTCGGGCGTATTGAGGCGCTGGGTTTACGGGTGGCCCTAAATAAGACGGAGGCCCTTTTATTCCATGGGCCCCGTCGTGGTCCGCCACCCGGTGCCTCTATCGTAGTCAATTCGGTCCTCGTACCGGTTCAGGCCTAGATGAAGTATCTGGGCCTGATCCTCGACGGCAGGTGGCTCTTCGACGAGCACTTCCGACAGCTTTCTCCAAAGCTGGTCGGCGCTGCTTCTGCCCTTGGGCGACTTTTGCCGAATTTGGGTGGAGCTAGCGTCGCGACAAGACGGCTATACACGGGGGTTGTTCGGTCAATGGCACTGTATGGTGCACCGGTGTGGGCGACGGCTCTGACTGCCCAGAATAGGGCTCGCCTCTGGCGCCCTCAGAAGATATTGGCGGTTAGAGCCATACGCAGGTACCGCACCGTATCGACGGAGGCGGCGTGCGCCTTAGCCGGTACTCCCCCGTGGGATTTGGAGGCGGAAGTGCTCGCCGAAGTTTATCGGCGAACGGCAGACTTCCGGGTGGGTAGCGGCATTCGGCCCCCACCCGAAGAGATACGCGAGTGGCGAGAGGCCGCTCGTCGAGCCACGATGGCTCGCTGGTCGTCCCGGCTGGAGGCTCCACGTGGTGGCTTTGCCGCCGTGGAGGCTCTCCGGCCGGTCATCGCCGAATGGGCGGGGCGGCAGCACGGGACCCTTTCCTTCCGACTGACGTAGATTCTTTCCGGGCATGGTTGCTTCAGGAAGTATCTGCACTCGGTCGCCAGGAGGGAATTGAGTCCCGCCTGTCACCACTGTGACTGCAGTGAGGACTCGGCTCAGCACACGCTGGCGGTTTGTTCCGCCTGGGCGGCGCAGCGTGGGGTCCTCACTGCAGTTATTGGAGAAGATCTCTCGCTACCGGCCGTCATACGCTCCATGGTCGGTAGCGACAGTTGTTTTACCGCGGTCGCAACCTTCTGCGAAGACGTAATTTCGCGGAAGGAGGTGGCGGAGAAGGCCCGGGAGGACAACCTCCACTCGGACCCAATTCGCCGCCGGCGAACCAGGCGGCGGAGGCGCGCGTACCAGCGCCTCATGCCGCCTTGAGTGTGGCCGCGGGTGGACGGGACGGGTTTTCCCCTCCATCCGCTATAATGGCCAGCCGCGAGGGGGCGACGTCCGCGTGTGCCGTACGTACGCCTAAAAGGAGAGTTTATCCGCAGATGGTGTCCGCGGTAGCGGGCAGGCGCTAGGAGGGATCTGGATGTCGTAATAACAGCTGTTCCCGGATCCCTCCTATGTCAGGCGCAGAGTGGCACACCGTGTGTGGTTTTAGTCGGTCCGATTCCGACACACCACCCCGCCGTAAACCCCGGTGGGGTGACGGCCCGAGGGGGTTTCCACACGTTAAAAAAAAAAAAAAATGGCAATGTTAAAGTATAGTAAAGGTAATGTTTTAAACACTCAGTTTGACCTATAGCTGAATATAATAAAACCCTAAAATAACATAAAGTCTTAGCAACTGACAGTCAAAGTTAGAATGTTACGACATGAGTCATTTTATTAATTTCTTTTTTCACTGGCACCCTTAAAGGTTTCACTTTTAGTGTGAGCCAAACAAAAGCCTGTCATAAACCACCACAATCTATTGCCCAGAGTTAATACATGAGAAATAAGTCCGCCTCGTACCTACTGTTTATTCAGGCAATATTCGTCACTCAAGGTTCGTATTTCTAGTTCACAATTTGACTGTGTAAGAATTATTTAATATGGTTTGAAATATTACTATTATTCATTTATGTTTTTATAATTGACCTACTTTGACTAATTACAATCCCTAGTCGTTTTTCTGTCCATACACACTGTTATTGGAAACCATAAAATTTTATTGTAAAAGTGCACTAACTACGTGGTATTTTCATTTCATAGTATTAGAAACTTTATTAGAATAGGCACATGCAGTTTTAATGATACGTGTAATTTTCTATAATTTTTTTTGTGTAATGAGAGTCGTACGTCTGGCAGTAAATTGTTAAAGGTTCAACTATATCGTAACATAAACAATAGTTTTTAGACTTAAGTATGTGTAATATTGAGCTGAGCATTTAAGTGTTTCGTTATAAGCTCATGCTTTCAATTTACGAGTATAAAATCTGTAATGTCCGGACGTTCGTAACATTCTGGAGTATTGTTCATAAATATGTAACCCCACGTACGATGTGCACACAAATAGATTGGGATCTGTACAGGACAAATTCACTATATACCTACAATATAAATACAATAAACATGACGATGACTATGAAGCAAGATGTGCGAGGCAACACTTATTACTGCTACATGAAAGGAGCAAGAAAGTTCGTAGAAAAGGAAACTAGCGTCCTTTTCTAGAAATTACGAACTCTGTATAGGGTGTTTTATTTGCATATACTTAATGGCTGTGGCGCACGTTTGATGGACTACATTTGTTTATGCTTACTGCCTCTTTTTGCAAAGCCCCGAGTGCTCTACTGACCTTAACGAAATAGCTAGACGGCAGGCAGGAATTTGGAATAGGCTTAAGGTTATCTAAATATATATAACTCAAAGGTGACTGACTGACATAGTGATCTATCAACGCACAGCCCAAACCACTGGACGGATCGGGTGAAAATTTAGTAAGCAGGTAGATATTATGACGTAGACATCCGCTAAGAAAGGATTTTGATTATTTCTGCACCCAAGGGAATAAAATAGGGAATAAAAGTTTGTATGAAACTTTGTCAATTTTAAACCGATCGGGCTGAGACTTTACATGCATAAAGCTACTATGACGTGCGCATGCCCGAAGAAAGGATTTTGATAAATTCCACATCTAAGGGGATCAAATAGGGGATCAAATTTTGTATAAATCTTCTTAGATTTTCCACTGATTGAACTGAAATTAAAGATTGGAGCTACTATGATGAAGACGTCCGCTTAACCCCCATGGGGATAAAATAAGGGATGATGGAGGATGTAAATGTATTAGTTTGAACCTATTAGTACCTAATGAAACGAATAAATTAAGACGAACAAAATAATTTTTAGTTCTAAATGTAGACAATAGATGGCGTTAGTAGCATTTTAAAACGTGCTATCGTTGTGTTTTCACTGAGTTACATATACCCGATAATGAGTGGCCACCGTATCCAATATAATATATACTACACCTAAATATTTCTAGCGGATTATATTTGACGATTATGGCTGTTCTTTTCTTGACATATTTTGGATTGTAGTTGCTTTGTTTCGGTTTAGTAGTTTTGGTTATAGACTCTGCTTTGTATTTGACATTTGTTTGCGTTTGGTTTAAGTATAGGTTTGTTCGGTTAGACTTATTTAAGATGGCTAAAGAAAATTTGAACGTTAATGGAGAAGTTGAAGAATGTACTGTCGTCCCTATTGTTGGTAACGGTGCATGTTTGTTTCGTACTCTTTCTTATTTAATACTCGGAATACAAGATAGAGCGATGGAGGTGCGTTCAGAAATTGTCAGATATGTGGTTAATGGCTGGAGCAAGATTTAAATTATGACCTGCGACAGGAATGGTGATAACTACGTAACACCTGACGAATATTTTGTTGATATGACGAAAAACGCTACTTATGACGGATTTTGTGAGTTAATAGCAGCAGGATTAATATTTCCATTTAAGTTTGAAGTTTATAGAAATGGTCGCATATATACGCAATCTGGATCTAACGACTATCCGGTAAGGCGATTACGATTCAGGCAAGATTTGTCCAGTGGGGATTTTGATGCCTATCTTCCCATAACAGCACAGAAAATTACTCAGCGTCGTATGGAGGTAGCCGTAAAACAACATGATTTTGGAATTATTACACCTTTGCAACTTAAAGTTGATAAAGGTTGTCAGGAGGTATCTGTTTTAGAGCGTGACTTATTGTACCTTCAATACCTATTGTGTAATACATCTACCTATTTTATCTTCAATAAATTATGATGAAAATTTAATAAGAAGTTTATTGTCCCAATCTAAGTTTGTGATATTAATAGGAAAAAAGAAAAACAAACGTAGGGCAAGGTTTACTAATTACACACGGAAAAATCAAATAAAAAAGGCACAAAAAATCTGGACAGACTCTACCTGAATCCCTCCGTAAAGCCGTGTCTGAATATAAGAAAAAAAATTCTGACGTACAGAGGCAAGCTGTCACCACCTACCAGACTACACACCCTTAAAAACACAGGCAATCTGCTGCACTATAACAGGCTAGGAATACCGATGTGCATAGAGTGATTCAGTCACGATATAGAGAAAATACAATTCAGCGTGTATGGAGAAGTAAGTTGCTTTCGGGTTTGGCGTATGACCCAGATATTGCTTATAGAACTGACAGCAGTGTAGTCTTAGGTTCTATGACGTACAAATGTCTGTGGTGTAACGCCTTGAAGTGAAAAGGTGAGATACCTGGCATAGGTTGTAGCGGCGGTAAAGTACAACTTGAGCCGTTTAAACAATTGCCTGAACCACTTTACAGTCTGGTTAATGATTTACACCCAAATCATGTACACTTCATGGATAATATCCGAAACTATAATGCCTGTTTTCAAATGACTTCCTTTGGTGGAAAGCAAATAAAAGAAGGCGGTTTTTCACCAACATTTAAAATTCAAGGACAAGTTTATCATTTAATTGGAAGTATATTACTGGAACCTGGGCAGGATGCATAGTTTCTGCAAATTTATTTCGTCGGTGAAGATGATAGAGAAGCTAACATCCGATATTCTAAATTTCCTGCTTTGAGACCAAATTTAATCAGATTTAATGCACCAACGGCAAATAAAGTGGCTGTTGTATTGATAGATCAGCATTTTGACCGAAGAGACATCATCCTCGAAAGCCGAAGTAACTCACTTCAGCGTATCAGTGAGATACATCGAGTTTATGACGCGCTGCAGTACCCGTTGATGTTTTGCTGGGGGGATGATGGCTATTCAATCAACATACCACAATGCGATCCCACAACGAATTTGCCCTTGAATAAAACAGTCTCTGCTGTAAGTAAGAATAATGATCAGAGAAGGAGAAGGTAGCTTTTTGGTTAAATATCGAACTCTGTTTAGTCAATATTTGGTAGATGAATATGCAAAAATAGAAACTGAAAGATTAAACTATATAAAAAACAATCAAGCCAAATTGCGCGCTGATAATTATATTCATTTAAAAGGTGCAATTAGACGGCAAGATACTGAAGCAAATCAGCTGGGACAAATGGTACTACTTCCATCATCTTTCACTGGTAGACCAAGATACATGCACGAAAAAACGCAAGACGCCATGACTTATGTTAGACATTACGGTCGCCCCGACCTTTTCATTACTTTTACATGTAACTCACGCTGGAGTGACATAAATGAGCACTTCCAGGACAAAAATCTCATGATCGATACGATATTATTTCACGTATCTATCTTTCGATTAAAGGTAGAAAAGATCATGAATTTGTTGATAAAAGGGAAAATATTTGGTAAACTGAAATGCTATATGTATTCGACGAAATGGTAAATGCGAGGTCTTCCACATATTCATATACTTTTATGGCTTCAACATCGCATCACTCCAGATCAAATTGACAATATTATTTGTGCTGAAATATCTAACCCCGATCGTGATCCTCAGCTTTACGAAATTGTTAAAAGTAATATGATACATGGCCCCTGTGGTAGTTTAAGCCGAAATTCTCCATGCATGAAAGATAATTCAAATGTAGCGTCTAAAATAGCTAATCAAACGCATGGGGACGGGGTTTTCATGTCTAAATGTATTTATCCTAACTTCATGGCTATTTTCGGTACAGATAATAATGAGATTGAACAACTTATTGTCAGTCTCAAGTTGAATTCTGCTGCGGGTTGGAATGGTATTTCAGCAACTCTGGTGAATTCTGCCAGGGATATTCTTATTCCAATTATTTGCCATGTTTTTAATCTTGCTTTGGGATCAGGAGTGTTTCTCACAGTTTTTAAGAAGGCCCTGGTACACCTGATCCACAAGGGCGGAGACAGAAGTAGTGTAAATGACTACAGACCCATTTCAGTTTTAACTATAATTTCCAAATTACTTGAAAATATTCTGAATAAACGACGCTTACATTACCTCAATTCAAGTAATATACTTGCAACCAATCAGTATGGTTTTAGAGCTGGTAGGAAGACTGAGGATGCAGTCTTGGCTTTATTGGGTGATGTGGCCGAAATCTTGAACACAAACTTTAAAAACCTAGCTATCTTTCTCGATCTCTCAAAAGCATCTCTTTACCGCGTCTAATCAAAAAGTTGCAATTGATCGGTATTCGGGGCCTCGCACTGAATATATTCCAGAGCTACCTTAGTGATCGCACCCAAATTGTCAAGATAGACAACTACAGCAGCAAAAAATGTGCCTAAATAACGGCGTACCGCAGGGTAGTGTGCTTGGGCCTACGCTTTTCTTACTATACATCAACGATCTCTGCAGGCTCAATCTGTACAATGCCAGCATTATTACTTATGCTGATGATACTGTTATACTGGTGCGGGGTAGGGATTGGAGTGAGGTGCGCTTATCTCCTGAATCTGCCTTAAGAGACACCATACATTGGCTGAATGATAATCTGCTGACTCTCAATCTCAGCAGAACAAAGTTCATAACATTCAGCCCTAAAATTGCATCTTAACCATCTGCCCTTGACTATTTGACGGCCCATAAATGTGATTCAATTACGAATAAGGACTGTAATTGTACTAAAATCTCACGCACTGAAATAATTAAATATCTTGGCGTTCATATTGATAGAACATTGTCATGGAGTTGTCAAGTAGACTCCCTGGTATCCAAAGTTCGTAAGCTTATTCATGTTTTCTAAAATTTAAGAAGTTCTGCTGACTTATCAGTCCTCCGTACCGTCTATTTTGCGTTGGTCCACTCAATTATAACCTACTGTATACCTGCATGGGGTAATGCTGGTAAATATCTCTTGCTATGTTTGGAGAGAGTCCAGAAGGCAGTGCTCAAAGTTATGGCTCGCAAACCTAGACGTTACCCAACAAGAGACCTATATTCCTTATGCAGGATACCTTCAGTGAGGCACTGCTTTCTATTGCACACTGTTCTGCGTAAACATGCTGAGATACCTTTTGACCATGATGTATATAAACGTAAGCGTAATATGCCGCAATTGGAAACATTACTGCATAGCTTCAGCATTCACTGGGATTTGATTATACTAACGGAATGTTGGTTATGCAATAACGATCGTATACCACAGTTAGATGGCTATAATCATACTTCTACATCGAACAATAAGACACAAAATGAAGGTGGTGGTACTCTAAATCTTCAAGTAGCAATGATATATTAGAACCTAACCTCATCGATGCCAATTGTCTTATGATAAAAGTTGATAACACCACTACTATTCTTGCTGTATATCGTCACCCTGGTGAAAAAAGTGTTACTAAATTCCTAGAATCATTAAATAGTATTCTAACAAGCCTAACATCTTTTCAAAATATTATTATTACGGGGGACATTAATCTTGATATTGCGGCCACATCGAAAGACACCAGAGCGGAATCCTACTTATATCTTTTGGCTGCGCATGGTATGTTACCGGCCTATTATATACCAACACATACTCACACATGTCTTGATCATGTTATCCTCAAGACCAATTTTTCTGCAAAATATTTTATCTCACATACGACCACTACAGTATTATACTGAGTCTAGAAATGCTATCCAATAATTATAGACCTTTAAGGCATGTCAAAAAAGTTGATTACGACTCCCTTGATAAGGCCCTCAATAAGATAGATTTAACTCCAATATACTTTATGAGCGACGTTAATGAGACTGTTACCTTTCTTATTTCCACCTTAAAGAAAGAATTAGAAATCTGCACCAAAATAACGCGTACTCTTATAAGAAAGCACATCTTAAAACCGTGGATTACAAAGGGAATATTACGGTGTATAAGAAATAGGGACAGATTATATCAAAAGACAAAAAAAGATCCCAGAAACGAAATCTATAAGCTGACCTATACTCGTTATCGCAACTATACTAATTCTTTAATTAAATATGTTAAAAGAGAATATGAGAAACCTGAAATTAATAACGCTAAAAACAATATGAAACAGCTTTGGAAAGTTATTAAAAATATCACATATACTAAACAAACTCGCAGCCCAGCATTAGATTTGATGAACAACACTAACCCTACTGAGTCGGTTAACTTGGTAAATAAATATTTTACAAGTATCGGAAAAGTCATAGGAGGAAAATTGCAGACAATTAATTCTGCAAATATTTATGAGTCGTACCATCCTTTGACTCAGTCACAGTCGTTTGTGCTTCATGCCACAGATGCCTGTGAAACGGAGTTGATCATACCAAATCTTAAAAATGATTGTGCTATTAGCTTAGACGGTATTTCCAATAGTTTTATTAAAAGGTATAAAAATATTTTAATAGAACCACTAGTATATATATGTAATTTGGCATTCTCCTCCGGTATCTTCCCAAAGGCATTCAAACGAGCACTTGTTCATCCTATCTATAAAAGTGGCGACAGAGACTCTGTGAATAATTATAGATCCATCTCCATTCATATCTATTCTTCCTGGTTTCTCAAAGATCATTGAAAAAATCGTCAACAATAGACTCGTTAACTACTTGGAAACAAAAAAGATGCTTTCGAATTCACAGTTCGGTTTTTGCAGAAATAGGTCTACAGATGACGCAGTACATGAGCTTACAAATTATATAGTTACTAATATGAACGACAAGAAAAAGTTACTAGCCATATTTTTAGATTTGGCCAAGGCTTTTGACACAGTCTCTGTCCCACTACTTCTCAAAAAACTGGAAGGGATGGGTGTTCGTGGCGTACAGTTGCAATTTTTCACTAGTTACCTTACAGATCGCTCACAGTGTGTACAGATTGACAGTGTACTTAGTCATGATCTTCCTTTATATATAGGCGTGCCCCAAGGCAGTATCCTCGGGCCAACCTTGTTTCTAATTTTCATAAATGATCTTTGCCAATTAGATATACCTAACACCGGTAAAATAATCACCTTTGCAGACGACACCGTACTAATTTTTCGAGGTGAATCCTGGGAGGACACATATCAGAGTGCACAAGACGGCATGAATCGAGTCACTTGTTGGCTTAACAGCAATCTCCTATCTTTAAATATCGATAAAACCAAGTACATAGCATTCCAACTAAAAAATAAAAAATCTAATCTTGAAACTCCTCAGCCCATCATGGCACATCTGTGCAATAATCAATATACAACTCCTGTTCCATGTACCTGCAAAGAACTGCAAATGGTAGATTCCATTAAATACCTAGGAATCATTATTGATAAAAATTTAAACTTTGAAGCTCACATAAATGTGTTAACTTCTAGAACTAGAAAACTAATTAATATTTTCAAAAATTTGAGACATGTATATGATAATGAAGTCCTTAAAATAACGTATCTCGCTTTGGGCCAATCAATACTAACGTACTGCATCACATCCTGGGGAGGTGCAGCTAAAAACATTTTGATAAAGTTAGAACGTGCCCAAAGGGCAGTTTTAAAGGTGGCGCTTTGCCTACCTTCCTTGCATCGCACGGGAGACTTGTACAAGAAATTTAATGTCCTTACAGTTCGGCAACTTTTTATTTTCCATCTTATTACTAAGTCCCACTCACTTACCAACTATGATCCTCTAATTAATGCAACGAAACGGCGTAAACATAGAATCTTTCAGGATAATATAATTTATAAAACGACTTTATCTCGTAGGTTCTTTTGTTTTTTGGGGCCATACCTGTATAATAAAATTAATGCTATCCTTTGCATATACTGCTTTAAACAAATTTAAATTGAAGACGGTATTAATGTTATGACTACGAAACCTAAGCTATGATGACACAGAAAGTCTACTTGTGCCTCAAAGTTAATACATATAATCCATGTACAAAGCATTTTGTTTGAACTGTATTACTAAGAACCGCACACACACATACACACAGACACAGGCACACGCACACACGCACACGCACACATAAATACATACATACTTACACTCACTCACGTACTTACACGTAAATGTTAATTTAACTTACATTCTGTTATTTTTATTTTTATTATTGTTCTCTTTATTTCATTTAAACATATATTCAATACATTTTTCAACATATAAAAAAATAAAAAATACATATTTAAAAATATAAAAAATTGTAGACCACCGATATCGGGTACAGGGACCAAGATACCAGTGGTTAGGGCTCTAGAGACAGGAACCTCTTCACAATACGGGCCGTGTCAAGGAGGACTGCCTTCTGCATCAGACCCTTTTTTTTTTTTTATCGTGTGGAAACCCCCTCGGGCCGTCACCCCACCGGGGTTTACGGCGAGGTGGTGTGTCGGAATCGGACCGACTAAAACCACACGGTGTGCCACGCTGCGCCTGAGATAGAAGGGATCCGGGAACCGCTGCTATTACGACATCCAGATCCCTCCTAGCGCCTGCCCGCTATCTCGGGCACCACCTGCGGATAAACTCTCCATTTTAACTAAACCCTTATAATGAAATTTGTGAAACAAAATGAAAAATTGAAACTTCAGAAAATAAAATAAATATCGAACAAAAAACCCTCTTTTTTTGTTTACTATGTGCAAATCCCCTCGGATACCACATAATGGCGGTTATGTCGGACTGAAACTGACCAAAAACCGCACACCGTCTCAGGTATCAGTAGCCAGAGAACAGGTGTACTCTAGAAACGAAATCCCTGGAACCTCGACGTGTCTCGGGCCTTCTACCTACGGCTTGCAGATGAATCCATTTCTGCCCCTAAAAGCGCGTGCGGTGCAACACGTCACGCTGCCATCCTGGTCTGCTTCTGCTAGGGTGACAGGCGACCTCACCAGAGTTGCGTTTATGGAAGACGGAGATCGTACTGTGATCTAGAGCGCCCGTGTCGTCTGCGATACCGGACTCGTTCCCGGGCATGGTGGACCGGGAGAGTTCTAAACCTTTCCCGGTCCGACAACTCTTGCGCAAGCATAATTTGCTCGCGGAAGGAGATTGCGAAGTTTCACGCGCTCTCGCACCGCAACATGGCCATAATCATGCCACCGAATGAGATAATTCCCACTCCGATGGCCACCATAAGATCACGAGTCAGCTCCGCCCATCCTGGGTTAGTCTGCCAGCGTGTGGAGCGCCGTATCCACAGTCCGGTTATCACAGTGGTTGCACTTAAGCGTTGGCTCCTTTCAGATCAGACACAGGTGGTCTTCGAAGCATCCTTTTCCAGGGATCACCTGCGTCAGCCGGTATGAGAGGGTCCCGTGAATCCTCTGGAGCCAATCCCCCATAACGGGTCTTACCGCCGCAATAATGGCATACCAGGTACTTGGTTGCCTAAGTCGTTCCATCCACTCCTCCAACAAAATATCCACTTTCAAAAACAGTCCAATTGAATCGCAACATTTATAAACAGTTAATAATGATATAAAAATATTTATGACTAATATAATTCAACTAATGCAATAACCAATATCAACAACCAATTTTCAAACGAAAATCACTTCTAAATAAACACATTCGATTCCTTAATCATTGACCTTTGGATGCCAATGGGATTTCACATCATGTTTCATTGATCAGCATACTTACAATTCTATCAAAAGCACTAGAAACCCTCTTTCATCTCGAAGATACAAAACTATGTTACTCGGAATAAACTTGTTTTCATAAAGCAAATTGTATTGGGCATCGAAGTGAGTAAAATGACCCAGTTTTCCAATTAAAACTTCACAGCTGTCACTATGAATCAAACTGGTTCTACATAAATGTATCCTGAAACCAGTATGAACCTATAGAGTTCATCGATGGACGACTGAAATACTGAGGATAGTCGCATATGGTTTATAAAAAATCAATAACTTCGTTATGAACTTGAAATTAGAACCATAAAAAAGGAAATCAATCAATTTCATAACCATCTAAACATACTAACAAAGCAATTAATGAACAAATACTACAATTTAATTTTTTTTTTATTTAATTTACGTTTATTTTTGTCCTTTTTAGTAAGAAGGTCATAAAGTAAAACATTCAATAAAGACGCGTTACCCCGTTTCCTACTGAAAGAACAGCATTATTTTCTTAACTGGTAATTTCAAACTTGCAATCTTCATAATAAATCTGACTTAGTCTATACGAGTATTAGACTGGAGTTGGAGATATGTCTAGAAAAGTATATGATATTTAAACAAACATTTTGTATCCTGTGAAACCCTATGCATCAGCCATTTATGAGGAAGAAAAAGGCTATTTTTCACTATATTAACATACAATCATATCAACAACAATCAATAAGTCACTAATGATCTCCTAAAATACAGGAATAATTGCAAAATGAAACCTCCGCCGCGACAGTGCGAACACTGCCGTGACCAGGATTCGAACCTGGGTTACTACGGCCACAACGTAGGGTCCTAACCACTAGACGATCACGGCTGTTGGAGCTGGTAAACGTTAACGCAAAATACAAGACTGCATTACACCCAAACTGGAGCACTTTCACTAACAATTAGCTGCGGTTGCGCAGCTGTTGAACAAAAACTGGTTTGAGTAACAATTCGCACAGAATTACTTAACTGTTTTTGAGAAACATTCAAAGGAATCAAATATATGTATGTATTATCATATGTTAAGTAAAGATTGTTCGTGTATTGCAGTTGAATTTCGACTGTAACTCATTTAATTTTGATTCTATTTTCATTGTTTATTTTATTAACTAGTAAAACTTGAGTTATAGTCCTAAATTATACGTTATGTTTGTTAATAATTTAAAATTTGATATAAGAATATACTAATATCAATAAGAATCACGTGAAGTTGTTTATAGTAATTAAAAAAATAAATAAATGCAACTGGTTGACAAACGTTTTTCGTTATTATTTCTGTGTGCACATGTCCAACTTCCAATAAAAGTGATTGAAATATTATTTCAGAGGTGGCAGAGCCACGCTGAATTCAGCACGAATGGACCGGCTCGACCGGAGTAGTACTACCCTCGAACAGAAGGCCAACCAAAAGTGACAGCATCTGTGCCGTCGTGTTTCGTTGGTGAGTGCGACACCGGAGGCCTATTGATGCAGGGGTAACAGTTATTGTGGTCACTGTGTAAACCTTACACTGTCACGATGACTGTCATGCCTTTTATGGTTTCAATGGCGGCGTGAACAAGCATCTCACTAGGTCGCTGTAGTATAGGTCACCATACTGCATTGTCTGCATTTGCAATGAGCATGGTGACTACAACACTTGGATTCTACTCATGATTTCCATCAGGCAGAGTAGAGTCACTTTGGCAGGCTCTTAATATAGATTAAATATTTTACATGTAAAATTAGAACTATACGCAATAGCTTAAACAAAGAGAAAAGTGGTAGACACCACCCGCCAATAATTTACTGGTACTTGAATATTCCTCATGAAAACAGAGAAAAGGTGCAAATTCAATTCTGTTTATTTTATTTTCCATTCAAAAACAAGTGAGGTCTCTACTCTTTCAGGTTCCGTATATAAAATTCATTAAACTAATAATATATACTTAGTCTGGCCATAAATACTGTTACACTTAATTATAAAAAAATATTACATTTGAATTTCGAATCTGTCATTTTTATACGATTGTTCATTGTGTTTTCTCATTTTGGCGCCAATACATTGTAAAATATTTTGCGATATTAAAATGGTGTGGGGTGATAAAGAGAACCGAATCGATGTGATAGCATTACACAAAGTAGGTATGGAGCCAAATGCAATTTTTAAAACTCTCCATACACTTGGTATTAGTAAAATGTTTGTGTACCGGGCTATTAATAGGTACAATGAGACCTCCTCTGTTTGTGACAGAAAAAGATCTGGCCGTCCACGTAGTGTTCGTACGAAAAAGGTGGTCAAAGCAGTAAGGGAAAGAATTCGAAGAAATCCTGTCCGAAAGCAAAAGATTTTATCTCGGGAAATGAAGATAGCACCTAGAACCATGTCGCGTATTTTAAAAGATGACTTAGGACTTGCAGCCTATAAGAGACGCACTGGCCATTTCTTAACTGATAATTTAAAGAAGAATAGGGTGGTAAAATCGAAACAACTACTGAAGCGGTACGCAAAGGGAGGTCACAGAAAAATTTTGTTTACGGATGAGAAAATTTTTACAATTGAGCAACATTTTAACAAACAAAATGACCGTATTTATGCTCAAAGCTCTAAGGAAGCTTCCCAATTAGTCGACAGAGTGCAACGTGGACATTATCCGACTTCAGTGATGGTTTGGTGGGGTGTTAGCTATGAAGGAGTGACTGAGCCATATTTTTGTGAAAAAGGTATCAAAACATCGGCACAAGTGTATCAAGATACCATTCTTGAGAAGGTAGTTAAGCCCCTTAACATCACCATGTTCAATAACCAAGTATGGTCCTTCCAGCAAGACTCGGCGCCGGGTCATAAAGCTCGGTCCACGCAGTCTTGGTTGGAATCGAACGTTTCGGACTTCATCAGAGCTGAAGACTGGCCGTCGTCTAGTCCCGATCTTAATCCGCTGGATTATGATTTGTGGTCAGTTTTAGAGAGTACAGCTTGCTCTAAACGCCATGATAATTTGGAGTCCCTAAAACAATCTATACGATTGGCAGTGAAGAATTTTCCCATGGAAAGAGTGCGTGCTTCTATTGATAACTGGCCTCATCGTTTAAAGGACTGTATTGCAGCCAATGGAGACCACTTCGAATAAGCTTTTTATATTTTTAATTGTTTTATATTTATGTATTAAACTGACACACTGTAAAAGTAATAAATGTTATTTGCAGTTAACAATTTTCTTTTTTCTTTATTACAATATTTATGGCAAGACTAGGTATACGAGGGTAAGTTTTTAAGTTCGCGGAATGACAGTGAAAAAGGCGGGTAAACGCGCTCTTTTGATGCCTACCGTATTCAGTGACTCATAATTAGTCTGCATAGTAAAATTTGTTGTGATTGGATCATTAGTTATTAAACTATCGTTGACCAAGTATTTTAATCGGGAACGAAGTGAAAAAAATGGAAAAAATTGAATTCCGTGCGGTGATAAGCAAGGAAAGTCTGTTCAAACCATACTCAATGAGATGTCATCGGTTTACGGGGATTCTTGCCCAGGAAAAACAATGGTCTACAAGTGGCATAGTTTATTTAAACAAGGCAGGGAATCACTTGAAGACGACCCGAGGCCGGGGCGCTCCGTTGAGGTGACTACGCCAGAAGTTATTGCAAAAGTAGAAAAAATTGTATTGGAAGATGCTCGACTAAAAAAGAAACAACTCGCAGAAATGGTTGGAGTATCGGATACAACAATTTTTAAAATTTTACACGATCATCTTGGCATGACTAAGGTTAGCGCACGGTGGGTGCCGAGAATGCTCACGCCATTGCAAAAACAACAGCGCGTGGAATGTTCACGTGCGTTTTTGGACCTCTGCAATGAAGACAAGGATGGCGTATTGAATCAAATTGTTACTGGCGATGAAACTTGGGTTCATCATTATGAACCCGAGTCCAAACATGACTCCATGCAGTGGCACAAACAGGGCACAGCACCACCCAAGAAATTTAAGGTTTCACAGTCGGCTGGGAAACTCATGGCAACGATTTTTTGGGACTCAGAAGGAATATTATTGATAGATTATAAAGATAAAGGCATTTCTATAACGGGGGAATACTACGCTTCAATCTTAGAACAGTTAAAAGAAGCCATCAAAGAAAAAAGACGGGGAAAATTAACGAAAGGTGTCCTGCTATTGCATGACAATGCTCCCGTTCACAAGAGCCGAGTCGCACTGGCTGCCCTGCATAAGGTGGGCTTCGATATTTTGAATCACCCACCCTACAGTCCAGATTTGGCTCCGAGTGATTATTATCTCTTTCCAAAAATGAAAAAAGAATTACGTGGTAAGAAATTTTCAACTGATGAGGAGGTTAAGGAGGCGGTTTCGGCGTATTTTTCAGACAAAGATAAAACTTTTTTTTACGAGGGAATAAAAAAACTAATTGAAAGATCTGAAAAATGTATTCGTGTTGCAGGGGAATATATAGAAAAAGAAAAATAATTTTGTGTTTTTATTATTACTCAATACCCTCCATTCCGCGAACTTAAAAACGCCCCCTCGTATCATTAGTTTAATGAATTTTATACACAGAACCTGAAAGCGTAGAGACCTCGCTTGTTTTGGAATGGAAAATAATATAAACAGAATTAAATTTGCACCTTTTCTCTATTTTTATTAGGAATATCCAAGTACCAGTAAATTATTGACAGGTGGTACCTACCTCTTTTATCTTTATTTAAGCTATTGTGTATAAATCTAATATTGAATATATCAACTCATTCATTATTATTCTAATGCTTTTAAATTTTTTTCACTTCATGTTTGTCAAAAAAAAGCAAATATTTGTCAACTAATTTCATTTATTTATTTATTTTTAGTTACTGTAAACAGCTTCACGTGACTTTTATTGATATTAGAATATTCTTATATTATAACTCAGGTTTTACTTGTTAATAAAATAGAAAATGAAAATAAAATCAAACTTAAATAAGTTACAGTCAAAATTCGACAATAATACAATCTTTATACATATGTTAAATATGCTAACGTATTTACAAATTTTTCTAGTGCACATATATGAATTCAAATCAAGTGCAGCATCACTACGAATCTTTGGTTCCTTTGAATGTTCTTTAAACACAGTTAAGAATTCTGTGCAAATTGTTATTCAAACCAGTTTTTGTACAACAGCTGCGCAACTGCAGCTAATTGTTAGTGAAAGTGGTCCAGTTTGGACGCAATGCAGTCTTGTATTTTGCGATAACATCCACCAGCTCCGATAGCCGTGATCGTCTAGTGGTTAGGACCCTACGTTGTGGCCGTAGTAACCCAGGTTCGAATCCTGGTCACGGCAGTGTTCGCACTGTTACGGTATTTAGGAGATCATTAATCACTTGTTGATTGTTGTTGATATGATTGTATATTAATAGAGATGCAAATAGCCTTTTTCTTCCTCATAAATGGCTGATGCATAGGGTTTCACAGGATACAAAACTGTTGTTTCAATATCATCTACTTTTCTGGACCTATGTCCAATTCTAATCTAATGTAGACTAAGTTATATTTATGATATAGTTTCTAATAATTTTTAAAATACCTATTTTTTATCTTGGTATTAAATGACTAAGGAATCGAATATGTTTATTTTAGAAGTGGTTTTCGTTTGCAAATTGGTTGTTGATATAGGTTACTTCATTACTTTAATTATATTAGTCATAAATACTTTTACATCTTTATTAATGTTTGTAAATGTTATAATTCAATCGGGTTGGTTTTGTTTAGTGGGTATTTTGTTATTTGATATTTATTTTATTTCATTTTCTGAAGTTTCATTTTTCCATTTTGTTTCACAAGTTTTATTATGTATAATGGTTTATCTAGTCTAATAAATTTTGTTTAAATATCATAAAACAATTATTATTATACAATTAACAAAAAAAAACTGAAATGTTGACTAGCTAATTTCATAATGTCGGTTTAACGTGAAGGTGTGTGCGCGCATTGCAAAAATTTACTCTCATCATTTTTAACGCGCCAAAAGAAGTATAATCTCAAAACAAATATCTAAAGCAACAACTACAAAGAATTATTTGTCTACGAAACTACGTTACTCGTAGACTATCGTAAACAAGTAGTCCTGCGTAGCGAATGAAAGATATAGATGTTCGTAGAAGACCAGACTAGGTGGCTTGAGTCGGGGAGGGAGGTTGCATCACCTAACGACTGACACAGATACTCACCGGGCCTGGTTGCTTCGATGAGTATCTGCATAGGATCGGACGTGAGACGGTACAGAGCCACCACTGCGCAGCCCACTGGGACTCTGCCCAGCATACGGTGGAGGACTGCCTCGCGTGCTTAGTTGAACAAATCGGACGAGACCTGTGCCTGCCAGCCGTCATTGATGCCATGCTGGCGGGTGCAGAGGGATGGGGCGCAGTGGTCTCTTTCAGTCAAGCTGTAATGCTAAAGAAAGAGACCGCTGATTGGGAGGGGGCTGATCCCCAGCGTACAGGTAGTTGGCGGCATTTGTAGGTGCCGTCAGGACTGCAAGCTGCCAGAGAATAGGGACCTTTGGTGGTGAATAAATGGCTGCGGTCGACGACACCAATGCAGTCTGGTCGCAATAACACGATCGGGCCGCAACTATAAATAAGCGGGAGCACCTTGTAGCGTCTGCCAGGAGAGGGTTTGACCAGGCACGTCGTTGATCCTGGAGGGGACCTGAAATAACATGGCCCGGGTCTCCTTCAGAGGAAGACGCCTGAGACCGGCTGCCCGGGTGGTTTTTAGTGGAAACACCACATACTCCTGGCTCTTGCGTCCCTGAGGAGCCGGAGATCCGTGGGCATTTTCCACCCTGTCAACAAAAAAAAAACAGACCAGACTAGGTAGCTTGAATCGATGATTGTATTTGTTACATAAAATGTGTGTGTGTAGATGTGGGTGAGTTAAAGTAATATTTTATTTATTATATAATTCAGAAAGAGAACTGAGATGTTTGGACTTTGGGTAACTTGATTTAATCGGTAAAAAGCAATAAAAGATATGTACAATTAATTGATTTAGTACTTATAACAGATTGCGCACTCCTAAATAACTAAAAAATATTAAATTGTGAGATATTGACACATAATATTAAACTAAATATCAAAACAAATGCTCCACCTTAACAGTGTGAACACTACCGTGACCAGGATTCGAACTTGGATTACTACGGCCACAACTTAGGGTCCTAACCACTAGACGATCCTGGATATCGGAACTGTGTTTAATAACGTTAGAATTGACTTTGTTTTATAACTAAGACTAGTAAAATCTTTCACATTGGTTGCGCATGAATTAAAATATTTCTACCTCATTTAGCGAGTATTAGTGATATCGACCTTGTTAAGATTAGGACACTGGGGATACCTATTGAACGTTCTAAGCAACTATTTTATTTAATTGCAATAAGTGCATTTTCACATTCTATTCAATTTCATATCAGGTAGTTATGGCGACTTCAACATACAACGCAAACCAAAATGCATGTTACAGCGCCATCTACCGAAGACACATCGAATTACTGAGTAAGGAACTACGCAGCAACTACTAATCTTGTACCGTGATATAGAAATTGTCAAGGCGATTAGCATATGCACAACATCCCAACATTAACTGTTAGGTCATGGCCCGCCAGGTATGATCACCTTGCCTGGTCGGAGGATCCTTCCCTTGGTGTTGGTATGATACTCGTTCCTCCACATAGTAAACTTCTATCATAAATTTAAGCAAGAACATGTTTTCAGTAGAAATATACATATTTGTTTACATTGTTTTCAAATAATGTTTCTTTTTATTTCACATTCACAATACACGTCAAATATTTTTAAAATATTTGACGTGTATTATTAAAGGATCACGTTTTTTGCTCTAAGAAGCTCACAATTTTTAAAAATTAGAAAAAAATATTTTTCCGAGCTTTACCCACACTTTTGTTCCAGAAAGTGTTTAAATTAAAAAAAAAAAAATTCTCAACAAGTTAAGGAAATTCAAAAAACCATCGCCTAATCATTTTTATCGCGTTTCCGCCGCTGCATTCCTTGATTCTTCTGATCTGCTTTTAATTAAATTAAAAAAAAGTTAATATCCCAATCGAATTTCGATCTTTTTCATACGCTTTTCGGTGATTGTTTTTTTTTACTTTTCGTGAATCCTTAGCTCTTCACTTAACTTCTTCTTCTTAACTCAACAGTTTTTTCCAAAACTAATCCCTTTGCGCTAAAAGAATTTTTTTCCATTTTTTTGGTGAAACTTGGCAATTTCTTACTTTTTTGATTTCCAATCATGGTTAGACGACATTTATCGGAGGTGGAAATTGCTCGGTTAGTGACTCTTATTGACGAAGGTAAAGTCAACATGCAGTTGCATGCAGCACACACACACACACACACGCACACTCACACACACTCACACACACTCACACACACTCACACACACTCACACACACTCTCACATACACACGGAAGCGTAAATCCGACCGCGCAAACTCCACGTGGTACGTTTTGGATAACGCTAATGCCGGCGAAAGGAATTATTTTATTAGACTTTTCAAAAGAAAAATTTCTAAAAAATTTTTTTTTTGAGTTTTCTTTTTTAAGCACTTTCTGGAACAAAAATGTGGGAAAAACTCGGAAAAATATTTTTTTTTCTAATTTTTAAAAATTATGAGCTTTTTAGAGCAAAAAAAGTTGATCTTTTAATTTTTTCAAAAATTCGATCGAGTGAAACAGAAAAACGGCTGGCTGGATTAATTTGGTTTTTTGTAGGGTTTTTGTGGACAAATTAAACTGTAAAAGGCACACTTAACATTAGTGCTTTCCTCAATATTTTTGATCCAGCCATTGAATTTCCAAAAAACCACCAAAAGCCCTTTTTTTGTTGCATTTTCAAATTCATGTGTCAAAGAGAAATTTTTTTTTCGGAAAAGCAATGGCCAGTCGTTAAGGAAAATTTATTCAAGTTCTTGAAACCCACCTTTAAATTTCTGTGCGATCATTGTTTGCCTAGATATCGATAATCAAAGACAAAAAGATCCTTTTCCATTTGAAAACCGATATCTCGGCGAGAAATTGGCGTATCAGGGTGCATAAAAATCAAATTAAAGCTAAATAAACAAGGTATTCGATCCTTATAGTGGTTAAGCTAAAAAAAATTTTTCTACGTACGTAGACCAAAAAAAAACTAAAAAAATTTTGTAATTTTTTTTTTTGCTGGTTTTTCTTCGATCACTCAAAAACTGCAGAGACTATAAAATTTTGAAGTTCGAATTCAACAACTAGACACTTGAAGCTACAATATCCTTTTTTTTTATTTCCTGTACGACCATTTCTCTCCAAGTTACGACCTGTTGAAAACTGCCCAAAAATTTGGAATTTTTTTTTGATCCTTTAATTTTTGCATTAGTGTATTATTTTGAATACTACAGAGTAATAGAAAGTTTTGTGTTTATATTAAAACTTTATCATTTATTGTTTTACCTTGTGTTGGAAGAGAAAGTTTTTGTACGTGATGTAGTCGTACGTGATATAGTCGATATTTGTGAAACGATTATAAAATTATTTCGTTTATTTTTACTCAAGAATATTTAAACGTTCGATGGGATGAAAAATTTATCGCAATCAGTAACATTTTAACACATCTTCAATTTGTGGATAGATATAAATGTCAAAAAAATTTATGCATGAAAAAAAAAAGGTAGCTTAACATCCTTTAAAAATATGCTTTTAGATGTTACTTATTTATTATAGTTATTTATTTTTATATCGCAGAGTAGTTAGCAAAAAATATAAACTGAAGTTTAAAGATAAACAGAAAACAATCAATAAAATACCAAAACAAAATCACTACCACTACAGTGTGAATACTATTGAATTATATATAGAGCAAATTCTATTAAAAAAAAATCTATCGAAAATGAAGAAATATGAGATATTATTTTTCGTATCATAAACAAATTTCACTGAAAATTATAACAAAAAAAAATCTCAAACAAGTGTTTAAACAACTAAAACATTTTTTAGATAGAGAAATTTAAATCTTCGCCACAGAAACCAAACAGGTTTATTCTAAAAAACCTCCTACTCAAATAATATCAATAATATAATCAATTTTCACTTACATTGTGTATGTTACAATATTAAATATGGCAATACTGACTATGACTATCTCGGTAGGACAGTGATGACATATGTCATGTGATACTCTCAGGTTCGATTTCCGGGTCGGATCAAATGTTTGTATAATCTGGAAATGTTAGTTCCAGAGTTTAAAAGTTTTCTATGTTTAATATGCATGTATGTATTTTTAAAAACGAGGAGATAAGTATTCTGTGGGTCAATTTAGTTGTTATCATAAAAGGTCTGCTTAGTTTTTAAGTTAAATGACGTGGTGTGTCAAATGTCAGAAATATTCGCTACTAGAATTTTATTTACATACAAATACTGAAGTATTACATCGAACGAAATTCAACGTGTATCGTGACGGCTTGGTTTTTATGATGACAAAACCTTAAGCCTATTCCAAATTCCTGCCGTCTAGCTATTCCATTAAGGTCAGTGGAGCACTCGGGGCTTTGCAAAACGAGGTAGTAAGCATAAACAAATGTAGTCCATCAAACGCGCGCTATAGCCATTAAGTATGTGCAAATAAAACGCCCTATATAGAGTTCGTAATTTCTAGAAAAGGGTACTAATTTCCTTTTCTACAAATTACGAACTTTCTTGCTCCTTTCATGTAGCGACAATAAGTGTTGTCTCGCACATTTTGCTTCGTAGCCATCGTCATATTTATTGCATTTATATTGTAGGTATATAGTGAATTTGTCCTGTACAGATCTGTTTATGTGCACACCATGCGTGGGGTTCTAAATTTATGAACAATACTCGAGGATGTTACGAACGTACGTACATTAAAGATTTTATACTCGTAAATAGAAAACATGAGCTTAAAACGAAACACTAAAATGCTAAGCTCAATATCACATATACTTAAGTTTAAAAATCTATTGTTTATGTTACGATATAGTTGAACCTTTAACAATTTACTGCCAGACGTACGACTCTTATTACACAAAAAAAGTTATAGAAAATTACACGTCACATTAAAACTGCATGTGACTATTCTAGTAAAGTTTCTAATTCTACGAAATAAAAATACAACGTACGAAGTAGTTAGTGCACTTTTACGATAAAATTTTATGGTTTCCAATAACACGGTGAATGGACAGGAAAACCACTAAGGATTGTAATTAGTTAAATTAAGTCAATTATGAAAATATAAATGTGAAACAGTAATATTTCAAACTATATTAACAATTTTTACAAAGTCAAATTATGAACTAGAAATACGAACCCTGAGCGACAAATGTTGCCTGAACAAATAGTAGGTACGAGGCGGACTTATTTCTCTTGTATTAACTCTGGGCAATAGATTGTGGTGGTTTATGACAGGGATTATGGATTATGGGATTATGGAGGGATACCTTTAAGGGTGCCAGTGACAAAGAAATTAATAAAATGACTCATGTCGTAACATTCTAACTTTGACTGTCAGTTGCTAAGACTTTATGTTATTTTATGATTTTATTATATTCAGCTATAGGTCAAACTGAGTGTTTAAAACATTACCTTTACTATTCTTTAACATTGCCCAATAGATAAGCTTTAAAACTAAATATTATAGGAATAGCTTCAGTTACTTTTTCAAATATTTGACATCGAACAAACACAAGGTGCATAAAATCAACGAAACACACCACAAACTTTTCATAGAAGTTTCACGAAGACGCTACAATAACGGTTGACAATCTTGCAACCTCTGACCTACATATAAATAAAGTAATAATATATTTTCATCTGTTTTCATAAGAATATTTCATTGGATTTCTTTGTATCTATATTGTAAGGCTTTTGGACGTAGTACTAAATAAATCATATCACACAAATACTTTACTTTGATATATATTTTATTAGTTTAATTATTTTTTTATTCGGAGCCTGAAAGAGTAGAGACCTCACTTGTTTTTGAATGGAAAATAAAATAACCAAAATTGAATTTGCACCTTCTTTCTGTTTCCATTAGGAATATTCAAGTACCAGTAAATTATTGACAGGTGGTACCTACCGCTTTTGTCTTTATTTAAGCTATTGTGTATAAATCTAATTTTACATGTAAAATATTGAATATATCAACTCATTCATTATTATTCTAATGCTTTTAATTTTTTTTTTCACTTCATGTTTGTCAGAAAAAGCAAATATTTGTCAACTAATTTCATTTATTTATTTATTTTTAGTTACTGTAAACAGCTTAACGTGACTCTTATTGATATTAGTATATTCTTATATTATAACTTAGGTTTTACTTGTTAATAAAATAGAAAACGAAAATAAAATCAAACTTAAATAAGTTGAAGTTGAGTCAAAATTCGACAGTAATACAATCCTTATACATATGTTAAATATGCTAACATATTTACAAATTTTTCTAGTGTACATATATGAATTCAAATCAAGTGCAGCATCACCACGAATCTTTGGTTCCTTTGAATGTTCTTTGAACACAGTTAAGTAACTCTGTGCAAATTGTTATTCAAACCAGTTTTTATACAACAGCTGCGCAACCGCAGCTAATTGTTAGTGAAAGTGCTCCAGTTTGGACGCAATGCAGTCTTGTATTTTGCGATGACATCCACCAGCTCCGATAGCCGTGATCGTCTAGTGGTTAGGACCCTACGTTGTGGCCGTAGTAACCCAGGTTCGAATCCTGGTCACGGCAGTGTTCGCACTGTTACGGTGGAGCCTTCGTTTTGCAATTATGCCTATATTTTAGGAGATCATTAATCACTTGTTGATTGTTGTTGATATGATTGTATATTAATAGAGTTGCAAATAGCCTTTTTCTTCCGCATAAATGGCTGATGCATAGGGTTTCACAGGATACAAAACTGTTGTTTCAATATCATCTACTTTTCTGGACCTATGTCCAATTCTAATCTAATGTAGACTAAGTTATATTTATGATATAGTTTCTAATAATTTTTAAAATACCTATTTTTTATCTTGGTATTAAATGACTAAGGAATCGAATATGTTTATTTTAGAAGTGGTTTTCGTTTGCAAATTGGTTGTTGATATAGGTTACTTCATTACTTTAATTATATTAGTCATAAATACTTTTACATCTTTATTAATGTTTGTAAATGTTATAATTCAATCGGGTTGATTTTGTTTAGTGGGTATTTTGCTATTTCATATTTATTTTATTTCATTTTCTGAAGTTTCATTTTTCCATTTTGTTTCACAAGTTTTATTATGTATAATGGTTTACCTAGTCTAATAAATTTTGTTTAAATATCATAAAACTATTATTATTATACAATTAACAAAAAAAACTGAAATGTTGACTAGCTAATTTCATAATGTCGGTTTAACGTGAAGGTGTGTGCACGCATTGCAAAAATTTACTCTCATCATTTTTAACGCACCAAAAGAAGTATAATCTCAAAACAAATATCTAAAGCAACAACTACAAAGGACTATTTATCTACGAAACTACGTTACTCGTAGACTCTCGTAAACAAGTAGTCCTGTGTAGCCAATGAAAGATATAGATGTTCGTGGAAGACCAGACTAGGTGGCTTGAGTCGGGGAGGGAGTTCGCATCACCTAACGACTGACACAGATACTCACCGGGCCTGGTTGCTTCGATGAGTACCTGCATAGGATCGGATGCGAGACGGTACAGAGCCACCACTGCGCAGCCCACTGGGACTCTGCCCAGCATACGGTGGAGGATTGCCCCGTGTGCTTAGTTGAACAAATCGGACGAGACCTGTGCCCGCCAGCCGTCATTGCTGCCATGCTGGCGGGTGCGGAGGGATGGGGCGCAGTGGTCTCTTTCAGTAAAGCTGTAATGGTAAAGAAAGAGACCGCTGATTGGGAAGGGGCTGATCCCCAGCGTACAGGTAGGTGGCGGCATTTGTAGCTGCCGTCAGGACTGCAAGCTGCCAGAGAATAGGGACCTTTGGTAGTGAATAAATGGCTGCGGTCGACGACAGCAATGCAGTCTGGTCGCAATAACACGATCGGGCCGCAACTATAAACAAGCGGGGCCACCTTGTAGCGTCTCCCAGGAGAGGGTTTGACCAGGCACGTAGTTGATCCTGGAGGGGACCTGAAATAACATGGCCCGGGTCCCCTTCAGAGGAAGACGCCTGAGACCGGCCGCCCGGGTGGTTTTTAGTGAAAACACCACATACTCCTGAATTTACACTGTTTATTTACACTGAATTTGTGTACTCCTATACAAACTTCTTATCTTGACTTGAACTGCAGCATTAACTTTTATAGTTTGAGGAGGAAAATTATAATAAAAAACATTAGATACACTGGTTTTAAAATCTTGAGATGCAGTAGAATTGGGAGTATCCAAATATTCCAGATCCATATTATCGATATTATTGCTTGAATTTCGACCTATCATTTTATCATCAAAATTGAAACTGGATTTCTCAGAACTTTGTTGATCTACTTCCATTGGAGAAACTTCTACACTTGTAAATTTTGATTCTTCAATGTATTTATGTGGCAAAATATTACTTTTCATCTGTTTGTTACCACCAATCATTTTCCACTCTAAATAATTTTCCATATCTGATTTTAACTAGAATGAAAATAATTAATTACTCATTTACAGTCAAAATATTTAAAAAAATTTGAGGTTATAAGTTGATTATAATAAAATTATTTTTATTTTTATTATTACTTACATCAAAATGATCCTCACAACAATAAAGTCGACTTGATAAAGAATATTCACTTTTATTTCCACATGCATCCAACCACATTTTTCGTTTTAATTTATTTGATGGAACATTTATAAAAATTTTATTTGGATTAGATTTACCGGTATTTTTACATGTTGGTACAATACACCAACAACCACTGTTTTTTAAAGACATATTAAAAAGTTATAAAGTTTATGTTTTTGCTTTGAAATAATTTAAACAGTTGTTTTTTTAAATAACAATCACAACAGCTGATCAGGTGTGTTTATAAAAATATTCTGAGTGGATTGGCGCGAACAAATTTAAATGGAATATGCACAATGACGTCATATACGCAAGAGGGAGCTACCTATACGTTTAAACTTTAACAATTTTTTTATTGTTAAATAGTTTAAATGTTTATAAATAAAAAACAAAAACTTTTTTTCAAAAATTTTAAAAAAAATTTAAAAGTAATAAGACATAACTATTTAATGGATTGGAAAATCATGCAAATACCCAATTCAAAAAGAGAACTGAGATGTTTGGACTCTGGGTAATTTGATTTAATCGATAAAAAGCAACAAAAGATATGTATAATTAATTAATTTAGTACTTATAACAGATTGCACACACTCCTAAATAACTAAAAAATATTAAATTGTGAGATATTGACACATAATATTAAACTAAATATCAAAACAAATGCTCCACCTTAACAGTGTGAATACTACCGTGACCAGGATTCGAACTTGGGTTACTACGGCCACAACTTAGGGTCCTAACCACTAGACGATCATGGATATCGGAACTGTGTTTAATAACGTTAAAATTGACTTTGTTTTATAACTAAAACTTGTGATCTTTCACATTGGTTGTGCATGAATTGAAATATTTCTACCACATTTAGCGAGTATTAGTGATATCGACCTTGTTAAGATTAGGACACTGGGAATACCTATTGAACGTTCTAAGCAACTAATTTATTTAATTGCAATAAGTGCATTTTCACATTCTATTCAATTTCATATCAAGTAGTTATGGCGACTTCAACATACAACGCAAACCAAAATGCGTGTTACAGCGCCATCTACCGAAGACACATCTAATTACTGAGTAAGGAACGACGCAGCAACTACTAATCCTGTACCGTGATATAGAAATTGTCAAGGCGATTAGCATATGCACAACATCACCTTGCCTGGTCGGAGGATCCTTCCCTTGGTGTTGGCATGATACTCGTTCCTCCACATAGTAAACTTCTATCATAAATTTAAGCAAGAACATGTTTTCAGTAGAAATATACATATTTGTTTACATTGTTTTCAAATATTTTTTTTTTATTTCACATTCACAATACACGTCGAACATTTTTTTTAAATATTTGACGGATCGTCACTTTTTGAATAAATTCAAAAGTTCAACTTGTTAAATTAATGTATGCTACAAACGTATCTTCTTTTAAAATATATAGTAGACAGAACGCCTCTACCTACACATTCAGTAGAAAAAATATTCGTAGCCTATAAACAGTTGTAGGCTTGTAGCTGATGTGTGTAGCTAAAGCTACAAAGGACTATTTATCTACGAAAGAGTTAGTAAAACTTTTGTAGCCAAAAACTTTTGTAGTCAAATAGTCCTTCGTAGCCAATTAAAGAGATGCGTAGACGACCAAACCTCTGAAACTACGACTTTATAATATTATTTTGAATACTACAGAGTAACAGAAAGTTTTGTGTTTGTATTAAAACTATATCATTTATTGTTTTACCTTGTGTTGGAAGAGAAAGTTTTTGTACGTGATGTAGTCGTACGTGTTATAATGGATATTTGTGAAACGATTATAAAATTATTTCGTTTATTTTTACTCAAGAATATTTAAACGTTCGATGGGATGAAAAATTTATCGCAATCAGTAACATTTTAACACATCTTCAATTTGTGGATAGATATAAATGTCAAAAAAAATTATGCATGAAAAAAAAAAAAGATAGCTTAACATCCTTTAAAAATATGCTTTTAGATGTTACTTATTTATTATAGTTATTTATTTTTATATCGCAGAGCAGTTAGTAAAAAATATGAACTGAAATTTAAAGATAAACAGAAAACAATCAATAAAATACCAAAACAAAATCACTACCACTACAGTGCGAATACTATTGAATTATATATAGAACAAATTCGTCGTTATTTTTCGTATCATAAACAAATTTCACTGAAAATTATAACAAAAAAAAATCTCAAACAACTGTTTAAACAACTAAAACATTTTTAAGATAGAGAAATTTAAATCTTCGCCACAGAAACCAAACAGGTTTATTCTAAAAACCTCCTACTCAAATAATATCAATAATATAATCAATTTTCACTTACATTGTGTATGTTACAATATTAAATATGGCAATACTGACTATGACTATCTCGGTAGGACAGTGATGACATATGTCATGTGATACTCTCAGGTTCGATTTCCGGGTCGGACCAAATGTTTGTATGATCTGGAAATCTTAGTTCCAGAGTTTAAAAGTTTTCTATGTTTAATATGCATGTATGTATTTTTAAAAACGAGGAGATAAGTATTCTGTGGGTCAATTTAGCTGTTATCATAAAAGATCTGCTTAGTTTTTAAGCTAAATGAGGTGGTGTGTCAAATGTCAGAAATATTCGCAACTAGAATTTTATTTACATACAAATACTGAAGTATTACATCGAACGAAATTCAACGTGTATCGTGACGGCTTGGTTGTTATGATGACATAACCTTAAGCCTATTCCAAATTCCTACCGTCTAGCTATTCCATTAAGGTCAGTGGAGCACTCGGGGCTTTGCAAAACGAGGTAGTAAGCATAAACAAATGTAGTCCATCAAACGTGCGCTATAGCCATTAAGTATGTGCAAATAAAACGCCCTATACAGAGTTCGTAATTTCTAGAAAAGGGTACTAATTTCCTTTTCAACAAATTACGAACTTTCTTGCTCCTTTCATGTAGCGACAATAAGTGTTGTCTCGCACATTTTGCTTCGTAGCCATCGTCATATTTATTGCATTTATATTGTAGGTATATAGTGAATTTGTCCTGTACAGATCTGTTTATGTGCACACCATGCGTGGGGTTCTAAATTTATGAACAATATTCGAGGATGTTACGAACGTACGGACATTAAAGATTTTATACTCGTAAATAGAAAGTATGAGCTTAAAACGAAACACTAAAATGCTCAGCTCAATATCACACATACTTAAGTTTAAAAATCTATTGTTTATGTTAAGATATAAGTTGAACCTTGAACAATTTACTGCCGGACATAGGACTCTCATTACACACAAAAAGTTATAGAAAATTACACGACACATTAAAACTGCATGTGACTATTCTAGTAAAGTTTCTAATACCACGAAATAAAAATAACACGTACGAAGTAGTTAGTGCACTTTCACCATAAAATTTTATGGTTTCCAATAACAGGGTGAATGGACAGAAAAACGACTAGGGATTGTAATTAGTTAAAGTAGGTCAATTATAAAAATATAAATGTAAAACAGTAATATTTCAAACTATATTAAACCTTTTTGCAAGTCAAATTGTGAAGTAGAAATACGAACCCTGAGTGACGAATGTTGTCTGAACAAAACAGTAAGTAAGCGGCAAACGAATTTCTCTTATATTTACTCGGGGTTATAGATTGAGGTGGTTTATGATATGATTTTGTTTGGCTCACACCAAAAGCAATACCTTTCAGGGTGCCAGTGAAAAAAGAATTTAATAAAATGACTCATGTTGTAACATTCTAACTTTAACTGTCAGTTGCTAAGACTTTATGTTATTTTATCGTTTTATTATATTCAGCTATGCGTCAAACTGAGTGTTTAAAACATTACCTCTATTATTCTTTAACGTTGCCCTATAAATAAGCTTTAGAATGATATATTATAGGACTAACTTCAGTTACTTTTTCTGAAATTGGCCATCGAAAAAACACAAGGTGCAAGGTGTTGATTTTCAACAAAATGCACCACAAACTCTTCATATAAGTTTACGAAGACGCTGTAATAACAGTTCACAATCTTGCAACTTCTGACCTACATATGTATAGAGTAATAATGTATTTTCATCTGTTTTCATAAAAATATTTCATAGGATTTTTTTGTATGTAAATATATTGTAAGGCTTTTGGACGTAGTACTAAATGAATCATATCACACAAATACTTTACTTTGACATAGTTTAATGGATTTTATATACGGAGCCTGAAAGAGTAGAGACCTCACTTGTTTTTGAATGGAAATAAAAATAAACGGCATTGAATTAGCACCTTTTTTCTGTTTTCATTAGGAATGTTCAAGTATCGGCAAATTATTGGTAGGTCGTACCTACCTCTTTTCTCTTTGTTTAAGCTATTGTGTGTAAATCTAATTTTACATGTAAATATTTTTTTCTATTTTAAGAGCCTGCCAAAGTGACTCTACTCTGCCTGATGGGACGCATGAATAGAATCCAAATTTTGTGGTCACCATACTCATTGCAAATGCAGACAATGCAGTATGATGACCTACACTAATAACTACTACCCGTGCATCAATGGGCCTCCGGTTTCGCATTCATCAACGAAACACGACAGCATGGATACTGTTGCTTTTGGTTAGTCTTCTGTATGAGGGTAGTACTGCCTAGGTCGAGCCAGCTCGTACTTCTGAAATAAATATCATTTATTATTATTTTTATGTTTTTAAGATTGTATTTTTTCTATTTCAATCACTTTTGTCGAAAGTTGGACATTTGTGTACACAGAAATAATAACGAAAAACATTTGTCAACCAGTTTCATTTATTTATTATTTTAGTTACTATAAACAACTTCACGTGACTCCTATTGATATTAGTATATTCTTATATCAAATTTTAAATTTTTAACAAACATAATGTATAATTTATGACTATAATTCAAGTTTTATTAGTTAATAAAATAAACGATGAAAATAAAATCAAAATTAAATGAGTTGCGGTCGAAATTCAACTGCAAAACTCGTACAATGTTTACTTAACATATGATAATACATATATCAATTTTTCAAATCAATATGAATTCGAATCATGTGCAACATCACCACGAATCTTTGATTGTTTTGAATGTTCTCGAACACAGTTAAGTAATTCTGTGCAAATTGTTCCTTTAACCAGTTTTTGTACAACAGCTGCGCAACCGCAGCTAATTGTTAGTAAAAGTGCTACAGTTTGGATGCAATGCAGTCTTGTATTTTACGATAACGTTCACCAGCTCCGACAGCCGTGATCGTCTAGTGGTTAGGACCCTACGTTGTGGCCGTAGTAACCCAGGTTCGAATCCTGGTCACGGCAGTGTTCGCACTGTCGCGGCGGGGCTTTCGTTTTGCAATTACTCCTGTATTTTAGGAGATCATTAGTTACTTATTAATTGTTGTTGATATGATTGTATGTTAATATAGTAAAAAATAGCCTTTTTCTTCCTCATAAATGGCTGATTCATAGGGTTTCACAGGTTACAAAATGTTTGTTTAAATATCATATATTTTTCTAGACATATCTCCAACTCCAGTCTAATACTCGTATAGACTAAGTCAGATTTATTATGAAGATTGCAAGTTTGAAATTACCAGTTAAGAAAATAATGCTGTTCTTTCAGTAGGAAACCGGGTAACGCGTCTTTTTTGAATGTTTTACTATATGACCTTCTTACTAAAAAAAAATTAAATTGTAGTATTTGTTCATTAATTGCTTTGTTAGTATGTTTAGATGGTTATAAAATTGATTAATTTCGGCTTTTACGGTTCTAATTCCAAGTTTATTAGTGTAGTTATTGATTAGTTATAAACCAAAGCGCATAAACGACTATCCTCAGTATTTCAGTCACCCATAGATGAACTCCACAGGTTCATACCGGTTTCGGGATACATTTATGTAGAACCAGTTTGATTCTTAGTGACAGCTGTAAAGTTTTAGTTGGGAAACATGGTCAGTTTACTCACTTAGATGCCCAATACAATTTGCTATGTGGAAACATATTTATTCTGAGTAAGTATAGTCTTGTGTCTTCACAACGAAAGAGGCTTTCTAGTACTTTTGATAGAATTGTAAATACGCTGATCGACATAACGTGGTGTGAAATACCATTGCCATCCAAAGGTTAATGATTAAGGAATCGAATGTATTCATTTAGAAGTGATTTTCGTTTGCAAATTGATTGTTGATATAGGTTATTGCACTAGTTGAATTATATTAGTCATTAATCCTTTTTTAGCATTGTTAACTGTTTATAAATGTTGTGATTCAATTGGATTATTTTTGTTAGTGGGTATTTTGTAATACGATATTTATTTTATTTAATTTTCTAAAGTTCCGTTTTTCTATTATGTTTCGCAAGTTTCATTATAAGGGTTTATCTGGTGAAATAATATATTATTTAAATATATTTTATTATTTAAAGATTTAATATTACATAATTTATAAAAAAAACCTAAAAAGTTGACTGGCTAATTTTACAATGTCGGCTGATGTTACGTTATGTGCGCGCATCGTAAAAGTATACTTTCATCATTTTTAACGCGCCAAAAGAAGTATAATCACGAAACAAAAATCTATAGCAATAGCTCAAAAGGACTATTTGTCTACGAAGCTACGTTACTCGTAGACTCTCGTGGCAGGTAGTCCTGCGTAGCCAATGAAAGACAAAAATGTTCGTAGAGGACCAGACTAGGTGGCTTGAATCGATGATTCTATTTGTTACATAAAATGTGTGTGTGTATGTGTGTGTAGGTGTGTGTGTCTTAAAATTATATTTTTTTTATCATCCAATGCAGAAAGAGAGCTGTGATTTTTGGGCTTTGGGTAACCTAATTTAATCGATAAAAAAAAACAAAAAATACGAATAATTAATTGATTTGGTAATTATAAAATACTATACAGACTCCTAAATCACTGCAAAATACTAAATTGTGAGATATATCTGTCAATAGACAGACAATATTGAATTAAATATCTAAACAAATGCTTCACCTTAACAGTGCGAACACTACCATGACCATGATTCGAATCTGGGTTACTACGGCCACGTAAGGTCCTAACCACAAGACGATCACGGCTATCGGGATTATGTTTATTAACGTTAAACTTGACTTTGGTTTATACCTAAAACTGGAGCACTTTCACATCGGTTGCGCATGAACAGAAATATTTTTACCTCATTTAGCGAGTACTAGTGATATTGACCTTGTTAAGATTAGGACATCGGGCCTATTAAATGTTCTAAGCAACTATTGCATTTAATTGCTATGGGTGCCTTTTTACATTCTGTTTAATTTCATATCAAGTAGTTATGGCAACTTCAACACACAAACGAAAATACATATACAGCGCCATCTACCGAAGACACAGTTACATTGGATTACGGAGTAATGAACTACGGAGCAACTACTAATCCTGTACCGTGATATAGAAATTTTCACGGTGATTGGTATATACACAACATCCCAACATCAACTGTTGGGTCATGGCCCGTCAGGTATGATCACATTGCCTGGTCGGTGGATCCTTCCTTTTGTGTTAGCATAATACCCGTTCCTCCACATAGTAAACTTCTATCATAAATTGAAGCAAAAATATGTATTCAATAGAAATATACATATTTATTTATATTTTTTTTCAAATAATGTTTTTTTATTTCACATTCACAATACATGTCATATATTTTTTAAATATTTGTCAGACGCGTTAGTTTTTGAATAAATTCAAAAGTTCAACTTGTCAAATTAGTGTGTGCTAAATATGTATCTTTTTTTAAAATATATCTTAGACAGAACACTTCTACCTACGCACTCAGTAGAAAAAATATTTGTAGCCTATAAAGACTTCTAGGCTTGTAGCTGATGTATGTAGCTAAAGCTACAAAGAATTGTTTGCCTGCGAAAGAGTTAGTAAACTTTTGTAGTCAAATAGTCCTTCGTAGCTAATTAAAGAGATGCGTAGACCACCAAACCTCTGAAACTAGGACTTTATAATATTACGGAGTAACAGAAAGTTTTGTGTTTGTATTAAAACTTTATTATTTATTGTTTCACCTTGTGTTAGAAGAGAAAGTTTTTGTACATACTCACGTGATATAGTCGACTTTTGTGAAATGATTATAATATTATTTTGTTTATTTTCACTCAAGAATATTTAAACGTTCGATGGGATGAAAAATTTATCGCAATAGCAATATTTTAACACATCTGCAATTTGTGGACAGATGTTAATGTAAAAAAAAAATATGAATGAAACAAACAAAAATGATTGCTTAACATCCTATAAAAATATACTTTTATATGTTACTTATTTATTATATTCTTATATCACAGAGTGGTTTGCAAAAAATATGAAATGAAATTTAAAGATAAACAGAAAACAATCAATAAAATATAAAATGAAAGCACCACCACTATATTGCAAATGCTGCTGAATTATATGAAGTGCAAATCCTAATAAAACAAAATCTATCTAAAATGACGAATTATGAGATATCATAAACAAATTTTACTAGAAATTATAACAAAAAAATTACTCAAACAAGTGTTTCAACTACTGAAACTTTTTTAGATAGAGAAAGTTAAATCTTCGCCACAGAAACCAAAAATATATTCTAAAAAGCCTCCTACTCAAATAATATTATTAATATAATCAATTTTAACTTACATTATGTGCATTACAATATTAAATATGGTAATACTGACTATGACTATCTCGGTAGGACAGTGACAGCATATGTCATGTGATACTCTCAGGTTCGACCAAATGTTTGTATGATCTGGAAATTTTAGTTCCAGAGTCTGGATGTTTTCTATGTACAATATGTATGTAAATATTTATAAAAAAGAGGAGATAAGTATTATATCAGTCAATTTAGCCGTTATCATATAAGTTCTACTTAGTTAAACTAAATGATGTTGTGTCAAATGTCAAAACTATTCGCGACTTTAATTTTATTTACAAAGGAACACTGAAATGTTACATCGAACGAAACCCAACGTGTATCCTGACGGCTTGGTTTTTATGATGAAATAATCTTAAGCCTATTCCAAATTCCTGCCGTCTAGCTATTCCATTATGATCAGTAGAGCACTCGGGGCTTTGCAAAAAGATGCAGTAAGCATAAACAAATGTAGTCCATCAAACGTGTGCTATAGCCATTAAGTATGTTCAAATAAAACACCCTATACAGAGTTCGTAATTTCTAGAAAAGGACGCTAGTTTCTTTTTCTAGAAATTACGAACTTTCTTGCTCCTTTCGTGTAGCGGTAATAAATGTTGTCTCGCACATCTTGCTTCGTTGCCATCGTCATATTTATTGCACTTACATACAGTAGATACACGGTGACTTTGTTCTGCACAGAGTCCAATCTGTTTATGTGCACATCATACGTGGGGTTCCAAATTTATGAACAATATTTAAGGATGTTACGAACTTATGGACATTAAAGATTTTCATACTCGTAAATTGAAATCATGAGCTCATAGCGAAACGTGGCATTTTATTGGCTTTGTTGGTAATATATCTACCTATGTGAATTTCAAAGGGTTATTTGGTGACGTGTATTACACCTAGATCATGGATCTCGTCTACTTGTTTAAGTACTACCCCAGGTGGAGTAATTAGATTTGTGTAATAAATAAATGAATAAAACTGCATGTGCCTATTCTAGTAAAGTTTCTAATACTACGAAATAAAAATACCACGTACGAAGTAGTTAGTGCACTTTTACGATAAAATTTTAAAGTTTCCAATAACAGGGTGAATGGACAGAAAAACGACTAGAGATTGTAATTAGTTAAAGTAGGTCAATTATAAAAATACAAATGTAAAACAGTAATATTCCAAAATATATTAAATCATTTTTACAAAGTCAAATTGTGAACCAGAAATACGAACCTTGAGTGACGAATATTGCGTGAATAAACAGTAGGTAAGAGGCGGACGAATTTCTCTTGTATTAACTCTGGGCGATGGATTGAGGAGGTTTATGGTAAGATTTTGTTTGGCTCACACCAAAAGCGAAACTTTTCAGGGGCCAGTAAGAAAAGAATTTATAAAATGACTTGTGCTGTAACATTTTAACTTTATTTAATCATAGGTCTCGTAAGGTCTCTTAGCCTATACTCTGATAGTTTTTACTTGTACTTTTAGACTCATTAAGCAACCTAAAGCTTGAAATGCTTTTAGCATTCTTTTGACAATTTGTTTGTAGTTAGGGTCTTTGTTATTGCCTAAAAAAATTTCTATAACCTCTTTAAAGGCCATCCACCCTTCTCTTAAACGCACCACAAACTTTTCATATAAGTTGCACGAAGACGCTGTAATAATGGTTGACAATCTTGTAACCTCTGACCTACATATGGATAAAGTAATAATATATTTTCATCTGTTTTCATAGGAATATTTCATTAGATTTCTTTGTATCTATATTATAAGGCTTTTGGACGTAGTACTAAATAAATCATACTCACACAAATACTTGACTTTGACATATATTTTATTAGTTTAATTAATTTTATATACGGAGCCTGAAAGAGTAGAGACCTCACTTGTTTTTGAATAGAAAATAAAATAAACAGAATTGAATTTGCACCTTCTTTCTGTTTTCATTAGGAAAATTAAAGTACCAATAAATTATTGCCAGGTGGTACCTATCTCTTTTCTCTTTGTTTAAGCTATTGTGTATTCGTCAAATTTAATCGATTTCGACAGTAATACAATCTTTATTTAACATATAAGTACGAGTATATTGATTTTTCAAATCTATATGAACTCGAATCAAGTGCAGCATCACCACATTTCTTTGGTTCCTTTGAATGTTTCTCTAATATAGTTAAGTAATTCAGTGCAAATTGTTACTCAAACCAGTTTTTGTACAACAGCTGCGCAACCGCAGTTAATTGTTAGAGAAAGTGCTCCAATGTGGGCGCAATGCAGTCTTGTATTTTGCGTCAACATTTACCAGCTCCGATAGCCGTGATCGTCTAGTGGTTAGGACCCTACGTTGTGGCCGTAGTAACCCAGGTTCGAATCTTGGTCACGGCAGTGTTCGCACTGTCGCGGCGGAGTTTTTGTTTTGCAATTATTCCTGTGTTTTAGGAGATCATTAGTGACTTATTAATTGTTGTTGATATGATTGATTGTTGTTAATCGAGATGAAAATAGCCTTTTCCTTCCTCATAAATGGCTGATGCACAGAGTTTCACAGGATACAAAATGTTTGTTTAAATGTAATATATTTTTCTAGACCTATGTCCAAGTCTAATATAATATAGACTAAGTCATATTTACAATGAAGATTGCAAGTTTGGGATTGCTAGCCAAGAAAATTATGGTGTTCTTTCAGTTGGAAAAGGAGTAACGCATCTTTATTGAATGTTTTACTATTTGACCTTCTTACTAAAGAGGACAAAATTAAACGTGAATAAAATAAAAAAATATAAATTGTATTGTTTGCTCATTAATTGCTTTGCCAGTAGGTTTAGATGGTTATGAAATTGATTTATTAACTCTTTTACAGTTCTAATTCCAAGCTTATTAGTGTAGTTATTGATTAGTTATAAACCAAAGCGCATAAACGACTGTCCTCAGTATTTCAGTCGTCCATAGATGAACTCCATAGGTCCATACCGGTTTCAGGATACATTTATGTATAACCAGTTTGATTCTTAGTGACAGCTGTGAAATTTTAGTTAGAAAACTGGGGTAATTTGGTCACTTAGATACATAATACAATTTGCTGTGTGAAAACATTTATTCCGAGTAATTGTAGTTTTGTATCTTCGCAAAGAAAGAGTGTTTCTAGTACTTTTGATAGCCTCATGGATAAGGATTCATCTGCAAGCCGTAGGAAGATGGTCCGAGGCACGTCGAGGTTCCAGGGATTTTTTTCTAGGGTACACCTGGTTCTCTGGCTACTGGTACTTGAGACGGTGTGCGGTTTTTGGTCAGTTATAATCATCATTACAAAACCAATGCTGTTTAAAATAAAGTCAGTTAGCTTGTTAATGTTTAATGGTCAAAAAATAAAATTTAGAAGTTGGCTTACTAAGCCAAAATATCAGAAGCAGCCTTATTTTCTCGTCATCACATAAATTTACACAATGTCGACATAGAAATAAAAAATATGTTTATATTAATTTATGTGTATTCATTTATTTTCTTGTATTTTATCTTGAGTCCAGCATAACCACCGGTATGTGGTATTAGAGATTAGTATTAGAGATTAGTAGTATTATAGAGAAGATTTGCACACAGTAAACAAAAAAAAGGGAGTTTTCTGTTCGATATTTATTTTATTTCATTTTCTGAAGTTTCACTTTTCCATTTTGTTTCACAAGTTTCATTATAAGGGTTTATCAAGTTAATGAATTTTATTTCAATATCATAAACGAATTATTTATATTATAATTAATAAAAACTAAAATGTTGACTAGCTAGTTTCATAATATTGGTTTATCGTTACGGTGTGTGCGCACTTCGTAGAAAGTTTTAAAGTGCCAAAAAAAGGTTATACCTTAAAACAAAAATGTGCAGCAACAGTTACAAAGGACTATTTGTCTACGAAACTACGTTACGTGTAGACTCTCGTACACAAGTAGTCTTGCGTAGCCAATGACAAATATAAATGTTCGTAGAAGACCAGACTAGGTGGCTTGAATCTATAACTGTATTTGTTACATAAAATGTGTGTGTGTTTGTGTGTGTGTGTGTGTGTGTGTGTGTGTGTGCGTGTGTGTGTCGGTGTATTTGACGTAAAATAATATTTATCATTCAATTCAGAAAGAGAGCTGGGATGTTTGGGCTCTGTGTGTGTGTGTGTGTGTGTGTGTGTGTGTGTGTGTGTGTGTGTGTGTGTGTGTGTGTGTGTGTGTGTGTGTGTGTGTGTGTGTGTGTGTGTGTGTGTGGTGTGTGTGTGTGTGTGTGCGTGCGTGCGTGTGTGTGTGTGTTTAAAATGCAGCGATAAATATGAATAATTTATTGATTTAGTACTTATAACAGACACTTCAATCACTAAAAAATATTAAATTGTGAGATATTGACACACAATATTAAATTAAATATCAAAACAAATGCTTCACCTTAACAGTGCGAACACTGCCGTGACCAAGATTCGAACCTGTGTTACTACGGCCACAACGTAGGGTCCTCACCACTAGACGATCACGGCTATCGGAGCTGTATTTAATACTGTTAAACTCGATTTTGCTTCATACATAGAACTGGAGCACTTTCACATCGGTTCCGCATGAACAGATATATTTTTAAATTATTTAGCGAGTACTAGTGATATTGCCCTTGTAAAGATTAGGACATTAGATATAATTATTAAACATTAATGTGTAGAAATTCTTTCATTTAACTGCAATGTATGCATTTTTACTTAATTTCGTTTCAAGTAGTTATGGCGACTTCAACATACAACGCAAACCAAAATACATACTACAGCGTCATCTACCGAAGACATATCGAGCTACGGAGTAATGAACTACGGAACAACTACTAATCCTGTATTGCGACATAGAAATTCTCACGGCGGTTAGCATATATACAATATCCAACATCAACGGTTGGGTCGTGGCCCACCAGGCATTATCACCTCGCCTGGTCGGAGGATCCATTCTTTCATGTTATCATGACACCCTTTCCTCCACATAGTAAATTTCTGTCATAAATATAAGCGAAAACATGTTTTTCATAGAAATATACATATTTGTATATATTTATTTCAATTAATGTTTTTTTTTATTTTACATTTACAATACATGTCAATTTTGTTTTAAATAATTGACGGTCTCGTCACTTTTTGAATAAATTCAAAAGTTCAACTTGTCAAATTAGTGTGTGCTACAAATGTACTTCTTTTAAAATACGAGTAAATCTTCGATAGAACAAATCTACTTACGTACTCAGTAGAAAAAATGTTCGTAGCCTATAAAGAGTTGTAGGCTTGTAGCTAATGTGTGTAGCTAAAGCTACAAAGGATCATTTTTGTCTACGAAAAAGTTAGTATACTTTTGTAGTTAAATAGTCTTTCGTAGCCAATTAAAGATACGTAGACGACCAAGACTCTGAACCTACGACTTCATAATATTATTTTGAATACTACGGAGTAACAGACAGTTTTGTGTTTTTATTAAAGCTTTATTATTTATTGTTTTATCTTGTGTTAGAATAAAAAGTTTTTGTACATACTCACATAATATAGTCAACGTTTGTGAAATGATTATAATATTTTTCTTTATTTTTACTCAAGAATATTTAAACGTTCGATGGGATGAAAAATTTGTGGATAGATATAAATATCAAAAAAGAAAGAAAAAAAAATGATAGCTTAACATCCTTTGAATACATACCTTTGTGTGTTACTTATTTATTACAGTTATTTATTCTTAAATCACAGAGTAGCTTGTAAAAAGTACGAACCAAAATTTTAAAAATGAACAGAAAACAATCAATAAAACATCAAAACGAAAGCACCACCACTAGAGTGCGAATACTGCTGAATCATATGAAGTTTAGAAGAAGAATAAAAGAAAATCTATCTATAATGAGAAATTATTAGAATTTGTTCTTCGTATCGTAAACAAACTTCACTGAAAACTTTAATAAAGAAATTACTGTTTAAACACTAGGTTTAAACAACTGAAACATTTTATAGATAGAGAAAGTTAAATCTTCGGCACAGAAACCAAAAAGTTTTATTCTAAAAAGCCTCCTACTCAAATAATGTCGTTTATATAATCAATTTTAACTTAAATTTTGTATGTTACAATATTAAATATGGTAATACTGATTACGACTACCTCGTCCGGGTCAGACCGGGTCTATCGGGTCAGACCATATGTTTGTATGATCTGGTAATGTTAGTTCCAGAGTTTGGATGTTTTCTATGTACAATATGTATGTATTTATAAAAAAGAGGAGATAAGTATTCTATCAGTCAATTTAGTGTTATCATAAAAGCTCTACTTAGTGTGAAGCTAAATGACGTTGTGTCAAATGTCAGAAATATTTGCTACTGTAATTTTATTTACACACAGACACTGAAGTATTACTTCGAACGAAATCCAACGTGTATCGTGACGACTTGATTTTTATGATGACATAACCTTAAGCCTATTCCAAATTCCTGCCGTCTAGCTATTCCATTAAGGTCAGTGGAGCACTCGAGGCTTTGCAAAAAGAGGCAGTAAGCATAAACAAATGTAGTCCATCAAACGTGCGCTGTAGCCTTTAATAATAATAAAAGCCTTTATACGCTGACCATATTACAAATTTCAACTTACATACTACTTATAAAATATTATACTTAAATCTCACTTCTTAATTATACAAGTGTATACACATTTTTTCTTTCTTTTAGCAACCACTTAGTCAGGTTGTCTTCCGACATAGGCCTCCCCCAGTTCCTTCCATTTATCTCTATCTCGAGCTATCCTTTTCCACCCTTTCGACAGATCATCCTCCAATCTTTTGATTTGACGTCCTTTTTGTCTTTTCCCATTTCTAGGGTACCAGTCCATAACCTCCTTCGTCCAATTTTTTCCATGATCTGTCCTCATTATATGACCAGTCCAGTTCCATTTAAGCCTTCTGATGTTTTGTAATATATCAGTCACCCTTGTTCTTTCTCTTATTTTTAAAGTTTCCCACCGGTCTCGTAATCTTAGGTTAAGCATGCTTCGCTCCATACTGCGTTGGCAAACTTAAAGTTTTTTGGTGTTTTTACTCGTAGCAGGCCGAGATTGACATCCATAAGTAAGACATGGGAGGATACAAACGTTGTATAATTTTCTTTTTACAGCCATTGGTAATGTTTCGTCTTTAAATATATCTTTTAATGACCAGTACCTCTTCCAAGAATTGCTTATTCTTCTATTTACTTCTTTGGAATGTTGGTCCTTAGTTGATATAATTTGTCCTAAATAAATATATTCGTCTACATAATCTATCACTTCTTGTCCTATTCTCATAATATATTGTCTCTCGGTCCGTTCGTCATTATTTTTGTCTTCGTTGGGTTCATAGTTAGACCTGCTTTCCTGCTTTCCTGCTTTCGTAGTCTAGTTGTTGTAGCATAGTTTGTAATATATCTGGTGTCTCTACGAATATCACAATGTCGTCAGCAAATCTTAGGTAATTTAAATTTGATCCGTTAATATTATTGCCGAGATTTTCCCAGTTTAGGCATCTGAATATATTTTCTAATACTGCTGTAAAAAGTTTTGGGGAAAGTGGATCTCCTTGTCTAACGCCTCTTTGCACACTGAATTCTTCGCCTTGTTTTTCAAGTCGGACCGTTGCTGTTGTGTTTATATAATTCTTTTATGATTTGTGTGTATTTTCTTTCTATAGCCTGATTATCTAGCGTTTTCCATATATATTCATGACTAAGAGAATCGAAGGCCTTGTTGTAGTCGACAAATGCCATATAATATAGCTGCCCGTATTCATTGTGGTTTTCTATGATTTGCTTTATGACGTAAATGTGATCGATAGTAGAATAGTTGGCACGAAATCCAGCTTGTTCTCTTGGTTGGTTTTCATCTAGTTGTTTTGTTATTCGCCCAAGTATTATTTTTGAAAACACTTTGCATATATTGGACATTAAAGAAATTGGTCTGTAATCTAATGTCTTATTTATTTGATTTTTGTTTCCTTTTTTGTGTAATAGGACAATTGTAGATTTCGTCCATTGCCTAGGTATTTGTTCTTTAACCATTATTTCATTAAATATATACGTTATATACTTGGATGTCGTAGTTAAAGAGTCTTTTAGTACTTCGTTCGAGATTTTATCGTCTCCAGGTGATGTCCCACTTTTCTGTGTTTTTATAGCTTTTATAACTTCAGATTCTAAAATAATAGGTATTCCTTTTTCATAGGCCTCACTTTCTGCCTCTGCTGGAGTTGTACCATTAATCTTAGTGTATAACTTTTTATAGAATTTTGTTGCTACTTTGGCTATTGCTGATCCCTTCATCGTTAATTTTTCATTTTTCTTTTTGTTTTTGGTTTTCATGTTGAGTATCCATTGTGTGTATTCTCTTAGTTGTTTTAAACCTTTCTTGACTCCACCTGTTTTCTCTTTTTGTTCTCTCAGCACTCTCAGTTTCTCTGCTTTCCTGTGTTTCTTTATTGATGCTTGTATTTTTTCACTAATACTTGAGATGTTTTGTTTGTTGTCTTTTCGTTTATCTAACATTTTATTTCTTTCTTCCATTAGATTTGGAGCTTCTTTTCCTAATTTGTTCCTCTTCTCTTTCCTATATCTCGATTTATTAAGATCTATTAGCTCTTTTTCTAGAATATCATTCTTTGCCTGCAGTGTTTTGGTTTTTCAATTTTTCTAAACTGTTTCCCAAACCGTTTAGGACATTTTGTGGTATAGGCGATGTGATTTTAATATTTTTTGTTGCGTGGATAATATGTTTTCTTGATTTTACGTTCCTGTATTGTATAACTCTTCTTACCATTCTATGATTGGTGTTAAAATTTAACTTATTCACTACATCTACGTCCGTGAATATCTGTTTTTTTTCTTGTGAGTATGAAATCAATTTCATTTTTATCTCTACCACTTGGAGACATCCACTTCCACTTTCTAGAATTTCTTTTTTGAAGTAACTATTAATTATTTTGAGATTATTTGCAAAAGCGAAATCTAAGAGTCTGTGTCTGTTGTCGTTTCTGACACCACTACTGTACTCGCCTAAGACGAATTCGTCTTTACTTGATTGTCTGCCCACCTTTGCATTGAAATCTCCCATTACGATTACATTTTTGTTCTTCTGTTGCATTAACTCTGCTAGATCTTTATAAAATTTATTCTTTGCTAATTTAAGCCTATTCTAAATTCCTGCCGTCTAGCTATTCAATTAAGGTCAGTGGAGCACTCGGGGCTTTGCAAAAAGAGGCAGTAAGCATAAACAAATGTAGTCCATCAGAAGTGCGCCATAGCCATTAAGTATGTGCAAATAAAACACCCTATACAGAGTTCGTAATTTCTAGAAAAGGATGCTAGTTTCCTTTCCTAGAAATTACGAACTTTCTTGCTCCTTTCATGTAGCGGTAATAAGTGTTGTCTCGCACATCTTGCTTCGTAGCCATCGTCATATTTATTGCACTTAATATTGCAGATATACAGTGAATTTGTCCTGTGCAAATTCCAGTCTGTTTATCTGTACATCAAACGTGGGGTACCTAATTTATGAACAATACTCGAGGATGCTACGAACGTATGGACAATAAAAATTTTTATACTCGTAAATTGAAAGCATGAGCTCATAGCGAAACCTGGTATTTTATTGGCTTTATTGGTAAAATATCTACGTATGTGAATTTCGAAAGGTTATTTGGTGACGTGTATTACGCCTAGATCATGGATCTGCTATCTCGTCTACTTGTTTAAGTACTACTCCAGTTGGAGTAATTTAACTTGCATATTTTGAATTTACGAGAGTAAGTTATTAAGTAGCATTTAAGGGCATTTATATCTAGGTTATTAAGTTAACAATATGCTTCAAATTTCGAAAGGTCTTTTTACGGTAAGAGGCCATGGAACTAATTTTCGATGTGTTTGTAAATTTTTATGGCGTCAATGTACATTAAGAATTCCCATCGAATAATAGAGGGCAGTTAAAGAGCCTTGAAGAACACTGGCGAGAATACTTTGCCATGTTGATATAGATCCGTTCACTAAACCTGCTTGAAATCTGATTTCAATGTACAAACTAAACCATCTGTAAAAGTTACCGCATATGCCAACTTGCAAAAGTGTATGGAAAAGTACTTTATGATTAATATAATCAAAACTAGTGTTACTTACCTTAATTAGTAGTAAATTAATATCGAATCAACTGCTGTATAATCAATAAATGATAGTGAAGTGACGGTTGATTTGAAAAAACTATTTAATGAATTATACATACTTAGATAAGTGTAAATAAGTCGTTTAAACAGCTTTGCAAATAAACGAAATTGGGATGTGGTTTTTTGTCTCCTATAATACCACTCTTATGTATGGGAATAACAAATGCAGACTTCTATATCTTATATTGATGCAAAATAATAAGCGGTTTGATCAATAATTCTACACTATTCTAAATGGTCAGGTCCGGCTCCTTTTGTAAGTTTCACTGACTTGAGTAGCTTGTGTACAGTGCGCGGGATAATCTCTATGTCACCTATCGTATGTGAGCATTACCCATGCTCACATGATTTGAGTGCGTCATAATCACCATATTCGTAGAAATATTTTACTCGAAGGTTAGTGATAATAAGTAATTTGTGGTGAGCATCTTCAAGTACTAGAAGAATTGCGGGAGCACTAAAATGCTCAGCTCAGTATCACACATACTTAAGTCTGAAAATCTGTTGTTTATGTCACTACATAAGTTGAACCTTTCACAATTTACTGCCGAAAATAGGACTCTCATTACACAAAAGAAGTTATAGAAAATTATACGTAACATTGAAACTACATGTGCCTATTCTAGTAAATTTCTAATACTACGAAATAAAAATACCACGTACGAAGTAGTTAGTGCACTTTGACTATAAAATTTTATGGTTTCCAATTTTCCAACACCGTGAATGGACAGAAAAACGACTAGAGATTGTAATTAGTGAAACTAGGTCAATTATAAAAATATAAATGAAAAACAGTAATATTTCAAACCATATTAAACAATTTTTACAAAGTCAAATTTTGAACTAGAAATACGAACCCTGAGTGACAAATGTTGCCTGAACAAACAGTAGGTAGGAGGCGGAATTTCTCTTGTATTTACTCGGGGCGATAGATTGAGGTGGTTTATGACAGGATTTTGTTTTGCTCACACTGATTTCATTTTACTGGCCCCTGAAAATTTATTCAAATGACTCATGTCGTAACATTCTAAATATGACTGTCAGTTGCTAACACTTTATGTTCTTTTGTGGTTTTATTATATTCAGCCATAGGTTAAACTGAGTGTTTAAAACATTACCTCTATTATTCTTCACCATGGTAATGGTGTATAGGGTACTATAAATAAGCTATAGAATGATATATTATAGTACTAACTTCAATTGCTTTTTCAAATATTTGCCATCGAATAAACACAAGGTGCATAGAAAGAACAAAACGCACCACAAACTTTTCATAAAAGTTTCACGAAGACTCTTCAATAACGGTTGACAATCTTGCAACCTCTGACCTACATATGAATAAAGTAATAATATATTTTCATCTGTTTTCATAAGAATATTTTATTGAATTTTTTTGTATCTATGTTATAAGGCTTTTGGACGTAGTACTAAATGAATTATATCACACAAAACACTTTACTTTGACATATATATTATTAGTTTAATTAATTTTATATACGGAGCCTCACTTGTTTTAGAATGGAAAATAAAATAAACGGAATTGGATTTGCACCTTTTCTCTGTTTTTATTAGGAATATTCAAGTACCAGTAAATTATTGGTAGGTCGTACCTACCTCTTTTCTCTTTGTTTAAGCTATTGTGTATAAATCTAATTTTATATATAAAATATATTTTTCTATATTAAGAGCCTGCCAAAGTGACTCCACTCTGCCTGATCGAAAGCATGAATAGAATCCAAGCGTTTTGGTCACCATACATACGCATTGCAAGTGCAGACAATGCAGTATGGTGACCTATATTACAGCGACCTAGTGAGATGCTTGTTCACGCCGCCATTGAAACCATAAAAGGCATGACAGTCATCGCGGCGGTGTAAGGCTTACACAGTTACCACAATAACTGTTACCCCTGCATCAATGAGCCTCCGGTCTCGCACCCACCAACGAAACACGACAGCACGGATGCTTTCGCTTTTGGTTGGTGTTCTGTGGCAGGGTAGTACTGCTCTGGTCGAGCCGGTCCGTTCGTGCTGAAATCAGCGTGACTCTACTACCTCTGAAATAAATATCATTTATTATTATTATAATGCTTTTAAGATTGTATGTTGTATTTTTTCTATTTCAATCACTTTTGTCGAAAGTTGAACACGTCTACACAGAAACAATAACGAAAAACGTTTGTCAACCAGTTTCATTTATTTATTTTTTTAATTACTATAAACAACTTCACGTGATTCTTATTGATATTAGTATATTCTTATATCAAATTTTAAATTATTAACAAACATAACGTATAATTTAGGACTATAACTCAAGTTTTACTAGTTAATAAAATAAACAATGAAAATAGAATCAAAATTAAATGAGTTACAGTCGAAATTCAACTGCAATACACGAACAATCTTTACTTAACATATGATAATACATACATATATCAATTGTGTAAATCTATATGAATTCGAATCAAGTGCAGCATCACCACGACTCTCTGATTCCTTTGAATGTTTCTCAAAAACAGTTAAGTAATTCTGTGCGAATTGTTACTCAAACCAGTTTTTGTACAACTGCTGCGCAACCGCAGCTAATTGTTAGTGAAAGTGCTCCAGTTTGGGTGTAATGCAGTCTTGTGTTTTGCGCTAACGTTTACCAGCTCCAACAGCCGTGATCGTCTAGTGGTTAGGACCCTACGTTGTGGCCGTAGTAACCCAGGTTCGAATCCTGGTCACGGCAGTGTTCGCACTGTCGCGGCGGAGCTTTCATTTTGTAATTATTCCTGTATTTTAGGAGATCATTAGTGACTTATTGATTGTTGTTGATATGATTGTATATTAATAGAGTTGAAAATAGCCTTTTTCTTCCTCATAAATGGCTGACGAATAGGGTTTCACAGGATACAAAATGTTTGTTTAAATATCATATATTTTTCTAGACCTATGTCCAACTCTAATATAATATAGACTAAGTCATTTTTATAATGAAGATTGCAAGTGTGCCAGCTAAGAAAATTATGGTGTTCTTTTAGTTGAAAAAGGGGTACCGTGTCTTTATTGAATGTTTTACTTTATGACCTTCTGACTAAAGAGGGCAAAAAATAAACGTAAATAAAAAAAAAAAAATTGTATAATGTGCTCATTAATTGCTTTGCCTGTATGTTTAGATGGTTATAAAATTGATTAATTTTGACGGTTCTAATTCCAAGTTCATTAGTGTAGTTATTGACTAGTTATAAACCAAAGCGCATAAACGACTATCCTAATCCGAAATACTGTTCAGTCACCCATAGATGAACTCCACAGGTTCATACCGGTTTCTAGATACATTTATGTAGAACCAGTTTGATTCTTAGTGACAGCTGTGAAGTTTTAGTTGGAAAACTGGGTCATTTTACTCACTTAGATGAACCAACACAATTTTTTTTGTAAAAACATAGTAAGTACATTACATAGTACATTCCGAGTAAGCATAGTTTTGTATCTTCGCAACGAAAGTGGGTTTCTAGTACTTTTTATAGAATTGTAAGTATGCTGATCAACGGAACGTGATGTGAAATCCCATTGGCATCCAAAGGTGAATGATTGAGGAATCGAGTGTGTTCATTTAGAAGTGATTTTCGTTTGAAAATTGGTTGTTGATATTGGTTATTGCATTAGTTGAATTATATTAGACATAAATATTTTTATATCATTATTACCTGTTTATAAATGTTGTGATTCAATTGGACTGTTTTTGTTAGTGGATATTTTGTTGGCGGAGTGGAAAGAACGACTTGGACAACCAAGTGCCTGGCACGCCATCATTGCGGCAGTAAGACCCGTTATGGAGGATTAGCTCGTGAGGAATCACGGGATCCTCTCATACCGGCTGCCCCAGGTGATCACTGGGAAAGGATGCTTCGAAGATCAACTGTGTCTGATCCGGAAGGAGGAAATGCCTGAGTGCTATCACTGCCATGGCCGGATCGTGGACACGGCGCTCCACATACTGGCAGAATGCCCAGCGTGAGCGGAGCTGAGGCATGATCTTATGCTGGCCATCGAAGTGGGAATTTTCTAGCTCAGTAGCATGATTACGGCCATGTTGTGGAGTGCAAGCGCGTGAAATTTTGCGGTCTGCTTCTGCGAGCAAGTTGTGCTAGCGAAGGAGTTGGCGAAACGGGGCCGGTAGCGGTTTAAAACTCCCTAGATCACAATACGATCTCCATCCACCATAAGCGCGAGCTTATGGGTGACAGGTGAGATCATCTGTCACCCTAGCAGAAGCAGGCCAGGATGACAGCGCGATGTGCTGTAGAGCACGTGCTTTTGAGGTCAAAAATAGAGTTATGTACACGCCGTAAGTAGATGGCCCGAGGTTCCAGGGATTTTTTTTCCAGGGTACACCTGGTTCTCCGGGTACTGGTACCTGAGACGTCGTACGGTTTTTGGTCAGTTTGAGTCCAACATGACCACCAGTATGTGGTATCCGAGGGGATTTGCACATAGTATACAAGAAAAAGGTGTTTTTTGTTAGACATTATTTATTTTTCATTTCGTTTTCTAAAGTTTCGCTTTTCAATTTTGTTTCATAAGTTTTATTACAAGGATTTATCAAGTTAATGAATTTTATTTGAATATCAAAAACGAATTATTATTACATAATTAATAAAAGAAATTAAAATGCTGACTGGCTATTGATCCTGATGTTGGTTTAACTTGATGGTGTGTGCACACATCGAAAAAAAAGTATAGTGCTGAAAAATGTATAAGCTTAAAACAAAAATGTATAGCAACAGCTGCAAAGGGCTATTTGTCGACGAAACTACGTTACTCGTAGACTCTTGTGCACAAGTAGCAAATGAAAGATATAGATGTTCGTAGAAGAACTAGAAAGAATAGACCTAGAAGAAATAATATTTTATTTATTATTCCATTCAGAAAGCGAGCTGGGATATTGAGCTCTGTGTGTGTGTGTGTGTGCGTGCGCGTGTGTAAAAAGCAATAATAAATACGAATAATTAATTAATTTGGTAATTATAACAGACACCTAAATCACTAAAAAATATTAAATTGTAAGATATTGACAGACAATATTAAATTAAATATCAAAACAAATGCTTCACTTTAGCAGTGTGAATACTGCCGTGACCAGGTTTCGACCCTGGGTTACTACGGCCACAATGAAGGGTTTTAACAACTAGACGATCACGGCTGTCGGAGCTGTATTTAATACCGTTAAACTCGATTTTGCTTCATACATAAAACTGGAGCACTTTCGCATTGGTTGCGCATGAACAGAAATATATTTACCTCATTAAGCAAGTACCAGTGATATGGACCTTATTAAGATTTATTACATTAGGTATAACTATTAAATATTAATGTGTAGAAATTCTTTTATTTAATTGCAATGGGAGCATTTTCACATTCTATTCAATTTCATATCAAGTGGTTATAGCGACTTCAACTTACAGCGCAAACAAAAATACATGCTACAGTGACATCTACCGATGACACATCGAACTACGGAGTAAAGAACTACGGTACAACTACTAAACCTGTATCGCGATATAGAAATATTTTCTCGATGATTAGCATTTACGTAATATCCTAACATCAACTGTTGGGTCGTGGTCCGCCAGGCATGATCGCTTCGCCGATCGGAGGATCCTTCCCTTTGTGTTGGCATGACATTCCTTCCCCCACACAGTAAACTTCTATCATAAATTTAAGCAAAAACATGTTTTTAATCGGAAATAAACATATTTGTTTATAGTTTTTTCAAATAATGTTTTTTTTTATGTCACGGTCGTAATACATGTCAAATATATATTTTTAAATATTTGACGGATTCGTCACTTTTCAAATCTATATATTAATCTTTTTATTATAACTTAGGATACCTTTTTACGAAAATTGCGCAGACGCAGGAGCATAAAATTTGGCACACTTATAGTTTATGTGTAGGAGAGGTGCAGAACGCTAATATTTTTCAATAATAATGCTTATAAAGTACATTAAATCAATAAATAAAACATTACACACACTACCATGCATTTCACACACGCATACATACACAATTATTTGTACACGCCATTTTGTCCATAGACATAGAGTACTGACATAGACATATCAAAAAAAAAGTTTTATTTGCCTCATTTAATATAAAAAAGATTTTATTAATAATGCATAAAGAGTACATTAAATCAATAAATAAAACATTACACAAACCAGCATGCATTTGACACACGCATACACAAGTATTTGTACACGTATTCATACTCTGTGGTCAAATTGTCTCTTTTGTTTATTATAGACATAGTTGAATGTCAAACAGAAAAGTTTTATTTGACGAATCCTACGTGAAATACTGAGCGCTTATACAAATTCATGTAATATATACATATATATAAGTTGTGTAGCAGTAAGATACATTGAAATGTACACAGACTTTCATTATATGCATAAAGAAAGTTCTGTAGCAGCAATCTGCAATGACAACATTCAGGTACAAAAAAAATATAATTTGCTATTGCTGGTTGAAAGCAATTATTAGTAGTTGTAGTATGTAGTTTACGATTTCAGTAATTGTATATACTTCAGGATAAATAAGTGATTTTGAGAGATACGTACATTTAAATGTGCTCTAAATGTCATTCCAAATGTGTTTTTAAGTTAAGATTGTGGAATAATGGATTTAGAGTGCAGGTTTTGCAATGCGAAACATTTTGAATCTGAAGTGACTTTAGGCGACCGAACTGCATTCACTTCATGTTGTCACAAGGGTAAAGCAATATTACCACCCTTAAGCCAAAATGAATATTTTAAATCATTGTACTCATTGACTTACTTCAAATGAACCTTCAATAAAAAGTAAATCAAAAAATTATTTATAATATATTAGGAAATATAATTTATATTTTGCTATGGTTAGCTCAGAAGCCAAAGTTGCTGAGGTAGGTACAAGTGGAGTGTATTATTTCAAAATATATGATGTTTTTTATCACAGATCAGGCCCAATGACTGCTGCATATGGTCGCTCACCATGTTATGCACAATTATATTTTTATGATGTTGACTCTGCTATTAATTATATTTAGATTACAAGAACGTATTAGTCAAACATGTAACAATAACATAATGCGTGAAATTTCACTGGAATTGGACAAGCAGTCCAAAAAATTGGAGTTTTATTATATCGGTCAGTTTTTACACATGGGCAATTGTATGTCGCAGCAAGTAGAGTTCGTTCATTCGCTGGTTTAAGGTTTTATATATCCGAATTTAATGGCCAAGGACATTTAGCAAACGATGAAAGAGTTTTTACAAAAAACATTGTTTTCAGAGAAGTTTTAAATCATTAATTATATTATTGCAATATGTGACAAAAAATGTTTTTTTGTTTTGCATCCTCTTATAGCATGTTTTGTTTTAATAAACATTTTTTAAATAGGTATTCTTTATTTCACTTCTTTTTAATTTCATATAATTTGTTCAAAAAAGAAATTGGCAAATAACAGTCTTGGTCAAATCTGTGGTTATAGTAGTTTAGTTTTGGACAGTAGAACCTTAATAATGTTTAAATATTATATTTTAATAATGTATATTAAGTCACTTACAATTTAAATTTATTATGGCCGAATTTCGACCAATGGGGGACCACTAGTAAATTTAAAAGTTCAACTTGTCAAATTAGTGTGCGCTGCAAATGTACTTCTTTTAAAATACGAGTATATTTTAGATAGAACGAATTTACTTACGCACTCAGTAGAAAAAATGTTCGTAGCCTATAAAGATTTGTAGGTTTGTACCTGATGTGTGTAGCTAAAGCTACAAAGGACTATTTGTCTACGAAAGAGTTAGTAAACTTTTGTAGTCAAATAGTCCAGCGTAGCCAATTAAAGAGATGCGTAGACGACCAAACCTCTGAAACTACGACTTTATAATATTATTTTGAATACTACGGAGTAACAGAAAGTTTTGTGTTTGTATTAAAACTTTATCATTTATTGTTTTACCTTGTGTTGGAAGAGAAAGTTTTTGTACGTGATGTAGTCGTACGTGATATAGTCGATATTTGTGAAACGATTATAAAATTATTTTGTTTATTTTTACTCAACAATATTTAAACTTTCGATGGGATGAAAAATTTATCGCAATCAGTAACATTTTAACACATCTTCAATTTGTGGATAGATATAAATGTCAAAAAAATTTATGCATGAAAGAAAAAAAAAGTTAGCTTAACATCCTTTAAAAATATGCTTTTAGATGTTACTTATTTATTATAGTTATTTATTCTTATATTGCAGAGTAGTTTGCAAAAAATATGAACTGAAATTTAAAGATAAACAGAAAACAATCAATAAAATACCAAAACAAAATAACTATCACTACAGTGCGAATACTATTGAATTATATATAGAGCAAATTCTATTAAAAAAAAATCTATCGGAAATGAAGAAATATGAGATATTATTTTTCGTATCATAAACAAATTTCACTGAAATATATAACAAAAAATTACTCAAACAAGTGTTTAAACAACTAACACATTTTTTAGATAGAGATATTTAAATCTTCGCCACAGAAACCAAACAGGTTTATTCTAAAAAACCTCCTACTCAAATAATATCATTAATATAATCAATTTTCACTTACATTGTGTATGTTACAATATTAAATATGGCAATACTGACTATGACTATCTCGGTAGGACAGTGATGGCATATGTCATGTGATACTCTCAGGATCGATTTCCGGGCCGGGCCAAATGTTTGTATGATCTGGAAATGTTAGTTCCAGAGTTTAAAAGTTTTCTATGTTTAATATGCATGTATGTATTTTTAAAAACGAGGAGATAAGTATTCTGTGGGTCAATTTAGTTGTTATCATAAAAGATCTGCTTAGTTTTTAAGCTAAATGAGGTGGTGTGTCAAATGTCAGAAATATTCGCAACTAGAATTTTATTTACATACAAATACTGAAGTATTACATCGAACGAAATTCAACGTGTATCGTGACGGCTTGGTTGTTATGATGACATAACCTTAAGCCTATTCCAAATTCCTACCGTCTAGCTATTCCATTAAGGTCAGTGGAGCACTAGGGGCTTTGCAAAACGAGGTAGTAAGCATAAGCAAATGTAGTCCATCAAACGTGCGCTATAGCCATTAAGTATGTGCAAATAAAACGCCCTATACAGAGTTCGTAATTTCTAGAAAAGGGTACTAATTTCCTTTTCTACAAATTACGAACTTTCTTGCTTTCATGTAGCGACAATAAGTGTTGTCTCGCACATTTTGCTTCGTAGCCATCGTCACATTTATTGCATTTATATTGTAGGTATATAGTGAATTTGTCCTGTACAGATCTGTTTATGTGCACACCATGCGTGGGGTTCCAAATTTATGAACAATACTCGAGGATGTTACGAACGTACGTACATTAAAGATTTAATTCTCGTAAATAGAAAGCATGAGCTTAAAACGAAACACTAAAATGCTCAGCTTAATATCACACATACTTAAGTTTAAAAATCTATTGTTTATGTTATGATATAAGTTGAACCTTGAACAATTTACTGCCGGACATAGGACTCTCATTACACACAAAAAGTTATAGAAAATTACACGTCACATTAAAACTGCATGTGACTATTCTAGTAAAGTTTCTAATACCACGAAATAAAAATAACACGTACGAAGTAGTTAGTGCACTTTCACCATAAAATTTTATGGTTTCCAATAACAGGGTGAATGGACAGAAAAACGACTAGGGATTGTAATTAGTTAAAGTAGGTCAATTATAAAAATATAAATGTAAAACAGTAATATTTCAAACTATATTAAACCTTTTTACAAAGTCAAATTGTGAAGTAAAAATACGAACCCTGAGTGACGAATGTTGTCTGAACAAAACAGTAAGTAAGCGGCAAACGAATTTCTCTTATATTTACTCGGGGTTATAGATTGAGGTGGTTTATGATATGATTTTGTTTGGCTCACACCAAAAGCAATACCTTTCAGGGTGCCAGTGAAAAAAGGATTTAATAAAATGACTCATGTCGTAACATTCTAACTTTGACTGTCAGTTGCTAAGACTTTATGTTATTTTATGGTTTTATTATATTCAGCTATAGGTCAAACTGAGTGTTTAAAACATTACCTCTACTATTCTTTAACGTTGTCCTATAAATAAGCTTTAGAATGATATATTATAGGACTAACTTCAGTTACTTTTTCTGAAATTGGCCATCGAAAAAACACAAGGTGCAAGGTGTTGATTTTCAACAAAATGCACCACAAACTCTTCATATAAGTTTACGAAGACGCTGTAATAACAGTTCACAATCTTGCAACTTCTGACCTACATATGGATAGAGTAATAATGTATTTTCATCTGTTTTCATAAAAATATTTCATGGGATTTTTTTGTATGTATATTGTGAGGCTTTTGAACGTAGTACTAAATGAATCATATCACACAAATACTTTACTTTGACATAGTTTAATGGATTTTATATACGGAGCCTGAAAGAGTAGAGACCTCACTTGTTTTTGAATGGAAATAAAAATAAACGGCATTGAATTAGCACCTTTTTTCTGTTTTCATTAGGAATGTTGAAGTATCGGTAAATTATTGGTAGGTCGTACCTACCTCTTTTCTCTTTGTTTAAGCTATTGTGTGTAAATCTAATTTTACATGTGAATATTTTTTCTATTTTAAGAGCCTGCCAAAGTGACTCTACTCTGCCTGATGGAAAGCATGAATAGAATCCAAGCTTTGTGGTCACCATACTCATTGCAAATGCAGACAATGCAGTATGGTGACCTACACTAATAACTATTACCCCTGCATCAATGGGCCTCCGGTTTCGCACTCATCAATGAAACACGACAGCATGGATACTGTTGCTTTTGGTTAGTCTTCTGTATGAAGGTAGTACTGCCTCGGTCGAGCCAGCTCGTACTTCTGAAATAAATATCATTTATTATTATTTTTATGCTTTTAAGATTGTAATTTTTCTATTTCAATCACTTTTGTCGAAAGTTGGACATTTGTGTACACAGAAATAATAAAGAAAAACATTTGTCGACCGGTTTCATTTATTTATTTTTTTAGTCACTAGAAACAACTTCACGTGACTCTTATTGATATTAGTATATTCTTATATCAAATGTTAAATTTTTAACAAACATAATGTGTAATTTATGACTATAATTCAAGTTTTATTAGTTAATAAAATAAACAATGAAAATAGAATCAAAATTAAATGAGTTACAGTCGAAATTCAACTGCAAGACTCGTACAATGTTTACTAAACATATGATAATACATATATCAATTTTCCAAATCAATATGAATTCGAATCATGTGCAACATCACCACGAATCTTAGGTTCCTTTGAATGTTTCTCGAACACAGTTAAGTAATTCTGTGCAAATTGTTCCTTAAACCAGTTTTTGTACAACAGCTGCGCAACCGCAGCTAATTGTTAGTGAAAGTGAAGTACGATAACATTCAACAGCTCCGACAGCCGTGATCGTCTAGTGGTTAGGACCCTACGTTGTGGCCGTAGTAACCCAGGTTCGAATCCTGGTCACGGCAGTGTTCGCACTGTCGCGGCGGAGCTTTCGTTTTGCAATTACTCCTGTATTTTAGGAGATCATTAGTTACTTATTAATTGTTGTTGATATGATTGTATATTAATAGAGTTGAAAATAGCCTTTTTCTTCCTCATAAATGGCTGATGCATAGAGTTTCACAGGTTACAAAATGTTTGTTTAAATATCATATATTTTTCTAGACATATCTCCAACTCCAGTCTAATACTCGTATAGACTAAGTCAGATTTATTATGAAGATTGCAAGTTTGAAATTACCAGTTAAGAAAATAATGCTGTTCTTTCAGTAGGAAACGGGGTAACGCGTCTTTATTGAATGTTTTACTTTATGACCTTCTTACTAAAAAGGACAAAAAATAAACGTAAATTAAATAAAAAAAAATTAAATTTTAGTATTTGTTCATTAATTGCTTTGTTAGTATGTTTAGATGGTTATAAAATTGATTAATTTCGAATTTTACAGTTCTAATTCCAAGCTTATTAGTGTAGTTATTGATTAGTTATAAACCAAAGCGTATAAACGACTATCCTCAGTATTTCAGTCACCCATAGATGAACTCCATAGGTCCATACCGGTTTCAGGATACATTTATGTAGAACCAGTTTGATTCTTAGTGACAGCTGTAAAGTTTTAGTTGGGAAACATGGTCAGTTTACTCACTTAGATGCCCAATACAATTTGCTATGTGGAATCATATTTATTCCGAGTAAGTATAGTCTTGTGTCTTCACAACGAAAGAGGCTTCCTAGTACTTTTGATAGAATTGTAAATACGCTGATCGACATAACGTGGTGTGAAATACCATTGCCATCCAAAGGTTAATGATTAAGGAATCGAATGTATTCATTTAGAAGTGATTTTCGTTTGCAAATTGGTTGTTAATATAGGTTATTGCATTAGTTGAATTATATTAGTCATTAATCCTTTTTTATCATTATTAACTGTTTATAAATGTTGTGATTCAATTGGATTATTTTTGTTAGTGGGTATTTTGTAATACAATATTTATTTTATTTAGTTTTCGAAAGTTCCGTTTTTCTATTATGTTTCGCAAGTTTCATTATAAGGGTTTATCTGGTGAAATAATATATTATTTGAATATATTTTATTATTTAAAGATTTAATATTACATAATTTATAAAAAAAACCTAAAAAGTTGACTGGCTAATTTTACAACGTCGGCTGATGTGACGTTATGTACGCGCATCGTAAAAGTATACTTTCATCATTTTTAACGCGCCAAAAGAAGTATAATCACGAAACAAAAATCTATAGCAATAGCTCAAAAGGACTATTTGTCTACGAAGCTACGTTACTCGTAGACTCTCGTGGCAGGTAGTCCTGCGTAGCCAATGAAAGACATAAATGTTCGTAGAGGACCAGACTAGGTGGCTTGAATCGATGATTCTATTTGTTACATAAAATGTGTGTGTGTATGTGTGTGTAGGTGTGTGTGTCTTAAAATCATATTTTATTTATCATCCAATGCAGAAAGAGAGCTGTGGGTAACCTAATTTAATCGATAAAAAAAAACAAAAAATATGAATAATTAATTGATTTGGTAATTATAAAATATTATACAGACTCCTAAATCACTGCAAAATACTAAATTGTGAGATATATCTGTCAATAGACAGACAATATTGAATTAAATATCTAAACAAATGCTTCACCTTAACAGTGCGAACACTACCATGACCATGATTCGAATCTGGGTTACTACGGCCACGTAAGGTCCTAACCACAAGACGATCACGGCTATCGGGATTATGTTTATTAACGTTAAACTTGACTTTGGTTTATACCTAAAACTGGAGCACTTTCACATCGGTTGCGCATGAACAGAAATATTTTTACCTCATTTAGCGAGTACTAGTGATATTGACCTTGTTAAGATTAGGACATCGGGCCTATTAAATATTCTAAGCAACTATTGCATTTAATTGCAATGGGTGCCTTTTCACATTCTATTTAATTTCATATCAAGTAGTTATGGTGACTTCAACACGCAATCGAAAATACATATACAGCGCCATCTACCGAAGACACATCGGACTACGGAGTAATGAACTACGGAGCAACTACTAATCCTGTACCGTGATATAGAAATTTTCACGGCGATTGGTATATACACAACATCCCAACATCAACTGTTGGGTCATGGCCCGTCAGGTATGATCACCTTGCCTAGTCGGAGGATCCTTCCTTTTGTGTTAGCATAATACCCGTTACTCCACATACTAAACTTCTATCATAAATTGAAGCAAAAATATGTATTCAATAGAAATATACATATTTATTTATATTTTTTTTCAAATAATGTTTTTTTAATTCACATTCACAATACATGTCATATATTTTTTAAATATTTGTCAGACGCGTTAGTTTTTGAATAAATTCAAAAGTTCAACTTGTCAAATTAGTGTGTGCTAAATATGTATCTTTTTTTAAAATATATCTTAGACAGAACACTTCTACCTACGCACTCAGTAGAAAAAATATTTGTAGCCTATAAAGACTTCTAGGCTTGTAGCTGATGTATGTAGCTAAAGCTACAAAGAATTGTTTGCCTGTGAAAGAGTTAGTAAACTTTTGTAGTCAAATAGTCCTTCGTAACTAATTAAAGAGATGCGTAGACGACCAAACCTCTGAAACTAGGACTTTATAATATCATTTTTAATACTACGGAGTAACAGAAAGTTTTGTGTTTGTATTAAAACTTTATTATTTATTGTTTCACCTTGTGTTAGAAGAGAAAGTTTTTGTACATACTCACGTGATATAGTCGACTTTTGTGAAATGATTATAATATTATTTTGTTTATTTTCACTCAAGAATATTTAAACGTTCGATGGGATGAAAAATTTATCGCAATAGCAATATTTTAACACATCTGCAATTTGTGGACAGATGTTAATGTAAAAAAAAAATATGAATGAAACAAAAAAAAAATATTGCTTAACATCCTATAAAAATATACTTTTATATGTTACTTATTTATTATAGCTATATATTCTTATATCACAGAGTAGTTTGCAAAAAATATGAAATGAAATTTAAAGATAAACAGAAAACAATCAATAAAATATAAAATGAAAGCACCACCACTATATTGCAAATGCTGCTGAATTATATGAAGTGCAAATCCTAATAAAACAAAATCTATCTAAAATGACGAATTATGAGATATCATAAACAAATTTTACTAGAAATTATAACAAAAAAATTACTCAAACAAGTGTTTCAACTACTGAAACTTTTTTAGATAGAGAAAGTTAAATCTTCGCCACAGAAACCAAAAATATATTCTAAAAAGCCTCCTACTCAAATAATATTATTAATATAATCAATTTTAACTTATATTATGTGCATTACAATATTAAATATGGTAATACTGACTATGACTATCTCGGTAGGACAGTGATAGCATATGTCATGTGATACTCTCAGGTTCGACCAAATGTTTGTATGATCTGGAAATTTTAGTTCCAGAGTCTGGATGTTTTCTATGTACAATATGTATGTAAATATTTATAAAAAAGAGGAGATAAGTATTATATCAGTCAATTTAGCCGTTATCATAAAAGTTCTACTTAGTTAAACTAAATGATGTTGTGTCAAATGTCAAAACGATTCGCGACTTTAATTTTATTTACAAAGGAACACTGAAATGTTACATCGAACGAAACCCAACGTGTATCCTGACGGCTTGGTTTTTATGATGAAATAATCTTAAGCCTATTCCAAATTCCTGCCGTCTAGCTATTCCATTAAGATCAGTAGAGCACTCGGGGCTTTGCAAAAAGAGGCAGTAAGCATAAACAAATGTAGTCCATCAAACGTCTGCTATAACCATTAAGTATGTTCAAATAAAACACCCTATACAGAGTTTGTAATAGAAAAGGACGCTAGTTTCTTTTTCTAGAAATTACAAACTTTCTTGCTCCTTTCGTGTAGCGGTAATAAGTGTTGTCTCGCACATCTTGCTTCGTTGCCATCGTCATATTTATTGCACTTACATTGTAGATATACAGTGACTTTGTTCTGCACAGAGTCCAATCTGTTTATGTGCACATCATACGTGGGGTTCCAAATTTATGAACAATACTCAAGGATGTTACGAACTTATGGACATTAAAGATTTTCATACTCGTAAATTGAAATCATGAGCTCATAGCGAAACGTGGCATTTTATTGGCTTTGTTGGTAATATATCTACCTATGTGAATTTCAAAGGGTTATTTGGTGACGTGTATTACACCTAGATCATGGATCTCGTCTACTTGTTTAAGTACTACTCCAGGTGGAGTAATTAGATTTGTGTATTTTGAATTTACGAGAGTAAGTTATTATGTACATTATGCGCCAACGCGGCATAGTTTATGAAAAAGTATTTTACGGTTAATATAATCAAAAGTGGTATTATTTACCTTACTTAGAAGTAAATTAATATCGAGTTCTTTTTTTTTTTTTTTTTTTTATCGTGTGGAAACCCCCTCGAGCTGTCACCCCACCGGGGTTTACGGCGGGGTAGTGTGTCGGAATCGGACCGACTAAAACCACACGGTGTGCCACTCTGCGCCTGAGATAGGAGGGATCCGGGAACCGCTGCTATTACGACATCCAGATCCCTACTAGCGCCTGCCCGCTAATGCGGGCACCATCTATGGGTAAACTCTCTATTTTAGGCGACGTACGGCACACGCGGACGTCGCCTCCTCGCGGCTGGCCACTATAGCGGATGGAGGGGAAAACCCGTCCCGTCCACCCGCGGCCACACTCAAGGCGGCATGAGGCGCTGGTATGCGCGCCTCCGCCGCCCGGCTCGCCGGCGGCGAATTGGATCCGAGTGGATATCGTCCTCCCGGGCCCTCTCCGCCGCCTCCTTCCGCGAAATTATGTCTTCGTAGAAGGTTGCGACCGCGGTAAAACAACTGTCACTACCGGCCATGGAGCGTATGACGGCCGGTAGGGAGAGATCACCTCCAACAACTGCAGTGAGGACCCCATGCTGCGCCGCCCAAGCGGAACAAACTGCTAGCGTGTGCTGAGCCGAGTCCTCACTGCAGTCGCAGTGGTGACAGGCGGGGCTCAATTCCCTCCTGACGACCGAGTGCAGATACTTCCCGAAGCAACCGTGCCCGGAAAGGACCTGCGTCAGTCGGAAGGAAAGGGTCCCGTGCTGCCGCCCTGCCCACTCGGCGATGACCAGCTGGAGAGCCTCCACGGCGGCAAAGCCAGCACGTGGAGCCTCCAGCCGGGACGACCAATGAGCCATCGTGGCTCGACGAGCGGCCTCTCGCCACTCGCGTATCTCTTCGGGCGGGGGCCGTATGCCGGTACTCGTCCGGAAGTCAGCCGTCCGCCGATAAACTTCGGCGAGCACTTCCGCCTCCAAATCCCACGGGGGAGTTCCGGCCAAGGCGCACGCCGCCTCCGTCGATACGGTGCGGTAACCGCGTATGGCTCTAACCGCCAATATCCTCTGAGGGTGCCAGAGGCGAGCCCTATTCTGGGCGGTCAGAGCCGCCGCCCACACCGGTGCACCATACAGCGCCATTGACTGGACAACCCCCGTGTATAGCCGTCTCGTCGCAACGCTAGCTCCACCCAGATTGGGCAAAAGTCGCCCAAGGGCAGAAGCAGCGCCGACCAGCTTTGGAGAAAGCTGTCGGAAGTGCTCGTCGAAGAGCCACCTGCCGTCTAGGATCAGGCCCAGATACTTCATCTGGGCCTCAATCGGTACGAGGACCGAATTGACAACGATAGAGGCGCCGGGGGGTGGACCACGACGGGGCCCATGAAATAAAAGGGGCTCCGTCTTATCTAGGGCCACCCGTAAACCCAGGGCCTCAATGCGCCCGACCACCAAAGAGACTCCCACGGTGGCCAGGCGCGTCGCTTCTTGAAAGTTCGCCCCCCGGGCCGTGACCAATGTATCATCGGCGTAACAAATTACGCCCAGCCCGGGGGGAAGACGACCTCGAAGGGCCCAGTCGTATCCCATATTCCACAGGAGTGGTCCGAGGACAGACCCCTGTGGAACACCGCACGACATGGGCCGCCGCCTCAGAATACCATCTCGGTCCTCGTACATGACGGTACGCTCCTCAAGATAGCCTCAGGTACTCTGGGACCCCGTGGTAGTGGAGTGCTTCCCTGATGCAGCTAAATGGCAGACTATTAATATTAAAAGACGCCGCCACAGCTCACCGCCTCTTCGGCCACGGCCCTCAGGCGCAACACAGCATCGACTGTCGAACGCCCGGCTCGAAACCCGTATTGGGCGTCCGACAGATCGGGGCCCACCTCGCAGAGGTGCCGGACGATGCGGGCAGAGATTATCCTCTCAAACAATTTACCCGCCTCGTCCAACAACACGATGGGCCTATAAGCCGCGACCGAATCGGCCGGCCGTCCCGGCTTCCGTAGTAGGACCAGCTTCCCGCTCTTCCAGCCCTCAGGGAAGCGCCCGGACGCCAAGCTGGCGTTTAGGACTTCCCCGAGGTGATCCGACATGTGGTCGAGGGTTCGCGCCAACACTCGGGCAGGTATCCCATCTGGCCCAGGGGCGGTGTTCTTAGAGCGAATCCGTAGAACGACCGCCCCTATCTCCGATTCTCTGACGGGCGGAACATTATCCTCGTTCCGTCCCCCGTCTTCTTCGACCATGAAGGCCATCGACGGGGGTGTGCTCCGCCTGCTGCGGGAAAAGACCCTCGACCACTTCCCGCAGGAAGCTGGGCTGGAGTGTCTCTGTAAGGGGGGGGCCCGACTTGCGGAGCTTTTGTCGCACCGCACGATAAGGGCGACCCCAGGGGTCACGATCGAGACCCTCCAGCATCTCCTTCCTCTTCACTTCTTTGGCGCGGCTAATGGCCAGCTTCAGAGTTGTCCGCGCCTCTCGGTACTCCTCATGAAGCTGGTCCTCCTCGCCGTCTACGCGGTGTCGCCGCCGACTACGGGTGTAGGACCTCCGGGCACGAGTACAAGCCGCGCGGAGGTCCGCCAACTCCTGGGACCACCAGTAAATATCGAGTTAATCTAACCCCTTGCTTTGTATGAGAGTAACAAATGCAGACTTCCATATCTTGAGTATGAAACTTTACTTAACTGACCATTAATACAAAATAGTTAGCGATTTGGTCAATAATTCTAAACAATTAACAATAAATAAGGTTGATTAAGAAATGGTCAGTTCCGGCTCATTTTGTTAGGTTTACTGATTTGAGTAATTTGTGCATAGAGTACGGCATAATCTCTATGTCGTCTATCGTATGTGAGCATCACCCATACTCACATGATTTGAGTGCGTCATAATCACCACATTCGTAGAAATCTTTTACTCGAAGATTAGTGATAATAAGTAATTAGTGGTGAGCATCTTCAAGTACTAGGAGAACTATGGAAGCGTTAAAATGCTCAGCTGAATATCACATACTTAAGTCTAAAAATCTATTGTTTATGTTATGATATAAGTTGAACATTTAACAATTTACTGCCGGACATAGGACTCTCATTACACAAAAAAAGTTGTAGAAAATTACACGTCACATTAAAACTGCATGTGCCTATTGTAGTAAAGTTTCTAATACTATGAAATAAAAATACCACGTACGAAGTAGTTACTGCATTTTTACGATAAAATTTTATGGTTTCAAATAACAGGGTGAAAGGACAGGAAAACGACTAGAGATTGTAATTAGTTTAAGTAGGTTAATTGTAAAAATATAAAAGTAAAACAGTAATATTGCAAACGATATCAAACAATTTTTACAAAGTCAAATTGTGAACTAGAAACACAAACCATGAGTGACAAATGTTGACTGAACAAACAGTAGGTAAGAGGCGGACGAATTTCTCTTGTATTAACCCTGGACGATAGATTGAGGTGGTTTATGGTAGGATTTTGTTTGGCTCACACCAAAAGCGAAACCTTTGAGGGTCTTAGTAAAAAAAGAATTTAATAAAACGACTCATGTCGTAATATTCTAACTTTGACTATCAGTTGCTAATACTTTATGTTATTTTATGATTTTATTTTATTTAATCATAGGTCTCTTAAAGTCCCTTGGCCTATACTCTGATAGCTTCCATTGTAAAACATTGTAGACTATATAGTTATAAAGACAAATTTACTACATGTTTCTTTTCCCTAACACAAATAATTTAAAAGTATAGTGTGTGCCCTCAGCAAGCTGACTGTTTAAAACATTACCTTTACTATTCTTTAACATTGCTCTATAAATAAGCTTTAGAACGACATACTATAGGACTAACTTCAGTTACTTTTACTGAAATTTGTAATCTAATAAATACAAGGTGCACAACAGCGCAAACGCACCACAAACTTTTCCTGTAAGTTTCACCAAGACGCTCTAATAACGGTTTACAATCTTGCAACCTCTGACCTTCATATAGATAAAGTAATAATATATTTTCATCTGTTTTCATAAGAATATTTTATTGGATTTCTTTGTGTCTATATTGTAAGGCTGTTGGACGTAGTACTAAATAAATCATATCACACAAAATACTTTACTTTGACATAAATATTATTAGTTTAATGAATTTTATATACGGAGCCTGAAAGAGTAGATATCTCCCTTGTTTTTGAATGGAAAATAAAATAAACAGAATTGAATTTGCACCTTTTTTTTGTTTTCTTTAGAAATATTCAAGTACCAGTAAATTATTGGCAGGTGGCACCTACCTCTTTTCTTTTTGTTTAAGGTATTGTGTATAAATCTAATTTTACATGTAAAACATTAGATATGTCACTTCATTTATTATTATTATAATGCTTTTAAGATTGTATTTTTTTTGAAGTGAAAACTTCTTTAGGCGCGTTGAGCGTTTTGGTAGAGGGTAAAATCCTCGGTTCGCGTCACCGACATGCTAATGATAATTATATATTATATATGAAATTTATTATTATTATATATTCTATATGATATTATATATTATATATAGCTATATATGAAACATAAAAAATTTCATATAATTTTTGTATATAGTTTTAATTACTCTCAACTTAATTGTTCCGTTTTCACTTCTATCGGCAGTCCCACGACTGCTACTGTTTTTTATTTCAATCACTTTTATCGAAAGGCGTACACAGAATTAATAAACTTGTCAACCAGTTTCATTTCTTTATTTTTATAGTCACTCTAAATAACTTCATGTTGCTCTTATTGATATTAGCATATTCTTATACCAAATTTTAAATTTTTAACAAACATAATGAGTAATTTTTGACTATAACTCAAGTTTTAATGGTTAATAAAATAAACAATAAAAATAGAGTCAAAATTAAATGACTTACAGTCGAAATTCAACTGCAATACCCGTACAATCTTTACTTAACATATGATAATATATCAATTTTTGAAGTGTACATATATGAATTCTAATCAAGTGCAGCATCACTACGAATCTTTGGTTCCTTTGAATGTTTCTCGAACACAGTTAAGTAATTCTGTGCAAATTGTTACTTAAACCAGTTTTTGTACAACAGCTGCGCAACCGCAACTAATTGTTAGTGAAAGTGCTCCAGTTTGGACGCAATGCAGTCTTGTATTTTACGACAATATTCACCAGCTCCAACAGCCGTGATCGTCTAGTGGTTAGGACCCTACGTTGTGGCCGTAGTAACCCAGGTTCGAATCCTGGTCACGGCAGTGTTCGCACTGTCGCGGTGGAGCTTTCGTTTTGCAAATATTCCTGTATTTTAGGAGATCATTAGTGACTTATTGATTGTTGTTGATATGATTGTATGTTAATTGAGTTAAAAATAGCTCTTATTTCAAGACTTTTTTTTCATAAATGGTTGATGTATAGGTTTTTACAGAGGGGTAATTTCACGGAAGGAGGCGGCGTTTCCCTCCATCTGCTATAGTGGCCAGCCGCGAGGAGGTGACGTGCGCGTGTGCCGTACGTCGCCTAAATAGAGAGTTTATAAACAGATGGTGCCCGCGGAAGCGGGTAGGCGCTAGAAGGGATCTGGATGTCGTAATAACAGTTGTTCCCGGATCCCTCCTATCAGGCGCAGAGTGGCACACCGAGTGGTTTTAGTCGGTCCGATTCCGACACACCACCCCGCCGTAAACCCCGGTGGAGTGACGGCTCGAGGGGGTTTTCACACGTTAAACAAAAAAAAAAAATAGGGTTTTACAGGGTAGGTACAAAAATTTTGTTTAAAATATAATATATTTTTCTAGACTTAGTCATAGGGTATGCGTATGCCCAACACTAACCTTATATAAACTAAGTCGTATTTATGATGAAGGTTATAATAGTTTTAAAATACTTAATTTTATTATGTTTTTTTTAGGTTACTGGGCACTTTTAATATTTCTGAAATGAGTTTATCAGTTTCGAGTTAAATTAATTTTCTGTGAAGAAAGTCGATGTAAGCGTTTTTGTATACTTCTCGTGAAAATACGGATATGATACCAAATAACTCTTTTATGTTTAGTAAAAAGTTGCCAGCTTAGGAAATAATGATGCTCTTTCAGTTGGAAAAGGGGTAACGCGTCTTTATTGAATGTTTTACTATATGGCCTTGTTAGTAAAGAGGACAAAGAATATATATTGACAAAGATAGAGACGAAAAATACTATTAGAAGAACTAACTTTAATACGTCTTAGACAAAATATTTTAAAATTGCAATAGATTTATTTTTTCTCATTTTCATGACACAACAATATATACCAAATAAAGGTTTCACTAAGCAGGTTTCATACTTGTCCTAAATAATAGTAGACATTTGTGTTGATAACACAAGTGTGCGCATACACAGGTGTACATTCCCTGTTACCTCGCTTATATAATCCGATTGGAAAGTTACCCGACACGACCGGGGATAGATGAGGTACAGGAGAGCTTTGCGTATCCTCTCCGAGACAAGAGGGTTAAGACCCCAATTTCTTAGCTCTGAAGTGTTATTAACCATTTCTATAATCAAAAAAACTCAACAACATTTTTGGCCTGACTCAGGAAGTGACCCCAAGACAGAATTCGTAGTTGTATACGCTAACCGCTAGAACAACATGTATACACACGTGCATAAAATCACGCCTGTGTTAATATGGAGGGATAGGCAGAGGCATATTAAACGAACATTTTTCACCAGTGTTTTGGTCCCACGTAATAGGTAGCAAACCTATGTTGGGATGTTTTGTCCGCCAGAACCTCGTCCATCGATTAGCAGGTGCAGCACTCGCAGCTGTGATTGACTTGAGGCTCTAAGTTCTTGGCTTAAGCCCAATGCTAAGGCTTAGTCTCAGACTAGACCAATAATTTTCCCCTCTGTCTGCTACAATGGCTAGCCGCGAGGAGGCGACGTCTGCGTGTGCCGTACGTGGCCTAACATAGAGAGTTTACCCGTAGATGGTGCTCGCGTCCGCGGGCAGGTGCTAGGAGGGATCTGGATGTCGTAATAGCAGCTGTTCCCGGATCCCTCCTATATCAGGCGCAGAGTGGCACACTGTGTGGTTTTAGTCGGTTTAATTCCAACACACAACCCCGGCGTAAGCCCTTTGCACAAGTTAAAAAAAAGGGGCTAGACCAACAAGGCAGTTATGTTGGTACAGGTTTTATCTAGTTTCAGATTAATAGAAGACTCAAAACCTTCTTTGTTTAACGAATATAATAAGATTCTTTGCTTGAGATAACATTTATATACAATGAACAATCAAGTCAATAGCTGAGCATGCAGTAAAACTATTATATACTAATAGAAACTTAGGACTTATAATATTGCCTGTTATCGTATCTACATTTCTATTATACAAAGGACTGTCAATTACCCCGACAAATTGAAGATATAAACACTTATCTCCTCATGTGTATACGGATAACAGCCAAAAAGGTACAACCAATTTGCACTCGTATTCCATTGAAAGCTCGTCGATAATAGCTTGAAGAGTTGTGTGACGGGTAGTACTTTTTAAAATGATTGTACATTTATTTTTAGGTGGCTGAACATTGTTAATCTGGCGATTTAGTTTCAAATGTTCGTGAATATAAAAGCAGAAGAAATTTTACTAAAGAAAATTACAAACATACATTATTGTTTATCGCGGGAAAAAGATTTCAAGATATTTTAATTGAAATCTGTGTCATAGTCTGTTTATCTTTCAATAGTTATGGGTTTGAATATACAATCTTTAGTAATATTATAAAGGTAAAGGGCCTGTTTGTTTGGTCAAATGCGCTAATTTCTGAAGTTGCTGGTGCAAATTGAAAATATTAATGAGTGTTGGACAGCCCATTTTTGCAGGTAGGCTATATAATATAACACTACGTTAACTTAGTGATTTTTATCACACCGGATGCTTAATAACAGCAATTCCCATATCCCTCCTATTTCAGGCGCAAAGTGGCACACTGTGTGGTTTTAGTTCATCCGATGCCGACACACCACCTCACTGCAAGCCCCGGTAGGGTGACTGCACGAGGAGGTTTTCACACTTGGAATTAATATGTTGTTTTGGTATAACGAAGTTATTGGCACTGTCCTAAAACAACATTATGAATATTTGATTTGTACAATGATATCGGTCTTCTTACGCTTGTTTGACCATGCTATTTGCATAGCATGGACGACATTTCTGTGAAACCAACACATTCTCTGAAATACAATGTCCATTTCAAGAATTTATCTTGTGTCACGGAGAACTTTACAATCATACAAGAAATGAACACAAAGAACAGCCACACACACAAGCAATTTGTGGATCGCATAAAGTGTAGTCCCACGCGGGGTTTGAACCCATAATAGTCAGCGCAGTAGAGAGTAGCGTGGCGATCATTTAACCACTACGCCATCCGTGTAATCAAAATAGATATGTATAATTAACTTTCAAAAGTATTACCGACTCAAATGTACTTACTTTATTAAAAATCGTAATAAATTGTATAAGTTGTTAATTCATTGTTATCATAAATTACAGAGTTTTGAGGTTATAAATATAAAGAAATATATATAATAATATCCCTAGGAACCACACCTTCCAAAATTTCAACACTTACGATAAGTATGTTGAAAATTTTACGTCGGAAAACCCATTTTCACTGCTGAGCTATAAAAGTCAAGCTACCCTATTAATGGGTTTCACACGTCCGTATCCTTGGTATATAGTAGGAATATGTCTAGTGGGAATGCAGCCTAATACTGGCCTATTTACTATTTGTGTCAAATTTGTATCACAAAGAAAAATTAGACAGCAACTTGTTATATGGCTACAACCTACTTTCGTGAATTAATCGTAAGGCTCTTTGTAACACTAGACATATTAATATAAGTATGTAAATTATGTTCTCGAGCTACAACCCATTTTGTAACAGACTTACTAAAACTTGCGCGAGTGTGTGTAGCCAGATTTACTCCAAATGATAATAGTATTCCATTAGTAAAGCAAATGTACTCTAATTTCGTAGTGACTGCCTTGGTGGCGCAGTAATAGCGTATGCGACTGCTGTACATGAAGTCTCAGGTTCGTATTTATATGATTTGCAAATATTTGTTTTAGAGTTTGGGTGTTTTCTATGTATAATATGTACATATGTATTTATAAAAAAAAGTATATAAGTATTCTATGAGTCTATGTGGGTGTCATAGCACAAGCTCTGCTTAGTTTCAAGCTAGATAACGTTGTGAGTCAGATGTCAGATTGTTTATTTATTGTTTATTTGACCGTTCAATTGTTAGTGCAGCGCAGCTATTTCAGTATAATATTAGCTTATAGGAGCAGTAAATAGTGTTTATGTTTCACAGTATTTGCATGAAGAGAACGACGACACTAGAAATATTCCTGTGTGGGACATGACAAATACCATACAACGCAATCCATGCAGTCAAATTGTGCAAGTTGTGAATTTCATTGAAATTCTCAGAAAAAGAATTTTTTTTTTATATTAAACCTACCAAAGTGACTCTATTCTCCCTGATGGAAAGCATGAATAGAATCCAAGAGCGGTGGTCGCCATACTCACTGCGAATGCCGACAGTGCATATAGCAACCCACGTTATGGCGGCCTAATGAGATGCTTTTTCACGCCCCGCTTAAAGGGCCCGGGATCGTAGTCTTTAACCGTTCTGCACAAGAAGGAAGAGCCGAACCGTTTAGTTCGGGAGCGTATTATGTAACAAAAGTTAATAATAAGAATACTCATTGAAGGTTGAAGGGTTATTAAGCCATTTATAAATGAGTCTATGAGCGAATGATCCATTGAATATTGTTTAATTAAAGCATGCTGTTAACATATAAAAAATAATTTCCATTCGTTAGCATCACTAAAACTCGAGAACGGTTTGACTAAACGGCACCAGTCATTCTCGAGTTTAGTGAATGTAAAATAGTATTTTCACGTATTTATATAATATAATATTGTCCTGTTCTACTCGTGGATGTCGCAAGAGGCGACTAAGGAAACAAAATACGCAAGACAGCATCACTGGAAACCATACACCCCATACTAATCCGACTGGCCAGCGTGGTATAGTAGGCCACAACATCTTTGGTAAGAAAAGGTCTAAGTCCAACAGTGGACTGTTAAAGGATATTGACGATAAAGATAATAATGTAACATAGTAGTTTGTATAAATATAACATATAAATAATAAAGAAATCTTTATTAAAACGAAAACCATTTCCCGGTGTTACACACATTCATAAGTACTAAATGTTCTCCTGGTTTAATGGCCGCCTCGATTGGGGTCAGATAATGCCCACATAGCAAACTGCGGCGCACACATATATGTATATATGAATATGTATATACTACTACATATGTCTGGACACCAAAATGAAAGATGGTTTCAATACAAAAATTCTTCTGAATTTATCTTGCTTTTACTTAGAGATGATTGATAGAAGTAACTTCATTTCGAAGTGTTAACGTCGTTAAGTGTTGCCTACTATAAAAATAAGTTTTAACTTATGCACACACGAAATAGAATATGGTCCAGTTTTGTACTCGTAGGTTTTGAAATACGTCGCTACATTCTAACTGAATCTCTTCGATTTAAGCAAAAACTGTATCAAAAAATTCTGTCTCTTTAACTTCACAACCACTAAATTAAAATATATATATATATATATTACATTATCATATATATATATATTACCTGCAAAATGAAAGTAGAATGTTGCCCATTCCATTCTTAATAGTTTTAACTGACTATGTTATAGCCAAAGACGAGGCCTGTTATTTTTACCTGTATGTATGTACATATATATGTAGGACTCTTTGTCCGTTCGTAGCTTCCCTGGAAATTAATCAAAGTTAATATAAGGCGATGTAAAGCAAATAAATAAATAACTTCACACATCTCACACATGACTGTCTGGTTCCAAATTAGGCTGAGTCTGTGCTCTGACTGCTGATAACCATAGCGCTCATCACACAAATATTTGTCTTGAGTGGACCCACTATCTCCGGCTTAACAGTCAGGGCCACTAACCGCAAGACTAACACGCCTATCAAAATGTTACTATTATTATTATATGGGTTGAGAAGAGTATGCACGGACCAGCTTGATTAGAGTAATATCATAGCGTCACAGAAAATTCCCTGATTCTAGTGGCAGGGCATGACTTACTGAACGGTTAGCCTAGTGGTTTAAGAGGTCGCCACGCCGTTCTCTATTGCGCTGAGTATTGTGGGTTCGAATCCCACATGGGAAAACACTTTGTGTGATCCACAAATTGTTGTTCTGAGTCTGGGTGTTCTTTGTGCCCGTTTCTTGTATGTTTGTAAAGACCCCCGCGCCACAGGATTTATTCCTGTTGTGTAGTGCGAGCGTTGTCTTAAAAAAAAGAATAATAATAATTTAGGTTCTCCTTTATCATATCATTTTGTAATCAATGGAACAAGTCTCTTGCCTGATGGTGGACGTTAATAGCCACGACACAGTATTTAACTATTTAACGATTGCCTCGGTGGCACAGCGGTAACGAATGCGACTGCTGTACGTGAAGTCTTGGGTTCGATTCCCAGGTCGGACCAAATGTTTGTGTGATCTACAAATATTTGTTTCGGAGTGATCCATAAATTGTTGTTCTATGTCTGGGTATTCTTTGTGTCCATTCCTTGTGTTTGTAAAGTCCCCCGCGACACAGGATTTATTCTTAATGTGGGCGTTGTCTTTTAAAAAAAGAAAAATAAAGAAGTTCAATGACCAAACGGTATCAGTAACGGCAGAACACCAACGATCCTTCCATGATAATGGTGTGATCCTATCACTTGACCAAGACATATTATGACCTCTAATGAAGAAATCATGGTGAGTGCGAAACCGGTGGCCCATTAATGCAGATGTTACAGATGATAGCCTTACACTGCCACGATGACTGCTATGCCTTTTATGTCTCCAAGTGGGCGTGAAAAAGCATCTCACTAAGCCGCCATAATGTGGGTCACCACACTGCATTGGCTGCATTTGCAATGAATATGCTGACCACAACTCTTGGATTCTATTCATGCTTTTCATCAGGTAGATTTACTTTGGCAGGCTCTTAATATAGAAAAAAAAAATCTCACAAGGACTTAACTGTCAAAAAGTTAGAACTTTTTGAGATTGGTTTAAGAGTCGTCTGATATCATTTACTACTCATATGACGTACACCTAGCGATGTACGTTTATTTTATACCCCAGTAACACTCCAAGTAGACAGTAAACGTCGTTTATGATGTTACAAGTTCAATTTAGAAGACATCTCTGAAATAAGACATAATTTTAAAAACAGTTCATTAATCACCTTTTCATGTTCATTATACTTCAGTTGAAACTCCCTTAATTACATAATCGACCTCCGATGGAAGCGTGATCAAAATTTAAAATATTTCCTTCGTATTTTCTTTAGGCTACTCAGGTATTAGGTTACAAGATAATGTTTTAAATTTACATTTTCTTAATTACATTGTTTTAATCAAATTGGAAGCTTTTAAACAAAAATATTCACGCTATAATGTCTATTCACTAGAGTGTAACTGCAAATAAATAAAAATAATAGTAATAATAAACAAACGTAGAGCTTTCACTGTTAAGTTTAAAGTTTAAAACGACTGTACGAGTGACTACGTCACGTTACGTGGTTTAGCGGGCACCTCGCCGTTTTCTACTTAGCTGTGTGTGAGTCTGATCCTTACATAGGTATAGCAATACTTTGTAAGATTCACAAATAGTTTCCCCGAGCCTGAGTGTTCTTTGTGTTTGTAAATTCGTCCGCAATACAAGGTATATTTCTAATTGTCTTTTAAAGGAAGAAAAAATATGCGGTTTCAGGAAAAATACTAAGAAATAACCATAGTTGTTTATCTAATCTAACAGTTTTTACACAGCTTTCGGCCCACATTTGTTGTGTTATAATGATTAGATATCTACTTCCTTCTTTTTCTGTGTTTTTATCTTTTTTCGTATTTTATTTTGTTTCCTTGTTCTGATGTTTTTACTTTAATATAATATAAAACTACTGAGTATTTATTAACCTATCAACCATAACCTCCCAGCTTTTTTATTCCCTTCTTTCTTATATTTATATGCATCTCTACCTAATTCTTTTGGAAAACAAATAAATATTTTTCTGTATTTAAATCATCACCATCAGCCTATTATAGTCTACTGTTGGACATAGACTGTATTGTTGTATATGTATTCTGTAAACAGTATTAACACGAACAAAGTTACAATTAGTTATGCGTAAAGTAATTCAGTTTGTTTACATAATAACATTACGGTTCTAACAGTCTACTAATTTTTGACGTACCCTTTGCGCGGCGGTGTGTAAAACGTCAGGTATGTGTACTAATATAGAATAATTTAAACATAACTAATTTAAATTAATGACTAATATTTGGCTCAGTTGTAACCGCGTAGGTTAACACACTGTAAAATAAAGAAAACCTGGTGAGGTTAGTCTGTGATGGGTGATCATTCTTAACATGTCGGGATCTCTCCTTATTTGGGAGAACACATTAAACCATTGGTCCCGGCTACCATATGAACATCTTTGGCAACCATTACGGGTGGATAGAGTCCTAAAAAATCTGACAGTAGTCTTTCAAGAGAATTTTGACATCGTCTAGTACTTGGGTCGTCGAAAAAATCGAAGTTCAACCGCAACACAGTACACATAAAGCCAAGCCCAAACTAACTCGCAAAAAAGATTCGAAAAACTAATATTTTAAAATAATTACTTTACTTATGATGTATCTATAAAAAATAATAATTTATAAATATCAATGTTATGAAGAGATATAGTTTTTTCCTATGAGTTAGGAAGTCTTTGAAACTAATAAACTGATTTTGGAAATTATTTCATCAATAAATAACTTTCTATTCTTTATCTCTTTTTAGGTTAAAGTTTTTAAAAAGAGACTAATGTATAGCTACATTATTTGAACTATTACAGGTTCTAAATCATATTCAGATGGAGTGACAGTTATCGTGGTAACTGTCTAAGCCTAATACTGTCACGATGACTGTCATGCCTTTTACGTCCCCAAACGGGGTGTGAAAAAGCATCTCACAAGGCGGCCATAGTGTAGCTGACCATACTGCATTGTCTGCATTTGCAATGAGTATGGTGACCACAACTCTTGGGTTCTATTCATGCTTTCCATTAGGCTGAGTAGAGTCACTTTGGCAGGCACTTAATATAGAAAAATAAACATGGTTCACAGGAGCAGAAAGAGTCGCAGACGACAGTTAATGTCACAATTATAAGTATAAAATTCATAACAAATATTATAAAATGTAGTTATGCGTGACCTACCTTTACCATGTACTATAACAATAAATTTGTATTAGACCATGCCTCCCACTGAACCAGGAAGTCTTACAGTATGAAATCCTAATTGATTAATTATAATAAACTCAATGATGTCAGAAACCATTAGTCTTTATGGTCTCCTGGAATATGGACACCCTGCTAGTCGCGAGGTCCACACACAGACGCACACATGTATACATTTGTAAGAAATAAAAAGCCATAAAACCATAGAAAGACGTTCTTGTACAGCTGTACACCGCAGCCTTAACAAGTGTATTTCTTTTAAATAAATATTTTTTATAGAAATTACGAACGTTGACATTTGACTATGTATACTTTGGCAAAGTAAATTCAGTAAGTAATCTTTAATTTAATCAAGATACACTTACTAAATGTACTTGTAAGTTCTCTTATTACTATTTATATACCCGGTCGTATATTAGATAACACACACAATTGTTGAGCACTTAGATAAATAAACTCCTCGTGTAAGTGGAGAAAGTAAATCTTAACCGTGGAAGGGCGAATGTGAGTTAGTTTATGTATTTGTTCCATTTTTACACTTTGATTACTGAACAGATTGTTGTGAAACTTTGCATACGTGTCAAAGGTACAAAATGACACTCTTACAGTTTATAAAAGCAAAAGTTGATGGATAAAGTCAGAAATTAATGCTGTAAGTGTTGTATAAGTAAACAACTCGGGTTTAGAGTGTAGGCCACCATAGTGTGAACCTAGGTCACCAAAGTGTGGGTCCCTAGGCCGCCATAGTGTGAATCGCCATACTGAATTGTTTGCATTCATAATGAGTATGGCAATCACTGTTTTTAGTTTCTATTTATGTTTTCCATCAGACTGAGTAGTCACTTTGGTAGGCTAAGAATAAACAAAAAAACTATTTGTGATTGTGTAATGTTTCCATAAACTGATATTTTTCTAGTGTCTAGACTTCTAATGTGTTTTCTAATGAATATTTTACCTGTCTAGATACTTCAAATTATATTTTAATTAAAATAAGCATAAGATTATAGAAAAAAAATTTAAATGTGAAACTAATATAATATTAATAAATCAATGGTCTTGAATCACAGAGTAAGAGTTTTCTAACTTATTGTATGTACACATATTGTGTGGGTGCGTGCGTGCGTGCGTGCGTGCGTGCGTGCGTGCGTGCGTGCGTGAGTGCGTGCGTGTGTGCGTGCGTGCATGGGTGTGTAGGTGCGTGTGTCTGTGTGTGTGTGTGTTGTATTGTGTGTAAGAAAAAAATGTAGACGTCTGATAAAGGCAGTTTTAAGTTGGTCAGGATCACAAATTCTATTTGTTCTTTACGATGAGTACACAGTGTGTAAGTCATTCGGAGATATTTTATGAATTATATATAATTTATTATTACGGATGAAGCTATTTAATAAAAATATTTGACAAACTCTCATGATATTGGCATTTTTATATAAATTTGTTGTTGTATAACAAAACGGTTTTCTAAGCACAACTTTGAGAATTGATCGCTGGGCCCGCTCAACTTTTATTATTTTGAAAGTAAAGTAATGTTAGTAACCAATACAGAATTTAATTATAATTATCTCAGCATATTCAATTTCACAAGTTCCGTACCGCGCACGTAATAGGTTTGAGTTTATCATTATTACCATAATTACCTATGCATATAATAAGTCAAAATCTATTTATAATCTTAACATTGTTGAGAGATATTTTTTCTATGTATTAGTAAGTCTCTGAAACAATTGAATCGATTTTGAATTTTATTTTTATTAACACCAAAATCTTTTTTCCTTTCTCTTTTTTAGTTGTCTTTTTTTAAAAGAAGGTTCCACCTACTTTAGTTTAGTTTTGCTTAAGTAACATAATATTTTAAATTGTATCCTTTTAAATTCTGTCATGCCTTTTACGTCCACAAGCGTGGCGTGAAAAAGCATCTCACTAGGCCGCCATAGTGTGGCTCACCACACTGCATTGTCTGCATTTGCAATGAGTATGGTGACCACAACTCTTTAATTCTATTTGTGCTTTCCATCAGGCGCAGAGTAGAGTCACTTTGGCAGGCGATTCATAAAAAAAAATACATTTTTGTTTCTCTTATTACTACTTTACACTGTACTATATTATAGTTGTGTAGATAGACTGTGATCGGTAGTCAGTACAGCTACACTGTAGTCACTATTACCAACTAATCACACACTTCAGCAATAATTGCTAATCAAGATAATGCCACACACAAATGCACACATTAGTAAATACATCCTGATTAATTAAAGTAACGATCGCTTAATTAATTAATCTGAATTACATGAGTGTATTCCAGTGCCATTAATTTCATATATTTCATTGCATCAAATAAATGAAGTGTATAAGTTTTACTGTCGCACTGTCATCAAATTATGTTCGGCCATTTTGAGGAGCTTAATGTCTTTTGCGATGTTTGAAGTGCTGTGTCAGCGTTATTGAAAGTCTGAAGAGGGATAACTTCATAGTATTTATTGACACGTATTATATGTGAAATGAAATAATATCGACATTTAACGAATATAAAAAATATGTGCTTTATAACAAAAAGATACAAAAAAAAAATGTTTATGGTGTATTTTCAACTATTTTATTAATCCTATTTTCATTTACTGGCAATAACAAAGGGCAACGATCATGTGAATGTCTATGGAGACAAATATAGCCTTATTATAGCCTTTCTTTATTCTTTTGTTCTTTTAACTTTTTATGAGATGTGGCTCGCAAATATATTTTTTTCTTTCTTTTTCTTCCCATCTGAGAAAATTGGAAATAGAACGATTCTGTTCATATTAATGTTAAAAGACTAACCCAAAAGAATATATTAAATATACAACATTCAATCACTAAATAAAATAACAGATATATACACATTAAAATTTACGAATGAAGTGGACATAACTTTAAATGTATTGGAATAACTTACAGTACAAATATTCTTTATTGGACTCGCAAATATTTGGCTTCGGTTTGTCTTAAAGTCTCGTTATAACCGCCATAAGCCATTAAACTTCAAGACGATCATACTAAAATTTGGCACTAAGCTAACTTTACTCTAAAATAGTGCTCTACATAAGCACAGATGCACATGAACATTATTAAACAAGTTTTGAATGAGTTAAGTCCAAAGCCAGGTTATTAGATACGAAATAAAAATGTATTTTGTTTTCTTATAGTTGTGATAGAATAGGCGTTTGTCTTCCATCTCACCTGATGGAAAGTGTAGATAAAGACGAAGGTGGTACACGTTCATCCAAAAGAAACCTGTTCACTCTACTCTTAAATGTATTTTTTTAGCCTGCCTATATGACTCTACTCTGCTTGATGGAAAGCATGAATAGAATCCAATTGTTCAGCATACTCAACATATACAGACAATGCAGTATGATGACTCACAATATGGCGGCCTAGTAAGATTATTTTTCACACCCACTCAGGGATGTAATAGGAATGACGCGCGAGGAATGAGTCACGTCTGCATCAATGGACCGTCCGTCTTGCACTTACCAACAAAACACGATAGTACGGATGCTGTCGCTTTAGGTTGCTCTCCTGTGAGAGTGTAGTACTGCCTTGCTCGTATCGGTTCGTCCGTGCTGAAATCAGCCTGGCCCTACTACCTTCAATTATTTTTGTTATCCCAGTATTAAACTGTAACAATAATTACTATAACCTCACACTTCAAACATACTGAATTGCACTGAAACGAGTCTGTGTAACCAGATTATTGATATACTTAAATATGCCTAAATACATACATATTCATGATAAATTTTACCCAGACATAAAACCAATGATTATGCTACCTACACACTATTCCTAAATGGAAATTGTACATAAAATCTCTGAGTGTAGTCAGGTTTAGTCAGGTTCACTAATCATAAAACAATGTGTCATACAGTGTAAGGCAAGATAGTTGAATAATAAACTTCGACAACAGTGCCTCTATATTTGTATTCTTAAATCCTTACTTTTCACCCCTAAAGAGTGATTTTTTTTTAATTTGATAAGTACCAAGTGTTTCAAGTAAAAATATATTTTCTAAATCGATTCATAAGTACGGCCTTTGGGGGTACAAATAAAGAAAAATAACACATTGAAACCTTCCTTGTAAATGGAATTACTTACTACCCACTTATTATTAACATTAATATTAAAATAATTATTTATTATTTTATTATGTGTCATGATAAACTGTAATTTTATTATATTCATGTTATAATGGTATCATAACAAACTGAAAAAAGAAACAAAAGTATCAAAACGAAAGCTCCGCCGCGACAGTGCGAACACTGCCGTGACCAGGATTCGAACCTGGGTTACTACGGCCACAACGTAGGGTCCTAACCACTAGACGATCACGGCTGTCGGAGCTGGTGACAGTTTATGTAAAATACAGTACAACTTTTAACAAATTCAGAGAACTTTCACTTTTAATTTGTCTCGCTTAGCGCAAGAGTAACAAGAAGCATTGGCGTAGGTTAGTTATTACAACTTCTTACTAGCGGGTATGATGATAGTAGTGTGTGCTCTTGAAAATCAGAATAGGTGACCACCTGCGAAGATATTTTGACTGTACGCATCTAGAAAATATCGTCTCATTTACGTATTTTCCAATTAGGCGTTCCGGTCAATACCATTTAAGTATCACGCCAGGCATGATCACCTCGCCGGGTCGGAGGACCCTTCGTTTGTGTCAGAGGGACATGGCACCTCGTCCCTTAATAAAAGTATGCAAGACAACATCATTATAAAGAGAAGGAAAACTTGAAACAAACCCTATTCCAACCCGTCTGGCCAGCGTGGTATAGGCCAAAACCTCCTTGCTACGGAGAGCCTTATGTCCAGCCGTGGACTGTAAAAGGCTGTTGATGATGATGATAATGATGTTCAAATTTTATACGGTATTAGTATTATATTAGTATTTTATATTTTAAATGGGGGGTAATCATTTAAAATTAACTGCAAAATAAATTAATAAAAATGCATACAGTCAATAATGAAGTTAAATACAAATATAACTATTACTTTAAATAAGAAAACAATAAAACAAGTATTGTATTACAATATTTGAATTAAATGGATCGAGATTTCAAACAATTTTTATTCATTAATCGTAGAGATGTTACAGAACATTATGTATTCAAAAATAAACAAATATATAAATCTTTTGTCAATTACTCTACTAAAATATGTACATTTTTTATTTATTTTATTTTACTCTAATTTTGTCTAATACATCTCAAAGAGTCCAATAATTAGCTTCTAAAGATTATTTCGCAAAAAAAAGTCAACGATCGTTAGAGAGTTGCGAAAAACTATTTACATTATTCAGTACACGGAATCGATTTCAGTTATAGTAGTTCTAGCTTAGCTGTAATCGAGTTCTCGTTAACAAAAATCGATTTAGAGCTCGTACTGTTAGATTAAATCTCGAAGTTCTAATATACGTTTATATGCTTTAATAATATAAATATATATATTAGAAAACTTCACCAATCTTCAACAACCTTAACAGTCCACTGCTGGACTTAGGGCTCTCCTTAGAAAGGAGGTTTTGGTCTATCATACCACCCTGGTCGGACGGGTGGCCCCTGTGCCCACTTTTTTTCAAGCTTCCCATCTCTTTGCAGTGATGTTATCTTACGTAGTTTGCCCGCTTAGTAGCCTGTTACGACACTCATGAAATGAATAATGATGGTGACATTTTGTATTCTTAATCCGTCACCACACGGACAACTAACCAACTAATAATAATATAAACAGCTGAGCAAGATTTATACTCATCATCATCACCATCATCTCAGGCATAACATGTCCACTGCTGGATATAGGCCTCCCCCAAGGTTCTCCACAACAGCCGGTCTCTTGCCGCCCGCATCCAGCAGCTTCCCACGATCTTCAGCAGGTCGTTGGACCACCTTGTGGGCGCCTATAAACGCTACTTTTCCCAGTACGTACTTATATTATTAATAACAAACTTCTACATATAAAATACTATCTAATCTGATCAGCAAGAGTCAGTTTACTTCATATGACTGTGATGAACAGACATAAATATTTTAGTTTAAGCCATCATGGAGTTAAAACAACAAAAACACTTTATGACTACAAAGAATCCCCAAACAGGTACAACATAATAACAAAAACTGTTTGTTTCAAAAGTTGCCAGTTTGGAAAGTCGTAAATGCAGTAACTATCTTAAAATAAGATTACTTGGCAACCTGTCATAAGTTCATAAACTATAACTTATCTTCACTCAGCCATTTATAGTTTAATTGACTCGTTGACCCGAAGCTCTGTGTCTACATCGAAAAAAACTGAGCGAAGAGAGAAGATTATTTTTCAGACAAATGTAACCATGCACCTACCTAAAGTCTAAATTCGAATTATTGTCGAAGTACTACGTTTCACTTAAAAAGAAAAAGCGTATAGTTTGAAAACAAATTCGCTATGTCCGTTAGAAATATTGATATGTGTTTCGATACTGACAAAGGCGAAGCTTTCAGTGTAAGCGCGCCACTTGCGCTGAAAGCACGCCGCCCGAGCGGCTCCCGCCCACGAGCTAACACATCGTCAACCAATCATAAACAAACTAATGGCAACAAAAAAACATTATTTATTATTCTGTCAAACTATTGCAAAAGCATTGTTTTAAAAATGTTAGACGTTCTTTATTCAAATTTCTATTGTAAACTTTCGCGTTCAAGTATGACGTTTCGACGCTTGTTCGTGTTTTACTAAAGTTTTGCATACAAAGTGATCATTTTTTTGTTATTGTAATTAAATGTACAGTAATTTGTGTGATGGATGAGTGGACTGTAAAGCGGCAAAGCGGATTGAAACGGCAACAGCCCTGATTTGAAACAAAACAACACCGATTTTAAATTTGTTTGGTTGGGTAAGTCAGTACTAATATTTTTATTTTACGGGTAGATTAAAAGTGCTGTTGTCAAGGATATGCTTTATCTAATCGAAAAAATGAGTGGCAAGATAAAAGGCATCGATTTTAATTTTCCTAACGATACTCAACGTGTCGGTTTTTAAGGGGCGCTTGAATGATTACACTTGTATGAATGTGTGTGCAGTTTAAATAGAAAATAAAAGCTTGAAGTTTTTGAACAACTTTTTTTTAATATTTTATTTATTATGTCTTTAAAAATAAAAGACCTCTAATGAGATAAGGGAATCGATTATTAAGTTTGAAGTTGTAATTTAAAACTAGAATTTTAGGTTAGCTAGCTAGAAATTTAATATTCCTTTAAACTTAAGTTTCAATAATACAAATTTACTATGACACAAATTAAAACCTTCTTACGTTGTATAATACCATGGATTATCGTGTTATTAAAATATTATATTGAAATTTGACTTTGGCACCTTTTCTTATGTGGAAAGTGTTTTCCAAAGACGACACTTGTTAATATTACTTTTAAAATCTTATCTAAATACAAAATCTTACCCAAATTATTCAAGCAATTTTTTAGGTACATAAAACGAACATAATAACATGCATTTTATCATAAATTGCTCGCTGATGTTATCATTCCATGTTATGGAAATGTATTTCATAAGAGTAAATGTATTAGCATGTTTTTCAGCAGTTTGGTTACCATAATATAGGCTACGCCTAGTTTTCTTTGCTGTATTAAGAACCGGCTAAAGTGACTACTCTGACAGATGAAAAACGTGAATAGAATCCAAGAGTTGTGATCACCATACTCATTGCAAATGCAGACAATACAATATAGTGACCCATACTTTGGCGGTCTAGTGAGATGCTCTTTCAAACCCTGCTGGGGACGTGAAAGGCATGTCAGTCATGGTGGTAGTGTAAGGCACACAGTTACCACGATAACTGGCACCCTTGCATCAATGGACCTCCGATCTCATATTCACCAGCGAAACATGACAGCGTGGTCGCTTTAGGTTGTTCTTCTGTGGGAGGGTAGTACTGCCTCGCTCGAGCTGGCTCGTTCGTGCTGAAATCAGTGTGACTCTACTATCTACTATCTAAAAACAGGCCAAGATGGATGGATGTGATCATTGCAACATTTTTATTGTACAAAAATCATTTTTCTTTCCAACTTATATACGTATACTTTTTGTAAAATTACTACTAAATGCAAAACTAAATTCTTTTAGCAAAGACGTTTTTTAGGGTAATCTAAAATTCATATTTTATAGATTTTACAAATTTTAACTTAATAACCTAGGAGTATGGTTAAATTTAAGTTCAAAATTAATTGAATTTTTACTTTCATTTCAATTAATTCGTAATATGTTGCACTTTGAGAATGAAACTGGTCTTACTTAATATAACACTAATGGTATCTTAACAAAGAACTCATCAAAAAAAAGAATTCGTCAAAGAAGCTTTATAAACAAATGTTTATCCGTATCTATAGTATGGAGCCTTTTACCGTACAGTGTTGTAGAATGAACATTTTTTTTTATTTTACTACCTTTTTAATTTTATTTTTAAATAACTTGTTTAATTGAATTTCTATTGAGTTTGTTTTATATTCAAGTTGTTTTTTTTTTAAATATACTATACAAAAAATGTTGTGTACACCTGAATATAGGTATAAGTTTTTTTTTCAGCTTCTAATGTTAACCGGTTCTGTATATATTGCCGATGTACCTTAAAATAAATAAATAAACAAACAAGTTGCAGTGTAGCGATATAAAGAAAGTTGAATTAGCTTTGTAAATAGAAGAAGAAGAATTAATCGTAAGATTTCCGTTCTTACCCAAATTAATAGTAATTTGGGTCGAGAACCGTATTTGTAATGGGTAGGAAAGGGAACTATTATTATTAAACAGCTCAAAAAGGTTATAATGGTTTTAATTTGTCATTCAGGTTTTAATTATTTGATAAAGTCTGGGTTTGTGTCAATGGATGCGTGGTTGAGAAGCAGCAGATTATCGTAGGATGTTTATCAGTTGTGATGCGGGACGATGATCAAAATGTTTCAAAAAATAGTTTATATATATATAAATATTTATATAAAAACTTACAAAAATTAAATTCTTAATTTAGAAAGAGAGAAACTTGCTATTTTTAATCTCAACACAATCCTTAATAAAATGTGACTATTTCAATATAATGTTTAAAATTCTTGTAAACTATGAGCAATAAATTATATTTTTGAGCTAGGAAAATAAAAAAACTAAGAAATTTTCGATAATAATTTTTGGCATCAAAGTAAAAATATAAGTTTACATTTACGTACGTAAGTACGTTTACAAAAGTATAATCTAAATATTAGCTTTTTATTGGCAAATAATACTCTCAATAACAGAAAAACAATGCTTATACCTCCTTACGTTATCCCAGTATCTGTGAAAAAAAGACATTTTAAATATTCGTGAATATTTGTCACGAAAACACGTCGTAAAATTTACATGTTAAGGCTATTTACTGGCTCGGAGCGAGCGAAAGCGTTTTGAGCAAACTCATTTACAGAGATTAGGACATTTAGATCAAAAATAAATCTAATCGCCATCATCGCATCAAATTAAATCTTTTTGGGTCCAAGTGATACGAAATGTAATTTTTTTGGTTGAGTCACTTTAAATTGAATATAACCTCTGATTTTTTTTAATGAACATATTACACAGTAGGCAGATGCGTTGTAACAATTTATGTTACTGAATTAACTGATACCTTGATGTTTAATGTTAGAAGCAAAAAAAATGGTCACCATTTCAGGAATCTAAACTATGCCGCCTATTCATTCTTTATAAGAAAGAGTTTAAAGCGTTTTATATATGTAACTCAAAATGGGTAAAAATTATTACTGTAAAATGCAATCGTGTAAAAATAAAAATATTTCAAGCGTTCGCCTTGCTTTACCTCCAAGCGTCTTCGCCTCGCTAAAGTCCAAGCGTGTTCACCTCGCTTAAGTCCAAGCGTGTTCGCCTCGCTTAAGTCCAAGCGTGTTCGCCTCGCTTAAGTCCAAGCGTGTTCGCCTCACTTAAGTCCAAGCGTGTTCGCCTCGCTTAAGTCCAAGCCTGTTCGTCTCACTTAAGTCCAAGCGTGTTCACTTCGCATAAGTCCAAGCCTTCGATTGGGGTTCATTTTACAACGTAGTTGCATATTTTAAAAGATAGATAAATTGTTTAATATCAGTGAGCTTATATTTGATTGATGAATAATTGATAGTTTCTCTATTTACGTATATTATAATTTTGCATATGTTTATAAAAGGAGTATTTTGCTAACAATTAAGTAACTTTTAACCCGACTGCGAAAGGAGGACTATGTTTTCTAGAGTAAATATATATGCACATATGTTTATTTCTTATGTACGCTCTGTAGCTGTGGACAGAATAACGAAACAGTTTTTCAGCATCGAAGAAATAGACTATTTGAAATGTTACATAAATAAAAATGAAAATGAACTATGTTAAACTACTTTCTGTGTCCGAATAAATGATTTTTTCTGATATTTTTTGACGTAGCAACATTATAATTTAAAAATTATTTTTATGGAAAAGGAGACAAACTATTGGACACTCATAATTTAGTAATCAGAAGTACTTTACCGCCTCTATGAATGCTTTTGTCCAGTATTAGGGGGTATATTTAAAGACCAAAGATTTTCTCAATGTTTTTATATGGTAGTCACTTACTACTAAATTATTACACCAAATGTACGAAATATCAATTTATTTAAAGAGATTTCCTTTTTTAAATTAATATATTTTTATAAATTTATATGAAGCCAGTCACCCCTAAACCGATACTGAATAAATATTTGCCGTGTCTCAATTCTTACTCGAGGCGACATCGCCAGAACCGTTTTAAGCGCAAACTGTGATATACGTAAGTATGTTAGTATTTGTATACGTAATTAGCTTGTTCTATATAATTTCAATTTAAGGTATGATTTTTTTTCTATGTTAAGAGCCTGCCAAAGTGACTCTACTCTGCCTGATGGAAAGCATGAATAGAATCCAAGAGTTGTGGTCACCATACTCATTGCAGATGCAGACAATGCAGTATGGTGACCCACACTATGGCAGCCTTGTGAGAGATGCTTTTTCACACCCCGCTTGGGGACGTAAAAGGCATGACAGTCATCGTGACAGTGCAAGGCCTACACAGTTACCACGATAACTGTCACCCCTGCATCAATGGGCCTCCGGTCTCACACTCACCAACGAAACACGACAGCACAGATGCTGGCGCTTTAGGTTGGCCTTCATACATTAAAGGTAAATTTATACAGTCATTAAGATACATTAGTATATTTCTTCATTTATGGAGCTCATTGAAGACTTTTCAATTTTATGAAGTTAGATTTTCGTACTGAAATAAGAGTGATTTGTCTTTTGTGTAGCACAGAAATTAATTTCAAGAGATTCAGAAAGATCTTTTTGTTACACATAAACATCTTTCACAAATGGAAGTAGGCTATAATCCACAAAGATTTTTAAAGTAACTTGTCACCACGTATTAGTGTAAAATAGTGTTAATCTGTGAAGATTTTAATTGGCTAAATATAGTACAGTAATTTGTTGTTTTCCTTTTAAATAAATAGAACAAAAAGTTAGATTTACTTACAAGTTTTAATATTTTATATTTCCTAATTTTATTGCTTCTCAATTCATTTTTGTCCTTTGTCAATTATCTTCAAGACCAATGGTAAGTACAGTACACCGAAGCTTTTCATTTGACACTTTTAATTTTGATTTTTTACATCTCTTTGAGACTTGCATACCCTATTAATTATGTCACGTAAATAGCAAATCTACCTCTATGTAAATAAGTCATATAGCTCTTTAATATTTAAAAATAAAAACAAATTTTATACATTTTCTAAGGATACAGTTTGAAGATTAAAAAGAGCTATTGCAATGATGAATGGCGCAGATTTTCTCTAAAAAACTGCTAAGGTACAATAATGACAGTAACTGGACACATCTCACATACAGCTATTTTATCCCAAACTTGGCAGTGCCTGTACAATGATAACCAGACTTCTAATAAACATACTTAATTTGTTGACTGCCTCGATGGCGTAGTGGTAGCGAAAGCGACTGCTAAGCTTGAGGTCTCTCGGGTTCGATTCCCGGGTCGAACCAAATGTTTGTATGATCTGCTAATATTTGTTTTGGAGTTTAGGTGTTTTCTATGTATAATATGTATGTATTTACAAAAAAAAGTATGTAAGTATTCTATTAGTCAGCCTAGGTACAAGCTCGGCTTAGTTTAAAACTAGATTGCGTTCTGTGTTAAATATTTAATATTTATTATTTACTTAATTCTAAATACATAATTTGTGTATAATCAGAGTAGTGGTTTGATAACAAGGTGTACCTAAAACTCTGTGGTTGTGTCAATTCAGTTCACAGCTTAAATATTATCTTTTCAATAAGTATTTCAATTTGAGGAAAATGGTATCGGTTTTGTCACTTGAGTTACACAAAGGACAAAATTTGTTAATTGACTTACTAATCTGGATGCCATCAAATATTTTACTGAAATCTTGACGGTTTGTTGAAATAATTGGAATATTTGAAGTATTAATAATAAAAACGTTGTTTCTAAGCCATTGTAAAGTAACATAGAACTGTTTTTTTTCCTTTTAAATCTTTTCTAAAGGTTTTTTTGAATTATTATGGTAGAGAGGACAAACTGATGGTAAGGTAAGTGACTACCTATGGGTTCCTCAACACTCGTAAATACGTTGTCAGTCTTTGAATAAGCCCACCCCTTTACCCGCTGTCAATTAACCTCGCTTTCTCAACTAAAGAATTACTAGACACCACTTACAGTGTGACGTCACCCCGGTCGAATTGCGCATATGTGCCGTAGTATGGTTTAGGCACGGTCAAATAAAACTTAACACTGTATAGTTTAATCATTTGTAAACAGATTACTCAATTGAAAACTACACAAGGTTTTCACCCGTTGATTTCAGCACGAACGGTCGGCTGGACCGGAAGTATTATCCTCTCACAGAAGACCAACCTAAAGCGACAGTACCCGTGCTGTCGTCTTGGTGAGTGTAAAACCGGACTTCATTGGTGCAAGGTTGACTGTTATCGTGATAAGTGTGTGAGCTTTACACTGCCACTATGATTGTTACGCTTTTCACGTCCCCAAGCGAGGCGTGAAAAAGTATCTAACTAGGCCGACATGGTGTGGATCACCGTACTCCATCGTCTTCATTCACGATCACAACTCTTGGATTTTATTCTTATTTTTCATCAGGCAGAGTAAAATCACTTTGACAGAGTCTGAAAAAAAAAACAAAAAAAGAAATAGTCGTTAAACTTCGCAATATTTTCTAAAATACCAAAGAAAAACATCCGCATTTTACGTGTAGGAAAAATTTATACAGTCATTAAACGGTGTTCGGACACACAAATAAAAATACGTAACGAAGCTAAAAGGGTTCTTTGCTATGGCACCCTGAAAAATGATAATAGTATTTACCGCCCACGACAGGTTCACTATGATCAACGAAAGTTTTGTAAACGTTTCATATTTTCTGCCTTTTTAAGGGGCAATATAATTTTTTATATTAATAAATTAATTTCTTCATTAAATATTTTTAAATTAAAATTTATCTTCAACTATTTTTCTCCACATTCAGTTGAGACTTTCTCTATATTAACAAATTTGTCTTTTTCTACATAAAATAGAGTACTAGTGACTTTACATAATAAATAAATTCATTCAATTTTTCCTAACCTTATAAGAAATATACTATATCATACGCACATACATAAAATCACAACTATTTTCCCGAAGGACTAGATATACATAGGTATAACAAACTTATCTGGATTTCGTAATAACAGCTGTTCTCGGATCCCTCCTATGTCAGGCGCAGAGTGGCACACCGTGTGGTTTTAGTCGGTCCGATTCCGACACACCACCCCGCCGCAAACCCCAGTGGGGAGCCACAGGGGGTGGCCACATGTTAAAAAAAAAGGTATAACAAACTTTTAACAAATTTTTGCCAGTGTTTTGGTCCGACATATGGTTCGGTACGTGTGGCACTACCCTGAAAAGAATGAATATGACTGTGAAATCAAATCAATATCTTACTAACATTTAAATTATTGGATTCATGGGTACTAATACTCTCACGATGGGTTACAGGTTGACTCTATGGACACAGTAAGCCTGTGACCCAAGTGTGACGTGCTCGAAACATTAATCAATTTAAATATATGTGCTTAATAGTTACCTTAAGCGCGTTAATTCCCGTAAACATAATTTATAAATCAGTAGTTTGTTATCAAACATCAAGACGATGTAAATATTTACTTTCAAATTCATGATTCTAATCTTAATAATTACATTTAATTATTAAGATTAGAATCATAAGATTTTTCAAAATAATAATTGAAGTGAAGTAATTTGTCTCTGGCTATTTAATTGCCCCTTAACTCTTAATGCGCTTCGATGACATGACAGTTGATCACAATGGACAATCAAGCCGACGTCAAATATTTCAAATACGTGAATAGTAGTTAGTCATTGTTTTCAGTCGATGAAAAAGTTTTTAGGCTGCTTTTTTAATTAATGTTTCCTTTGTTTACCGACCATGTTCACAATAAACGTGACCGAACGTTTAAAGTATAGGTAGATTTGATCACTGTTTTCACAAGCACAGAAACCTACTAGAACTTTCAAAGTTTTCGAGGAGCAATTTTGAATCTACGATAGTATAGTGGATAGTATTCTCGTCTATCCATAAATCTTATATATATAAAAATGTATTGTATTTAAAATTTACAAAAACTCAGTAATTGCGGGATTGTTTATACTAATTTAGTTCTCCAAATATGTGAGAAATTTTAAATGGTGAAAAAATACGGCAATAATTTGCAAAAACGGCGAAAACAAATTCTGTGCCGCGGCGCAGGACCTTTTTCTGCAAACCATGGCACAGTGGTCGATCGGTGTTGCCGTAGCCGCGGAACCCTATTATGTTCCTCCCCGTCCAAACTGGTTGGGTGACCGGGACGGTTCCGTGGCAGTCGTCGGCTCCACGGCGGCTCATTCCCCGCCCTTGTCGCTAAGAGACAAAGGCACTGGATATGTTGTTGCCGAGTGGGGGGGGGATCACTGTATATGGTGTATACTTCTCCCCCAACCGGAGTTTGAACGACTTCGAGGTTTTCCTTAACAACTTGGAAACCTCGATGCGTCGTCTAACGTCTGGGCACGTCTTAGTGCTGGGGGACTTCAACGCAAAGTCCATTGCGTGGGGTTCCCTCAGGACGGACGCTAGGGGTGAGGCCGTAGAGGAATGGGCGGCCTCGGTGGGCTTCTGTTTACTAAACAGGGGCTCCACCAACACATGTGTGCGACAGCAGGGAGGGTCGATAGTGGACCTTTCGTTCACTACCCCTGCCCTCGCCGTACGAGTAAGGAACTGGCGTGTCCTGGAAGAGGTTGAGACGGTCTCATCTCTATATCCGATTCGAGCTCTCCCGGTCCCAGGACGCCAGTAGAGGTCACGCAGCGCGGCGTTCTTCTCGCTTTCCGCGGTGGGCTGTAGCCAAATTAAATAGGGACATTCTAGAGGAGGCGGCCATTATTCACTCTTTTCTGTCTCCGCAGGCCCCGACCGAGGAGGTCGACATGGGGGCTCCTCTGCGAAGTGGGCCCCAATCTGTTGGACGCCCAATTTGGATTTCGGGCGGGGCGTTCGACAGTCGATGCCGTGCTGCACCTGAGGGCCGTCACCGAAGAGGCGGTGAGCTGTGGCGGCGTGCTGTTGGCGGTGTCGTTAGACATCGCCAACGCTTTTGATAGTCTGCCATTTAGCTGCATCAGGGAAGCCCTCCACTACCACGGAGTGCCAGAGTACCTGAGGCGGCTTGTGGCAGACTATTTTGAGGAGCGTACCGTCATGTACGAGGACCGAGATGGTATTCTGAGGCGGCGGCCCATGTCGTGCGGTGTTCCGCAGGGGTCTATCCTCGGACCACTTCTGTGGAACATGGGATATGACTGCGACTGCGCGAGGCGCTGGTTTTACGGGTGGCCCTAGATAAGACGGAGGCCCTTTTGTTCCATGGGCCCCGTCGTGGTCCACCACTGGGCGCCTCTATCGTGGTCAATTCGGTCCTCTTAGCGGTTCAGGCCCAGATGAAGTACCTGGGCCTGATCCTTGACGAGCACTTCCGACAGCTTTCTCCAAAGCTGGTCGGCGCTGCCTCTGCTCTTGGGCGACTTTTGCCGAATTTGGGTGGAGCCAGCGTCGCGACGAGACGGCTATACACGGGGGTTGTCCGGTCAATGGCGCTGTATGGTGCGCCGGTGTGGGCGGTGGCTCTGACCGCCAAGAATAGGGCTCGCCTCTGGCGCCCTCAGAGAATATTGACAGTTAGAGCCATACACGGCTACCGTACCGTATCGACGGAGGCGGCGTGCGCCTTTGCCGGAACTCCGCCGTGGGATTTGGAGGCGGAAGTGCTCGCCGAAGTTTATCGGCGGACGGCTGACTTCCAGGCGGATAGCGGCATACGACATACGCGAGTGGCGTGAGGCTGCTCGTTGAGCCACGATGGCTCATTGGTCGTTCCGGTTGAAGACTTCTCGTGCTGGTTTTACCCGCGTGGAGGCTCTCCAGCCAGTCATCGCCGAGTGTGCAGGACGGCAGCACGGGACCCTTTCCTTCCAACTGACGCAGGTCCTTTCCGGGCACGGTTGCTTCGGGAAGTATCTGCACTCGGTCGCCAGGAGGTAATTGAGTCCCGCCTGTCACCACTGCGACTGCAGTGAGGACTCGGCTCAGCACACGCTAGCGGTTTATTCCGCCTGGGCGGCACAGCGTGGGGTCCTTACTGCAGTTATTGGAGGAGATCTCTCGCTACCGGCCATCATACGCTACATGGCCGTTAGCGACAGTTGCTTTACCGCGGTTGCAACCTTCTGCGAAGACGTAATTTCGCGGAAGGAGTCGGCAGAAAAGGCCCGGGAGGACGATATCCACTCGGACCTAATTCGCCGCCGGCGAGCCGGGCAGTCCGCCAGGCGCGCATACCAGCGCCTCATGCCGCCTTGAGTGTGGCCGCGGGTGGACGGGATGGGTTTTCCCCTTCATCCGCTACAATGGCCAGCCGTATTAAATTAAAAGTTTATCCGCAGATGGTGCCCGAGGTGATGGGCAGGCGCTAGGAGGGATCTGGATGTCATAATAGCAGCGGTTCCCGGATCCCTCCTGTCTCAGGTGTAGAGTGGCACACCGTGTGGTTTTAGTCGGTCCGATTCCGACACACCACCCCACCGTAAACCCCGGTGGGGTGATGGCCCGAGGGGGTTTCCACACGTTAAAAAAAAAAGGGTTAGTTTCAAGTTTTCCTTCTCTTTGTAATAATATTGTCCAGCATACTTTGTTTCCTTAGTCGCCTTTTACGACAGTCACGGAATGAATAGGGTGGTAACACTATGTATACTTAATCCGACCACACACGGACATTTGTCATTATTAATTATCAAATGTTACAAGCCTCAAAAAATTTTTTCTCTTGAAATTTGGTTGAGAACTATAACATTCTATTTTAGTCTATATGCTACATTTCTTCAAATAAAGTGACATTATTATAATTTCAGAAAAGTATCACATTTCGTAGACATGGAAGTACAATAAAACCAATATTATTAGTACAAATAATTTTATTGTTTCACATAAAGACGGCATTATTTATCTTTGAATGTTACATTATGGGATCTGGGCGCAAAGTCCTCTCATAATGACACTTTATTAGAATATATGTCTTAGACATTACTTATAACGAAGGTAAAAACTAAGAAATAGTACGATAACACAGAGGGTCAATCAGCACATTAAGAGCGTAAAGCAGTATGATACCGCATGTATAATGAGAAGGTGTTTGTCTCTGAAACCCTAACCATCGGTAACTTAGTCCCTGTACGTGACACTGGCGGGACAGTACTTTTAATATTTTTTAACAATAAAGTTTTATCTATGAAATTACCGTTCTGCAATACTGGCTACATCGAATAAAAATAATAATTTTTTGGCTAAGAATTCGAATTTCAAATTTATTTTATTTTGAAACATTTGTAATATAAAATTATTTTTAGCAATATTAGACATTTGTTTATTAGCCTAATATTTCATCGCTTTTGAATCGTTTCTATCATCATAGATACGTTATAAAATCGAACAATTATGGAATATAAGTAACTGTTGTTGTGGCGGCACCACAACAAAAGCGGTACGCAACTTCAAAGACGTTTACGGAGCGAACACTGCAAACGAAAAATTTTCATTTAGAAATAATCTATGTTCTCAAGAATTCTCAAACATCTCCGTACTAAATTTCATTAAAATCAGTTTAACGACTTAGCTGTGCAAGCAAACAGTTAGAAATACTTCATACAATTTTACAACCTTAAGGAACGTTTTCGGGTATAAAAACTATTATATGCCTGTATCTCAAATTGTCTGCACACCATACATCATCAAAATTTGTTCAGTGTTTAAGTGTGAGTAATTACATTTAAGAGTGTAGGACGCCCATCGCACCGCAGGGCGTCCTACACTACGTTTGCCCAATCGTGGTATCCACTCTAGGACACTTCGGCTCCAGCGACCATCGGTTAGTCTGGAGACATGGCCGGCCCACTTCCACTTCGGCACACTGATTCTCCGTGCGATGTCAGGTACTCTAGTTCTCTGTCGAATAACCTCGTTACAAATTTTATCAGATTGTGCAAAATTTATGAATTGTGAGCGTCGGATTGCGATTAAAGCATTATTTAGTTTTGTTTTGTATTATCATAATACCGTGGACCCTCGGTAATCCGACATCAATCAAACAAGTTTGCGAATGTAGATCGTGCATGATTGAACAGGTTACAACTTGTGCTCAACGCGTAGGTATTGTTTCCATTCTGATTACTTAGTTTGAATTTGACTACGTGTGATAACGGTGCACCTTAGCGTGCGTTCATTGTTTGCTGTTTATTCATTATGTATTACATATATATACCCAGTAATGTTCTCACAAACCCAGAAGACAACAACATATACAATCTTATCATTTGTCTGTAATTTGTCGGATTACAAAGTACTCTTTTGTAAAAAAATACGGGCTATAGGGGGTCTTAGGCAGTACTCTATAATCCGACAAATTCGATAGTCCGACACTGCCCTGCAAAACGTTTGTCGAATTACTGGCGGTCCACTGTAACTCCAACGTTTCTGGTAAATGGCACTTTGATTACTAACCACCGGGTTTTATTATATTATTATGCATAAAATTAGTAAAATATAACTACATAATTAGAAGAACTTTCTGTAAAACTTGTTCATTAAACTGTAAAATATGTCTGAACAGCATGAAATAAATACTAAAACTTAACATAGAGCGCCAAATCACATATTACTAAGTCGTCTCGCATATTCACTAATTTTTTTATGATGCTGGGACTAATTACTTGTTTTAAAGTGATAACAATTTAAAAAACGCATAGAGCTTATTTTTCGCCCATCTATATATTCGCAGATTTGCGCTCCCTCTGCCTTGTTTGGTTTCCCCGTAGGAATGTCAGAGTGTGACTGATTTTTTTCATGGATTTTTTCTTTGTCAATTTTTTTTTTCAAAATATGGATTCAATACTTTCTTTGCTATAATAGATCTACTATTATCAGTGAAGCAGTTTTGAGGTAGAGTAAGCCCTTACGTGTTCTTAAGTTTTTGAAGATTTTGGTACTGTGTGAATCACACTCATATACTCAGTCGAGTATTCTAATACGGATATATTTAAGCCATGCGGTTCGATCAAAATATTGATTCAACACGTGACAATTGAAAAGACTACAGACACAAAAAAAGACACTGCTACATTCTCCCTTGAATATCTTTTCACCACTCCAAAATCATCATGTATAAATGAAATAAACCGTAATAAACTAAAAAATCCAGTTACTTCCGGTCACGACGTGTGTTAAAATAAAATTGTCGTTTTGTGAATTTGAAATACCTTTTACAGCTGAACGTTTGCGGCGCGTAAGTCAACTGACTTTCTGAATAATGTTTGTAGTTCTTAATTTGAAATGTTTTTTTCGTTTGTATGTTTATGACATTTACTTATCTTGAAGTTTGAGGTTGATTTAAAAAGTTTATGACGTGGCGACGTGATTGGGGCTTTGTTTTTTCAGGATTGAGACAGGTGTTTGTTTTAATCAACGTGTTTCACAGTCAGGATAAAAAGATGAAAATATGACATACCTATTTAAAAGATTCTTTATTTTTTTTGCTACTTTGTACACTAGGAATATATTTCATATTGCTGGAAACTTTATAAACATTCATGAAAAGAACACAAAGAACACCCAGACTCTGAACAATAAATTGTGGATCACACAGTCGGGATCAAACTAACATTACTTAATGCAGCAGAAAACGACGAGGCACCGCTTAAACCACTCCTCACAGCATCCGTGCAGACAAACTCACTCTACTCATCAACATTTCAGAATACTTGAAAAAAAATTACGCAGGCAATTAATTCCAGGCTTTGGTGATCAATCAAAAAGAATTAATTTTTTTTTTGAGATTTCTATAATACAATTTTTATTTAAGCTTCCACTATTGTAACTAGTTGCATATCTCCAAGCTTACACTACACACAATTTTAAATTTAATTTTATAAAGAAATCATCAAATGAATTGTACCATCAACTTCATCTACTTCTCGTACCGCAGGACATAGACCTCTCCAATTTGCTGCCACTTAGATCGATACAATAAGAATAAACTAGACATACATAACATATGTAAATGTTCATGAAATACCTGTCTCAATCTGTTTTTTCCGGTTCTACAGCCTGAGTCATTTACTTTTATATCGATGTTCATTGAGGTGAATAGTATTTTGACTTATATATGTGTTTATTTAAGAAAAAATAATGGAATAGGCTCTCTATGTATATAACGTATATGATGATATATAATTGTCTCAGCTAATTAACTGTTAAATTACTTGTAACAGCGTAGCCTCTTTACTATACGGAGCTGTTCAGCTGTAGCGTCTATTACGATATTTAAGGGTTACTATGTGGCAAAAACAAAAAAAAAATGTGTGCGTGTACTAGCGTACAGTCGTAAGAAGTGAAACTTCTTTATGACGTTATTTTTCAAAAAAATAATTTAAACCCGTCCGAGGTCGATGTAATCGCCACCTGGATTTCAAAAATGTAACTACTCGAAACGGGCCGCAAAATACATTGGAGACATTTACCAATCCCTACTCCACTGGAGAAAGTATACTTCGAATCACGCGTGGTAGGGATAAGAAAAAGATGGCGCGTAACGGAAAAATGTGACGCGTAACGAAAAAATGTTACACTAAATTTTTTTCCAACCCCGATAAAAAAGTTTCACTTCAATAAGATTAAATATCTGACGAAAAATGGTTTAATTCATTAATTTAAAATGTAACATAAAACTATTTGGAAATCAAGTAATAAAAATATTATTTGTTAGGGCAAACTAGACTTTCATGGCATTTCGATTCTCAATAAACTTTGTTTTTCAGACAAGTACATTTACTATAGCGACATTCATTGGTCAGGTTATATACCTGATCAAAAATTGAAACTAAATTCAGGCTAGGCAAGTAATTAAACGTTTTCGATCCAAGCTGTTTGTCTAGCTGTTTGATTAAGTTTCTGAATATCATAAGGCCGCTAGTTAAATCGTGCCGTGTAGTAAAGAGGCTGATTAAGCTGGTTGTCATTTTAAATATTTATGTATTTGTAAATGATTATGTAAAGCAGTTATATTCGAAATTCTATATATTTGTCTTTGTTGTAATATAATACAATAATATTATATTATTTACTATAATAGTTTTGTTACGTAACTTATATTAATTTAAAAACAACAAACAATAGACTACAACCTCAGATTCGGTTTTTTTATTTTCTACTTCGATTTCCAAATTCAAAATTTAAGTTTTTCAAAATTTGTTCTTAATAATTAATGTTCAATGTTAATGGAATAAAATTCATTAAAACCTGTATGCTTATATTTATATATATACTTAATATATTGAAGTAAATTTAATAAACTTCTTCGGAGTATAGATCAATTTTCATTTAGGCCGCAACATAGTTCTTTACCTTATTTTTGTTTGAGCTGTCAGCCCTGTTGATAAACTATCCTCTATTGGACATGTATGCCTTCACTACGAATAAGACTGATTAGTTCTTAATCTTCTGTTCTGCGCTGGCCATATACGAAATGTGATAAACAGAATTCGAGAATATAAATGAGAACCTAGCCGTAAATTTCCAAGTTCCCTGAGTGAGAATTTTCATCATTGGCTCGTTTAGCAGACCTAATCTTTTGTATAAAATGATTTTAAAACAAACAAATCGAATCCGTATTTAATAGAAAAGCATTTATTGAATAAATCATGAAGTTTTATTATTATTTTCGATACATCATGTTGCTTACTTAGAAAACAGAGTTTTCCTGAAATATTGGCTATTTATAAGGTTTAAATTTGATATTCACAGACACACACTGTTAAAATACAGTCTGTTAATTAATTTAAAGCTTTCTCATAAACTATATTTTTTGTTTTGTTTTGTGGTGCGTAAATAAATTCATTCATCGTTGGGCATACAGTTAACGTGGACGTGTTTATCGGTTCAGTTGCATTTAATTAAACAACCTTCATAACTTTAAAACTTAACGTATTAGTATTAAAGTCTAAAGTGCAATCTTGTAAATTATTGTGTGACAAACGAAGAGTGAAAAGGACAAGATACAGTGTGTTGTATCTTCCTCACGTCATAATAATAGTCATCAACAACTTACGACCTCAGGCGTAGTATATGCAAAAAAGAGATATGCCACTCCAACGCTCACCATCAACAGGTATTTGTTCATCGCAACCTAACCTAAATAGGCAAGATGATGGGGAAGCTAATGTAAGGATAAATACAAGAAAAAGAAAAAATACAGATAATGAGGAATTTGAAGAATTTTGTTCTGATATAAAAGTAATTCTTCAAGAATTTCAATCAAAACAAGATACGAAATATGATAACCTGGTTAAATCTATAGATACGCTAACCATACAAAATGCAAAATTGATTGAAAGCAATGGAGAGATAGAAAAAATCTTGCAACAACACATAGAGCAACAGAATGAGTTGAAGAAGAAAGTATACAGTCTGGAAGTGGAATGCGCTAACGCTAACAACAAGTTTGACCAACTGGAGGAGCAATTAGATCAATGTCAAAGAAACCAGCTGAAGACTGTTCTGGAAGTGAGAAATGTTCCAAGAAGAGAAAGAGAAGATTTAAATAAGATTGTTACTAAACTGATAGGGGTTGTGGATGGTGACGTGAACTTGGAAAATATCAGACAAGTATATCGTGGGGGAAAAGGAAATGCGCCGATTATTATTGAATTTATAAACTTCAATCATAAAATAAAGCTATTAAAGTCGGTGACAACATATAATAAAATTAATAAAAACAATAAATTGAACAGCGAAAATTTAGATATTGAGGGTTCTAAAACTTTTATTTATATTTCTGACAAACTGACTCTTAAAACAAAAACGCTACTCGCTGCAGCCAAACAACTTGTCAAGAATGGGTTATTTAAGTACTGTTGGGTTTCAAGGGGAATCGTGTTGGTAAAAAAAAGTGAAGACGAAACTCCGATACGTATCGAAAAGCCTAAGGACTTAGAAAAGATCCAATGTGACGAGATGTCAAAGTGACTATTTAAAACTAATAGCTTAGTACTTACACTATTTTGTTGGTTTACTGTATACTCTCTTACTTATTATTATTTACACATTTTGCTTCAAAGTTATATTACAACTGTGTCAACAAATATTATATGTTTCATATCTATTAATAAGGTATTAAAAATTAATATTTATCTATATAATTCATTAAACTACATTTATTTACTAAAAATTTGCACAATTTGCACAAATAAGTTCATCATCTCGAATATTCTAGCAGCATTGTCCCCTCATAGCACTACTTTGATCTTATCCAGTAAAGTTTACGTGATTGGAGCCAAATGGTCAGGAGCGTCAAACCATTATGTGTTATCCTATATAAATAACAAATCAAAAAAATATGATAAACGACATACAACAGGTTAGCACTGACATTGACGTCATTGTTAGTGTTGGTGAAGCGTTCCTGATCGACGATGCTGCTGATTGCCATGGTCTGTTGGGCCAATCTCATAGTAACCTTAATATAATTGTTCAGAATATTCGAAGCATAAATTGTAACTTCAATGATTTTACAGTTCATCTTACAAGATTAAGAGTTAGATTTGATCTCATTATCCTGACAGAATGTTGGCTTCCTCATTTAAATAGCGTGCCGGGTTTCCCTAACTATATTTGCCATCCCTCTAAGAAATACATTAATCAAAATAGTGGTGTCGTAATATATGCTAGAGACAATCTTAATATTAGAGTTTATGAACCCAAAATGAATGATGCCGACTGTTTGGTTGCCGAAATTAACAACCAATACGCCGTTGTAGCTATATATAGGTCACCTTCGGTGTACACTATCGACCCCTTTAAAGAATCCCTTGATCATATTTTGTATAGTCTCAGACATTTCAAAAATCTTATAGTAACGGGCGACTTAAATATTGACATAAAAAAGTCTAATCAAGACTCAAGATCTTCAGATTACCTAAACCATCTCTCCATGAATGGACTCTTGCCCAGTCATACTTTTCCTACCAGACAATCAAAGTGTTATGACTATTCATTTATCAAAGTAGGCTGCACAGCAACTACAATTGTATGTAACTCAACCATTACCGATCATTCATCTATTATTATCGCGATAAAAGACAAACAGTTAAAAAGATCACGTAAAAATAGATTATGCGAAAGCTGTCGATGACCTAAGATGTGTTGACTGGACAGAGTTTTATGGTTGTACATGCCCTGTGGATGCAACTGATGTACTTCTCGGCATGTTATCGACTATAATAGACAATTGCACTTTGAAACTGAAAGTTAGTACCGGGAATGTAAGCATTAAGCCATGGATGACCCCAGGCTTGATTAGGTGCATTAGGTGGAGAGATAAATTACATTCAAAGCTTAGAAAGGATCCAAACAATGTTGTTTTACAAGTAACATATAAAAGATATAGAAATTTCTGCAATCAACTTCTTCATAAAATGAAGACAGACTTTGAGAAATCTGAAATATGTAAACATCAATATGATATAAAAAATACATGGAAAACAATAAGTCAAATATGTAATCTGAATATGAAATCAAAGACTGCCGTTGAATTATTGTGTATTGAAGCACTCCCGAGGCTTCAGTAAATGCTGTAAATAAATATTTTACCGATGTGGGAAAGTCACTTGCTACTGAAATTTTATCGAGGTTAAATAGAAGTGAAGGGGGCTTAGCTAGTGATTTCAGATGTAAGGATAGCCCGAAAAATTCAATTGTAATGTTACCTACAGACGTATATGAAATAAAAAAAATCGTAAAATCTCTAAAAAACACCTCGGCTTCTGGGTGGGATGGAGTGTCTTCAATCTTTACAAAACATGGTATTGATTATCTTGCGGAACCAATCTCCTACTTATGCAATTTGTGCTTATCGACTGGTGTCTTTCCAAAAGTATTAAAAAGATCAATCGTCGTACCCATTCACAAGTCTGGGAATAGAGACAGTGTCTCTAACTATAGACCGATCTCTCTTCTTCCCACACTCGGCAAGATAATTGAAAAAGCTATCAATACAAGATTAACAAAGTATCTTGAGGCTATTTCTTTTTTTTCCTCAAACCAGTTTGGTTTCAGACAAAAGTTATCAGCTTCTGATGCTATTGATAACCTTGTTCAACATGTCACACAAAATTTAGATGTTCGAAATAAATGTTTAGCAGTTTTTTTGGATCTAGCAAAGGCGTTTGACACAGTATCTATTCCTAGATTGACTCGTAAGCTGGAGGGTGCAGGTATACGTGGTGTTCCTCTAAAACTTTTTGAATCTTATCTCAGTGATCGTACTCAGTCCGTGGCAATGGATGGTGTGGTTAGTGAGCCTCTAAATATAGATTTCGGTGTACCGCAGGGCTCAGTCCTCGGACCGACCCTCTTTCTAATATATCTTAATGATCTTAGTGAAACTATCATGAATAACGGCAAAATATTGTCTTTTGCTGATGACACGGTACTTCTTTTTAACGCGCATTCGTGGGATGAGGTCCATAAGGTCACTGAGGACGGACTGAAGACTGTTCTTGAATGGCTAAATAATAACTTACTAACAATTAATTTCAAAAAAACTAAAAACATTACTTTTAGTATCTATGATAATAAACAACCTTTAAATTTCAGCATAAAAGCCCACGTAAATACATGTGGCCCTTGTATAAACTCGTCCTGTGATTGTTTCCCACTTACTGTTGTCTCCTCCATCAAATACTTAGGTCTAATTATCGACCGGAATTTGAATTGGAAATGTCATATTGAGATGCTCAGTAATCGATTGCGAAAACTAATGTGTATTTTCAAAAAAGTAAGGCACATTCGGGATCCTAAGATAAATAAGATAGTATACTACTCTTTTTGTCAGTCCTTATTAACATATGGCATCTCAGCTTGGGGTAGTGCTAAAAAAAGTAACATTATTAGAGTGGAACGGGCACAAAGAGCGGTAATAAAAGTTCTAAATTTTAAAAATATCTTATACCCCACCACAAGCGTATACAAGGAATTTTCAGTACTGACCGTACGTCAGCTATTCATTCTACGAATAGTTTTGATACAACATCGAATCACACCTCCTTTAGTCATCTCAAGAAGGCGACTTGCTACTGTCTATGCAGTGCCTCGCTTTAAAACTATGTTTGCTCGTAATTGTTTATCATATCTGGGTCCTTGGATATACAATAAACTTGTTCAGGTAACAGCTCAGTCCCTTAGAGATTTGACTCTTAAAGCTTGCAAAAAAATAATTACCGATTATCTATTAACATTAGACTATCAATCTACTGAAACTATTTTACAGACATTAGTTTGAATTGTATATATGTATATATATAGGTGTTCACCTTTTCATATAAATTGTATGAGACTAGACTATATACTTGTTTATCTTTTCCTCTAATAATATTCTATTATATCTTTATTCTAATTATATATAAACAAAAAGAGCATAATTATATATTTCCGTTTGTGTATGTGTGAATATTTGCGCTTGCATACATATGTATATATATATGCATATGTGTGTGTGTGTGTGTATATATATACATTGATTGGACCAATATATATATATATATGTGGTATATAATGTGTACATGATATATATGTTAGAATAATTAATTTAAGTTGACACAGTTTCTTAGTTCCTTAATTAAAAACTACACTTTGTTTGCATTTTATTTTATACTGATTTAGTTTTATTTGTAAATTTTGCGTTTACTATGCCTGCCATTGTGTGCAAGCAATTATCGATGAATTGTTTTCACAAACACCTTACTTTTAAAATTTGTCACTAAGTCGATGATACCTACGCTGCCGCAACACAGTTGTTACTAGTGCGGAGGGTAGTTGTCGCTACTTACTTTTACCACTTATTAGGATTAAGTTATTTTATCTCTATTATTGTACATTTATGTTATTGGATTAGTTATGCCATTACCTGAGCCATGTCTGGGCCATTTGCAGATACCTTCATTGAACAGTGGACGGTGATGGGTTGATTTTGATTGAAGTATATATCATACATATCTCCCTCACGATGTCACTTAGTAAACATTAAATAATCAATAATTGTTGACGAATTATTGTAGGTAACTCGCAGATATTATAGGTAGAAACTACCTGTTATTTGTGATATAAGGTTTATGCACCTACGGATGGTGGATTATGAATTTATATTCATTGCATACATTCATACATTGCATTGTCAAATAATGGTTCTATTATGGTTGATTAAACGTTGTATGGTGTGTGAACTTTGTTACATTGTATTTAGTTTTTTGTTTATTCTTATATTTCTGTATATAGTAAGTTGTATTTCTTTTACATGATTCCCTTTTGTTGTGCTTATGGATAGAAGGTACTCTATTTTTGTATTTTTTACTATTTCCTTCTGTATTTTTTGTTATGGTTTGTTTTGTGTACAGATAGAATAAATAAATAAAAAAAAAAAATAAACAAAGAAGACGGTTTTCCGACGCGCGAACACGCGACGTATAATTGTCCATGCGCGAAACAGGGAAACTCCAAGTTGATTCCACAAACTTCTAACGACTGTCCTTGCGATTTATTTATGGTCATCGCAAAGGCCAGACGTACTGGAAATTGTAAGCGTTTAAAATCGAATGGTAAGTCCGTTGGAATCATCGGTATCCGTGGGATCAAGACATCCTCTCCTTTGTATTTTCCTTTTATGATTGTCGCCTCAATGACGTTATTCATCAGTCTTTTCACAGCCAGTCTTGTTCCATTGCATAGTCGAGGTTGATTAATGTTACGCAGCATGATGACAACTGATCCTATTTTCAACTGTAAATTGTGAGGTGGTAATCCAGACAATTCCAGTGAATTTAAGAACTCAGTGGGATAGTTGACTACGTTATCCTGGTTCATTACGGTGTCGACTGATTTGAAGGAAACCAACTGTCCTGGAAGTAAATTCTGAATGGTCGCATTAAGATCCTCGACATCTTTATTTTTCGCTGCTAATATTGCTCGTTCACCCAGCCAATTATGGTTATTGAACTTTTGCGCTATATCTGGGAAAACTCGCTGAATAAGCTCCACTTTTGAGTCTGTGATGTGACAGAAATCTGTAGGTAATGTGATGAATCCAGTCGAGGTGTCCACTGCAACTTTATTATTTCCAATGTCTAACAACTGCTTCGCAAACACATTTGCAGTTTCATCTTGTTGCAAAAATACTCACATGTTAGTTGTTAAGTGGAGTGCCTATACGTACTGCCACAAATTTGATGATTTTAGGCATGCATTTAGTTCATCAGCAACAGTTGATCGGGGAATAACTGGAAGAGTCTGATGAAAATCACCTGACAACAGAATCATGGCCCCACCGAAAATGTTTTGGTTGTCACGAAGATCTTTCAACGTTCTGTCCAGTGCCTCCAGTGACCTCTTATGGGCCATTTTGCATTCATCCCAAACAATCAATTTGCATACCTGTAGGATCTTGGCCATTGCGCTATATTTGCGATGTTGTAAATTGATGTTTCTGTGATTTGCATGTTTAGTAGTAATTTTATGGCAGAATGTGCAGTTCGCCCGCTTTCTAGCAGAGTTGCAGCTATTCCAGATGAAGCCAACGCTAGAGCAACATCATTTCGCGATCTGATCCTCGCCAAAAGCAATGAAATTAAAAACGTTTTTCCGGTTCCTCCGGGAGCATCAAGGAAATAAATTCCACCAGATCCACTGTTCACAGCTTCTATCAAAGTGTCGTACGCAATTCTTTGTTGTTGATTTAATTGTGGAACATTTGTACGAACTGTTTCGGCCAATGCTTCAATGTCGTACTGATGTTCTCTTTGCAACTCGTGGTTTAATGCATCGTGCATATGACGATTGGGTGCTGTCATTCCCAAACACGACAATACTTTATTTGCCATCAATAAACACATATCTTCTATCATGATCAATGTGTCATTGTAAATTTCTTCAGTCATTTGTAGTGTAGGATTCAAAGTTTGACGGCGCACACGATGCAATACATCCTCAGACATGTCATCTCTATACTTAACCCATAAATCTTTTGGATTCGAGGGGAAACATGTCGATATGATAATCGCAAACAATGTACGAATTTGATGCGGCGACGAAGATATTACGGAATCCTTGAGCGTATCATCCCAGTGCGAATCGTTCTCAAGTAAATTTAATAGTTGATATGCCTTACGGTAAGTCGCACACAGCTGTCCATTAACTGTTTTCAGTTGTTTAAACGATGTTCGACCACGAACATTCACCAACAACAACTGCAAATAATAACATTCATCGTTATTTGGATGTACTGTGTAGATGCGACCCAGAACATCTGAAGCAAATACATTTGGATGTCCTTCAACTGGTGTTCCTTGTTTTTGACGCTGAAACGATTTCGATGATGCGTTCCATGTGTAATAGCGTGGCATGTCAGCATACAGCAAAGTGCGAGCAAAATCATCAGTTTGACAGACTGTAAAGAAACTTGTTAATGTTGTCGACGGTGGATGTGCCGCCCTGTCTGCCGCGTTAGATTCATTAAAATAAACTCGTTGACCATTTTCTAAATGGATTGCCAAATGGACTACTGTAGGGTGTCTTTTATAGATCGCAAATGAAAAGATACGCCAAATAGCTTCGTTGCTACTTACATAGCGACCCATCTGGTACTGTGATATTTCATCATTTGCATTGGTTACACCGAAGACAGCCATATCACTACCTTTATTAACATATTTACATATGTACTTTATCGACTTCACAGAATTACAATATTCCACATTGATGTGAGTCTCAAAAGCTTTGGACAATATTGGCGAGTATGGCACAATCCAACGATTGTCTACATCAACATTTTGTCCTCTTACCTTCACAACTACCGATCGCCCACTGTCCGCAACTGATCGCCGACGATACAATGGGTATCCATCATTTCCCGTTATGGTTTCAGCAAGCAGGTCTCTTGGGTATCGCTTGGAACACCTACCGTCGACCATACAGGGTGAGTTGTAGTTGAAATGTCCGCAAGGTCCATGTATCATGTGTTTGGTAACTACTGCATGCAATTTTGGGTCAACTATTTCATCTGGAATTTCAGCTGAAATTATGGAATCAATCTCATCGTGCCTTATTTTGTCCACTAACCATACTAAAATGTGCGCATGTGGCAATCCACGCTTTTGCCATTCTACAGAGTACATCCAACAACGGACTCGGCCATACACACAATGCTTTATTAAGAAATTCATGAGAGATTTTAATTTTTGTTTAAAAACTCTGGCAGTTATGTCTATCAATTGGTGTTTGGCTATGTAGTAATTCCTTCTCGATTTCGGACCATTTTGGGTTACATGTGAATGTAACAAATAAGTCTGGGCGGCCATAATGCCTAACATATGACATAGCATTCTGAGCATATTCATGCATGTGGCGTGGGCTTCCTATATAAGTAGCTGGCAAAATTGTCATTCTTCCTACATTATTCACATTGCCATCAGCATTTATAGCATCGCGGAGATGGATGTATTCCTCTGACCGTAGCCGTCGTTGGTTCAAACGGATGTATGTCAATCGTTCAGTCTCAATTTTGACATACATGTCAACTGCAAACTGATGAAAAAGTCGTTGACACATCAAAATATGATTTACTTCACCTTGACGGATCATGAGTCTGTATGAATAGAAATTCATAGCACTAACTTTTTTGTTGGTTTCAGCACCTGCAATCAAAAATGATAAATGTTTAAACTGTTACTTAGATGAATTGAATTTAAAAATATTATTTAATCTTGTTCAATTCATTTACCTGTTACTTGATTTACCATTTTGATATTAAAATGGTATCCATCTTCCCCCTTCCAGAAGATCAAAGGATATTGTAGTGCATCATAACTCCTGTGTGTTTTAGATACACGTTTTAAATCACTATTCCGACGATGAAGCACAATATCTCTAGATTGTAAATTTTCTCCCACAATGACAACAGCCACTTCATCAATGGTAGGTGAATTGAACCTCCTTGTGTGTTCATCGGCAGGTGTTTTGTCAGCTCGAATAATAATATTATGGCTATCAGACGGCATCCGAACCAATGCTATTTTGAACATGTTTACTAAATTGTTATACTGATGAAGAAACATTTGTAATTGTTGGACAATGGTTCTCTTCACTGTTGGATTGTGAGCACAACGATTATTAATTTCCGCATCTGAATTTCCCATAAAATAAATTTGTAAAAATTGATGATCTGCATCAGGTAGTGGTAACAGAGTTCCCAGTAAGTGATAAATTTGTCCGTGAATCTGTAATTTTTTTAAATTTGTCCATTAATTATTGCCGATATAGTACAAACTTGAATAATATAAAAAAATATTCTTATATAATACCTTGAAAGTGGGCATGAAATTGTCTTGTATAATATGTGTAGCACCAACTGATGTCATCTGGAAACAGTTGTTATATTTCTGAATGCTGGTCAAGAAGTGCTTAGAATCATTTCCAATCCCAGAAACTAAAGAGCGTAAAGGATCTGGTGGTGGGACCAATTGTGGCAATTTTACTTTGCCTTCAGCACAACATAATCCAGTAGATTCACCAGTGTATTTTAACGCCTTACAATATTTACAAATTGTTTTCATTTCCCCAATTGTTACCGATTTGTCGGCACAATAATCAATTGCCGGATCATAGTGGAATGCAGCTCGTTCAAGAATCACAGGAGCACTGCGTCTGCGGATTCGCTCAATTTCATTATATCTAGCTTGCTGTTGTTGTGTTTGATGTGCACGAACTCGTTGCATTCTAAGCCTATCTCCTACATTGTCACTCACTAAAGAACGCAATTCTGACATAGCAATACGACTATTTTCTTGATCTGTCTGCCTCTGGTCATCAGTGTGGTTAGCACGTGAGGTAGCTCTTCGCACATTTGATTGACTACGACGACCTAAGTCAGGTCGTCTTCTCCTTGGCATCGTAAATTGTAATTAATCAAAGTGAGAAAATTTCCCGCTCATTTAGCAGTAAAAGAGCACATTACTTGGAATGTCACTATCACAAAGGATCATCAAAGTAAAGAAAGTTCTCGCGCACGTAGCCACAAAGATAGATATAATATCGTAATACTTTTTTCCGTGCTCTGAAATGCGACAGGATGGACTGACATATTAGTTGGTTGTCAAATCTAATGTCAAATATTATGATTACGTTCAGAAATTTAACTTTAGATTTATAATTTAATTTGTGACAAAACTTAAGATTTATCTTTAGATTTCTATATAGTCTTATTAAAAAAATAATCAGACAGTTTAACAACTGAAGTTAGCTAAAATTGAGTTTCTCGAAGCCGACCACTATTTATGTACTATGTATTTTGAGACTATGCAATTTTGTCGCGTTCGCGATTCACTTTCACTTTTGTCGAGTTTCAGAACGCGATATTAGATCCTCCAACGCGCACGCGAATTTGAACTTCATGCAGGGGTAATAAATTAGAAATTGACTCTCCATTTTATTTAGAAAACGTTTGTATGGGAAATAGAAATATGCTGTTTTGAGTATTTTCCCGGCAAGTATTCGAATTTTTCTCACCCTTTAAATCTTCCCTAGACCTCCACGAATAATTCAAGACCAAGATAAGATAAATCCGTTCAACCGTTCTCGAGTTTTAGCGAGACTAACGAACAGCAATTCATTTTTATATATATAAATATGCATGGATTTAGAAATATTTATGTATGTTTATCAGCAATCTGGTTACCACAGCACAGCCTCTGCCTAATTTGAAATTTGACAGCCGTGTGTGAGGTGTGAGAGGTTATTTGTGTGTTCATTTTATCATTGATTTGTATCTGGGTGTATTTCATCTACAATAATATGTATATATAGGAATATAATGAAATTTTATCAACATTCTAGTCACTATGGTGAGATACAAGCATAGCCTAGTTTGGCATCAAATGGACAAGTTTTTTTTTAAATCTAAAAGAAATTATGAATTATTTTGAACACGTACTTTAACAAATTAGAAGACCAGATCGAGTTCAAAACCAAACTTTTAAAGCACTCTGATATCTTTTACACTGAAACGGATATCCTATGACGTCACTACCGGATTATATTTCCATAATTCTGTCACGTCCATCCACCTTAAAGTTATTTCCCTAGGACATTATATACATATAAAACAGTACAAACGCCCACTCTTAATCCAGGCCACTGTCATAATGAGAACGATTACGCACTGCGTCGTTTCTAAGTTCGAGAAGATACACATGTCATTCAAAATAGAGAACCAGGACAGTTTTGTTACGTAACTTATATCAATTTAAAAACAACAAACAATAGACTACAACCTCAGATTCGGTTTTTTTGTTTTCTATTTCGATTTCCAAATTCAAAATTTAAATTTTTCAAAATTTGTTCTTAATAATTAATGTTCAATGTTAATGGAATTACATTCATTAAAACCTCTATGCTAACTTCTCTTTCAACTTTTTTTATTGTTTTATTTAATATTTTTGAATACATCTCATACTTTGCGGGAGTCCAAGTGCGTTATCACTCATTACTCATTCATAACGCGTCATTTTATCTCGATAACAAACTACCCTCACACAATCACCCCTAATGAATACAAACAACTACTAAATCATCATAACCTGTTCATTAGTTTATTTACTTTTTCTAAGTTGGACAGGTTTCAGACTAGAATTGAAAACAGAAAACTTGGAATACACTCTGGAGATTCCTCTAAATAACATTCAAGAAACTAGTAGAAATAAGATTGATTCATGAGCGTTTGCTAAGACTGATTCGTTGGATTTACGATGTATTATGAAAACAAATTAAGTAATTGATTTATTAGGTAAAATAATACTGCTTATTTATTACTAGAATATCAATTATAACAAAGCTAGCAAATCTTATTTACTAGAAAGTGATATATTGACGTTGTCTTGCATTGCATTGAGAACTTACACACAAAAACGAAATACCTACTCAGTAGTACCTACACGTGGTGATTGCGTACTTCTGCTTAGCTTTATTACCAAGGTTATTTCTTATTTCAAAGTTCAACTAGTTTTACCTGAATATTAGTTTTCAGCGACTGGCATCGGACACCTGCAACCCTGAAGTTCAACTTCAAATTCACTTCAAAGGTTCCAAAGTTTCAAAGTTGAACTGGTTATTAGTATATTTAAGGGCACTGACCTTCCAATTATGATTGCCATTCATGGCAACGGGGACCGATGGTTCAACGTGCTCTCCGATATACGGACGTCAAACAGCACTAATTGCCGTCAAGAAAAACCGAATAACACTTTTTGACCTGACCTGGGAATCGAAGCCGAGTCCTCTTGATCGGTAGATACATATGCCTCCATATTCTCCAAACCAACGAGGCAGGGCACATAGTAAGTACATATAGTATAATATTTCCTATAACTGTGATTTCAGTTAACTATTACTATAAAAATGGAAACTAATGTCTTGGAATGTTTTAAAACAATAATGTTTATAAATAGATTTATTTAATAAATAATATTTATGTTTCTCACCTGCGTTATCAATAATTCGCATTGCGCGCGCTCACTCATACTGCAGATATGACTGTGTGTTTCCTTTAAATATATTTTAGTATTTAACTGACTTAATAAAATACTTCATAAAATCATGTTTTCTATTTAATATAGGCCACTGAAAAATAACATTGCTATTACTATAATAAATTGTCTATGACTAGGTCAGGAGACTATACAAAGTGGTCGATATCCTTGTTGTCATATATGAATTCGAAACCACTACATTAGTTAAGAGCCCAGGTGACCATTATAACCAATGGTCAGTTAAACTTTAAAAAGGAATTTTAGATACATTCATTCATTCATTCATCAACAGCCTTTTACAGTCCACTACTGGACATAGCCCTCTCCTTAGCAAGGAGATTTTGACCTACTATATCACACTGGCCAGACGGGTTGGAATAGGGTTTGTTTTAAGTTTTCTTTCTCTTTGTAATGATATTATCTTGCATACTTTGTTCCCTTAGTCGCCTTTTACGACACCCACGGGATGAATAGAGGTGGTAACACTATGTATTCTTAATCCGTCACCATACGGGCATTTTAGGTATATATCTTGACAAACATTCCCGTCAATTAAATACTGTATTATACATCTAAAGAATTTAATAGAATTCCATTTGGTTGCTAAATTCTACCGTAGCCAAACGAAGAATTTATTTAGTTGAAACCGTATGGACAAACAGCATACTGTTTGTGTTACTGTTGCCAAGAATTGGTGCAGTAAATAGGAATACTACGTCATGTATTGATTGTAGTATTAGTAATGTTTTGAATTGGAGAATTTCAGATAGAATAATAGAAACGAAACATTAGAAAGCCATAGAAGATCACAGATGCATCGTCAACGGGCTTTAAGAGTCCTGCTGGACATTTTTTTTTTCTATAGTAAGAGCCTGTCAAAGTGACTCTACTCTGCCTGATGAAAAACATGAATAGAATCCAAGAGTTGTGGTCACCATACTTATTGCAAATGCAGACAATGCAGTATGGTGACCCACGCTATTGCGACCTTGTGAGATGCTTTTTGACACCCCGCTTGGGGACGTAAATGGCATGACAGTCAACGTAACAGTGTAGGGCTCACACAGTTACCACGACAACTGTCACCCCTGCATCAATGGGCCTCCGATCTCACACTCACCGACGAAGTACGACATCACGGGTGCTGTCGTTTTAGGCTGGTTTTCTGTGGGAGGGTAGTACTGCCCTGGTCGAGCCGACCCACTCGTGCTGAAATTAGCGTGGCTCTACTACCTAGCATAGATAGACCTCTGTCTGATGTTCTCTTGAACAGTTTGCTCTCTTAGTCAGCTCTTACGACACCCACGGAATGTACAGGTGTGATAACTCTTTGTATTCTTAATCTATCACCACACGGTGTCCTACTATGTAAATATTTCAATCAGTATTATTTATTTATTTATTTATTAAGGTTCACCAACAACTGTTTAGATCAATCTCTTGAATCTATACATGTTCATATCATAAAAAAAACAATGCAACAGCTACTTATATGTAAAAACCGCTTATGTAATAAAAATGGATTAAATTAAAAAACTAAAGTAACAAAACACACACACACACACACACACACACACACACACACAAACGCTCATATAGGTAGAGTTTTAATACATTTTTTTTATTTTTTTACAATTATTACGTCTTACTCATAGCAAACCACCAAGTACGAACTGTATCCTCCGGATGGTATCAAAATGCAAATCTATAAGATCGCTGTAGCGATTTACCATTTTACACAAATGTGTGTTTCTTCATCTACTACTAAACCTGTTTTAAAATTATTTCAACAATGGAATGTTGCATTATTAGTGAGTAACGTTGGCCACTTTTTACTGCAAAAACAAATGTACATGCGAACGCAGCCGCTTGTTTTACAAGTATAATTTATCATGAATAATTCTAATGTAATGTATATTGTTTAACAAATATCAAATATTTTTACTACCAAAGTGGCTCTACTCTGCCTGATGGAAAGCATGAATAGAATTATCATCCTTGTCGATTTTTTCTGATCTATCAAAGGTGCTTTATAATAAACACTAAAGACGTATCGTAAGTTTTCGTTTTCGAGAGCGATTCTCTAACAACCTGTATTTAATAATATCCAAGATATAATAATTTCTTAAATCATTTTTGGTATAAATATCTCCTTACATTTTTTTGTTGTAACCTACCAAAGTGACTCTATTCTGCCTGATGGAAAGTGACTCTATTCTGCCTGATGAATAGAATCCAAGAGCGGTGGTCGCTGTATTCATTGCGAATGAAGACAGTGCAGTATGGCGACTCACGCTATGGCGGCCTAAAGAGATGCTTTTTCACACCACGCTTAAAGGACCCGGGATCGTAGTGTGAGGGAAACACGTGCGCTCGTAATGAATTCCAGGCTTTAACGGATCTGCACGGGAAGGAAAAGCCGAACCGTTTAGTTCGGGAGCGTGTGTCTACCATTCTGCAACGGTGACTTCCAAGGCCAGCGCGAGTTGTCTTATAGAGGAACGGAGAGGATGGGATAAATAGCATACATGTCATTGTAGTATAAAATTTTAATTTGAATGTTCCAATGGATGTCAAACTACAAAATGGTAACATTGTCAATTTGGCAACAAACTCAAAGAGTAAATACTATAACAAAACATATTGAACAGTAGTGTCTGCCAAAATCATATTCACGTTTTTATTACTGAAGGGGTAGACAGAGACGTATTAATAACCTATATTATGCTGACTATAATTTACGTATTTACGGGTATATAAAATAAAATAACATTTATTGCTTTATTGTGTACCAGTTAATTAATAAGCTTAATATTAGATAAATATAAGTGCCGGTCTTATCGTTCGGAGGCCATCTCTTACAGGCAATTTTATAAGTACATGATTTACGGTACAGTAACAGCAATGTATTTGTTAATTTATTTAATATCTTTTGAAATAAACATGTGTTATAGTGTCCTTCTAAAAACGTACTAATTATAGACAAATCTCATCTCATGTGTCAATGTACTTTTTATGTAGTATCGGTATAAGATTTTATGAAACTTTTAGTTAAATAAATAATTTTATTAAATTAGATATAATTTAAAGAAGGATTAAATAAAAATATATACAATTTATCATGATGTAGAGACAGGACATTGAAGGTGAATATATCTTTTATAAGCTTAAGCATTACTTAAATTGGATACGTTATTGACTTCTTAAAAAATTTTTAGGTAGTAGAGCCACACTGATTTCAGCATGAGCGGGTCGATTAGACCAGAGCAGTACTACTCTCCCACAGAAGACCAACTTAAACCGCCAGCATTCGTGTTGTCGTGTAACGTTGGTGAGTGTGAGACGGGAGGCCCATTGATGCAGGGGTGACAGTTATCGTGGTAACTGTGTGAGCCTTACATTGTCACAATGACTGTCATGCCGTTTATGTCCCCAAGCGGGGTGTGAAAAAGCATCTTACAAGGCCGCCATAGTGTGGGTCACCATACTGCATTGTCAGCATTTGCAATGAGTATGGTGACCACAACTCTTGGATTCTATTCATGCTTTACATCAGGCAGAGTACAGTCACTTTGGCAGGCTCACAATATAGAAAAAAAATGATAGACATTTAACGTTCTAAAGGAAGCACAGTATTAAACTTCAATATTATTATAATTTATGATTCAAAATGTATACAGATAACGACGAAGAATAACAGTAATTTTACACCAACTTCGGTTATAAATAATAAGACGTACAAAATCTCCTAAATCTACCGAGAATATATGTCTTAAGTAGTATAAAAGTTTTTTAATTCATCACATTAGTGAAACTATCACATAAATTTGTGATTACTTCTTTAAAATCACCTGTATACTTGATAATAAGTCGAATTACTGAATATTGGCCGCTATTTAGAAGAAAGGTTTGGGCCTACTGTACCACATTGGCCAGATAAGTTGGTATACGGTTTTTTTCAAATTCTCCTTCTCTTTGCAGTGATGTTGTCTTATGTAGTCGCCTCTTATTACACCCATGGGACGAATAGGGGTGGTGATACTCAGTATTCTTAATCCGTCACCACACGGACATGCTTACTTTCAGATGTTGGTTATAAACATGCTTTCAACAAACAAACATCAAATCTTTCAATAATAGCCAGTCTATTCACGTCAGTCGTCTTTATAAAAATATACTCACAATCTCCATTTAATAAAAAATATATTAAAAATAATAAATGAAGTACCTAAATATTTCACAATAAGTTTAAGAAAAATTGTGTGTGTCAGCTCCGATGCACGACTGGAGTTTACTCCTTAAGTACGATTGTCAAAACAGATGCAAATAAAACTAATTTAATTGAAATTAACTGAAAATATATTGATACCGTATGAAAGGGTAAATTAACAAATTAATGAGAAAAACATGTAGATATAGTCGCTTTGCAGTATACTCTATACACGTTGATTCTTAAGGAGTAAACTCCAATAAGTTTAAAAATAACAAAACTAACGTTTAAACTTTAACCGACGACTTGAGGAAGGTGGCCGGCAGCAGTTGAATGCGAATTGCCCAAGACCGTGATGGTTGGCGTTCTTTGGGTGAGACTTTCGTTCAGCAGTGAACGGTGATAGGTTGATTGATTGATTAAAGTTTTAAAAATGCCTGTCTTCAGACATTATCGTGCTTTTTATTACAAATTAGTAGAGCTCTCCTATTGATCGGTGCGAAGTTTCAATGATCGAATATCAAACCTCTTGATCTCTTGGAGGCTTCTAAGAGTACGGTGACCGCTCTATTGGCACCGCTATCCAGTTCTCTGAATATTCCAGTCTGACCTAATCTGTTTTTGGCATCTTTTCAATGTTTGCTACGGAGAGGAACTCGTTTCAATGACAATTTCGTATATGGTCAGAATTTTAACCTAGTTCAGAAACAAGGACGTTTTCAATTGAACTAAACTTTTTACGTGTACTTGTTCCATACATTTTATGTGTATTGTAATGTGTGTAAGTAAAGTTTTCAATATTTCTGAATAGTTTTCGTAGTTATTTTAATAATTAAAGTGGTTCTACTCAAGTTTGTTTATGAGGGGCGAAGTATCTTGTTTTGTTTATTAAAATTTGTTTTTTGTTTATTTTAATGATGTCAGTTATATATATGTATAGTTTTAAATGGTTAATATTTATGTGTATTTAGTTTACCGCAATAGCGTCGACCACTTCAACCGTTGCGCCATTCTCGCAGTCTAGTGTTTACACTGTAAGTGTAAAAATGTGTAAGTGTAAAGTAGGCTTTAAAATCCTCTTAGGAAACCAGTGTAACTTCCTATAATTTCACATCTATAAGGATATCAATAATAGATAATTAAACTTAACTATGTTTTATTGATATACCTGTACCTGTACTGTATAATAATTATAATGAAATTGGTTAAACTTACAATGAATAATTTTATTGTTTTTTTTTTATAACCGAGAAGAAACTTATAAATAATTCTGCTGAGCCAAGCCTCTGTTTAATAAAACAGTATCGTTTCGTAAAATGGTTAGAATTCAAACAAAGGCAGTGAAATGTGAGATATAAAATTGTCTAAAAAAGGATAGAATATTAGATGACTTTATAATATTTTAAGCTTTTATACATATTCTTCTTCATCTTTTTGGTATGTTGACATTATGTATCATTTCATAATTATAAACTCATTAAATATTAATTATAACTTTAACGCCCGATACAGAACTAATTAAACATTCAAATTAACATTTGTAAAGTAATCATATTTAGAATTTACATATGAAGGCATTTACCGCAAGCCTTCGAGCGGAATCAGCTGACGTAGCACCCGACGTCGTTCGAAGTTAGTGACTAGCTCGTAGATACTCGATGTACCTTCAGCTATGCCTACGAAAATCATAGGAGGATAAGATTCGTAGCACATATCTTGCATAAATCGTATGTTTGCTACGTAAGCATTATGTTTCTCATACAAGGAAAGTATCGTTCGCTTTGATTGTGTTAGAAATGTTATCTCTGTGTATGCATACGCAATGAAACTCACACTCTATATTTATATACGCCTAAAATACTCTTACATGAAGTAATATTCGTTTTTTGAAATTCTTGAAATTACTGACGACAAAAAAAGTCATGATATTCTACCGTCAACTGCACTTGTTACCGACTATTGGTTTCTATGGAGGTCAGTATATGAATTAGAAAAGACATGGTACGGCACACTTGATACTGTAGTTCTTGACTGGTGGTCAAGTATCGGGCTTACAGATTTTTATTGATGCCTCGTGTGCCTGGCTTGATTGTATACAAAGGATCTTACTATTTGAGCCCATGAGGACGACTCGTAAAAGTTTCGTTTCAATATGGAAAAAGTACTGACATTGTAATATATCATGATTAATCAAGAAATTTATCCTTAACAAGATCCTGTCTTTTATATTATTTCTGCGAAAAATTCAGCAATCATCCATCAAGTACAGATCGCTGATCGTATAGCTCTATTTTCTGTTCACTCGTAAAGCCTACAAGAGCGTCTCCGAATCGGTATTATCATGTCACAGTGGATCATGAACGCAGTGTGAATCACCGCGTAATATCGAACACCGGGGAACGGAAATCTTATCAAGATCTGTCTTACGTCATCCAATTTGAAGAGATATCATATGGTTCGGTGAGTTTTAATATTACTTGTACAAGATAAATAGTTTAGTTTTGAAAATTGATATTCTTTTTGGTATCTAGGCATGTAATAATTAGGTGCCTACACACATATTTAAAGTCCTATTGTTTCTTTAAAGAATGCTTGAGAGTGATTCCATTCTCAGAGAAATTTTACAGGTATACAATATGAAATGAAAAGAACCCCGAGATTTGAAGCTAGTTGTTTCAAATGCTTTGTGGATTAGATGAAAAAAACACAACAACACATGGCGCTTCTCGAAAACGAGACGATCACTTAAATATTTTAACTATCGATACTAAAAATATTCGCTACCTTAAAACAATATTAATCGACAGTTGAATTTTTATATGTTACTTGTTTTTTTTATTTATTCTGTGACTCTAAGTTGCATGCGTCCAAGGTGAATGGTGGTCTCCTTCTTTACTTATCATCAGTGTAACTCCTCTGTTATTTTAAGCCTATGTTCAATAACATTCATTAACAAAAAAGATCAAAGTGCCGAATAATGTCGTTGAAAATGTTAACATTTGGTTCATAATTCTTAAACGTCTTATATACCACGCCAAACGCCGAGTCTACAATTCAGTAATTTAATGGAGTTTTAACAGTTTCCTCTTCTCTTCGACAGTTAAATTTGAGTTGGAAATTTGGTCGATAAAAACGGGTATCATATGGTTACGAGACATGTTTAAAGTATGTGTATTTGGTAGCAGCAGGTCCTTATCAGAACTCAAAGAAATTAAATTAATAATTTATGATAGGCCTCAATAATCGTGCGTTTATAACGATAATTTCTTCTATGTTTGAGTGTAATTTATCCATAATCTGTATTCAGTCTTTGCTTAAGTATATTAATTAGGAGTCTAGTTATCTTGATACAAATTTACCTATAGTTTCCTTATCTCGTGTTTTTCTAGTACAATTGTGATCATTCAATAATGTTATTGTTATATATTGATATTAATATATATTGATGCAGCGGTGACAGTTATCGTGGTAACTGTGTAAGCCTTACACTGTCACGATCACTGTCATGCCTTTTACGTCCTCAAGCGGGATGTGAAAAAGCATTCACTAGGCCGCCATAGTGTGGGTCTGCATACTGCATTATCTGCATTTGCAATGAGTATGGTGACCACAACTCTTGGATTCTATTTATGCTTTCTATCATAGAGTAGAGTCACTTTGGCAGGCTCATAATATCGAAAAGAAAATCTATATCGTGAGTAGGCAATATATATCTTAGTATGTTACATCTAGTATAGTTTATGACTGACTCTTCTAATTCGTTTTGACTAGTCAGATTACCCCTCGGGGTAATCTGTGTGACCAGGAAACAAATTGTCCTTGATCAAGAAAGTGCTTAGTAGACTTTTTAATGCAGTTGTCACTGACCTTTTTTTTTCTATTTTACCATAATATATGCCCACTAGTTGACCCGTGCAACTCCATCTGCGTTTCTCAAAAGGAACAAATTTTCCTTTTTCATAGATGCTCGTTGTCGTGGTAGCGTCGTCGTAGCATAATGCTATGTAGGTTATAGCTTTTCTCGAGAAATGGCCAGTCTAACACTAAGGATATTTTACAATTTGAACAAGTAGTTCTTTAGATTAACACGTTAAATGAAATAAATACAGTTTTCAGAAATAGATTTTCTATTATTGCTTTCAAAAACATAGAACACTAATCTGTTTACTATTGTATATGTAAACGCATTCTGTTAATTTTAATTTTTCAAAATATATACTATGTCAACTGAACCGACATTGCTCGTTTGTAACCGATAACGTTTCTATCGCTTAATTGTTAGCTAAATGGAGCTTCGTACGCACGAGTTAATCTCCAACGAGATGCGTAATGGCAATGGTACCAATTGTTATTGCATTGGGCCATAGATTACGTAATTATTATATGCACAATCTATGGATGAATAGGGTTTCAACTAAAGACTTCGGACCCCAAGTCAACCTCAACTGTAAGTGATGCACTGACTTGTGGCTCTGGTAAACAAAACATCCTGATTAGCCGCAATAGACTCGCTACCTATTACGTAGGACAAAAACACTGGCGAAAAGCAGGCGTTTAATATGCTTCTGCCTCGAAGTTCATGTTAATTATAATATATGTAAAATAAAATACTTTTGCTGTAGGTATAGTCTGTTAAGAACAAGACTTTGACTCGATGTAAGTTATAATTTAAAAAGAATTCTGAATTTAAAGGCATCTCTTTAGATCACTATTAGGAGAGGTTGTAAAAAATATTTTTTGTGTATCCCTAATACTGGATATTCAATTAGGCTAACAAGATGAGGGAAACTACATTAATGATACGTGGCGAATGATATGTGGCGACTTTTACATACATCGCAAACGGAAAAAACATATTACAGCACCATCTAGTGAATATACATCGAACTACGGAGTATAATGAATTACGGAGCAACTACTAATCCTGTGTCGTGAAATAGAGATTCTCGCGTACAGACATCCCAACATCAATCGTAGGGCCGTGGCCTACCAGACATGATCACCTCGCCTGGTCGGAAGATCCTCCCTTTGTGTCGGAGGGACATGATACCCGTCCCTCCACATTGCAGCCCGAAAAATCAGTCCTTTCCTGATAATATGTTGAAGAAGTAAACACGTGGGTATACTTTCTTTTTAAAATTGAAGAAGAAGGTTGACTCTAAATGAACAGTTTATGAGGACAAAGTGGTAGAAAACTATCGGATGAAGCTGCTCAGAATTGCTCTATGTAAAATTTCTCCTTGAAATTTATCTAAAAATGGACGCTCACTTGTGCGGCAGCTGTAACTTAGCGTCACTGATATGTCCGCATTCCATAAAAATAAAATAAAAAACACATACATTGCACATTCCGTCCTATTGAGAGGTTTACGTAGTTTGATGAAATTCGTGACATTCTTGAACAAAGCTCTATACATAACTATCAAACTATCACACAAATGACATAATCTTTGTCAAAAGGTTTCTACTGAAGCTCTATATTTCAAACCGGCCGAATAATCCATTGAATCGAACTACTTCTGACAAAAATCTTTTGTAACTTCGAGCCGGAAGATGCCTCTATATGTTCTAAATGCGAGCGAATATTTCATAGTTTCCTTATGAACATAAAAAAGGGCGATCTCTTGATCTGGATTTACTCTTTCATAATACACTTATTGTTATTCTATATTCATGTGTCTATCAAAATATGGTTTATTTTTCTTCCTGCTCTCAAGTTCAGATTAATTTACCAGCTCTGAATATATAAAAAGATTACACACACACATTCAACAACTAAGATCAAAACAAATGACATCACACAACTATTTGTTCTGTGTTGGGTTCAATTACCACTAAACCAACAGACAACTCATATAACCAGTGAAATGAAGGTGGACTCATCTCCGCCTCTATTTTAGTTGACCGAATGTGTATTACTTTCAATAGAGATGTTTCACCATATCATTCTGATAAAAAGTGTAGTTGGGACATAAAAACGTTGAATTGGAGTGCAAAGTGAAATGGAAAATACTCCATGAAAGGTTCAGGTACGTAAGTAAGTTCTTCATTAGGTTGATTAACGATGTGAGTATCGTACTCAATAACTGTTTTGTGGATGTTGACTCACATGACGTCTAGGTCCAGACATTCGTTTTGTTGCCTACCGATGTTCAGTTCCGTTTTACGTCAATTTTTTTTTTTTTTTTTTAAAAAGACAACTCCCGCATTAGGAATAAATCCTGTGTCGCGGGGGACTTTACAAACATACAAGAAACGGACACAAAGAACACCCAGAATCAGAACAACAATTTGTGGACCACACAAAGTGTTTTCCCATGTAGGATTTGAACCCACAACACAGCGAAGCGGCGAGCGGCGTGGCGACCGCTTAAACCACTAGGCCAATCGTGCAGTCTAATTCTAAGTCTAATAAATTAGAAGTATTCTAAAAGTTTTATTGGCTTTTTGAATTTCATAGATTATCACATGTATACAAATTATAGCTGTCATTCGTTATATTAACAATATTTTGCAGATATATATTAATGTTTAATCTAGCACTCATAAGTATGAAATCTCAGCTATTAATTCCCAGTGCTAAAAATTCTTACTGGACAGTGATAGATAGTGAATAAGGTTACAAGTTCTCCTTGCAAGTATTCAGTAATTACTTCTAAGATCGGTTCTCTTCGGCTACCTTCGGTATTAATCGGGTATACTTTGGTATACGAAGTAAAGTAGAAGTTTTAGTAAGCTTTTAAAAGGTAGAAGATTTGAACGTCGGTGTTTGCTCTTACAGCTCTTTGATGGTCTTTTATTGCCTTTTGTAAATGTAGTGAATTTATTCAAACGTAGTTTGAATAACTAGTCTGAAGTTTTATATTTTTTTCTTACGTACATCTATGTTGAAACGTGTTGTTCAGGAACAATCAAATTAACAAACGGTAAAAATTATCATATTTGGGTTATCCGAAATAATCAAAGTTAATTGTCGATTGTGGTGTTTTACGATCGCACGGCAAAATTATTTTTTGGCAGTTAATTGACATTATCAAGTAGTTTGACCAGATGGTTTGATATATACTATGAAATCATTTTTACACTGTGTTTTGATGAACTTGTGAAATCATTATAATATCGATGGTAATGATTACAACGGCAGTTCTGCAAATAGAATCTTATTTGTATCGGAAGCAATACTAAAATTTCTTCCTTAGAACTGTGTGTTCACATACATTTTGCTTTACGCCCCACACTTTAAAGAAATTAATATACTGCCATCTGTTTCCTTTCTTTGTGTAAATAAATGTCACATAGCGTATGCACCAAGGCCGTGGACATGAAATCAGCGGGAGCGGCGACGGTAGCGGCGCGAGTTGAAATCCTTCGATTTATGCGAAACTAGTCTCGTAGGCTGCGGGGCGGGAAGCGGCGGCGAGCTTACATTTCCGCACCGCTCACTGTGCCTCCGCCGTTGCCGCTCCGCTTCCGCAGACTTCGAGACCGTGGCCTTATTCTTACTACACTTGACTGATTGCTATTAAATCTTCGTTTGATTTAAGCTCTGGAAGACTGAACAAATAATAAATAGGACATGCTCACTCGATGACAAATAATTTATATTTGAAGATAGAGTTAATATTCTGTAATAATATCAACATCACAATTTAATTGCCCACGTTTTCAGATTTACACAAAATTAAACAGGGATTAACATAATTAGTTTACACACATGTCTAATAGAGACACGATCTTATTTTTTTAAGTTTGGTTAAGCATTATCATTTAGCGACGGTATCATTTTTAGAAAGATTATTTCAAAAGAGGTGCCTTATACATTTGATTTCTCTTCCATAAGCAGAGTATTTTAGACTCTAAACTCACCAAGGAAATTAGTTCAAAAACAAAGTAAATAAATTAGTAAGTACGATTCATAATCACAGGTTTTATTTTTGATGGTGGAAAAGAAAACTCTAGAAGTACCCTCAACGTGTTTGACCTTTTCAGCTAAGAAGCAAGCAATAAAGTAAGAAAGGATTAATGGCTGGCACAGTAATGCTACGTTATGTTATCCTGATACAGAAAACTGGTAACATTAACTTTTACAACCGTATTCGCAGCTCAATGTTGTTTCTATTGCCAAATCCAGCTGTGAATATGTTTAGTTTTAAAATGTTTTATGTACAAAATACCGTATTTTACAATTATTTCTAGAGCCATCTTCATGTTTCTTACAATGTAATGATAATATATTTATCCATATGACCTTATACAAATTTCCTTACAAAATCCGTATAGATTTCTATGCCGTTGCTAGATTTGAGACTAAAGATGCACATTCCATAAATTTAATAACCAAATTATTTTTCGTTGAAATCGTCGTTTGTAGAATGCACTCCAAGTTTTTAGTAAACAAATTGATAATCGTTTTAGGAAAGGCTTTCAATATTCGAAAGTTGAATAAAGTTTGTAATATTTATTAGATTTAAAACTATTTTATTCGTCATTGTATGTTATATGATTATTTTTAAACCATTTTTAATAGTAAGTAAAATTATTTGACAATCACATCAAAACATTGAATAACACCTGCTACTTGAATCGTTTCTTATTCATACTCGGATCAAAACCAATAGACCTTTATTCACACATAAATAGGAGAAAACTCTTATATAAATATCCCTTCATAAGAAACATAGACTCGTTATATCAAGTCTTTTGATGTCGACCAAAAGCATGCGTAAAATGAGGTCAAACTATAACTCTGGGGACACTCTTTCTATTATAATTTAATCTTTATTTCATTAAGATGAAGTGACCAAAATTTGACTTGACATAAATTAAAAGAGGTCAATTACATTTTTGAGAGTTTTGATATTACGAGAAAAATCTGAACAATTTTAGTAACGTAATTGGTTTAAGATGACTTTTTGCTACATGACGTAGTTAACTTATTAAAAAGAGAATTTCGTTGTAGATTTGTATTAGTAGAGACTCACTTATAAGTGATAATCGAGTAGGTTGATATTACTAAGTTAGCAACTCTAACCTCCGTCCTCTTTGTGTCGGAGGTCACGTTAAGCCGTCGCTCCTGGATACCATAACAAAATCTTTGGCTATCGTTAAGGGTTCTACTGGAATTTAATATCACCTAATTCTTGGCTTGTGAAGGTCTGATGGCAGACGTTCCACGTAAAAAATTAATTTCAACCATAATGTAATAGATTCAAAAGCTAGCTTGACAAAAAGATCGGAGAAAAGAAATATAGATTGCTATTATTTTTTACCCTAACAGTCGAAAAGCGTAAATTTTAAAAACGTATCCGTAAATGCCGAAGTGTGCTAGAGTGGAGACCATGGTTGGGAAAACATAGTATAGGACGCCGTGCGGCACGATAGACCGACGACTTGAAGAAGGTGGCTGGCAACGAATGGATGCAGATGAGTCAAGACCGGGATGGTTAGCGTTCCTTGGGAGAGATTTATGTTATGTATGTTTTATAATTTGGCATCGGCGTTTATTTCTAATTTCGCTTAAATCATTTGTCCAATCTCCATACATTAAGTGTTTTAAGATTCGTTTCATTTCTGGTAATGACTTGGAGTTTTTGTTTTAAAATCAACACTTTTTTATTATTTTTTTCGAGTTAAATTAGAAAATTAAGAGGATGGTTCAGTGTTATTAGAAATGATATCTGGGCACATAAATAGATAAGTATACGGATGTCTTAAAATTTTGATAATTAAACAGAACACTACTATGTGACTATAATAATTAATATGTATATAATATACGAGCACAAAATACACATATTAGAAAATAATGACCTACACGACCTGTTTCTAAAGCATTTTTCATTTATGCACTGCTACTTTTGGTCGTAGCGTGTTGTTATATAGTCATAGCGATAATTCTTGAGATTAGCAAGTTTAACAAAAAAGTAATCATTGATGCAGGGGTGACAGTTATCGTGGTCACTGTGTAAGCCTTGCACTGTCACGATGACTGTCATGCCTTTTACGTCCTCAAGCGGGGTATGAAAAGCATCTCACTAGGCCGCCATAGTGTGAGTCACCATACTGCATTGTCTGCATTTGCAATGAGTATGGTGATCACAATTCTTGGATTCTATTCATGCTTTCCATCAGGCAGAGTAGAGTCATTTTGTGCAGGCCCTTAATATAGAAAAAAAAACCAAACTATTCCACTACCTTTATAATATTAGCGTAGACATTTTCAAATTAAAAATATCTGTATCTAGTATATCAGTATCTATGAAGCCATCGTATGATATTCGACGTACAAAACGGCATAAAATGTCGAAGAAAATAAACAGAACTTATAAAAGAATATAATAGCTCTCAGTTCGCTCTGGGTCTGTTATTTTTGGCGGTGACGTTTGTTTTCAATTCGCAGAAAATACAGAGACCGAGGTTTCGAAGATAGCGAAATAACTATAAAATAAACCTCCGGCAGCTTATAACTTCATTTGTCGGTACAAAATTCTGGGCGTTTTATCGGTTATTCTTTTTTTAAATTCAAAAATGATTCTTCTTTTTTTAAAATATGTATCTGTGTGTGTTGGCTTACACACACATAGATACTTGCGTAGGAGAAAATCATGCCTATACATGAGAATGATATCAGGACTTCATGGAAAACTGGTGTTAAGCAATTCTTTTCTTGCTTTTCACTGGAATCAAAGCTCTCTGATTCCAGGGAGGGAAATTACATGTGGCAACGTACATCTGATCTTTCAGTTGGAGGGGTCACTAGTTGATGGTAGTCACTAACGTCTGCTTGGTTGCTCTACTTTGCCATAAAAACACCTATTGGACAATACTTTTTTACGCGCTTTCATTTAATCTGTGGGAATGATCTACGTAAATGGGACGGAACTGTGTTACAGGAAGCCGCGGTGATTATTAGATTTAACCAATTGTAGACGTTAGAGTTCATAACATGTAATACTAATGATTCCTATTAATATGAGAGGTCAGAAGTAAAACATCATATATAAACTTGTTCGTTTTTTAAATATTTGTCAGTAAATCTCATCATCATCATCATCTCAGCCAAAATACGTCCACTGCTGGACATAGGCCTCCTCCAAGATTCTCCACAAAGGCCGGTCCCATACCGCCAGCATCCAGCAACTTCCCGTGACCTTCACCAGGTCGTCGGACCACCTTGTGAGGGGCCTACCAACGCTGCGTTTCCCAGTACGCGGTCGCCACTCCAGAACTTTACGGCGCCATCGGCCATCGTTTCTGCGTGTAATGTGGCCCGCCCACTGCTACTTGAGTTTAGCAATTTTACTGACAATATTGGGGATATTGGTTCGTCTGTGGATCTCCTTATTCCTGATTCGATCACCCAAAGAAATGTAAAGAAAAGTAAATCTCGTTAAAGCGAAATATTGGTTCAGTATTTATTCTGTTCCAATTCCAATATTCAGTATTGTTTAACAGCAACAAACTAATGACTACTCACATTTGGCATATACTCGTGTACAGTCGAAAGGTCAAGCGTTCATTAAATGCGTGTTTTGATAGTTATTGGAACGATTTACTGATTGAAACGAGTACATAGTTTGTATGTGCTCGTTTCAATCAATAGCAGTGCTACTTACAAAGCAGTTCACTGTGTTAGAACTAATACACACTTGTATTTTGGTGAAGACTTTATTCAGTTACCGTTTATTTAAAAGGAATAAACAGGTAAATTTTAAATGTAACATTCGTTACAAGATAATTTACTGACTTCATTTGATCGTAAGAGAACTTGCTATATGTGAATCCGCTGAACTAGAATGATACCATCGCCTAAAGAAAACCTATATTAAACAGTTCGTTACTGTTAATCGAGTGACTAAGATAACCAAAGCCCGACACCACTTCTCCTCCTAAATGATACTGAAGAGCGAATTTATTTTGTAAGTCTTTACAGACAATTTTATAATTCGGACTTTACAGTTAAAAGACGCTGGCATTCCCTAAGACTCACTGTTGGAAAAAAGTCGAAACAATCCACAGAGTTCTTTTTATTAAGTCCGTTAATATTGTCAAACATAATGCGAGGACAGCCACAGACATTATGCGGGTCGGGTTGGCCTTTTGAAGGACTATAATTTGGAATCGGCCTGTCCATACAGACGATATACGAGCCTCACTCATTGCAAATCCAAACCATTATAAGTCAAGATCAACGACTAGTCCCAGAAAGAGGAGGTTTCAATCGAAGGGTGGCAGCACACTTGTTACTTTCAAATTGTTGGTGTCCATAGGTGGCCCTAGTTGCTTACAATCAGGTGACCAGTCTGCTTACTGACCCGCCTAATACATCGCAGATATGAAGATACTTCAGATAGATAGAATATACTTCTCTGGGAAACATTTATATATTCATATATTATCATCATCATTATCAACAGACTTTAATCACCCTCAGTATTACCGTGGGTGGACGAGATGGGTTTTCCGTTCCAACCGCTACAGTGGCCAGTAGCGAGAAGGCCACATCCGCTTGAGTCGTACGTTGTCTAAATACAGACTTTCCCTATAGATGGTGCTGGCGTCAGAACGGGGAGCCGGGGGGAGGGGGTCCTTATGGCTTAATAACATCAGTTCCGGATCCCTCCCATTCCAGGCGCAGAGTGGTACACCGCGTGATTTTAGTCAGTCCGATTCCGACACATCAGCCCTTCGGAAACGCCTGGTAGGGTGATGGTCCGTGGAGGTTTCTACATTTAAAAAAAAAACATTCCTTTCCTTCTCTTTATAGTAATGTTGCCTGCGCAATTTTCTCCTTTAGTCGGTTCTTACGACACCTTCGGAATAAATACGGAATGGTGTCACTTCGTTATCTCAATCTGTCACCATATGGACATTTATTTATGCTTCCTGCAAATACATTACGTAAGGCGGGCTATGCCCGCTATGCGGGTATGCCATAGGTATGTAGCAAACATTATTGGAGCAAGTCAGAAATATGTATCAGTATACCTTAGTTTCAGTTTAGCAAAGATACACGCGTCTCCGCATCCTTTGTAACTAGGCTGGTAGTAAATGTCCAAGTCAGTAGTTTATAGAGTATAAATAAATAACTCGTCTTTTCCTGTACAAAATAAGACAGTTACAAATCCTATTGGACTTTTACAACTCTCTGCGAACGAAACAAGAAGTGCGTACATTACGTTTACATTCGACCAAGCACTAATTATGCAACAGGGACATTACTTTATTGGATTTTATGTACAGTTGGTGAAATATATTTATGAACTTCAAGCTACTCCGGCATTATGAACTTTTTTAGCCAATGTCAGTTTAATGTTTCTAACAAGAGATGTTTGTATTGTAGATTCTAGATATCTATGTTCAGGTGAATTTGATATATGTACAAAGTAAATAAAGTCATTTTAAAGTGAATAATGTTTAAGTAAATGACACTTTTGCCGCTTTTTTTAATGTCTTTTTGACTCTTGATTATCACCATCGTCAGTAACAAGCCATTCTGTACTTTTTATAAGTCTATGTCAATGATTTTCAGGAACACTAGTAAATAAGCTGCTACTTTAAAAAATATAAATAATATTGTAGACAATTGAATTTGATATGAATGCTTATTCAATCTATAATATGTGTATAGGCTCAAACTAATTTGAGATCTAATAACTGTGTGATAAATGTGTCAAGTTAAAAAAAAAATTCGTCGATGTATAGAACCACCGTTTAAGGTTAAAAAAAATATGCATAGGATTGCATAAGGTGCCCGCCAAAAACTTAAGTCCCCAAGTCAACCTCACCTACTAGTGGTGTACCTGCTGATTGACGGACGAGGCTCAGGCAGTCAAAACGTGTAATAGATGGTTCGTCACCCACTACATGGTACCAAAACACTGCCGAAAAGTGGCAGTTTAATATGTCTCTGCCTACCAGTCCGGGGAAATAGCCATGACTTTATGTATATATGTAAAATTATGTATTCAACAAGTAAGTAGCATTCAAGTTTTCTATTGTGCTGCTTTTAAACTTTTGCACGACTGTACGGTCTACAGCTAGAATTAGATTTCAGTTCACGTACGCAGCAACGCTGTGTACAGCATAATAGTATTTATTTCACACTGATAAAGACTATAATAGTTTACATCTAGAAAACTGACGGAGGATAATTTGTCTAGTGGTACGTTTCAGTTTTGGCGAGCTATTTATCGCTCTAACGCAATGCGTCTGTACAAAAACTCCACAAGTAGTAGGCGTTTTTAGATAGATTTTGTTTTACAATAGTACTAGTGTTGTAATGTAATATCTTTTATTTTTTAAAATTATTTTAGTCTGCCAAAGTGACTATACACTGCTTGATAGAAAGCATGAATAAAATCCAAGAGCGACGGTCACCATACTCACAGACGCATTCGCATTGTGACCTATAGTGGCTTAGTAAGATGCATTTTCAACCCTTGTTTAAAGGACCTGGGATCATCGTAATTATATATTTTTATAGTTTAGTAGTTATTGTACTATTTGTAGTGATATATATATATAGTATATCGTATAACTTCGGCGAGCACTTCCGCCTCCAAATCCCACGGGGAAGTTCCGGCCAAGGCGCACGCCGCCTCCGTCGATACGGTGCGGTAACCGCGTATGGCTCTAACCGCCAATATCCTCTGAGGGCGCCAGAGGCGAGCCCTATTCTGGGCGGTCAGAGCCGCCGCCCACGCCGGTGCACCATACAGCGCCATTGACCGGACAACCCCCGTGTATAGCCGTCTCGTCGCGACGCTAGCTCCACCCAGATTGGGCAACAGTCGCCCAAGGGCAGAAGCAGCGCCGACCAGCTTTGCAGAAAGCTGTCGGAAGTGCTCGTCGAAGAGCCACCTGCCGTCGAGGATCAGGCCCAGATACTTCATCTGGGCCTGAACCGGTACGAGGACCGAATTGACCACGATGGAGGCGCCAGAGGGCGGACCACGACGGGGCCCATGGAACAAAAGGGCCTCCGTCTTGTCCAGGGCCACCCGCAAACCCAGCGCCTCAATTCTCCCGACCACCAGAGAGACACCCGTGGTGGCCAGGCGCGCCGCCTCTTGAATGGTGAAACGTGCCATGGTTTGCAGGAAAAGGTCCTGCGCCGCAGCACAGTGGTTCAGGTTCATCTGGACTAGGAGGTTGGAGACTTGGGCCATTACTCGACCGTCTCTACAACCTCCTCCATGGGCGACGATATCGAAGCAGAAACGACGTCAGAGGCAGCCTGGGTCGACTGGCTAGCCCCCGACGCTTGCCGAGAATTACGGGCAGGTTTGCAGCCTCCCTGCCCAATCTGGTGATTGGCGGGCTTGTTACCCGCCGCACACGCCGGGCAGTGAGGGGCGGCAGAGCACTCTGCCGCCTTGTGCCCCGGTCGACCGCAGCGGAAACATAGTCCGCTGCAGTCAAAACAACTAACACACTTGGCGCGTGTGTGTCCCGACGCCAGACATTTATAACACCTCATCGGTCTCGGTGCCAGGACTGTGATCCTAGCGTTCACGAAACCGATGAGCAACTTTCCGGCGTCGAGCAGGACTTTGCCCGACACTACTGGACATTTGATCCACACAGCGCCAAGCCCACCTGGACCGGGGCGGATGGTGCCGACCCGGATGCTATCCGCACTGCAGCCTGTCTTCTCCGCAATTGCAGTACGGACATCCTCAGATGTCACCGAGTCGTCCAGGCCCGAAATGCGCAGTTCTACGCACTTAGTTGGCCTGGCGATCTTTACACCATCCGTGGCCTCGAACATACCCCGCAACTTCTCGGCAAACACGTCCGCCGTCTTTGCGCCTTCAGCCCCAGGGAACTCGAGGACTCGAGCTCCCGTTTGGGCGAGGCGCATTCTGACACCTACTGTCCTGAAATCGCGTGCGAGACTGTCCCGGGCCCTTTTGAAAATGGCCGCGTAGGACAACCCGCCGCTAGCTGCCTCCGGTGACACGGTGACTACCACAGCCGCACTTTTAGGCGCCTGTAGTTTGCGCGGTGTCTTTGCGGCAGTCACTGCAGCCGATGGCACCTGCGGGGTAGAGGCTGCTTTTTGTGCAGCCTTCTTACCCCGCTTTCGGGACTTCTTAGCTCCCCCGACTACCTGCCAACCATCCGTGGAAGGGGCAGATGTGGAGGGAGCACTTGTGGAGGTGCCAGATACAGCGGTTGGAGTGGGGAGCGGAGGGAACTCCGCTCCAGCCTTTGCCGCTGTTTTGGACCCCAACCTCAGTGCAGGCGTCCGGGCTGTCGCCTTGGCCGCTTGCCGTGTCCTCGGAGCAGTTGCAGGATCAGTAGAGACCGCTGCCGCCGCCGCATAGGACACGCGACCGGTCGCAACGGGAAGCGATGCTGACATCGACGCAATCTTCGCTTTATGCGCCGCGAGCGGCGGCCGGACAACAGGAGCCGGTGGCAGCCTTGCCTCCAGGCCAGCCAGACGCCCGTCCATCATGCGCCATACTGCATCCGTTATTTGGCGCAGATGGGTATCAGCAATGCCACCGAGGTTGGAAGAGGGGGCAAGCTGAGACGGGGACGTGACCGGATCCTCTGCCGGGCGATGCGCCCGGAATTGGGCGAACTGAGCGCTGAGCTCAGCCACTTGCCCCGTCAGGCGATCGTTGGCCGCCTGGAGTCGAGCCACGTCCCCGATGAAGGTATCCACTACTCCTGCAATAGCGAAAGAGGAGTCCTTAAGGGCTTTCACAAAAGAGCCCTTAAGGTTACTCGACTTGGTAGCCACTTTGTGGATGATGGCCACCGCCGCATTCGCTCTCTCCTGCATGGAGGATGGTGTTTGAGGAACTGAATCCCCCACCATCGGCTCCTTTATTTTTAGCAGGAGATCCGCGATCTCCTCCTCCGCCAAGATTTCGCCGTCTGCCCTGACCCGTCTATAGGCTTCCGCCTTACAGAAGACGGAGCCTGACGGGGCCGAGATCGGGGTCCGTGACCTCCCTCTGCGGCTGCTTGCTACCTTAGGAGGTAGCATCTCCTGGGATGTATCGCTCTCCTGTGTAACATCCCTCAATCAACCTTTTTAACTAACGTAACCAAATACTTGATCCAAATATCAATAAAACAATCTTCTTATTATTATTGTTGAAAATTTAAAAATATTCGATATTAGTAGTCAATTTGAAATATCGCAAAATCTGCATATAAAAAGTTATTAAGAATGTTAATAACACTGCAAAAAATTATGTAAAAATATGCGTATTTACGTAATGTATACTTCAATAAAACCACTCGTTCACCGTTCTATCTGAATAAGTATTATCTTGTCTATATACTTGTCAATTCGAATAAATATGTAGTAAAAAGAAATCATTACAATTAAAAAAGAATAAAAATGAAAACACAAATTACAGTTGTAAGATCTTAAGCCTTTGGCACATTGAGCTTAATCCTCTTGTGGCAGTAAACACGAGTAGACTCCAGGTTTCAAAGACTTAGTTCCTACAAAAAAAACTTACTTTAGTTAACGTTTGAAGGATTACCAGAGCTCAGTAAGAGGGAAACGGTAGGGTTGTCTGGGAATACTAGTTTACTATTGCTTTATATAAAAATGTAGAATTATAGCGGATCCATATCAATCTCAATCAACCTATCGCCGTCCATTGCTGAACGAAGGTCTTCCCCGAGAAACGCCAACCAACCTGGTCTTGGGCAATTCGCGTCCATCCGCTGCCAGCCACCTACTTCAAGTCGTCGGTCCATCGCGCCGCAGGGCGCCCTACACTACGTTTACACAATCGTTGTATCCACTCTAGTATACTTCGGCTCCAGCGACCATCGGTTCATCTGGAGACATGGCCGGCCCACTTCCATTTCAGCATACTGATTCTCCATGCAATGTCAGTTACTCTAGTTCTCTGTCGAATAACCTCGTTACGAATTCACATCCATTTACATCCATCCATCGGATCGTTATACATTACTTCAATAGTTAGGTTCAGGGGTAAACATGCAGACGAATCATCTGAAGATAGGTGACTACTGTCGCTAATTGATAGCCTCAACTCAACAGTCACAAGAGTGCTGTCTGTCTATGAGGTGGTACGTTATTTTCTTCAAAGTTTTTACGTCGCATGGGTTCACCAATAGTGTAAATGGCAGTTCGTTTCACAGATTGATTCTTAATTATCATCTCATAGACTGCTAGACATATGGGCCTCCTCAAAATTCTTCACAATAACCGGCCCTATACGGTGTTCAACGGTATCCCGCGACCTTCATCAGGTTGTCCGACCACCTTGGAGGAGCCTTCCGTTCCACTCACGTTCCGTCTTCCAGTACATGATCGCTACTCCAGATTTTTGGCCTCGTCGGCCGTCTTGTCTGCGAGCAATGTGCTTCAGCATTCACTTAAGTTTAGCAATTCTCGGGGCGATGACAGTGACCTAGATTCATCAAAAACTGGTTGTAAAAGATAAAAGTTTCTCGGAAAGCGCACAATGGTTGAGTGAAAATTACATATTTATAAACATTTAAATATGTTAATACAGTTTTTACCTAGTTAGTCTAGCGGTAAACGTATGCAACTGGTGATCAAGAGGTGTCAGGTTCAATTTTCAGGTAGGACTAGGAAAGTGTTAGTGAATTTTTCAGATTACAGAAATGGTTAATAACAGTCCGGAGTTTGGAAGTTGAAGTTTCAACCCCCGTGCCTCGGAGAGCACGTAAAGTTATCGGACCTGTGCCTAATCTCTTCCCGCTCGTGTCGGATAGCCATCCTATTGGGTTGTGAGAGTGATAGAACAGAGAGTGCACCTGGTTGCGCACTATAATATCTCCTGCGTAGTTGATTAGATTCCATTGAGACTGGCCACTGCGACGAAGAACATTTTCAACAATATAGCCACAAAGTTAAACATGTGTACAAATATTTTATACATGTGGATATGTTTATGTTATTCTTATAACGACCTGTTTACTAGCTGGCCACGTGCCTCGACATAACTTCCATCTAAATACAGAGATCATATATAACAGCTTTGTTGTTATTGGTACTCAAATGTTAAGGGCTTACATATAACTCTACTCGAGTACACTCCATTAGAACAAAAACATAACTAAATATTTATTTGTTCTTGTTTTTTATTATATTTTGTTAGAAGTGTATTCAATTATAAAAACGTTTCGAATGAGTGACTAAGATATGCTTTTATCACTTGTAATGATTTGAAACTTTTAACAAAAATGATGAACAGATTATAGAAAAAAAACAGAACAGAAGATTAACCAAGCTAACAAAGGAGTAATCCTACACCAAAAACGTATCTAATTGCCTTATTGATCTAGCGGTTAGCATATTCGACTGCTGATCAAAAGATCTCGGGTTCAATTCTGGGTTAGGTCAAAAAAATATGTTCTTCTGGTTAAAGAGATACTCAATAACATCCCGGAGTCTGGAAGTTTGGGGTCTTAACGTTAAGTCGTTGGTCCTGCGTATGATCTGGCCATGTCGAAGTCGTCACATCGGATTTTGAGAGTGAGAGAACAGAGAGTGCACCTGTGTTTGCACACAGACTTGTGCACTATAATATCTTCTATGTAGTTGGCCGACCTCGGTCGGTTCTGAGTCGGTTGAGTCTGACCGCCACACTCGAAGTTGACTAGGACTACATAATCAATTGTAGGGCATGAAGTAAGTTGAATACAAAATAAATAACGAAAATCAAATCCAATGCCCCCCCCCCACCTCAAGATTTCGTACTTTCGAAGATTCTTGTCATTTTTCCATTAAAAAGGTACTCTTCATTTTTTCTTTTCTAAATTCAAAAATACCACATAGTTTAAAAACACAATTTTGTCATTACTTGTCTCAGAAAGCGCTTTACAGACTCTAACATTAAATATATACGTAAAATTCCTATAGGAGGTCAAATATTTTAACTGAACGATAATATAAAATATTTTTATACGTCTATTTAAATTAAAGCTCATTAATTTTTGGGAAAAAATGTTGGCCGGATGAAAATACAGCTTCTTTTTTATGTAAATTTAACGTTATCTTGCGTCTACTGGGACTGGCGATGACTAATCCATTTGGCGCTGTCGAAGTCTCTGTGAAGTTTGAGTATTAAAACAAAACATTTCATAAACAACAAAGCAATCTATGGTGAGTTCTATATTCAAATTTAGCATCGTATTTTTTTTATAATCTAGATTGCCAGTTATAATAATTGTAAAGAGCGTTACAACTTCTTTACTGTTTTTCTTAGCTTTTCGATTGCTATCTCTATAATCTGATAAAAGATAAATAAGGTAAGATAAGAATAGAAATTAATATTGAGTTTTATTTAAGTGTATTATCATTCTATAATATTATATTTTAGGAATCAGGAAATACTTTCTCGTGATATACTCTGAGAATAAAGGAAAAACATTGAAACATAATAAGGTTATTGGAATTCGGAATGGACTGCTCTGATATCTTAAATTGACGAAACGAATACAATAAATAGGTATACCTTTATCTTAATCTGTACTATAGACAGGTCAGTCTAAGATGACTTTTATACCTCTTTTATATTTGTTTTAATGTTTTGTGAGGCATTTTTTTTCTGGTCATCTGAGGATGATATGTTGAACCGACATAAACAACGTGGTGATTGGGCTTCCGAAGATGAATTTAGCTCTGAAATTTGCAAACAAAAAACTGAATAAATTGATTTAGAGAGGCGCCTTTATCATAACTTTAGTGAAATCGAAGGTGTCTATTCCAATTATTATTGAATAATTGATTTATTGTTCTAATATTTGTACCTTGAGAAAATTATACTATACTAAGTGCTTAATAATTTTTGTATAAAACCTGTAATCCAAGAAACTTATTATACAAAATTTCTTTATTAATTCCGAATACATTCTATCTTCTGAACCAATCAGAATTACGATATAAATAAGAATGTAACAGTTGAGTGTGTACTAGTTCTATAGATAAAATGCATAGTACGCTGACCTGCACTTTTATATTGAACACAATACCTACTTGAGTTCAACCCTGCACCTCTTTTGTGCCGTCTGGAGAACCATTGGCCAACAATAGAAGCAAATAATGAAAGTACTATTTGAATACAACTGCAGAGCTCGTATTTGTACTTTATTTTAGCATTATATCCAACATTGGATTGTTTTTTTAAAAAAACAAGGTATTCTCTCTCTTGTTGAGACTGTGAAATAAATTCGTGTCTTTTGTATCCGTTCAAAATTTTGTTTTTAATTTAAAATTACTATAGAAATATGGATTCCTTCTCTGATGTTTGGAAAGACTAAGTTTCCATAACACATTCCACAACATATACATATATTATTTATTTGAGAGAAAGAACCAATAGAAATTGATAAAGAAAGAAAAAATATTAGCGATCTTGAAAGAGAGACAGTGCGGAAAACATCAAACAAAAATATTATTTTAAGACTGTGTTAAAACTGCAATTTGATGACGATTAATGTTTTCTCATCGTCATCTCAGCTATAAGATGTCCACTTTTCGGCATAGGCTTCCTCCAAAGTTTTCTACAACAACCGGTCATGTGCTGATCTCATTCAATGGCTTTCCTGGGCTTTCACCAAATCGTCCAACCGCCGTGTAGGGGGCTTACCCACGCTTAATCGGAAGTAGAACTAAAGCTTGGGAATAAAGATTATATACCCGTAGTTATAAATATAAGAATATTGTGTTGCACACAGTTGTACATATGACTATTATTATAATTTTCATCCTATTTTTAATTCAATTTAAATTTATATGTAAACATTTGGCTGTACCAAACGGATGTGACAATTTTTACGGACATGATTTTTACGTCCCTGATCAGGGCGAATACAAGTATCTAAGAAGGTCACCATAATGTTGGTCAAGATATTGCATTGTCTACATTCACAATGAGTATGGAAAACACAACTCTTGGATTCTATTCATGTCTTCCATCAGGCAGAGTAGAGTCACTTTGACAGGTTATTAAACAATACATACATATATACTTGTCCATCTGTCTATTTATACATATAATGTGTATAATGTGTAAATATAAGTAATTCAGAAAAAAGTTTTGTTTAAACTAATTGAAAATATTGGAAAAAGTTTTTGCTGATTGGTTAAAATGGCTTTAGACGTGGTGGATTTTAGAATGATGTGATCAACTGTAGACCTATTTTTATTACTCCAAATTCAGTTTTAAATAAACGAAAAAATGTTACTTTTACTCTCAACATAACATTCAAACTCTAAAGGGAGTCTATTGACTGCAGGATGTAGGTTTGATTGCCGTAATAAATTAAGCGAGACACACTCAACTAATCCGAAGGACTGCCAGATTGCTGCGGATAGGAAGGAATTAAGATAAACCTGAAATCGTCCTATGGTCCTTTATCAATGTCGAGAGAGTAACAAATGAAATCATGGAAATGAAGCTTTGCTACTGACGTCACTGTGGAGTGTCACTGACGGGGGGAGGAAAGGTACTCAAAGACATTTGACTCTTGAGTTTAACTTTTGACCATGGACTCATAGTCAAGGGGTAGCGGTTATCACTTACCGCCAAGTGATGTATGTTTATATTTGCTCTCTATACCATAAAAAGTAAACAGTTTACTGCTGAAGCGTGTTTTTACAATAATATAACTATTTTATGTATTCAAATAGTGCAATGTACCAAAATCTTTTAAATACAGAACTTTAGTACTACAAAACATTAAAGCATTTATAACTATTCATCAAGAAATTCAGTGTAAGATGTTCATTTGAAACTCAACAGCATGCAGATTCAACCTGATTGAATGTGAATTTATAATAGTGCTCACTGAATCACAGTACTTCTCAGTAAATTAAAATAAATTATGCAAATTGCAAAACAGTTCAAGACGGGTTAGTTGTTGATTCGTAAGATTCGAACTGGTACGAGTCGTACGATTCGCCACTTTAAAAAATATTATTTTTTCTGTATGCACTCGTGCAAAAAAAATTAGCTGTCGTACGAATCAACACTTCAGAAAATTGTAGTAGTCGATTTGTCTAATAAATTTCGTCTTCGCCTACAGTATAACAATATTTTTTTAAAGTGGCGATTCGTACGTTTCGTACCAATTTTAGTGATACGAGTTAACAACTAATCCTTTAAATCGTGTTCAAAGTTTTCGTATTACCGTTAACAATTTCTTTTACACTGTTCAGATTCAGTTAAAATTTACAGAAATTAATGATTAAATACTCGTAAATAGGTCCAAATTATGCCCATAAAATTACATATTTATAAAAAATTAAATATGTGGAGCATTAACTGACAAAATTTCTTTCAGATATATATGTTTTTATACTAATAGCCAATACCAATAATTTAAAAGACCTGCAATAACAATAAATATAAGAATTAGTAAATAAAGTTTCTAGAACTCTCTTATTCAAAAAGGAGCCGAGGGTTCCCCTTTTTAACACAATGAACAAATTTCTAACGGGGCCCAGTAGAAATTTGTTAGGCATCTTTTAGATGTTATATATGGTATACTTGTTTAAGACCACTTTTTTTAACTAAGTCTGAAGTCACCTTTATTCAAATTCAATCCTTTTTTAGAACTATAATGTTACAGACAGATATGTGTCCAATTTGAAGTTAAAAATGTAATCACGTCAATCAACTCGGAGAAGTCTTACTTTGACATCTTATTTTAATATTTTTATGTTATTAAACTCTTCTTGATAAACGCACAGAAGATAAAAAAAAACTTTCTTCTCTTTGCAGTGATATTGTCCTGCGTAATTTGTTCCCTTAGTCGCCTCCTACGACACCCACAAGATAATTAGTGGTGACACTATGTATTCTTAATCCGTTACCACACGAATAAAATTTTAAAATCTCTTAATGAAAAAGATATTGCCATGAATTCTACTAAAAATCATGTTCAACCTAATTATAAACTAAAAATCTATCGCTTACGGTTCAAAATTAAATACAGCCGCATTTGACTCTTGATCACTGCCCACCGACCCGTAAAAGTTACGGCAACGCTATGAAGATCAAATGCCTTCATCTATATGCAAGGTTTACTTAAACTGATATTGAGGGTACGGTAATTGATTGTCATGGGTCAGATTACAGCCAGTAAATAAGGCAATCTTAGATACTGATGAATGGAGGTATTAAAGGACGCGATTAATAATTAATCTTTGGCTGTTGATATGGGCGTATTTTAAGGAAATTGATAAGGGACGGCAGTTGCTCTTCGTATAATCAAGTAAATTCAAGCTTAATTAAAATAATTATGAACCAAATATCTGATTTGAATGTTTTCAATGTTATATGTAGTTAATGATTTTGATTGCAAAGTCGGCAGTCCTGGATTTAACTCGCACTCATCATCAATATAATGTAAAGAACACGATCATGTTTTCTGTTTGTGTGTAATTTAGATATATTTTTTTTTAAAGTTTACTACAGTCAGACTCAGCCTAGATCGTATTTAGACGATGATGTGTAAGATATGTCACCAAGTGATTATTAAACGTATACATATAGGCTCCATGACACTTACATATTTTTTTCTATATTAAGAGCCTGCCAAAGTGATTCTACTCTACCTGATGGATAGCATGAATAGAATCCTACAGTTGTAGTCACCATGCTCATTGCAAACGCATACAATGCAGTATGGTGACCTATGCTATAGTAGCTTAGTGAGATGCTTTTTTACGCCGCGCTTTAGGACGTAAAAGCCATGACAGTCATCGTGGCAGTGTAAGGCTCACACAGTTACCACGATAACTGTCACCCCTGCATCAATGAACCTCCGGTCTCAAAAACATTTGCCGGTTTCTTGAATAAAAACCTGAATTCTTTCTTTGTCCCGCATTCAGTATAACATTCATTATTTGATATTGAAGATTAATACACTACGGTAATCTCACCCTAGACATTCCCTTTGATCCGGTAATAGACTATTTCCGAACCTGACGGTCACTGTTCGGTAATAGACATGAGGGGAGAATGCCGGATAAAACTGCCATATAAACGTAACGATCACTTGAACGAATTTCTATAGGAAAGCAATCAGGTGAGCTAGACAGAAAGACAGCTTAATAGAGGTAAAAACAATTGCTTAAATGAATACAATGATGGTGATGAAGATGGTGATGTACTCTTAGTCGATTTAGGCCACAGCAGCTAGTCTCAGTCAGGAGATATCATAGTGCACAAGTATGTGTACAAACACGGGTGCGTTCTGTGTTCTCTCACTTTCACAATCCGATGGAAACGCTATCCAACACGACCAGGAAGAGTTCACGAGCAGGAACGATGGCTTTACGTCCTCTCCAAAGCACGAAATGAATAAATATTTGAAGAATAAATGTATACGCTTTTTATAAATAGGGATCACATATTGCAAGTAGGTTTATATTTTGATCATAAATCTGACAGTTGAGCTCGATTTCATAAAATGGATTTTTTTTCATTTATCGTGACAAAGTTAGGCAAAAAGGGGTAAAAATTTAGAAGTATATGCACAGTATACTTCTAAATTTTTACGACAGGTAGTAGAGCCACGCTGAATTCAGCATGAACGGGCCGGCTCGACCGGGGCAGTACTACCCTCCCACAGAAGACCAACCTAAAGCGACAACATCCGCGCTGTCGTGTTTCGTTGGTGAGTGCGAGACCGGAGGCCCATTGATGCAGAGATGACAGTTGTCGTAGTAAGTGTGTGCAACACAATGATACGATGACTGTTATGCCTTTTACGTCCTCAAGTGAGGCATAAAAAAGCATCTTAATAGGCCGCCATAGTGTGGGTCACCATACTACATTATGGTGACTACAACTTTTGGATTCTATTCATGCTTTCCATCAGGCGGAGTAGAGTCACTTTGGCAGGCTCTCAAATTAAAAAAAAAGAAATATTTGTAAATGTATTTTTTTTATAAAACAATGCAAAGATATCAATCACCTTTATGCGTGTATCATACACAAAGTTATGTTGTCGTACGGAGGCGGATTTTCTGATGTTTTTATAACTTTACGATATCAAGAAAAATTTTATTCAAAGAAGATGAATCTGCTTTTCTTTATTTTTTCTATGTTAAGAGCCTGCCATAGTGACTACTCTGCCTGATGGAAAGCATGAATAGAATCCAAAAGTTGTGGACACCATGCTCATTGCAAATGCAGACAATGCAGTATGGTGACCCACATTATGGCGGCCTTGTGAAATGCTTTTTCACACCCCGCTTGGGGCCGTAAAAGGCAGGACAGTCATCGCGATAGTGTAAGGCTTACACAATTACCACGATTACTGAATCTCAATTAACAAGACTTCATGTCGAGTCTTATTTAGTGCGAATATTTAAACGGATAGTTTTTTTTTTAAATGTTTGAGGATAAGACAAAATTAACTCAACATTTTTAAAACATTTAACAATATGTTAATATGTAAAGTCTATTTATTTTATAAAATAAGTAATGTTACATTTTTTTACTGACCCAATTTTTACTGATTTACAAACACAATGAGATTTGGATTCTTTAATTTTAATTTCAATTCTGTTTTACTTTTAACGCTTATAACTCCGCGGTTAGCTTAACTACCAACAGAACATAATTGTACAAAAATAATATATAAGAAGTTTTCGGCCTTACTTTACCGGGCTGGCCAAACGAATTGGTATAGGGTATGTGTCAAGATGATCTTCTCTTTGCAGCACTATTATCCTGCTTGGCTTGTTCCCTTAATCTGCTCTTACAACACCCATGGGATGAACAGAGGGTGTGGCACTTTGTATTCTTAATCATTCATCAACAGCCTTTTACAGTCCACTGCTGAACATAGGCCTCTCCTTAGCAAGAAGGTTTTGGCCTACTATACCACGATAGTCAGACGAGTTGAAATAGGGTTTATTTCAAGTTTTCCTTTTCTTCGTAATGATATTTGCCTGAATAGTTTCTTCCCTTAGTCGCCTCTTACGACACCCACGGGATGAATAGGGGTGGTAACACTATGTATTCTTAATCGTTCACCATACAAATATTTATTTATGTTACTTACACATTAATATACTTGTAATTTGTAAACTTAAAAGAGAAAATAAGTGTTACAATTAATTTAAAGAATTCGTATTCTTAATCCGTAACCACACAGACTTTATATACAGTGACAAATTTAAAATAAAAGACATTCTAGTTACGACAAAGCAAAACACGATGATGTTGATTTATTTACAAAGATTGAGCATCAGTTTTGGTTGTATGTTTATCCTTATTCCCAAGACACCACTGGATTAACATTATGTATTGTGGCGCTGCTCTACTCTTTACATACTCACTTATTTCAAGAGAAAAGAGTGTGTTCAAATTATCTGGTTCTTTAGAATTTCACTTCTATTAATATTATTTTAAATCTTTAAAACTTGTCTTAATCCTTTTTATAATCCATTTCTTCAGTTTTTCTTTTGAAATTCCGCTACTAAATTACTCTTTTAAATTTTCTACCAATGTACCGCCCGGTAAGGAAAACTTCGAACTGCTCTTAGTGGTAGTTTTTTATTCTGTTTTTTTTAAATATATATTATTTTCTTTTTTTGCCTTAAGCAATTCAACTATGGCAATAGGCAGAACGTCATTCATATTCCAAAAGTAAAATTTACAGAATAAACAGTTTCCATATTCCACAAAACTAAGTAAAGTAGTTTAATTACCTAACAAAAACCTTGACTGGCCACATACAATCTTTAACAGTCAACTGCTAGACATACGCCTCTCCTTTTCAAGGAAGTTTTAGCATACTGTCACACCCTGACCAGATAGGTTTATTGGTTGATGGGGCGATGTGACTGCTGCAAACGACCTGAGACAGGTGACACTCCGGTGCGGCCGGGGAGCGTCGTCTGGGGCGTGGCGCTGTTCTGCCTTTTACTGAGCAGGGCGGTGAGAGGTGCGATAGCGTCTTGCCCCTGGGACATGAGGTACCCGGGACGTACCTCACTTGTAAGGTACGGCAGGGAGGACTCTAGAAGCCGCTAATGCGTTCCCGGACCTCCTCCCGACTGCCGAGGTAGGCCGCCGCGGGGTTTAGTGGGTAGACCGGTTTTCCGGGAGTCCCACATACGCCCTTCGTCCCTCCAGAGGGTATGGTGCGTAAAAAAAAAAGAAGTTTATTAGTTGGTAGTTTGTTTCAAATTTTCCTTTTCTTTACAGTGACGTTTTCTTGCATTTTTGTTTATTTAGTCGTCTCTTACTTACTCGCACTCGTGTGAAGAGTAGGGTTGGTGACGCTCCATGTCCTTAATCCGTCACCACTGCTTGTGGAGCGGTTAGTAATCGTGACTGCTGAGCAATTTAATGGGTTCGATTTATGCTAGTGGAAAATCATTGTGTAAGGAGTGTGTCAATAATATAAGAATGATTATTGACCGTCTGATGACCATAGCACAGATTTGGCTTAAACGGCCATTCGTACACATTTTAATGTATTGATATCATCATAATTATTTGATTATTTGATACTCCTACTTTAGTAATAAGGTGTTTGACGGATCCCGTTATTTGATGAAAATTTTTTGACCCTAAGTTATTTCCAATCGTATAATAATAGCATGTTGTACCAATATATGTATGGTATATTGATACAGTATATTCCAGTCTTGATTTTATAGAAATAAAGATATTTCTTATAAGTTTAAGGGCACAATGAGGAAATTTACATGACCGCAAGACCCTTAAACTTACAACCCTTTCCACAAGAAAAGGTCCTTTGCAAACAAAAGCAGTTTGATCAAAGAAACCGATATGTGCTCTAGTTATTGTGTTGTGCACAATGGAGGCTGAACATAACATTTGTTTCAGTTCACAAGGTACAGTGTGGGAGTATAGTAAATTTAAGGTAGTCATCTGCAGAAACTTAGTTTAAGTAAACAAATAGGATTTCAAGCATAAAGCGGAAAAGATGAAAGAAATTACAATTCTGTTGATATGTTGGAATACTAATAATAATAGTCCGTGTGGTGACGGATTAAGAATACGTAGTGTTACCACCCCTATTCATCCCGTAGGTGTCATAAAGGGTGACTAAAAGAACCAAATATGCAAGACAACATCATTAAAAAGAGAAGGAAAACTTGAAACAAACCCTATTTCAACCCGTCTGGCCAGCGTGGTATAGTAGGCCAAAACCTCCTTGCTAAGGAGAGGCCTATGGCCAGTAATGGACTGTAAAAGGCTGTTGATGACTGATTAATGAGTCACTAATGTAAGTGATTCATGAAGAGCATATTATACCAAAGTGGTCTGGTTACTGTAACTCATAATAACTATATTATGTCATAATTAACATTTTTGTGTCTTTATAATCTTTCGTTACATTACTTTGGAACTTTCTCAACTGCAGGACTCGTAGAAGTTTAGGTCACCTCGCCGCTTTTAATTGTGCTGAGTGTTTTGGGTTCAAACTCTCTAGGTAGTAGAGCCAAGCTAATTTCAGCACGAGCGCGCCGGCTTGACCGACCAGGTCAGTACTACCTCCCACAGAAGACCAACCTAAAGCGCCAGCATCCGTGTTGTCGTGTTTCGTTGGTGAGTGTGAGACCGGAGGCTCATTGATGCAGGGGTGACAGTTATCGTGGTAACTGTGTAAGCCTTACACTATCACATTGACTGTCATACCTTTTACGTCCCCAAGCGGATTGTGAAAAAGTATCTCACAAGGCCGCCATGGTATGGGTCGCCAGACTGCATTGTCTGCATTTGTAATGAGTATGGTGACCACAACTCTTGGATTCTATTCATGTTTTCCATCAGGCAGACACTTTGGCAGGCTCTTAATATAGAAAAAAAAAAACTCCACGTGGGACACTTACTGTGGTCCACAAATTGTTTTTCTGAGCCTGTGATATGCTTTGTGTCCGCGTTGTTTATATTTGTGAAATATCCGTGGCACACGATATTTCCAGTGCTTGTGGAGTTGTTTTAATTTTTTTTTTTTGATTACTATATTTAATAATATCCTATGTATATGACTATAGTCATCAGCGTATGCATAGGTTATGCATAACCTACTAATTAACAGAAATTAATTACACTCTGTCAAAGTCAATCAGATTTTAGATATAATTTGTTTACAATCAAATTTTATACCCGCAAGTACACAAGTAAATTTTCATATGGCGGTTATTGGCAGAGGTTTATGTCTATCAGTTGACTGCGATTAACAAATTCATTGAAGTCAGGCTATACTGATAACGCAATTAACTTGAATTGTATAATTTATACTCATATCAGAGAATTTGACACATTATATTAGCAAGTTGAACATGGAATTGTGAAGCGTGGAAGACAATTTTAAGCGCACAGATTTTATACACTAGACATTTTTTTATTTTAAAATGACAACTCCTGCGCTTTCAATATACCATAACTTGTTAACCTTCAATAATACTTAAACACTAAACAAGGACTTAAACTGCACTTTTCACTGTTTAGTACCAACTAAAGCAAACTATTCAAAACTGTAAATAAAATATTACTACATTTTAAGTACAATATTGCGGCTTACTTATAAATATTAAATCGACAACGAAAACCAATTTGTGATACGAGGAACAAGAGGGAGGGAGTAAAACTGCATTCTGAATATTGAAATATTTTCCATTCACGTTGTAAATGAGAGCAATATTTCAGATAGCATAAATCCAACAATTTGCCACTTCTCTTGAAATTGTAACGTTCAATATATGAGCCGTAAATTATATTGTTATCGCCTTGTGAACTTACCGTAGCTCAAAATTGTATGTTGTGTAAATTTATTAATCTGTCTACTACTTTTTGTAAAGTTTATCCGAGATTTGTGTTAAAAATTTCATGACATGATTTCGATAATTATTGTTAACATTTGAAATGTAAAATCATGTATAATATTTGTATGTTTGTAAACGGACATACCTTTTTTTTTAACCTACCAAAGTGACTTTACTCTGGCTGATGGAAAACATGAATAGAATCCATGAACCGTGGTCGCTGTACTCACTGTGAATGAAGACAGTGCAGTATGGCGACCCACGCTATGGCGGCCTAGTGAGATGCTTTTTCACGCCCCGCTTAGAAGACCCGGGATCGTAGTGGGACAGAAACACGTGCGCTGGTAACGAATTCCAGGCCTTTACTGATTTGCACAGGAAGGAAGAGCTGAACCGTTTAATTCGGGAGCGTATGCCTACCCGTTTTTAACATATTTATATATTTAAATTTTACTAATCAATATAGGTACCCATTTTATATAACAATTAGAAAATTGGGTAAGTATATACCTAAATATTTAAAATTTTGTCTCAATTTTATTTTGTCTATATGGAAATTCTCCTGGAAATTATCGACCAAAAACCGCACACCGTCTCATGTACTAGTAACGCATTGCAACAGGGTGCAAACTAGAAAAAAATATTCTGAAACTCCGACGTACCTCAGGCCACCTATGTCTTGAAAGTGGTCCCTTCTTATGTGATAACCCCGATGTTTCCTAAAAAAGGGCGCACGCTTTGTAACGCTTGTACCGCCTCTCCGGCTTACTATAGCCAAGGTGACAGATGGCCTTATCTGTCACTCTGGCTATAGTAAGCTATAGTAAGCAAAGGCTTGCGCTTGCGGGATGGGAAACGTTTTGTGATATCGGGCGTCTGAGCTGTCTGCGATACCTGGTTCGTTAGCAGGCCTGGTGGATTGTGAGAGTCCTAAAATTCACCCAGTCCCGCTCTATCTACTCTTTCTTAAGACTAACTTGCTAGGACGTCGGAGTTCCAGGCGCTCTCACTCTATATTACGACTACAATCATGTTACCAATGATGAGAGAATCCTACTATGATGACCACCACAAGGTCACGTCTCTATTCTACCCACGCCGGACAATCTGCCAGCTGTTGAACGCCATATCCGTCCTCCAGTCATCACAGTGGCCGGACAATCATTCTTTACGGATCAGACCGCCGATTCATCACAGATTCACAGGTGATCGCCAAAGCATCCTAATGATCACTATCACTGAAAACTGACACAAAAAAACAGAAAATAATATAAGTATGAAGCGATTTATATATCATGTTAAAATTTGAAATCAATTAGTACAGAACTGTTACAGATTTGGAACTGTACATGAAATAATTGATTGTTTTTAGGGTCTCTGTAATTACGCATGAATTTACACAGTAGTCACACTGACAAAGTGGTAAAATAAAATCTAAAAGTAAGTGAAAATACCCATTGTACTGATTGAGTCCAGCAAGTAAAAATATTCCAATGTATATATAACACATTGGATAGTTTTTTTTTTTCTGTTGGACTCTTATTTCACTCGCTATTCCATTAAAATCTTTTGTTTTTTATCTTTCTCTCCTTTTTTTAACAAAGATCTGCAATGTCTAATTGGAATTTTAACTTCAACGTTAATACACTCAATTAAATGCTGTGTGGTTCTGTCATGGAATTTTTATAATATTGTAATACATATACTTATTTTCTAAGTATTAGTAAATGAGTATACCTTAAACATACATAACAAGGCAGACGTTATCAATAGTATTCCTTCTTGCATGTTTATTTAATTTCGTTAATTATAGCACTGCTTAAAAACTATGAGTAAAATGTATACAATTAGATTTTGACCGACTGCAAAAAAAGAGGTTAGATTGTTTAGGTACCTGCCTCGATGGTGCAGCGGTAGTGAACGTGACTGCTGTGCTTGAGGTCTCGGGTTCGATGCCTGGGTCGGACCAAATATTTGTGTGATCTGTGAATATTCGTTTCGAAGTTTGGGTGTTTTCTATGTTTAATATGTACGACTTTTTTTTTTAAAAAAGTGTATAAGTATTCTACTAGTCAGTCTAGTTATCATAGCACTAACTCTGCTTAGTTTGAAACTAGATGACGTTGTGTGTCAAATGTCCGAAAGATATTTGTTTGTTTGTTTATTTTTATGTTTGTCTTTTCAATTATAATAGCTTATAGGATATTTCTCTAGGAATTATAGAGTTTTTTGTGACGACAATTTTTGTAAGAATACTTTTGAAAAGCAAGTCTGACTTGTGAAACACTATAGTGGCTGCCTCATATAATCATTATTTTATTTTGCACACTCAAACGCTCGATAATTACTCCCACATCATTTTCGTTTAAATATATCGTTAAAACCTTTAATGGTTAAAACATTTATTTAAAAAATACTTTTTAACGGACATTCTCTCTTGATCACACTCTTGAAAATTTGACGTATTTTAATAATTACATTCCTGAAAAATCTAAAATACTAATCTGCAAGTAAATGCTTAAAATATCATGCAATGTCTGAAAACGTGAAATTTAAGAGAATAATAATTTATTTATTTTTACAGTATACCAACAGTGTACATAAAACACTTTTTTAAACAATAATATATATTGATAATATAAAATATAATATAAAGACGTAACATTAAATTGTATATCAATAATAAAGTATTTGACATTTGAACAGTACCCACGTCAAACGGTACCCTAAAACTACAAAATGCAAACAAACTCAATCAGACGTAACAGCAATCGAGCCATGTCAAAAAAAAATGCACTTTTTTATTCGAGTTTACATTGTGAAAGCCAATTTTGCATTTATATACATTAGCTCCGACAGCCGTGATTGTCTAGTGGTTAGGACCCTACGTTGTGGCCGTAGTAACCCAGGTTCGAATCCTGGTCACGGCAGTGTTAACACTGTCGCGGTGGAGCTTTAATTTTGATATTTTATAAATAAGTTCTGAGATTTAACTCTTCTTTGCATAATGATGGCAATTTCCATCATAACATTTCATCATGAAGAATATTTTTTTTTTATTTTGGGACATATTGTGACAACGCATTATGATGTAAATTGCCGTTATATTGTTTTTTACACAATTCATATTTTTATTTATAGTAGATTTTTTTTAAATATACTCCCTTTAATCTAGAGTATTAATTACATCACCTGTTTAATTTAAAAAAAAATAGACAAAATCATGCAAAGAAGGATTAATAGTCTAAAAGTTGGTGTAGTTTTTTTTTAATTTTGATAGAGATTGACACTCCTATGATAGTAGCAATGTAGCCAATCTGTCATTATATTTTTTTCTTTATTTATTTCTACATTTTTTTTATTAGGTGCCGTTATCTTTATTGCCCATTAATTTTGGTTTTGATGCCAATTGCTATTGGTTATCAGCTCAGTGTGGTCACCTATATTGATTAACCTGTACATACTTGATTGCCAGGTAGCTATATAAATAAACAAACCTACCTAGTCATATTCTATACATAGAAAATTACCATTTGGCATGAGATGAAGGAAAATATTAAGAAAGAATTAATGTAATAAAAATAGTCATCACAGTTTTGTGATAGGTAAGCCATCACTCCTGTGTTCATTAACTTATAAAATTTCAAAAGAGTGTCATTTGGTTTTTAGATAATGTCAGTGGATCTTCACTGTGTCTTGTACTATGAGATCATTTTTAGATTTTCGCGATTTTTACACATAGTTTTGTTACAGCGGGACTTTTTAGCGATAAAGATATTTCTTTACTTTCTATTTACCAGGAAATAGAAGGTATCGTAACCTTTTTAAATAATTTGTACACAAAAGTATATAAGACAATTGTCTCTTAAGGCTGTTGTTTCAGTAATGTCGGCAAATATATTTGTAGGATACGGCAACTATTCAAATAGAAGGCTACATTCAGTATGAGAATGTACCATCATCTTCAGAAGTCTTTAACAGCCCACTGCTGGACACACGCTTCTTAGCAAGGAGGTTTTGGCCTACTCTACCACTCTGACTAGACAGGTTGGTATCGGGTTTGTTTCAAGTTTTCCTTCTCTTTGTAATGATGTTGTCTTGCATACTTCGTTCCCTTAGTGACATTTTACAACATCCACTGGACGAATAAAGCTGGCAACATTCTGTATTCTTGATCTGTCCCCACACGGAGAATTTATACTACATATATACATAAGTGAAACACTAGTTGTATCGTTCAAACTGTTTTGTTAGTAATTACTAATAGAGGCATCAGGTGATCAACTTTTTAACCAGATGGCTACTGATCGTGCTTATATGGTGACTGTTCAGGCAATTTAAATGTACATCATACCTATTGGTCGCTTTTGTCTCCAGTAATAATGTAATATTCTAATAATGAGTTAGGATTTCATTCTGAAAACAAAGGATATACCTTTAAAAGACCACGCAACTTTAACTTTATCATCATTAACATTCTTAAATAGTCCACTGCTGGACACAGGTGGATGGGCCTCTTACCAGATAAGAGGCTCTCAACTTGGTTCCAATTATTCTTTGTGTAGTCAACAATTCTTTCAACACGTAAATAGAATTCCGTCTTTCATATCAACTGTCAAAACTTCTACACTAATAGAATTCAATCTTAAATTGGACTTACCCTCGACAACAAAATAATTAACATGATCTCAACTCACCTTAATAATGTCCGAATCAAATTAAGAGCTGTCTTCAAGAAGGGTAAATTTAATTTGATGCCACAATGGAATCGAATACAAAATCGTTTCTGAAATTACTTAACTAAAATAAGAGATTTTAGAGATTAGTTATGTGAGGGTTCAAAAGTAACCATTAATAAATATTTAGTAACAATAAAAACCTCTATTAAAATATTATGTCGTCACACTTCACTTTCAGGTATGTGTGACTAAACCTAGTTTAATTAAGCTGAATACACAAACGTACGGCTTCGTTCTTCGTTACCGTCTATTGAATCACAATTTGCAATAGTATAGACGACCGGATATATAAATTGTATAATAAAATAATATATATTGAATCACATGCTAGTTGAATCCACTGTAATTTGATAATCTGACAGTTAATAAATATACTTATATATTTTTAAATACGATATATATAAAGATAAGTTACGAATACACCCAGACACAAAGTAAATGATCATACTCAATACACAATTATTATTTTAGGATGAGAATCGAACCCACTACTTTTAGTTTAGCAGTCAAGATCATTAATGAATATGCTAACAGACCTGTCAAATACTTCATTCTAATTTATATATACTATTAATCTAATCTATTGGCCTAGTGATTAACGATCATCTCTGTTAATCTAAATGTTGTAGATAAAATTCTCAGATGGGAGAAATATTGTGTGATGTTCAGAAGCTGTACCGTATGGGCTTCATCCTTCAGCACAACTGGGTCAGCTCAACCAAAATACTGTGGTTTCACAGAAAACCGATGTTACGTAATATTTGTAATATCTGAGTAACGGTTCAGGACTTCCATGTTACACGTAAGCATAAACTCAAATTTGTGGCAGACATTAAGACAGCAGTTAAATATTGATGAACCTTTTTAACACCGAGTTATGTGTTTTATTACAAAGCACATACATATAGAAGTAACTAGGAGCAGAGAGTGGAGCCACGTAGATTTCAGCACAAGTGGGCCGGCTCGACCGGGGCAGTACTACCCTCTCACAGAAGACCAACCTAAAGCGCCAGCATCCGTGTTGCCGTGTTTCGTAGGTGAGTGCGAGACCGGAGACCCATTGAGGCAGGGGTGACAGTTATCGTGGTAACTGTGTAAGCCTTACACTGTCACGATGACTGTCTTGCCTTTTACGTCCCCAAGCGTGGTGTGAAAAAGCATCTCACAAGGCCGCCATAGTGTGAGACATCATATTGTATTGTCTGCATTTGCAATGAGTATAGTGACCACAACTCTTGGAGCCTATTCATGCTTTCCATCAGGTAGATTACAGTCACTTTGGCAGGCTCTTAATATAGGTAAAAAACTACACGTATTTATCAATGTATATGTTACATATCGGTAAATGAGGCATACGATAGAATTCCATTAATAAAATTAAAAAATAAGCTCCACCGTAACAGTGCGAACACTGCCGTGACCAGGATTCGAACCTGGGTTACTACGGCCACAACGTAGGGTCCTAACCACTAGACGATCACGGCTGTCGGAGCTGGTGACAGTATTTCTGAAATTCTCGTTCATATTTACAAGAATGAAGTCAAACGAAACCACTTTCACACTCGACTGGACATTCTTTATGCAACTTTATTATTCAATTTTCTCTTTAATCGTTTTTATTAAACACGATCGTGTAATATGATTCGGCAATCAGCAGCTCCAACAGCCGTGATCGTCTAGTGGTTAGGACCCTACGTTGTGGCCGTAGTAACCCAGGTTCGAATCCTGGTCACGGCAGTGTTCGCACTGTTACGGTGGAGCTTATTTTTAAATTTTGTTTTTGGTATGGAAAGGTTCCGTAACAGTTTCTATTAACACTTTTTTAATCTTTAGAAAGATGCATATACTTCAATTGTATTGTGTTATAAAAAACCAGTTTTGAGCAATTCTTTTGTTGCTTGTTGACATCATCATCATCAATAACCTTAAACAGACCACTGCTGTATATAGACCTCTTGCAAAGAGGTTTTCGCCTACTATACCACACTGGCCAGGCGGGTTGGTAGTGTGCCACTCTGCGCCTGATCCCTCCTATGTCAGGCACAGAGTGGCACAAAGTTTTAGTCAGTCCGATTCCGATACACCACCCCGCCGTAAACTCCGGTGGGGTGACGGCCCGGAATCCACACGGAAAGAAAAGGGTTTGTTTCAGGCTTTCCTTTCTCGTAGCAGTGTAGTTTGTTTCCTTAGACGACACTCACGGCATAAACGGCGGTGGTAACACTCCATGTTCTTGATCTATCACCACACGGATTTTTATCGCGAATTACTGGACGAAACTTCCCAACTTTGTTTGCCTGGTTTGAAGGATTAAACCATCCTCATACCAAATTTGATAGTATTATAGGACGTAATACGCAATTTGAATAAGTATTTATACTATTACCTCTGTATACAAGATTGAAGTAGTTTGCAATGAGAAAAGCGTATAATCTGCAGGGGACTATGATACACTGGTGGAACACAGAAACTTCCTCAGAAACAAAGCGTAACCAACAAAACACTAGTGATTAATAGTTCAATGTGATTAATTATCGGTAGAGCCGTTTTAATAACACATTTTTAAACTTAAGTGAAACACTAGTTGTATCGTTAAAACTATAATAACACCGGCACATAAAAAAAAATTAAGTAGAATGTGCATTTGACCAGACCTACTATTTGGTCCGCTGAATCCGAATTCGAGGTCAGTTTGACCCCGTACCAAAATACGTTTCAAAATATGTACCCGTAGGTAGGTCCGGTCAAATGCACATTCTACTTATTTTATTTTGTATGCCGGTGTAATTATAATAATTTATTGACTCATAATTACAATTACAAGTTAATAACTTAGAATTTAACAACAAATTGAACAAATCAAACTAGATGTTGCAACCAGAGCCCTTGCTAAATTATGGAATAACTTATATTAAAGGCCTGGTTTACCTCTTCGACATAGCTTTAATAACATAAAAAGTAATGTTAAAACTAACAGAACTGATATTGTGTTTTAGTAGTGTACACAAATTATTAAAAGTTAATATACATGGATTAAGAAAATTTAGTTTATACAATTAATTAAATTTAAGAAATTGTAGAAATGTATGTGTGGGTGTGCGAGTTTGTGTGTGTTTGTGGTGAGTTATAGTGGATTATTTTCAGTAAAAACGAGCTGTTCCGTATTTTGGTAGTGTTTAATTAAAAGTCAATTTGCTAACGTTTTCTTGAGAGGGGTGCTAGTTAAAGAGTAGAATTTTAATTGTTTATTTAGTTTGTTATATAATTTCGGGCCTTGGAAACAAACAAATGGTTTAGCAAAAGAATATTTGTATTTGTATTACTGGTATTCTTTATCTTTGCGTCTTTTTGTTAAAGTAACAAAAGGAGTCGCTTGATGTTAAAGAAGTACTGTGTTTAGTATAAATAACTGTCTCACCGAAAATACCTCACAGCATTTGTATAATTTCTCTGTTGAGAATAATAGTGGACGGAAAGTACTCACCTTTAGTGCCGCGCGTTGTGCTCTTTCTAGTTTTAGGAGTGTGGTCTTAGGAGTTCCACCCCAAACGGAAATGCAATAGGATAAAAGTGAATGACAAAGGGCAATGTAGAATTATTTGACAACCTGGTTTCCTGCCACATGCCGAAGATTCTTAAATAGGAATATGAGTTTTCTGATTCGAGCTGTCAATGGGTCCATGTGAGCAGTAAAATTGAAGCTGTAATCGAGAGTCAAACCCAGATACCTAATAGTATCTGTACGTGGCATTTTAGGGCAAGAGCATAGAATAAAGCTTGAGTTGGAACATCAATGGACGATCAGGTAATAAGAGTCCGGAGGCTGGGTCGATTGGCGCATAGTAAAACAGATTATTTTTGTTTAATCTGTGTTCAACGTAAGTTGGTTGTCATTAAGCCAATGTATGACTATGCTTAGCCCCGTTTGTGCCACACCAAACACCTCATGCCAAGTGTTTCCAATGAAGATTAACGCGGTGTCATGAACAAATGCCGTAGTTTTGCCATCAGGGAGTGGGAGGTCACATAACTGGTTTACGTAAATTAAGAATAGTGGAGGACTAATGACGCTTCACTGAGGGACGCCAGAAGTGAGGGAAGGTCGTTACTCAAATAGTTATTAATCTTTACGCACTGTGCCCTGTTATTTAAATAGTCCCTGAATATCTGCAGTGAAAGGTCGCGTATCCCCAGTTTGTCTTGCTTCAACTATGTTTCGTTAGTGATTACTAATAATGGTATCAGGTGTTCAAAGTTTTAACCAGATGGCTACCAACCTTGCTTATATGATGACTGTTCAGGCAATTTAAATGCACATGATACCTGTTGGTCGCTTTTGTTCCCGATAATAATGCAGTATTCTAATAATGAGTAGGGATTTCATTCTGAAAACAAAGGATATACCTTTAAAAGACCACGCAACTTTAACTTTATCATCATTAACATTCTTAAATGGTCAACTGCTGGACACAGGTGGATGGGCCTCTTACCAGATAAGAGGCTCTCAACTTGGTTCCAATTATACTTTGTGTAGTCAACAATTCTTTCAACACGTAAATAGAATTCCATCTTTCATAGCAACTGTCAAAACTTCTACACTAATAGAATTCAATCTTAAATTGGACTTACCCTCGACAACAAAATAATTAACATGATCTCAACTCACCTAAATAATGTCAGAATCAAATTAAGAGCTGTCTTCAAGAAGGGTAAATATAATTTGATGCCACAATGGAATCGAATACAAAATCGTTTCTGAAATTACTTAACTAAAATAAGAGATTTTAGAGATTAGTTATGTGAGGGTTCAAAAGTAACCATTAATAAATATTTAGTAACAATAAAAACCTCTATTAAAATATTATGTCGTCACACTTCACTTTCAGGTATGTGTGACTAAACCTAGTTTAATTAAGCTGAATACACAAACGTACGGCTTCGTTCTTCGTTACCGTCTATTGAATCACAATTTGCAATAGTATAGACGACCGGATATATAAATTGTATAATAAAATAATATATATTGAATCACATGCTAGTTGAATCCACTGTAATTTGATAATCTGACAGTTAATAAATATACTTATATATTTTTAAATACGATATATATAAAGATAAGTTACGAATACACCCAGACACAAAGTAAATGATCATACTCAATACACAATTATTATTTTAGGATGAGAATCGAACCCACTACTTTTAGTTTAGCAGTCAAGATCATTAATGAATATGCTAACAGACCTGTCAAATACTTCATTCTAATTTATATATACTATTAATCTAATCTATTGGCCTAGTGATTAACGATCATCTCTGTTAATCTAAATGTTGTAGATAAAATTCTCAGATGGGAGAAATATTGTGTGATGTTCAGAAGCTGTACCGTATGGGCTTCATCCTTCAGCACAACTGGGTCAGCTCAACCAAAATACTGTGGTTTCACAGAAAATCGATGTTACGTAATATTTGTAATATCTGAGTAACGGTTCAGGACTTCCATGTTACACGTAAGCATAAACTCAAATTTGTGGCAGACATTAAGACAGCAGTTAAATATTGATGAACCTTTTTAACACCGAGTTACGTGTTTTATTACAAAGCACATACATATAGAAGTAACTAGGAGCAGAGAGTGGAGCCACGTAGATTTCAGCACAAGTGGGCCGGCTCGACCGGGGCAGTACTACCCTCTCACAGAAGACCAACCTAAAGCGCCAGCATCCGTGTTGCCGTGTTTCGTAGGTGAGTGCGAGACCGGAGACCCATTGAGGCAGGGGTGACAGTTATCGTGGTAACTGTGTAAGCCTTACACTGTCACGATGACTGTCTTGCCTTTTACGTCCCCAAGCGTGGTGTGAGCAAAAAGCATCTCACAAGGCCGCCATAGTGTGAGACATCATACTGTATTGTCTGCATTTGCAATGAGTATAGTGACCACAACTCTTGGAGCCTATTCATGCTTTCCATCAGGTAGATTACAGTCACTTTGGCAAGCTCTTAATATAGGTAAAAAACTACACGTATTTATCAATGTATATGTGACATATCGGTAAATGAGGCATACGATAGAATTCCATTAATAAAATTAAAAAATAAGCTCCACCGTAACAGTGCGAACACTGCCGTGACCAGGATTCGAACCTGGGTTACTACGGCCACAACGTAGGGTCCTAACCACTAGACGATCACGGCTGTCGGAGCTGGTGACAGTATTTCTGAAATTCTCGTTCATATTTACAAGAATGAAGTCAAACGAAACCACTTTCACACTCGACTGGACATTCTTTATGCAACTTTATTATTCAATTTTCTCTTTAATCGTTTTTATTAAACACGATCGTGTAATATGATTCGGCAATCATCAGCTCCAACAGCCGTGATCGTCTAGTGGTTAGGACCCTACGTTGTGGCCGTAGTAACCCAGGTTCGAATCCTGGTCACGGCAGTGTTCGCACTGTTACGGTGGAGCTTCTTTTTAAATTTTGTTTTTGGAATGGAAAGGTTCCGTAACAGTTTCTATTAACTCTTTTTTAATCTTTAGAAAGATGCATATACTTCAATTGTATTGTGTTATAACAAACCAGTTTTGAGTAATTCTTTTGTTGCTTGTTGACATCATCATCATCAATAACTTTAAACAGACCACTGCTGGATATAGACCTCTTGCAAGGAGGTTTTCGCCTACTATACCACACTGGCCAGGCGGGTTGGTAGTGTGCCACTCTGCGCCTGGTCCCTCCTATGTCAGGCACAGAGTGGCACAAAGTTTTAGTCAGTCCGATTCCGATACACCACCCCGCCGTAAACTCCGGTGGGGTGACGGCCCGGAATCCACACGAAAAGAAAAGGGTTTGTTTCAGGCTTTCCTTTCTCGTAGCAGTGTAGTTTGTTTCCTTAGACGACACCCACGGCATAAACGGCGGTGGTAACACTCCATGTTCTTGATCTATCACCACACGGATTTTTATCGCGAATTACTGGACGAAACTTCCCAACTTTGTTTGCCTGGTTTGAAGGATTAAACCATCCTCATACCAAATTTGATAGTATTATAGGACGTAATACGCAATTTGAATAAGTATTTATACTATTACCTCTGTATACAAGATTGAAGTAGTTTGCAATGAGAAAAGCGTATAATCTGCAGGGGACTATGATACACTGGTGGAACACAGAAACTTCCTCAGAAACAAAGCGTAACCAACAAAACACTAGTGATTAATAGTTCAATGTGATTAATTATCGGTAGAGCCGTTTTAATAACACATTTTTAAACTTAAGTGAAACACTAGTTGTATCGTTAAAACTATAATAACACCGGCACATAAAAAAAAAATTAAGTAGAATGTGCATTTGACCGGACCTACTATTTGGTCCGCTGAATCCGAATTCGAGGTCAGTTTGACCCCGTACCAAAATACGTACCAAAATATGTACCCGTAGGTAGGTCCGGTCAAATGCACATTCTACTTATTTTTTTTTGTATGCCGGTGTAATTATAATAATTTATTGACTCATAATTACAATTACAAGTTAACAACTTAGAATTTAACAACAAATTGAACAAATCAAACTAGGTGTTGCAACCAGAGCCCTTGCTAAATTATGGAATAACTTATATTAAAGGCCTGGTTTACCTCTTCGACATAGCTTTAATAACATAAAAAGTAATGTTAAAACTAACAGAACTGATATTGTGTTTTAGTAGTGTATACAAATTATTAAAAGTTAATATACATGGATTAAGAAAATTTAGTTTATACAATTAAATTTAAGAAATTGTAGAAATGTATGTGTGGGTGTGCGAGTTTGTGTGTGTTTGTGGTGAGTTATAGTGGATTATTTTCAGTAAAAACGAGCTGTTCCGTATTTTGGTAGTGTTTAGTTAAAAGTCAATTTGCTAACGTTTTCTTGAGAGGGGTGCTAGTTAAAGAGTAGAATTTTAATTGTAAATTTAGTTTGTTATATAATTGCGGGCCTTGGAAACAAACAAATGGTTTAGCAAAAGAATATTTGTATTTGCATTACTGGTATACTTTATCTTTGCGTCTTTTTGTTAAAGTAACAAAAGGAGTCGCTTGATGTTGAAGGAGTAGTGTTTAGTATAAATAACTGTCTCACCGAAAGCACCTCACAGCATTTGTATAATTTCTCTGTTGAGAATAATAGTGGACGGAAAGTACTCACCTTTAGTGCCGCGCGTTGTGCTCTTTCTAGTTTTAGGAGTGTGGTCTTAGGAGTTCCACCCCAAGCGTAAATGCTATAGTATAAAAATGATTGAAAAAAGGCAATGTAGACTTGTTTGACAACCTAGGTTCCTGTCACATGCCGAAGATTCTTAAATATGAATATTGAGTTGTTTAATTCATACTGTCAGTGAGTCTATGTGAGCAGTAAAATTCAAGCTGTTATCGCGAGCCACATCCAGATACCTAATAGTATCTGTACGTGCCAGCTTTGAGCAAGAGCATGGAATAGAGCTTGAGTTGGAACATGAATGAACGATCAGGTGATAAGAGTCCGGAGGCTGGGTCGATTGGCGCATAGTAAAACAGATTATTTTTGTTTAATCTGTGTTCAACGTAAGCTGGTTGTCATTAAGCCAATGTATGACTATGCTTAGCCCCGTTTGTGCCACATCAAACACCTCATGCCAAGTGTTTCCAATGAAGATTAACGCGGTGTCATTAGCAAATACCGTAATTTTGCCATCAGGGAGTGGGAGGTGACATAACTGGTTTACGTAAATTAAGAATAGTGTAGGACTAATGACGCTTCACTGAGGGACGCCAGAAGTGAGGGAAGGTCGTTACTCAAATAGTTATTAATCTTTACGCACTGTGCCCTGTTATTTAAATAGTCCCTGAATATCTGCAGTGAAAGGTCGCGTATGCCCAGTTTGTCTTGCTTCAACTATGTTTCGTTAGTAATTACTAATAATGGTATCAGGTGATCAACGTTTTAACCAGATGGCTACTGACCGTGCTTATATGGTGACTGTTCAGGCAATTTAAATGCACATGATACCTGTTGGTAGCTTTTGTTCCCGATAATAATGCAGTATTCTAATAATGAGCAGGGATTTCATTCTGAAAACAAAGCATATACCTTTAAAAGACCACGCAACTTTAACTTTATCATCATTAACATTCTTAAATGGTCCACTGCTGGACACAGGTGGATGGATCTCCTCCCAGAAAAAAGGCTTTTAACTTGGTTCTAATTATTCTTTGCCTAGTCAATAATTCTTTCAAAAGGTAAATAGAATTTCGTCTTTCATAGTAACTGTCAAAACTTCTACACTAATAGAATTCAATCTTAAATTGGACCTACCCTCGACAACAAAATAATTAACATGATCTCAACTCACCTTAATAATGTCAGAATCAAATTAAGAGCTGTCTTCAAGAAGGGTAAATTTAATTTGATGCCACAATGGAATCGAATACGAAATCGTTTCTGAAATTACTTAACTAAAATAAGAGATTTTAGAGATTAGTTGTGTGAGGGTTCAAAAGTAACCATTAATAAATATTTAGTAATAATAAAAAACTCTATTAAAATATTATGTCGTCACACTTCACTTTCAGGTATGTGTGACTAAACCTAGTTTAATTAAGCTGAATACACAAACGTACGGCTTCGTTCTTCGTTACCGTCTATTGAATCACAATTTGCAATAGTATAGACGACTGGATATATAAATTGTATAATAAAATAATATATATTGAATCACATGCTAGTTAATAAATATACTTATATATTTTTAAATACGATATATATAAAGATAAGTTACGAGTACACCCAGACACAAAGTAAATGATCATACTCAATACACAATTATTATTTTAGGATGAGAATCGAACCCACTACTTTTAGTTTAGCAGTCAAGATCATTAATGAATATGCTAACAGACCTGTCAAATACTTCATTCTAATTTATATATACTATTAATCTAATCTATTGGCCTAGTGATTAACGATCATCTCTGTTAATCTAAATGTTGTAGATAAAATTCTCAGATGGGAGAAATATTGTGTGATGTTCAGAAGCTGTACCGTATGGGGTTCATCCTTCAGCACAACTGGGTCAGCTCAACCAAAATACTGTGGTTTCACAGAAAACCGATGTTACGTAATATTTGTAATATCTGAGTAACGGTTCAGGACTTTCATGTTACACGTAAGCATAAACTCAAATTTGTGGCAGACATTAAGATAGCAGTTAAATATTGATGAACCTTTTTAACACCGAGTTATGTGTTTTATTACAAAGCACATACATATAGAAGTAACTAGGAGCAGAGAGTGGAGCCACGTAGATTTCAGCACAAGTGGGCCGGCTCGACCGGGGCAGTACTATCCTCTCACAGAAGACCAACCTAAAGCGCCAGCATCCGTGTTGCCGTGTTTCGTTGGTGAGTGCGAGACCGGAGACCCATTGAGGCAGGGGTGACAGTTATCGTGGTAACTGTGTAAGCCTTACACTGTCACGATGACTGTCTTGCCTTTTACGTCCCCAAGCGTGGTGTGAAAAAGCATCTCACAAGGCCGCCATAGTGTGAGACATCATATTGTATTGTCTGCATTTGCAATGAGTATAGTGACCACAACTCTTGGAGCCTATTCATGCTTTCCATCAGGTAGATTACAGTCACTTTGGCAGGCTCTTAATATAGGTAAAAAACTACACGTATTTATCAATGTATATGTTACATATCGGTAAATGAGGCATACGATAGAATTCCATTAATAAAATTAAAAAATAAGCTCCACCGTAACAGTGCGAACACTGCCGTGACCAGGATTCGAACCTGGGTTACTACGGCCACAACGTAGGGTCCTAACCACTAGACGATCACGGCTGTCGGAGCTGGTGACAGTATTTCTGAAATTCTCGTTCATATTTACAAGAATGAAGTCAAACGAAACCACTTTCACACTCGACTGGACATTCTTTATGCAACTTTATTATTCAATTTTCTCTTTAATCGTTTTTATTAAACACGATCGTGTAATATGATTCGGCAATCATCAGCTCCAACAGCCGTGATCGTCTAGTGGTTAGGACCCTACGTTGTGGCCGTAGTAACCCAGGTTCGAATCCTGGTCACGGCAGTGTTCGCACTGTTACGGTGGAGCTTATTTTAAAATTTTGTTTTTGGAATGGAAAGGTTCCGTAACAGTTTCTATTAACACTTTTTTAATCTTTAGAAAGATGCATATACTTCAATTGTATTGTGTTATAAAAAACCAGTTTTGAGCAATTCTTTTGTTGCTTGTTGACATCATCATCATCAATAACCTTAAACAGACCACTGCTGTATATAGACCTCTTGCAAAGAGGTTTTCGCCTACTATACCACACTGGCCAGGCGGGTTGGTAGTGTGCCACTCTGCGCCTGGTCCCTCCTATGTCAGGCACAGAGTGGCACAAAGTTTTAGTCAGTCCGATTCCGATACACCACCCCGTCGTAAACTCCGGTGGGGTGACGGCCCGGAATCCACACGAAAAGAAAAGGGTTTGTTTCAGGCTTTCCTTTCTCGTAGCAGTGTAGTTTGTTTCCTTAGACGACACTCACGGCATAAACGGCGGTGGTAACACTCCATGTTCTTGATCTATCACCACACGGATTTTTATCGCGAATTACTGGACGAAACTTCCCAACTTTGTTTGCCTGGTTTGAAGGATTAAACCATCCTCATACCAAATTTGATAGTATTATAGGACGTAATACGCAATTTGAATAAGTATTTATACTATTACCTCTGTATACAAGATTGAAGTAGTTTGCAATGAGAAAAGCGTATAATCTGCAGGGGACTATGATACACTGGTGGAACACAGAAACTTCCTCAGAAACAAAGCGTAACCAACAAAACACTAGTGATTAATAGTTCAATGTGATTAATTATCGGTAGAGCCGTTTTAATAACACATTTTTAAACTTAAGTGAAACACTAGTTGTATCGTTAAAACTATAATAACACCGGCACATAAAAAAAAATTAAGTAGAATGTGCATTTGACCAGACCTACTATTTGGTCCGCTGAATCCGAATTCGAGGTCAGTTTGACCCCGTACCAAAATATGTACCAAAATATGTACCCGTAGGTAGGTCCGGTCAAATGCACATTCTACTTATTTTATTTTGTATGCCGGTGTAATTATAATAATTTATTGACTCATAATTACAATTACAAGTTAATAACTTAGAATTTAACAACAAATTGAACAAATCAAACTGGGTGTTGCAACCAGAGCCCTTGCTAAATTATGGAATAACTTATATTAAAGGCCTGGTTTACCTCTTTGACATAGCTTTGATAACATAAAAAGTAATGTTAAAACTAACAGAACTGATATTGTGTTTTAGTAGTGTACACTAATTATTAAAAGTTAATATACATGGATTAAGAAATTTTAGTTTATACAATTAAATTTAAGAAATTGTGGAAATGTGTATGTGTGGGTGTGCGAGTTTGTGTGTGTTTGTGGTGAGTTATGGTGGATTATTTTCAGTAAAAACGAGCTGTTCCGTATTTTGGTAGTGTTTAGTTAAAAGTCAATTTGCTAACGTTTTCTTGAGAGACGTGCTAGTTAAAGAGTAGAATTTTAATTGTTTATTTAGTTTGTTGTATAATTGCAGGCCTTGGAAACAAACAAATGGTTTAGCAAAAGAATATTTGTATTTGTATTACTGGTATACTTTATCTTTGTGTCTTTTTGTTAAAGTAACAAAAGGAGTCGCTTGATGTTGAAGGAGTAGTGTTTAGTATAAATAACTGTCTCACCGAAAGCACCTCACAGCATTTGTATAATTTCTCTGTTGAGAATAATAGTGGACGGAAAGTACTCACCTTTAGTGCCGCGCGTTGTGCTCTTTCTAGTTTTAGGAGTGTGGTCTTAGGAGCTCCACCCCAAGCGGAAATGCAATAGAATAAAAGTGATTGACAAAGGGCAAAGTAGATTTGTTTGACAACCTGGGTTCCTGCCACATGCCGAGGATTCTTAAGTATGAAAATGACTTTTCTGATCCGTACTGTCAGTGAGTCTATGTGAGCAGTGAAATTCAAGCTGTTATCGAGAGCCACTTACAGATACCTAATAGTAATAGTAATAATAGCTTTGAGCAAGAGCATGGAATAGAGCTTGAGTTGGAACATGAATGAACGATCAGGTGATAAGAGTCCGGAGGCTGGGTCGATTGGCGCATAGTAAAACAGATTATTTTTGTTTTATCTGTGTTCAACGTAAGTTGGTTGTCATTAAGCCAATGTATGACCATGCTTAGCCCCGTTTGTGCCACACCAAACACCTCATGCCAAGTGTTTCCAATGAAGGTTAACGCGGTGTCATGAGCAAATGCCGTAATTCTGCCATCAGGGAGTGGGAGGTCACATAACTGGTTTACGTAAATTAAGAATAGTGGAGGACTAATGACGCTTCACTGAGGGACGCCAGAAGTGAGGGAAGGTCGTTACTCAAATAGTTATTAATCTTTACGCACTGTGCCCTGTTATTTAAATAGTCCCTGAATATCTGCAGTGAAAGGTCGCGTATGCCCAGTTTGTCTTGCTTCAACTATGTTTCGTTAGTGATTACTAATAATGGTATCAGGTGTTCAAAGTTTTAACCAGATGGCTACTGACCGTGCTTATATGGTGACTGTTCAGGCAATTTAAATGCACATGATACCTGTTGGTAGCTTTTGTTCCCGATAATAATGCAGTATTCTAATAATGAGCAGGGATTTCATTCTGAAAACAAAAGATATACCTTTAAAAGACCACGCAACTTTAACTTTATCATCATTAACATTCTTAAATGGTCCACTGCTGGACACAGGCGGATGGCCCTCTTCTCAGAAAAAAGGCTCTCAACTTGGATCCCATTATTCTTTGTCTAGTCAATAATTCTTTCAACACGTAAATAGAATTCCGTCTTTCATAGTAACTGTCAAAATATCTACACTAATAGAATTCAAGCTTAAATTGGACTTACCCTCGACAACAAAATAATTAACATGATCTCAACTCACCTTAATAATGTCCGAATCAAATTAAGAACTGTCTTCAAGAAGGGTAAATTTAATTTGATGCCACAATGGAATCGAATACAAAATCGTTTTTGAAATTACTTAACTAAAATAAGAGATTTTAGAGATTAGTTATGTGAGAGCCTTAACAAGGATTAGCAGAGCTACTGAAGCGTACAAAAGTAACCATTAATAAGTATTTAGTAATAATAAAAAACTCTAAAGTATTATATTATCACATTTCATTGAATAAACAGCTATGTGTGTCTAAACCTAGTTTAATTAAGCTGAATACACAAACATACGGCTTCGTTCTGCGTTACCGTCTATTGAATCACAATTTGCAATAGTATGGACGAACGGGTATATAAATTATATAATAAAATAATGTATATTGAATCACACGCTAGTTGAATCCACTGTAATATGAGAACCTGACAGTTAATAAATATACTAATATATTTCTAAATACGATGTATTGAAGATAAATTACAGCCAGACACAAAGTAAATGATCGTAATTATTAGTCTAAGGTGAGAATCGAACCCAACTAAAAGCAACATTTAAAAAAATTAGCTCCACTGTGACAGTGCGAACACTGCCGTGACCAGGATTCGAACCTGGGTTACTACGGCCACAACGTAGGGTCCTAACCACTAGACGATCACGGCTGTCGGAGCTGGTGACAGTAGTACGAAAATTCTCGATCACATTTACAAGAATGAAGTTAAACGAAACCACTTTCACGCTCGAGTGGACATTCTTTGTGAACTTTATTATTCAGTTTTTCTTTAATCGTTTTTACTTAACGCGATCGTGCAGTTCGATTCTCGAATCATCAGCTCCAACAGCCGTGATCGTCTAGTGGTTAGGACCCTACGTTGTGGCCGTAGTAACCCAGGTTCGAATCCTGGTCACGGCAGTGTTCACACTGTTACGGTGGAGCTTATTTTTCAAATTTTGTATTTGGCATGAAAAGATCCCGAATCTATCCCTATTAAATCTTTCTTAATCTTCAGAAAGATGCTTAAATTTGTTCTAAATCGTAGGAGAGCCAAGTTTATGCACACATGGGCTATCTCGACGGAAGTAATAAAATACCTGCATGACAGAAAACTAGTTAAGAGCAATTCTTTCTTTTCTTTTTATCGTTATCAACATGAACAGTTTTAAACAGTCTAGTACAGGACATAGGGCTAACTTTGGCAAAGGAGACTTTGGCTTACTATACCACGCCGGCCATCCGTGTGGTGACGGATTAAGAATACATAGCGTTACCACCCCTATTCACCCCGTGGGTGTCGTTAAAGGCGACTAAGGGAACAAAGTATACAAGACAACATCATTACAAAGAGAAGGAAACCTTGAACAAACCCTATTCCAACCTGTCTGGCCAGCGTGGTATAGTAGGCCAAAACCTCCTTGCTAAGGAGAGGCCTATGTCCAGCAGTGGATTGTAAAAGACTGTTGAAAACACGCTGGGTAGACGGGTTGAAATAGTTTGTTTAAAATTTGTCTTTCTCTTTGAAGTGATTGTTGTCCGTTAATCGACTCTTACGACACCCACGGGATAAATAACGGTAGTGGCACTCTAAGTTCTTAATCAGTCACGTAGATGTAATTACTGAACGAACCAATCCCAATTTTGTTTGCCAGGTTTGCGGGGTTAAGCCATCCTTCTACCAACCTTGAAAGTGTTATAGGAGGTGATACGTAATTTGAATATATATTAATACTATTATCTCTGTGTACAATAACATTGAAGTAGTGTGCAATAAGAGAAACGTATATCCAGCAGGGGACTGTGATAGACTGACGATGCTGCACTAGAAACTTGGCCAAAAGCGAACCGTAACCACGTAGTGATTAATAAAATCAATGTGATTAATTATCGGTAGAGCCACTTCAATAAGACATTTTTCTTCTTTTCCTGTCTACCTGGTGTACATGTCTTTTCAGAGTAAATCTGTTATGAAGTTCACCTTACAAAAACTATCACGAATCCGAATTCATGACTTGCATTTTTATGTTATCCTTCGGCGTGTGGTTAATTTTAGGATAAAATTTATTCATATTTTTCTTAATATTTTGAAAAACTTCATTTGGATACCTTTTTTATTCTAAAAGTCTTCTGTAATTAGAATAAAATTAGTTCAGTAAAGAGTTGTTTCTTGGATTCTATTCATGCTTTCCATCAGGCAAAGTAGAGTCACTTTAACAGGCTCTTAAAATAAAAATAATAAATTATATTGTCCTGTGACAACAATTAGGTATCTTTCAATTTTTCAGGCGATTATCCATTTCTTATTCTATTTTGATACGTATCGTATATCGTTTTCTAATAAATATACGTTTAAAACAAAACATAAGAAGTTATTTATTAATACACAAAATATTAATTGAATTCTCATAATATAAAAGTCCGACCACAGCAGCCACTTAAATAAGGTTGAAATAAATTATTTCTTCTTCATTACAGAATCACAATATTATAAAATAAACGAGTTTTTATCAGTTTCTTACGCAGTCACATTTTTTGGTGAAAGTATTTCAATTTGAGTCCAATATAACGTTATATTTTGTTTTACTTCTCACCAGCTCCGACAGCCGTGATCGTCTAGTGGTTAGGACCCTACGTTGTGGCCGTAGTAACCCAGGTTCGAATCCTGGTCACGGCAGTGTTCGCACTGTCGCGGCGGAGCTTTCGTTTTAATATTTTTTTTAAAATAATATTTCTAACAATTCTTCGTTGATTACTTCTTTGAGATTCAGATGTATTTGTATGCGTGTGTTCGATAAGTAAGCATTCATGTTGTTACACTCACCACAATAGGCACACATTCGTCTTTATACAAACCCCCTTTAACCAAGTAAGCTCTCAAATCCAGATTAAAGTAAGTTATTATTATTAACGTCAATGTATGCTTATAGCCCTCCGCACTCCGTTCATATTCTATTACCTCATACGAAAATCTAGAGATTATCCCAAAAGAGGCGTCACGTCGTTTAATATTCAAAGTAGGGGCTTATACAATATTGACAAGGTCATAAATTATGTATCAGTATATTTATGAGACATATGTCAGACTATTAATGAGCAAGCTTGTCAAAATTTACAAAATTAGTAGTAAAATCGTTAATGGAGAGCCCATAACACACCAGATAAGGCTAATTTTTATCGAAATTTTCATATAAAAAGAATATGTCGAGCTGAAGCGTGTCATATTTGACATACTTAATGTTTAGATGTAGAAGAAGGTAAGAAATCTATAATTTATAAATAATGTTATAGTATGTAAGGGTGCCGTATATAAAAACAACTCTACTGCGTTATCTGTAACCGCACATTCAGGACGAAATTTGGTTTTGCCAATGACATCCGTGCACACGCCAGGAGACTGCCGTAGGGTCGCCGTCGGCGCATGCTTCGAAGAGGATATTATCAAAAACAATTTAATAAAGCTATGAGATTCTAGTACATCCGTTTTTGACGCGCGGCTGTTTAAAAATGTACTCAATGATAGTTCGAATTATAAAGTTTCAGTAAACAACAAAATTTCGGTTTCACAAGTCTTGGATAGCGACAAATGTATTAGATAAGCATATATATTGTTGACTTGTCTGTTGGTCTACTGGTTAGTGATTCTGACTGCTGCTAGAGGTCGTGAGTTCGTTTCCAACCCTGCACAAATCTTCGTGCGACGAGCATGATTATTTATTTTGTGTCTGGGTGTAATTTATCTATAAATGTATGTATTTAGAAATATGTAAGTATGTTTATCAGCAATTTGGTTACCATAGTACAGGCTTTGCTTAGTTTGGGACCAGACGACCGTGTGAGAGACGTGTGAGGATATATTATACTATATATGAGTAACTTTTTTCTGTTTCATATTCTAATATGGCAGTTGACTATTTGACTGGTGAAACCGGGCGTGAGTTATTTACTTTATGATTTAGAGTTCCTACATACATACATAATTGATACAGGGGTGACAGTTATCGTGGTAACTGTATAAGCTTTACACTGTCACAATGACTATCATGCCTTTTACATCACCAAGTGGGGTCTGAAAAAGCATTTCACAAGGCCGCCATAGTTTGGGTCACCATACTGTATTATCAGCATTTGCAATGAGTATGGTGACCACTACTGTTGTATTCTATTCATGCTTTCCATCAGGCAGAGTCACTTTGGCAGGCTCTTAAGATAAAAAAAAGAAAAAACGTAAATAAAAGAGCTTTATGAAAATTTAACTCAATCCCAAAAATAAATATACTGTCGTAAACATTACTTTTTGGACGAAAAAGAAATACTTTTATCAAGAAACGAATATTCATCACACACATATATAAATATATAACAAGGTTTTAACACCAAATACCTATTACACAAGCAAATTCACGTAACACTCCGTAAACAACCTCCATATCCCTCACTGGGGATGTAAATCCCGCAGCCCTCAAAGTAATTGATGAAAGCCCTCCGTTTATTTAGGGAGCAAACCTGTTGCGACTGGTTCTCGCAAATACCGTTAATTCAGGTCAAATTTGAAGGATCCCTCTAACTGTACGTAGGAATAGATTATCTTTCTTATGAGATGGAAAATGTTGAAATAAGCAAATAAATACCATTGTTACTAATATTGCGTATTTAGTTTAAGGTAGGTACTATTCAGGAAAATATCACAACAAAGTAAATATAATGGCTATTGTTGAGAGATTTGATGTGTCAATGAATGGAAGTCAATGCAATAAAAGCTAGCTAATATCTAGAAGTAAGCATGTCTGTGTGAGTATCACCACCCTTATTCATCCCATAGGTGTCATAAGAGGTGGCTACTTAAGAAAACATCACTACAAAGACAAGGAAAACTTAAAACGAACCCTATTCCAACCCGTCTGGCCAGCGTGATATAGTAGGCCAAAACCTCCTTGCTGAGGAAAGGCTTATATCCAGCAGTGTACTGTTAAAGGCTATTGATGATGAGTGATGATGACACAATCAGGCCAGTCAAGGTATATTTGTCAGGTGATTAAAGTACTTTGATTAGTTACGAGACATATGAAAAGTGATAATTCTGTAATTGTTACTTTTTTAATTATGAATGACATTCTGCCTATTGCCGTAGTTGAGTCGGTTGAGGTCAAAAATGTTGACGACTTTAAGGTAGTGACGGACAAAACCATCATTTACAAAATCGTTTTTACTTGTTTACAAACTGAGTGAAAACGTTTAATACTAGTATGATATCTTTATTACATTAAAACAAGTGAAATATTTGTTCAGGACTGTCTTTTACTGAGTTTAACACAGATTTTGATAATAATAATAATATTATTTCGGACATCTGGCACACAGCGCCATCTAGTCTCAAACTAAGCAGAGCTTGTATTATGGGTACTTGACAATTGATATAAATACATATATACTTTTTTTTGTAAATTCATAGAAATCATCCAAGCCCGAAACAAATATTCACAAATCATACGAATATTTGGTCCGACCCGGATATCGAACAAGAGATTTCAAGCAAAGCTGTCGCGTACACTACCACTGCACCACCGAGGCAGTCAAAAATAGTGATAAAAATAGGGTATATTCATTGACAGTAGCTTGATTTTTTTTAATAAAAAAACAAATTTAAACTTTCACAAAGACAACTTTTCAAATAACAATAAACTTTGCGGGGTTTGGATTAAAACTTTATCTTTTAATCTATTCAATTTCGAATGAAATTTCTTTTTTGAAAAGTTATCAAAATATTTCCATACAAAAGTTTCATAACAAATGTAAATCACAAATGTTTCATCGAGAAACTCAAAAAATAAATACAGACTAAGGCTTTGTTCATAAAGATTGTAAAAAACTTCAAGGACTTGAGCTCACAGATTTTTTCCTTCACATTTACTTCCCAAGGCCTCAGAAATAAAATCTAATAACCAATCATTGTATAGTTTTAGTCACTTCGAGTATCTCGGCGTTAATCAACAACATACTTACCTTGTTAACAAGGGAAACTCTATAAAAAAGAATTTGTAACTGCCAAAAATTTTGAAATCAATCAACAATTTTCCAATTAAATGTATTAGTTTTAGGTATGGTTGTAACGGTAATCGAAATACGTGTTCAGTGTAACGAAACGTTAGACAAAAGTACCTATAAACTCAATGAGCATGTTATAAATAGAAATTGATACGTAAAACGCAGTCGTATTATTCTTTTCAATCAAACATTACCCAATTTTGTATTTAAGAAGTAATTAGAGTTGAAATTCAAAACTAATTATTTACTTTTGCAACATTTTAAGCATTTCTATCAAAAAACATTCTATAATATGTTTGAACGTAAACCGTTAAAAACAAATAAATTCTGAAATAAACTTTATCACACATTAAAACATATAGATCAAACACATGAATCAAGAAACGGTGAGAAACAGTTGATCTAAACGAAACAATAGCAATGTGGAATTCCTATTAAAATTAAATTGGTAGACTATATTATTATGCGGGTAGATATAGGTTAAAAATAACATGTGGAAACATTATATACGGTATAGAACATATAAGGATGCCGAATGCTTTAAATTACTTGGATTATTAAATAATTAAACGGTGCTGGTGTAAGTTTAAAGGCATTCTGACTTTATAGAGCAAATTAAAATGATGTTCTCTGATGTTATGAGGAGTTAGAAGTAAATACATGATTTAACATTCGTCTGCTTGTTTATAGATTGCTGATTAATTTACCAGAGATCAGTAAGATGTTGTGTATTTGATGAAGGAACTAGGCAAATTACCTTTTGAAAAATATTATGATAAATTGTAATTAAATATATTCTGTATTCTGGGGAGTTGGAAACTGCTTCCCTTTATTAAAGTTTACTGGATAGTAGAGTCACGCTGATTTCAGCACGAGCGGGCTGGCTCGGCAGTACTACCCTCCCACAAAAGACCAACTTAAAGCGTCAGCATCCGTGTTGTCGTGTTTCGTTGGTCAGTGTGAGACCGGAGGCCCATTGCCTTACACTGTCACGATGACTGTCATGCCTTTTACGTCCCCAAGCGGGGTGTGAAAAAACATCTCACAAGGCCGCCATAGTGTGGGTCACCATACTGTATTATCTGCATTTGCAATGAGTATGGTGACCACAACTCTTGGATTCTATTCATGCTTTCCATCAGACAGAACAGAGTCACTTTGGCAGGCTTTTAATATAGAATATAGAAAAAAAAAATTAAAGTCTGTTTTTTTAAAGTTTTAAATTTTACCCACCCTAACCAGAAAACAAACAAATTGATGTAAAATGTTTTAAAAGTGAACCATTTAATGAGGTTTTCTGCACATGAAAAGAAATTTTATTATAATCGTTATGGTTTTATCACATATTATGATACAACATTATTACATCATCAACAGTTTCAGATAAACAATCTGTGTTGGAATAAGCCGAACTATCTCATGACGGTTTTCTTTTAATTATCATCTCCAAGCGTGAAAAATTGAAGACAAAAGAATACAGTATATGACAGAATACAATTTATTATAATATAGCCGCATTATTTTTCTTCCTTTTTTTTAAAGACATTAGGAATATAGCCAGTACTACGAGAGAGTTTACAAACGTACAAGAAACAGACACAAACAACACCCAGACTCAGAATAAAAATTTGTGGATCACACATAGTGTTGTACTATGTGGAGTTTGAACACACAACACAGTGCAGTAGGACGTGGTGTGGCGACTGCTTAAACCACACGCATCGGTGATGAAATTCACCGATAAAAATGTGTACGTCAACAGTTTGGTGATCTCTATGCGTGTTAGGGATACGTGTTTTTGTAGTAAATTAAGAAATAGAAGCATATAATTCTACAACGATTTCATTTATCTTAAATCTCAAAGAACACTTCTGACAGCCCTATACAAAGAGCGAGTAATCTATCATAATATTGTTCTCTGCACAAAATGTTTCGCCTTTATTAACGACTATTTTGAGATACTCAGACATGTTTAAGAAAAATGTTAGTAGATAGTTGTATCTTTTGTTCAGATACTTAAGTGTTCTCACTTCCCACACACCACCCGAGTTATTATTGACATATAGCCACGTCTGTGGAGTGTTAAAGAAATATATCGTCATACTTTAATAAAACTATAAAATGACTTGTTTGTCTAGTGGATAGCGACCCTTTTTTTTCTGTGCGGAAATCTCATACCACCTAAAGGTGGTTATGTCGAACTCCAACCAACCAAAAATCGCACACCGTCTTAGGTACCAGTAGCCGGGGAACCAGGTGTGCCCTAGTAAGGAAATCCCCGGAATACCGACGTACCTCGGGCCACCTTCGGCCGTAGATAGTTCCCTTCTATGTAAGAACCTCGTAGTTCCTTTACTGCACCACAAAGAGTGCGCACGGTCCGCAGCGCCTGCATCGCAACCCCGGCTTGCTTCAGCTAGGGTGACAGATGGCCTCACCCGTTACTCCCAGGCCTGCGCTTATGGAGGATGGAAATTGTTTAATGATCTCTGGCGTCTGAGTCTTAATCGATAGTAACCCAGCTGGCAGCTAGCCCAGAGATTGTATTCTTGTCTAATGTGTGGATCGCACGCACGGTCATTTGTTCTATAGCGGTATAATTTATCTAAAATATAGTACTGACAGCGCCTAGTTTGAGACCAATATGTGAAATAAAAAAGAAAGTAGGTAACCATAAGTTCGTTACTATTGGTGCAGAAATTTTTTTCGAACTCAAATAAAGAACTTGAAAATGACCTTCAAACACCTAAAGGTCAATGACCAATAAAAAAATTAACTTAGTCATCAAGAAAGTCGTAAATTTTTAAAAAAGTTCTCTTTAAAATAAAAATAAATGTTTCTAAAATGTGAAAAAACTAAATCTATTGAAAATACTGCATTCATTCATTTGTGATGTTCTAAATCACTTTCAAAGCCAATTTCGGTCCACCCCTACACCGTATATTGTGAAAAATGATTTTTATTTGGGTATTAACTCGCGGTCGGTATCGAAGTGATCCTAACTTTATTCCCATAGGAATAAAGTTGTAAATCGATTTCCCATTGTACAAATTAGTAATCTTGTTACAAGAAACTGTTATTTTGTAACTTCGAAAAACAAAGTGTTGTGACTTTGTAGTACTTTATTTTTGTGTGCACTTTGCTTTGTGCGTATAAACATTGTAAGATTAAGAAAATAAAATAACTTTTGATTTAAGATTTACAATTGAAAACAGTTGTGTTCATGAGTTCAGATATTTGATCACTTGAATTATGTTACATACATCGAAATAAGTTATAGGTACTATACAAGGTAATTCTTGCTTAGTACAAAGGCCAAAAAAGAAATAAAAAAAACACCTCACCGCACTATCAGCTGATTTCATTGCCTTGTTGTAGCAGAAATATTATCATCCAATGCGTCAATGACCACTCGCTGCTCGCGCCCGTTAGACTAGACCAATGCGGGGTACAAATGCCTATCGGCAGCCCGTTTCTTACGTATTAATTAGTTTTCAAATCATCGTATGTTATGTTATATTTTATACAAAACGGATCTTTAGTCGATTCTATTGTTGATATAGAACAATCTATTTTCAGGTTTTGCTTTTCTTAAATTATGTATTACGTTGTACATTTAATTTTCAATTAATTTTCCATCTGTAGAAGTCGAATATGCTTTAAAATTTAACTTTTAGCTCAAGAAAAGTTTTATCCACATTGGAGATATGCACTACATTTGTACGTTAGATTTTTTTTAAACGGGTTTATCATTTTCTCCTTTTGATTCGTTGAAAATGGTGAGACTTAGTACATGCGTACTAAGTGCAATGAATTCAATAAGACGACTAGATTTATCGACCGCTTTAGGAAGATGGCCCGGGTAAGAAGTCTCTTACTGCGTTACTCACCGTCTCGATTTGACTGTACATAATTTTACAATGTATTTACGTGTCCCTAATAAACTTTACTTAAGTTGTAATTCAATGTAGTCTAAGTAAGAGCATTATAAAAAAACAAAATATTTAAAATATTTAAAACAAATCAACCAAAAATAAGTTTAAAAAGCGACATCATCCGTCGCAATTTTCAATTTTAACTTTAAAATTCGTTCTATTTAAATCATCTTAAAGTTTTATAATTGCCATAGACTCAAGAGGTAGTCTAGGTCAAGAGTTCCAAGATTAAGTATTTTGCTAGCCTAGGATGGGAAACAGATCTAATACTCCAGTAGCTGGATAAGGCAGAGTTCTTATACCAGTACGTCTAATATAGGAGAGGCTGCTGAGACATGGATTTCATCTTCTTTTTTCTGTTTTAAGAACCAGCCAAAGTGATTCTACTCTGCCTGATGGAAAGTATGAATAGAACCAAAGACCTGTGGTCACCATATTCCTTACAAATGCAGACAATGCAGTATAGTGATCCACACTATGGCAGCCTAGTGAGATACTTTTTACGCCCCGCTTAGGGACGTGAAGGTATAACAGTCATTGTGGCAGTGTAAGGCTCACGTAGTTACCACGATGACTGTCAGATCTGCGTCAATGGGCATCCGGTCTCGCACTTACAAATGGAACACGACAGCTCGGATGTTGTCGCTTTAGGTTGGTCTTCTGTGAGAGGGTAGTACTGCTCCAGTCGAGCCGGCTCGTTTGTGCTGAAATCAGCATGGCTCTAATACCTGATAATATAATTCAATAGCTACACGTTCAATATAATAATTACGTGTAAGACATATATATATATAAATATTATTTATCTTTAATAAAGCAACTTCGATACAATAGCCTTTGTAATGTCTTTTATATATCCATTTACGAATGTGTAACAAAGAAATCCTATCTCCAAACCCAACTGTGGTCTGTTTCCTTAAGCGCAAATTCATACCTCACTCACTCATTATGTGGTATGAATAGTACCAGCGACCCACTTTTGGTTTCAAGTGTATCTTCACATTGAATAAAAACAAGTAGCTGTTGTCATTGTTGTTCGTGATTGTACTCTAACCTTGTTTTGTTACAAAATCATTTTTTGGTAAGCATTTCTTAAGATCTATCGCGACTTCACAGGCGAACAGATATATACTATAGTGCCATCTACCGAGAACATGTCGAACTATGAAATAACTGCTAATCCTTTATCGCGATATAGAGAATTCTCTCGGCAATTAGCTTATATACAACTTCTCAAAATTAATTATTAGATGACACCCAAATTTTAAACCCAAAATACAGTATGATTAGTAATACATTTAGCAGGAAAGTGTTCAGTTAACTGATTCAATAAAAATAATGAATTTGAACAATTAAAAAAAAATTTAAACAAGCAGATCGTACTAGAACTTCTAACTTCGTAACAGTTCATAAATTTACATTTGTTGTGTATAAAATTCACACAACTCCCGTCTGTGGGAGGACCTTTATCTCAACTTTTGCATATAACAAGTTTTTTAATATCCCTCCATCCCTTAAGGTGAAGTTTTAATAGGAATGAAAACATGCGGGCTTATATCTCCCCGTAGGACGAGGGTTAGATATCTGTAACTCAAGTTAGTACTTAGAATTATACAATTTTTTTTCATCATACTGCAAACAATACAGTATAGTGACCCACACTACAGCGATATAGCGAGTTTTTTTCACGTCTCGTTTGGGGACGTAAAAGGCATGACAGTCATCGTGACAGTATTAAGCTCACGCGCTGACCACGATGACTATCACCCTTGCATCAATAGGACTCCGGTCTCGTAGTCATTAACGAAAGGGCACAGTATATCATATCTTAGTAGATATTTTGAATACACTAATGGCAAGTAATTACTCACAAAATTAACTTGTCCGTGTAACAACGAATTAAGAACACATAGAGCCACTTCCCTTACTCAATCTGTGAGTATTGTAAGCTGGCTAAGGGAGCAAATTGGACAACAGTACTGTAAAGTGAACGAAAATTTGAAACGATCCCTATTTTAAACCGTCTAGCCAGCGTGGTATAATGAGCATAAACCTCCTTTTTAAGGACCGGCTTACGTCCAGCAGTGGACTATTAAAGGTTATTTATGATGATGACGACATGTTTACCTGTAAACATTTGAGCAATTATATTCTTTCTGTCACAATGATATTATTTGACTGCACAATTGGCCTAGTGGTTTAAGCGATCGCCACACCGCACTCTAGCAGTAGAAGTTTGAACCCACAACACTCAGCAGCTGAGTGTTGTGGGTTCAAACCCCTACTGCTAGAGTGCGGCGTGGCGACCGCTCACAACAGTTCACAACCCACAACACTCAGGTAGGCAGCAAGCAGGAGTGTTGTGGCTTCGAATTCCACATGAGACAACACTTTGTGTGATTCACTACTTGTTTTTCTAAGTCTGGGTGTTATTTGTGCCCGTTTAATGTCTGTTTGTTAAGTCCCTCGCGACACAGGATTTATTCCAGGTGCGCACGTTGTCTTGTTTAAAATAAATATAAGTAAAAATAAATTTACAGTGATTTATTTATTTATTATATTTTGGTCTGTTTGGAGGTTTAGTATGAAATAAATGTACAATCTATTTTTCTTCAAGTTTCTGAAAAACTTAAATTACAGTTCAATGATTAGACACTTACTTTCACAAAACCTTGTAATAATGAGATGGCTTGATTATTTTCCATATTAAAGATAAAAATCAAATATTTCTAAGTCTTAGAATCAACCCTTAACGTAATCTCGTCGTCAGTTTAAGTTTTAAAAGTTTTAATTAAAAGCAAATCTATTACTGCAAGTCAAAGGCTCGATTCTCTACTAAACGAACCGTCTTTAGTTCACCCCCATTACCAACTTACCACCAAGACATAATAATTAACTTTTGAGAATAGTTTTAAAACCATAATTATAATAAATATGGCAAACGAGCAGATGGTTGGTGACGTGACCTGATGGTAAGGTACTATCGCCGTCGATGGACACTTGCAACTCAAGAGACAATAAAAAATTGTGTGAGACTGGTTTTGTGGTTTTTGGTATTACTTTTATATAGGTCTACACTTAAGAACAATGATTGCCCAAAATAATGCACACAAAACGCATTGTGTAAATATAGGGTGGGCAAAGAACTCGTTAATATTTGAATCTAACATGCCGTGTAAACATGTTACGGAAGTTCTTGGGACCGATGCTACATCGAATGAGTCCCTGCCGGTGGTCAAAGACATTTTTCCGACAAAGCTGATTTCCAGACGACATTCCAAGGCCACCCAAAAGTCCAGATTTATCATCAGCAGACTTCTTTTTAAGTGGTTATTTGTAGAATCGTGTCTTTATCAATAAACCAAATACACTACGTTAACTAACAGGGAAAATCGACGAAGAGATGACGGCGATCTCGCAGTCTCTTTGCCGACGAGTATTCTAAAATTTCGGTACTCGCTTAGAAGAGTGCAAACGTCGAAACGGTGGTCATTTAAACGATGTAATTTTTAAAAAATAAATTCCAACTAATTAGCTTTCTTATGAATGAACAATTTTTATAACATATCAAATACTTTTTTATACGATTTTTCAAATATTAGCAAATTTGTGATCCACTCTGTATAAAATAAATAATTATTATATTCCTTTATATAGTATTATATAGCAATTATCTAGTACCGGTACCAATTACCGGAGTTTATGTCATGATGTTGTGTCGAAATTGAACCGAATAAAACCACACAGTGTAGTACTCTGCACCCGAAATAGGAGTGATCCGGGAACTGCTCTTATCAGTCATCTGGACTCCTCCCAGTGACTCGCCCGTCAGTGCTGACGTGTACACCATCTACTTCTTTCTTCTCTTTTTAAAAGACAACGCCTGCATTAGAAATTTATCCAATGTTGCACGGAACATTATTACAAACGTACAACAAAGGGATAAAAGGCACAAACAATCTATGGATAAGCTCTCTATTTACAAGATGTACGGCACGCGCAGACGATGCTCCCTCGGTGCTGGATACTATATCGGATGGATGAGAAAACCCATCACTTTCATCTGGGAAAGGGTTCCATGTTGCCACCAAGCCAATTCGTCCAGAATGCCAGAATGAGCAACGGGCCGTCCTGGTCCGACGAGCGGCCTCACGCTACTCACGTACCTCTTCGGGCAGGGGCCAAATGCTACTACTCATTCGGAACTCACCCGCCCGTCGATAAACCTCAGCGAACACTTCCGCTTCCAAACCCCATGAGAGAGTCCCGGCCAAGGCGCACGCCACCTCCCGTGGCACGGTGTGATAACTGCAACTCGCTCTTACGGCCAATATCCAGTGAAGGCGCCAAAGACGGACCCTATTCTGGGCGGCAAACTTGAAATAAATCCTATACCAACTCGTCTGGCCATCGTGGTACAGTAGTACAAAGGTCCTTTCCAAGGAGAGGCTTATGACCAGCAGTGGACTGATAAAAGCTATTGATGTAGTGTAATGTGACAGTAAGTTCTCTGGCATAACATAACGTAGAAATTAAGTTAAAACATCAAAGCGTCCAATTTATCTATCATCAGATATCATTATCTCCTAACGCACACACAAAGCTTTTCTATAACGATGCTTAGGTTCCAATAATTAACACATTATAATCCCACTTTGGGCCTCCCTATCACTTTGTCGTCACTCTCAAGGAGATAAACATCGAGGCGTGTCGTTGCTGTAATTAGATCGAGGACTTCCTAAATGAAATTCAGGGTTGAACTTGGTTTTGCACTTGAAAAAAATTATAGCTACTCGTATCGAAATATAAACAGTAATATTAAATCCTTACTATCATTGTATTCTTAGTATCCTTAATGACTTTTTCTGACATATACCTAGGTGAGTAATAGTTGACATTATGATGGATTTACGGTCTTCAGAGTGTGTCATCACACTACGAAAACATACTCTCAGATGTGTCTTATTTGAGGTCGTTCATGAGATGTATAAAATCTTCGTGCTATGGATTTTACAAAGAAGGTTTTCTTTGAAAATATGTAAGAGGATGAATCTCAAGTTAATTTACAATGTCTGTTACTATCAAAAACCAAAAGTTTGTAGTATTGTTAAAAGTGATAACTGGTCCCCTTATGACAGTCACACAATAAAACAACCTACCAAAGGTGTATAAAATCGACGTAATAGTAACAACTTGTACCCTTAAAATAGGCCCTGTTAAGATAAATAGATATTATTATGATCCTCATACCCATGAAAATTTCATCCACACGTTGTTGACATACCCAAAAGTCGAACTAAACGGTTTGACGGCTCTTTTTTGGTGAGAGTTGCCAGGATTGGAACGACCTGCCTGGGTCTATTTTTCCTGATGACTTAACCTCCTTTAAGAGTAGAGTGAACAGGTTTCTTTTGGATGGACGTGTACCATCTTCGTCTTCATCTACACTTACCATCAAGTGAGGTGGAGGACAAACGCCTATTTCATTACAACTGTAAAAAAAAGAAAAAAACATCTATTTAGGGTTTATATTATATTCTCTAAAAATAAAAGGGTGTTGATTGTTATTACTTGTTTGTGTCAATTCACCTTTGCATGCATATTGCATCGTTACGGAAAAGATTTATTTAATTTTCTTTTCAAGCTTAAGCTTATGCTTTATTACTCTTAAGACAAGTTTAAGTACGGGCCTGTATAATCTTAATCTCACTTTAATATTCATTGAGATTGTTGACGGATTAGCTTATTTAAGATAATAATCGCTATTTAAGGTGTTTAACATAATTTTCTGATGTATCGTTCATTATTTAATTAATTTTTATTCAGGACTTGTCAAATCAATGTAGGTGACCTTTATTAGAAGTAATATTATATTTTTCACTTATCATTTTATTATGAACTTTAATATAACTAACAATAAAAGTTACAATAAAATGTTCCTACTTGTGTAAATCAATCAAAATCTGATTCTCACCATCAGCGCACGTGGTTCCTTCTCATGCCGTCTTGAGTATGACCGCGGTTGAACGGGACGGGTTTTCCCTCCCATCTGCTATAGTGGCCAGCCGCAAAGAGACGACGTCCGCGTGTGCCGTACTTCGCCTAAATAGAGAGTTTATCCACAGATGGTGCCCACGTTAGCGAGCAGGTGCTAGGAGGGATCTGGATGTCGTAATAACAGCTTTTTCCGGATCCCTCCTATGACAGGCGCAGAGTGGTACACCGTGTGGTTTAAGGCGGACCGATGCCGACACATCACCCCGCCGTAAACCCCGGTGGGGTGACGGCCCGAGGGGATTGCCACACGTAAATAAAAAAAAAAATGCGGGTCACTGTATTACATTGTGTGCTTTTGCAATGAGTATGGTGACCAACACTCTTGGATTTTATTCTTACCTTTCATCAGGCACGTTAACAGGCTTTCAAAAAAATAAATAAAATACTTCTCATACAATTGTTTAGTCTAGATCGGAATCGAACTTAAGACCTGTATCAGGACCGTTAACCACTAGACCTACCTTATTCTTATTTTTGAATAAAATGAATTAATTTAAATAATATGTCATTTTTGTTTCAGGTAAGTCACGAATTTAGGTCGTGTGACTTCAGACTGGTAAATATACTGATTAAAACCTTTTTAGACAGATGTCACATCATTTCTATTATTCACATGAGGATAAGAGTCGAAAGACAGTAGAAATTTAACAATATTTAATGTTTTCTTACTACTAATAACTAACTAACTAACTTTAACTTATATATAGATAGATATATATATATATATAGATATTATCGTTTCAAAAGCTTGATTACTTCTTCCTCATTTACACCAGAACAGTTGAGTGTGATTTGGATGAAATTTAGTATAAACATTTTTGAGATTTATAATTAAAACTTTTAAAAACTCCTTAAATTCTACTCCTCATTCCATATAACAGATATAACAGAAAAGAAGAACAAAAAGGAAAGAACTGAAAGATCGTACTGCCTCGGCAAATAGCCAACAGCATGCTAGTGACACAAGCCCATTCAACCAAGTTAAAATTCTATAAACGTAAATGTCATAAGAAAGCTAACAAATGTACGGTAATAACGCGTCTTAACGCTAAGTCACGTGTCTAAGTCAAAAAATTTGCCAATAATAAAAGAGAATAAGTGCTTAGGGATCATCGGAAGAGAATCGATGTGAAAGACTTACATCTTGGCTATATTCTTACTTATTTTATGTAGCTTTTGCAACTGCAAACTGCAAACTGTGTAACGGTAACTACCGTGATGATTCTTTAAACTGATTTTTTAAATGTTAAGTGACGGTTATCTCAATACATAAAAGAAAACCGCACCTAAATTAGTAAAGACACTTCTGAGCTTAACGCATACAAACACACAGACATAAATTGTAAAAATTTGTTTGACTTCTGTTACTTTGTTTTAGATCCCATTTATTTAGTTTTCTTCAATATGTTTAATGCACAAACATCGATCTATTACATATAGAGAAGAGACTAGCTATACCCTGCCACGTTTCACTGTAACGAAATAAATAAAACTGATGTAAAAAGTAGATAAAACCATATTTAATGCATACCGTGTAAAAATTTGAATCAATCGATGAATAACTTATTGAGTTTTTGAAACATACCGAAACCAACTCTACATTTTTATATATAGATACAAGCTTTAGTCCGCGGCTTCATCCCTGTGTATGTCTGCTATCATGGTAAATAGTAGTTTATACGTTATTCTAATGTATAAGCTATATTATTGATAAGTTTCAACTAAATGCGTGCCGTAGTTTTGCGTAAAAGAATAACATACATCCATTTTTTTTTCATATTAAGAACCTGCCAAGTGATTACCCTGTCTGATGGAAAGCATGAATAGAATCCAAGAGTTGTGGTCACCATAGTCATTTCAAATGCAGACAATGCAGTATGACCCACACTATGGCGGCCTTGTGAGATGCTTTTTATTGCTGCTTGATCCATACATCCTTACAAACTTTGCATTTATATTATTTAAAGTTAAAAAAAAAATATAGTTTATCGATAAAGAGTTCATCTACCTTATTCAATATAACGCCATCTATCACAAACCACGGGTAATTTTTATCAATGAAAAAGATTTAAAAAAGTATGGAATCGGACGAAAAAAACCTAATAACGCCATCTAACGAAATTTACAAAATTTGGAATGATTCAAATACGCATCATAATGGATCTTTCCATAAAAATAAGAATTTTTAACAGAATGAAAAGTAGTTTATATGACTCTCCAGCCTCCTAACTATCTTTAGACATAAATATTATATCATAAAATTGCTCCATTGCGACGTGAAAGAAAGACAAACATACAAACAAACAAACACCCTTTCAGTTTTGTAATATTAATAAGAAAGAAAATGTTTTGCTTTTACATGCTTAAAATTTAAAGTCACCTTCCGCACTAGGAATCATTCTACGTAACGGGGGGTTTTACAAACATTCGTGAACCGAACCCAGATTACCTAGATTCCGAACACCAATTTGTCGATCACAATAAAAATTACTGGTGCGAATCGAAGTCACGACACTCGGCAGTAGGCAGCGGCGAGGTACGTTTTTACTAATATTATGACATTATTCAACAGTAAGTAAAATAGTATTCACACATTTGCCAAAACATTAGTTCATTTTGTATCTCTGAATTTGACAATTTGTAAAAGTAAATACCTGGTGAATGTGAGAAAATTGCAAAGTAAAAACCAGGGAAGTGTTGATGTGACCTTTTCTGTAGCGTCAGAGTTAACTCGGGAAGTAAATATCGTGGGTGTTTGCGTAACTGAAATGTTATGTACGAGTAAATAGGGAGGCTATTACGTTAGGATGTATTAAGTAACAGTTGAGTAATAAGTAGAGACGAGCTTTTCACTTTTTAAATTTCTAAAGTCGCTCGTAGGAGGAGTAGAGGCGTACTAATTAAGAATATGTTCATAATTACATATTGTTACATTTTTTTCTATATAAAGTGACTCTACTCTACCTGATGGAAAGCATGAATACAATCCAAAGAGTTGTGGTCACCATACTCATTGCAAATGCAGACAATGCAGTGTAGTGACCTAAACTATAGTGGCCTAGTGAGATGCTTTTTCACGCTGCACTAGGAGACGTAAAAAGCATGACAGCCATCGTGGCAGTATAAGCCTCACATAGTTACCACGACAACTGTCACCCCTGCATTAATGGGCCTCTGGTCTCGCACGGAAACACGACAGCATGGATGCTGTCGCTTTAGGCTAGTCTCCTGTGGGACGGTAGTACTGCCCCGGTCGAACCGGCCCGCTCAAACATTTTCACATGATGCTATAGGTTAATATTTTAATATTGCTAAGATACATTGGGCACAGTACTGTTACAGTACATTTACATTCTAATTGAATTCAGATTGGTCCTGACGTCTTAGTCAGAGGTCGTGAGTTCAATGTCCACCCAGTACAAATCTTTGTGTGATAAAAACTATTATTTCTTCAGTTTCTGAGTGTGATTTATCTATAACTAGCTTACCCCGCGAACTCTGTTCAGCCTTAGGGGCAATAAATAAGCAGATTTTTTATTTTGGACTGAAACGTGGTCGAACGGAATAAAAAGTATCCTATGTCCGTCTGCTGGCTCTAAGCTACATCCCTACCAGTTTTCCGGTAAATCCGTTCAGCCGTTCTTGAGTTATAAGTGTTGTAACTAACAACACTTTCTTTTATATACATATATACATAGATAGATATGTATATATATTTAAAATGTATGCCTAAGTACACTTATCAGCGGTCTGGTTACCACAGTACAGGCTTTACTTGATTTGGGATCAAACGGCCGTGTGTGAGATATTTGAGTATATTAGTATATTATTACTTAAGAAACGCTACTAAAAAAACCTGCGCTTGTTACTAGCTGCACAAAATAGTGGAAAAGGCTTTTTTGTAAGTTCCAGTACAAAATTTGATGATTTGTAAAATGTTTTATTGACAAATTTTGTTAAATGTACTTATTAAGTAAATTGTACACTTGCTTGAAAAGTTCTCCACGCGTCAGTATGCCCTTTAGTGCATGTCATATAGAAAAAAGACTGAAAATCTTGACCAGAATAATTGGACATACTAATTAAATTACTCATAAAAAATTGTCGTTGGTCATGAGAATGCGTAAACATTTCGAATCAATCTAACTTTTTATAATGGATACAAATATAGTTCAAGTATCCTTTACATACATATGTATATGTTACAAAAAACCTTTTACGTTCAGATATTGTGACAAAAGAAACGGCTTTTTTTTCTTTTCAATTACAAATACATTCGAAAAGGTAGAGAATGTTACAAATTAACCATTACTCGGCATTGGAACGTCGCACGCTACAAAGTATAGATCTCTTTGTACACGACACGAATTGCAAACACAGTGAATTCTAGTCTTGTGATTAGAGTAATTATTTAGACTTGTCAGGCATTGGGTCAACGGCTCAATCGCACCGAAGGGATATGTAGAGGTTGTCAGCGCTATCTATTTAAATGTAATTTGTACTGATATAGTTCTGATATTCATTACTGTTGTGTTTGTGGGTTACAACTACACTACATTTTGTACAATCAACGTTATTACTCTATTCATTGAATTTACAGAGCTGGATACCAGCTGACATAATGCATAATTAGTACTTAGTTTTCCCAGCGTCCACTAGAGGCGCTCGCGAGCCACGCGTTCAGAAATGATTAACAACACACGGGCCTAACAATTACCATTTCTTAAGTATTTCTTAGAAGGGCAGTCTGTTAGGATGTATTCTATATCAATATAACCATTTATGAATATACAGGGTGGGTCAAGAATTCGTTGACACTTAAATCTAACATCCCGTTCAAACAAATGCCTCACGGGGTACGGGGGGGGGTCTAACTCTCGTTTCTCGGAGATGTTGTCGCAGTGGATCGCTTATCGAGTCCGCAGCGCGCTTACTGTGTGAAACAATTTTATTTAAACAACAGTTCGTTTACTACTGTAAGACGCTCATATCGCATTGAATACTGTTTACACGACTTAAATCAATGCCTAAGTGCTTCTTTAATAAGAAATGGGTGAAGAAATTCAAAGAGACTGTCTATACGGTAGTCTACGCTATATGTGAAGCAAACTGGGGGCCCACAAACTTCTCGGACCGAAGAAGACGTCTTCGGTCCGAGAAGTCTGTCATAGTAGGCATCATAGTAGCAAATGTACAATGAGCAGATTGGATATCGCCTCAATCCCAACAATTTCTTTCAATGATTTAGTTATTGTATTTAGCCCTGCAGTAAAAGACTTGGACTTACCTATCGACTCAAACCTCGATTGGCAAGCTCATGTTACTAGTGACAGCTATAAAATAACTGGAAACCTGCGAACATTATATTGTCTCAAATCTTCCTGCCTCCTAAAACTAAAATGACACACATGTAGTCCTTAATAATTCCAATTGGATGGTGATGTGTGTTACTTCGACCTCCATAATTAGCTTGACTGTCTTCTCAATAATTTCATCCGATACATTTAAATTTTCGAAAGTGTGACCACTGAAATGGTGCCTACGGTGCAATCAACGAACACTTACTTCTCTATTTTGATTTTCTGCTATCTAATCTGCTTCTCTCATATCCCTCTCACAACTCCGATTTCGTAAAACGTTCGTTTTTTGTTCAAGCGGTTGTACTGAAATACGCTCCTGCATGCAATCACGATGTCGACAAACCGATTTACATTCAAAAGGAAAGTTCATGATCTTCACAATGAACTGGCAGAACTACCTAAATATCACGTACCTTATATTCTGGTATTTATAGTGTATAAATAAAATATATATATGTATGTCTATTGTGAGTATGTATATGTGTGTTATTACAATTAATTATTAAATTCTGTGCACCTACAGCCTTATAATTTTTTTATACCACCCGAAGAATGACTGGCAGACAGCCCTGGGTATTAAGTCCGCCGATGTGCACAAAGTTTATGAAAACGAAATAAAAAGGTATACCCAGAATGGATGTGTACTTTTCCAAATTGGAAGCAGGCTATTATTACTAAGAATGAATGTAGTAGTCATATCTAATATTGAGGGTAGGCTTGATATCTGATAGATGTACATTTCATTTGGTTGACATGCGAATATACCTACAATAGAAATACCACCCAATATTACTACATCATTGTAGGTTCGTAATAAAGAATATTTTCTCATATACGTACTTGTATTAATGTTGATTCTTATTACATTTTGTAAGCAGCTAGGTAAGAAATTAATAACTGTATTTAAATAAAGAAGTACTATGGAAAATGTGACGCAGAAATTACTTCGTTTTTTTAGGTTGTAGAAGAATTTCTCAATAGTGTTTTTCAGATTAAAAGTCTAGTACATAAAAATCTTAAATGCCCCGTATCTAGTCTATATATATCTATAGTAGTAATTATCTGTCTGGTGACTGAAAGTATTTAAGAAAATATCTTTACAAAGAGAAGGAAAACTTGAAACAAACCCTATTCCAATCCGTCTAGCCAGCGTGGTATAGCAGGCCAAAACATCCTTGCTAAGGAGAGGTCTATGTCCAACAGTGGATTGTAAAAGGCTGTTGATGGTAACGATGATGATGATATCTATAGTCACCTATCATAAGGAGATCGGTCTACTCGTTTAAGTCGTAAACCATGCAAATCCAAATACAGACGATAATCTAAAATATCAAACGGTCCTGCACAACCTCATCTGCGTCTCTTATTGCTCGTAGCGTGATGTTATAAAATGTGAATAATATTGTTTAACATAAAGATGATTATAGTTTTTTGTTTTTAACATGTGGAAACCCCTTCAGGCCGTCACCCCACCGGCGGTTACGGCGGGGTGGTGTGTCGAAATCGGACCGACTAAAACCACACGGTGTGCCATTCTGCGCCTGACATAGGAGGGATCTAGGAACAGCTAGTTATTACGACATCCGGATCCCTCCTAGCGAAAAATGATTATAATGAGCTAATCTTAAAAGATAGACATATGCTGTTACTGACTGTTTATTAGAACTTTTAAAGAGAAACAATTCTTGCGTACATTAATTGCGAAAATTGCGAAATTTTAACCGTTTACGCAGCGCACGCATTGATAGCGCGCTTCCTCTGTTTCTGAAACATTTTTCAGTAATACACAGCTCCGTACACGAATATAGGGCATTGAATACCCTGTGTGGTGACAGATTTAGAACACAGAGTATCATCACACCTGTACTTCTCATTGTTATTGTAAGAGGCGACTAAAGAATTAAAATATACAAGACAACATAACTACAAATAGAAGTAAAATTTGAAACAAATCTGACGAGCGTCAAAGAGTGGACCAAAACTTCCTTACTAAGGAAAACCTATGTCCAGCAGTGGACTTTTAAAGGCTGTTGATAATGATAATGATGACTTAACTTCTTTTGGTTGCAACGTGATGATACATAGCATATAACTTTCCTCGAAAACTGGACACTGAAAGATTATTTCAAATCAGATTACGACATCCTGAGATTAGCGCATTCAACCAACAAACAAAGAAACAAACCGTTCAGCTTTTTAATGTTATATATATACTATAGTATAGATATACCTATGCTTTTCTCAAAGTTTCGTTTCAGCTCTTAATGGTTTTAACTAAAACCTTTGTAAATTACTGAAACAGTTGAAAATCTTTCTAGTTATTTTCAAGCATCATTAGCAGTTTTATCTACAGAAGTTACAATAGCGAGAATATGATTTAATTTACAATACTTAGCAACCACTTAGCAGCCAAACCAGCTGATCAAAAGCTCAATCTAATATATTTACGTTGCGGTATTAAACTTTACAAACATTGTATAGAACTTGTGAAGCAACAGAAACAACTCGTATAACTTCAAAGTTAACGAATAAGGTGTAATATCAACTCAGTTCCCACATCAACTCACAACTGTGGACATCCAAACAATTTCCAACTGGAATCCAGTGACGGTTATTACACTCGTATTACAGACAACCAGACTGGAAACTTGTTTCAACTAATAAGTGAAACTGAAAGCTTGGAGTTTAATTGTAGCTATAAGAGAGCGATTTAGTCCAGATTATACCACTTTGCGAACAACGATCTCTCCCGACTCTTTCTTAAGTAGTATTTGCGGCTAACTATGCGACACAGTTGTGAACGCATTAGATTCAGTAACTACAATAATATAGATCACTCAGTAATGTTACATAGTTCTCTTAGATTTTGTCCGTGGTTCTGCCCATGTTTATGTTGGTTCAATCAACCTATCGCCGTCCACTGCTGAACGAAGGTCTCCCCCAAGGAACCCCAAGACCGGGATAATTGGCATTATGTTGATTATTGCGATAAAAAGTAACTCTTATGCTTTTGGTCTATTCTTGAAAAAATACTTATTTCTTTCTTCAAGAACTAATCAAATTTTACTAAAATTGATTCAGCAGTTTAGCTTTACAAAGCAAACAATAACAGACATAGAGAGTTACTTTTGGAATTTTAGTTTTCAATAATTTCAATAAACAACTTGACCGCCTCTTTGGTGCAATGGTAGCGTATGTGACTGCTGTGCTGCGATCTCAGGTTCGATTTTCGGCTCGGCTTAAATGTTTTTATGCTCTGCAAATATTTGTTTCGAAGTTTTAGGTATTTTCTATGCATAGTTAATTATTTACAAAACAAAATTAATTTAAATATCCTATCAGTCAATTTAGTTTTCATAGTACAAGCTCAGCTTAGCTTGAGACTAGAAGATTTGTGTGTCAGGTGTCCAAAATCATTTATTTATTATTTCTAACCTAAAATGTTTCTTCATACTCGGACCTGTAGAAACGGAGATTAGAACAAACAAACACGTAAACAATACTAAGAGTAGTTGCTGAAACAACATTAATCTATGCAAAACACTTATGATGGCATGTTGCATCTCAGATTTGCTACAAACAAATGCTTCTAGATTACAAACTTTTAATCTGAAGTACTTTTAAATATTATAGAATGGGTTAGTAGCAGTTGCATAACAACTACAATCCAAGAATAATAAATATGCTGTTACCTTTTGAGCCTTCTCTAAAAATGGAAGCCTCTGCTAAACTCACTCACTTAAGGTAGGAGAGCAACGCTGATTTCAGCATGAACGTGCCGGCTCGACCGGGGCAGTACTACCCTCCCACAGAAGACCAACCTAAAGCGACAACATCCGTGCTGTCGTGTTTCGTTGGTAAGTGCGAGACCGGGGGCCCATTGATGCAGGGGTGACAGTTGTCGTGATAACTATGTGAGGTTTACACTGCCATGATGACTGTCATGCCTTTTACGTTCCCAAGGGTGGAGTGAAAAAGCATCTCACTAGGCCACCATAGTGTGGGTCACCACACTGCATTGTCTGCATTTGCAATGAGTATGGTGACCACAACTCTTTGGATTCTGTTCATGCTTTTCATCACGCAGAGTAAAGTCACTTTGGCAGGTTCTTTATAAAAAAAAAAGAACATAGTTTCACTATTTCATGAATGTAAGATTTACTTAACATTGTTTTTCCATGAGTCTGTGGTATCACTCTAATCGAACCAGTTATTAAATTCCGATAGTTACAGCAATTTAGTTCAGTTATGTAACAATATCCATGTGATTATAGGTTAAGAATACATAGTCTCAACTTCTATTCATCAAGCATTTTACTACAACCATTCACGGGTGTAGTAAGAAGTGAGCCAGAGAATAAACTACGCAATACAACATCAATGCAAAAAGTAGTAAAACTTAAAACAAATACTATATTTAACTGCACGGTTGGCCTAATGGTTTCAGCGGTCGCCACGCCGCTGTCTACTGCGATGAGTATTGTAACTAACCACAAGAGACAACACTTTGTGTGATCCATAAATTCTTGTTCTCAGTCTGGGCGTTCTTTACGTCCGTTTCTTATATCTTTGCAAAGTCCCCCGTGACGCAGGATTTATTCCTAGAGGAGGTATTGTCGTACACCAATTCGCCTGATCAGCGTGGTCACTATCTTCCTAATCTATATTATTCCCAAAATTATGTAAGTTTTACCTGAATATCAATTTTGTTACGGAGCGAATGGTATCAAAACTCCGCAAATATAAGAGTGAACTAAATTCAAAGGCAGGAACTAGTTGTCGTATATTCGAGGGTACTGACTTCTCAATAACGATTGCCATAAATGTTCGTAACAACAAGGACCGACGGCATAACACGCTCTCTGAGGCACGGGCATGAAACACCGTCAATCTTCCAAACTCACTGTAATTAAGAATTCTTTGTAAGAAAAGTCAACAACATTTTTTGACCTGACACGGGAGTTGAAACCAAGACCTCTTGATCAGTAGTTTTATACGCTAACCACTACACCAAGTTAAGCAGAGAGGTAGCATGGTATAGTAGGGCAAAACCTCCTTTGGAAGTAGAGGTTGTTTTTTTCTTTTTTTTTTCTAAGAGCCTGCCAAAGTGACTCTACTCTGCCTGATGGAAAGTATGAATAGAATCCAAGAGTTGTGGTCATCATACTCATTGCGAATGCTAACAATGCAGTATGGTGACTCACACTATGGTGGCCTATTACGCTTTTTTACACGTCTTTTGGGGACGTAAAAGACATGACAGTCGTCGTAGCTTTGTATTTACCACGTTATTTACCACGTATTTGTATTTGCACATTTACCACGAGAACTGTCATCCCTACATCAATGGGCCTCCCGAAACACGACAGCACGGATGCTGTCGCTTTAGCTTGGTCTTCTGTGGGAGGGTAGTACTAACCCGGACGAGCCGGCCCGTTCATGCTGAAATCAGTGTGGCTCTATTACCTGCAAATTCTTTATATTTTTTTCTTGATTTTATTGTAACTCTACGGAGACGTCATATTGAAAGAAATTTATAATTTTTTACTATGTTTGATCGAAAAATACGAGAAAAGAAGAATCAGATGCTCTAAGCTTTTTTATAAAACTAAAATACAGCCGAAAAAAACTGAATAAAATTTGAAACAGAGATAGAGTAATCTGAAGTTAGTGATTGACAAAACCAATATTAATATTTACTGATGAAACTTATAATGGAGAAGGAATTTTTTGCATTATTTTCAGTATTGTTTACAACCTGGTTTGCTTTTAGTAAGGTAAGTAAGCTATACACACGACTGCCACTACACTCGTACACCACTTATTTTATTACTCTAACATGTTTAAACACGCACGTATATAACATAATACCTTGAATATATTTACCAGACATTGAATATTAACACGTGAAAGGAATAAGGACATGAACACGCTGAAATGTTAACCGACTTGAATGGCCACGGTTCGGTAAATTCGTCGCTTGGAACCGACCTCAATAGTGCGGAAAATATTCATTCAGCGTGTCACGTCAAGAAACGAATTTTTAAATGTCGATTTTCTTGTGATGTGGTGATATAATTGTGTGCAAATAATTTAATAGATGGAGTTTGCGTCTTTAAACGTAATTGAAAGTAAACATAAGATGGAAAGTCTATTGGTTACAGAAGGACTCGCTAAAAAAACAATAAATTCACATATCACGTAGTATACAAAATGTAATTTTTAAAACAGAGGGACCGAAAATGTTCTAGATTCGTCATTATGTCATCAACGGATAATTTCAATAAATAGCAAATAAATTATTTGCGGGAAAGTCACGCTTCGACGCGTACATACGTACGGGTTTTCATGGTTTGAAAACACAATAGCACGACCTCATAGACAACCAGTGCTAAATCATTCTTTTACTGCTTTTCAGTGAGTAATCTACCATAACGTTTCATCTATTCATTTGTGAACTAAACTCTGATCCATCTAAATAAAAAAAGGTCTCTCTGGAGCGTACATGGAAGTATCAGTGTGAATAACTCAAATATACAAATGACAGCCATTTGCATATACACAGATATATCTACATGGACGTTATAATCATCAATCAACATTATTAGCAGTCCATATCTATACATAAGCCTCTTCTTAGAAGGGCTTCGGCCTAGTATACCACGCCGACCAAACAATTTGGTTCACGGTTTATTTCTCTTCGCAGTGCTGTTACCCTGCGTAATTTGCCTTCTTAGTCGGCTTTTACAACAACCCACAGAATCCATAGGGACGATGGCACTGTGTATAATTAATCCGTCATCATGTGAATGCATATGGATCTTAATTGATATAAATGAACGTTCGTAATTGTAGTCAATCTTCGCATATATAAAGCTTATGCCACGGTATGCAAATTGCGTAGGTACGTGTTAATCATTATAATCATGTTTGAAGCTTAGTGAACGGCATCCGAGCAACATATGGATGTTCATGTAAATTAAAATCATACAATACCTAGTCTTGCCATAAATATTGTAATAAAGAAAAAAGAAAATTGTTAACTGCAAATAACATTTATTACTTTTACAGTGTGTCAGTTTAATACATAAATATAAAACAATTAAAAATATAAAAAGCTTATTCGAAGTGGTCTCCATTGGCTGCAATACAGTCCTTTAAACGATGAGGCCAGTTATCAATAGAAGCACGCACTCTTTCCATGGGAAAATTCTTCACTGCCAATCGTATAGATTGTTTTAGGGACTCCAAATTATCATGGCGTTTAGAGCAAGCTGTACTCTCTAAAACTGACCACAAATCATAATCCAGCGGATTAAGATCGGGACTAGACGACGGCCAGTCTTCAGCTCTGATGAAGTCCGAAACGTTCGATTCCAACCAAGACTGCGTGGACCGAGCTTTATGACCCGGCGCCGAGTCTTGCTGGAAGGACCATACTTGGTTATTGAACATGGTGATGTTAAGGGGCTTAACTACCTTCTCAAGAATGGTATCTTGATACACTTGTGCCGATGTTTTGATACCTTTTTCACAAAAATATGGCTCAGTCACTCCTTCATAGCTAACACCCCACCAAACCATCACTGAAGTCGGATAATGTCCACGTTGCACTCTGTCGACTAATTGGGAAGCTTCCTTAGAGCTTTGAGCATAAATACGGTCATTTTGTTTGTTAAAATGTTGCTCAATTGTAAAAATTTTCTCATCCGTAAACAAAATTTTTCTGTGACCTCCCTTTGCGTACCGCTTCAGTAGTTGTTTCGATTTTACCACCCTATTCTTCTTTAAATTATCAGTTAAGAAATGGCCAGTGCGTCTCTTATAGGCTGCAAGTCCTAAGTCATCTTTTAAAATACGCGACATGGTTCTAGGTGCTATCTTCATTTCCCGAGATAAAATCTTTTGCTTTCGGACAGGATTTCTTCGAATTCTTTCCCTTACTGCTTTGACCACCTTTTTCGTACGAACACTACGTGGACGGCCAGATCTTTTTCTGTCACAAACAGAGGAGGTCTCATTGTACCTATTAATAGCCCGGTACACAAACATTTTACTAATACCAAGTGTATGGAGAGTTTTAAAAATTGCATTTGGCTCCATACCTACTTTGTGTAATGCTATCACAGCGATTCGGTTCTCTTTATCACCCCACACCATTTTAATATCGCAAAATATTTTACAATGTATTGGCGCCAAAATGAGAAAACACAATGAACAATCGTATAAAAATGACAGATTCGAAATTCAAATGTAATATTTTTTTATAATTAAGTGTAACAGTATTTATGGCCAGACTAAGTATAGAAGCGTGAGCAAGAATTTCCATACCAGATGTGGTTTCTTGAAAGGATTCATAAATTTCTTTAAGGTTAACTTTCTTAATAAGATTCAGTTGCCATATTTACAAGTCTTGTCTCAATAAAAATTGAAGAAAAGAATTGAATTGAATTGCCTTTTTGTATGATAGAGGTGAAAAACGAGAACGTGAGGGTTTCGTTGCTCGCTAAGCCCTAGGTCCCGGTTGTGACACGAACATCTTAGGCAATTGTTACGGATAGTTGATGCCCTAAAAAATCCGATAGCAGTCTTTTTACAGAATTTCGATGTCGCCTAGCACCAGTTTTGTGTTATTTTGGGAAAAAAGAGATAGGAAACGAGTAGTCACTTGACGGTAAGTGATTACCACCACTCATACACAGCTGCTCTTCAAAAGTTACAAGTGCGTTGCCCATTCTTTTTTTTGTTTATTGTTCTCCCGCACCTAGAATCAGGAGAGGAGGCGTCCAAAGCTCCGATAACCACACTTACTCAATGAAAAGCAACGAAAAAATGATTTAACATTAATTTTCTATCAGACCATGGTAAAACTCCAGTTGATACTGCCCCTTTGTCCCACAGCCTTCCAACAGTTAAAATTTGAGAGCATGAATAGCGTGGTGATTTAAGGGGTCACTGCATGTTTTGGACTGCGCTGAATGTTGTAGTTTCTAACATTATATGATCCACAAATTTTAGTTTTCCATATTTTAGTACAAAGTCTACCGCGACACTAGATTTATTTCTAACGCGGGATGATCTCTAAATAATAGATACTTTTTCAATACATACAATATCTTTTCATTAAATTTATTTTGTACATAAATGCGATCTATTACTTAAACCCAACTGATTTTTTTCACGCATTAGTTACTAATCTATTTTATCCAAATTTTTACGCAGTTTCTGTTGTTTGCATAATCGATTAAGAGCTTTAACCGAACGAGTATCCCTAGTACCATGTTCTTCACAGATATCAGAAATTAATAATTATATTCCTATATATCCATCCAATTTTATATATCAACACAACACTCTCTGGAACTACTCAACTCCAAAATGTTAGCTGTGAAATTTTCGCGTCTGCAACTTGTTTAAGCAGACTACAGAATTTTCTTCCAACTGCCACTAAAATTTAACTTACACAAACAATTCTCTACTCATTCTCGATTATGCCAATATCAGCTATCTCGATATAACGAGAACCAATTTGATAAACTTAAGAGGTTTAAAAATTTCTGTATTGTAGATTCATCTTTGGTTTACGGAAATGTGATCATACATTTCCGAATTTCGTACAAAACTCAAAAGACTCTCAATTCCGTTTCGCCATAATACTCATATCCTGTCACTATTATAAATCCTACAACTCCTATCTACTTCAAAAAACGTTTAGTTTTTATTCATGACACACACACGATGCTTGTCATCACAAAATCGATCTTTAGAAATCCCAACACATACCACATCGTTCGATGATAAATCTTTCACAGTGTAAACTGCACGCCTGTGGAACTCCTTACCGAAAGCTATTAGACGGGCACAGTCGGTGAATACTTTTAAGAGACTCGTCAAAGATCACTATTTATCTCTGTAACAACTATATGCTGTATGGATGTATTCATATTTATATATGTAAGTTTCTGAATATGTATTCGTATATATGTATGTGTAGTTATGCTATATAATGCTAATTAACGTACGTGAATTATGTAATGTGCACCACAAACTACATAATACTATAGGGTAGGTCACGAATTACTTAATATTTGAAAAAAATGTATAAAAACCATTTGTTATATTATAAAACTGTTTATTTACAAGAAAATAAATTCCAACTAATTAGTAGTTGGAATTTATTTTTAAAAATTACATCGTCTAAATGACCACCGTTTCGACGTTTGCACTCTTCTAAACGAGCACCGAAATTTTCGAATACTCATCGGCAAAGAGACCACGAGATCGCTGACATATTTTCACTGTCTTTTTTCTTTTAGTTGATGTAGTGTATTTGGTTTATTCATGTAGACGCAATTCTTAATCTCATAAAAAGAAATCTGCTGGGGATAGATTTGGACTTCTGGGTGGCCATGGAATGTCGCCTCATCTGGAAATCATTTTTTCTGGAAATATGTCTTTGACTACCGGCAGGGACTCATTGGATGTGTTACAAGTGGCTCCATCTTTTTGAAACCATGTGTTACGATTGTAGCCAGTAAATTCCTGTAGCATCAGTCCCAAGAACTCCCGTAAGATTCAATACTAAATACATATGTACACTTAGTCCATCTAAAGGTTCTCTGGAAAAGATCGCAGACTGCGATAAGGCCGCCCATTGTAACACTGTTTTTTCTGGTTTGTATTCTACATTCTAAGTTTCTTAGTTATGGTGTGCAATAAAGAGTACCGATCTATCTATCTATCTATTTGTCTATTCCATCCCATTGGCGTGATAACAAACTAAACGCCTTACTCAGCGTGATGTGAAACGTGTTTGTGTATTCACGTCAATATGTAAAACACGCACATATAGCGGCAATCTCTTTGTTGTAATCAGCGGCGTGTGTACAAAACACCCCTAGTTCGTTACACAATGTTATGTTCGTAAAGATTCCCTTTATGTGAAACATTGTTCCCGTGCCGTGCGTGATAGATCTGAAAAATATTGTATAGTCGCATTTGCTTGCTCCTTAGATCAATTTAATACATCGATATCTAAGCCTCGAAAACAGATTTTCTTTATAATTCAAACACTCATAGAAAGAAAGCAACCTTTATTCTGGCTACTATACACGATATATACAATATAATGTAATAATATAAATAAGAAAAAAATCACTGCCATAGATAAGAAAATGTGTTTAGCTCAACCTAAAGCCACTTCTAGGAACAACAGTGACTATTACGGAGAGTGAGCTGTCACATTACTGATTTTTATATTAATTACAAGGAACCTGAACCATGGTAACCACTTCTGATAAAAATTCGTAAATATATCATAAATTACACATCAATCAATCAACCTATCGCTGTCCACTGCTGAACGAAGGTCTCCCCTAAGGAACGCCAGCCATCTCGGTCTTGGGTAGTTCGTATCCATCCGCTGCCAGCCACCTTCTTCAAGAAGTCGGTTCATCACGCCGCAGGGCGCCCCACACTACGTTTGTCCAATCGTGGTATCTACTGTAGTACACTTCAACTCCAGTAGCCATCGGTTCGTCTGAAGATATTTTATAAATAAATTCAATTCAGTAACAGTGTTAGAAAAATTCGGGCCAAACGTATCGAATTTTTTTTGCTAATTCAAATTGAATAAAGCATGAAAACATCGAGCCTACTTACTCCTTCTACCGTTTCAATATCATCTTTAATCTATTGTCGATGTCAAAATAGATAGAACCACATCGACGATCTATGCAGTCGAACAAGAATGACGCTAAGTTTTTAATGTGTAAGTGGAAAAGTAACAGACAAGTCCTGTCAGCTTATACTTTCTGTCTAGTCGCCCTGATACCTTATACTTTCTTCGAGCTTGTGATATAACTCTCACTGAAGCTTATGTTTTTAAGAAATCATGACCTAATCTATCTGAAACAAATTTTTAAGGCAATTACAGGGCAAAAACAAAAATTACACTCCACCGCGACAGTGCGAACACTGCCGTGACCAGGATTCGAACCTGGGTTACTACGGCCACAACGTAGGGTCCTAACCACTAGACGATCACGGCTGTTGGAGCTACGGGCTAAAATACGAAACACGCTTGCTTATTCAGTCATATTGAAGTACTTTCACTTAAAATGTTACAATTCAGGTAAGTATTTGAATTATTATTGCAAGTTACACCTTAACGTGCTGTAAATAAGAGCGAACTCACTTTGACAGTAAATAGACAATTGACCGTATTACGCAGCATGAGTGTTGTTTATCTTAAGGTGCAGTTGAAGCAAACAATTAATAGTAAAAGGAACGCAAACGGTTTTAAAATAAGGTTTAAATTAGAGTGCTCCAAAAATCATGAACACTCTCTGCACAAGAAATATAGTATCATTTTGAATTTAAAAACTTTCTGACACTATATCATTTAGACCTTTATTTTTGTTGTCGAGGAAGGAGGAAGAAGGAGGTTGAAAATCCCTTCGGATCTCCGGCTCCTTGGGGACGCAGGAGCGAGGAGTATGTGGTGTTCCAACTAAAAACCACCCCGGCAGCTGGTCTCAGGCGTCCTTCTCTGAAGGGGACCCGGACCATCTTATTTCAGGTCATATCACTAAGACCTATGATGTAAAACAAATAACACGAACGACCAAAATTTATTGTATAATTATTGTGTGTGCGCGCAATTAAACAGTAATGACGGTGACAACAGGGCTTATTCAATAATTAACAGAAACATTGACTATTAGTAGCGAATATTTGGGCACTTTTATGAGTTTTATTCTAAATCATACAAATATTCAATATTCGTTTGTCCCTTATCAAACATTTCATTAAGTTGTCTATTCGGCCGTAAGAGGACTATTAGCCTAAATATCTTTAATTTTGCATCATGTAATTTTGCATACATGTCACCAAGAACATAAAAATGAATTGGGTATCTTTATTATGAAAAAAAATTGAAAGGGGTGTTAAAGTAAATTTTATTGAAGCAAAGCTAAGTAATAATCAATATATACATATCTAGGTAGTCATAGCGTGTGTCACCATGCTGTATTGTCGGCATTCGCAATGAGTATAGCGATTACCACTCTTGGGTTCTACTCGTGCTTTCCATCAGGCAGAGTAGTCACTTAAGTCAGTCAGTTAAGTGGATACTTACAACATAACAGTCAAAATTTCAAGTTTGAAGCTAAGCTTTGTCAGTCAGTCAGTCAATCAAGGCAAGTAGTTTTATATGTAGGCATAGGTAAATCGGTAAATCGATAGGTCCACAACAAAGTTTAACAACTAGATTGATAGGCGGGGAAGCTTTTGTGGCCTCTCCAGGATAGAGCCTGACTAGGTGCGGAGTTGACTCTGGAGGGGATCTGAAATAATATAGTCCGGGACCTCTTCAGAGATTGGATATTGACGCCTGAGACCGACTCCATCTTTCAGATCACCGGCTCCTGTGTGTCTGAGGAGCCGAAGATCTGGTTATTCCATCACGATAACAAAAAAAGAGAGGTATAAGTATAAATCACACTCACACACAGAATAAATGCTCGTGCATATCACGTAATAATTTGTGGTGGCTGGGATTGAACACACTCAATGACATTATTAGAGACTGGTACACAACTTGACAAACTTGGACATACTTCAGGTATAGGTACATGATCTCAGAAGTTGTTAATAGCCTTGTTGAAGTTTGTGCCTAAAGTCAGGTTCGAACTAAAATTACGTCTTGTTGATATTGGTCTAACATCTACAGGATACTTCACCAACTCGCTACTTTACAAACATATACCCTACTAAATGTAAACATGAGTTTGTTTGCTTCTTCAAGTATTACTTTAGGTATTTATCATGAAATTTGGCATACACATAACAATATATGCACTTTTTTCGGTAAGAAAGGCAGAAAAGAATTAAGTAAATATGATGATGTGGTGATGACGATGTGACATTCTTATTGTCATCATCATCATATTGATGCAAGGTAAATTTAAGTATATTTATTATATTTTCGGTAGAAGAGCCACGCTAAATTCAGCACGAGCGGACCGGCTCAACCCGGACAGTACTACCCTCCCACAGAAGACCAACCAAAAGCGACAGCATCTGTGCAGTCGTGTTTCATTGGTGAGTGCGGGACCGGTGGCCCATTGATCCAGGGGTCACAGTTATCGTGGTAACTGTGTGAACCTTACACTGCCATGATGACTGTCATGCCTTTTACGTCCCCAACTGGGAACGAAAACGTATCTTACTAGGCCACCATAATCTAGGTCACTATACTGCATTGTCTGCATTTGCAAGGAGTATGGTGACCTCAACTCTTGGATTCTATTCATGCTTTCCATGAGGCAGAGTAGAGTCACTTTGCTAGGCACATATAGAAAAAAAATTGTTTACTGAATACACGTATATCTTCTGTACATATATGTACTTAGTCTGGCCATAAATACTGTTACACTTAATTATAAAAAAATATTACATTTGAATTTCGAATCTGTCATTTTTATACGATTGTTCATTGTGTTTTCTCATTTTGGCGCCAATACATTGTAAAATATTTTGCGATATTAAAATGGTGTGGGGTGATAAAGAGAACCGAATCGCTGTGATAGCATTACACAAAGTAGGTATGGAGCCAAATGCAATTTTTAAAACTCTCCATACACTTGGTATTAGTAAAATGTTTGTGTACCGGGCTATTAATAGGTACAATGAGACCTCCTCTGTTTGTGACAGAAAAAGATCTGGCCGTCCACGTAGTGTTCGTACGAAAAAGGTGGTCAAAGCAGTAAGGGAAAGAATTCGAAGAAATCCTGTCCGAAAGCAAAAGATTTTATCTCGGGAAATGAAGATAGCACCTAGAACCATGTCGCGTATTTTAAAAGATGACTTAGGACTTGCAGCCTATAAGAGACGCACTGGCCATTTCTTAACTGATAATTTAAAGAAGAATAGGGTGGTAAAATCGAAACAACTACTGAAGCGGTACGCAAAGGGAGGTCACAGAAAAATTTTGTTTACGGATGAGAAAATTTTTACAATTGAGCAACATTTTAACAAACAAAATGACCGTATTTATGCTCAAAGCTCTAAGGAAGCTTCCCAATTAGTCGACAGAGTGCAACGTGGACATTATCCGACTTCAGTGATGGTTTGGTGGGGTGTTAGCTATGAAGGAGTGACTGAGCCATATTTTTGTGAAAAAGGTATCAAAACATCGGCACAAGTGTATCAAGATACCATTCTTGAGAAGGTAGTTAAGCCCCTTAACATCACCATGTTCAATAACCAAGTATGGTCCTTCCAGCAAGACTCGGCGCCGGGTCATAAAGCTCGGTCCACGCAGTCTTGGTTGGAATCGAACGTTTCGGACTTCATCAGAGCTGAAGACTGGCCGTCGTCTAGTCCCGATCTTAATCCGCTGGATTATGATTTGTGGTCAGTTTTAGAGAGTACAGCTTGCTCTAAACGCCATGATAATTTGGAGTCCCTAAAACAATCTATACGATTGGCAGTGAAGAATTTTCCCATGGAAAGAGTGCGTGCTTCTATTGATAACTGGCCTCATCGTTTAAAGGACTGTATTGCAGCCAATGGAGACCACTTCGAATAAGCTTTTTATATTTTTAATTGTTTTATATTTATGTATTAAACTGACACACTGTAAAAGTAATAAATGTTATTTGCAGTTAACAATTTTCTTTTTTCTTTATTACAATATTTATGGCAAGACTAGGTATATAGTTATGTCATTAAATTCCTTAAGTATCCACGTATTGGATAACAGTTTTTCTTATCAGGGTCACTGCAACTTTATGTCTTTGCTGTTGTCATATAAAAACTAAATTAGAGCGGCAAGTTGTATCTGCTTGTTTGTATATAACAGGAAATTTTGTGAAAGGGAAGATATTGTATTTCTAGCATTTAACTTTATACAGAATGATATTAGGATTGAAAATAAAATAGTAATGAATGATGAGAATTCATTGATATATTAAAACTAGTTACCGTAAATCGTGTCTACGTAATGTTAAAATTGATTATTGCCTGGTTTCAATGAATTTATGTCGTAATTTAAACATGAACTGCAATAACTAGACTGATTATTTTACTGACATTTTTGACTTCTCTCACAATGTGATTTAGAACTGTTATTACAGAATTTAAAAAAAAACAATTTCAAATTATTTCGTAGCCAAACATAAATTTCATTTGACCGTTGTTAAAATTTATCTACGTTTAAAAATTTTAAATGTATTTTGGCAACTTTAGATTTATGCAAGCCTATAGCAGAGTTCACAAATATTTGATTTATAAGCACACTGTATCCAGTACACAGACATATTGGATTTGGTTAGCGAGACATCTAAGTTTTCATTTTAAAAAACAAATATGTGTTGTGTAATGCCTAAAAACAACAGCATCGTACATGCGTTTGGTGAAGACCTTTGTCCAGCAGTGCACGTCTTTCGGCTAAGATTGTGAATTGAATGAAAAAAAAACTACCTTAAATACGTATTAACAGAACTGGAACTGGAAACAGTTCCATTGTCTGCTATGTAGAAGAAAGAATATAGAAGAAACAGAAGAGAGAAAACAGAATATAGAATATTATATCTAACCCCCAACGCAAAAAGAGGGGTATTATACGATTGACGTGAGTGTGTGTGTCATTCTGTCTGTAGCATCATAGCTCTCAAATAGGTGAATCGATTTGGATAATTATTTTTTTGTTGGAAAGGTGACTTAATCGAGAGTGTTTTTAGCTATGTTTCATGAAAATCTGTATAGCCATTTAAAGGTCATCAACATTTTTCCGACATGATGAAGAAGTAATCATTCATTTAATGGACTCTTAGTACACTTCTACTGCACTGATTGAGTTGAAACTTGATACATATAGCAAATCATACAACACGATAATAATATGGTGACCTTGATCTGATGCTACAACCAGGATAGTCTGCAGAGTACTTAAATCCTCGACAACTAACAGCAGATATATCGTGTTTAGCCTCATTGAAAAGGGCTTGGTGAGTGGATGAACGTAATGTTAGTGACAAATACCGGGGTACATAGAGATCAGATGCTGCAGCAAAGATAATCTGATACAGTCTAAAAAGAGTGAAATAAAAATTTAATAAAAAATAAAAAAAAACCTCCTATTCTACTACTCAATGTAATACTTCTGAAAACTAAACAATAAATACGAGTGCGTGTTAATCTTTATAGTTTAAATTAGTAAAACATTATCCAGGTATCCTCGTCACGTCTGGAGGGGGGTGGACCGCAGTAAATAGCAAGTCAACAGCAACTTAGGTTTGTCTAAGTATGAGGGGCGAGAGTGTAGGCAGTACCCCCTCGTCCCCCCTATAAGAGTTTGAGAAGAATTAGAGCAGTGATCCAAATAATAGCAATAATAACCATCACTCGGACGTTCTCACTCGTCAGAAAATGTTGTAAAACTTTTTCGTGTTCCTCAAGAAATATTACGAAACTTACGTGTGTGTTACGTGTCTAGGATTTTTCTGTGAAACTCTACAAAGGTACGCACATATTCCATGTATATTTTAAATTGTTATTATTATATTATTCAATAAAATAATAAAAGTTAAAATAGCAATAATATGCTGCTATGACAATAGTAGTCGTAAGTGTAATTAAGTGATTAAGTGAAACAATAACATATGATTCTGTTATCATTACGCGATTCATAAAATTAAACAGTTCTAAAATTGATAAATATTAATTTTCTTGAGTGAGTTAACAAATACTTTCAGTACTGGCATAATTTTTATAACAATATAGTTATGATATGTAAGAAGTTAAATAACTTTTTCTTATATGACTTGATTTTTGATTTTAACATTTATATTACAGGAAAATATTTTTAACAAATAAGTATAAATTTAAAAACCGTACGAAATCGATTATCTTTAATTATTGCTGAGAACAATCTCAACAAACAAGTTTACATTCGCCCGCTTTGATCCCGGGTCCTTTAAGCGTGGTGTGAAAAAGCATGTCACTAGGCCGCCATATTGTGGATCATCATACTGCATTGCCTGTATTCGCAAGGAGTATCGCCACACTCCTTGGTGGTCACCACTACCACTGTTGGATTCTATTCACGCTTTCTATCAAACAGAGTAGAGTCACTTTAGCAGACTGAACTAACTCAAAGTTAGTGCATCACAGACTGTGTATATTCAGTTACAAACGTCCAACTTCTACCTATGTTGGAGTTTCAAAAAACAGCAATAATCGATGGTTTTGTATTGCCTTAAACCTTACTAAACACATATTCTAAATAATACATTCTAAAATGGTAACTCATTTTCTCGATTTTTTTTATATTATGAGCCTGCCTAAGTGACTCTACTTTGCCTGATGAAAAGCATAAATAGGATCCAAGAGTTGTAATCACCATACTCATGGCAAATGCAGACAATGCAGTATGGTGACCCACACTATGGCGGCCCTGCAAGATGCTTTTTCACACCCCACTTGGAGACGTAAAAGGTATGACAGTCATCGTGACAGTGTAAGGCTTATACAGTTACCACGATAACTCACCCCTACATCAATGGGCCTAATTAAATGAAAATGGTTAATTTGAAGTACTTGTAAAGTAACGATGGTTTCCGTTTTTGCGTACGCCATCTTCAAATCTTTGTCATCTCAATTTATCCGTTTTAAATCTTCTTCCCCCGTTTCCCCCTGTTTAAAATCACAAAGTTACTCAAAAAGTATATGAAGTTTAATTGGTATCTTAGTTATAAGTATGACAATATTGCAAGGAATTGATTACATGAATATTCAAACGTCTATCGGCCTTCATTCAAGCGTTAAAACGACATCAATCAAAAGTTATCCACTTCAAGTTCACAACTAATTTCTAAACGTTTCTCTTTACTTGGCTCTTCGACTTACAATATTTCAATTTCAAGATGATTTAACGACATCATTATTACTTTTTTAGAACTTTTTAAATCAATATGGCGACCAGAACCTGTAGCTATTGTTTTTTTTTTTTTAAAGACAACGCCCGCGCTAGGAATAAATCCTGTGTCGCGGGAGACTTTACAAACACACAAGAAATGGATACAAGGAACATCCAGACTCAGAACAACAATTCATAGATCACACAAAGTGTTATCCCATGTGGGGTTTGAACCCACAATACACAGCGCAGTAGAGAGCGGCGTGGCGACCGCTTAAACTACTAGGCCAACCGTGAAGTCAAGCGTATTTGAAACACTAAACGTTTATACGTATAGAAAGCGCAGAAAGATTAAAAAAAATCAACAATATGTGTTATTTCTTCCATTTACTTTCCGTACCCTCAATGTACATATCAACTAAGAGTTGGTAGATTGCTGCCACATTCATTAACTTGCCCTATAAAGAAATAGTTCACTATTCAGGAAACTGTACAAGAAGAATTTAGTACTACCAACAACTCCTTATATTTTCTCATAGACCAGCACTCATATGTTCATACTAAAATGTATTATTTATCTTACTATATTATTCTTACTCATCTTACTCTATTGTAACATATTTTCAGAAAAATAAACTTTTCAACTATAATACAATTATATTAGAGCAAGAAAATACAAGAATTCTTAAGTTATACGAGTTTCTTTCAGAGCTTAATGGGATTTCTGCAACGAAATAGACTTAGGGTTGCCAAGTGATAAAAGTAAAACTGTTTTTTGCCGTAAGCTATCTTTCTGCAAATGAAAGAAAAATGAAGAAGAAAGCGTACTTGCCTACATAAATGCAATTTTTAGGTAATAGAGCCACGCTGATTTCAGCACGAGCGGGCTGGTTCGACCGGTGCAGTACTACCCTACCACAGAAGACGAACCTAAAGCGCCAGCATCCGTGTTGTCGTGTTTCGTTGGTGAGTGTGAGACCGGAGGTCCATTGAAGCGGGGGTGACAGTTATCGTGGTAACTGTGTAAGCCTTACACTGTCACAATGACTGTCATGCCTTTTACGTCCACAAGCGGGGTGTGAAAAAGCATCTCACAAGGCCCCCATAGTGTAGGCCACCATACAACATTGTCTGCATTTGCGATGAGTATGGTGACCACAACTCTTGGATTCTAGTCATCCTTTTCATCAGGCAGAGTAGAGTTACTTTAGCAGGCTCTTAATATAGAAAAAAAAAATAAGAACAGGACAACATTTTAAATAGAGACGGATGTACTTCGAGAACTTAATTATAGAGTTTTTGTGTATTGTTGCTATAATACTATAGTGAGCTTTATAAAGTCCGTCTTTGGTATAGTACTTAACTAATTTTAATATTAAATTTACATATAAAGGATAGAAGTATTACTAAAATTGAAGTAGGATACCACCAATATTAATCAAATTATCTAGATTTAAAAAAAAATCAAAACGTCTGGGACACGTCAAAACGTCAAAATTATTTGGGCATCCAACTTATTCAATTTATATTGAAAATCACTCAAACGTGAAACACCGTCAAATCCATACTGTAGTCTGTAATTAATCTTTCTTGTAAACAAATCAAATAACACATTTGGCTCGACTGGGGAATCGAATCAAGACCTTTTGACCAACAGTCACATACGCTTAAGGCTAAACAAACGAGGCAGACTTTCTCTCTTTCTTTCATAACACATACAAACGTAATTATGTGTTCATGTATGTTTATTTCAAAATTTACATTTTAAGAAACCCCAAAGTACCAAAAGGCTTCGTGAAGAATGGAGTTTGTTTTGAAAACAAAACAAACTCCATTCTTCACGAAGCAAATCATTTGATCTCTGCCATTAAAAGCAATTCAGTTTAATCCAGTGAGTAAAGTGACTACTCAATGAAAACAATGGAAGGTCGTTCAATCATTATTTTCGCCACCCTCTTGAATCGGTTGATGTCACCGCCATCGTTCGATTCATAGCGTGACGTCACAAAACCGAATGTCACTGAAAGTACTGGGTACGTCACAATGAGAAATTTCAACCGTATATCAATAGGTCAATGCAAGTGTACGTTTTCTAAGTAAACAGAAATTGTTTGATTACATTTACGCCTCATGACTAAATCAAAGCTTTAGAATATTATTACTATAAAAAGGAAACTGGTGAAAAGATAAGGTAATGTTTAGTTTCAATTACACTCCATTAATGCAGCAGATTCACTCCTATGCGTTACAATTTTTTGTTATCTTTTCATTTCATGTTACATAAATATTGTAAAATCTTGCTTGAGAAACCGTTAATTCCTAGTAATATTTCTGATTAAATTCTGGATAATCATTACACAATATATATTTGTACAATTAATAACAACAATAGTAAAAAACTTGTAAAAAAAAGTACATCAATGTATACCTCCTTTAATTGTCAGTTTTAATTTTTTCCTGTAGTGATTATGGAAATTATTCTTTCAATTAATATTTTTAAGCAACAGATTTTTTATTATTGAAATATCGAAAAGTTACTTCATAAATTATACCAGTAAGATACGAGTATGTCATAAGGTAGCACTGATTCTGCTTAAGTTTTGATTCAAGTATTGATTACATTCTGTTGAAGTCGATTTAAACAACTTCAAATGCCTTTCTACAGTTAAAATGCTGCGGACGTGTGATGCTTTGACAAAAGAGTTGATCGTGTACCCGATCAAACAGCTCTTTGAGATCAAAGACACTGTTGTCCAACAAGGGTTTTTGTTATGTCCCAGTATTGGAACAACGGCGCTCATGTTTTCGGGATGTCATAGAATATGATGTCAGCGGCGACGTCACATGTTGGTTTTTGTGATGGTTTTCCGATACGATTTTCGAATATTATGCTTGATTTCTTTTTCGAATCGGATTTGAAATAGTGTACTCTTTGATGTATAATATCTTTTCTTTCTGATGCCTGTAATCAATCTGTGTGAGTGATTCCGTGAAAAGGGACGGCAATCCGGGAATTGCTTTATTTGATTTGTTTTTTTTCTGCTATATATTTTATTTTCCTCCTTTTCTATTAATAAAAATTAATATGTAGTTTAATTTTGTGTCTTGAATTGTAGGTCGATATAAGTGTAGTTAAAGCGTTTAATTGTTTCTTTATATTGTGTATTCTATTACAGCTTTCTTTTCATGTAACCGATATCACATTGTATTTTTCTTCTGTAATTGTATTTTACCATGTATTGTAATATAGTAACTCGACATACCTTTGCAAGTAATAAACTCCTCCAATGTTACATTTAACCACTGGTGTTTTATGGATGCGAGACATGGACCTTAAAAAATTTTTTTTAAGGTTAGTAATATGAAATATTTTATTTTCACATAACCAATTGTTTCAATGAAAAACCTTTTCTACCTACCCTGTTATACTCCTATAATCCTCTTTTTATAGTCAAGAATCAAGTGTAAAACCTTTACGATTCATTTTGTCTGTTACTTGTACAAAAGAACCTCTTCAATCACACGTCCACAAGAAGACAAATGAATATCGCACAACCTACGAAATGGTGACCATTAAACTATAAGGTTTAGAGCAAAACATTTAAGGTAAATAGCACTTTATTGTTTAAATATATAACGTCGTATATTACTTTGCTATTGGCATTGTCTCTAAGACATTACAGTACTAAATGATTTAAATTGCGTTTCGTGTTATAAAGAAATTTTTGTATTTTGTCTGCAGATTGACGTATTCTCAATGCTATGTCCATTTTAACAGTAACTAAGAGTAGTCCACGGCTAGATATAGGCCTCTCCTTAAAAAGGAAAATTTTGTCTATTTTGGCGACTTCCACATACAGCACAAACAAAAATGTACAACAGCGCCATCTAGTGAAGATATGAGATAGATAAGGTAGAAGACAAAAGATAGATTTTTACACCACCGCGTGGATATAACAATACATAATACTAGTAATCTAAACAAATAAATGAAGTTTTTAATAACTTGTTTGATTTACAATAAGGAGATAATTCTAGTTTGGGTTCCATCTGCGCTTTTGCCTCTCCTTCTTTGTTCGTACCGTTATTACCTATGTCTTTTGGAATCCCTTCTAGTTTTCGTTCACTACGCTCGGCGCATATTTGTCATTTCTTCTTTCTTCTGAAAATTATTTTCTTTCTTCTTTCTAACTTGTTATATGCTCTTTTTTGCACGGCTCCTATGAGAAATATTTGTTGCTATATATGTTATGATGATAGTAATTAGGCAGATAAAGAGTATGCCAAACTTCTTATTAACAAAGCAGTAAAATGTTTACCTACCCGACATTGTAATCCTAAGAACGTTTGAGTTAAATGGGGATGGAGAGTGGTTTGGGATGTCCCTACTTTTTTGGTTAGCGGTAGAAATATAAATAGAGGTTCAGCGGTTATTCAGTATTATAGCAAATTAAATTTTGCTCAGAAACACTGCGTTGTTTTTTCAGAATTAGGGACATAAGGTATGTTCTACTCTGTGCTCTTGTATATACGAATTTTACGCATGATATATTGATCGGTCGTGTAGTGAAGGTGCCAAAGGATAAGAACACCAATCAAACTGACTTTCAAATATGTTTTTTTTTCAGAATACACTACTATGGTATTTTATATTTGATATTTATTGCAAATGTCCGTTTATTATGATCACCATTCTGACGAATATTAATAACTAATAATATAAAATATAACAAATGAAGATGAAGTGACAATAGACAGTACATTTGACCTCAAGTGCCTTTAATTATCAAGAAAGAGACGTCGTCAGAAACAAAACCACTCAATCTACATGATGGGGTTTTTCACTCAAAACCTTTTAGCCAGGCTTTTTTACAAATTGGGGTTCATTGAGATTTTGGACATACATTAGATCTTGAAAATATCCAAAGTTAATAACCACATCCTTTGAGGACGCCCACTTAACTTTTTTTTTCTGAAACAAAATTTCATTTCTTACTCAAGGCCTTTTTTGTTTTTTTACACTAGTGGAATGCTTTTCACAGCATAGACGTCCCTCCGTAGAGAGACGAAAGGCGTGTGTGGGACTCCCGGAAAGCCAGTTTACCCATTAAACCCCGCGGCGACCTACCTCGGCAGTCGGAGGAGCGTTAGAAAGTCTCAAAGTAACTATTTTCTGATTAAAAAGTCGTGTAACCACTTTTATTGTATTAAATAAACATCTAAATAACGGAGGTATAACAAAAAACGAAAAATTGAAGCAGTTATTTTCTGTAAATAAACGTTATTCATCCCACGATCGAGAGTTGTGTATAAAATTACAGTTCATTAGAATACTCATTTCTCCGACTTCTCATCTTATCAGCGTAAGATTTCTTGAGCAGCTTTATTTTAACAAAACCAAATTAAATTAATGATCAAACTTGTAAAATGAATGAATATTTTATTCTATTTAAATAAACATTGTCCGTGTGGTGACGGATTAAGAATACATAGTGTTACCACCCCTTTTCATCCCGTGGGTGTAGTAAAAGGCGACTAAGGGAACGAAGTATGCAAGACAACATCGTTACAAAGAGAAGGAAAACTTGAAACAAACCCTTTGTCAACTCGTCTTGCCAGCGTGGTATACCTAGTAGGCTAAAACCTCCTTGCTAAGGAGAGGCCTATGTCCAGCAGTTAACTGTAAAAGGCTGTTGATGATAATGATGATCAAAAATTAATTTGCCAATTTATCAAAAATGTTATTTATGTAAAGTAAAAAGTATATATTACATATAAACTTAATTAACACTGGATCTCGGGCCGACCCTAAATGTCACTGTCAAAATAATTTACAAACGTTCGCGGTCCCTTATATGCGAATATTTTAATAAAGAATAGACATAATAAAAACAATAAAACCCTTTTTATCCGGATATTATACAAAATTGTGATTCTCGCACTACTGCCTATTCATGTTTTACATAATTAAAATTATTCGCATATTTCGTGCTTCTTTTCTTTTTTTTCTAATAATTTATTTAAAGGTTTTTATCCTTTCGAATATGATAACCCCATTGTAACTTTAAACTTACATTTAATCAACAAATGTTACGTTTAGCTCTATAGAAAAATCAGTGTGGGTTTAGACATGTGACAGAGTATCTTCGCTCCATTAGATGTAGGCAAAGACAGAATCATTTGGGGGATTCCTACGTCACATGAGTTTATCCCCAGTGCTTCCATTAGAATTACCCTATCTCTACGGTTCTTGACACATTCCATCAGAACATTGGTAACTGTGTAAGCCTTACACTGTCACAATGAATGTCATGCCTTTTACGTCCCCAAGCATTGTGTGAAAAAACATCTCACTAGGCCGCCATAGTGTTGGCCACCATACTGCATTATCTCCATTTGCTATAAGTATGGTAACCACAACTCTTGGATTCTATTCATGCTTTCCATTAGGCAGAGTAGTCACTTTGGCAGGCTATTAAAATAAAAAAAAATATTCGTCTCCCCCTATCTCACACACATTACAATTTGGAATATCTTGATCTTAATATTGTTTTAACTAAATCTCTATTGAGGTTATATCTTGTAAACCATGGTATGCAAAGTTGTTTAGATTGTATAGACTGAAACCAAATTCCTTTGTCTCTGAATATGTTATTGAAATCACAAATGACAGAGCTTCTAAAATCATTTCCAGTTCCGTTCATATTATAGATAAGTCAGTCTTAACGTTAAAACAAGATTTAAATTTTCTGTCTTTACTTTCTATAAGTCCATTTGTCAGTTGGCAAAGGCCTACTCCAACTTAACACATATGTAGTAAATACGATCTGCAACATAGGTTTTGAATTTTTTGAAACTGTTTTCTCAAGTTGCGTTGATGGAGGTTAGTAGTGCTTATCCCCACGAGGACCAGTCAACTTTGGAGAGAGATGACTACCTTCAAACTACTGACTTGCTACTTTGACAATATTAAACAGCACGTGACTGTTATCATAATTATCTTTAGACGTTCTGTATAACACCAACTCGTTCATTTATTTTAGATACCACCCAATTTAAAAATATGACGTCTTAACAAACAATTTTTCAAAATTCTAAACGTCACATTCCAATCATGGTTCCCAGATGAGTGTTTATCTGCCATTTTTGTTGTAAAACACAGATCAACGACCGCTAATTCGTAGGCATGTAAAACTTGTTTATCTTCCCTACGCCGCAGGATTTTAAGGTATTAGTTTTAATGAACTTGACTAACAGTCTCAAATATAGTAAAAATAAAAAAATAATAAAAAAAAACTTCATTATTTTTAAAGTAGCAGTATTTTCAAAACATTTTCCCTAATCGTATTAAGGTTTATATTGAACATATATATATATACATGCAAATAAAATGCCACTAAAATAAAAAATATTTTACCTAATAAAACAAAATTGATCTTCGAAGTGCTAATCATTTTTTTTTAAATTATAGCCACAGTTACAGCTAACTACATTCTAGAAATTATAAAAAAAAGATGTGTGCGTGTACTAGCGTACACTCGTAAGAAGTGAAACTTCTTTATGATGTTATTTTTCAAAAAAATAATTTAAACCCGTCCGAAGTCGATGCAATCGCCACCTGGATTTCAAAAATGTAACTACTCAAAACGGGCCGCAAAATACATTGCAGACATTTACCAATCCCTACTCCGCTGGAGAAAGTATACTTCGAATCACGCGTGGTAGGGATAAGAAAAAGATGGCGCGTAACGGCAAAATGTGACGCGTAACGAGAAAATGTTACACTTAATTTTTTTCCAACCCTGATAAAGAAGTTTCACTTCAAAAACTACACAGAATTTGGTCTACATAGTCAGGAGTTCCTAAACAGATGGACATCATACTTCTAACATCACCGATACACAGATGAAAACATATGAAAATACCCCTTTTTTCGTTATAGTTTAAAAATGATCTTAAACATTACAAATACATTGATCTAGACAACGTGCAATACGAGATGTCTGCACTCACAGAGTACAGATTGTTCACAAACCGGCCGAACAGGTACTGTAGTACAAAAATGTAACGAACTGAACTGCGTAACAGGTTCACTCTTTACTAACACTACACTACACTACACTATACTACACTAATTTTACACCATCATTGTAGACCGGCCTTTCTTCCGACCGGACGGTTATTGTGGAAATAGGAGCAGACAGAAACAAGGTTAAGATCTTGTTATAACTCGTTGCAGTCCGTAACTTACAAACTTCATGACAGGTGCAAAAGACGTTTTGATATAACTTTGTGTGTAGTACACTCTGTGAGTGCAGATTGTTCACAAACTAGCCAAACAGGTAGTGTAGTACAAAAATGTAACGGACTGAACTGCATAAAAGCTTTACCCTTTACTAATACTACACTACACTACACTATACTACACTACTTTTTACACCGTCTTTGTAGACCGGCCTTTCCCCCGACCGGACGATTATTGTGGAAATAGGAGCAAACGGAAACAAAGTTAAGATCTTGTTATTCCTCGTTGCAGTCGCTAACTTACAAACTTCATTACAAGTGCAAAAGACGTTTTGAATATTACTTTGTGTGAATGGATAAGTCTTCTAATGATTTCGATTTTCTAATCCTTCCAGAAGTCTTATAAATCTCAAGTCTTCTACTTCTTACCATACATTATTACTAGCCATAGAGTAATATATATTAACGACCCGCACCACTACCATTTCTCTGAAACTAATCTGTGTGGATTTTATGACACAGCTTTCATTCAAATTTTACCATTTTTAAGTTAATTTCAGAGACATTACTAAGAAATCGTCATCATCAATAGCCTTCACAGTCCACTTAACGTAAGTAAGTCTTTGCGTAGAAAAGCGATTATGGCTTACTAAACCACATTGGTCAAAATAGTTAGGATGGGGTATGTTTTAAATTTTCTTATATTTGTAGTGGCATTGTCTCGCATAATTTGCTGCCTTAGTAGACTTTTACGGTGCCTGGGGGATATACAGAGGGGTGACTCTCCGTATTCTAAATCTATCATCGCTTACGTCGTGATTTCAGCATCCACTAAGAAATGTTTAGCTATTGAAAGTTTCATAGAGAATGCCAAGCTTTTTATTAATAAAGCTGTAAACCTGACATTGTAATCCAAGGTATATTTGAAATTAATGGGGATCGATCTCGATTAGGGATGCCCCTATTTGTTTGGAAGGTAGTGGGGATGCAAAAACAGGTTCAGTGGTTATTTAGTATTATAGGAAATTAATTAGGTTTACTCAGGCATTTTTCAGGAAGCAGAGTATGCTCTGTTGTGTGTTCTTTTATACGGATTGAATGCCTAACATATTGATTGGCTGTATAGTGAAGGCACGAAAGAATAATATTAAGCAATTAAACTAACTTTTTAATAAATATTTGAATTAAGAATTGAGAGTGTTTCAAATTTTACTACAATTTATATTTGACTTCTCTTCTAATTATCCATTTATTATGAGCATCATCTCTATGTTAGATATTATGATGTATGTTTATTCAAAGGAATATTAACAACAAGAAATATAATACATAGCAGATGAAGATAAAGTGATAATGGACATTTAATTTTAATTGTCTACAACTACTAAGCAAAAAGGAAAATGATAAGAAGGTTCAATGTGGGTGTGAAAAAGTGCTCACATCTGAGACGAAGTCACTCAAACTACACATTCACTTGAAATCTTTTTCTCAGGCCTTTTTTCAAATTAGGGTTCGTTGAGATTTTGGACGTACGTACGTAGATCTTAGTTGGATATGAAAACATTCAAGGTTAGTAAACACGTCCTTTGAGGACGACCACTTGACCTTTTATTAGGCAAACAAAAGTTCATTGCTTACTCAAGACCGGTTAGAAACTTTGTCGCCTCAAAAGAATGGGAATTGTTCCTTTAATGAACCTTCATTCTTAATTAATTATTCATTTACATCACATCACATCAACCTCTTTCAATAGTCCACGGACATAGCCCTCTCCTTAGCAAGGAGGTTGATTGTATAAAAAAATAATAATAATTCAATCTAATACAAGACCAAGTCTTTGCAATTTCATCCATTAATTTTTTATGAACAAAGGGAAATTATATTTAATTAAACTAATGGGAGATACAAATCGTATTGTTTATGAGAGCAACACAATTAACTGAGTGTTGCTACTTCGCTTAATTGATTTTTAATTATCCTGAAATGAATGGTTAAAAATTTGTGTAAATTGATTTCTGATTTATGGCCAACGGGTAAATTGTAGTGAGTCCTTTTTTTTAATTTCATAAGGTGAGCAGATACGAGAGTAAATTTTGGAAGAAAATACAGCTTAAGTTAGTATTTCAATTGCTTTTTTTTACGATATTCTTGCTGTGATGCAACAATAGTTATCCTAGATGTAGCAACAGTGGTACAAGAAAGTTCCATATAATATAATGTACAGCGTTCCATCAGCTGTAACACGTATTATTTATTTACATAATTACATAAAACAATTTAAAAAGTTTGATTTTTTCACTTATTTTTTTATTTTAAGAGCCTGCCAAAGTGACTTTACTCTGTCTAATGAATAGAATCCAAGAGTTGTGGTCACTACATTCATTACGAATGCAGACAACGTAGTATGATAACTCACACTAGGATGACCTTGTGAGATGCTTATTCAAGCCCGGTTTGGGACATAAAATTCATGACAGTCATCGTGGCAGTGTAAGGCTCACACACTTACCACGATAACTGTTGCCCCTGCATCAATGTGGCTCCAGTCTCGCCACCAATGAAACATGACAGCACGTATACTGCCCCTTTAGGGTTGATTTTCTGTGAGAGAGTAGTACAGCCCCGGTTGAGCCGGCCCTTTTGTACTGAAATCAGTGTGGCTCTGCTATCTTGTGATAATAAAACTGTACTAAACTCCCAAGTTTAGCTAATGTACTTTCCAACAGTTAAAAAAATTTTTACAATACAAATTCAATTAGGTACTCATTAAAGAGGATAATTACGCTATAGGTAAAAGTTGGATGTCACAAAGAACCTATCTATCTAAGTATGATTACAAATATCGTATGATCTGACTAAAAATTGTTCAAACAATTTAAAAAATCTCGAGAAATCAAGTTAGAATCTGTAATTAACACAAAATATTATCCTAAGAGTATGTTGTAATCAAAGTGGGGGGACAGCGTTAATTAGTAAATTAGATTATTTAAGGGTAAAAAACTTATAAGGAGACGGATAATTTAATTAACTTACCACGACATGTTTAAGCTTGAAAATACCCTCATTTTAATTTGTACGATGTAAATTAATTTTTGCATTCAAAAGTTTACGTTTAACTTCACCCACCCTTACATAGCCTTCAATGTACATTTTCTAGTCATATTATCTTTTTGGATATTAACCTGAATTGTGGTTAAAACTTGATTAAATATTTATACGTTTTTGGTAAAATACTTTAGATATGGGTACCTCTGAATCTAATCAAATTAAATGTAACGTATGAGCAACTGTTCATGCATCTAATTGCTAGCATATGAAATGACAAACAAAGCGAAGAAGACAGGAAGAGAAAGAAGAGGAACATTGTCCATTTTATTAGCAATCTGGTTTCAATTTTTTTTTAAAACAACTAAAACCATACGGTGTGTCACTCTGTGTCTGGAATGGAAGGGATCCGGTAGCTGCTGTTGTTAAGCCATTCAGGCCCTCTCAGCGTCGCCCTCTCTGACGTGGGCACCATTTAGGGACAAACTCTTATTTTATTTAGGCGACGTAAGGCACTCGCGGACGTCACCTCCTCACGACTGACCACTGTAGCGGATGAAAGGGGAACCTGTCCCGTCCACCCACGGCCAAACTCAGAGTGGTATGAGGAGCTGCTAAGTGCGCCTCCGCCGCCAGGTTCGCCAGCGGCGAATTGGGTCCGAGTGAAAATCATCCTCCCGAGTCTTCTCCGCCATCTCTTTTTGGAAAATGACGTCTTCGTTGAATAATGCAACCATGGTAAAACAGCTGTCGCTACCGGCTTTGGAGCATGTGACGGCCGATAGCGAGAGATCTTCTCCAAAAACTGCAGTTAGGGCTCCACGCTACGCCACCCGGGCGGAACAAACCACCAGCGTATGCCAACGTGTGTCAGCCAAGCAATCTGGTTACCACAGCACAGGCTTTGCCTAATTTGGGATCAGACAGCCATGTGTGAGATGTGTTTATTCATTATTCTTTTATATAAAGCATTCTGAAAATTTCTTTTATAACGATTTGTCTGTTGTGCTTCAAAATAACCACTATCTCTTAATTTAATCTCAACTAAAATTGCCATCTCAACAGATATCATAACTACTTTTCGTAATTTCTCCGTATCCAGGTTATTTTTGCATCTTTATTCATTTTTAACATCTAAGATGATAGACTTTAAGTATAGCTGCGTTATTGTTGAGCATTTAAATCGTATACAACACCATTACTATTAAATTAACTCCAGTACATCAAGATTTATTATATTGGGACGGCAAAAGCGCTCAGATCTTATTTATTGATATACCGATTTCAATTTACTTATCCTATTAGATAGCTGTTTCACGTCAGTTCTATCAGTGGGTAGGTAGATACCATTATAGTTGACAGATTTGTGGATTTATCTGACAATAATACTGATATTGCTTGTTAGATTGGCAGTCGAGTCTAAGTTGCCAATCTGCTTGTATATATTATTTATCTACCGTTTACTGCTCTATCGATTATTGTAAATTGTAGAGTACAGATTTCTCTTAAAACAACGGTGGACTAGTTTTCTTATTAACTTATACACCTCTTGAGGTGCAGTTGTTTTACGGACGGCTGTCTTTTGTTACATGTAAGCATGTGTTTTGCCACTTGCTGTTAATGTCCATGATAGAGTATACTTATCTGTCAGATAACTACAGATTTGGATTTCAAAAGGCTTGAATGGAGACAAATATGTCAGATAATCATAAATATATCAGCAATCTTTAGCTGTTAATATAATATTATGGCAGATGACTATCCGAAACGTTATCAGATCTGGTGAAACTGGCCAATAATTTTTACCTCTATGTTAGTTTATTTTACATTAGTTTTGTTTACATACACTTTATATTAAAAGTATTCCTGATCGCTTCTAATGAAAGTTTTTATGGTAACTATAAACCTTTTCTTTCTGAGTATAATCAGCAAGAATTCCCTGTCATTGATGACTACAAAATAAAATTGTGGACTGATAACCTCTTTTCAGATATTTTAATGTCAATCTACCTTGAGCTGTATGTTAGTTCTAGAACTGGCACTCTCTGTTCCCTCACTCTTACTATTCGATGGAACGGTTATCCGACATGCCCAGAGTTCTGAAACGTCATTATTTTTAAATTCTAAATAACACATTCTTGTCGTGGTTTTCAGAGAAATGTTTACCCGCCATCTTTGTTCTAAGAAAGACCGCTACTTCATAGGCATGCAAAACTGATTTGTCTTCTGTACGGCGATTGATTCTAAGGCATTTGTCTCAATAAACTTAACCTATAGTCTCATATAATGTAGGAAAAAAGAAAGAAATTTAGGAGAAAAATGAAATCCCATTGAAACAAATATTCTTTCTCCTAATAAAAGAGAACTGACAATTTTTATAAAATTAAACTAAAATAAACTTAGTTGAAACTAAAATATAATGGAAAGAACTGCATAATAGGTTTGCTCTATAGCCATGCCATTCTTGGAAACGCCGACCCTCTTTTTTTCTATATTAAGAACCTGCCAAAGTGACTACTCTACCTGCTGGAAAACAAGTATAGAATCCAAGAGTTGTAGTCACCATACTCATTACAAATGCAGACAATGCAGTACGATGACCTACACAATGGCGGCCTAGTGAGACGCTTTTTCACCCCTCGCTTGGGGATATGAAAGACGTGACAGTCATCGTGGCAGTGTAAGGCTACCCTGCATCAATGGGCCTCTGGTATGACACTCATCAACGAAACACAACAGCTCGGATGCTGTCACTTTAGGTTGGTCTTCTATGGGAAGGTAATACTGTATATCGAGCCTACCCGTGACTACTTATCGTTCTACATATAATATCGTTCGGACTGTCTTCCGAACGGACTGTCTTCCGAACGATATTATACTATTAGGGGAGAACCGAAATAAAATAAAATCTTATTGTTATTTCTTCTCATAGTAACATAAAAAGTCCGTAACAGCCACTCTAAATTTAGGTGTTTGTGTATCGATAACGCTTTGAAAAAATTCTGATTTATTTACTCGTAAGAGTCTTATAAATCTCAAGTCTTCTACTACCAACTATAAAGCTGGGAACTAACTTCAGACCAATAAATATTTACGTACTGCTCTATTCCTATTGTTCTGAAACTAACTTATTTACATTTTTATGTTGATTCGAGAAACATTACTAACAAATCCTCATCAGCCATAGCCTTTTATAGTCCACTGATGAACATTGGCCCTTCGATAGAATACTTTGACAGGTAGTAGAGCCACGCTGATTTCAGCATGAATGGGCCTTCTCGACCGGGGCGGTACTACCCTCCCACAGAAGATCAACCTAAAGCGATAACATCCGTGCTGTCGTGTTTCGTTGGTGAGTGCGAGACCAGAGGCCCTTTGATGCTGGGGTGACAGTTGTCGTACAAAGTGCGTGCAATACAATGCTGCGATGACTGTCATGCCTTTTACGTCCCCAAGTGAGGCGTAAAAAAGCATCTTAATAGGTCGCCATAGTGTGGGTCACCATACTACATAGTTAGCATTCACAATGTCTATAGTGACTACAACTTTTAGATTCTATTCATGCTTTCCATCAGGCAGAGTAGAGTCACTTTGGCAGGCACTCAAATTGAAAAAACAGAAGAAAAAGATGAAGGTTTTGACCTACACGGGCCAGACTGGTTCGTATAAGGTTTATTTCAATTTTTTTCATTTTTGCAATGTTGTTGTCTTGCATAGCTCCCTTAGTCGACTTTTACAATACCCATTAAATGTACACTCGTATCACACGGACTGACTTAGCAAGAAATATTTCATCACAAAGGCCGGAATTGAAACTGTATAAGAAGCAGAAAAGATAGTTTTCGAAACAATTGCGTATCAAGTTACATTCTCATTGAAGGATCTATGGAATATGCTAAACCTCGTATTTGGATAACAGTAAAATATTTACCAACCCGACGTTGTAATCCGATGAACGTTTGAGTTAAATGGGGATGGATGACGGTTAGGGGCGCCCCTATTTGTTAGAATGTGGTAGTAATGCAAATAGAGGTTCAGCGGTTATTTAGTATTATAGAAAATTTATTTTCGCACATGAGTTAAAAGTTTCTAATAAATTTGTAATCGCTCTGAAAGCAGTACCTTTTTTTAGCATGAAGAAGATAGTACTATCTCCTGGCCGCCGCCCTTAATTATGTGTTCGCAAGTTTTATTTATTTAATAATTATTATGAACTTGAAGTTGTTCGGTAGTATAGGGAGGGTTCCTATATATTCTCTCAAAATATATCGGTATATATTTTTGAACATTGAGGACAAAGAATATCATTTACATATGAAGAGGAAGTATCATTAGACAGGACACTAAATCTAAATCTTCTATACATTTCAAATTATTTCTTCTGGCTCACTGTCTTGGGGTACACAGTACCTTGCGGTCACAGATTTGTAATTTTGGATGGCAACGATTTTTAAGTATGTAACTATTATATATATGTTATATAAATAAGTATGTATCTATTATAAAAAGATTTTTTTGGAAATTACACCCACAGAGGATAAAATAATGGCAGTGCGGCGTGCTACGAAGTACGTGCTCTTTTGCGGGCAGAAAAGGGGTCATCTACAGGCCGTAGATAGATGACCTGAGGTACGTCGGGTTTTCAGAGATTTCCTTTCTAGGATACACCTGGTTCCCCGGCTGTTCGTACCTGAGACGGCGTGCGGTTTTTGTTCGGTTCGAGTCGTAAACACCAGTAAGTGATATCCAGAGGGATGAGCGCACAGTTAAAAAAAAGGAAAAGGGTTAAAATAAAAACACACGGTTATCCGTACCGTCAGTTACCATTCATTGTTAATAAAAAATTGTTAAAAAAAAAGGAGTCGGCAATAAAACGCAATTGCGAAGCTTAAAAGTGATTATGTCAAAAACGAAGCCACTCGAATTATATAAGGAAGTCTTAATCACCAAACCTTTTTACCAGACCTTTTTGCAAATTGGGCTACTCTGAGATTTCGGATGCACATTAGATCTGAGCAGTAAACACATCCTTTAAGGACGTCCACTTAACTTGTTACTTTACTTTTAACTCAAAGCCAGTTAAGTACACATACTTTTGATTGATTAAAATTGTGAAACAAAATTTTAAATTTTCCTTGCTTTAAGGTGGTCAATAATACCGATTTTTTTTCGTTACTTAATTAAAACAGCTATGAAATTGTGACTTTTTTTGGCTGTTGGCGGATCGGCAAAATCTCTTTGAATCTTCGGTTCTTAGGTAACGTAGGAGCCAGAAGTATGTAACATTTCTACTTAAGGCCCAAACCAAATCATATTAGTTCCTCCCCGAATTGACGCCATGCCTTATCAGGCTAGAAAGAATACTTGCCATCTCAATCCTGGTGTGGTAGTTAGATTGCTTTCTGCAATCAGGCTGCTATCAGATCCCCTTTCGCAGTAATCAATCTGCCACTACAGGTCCCCATTTTCTGATGGCTCGACGTCCTGTCGACGGTCGATACCGCCGCCAACGTCTTCTTCGCTCATTTGCTCAGGATCAGCCCTCTCCTGATCCCGATCATCGGTCACATTCTAACAGCTTCGCAGAAAGCGACCACTGCACTCCATTCCTCTTCTTGTCAGCATGTCAGCAAGTCTGGTCTTAAATCCTCACGTTCACTGCCGCCAAGATATGAAAAGGTGGGTAACGGGCCAGGACTGTATAAAACTATTGTTATATGGTCACCAAATATACTTTTCTGTTGTAATATAAAATTAAATTGAATTTCTTTGGAATATTCACTGCTAGAGTTAGATTTGAATTTTGGTAGTTTTGATTTACAAAACAAGAGCCTAAACAAATACATTCTAGAAGTAACCCATATATTTTATAAGTACTGACAGTTTTTCTAAATAATTTATTTACAAATTCAGATCACATTTCAACGAAACACGGTTAGTTGTCGTCCATTTTCCAATCGTATTTTTTTATATATTGGTAGGCACGATCTAAAAATATATAATAATAAAAAATACATCACTTTAAAGTTGTCAGTATGTAAGATGTCTCATATTATAGTGACTTATCTGATTTCAGACGTTTAGAATATATAAAAGAAAGATAAATGACTTAGTGAGTGTTTCTGTCAACTTGAAATAAGTCGAGTCCAACGTTGTCAGAATACGAAATGTCTTTTGACAGGTCTAAAGTCAATATTAACGATGTTTCGTTCAGGTTAAAGGGTTTCTAAGTACATATTTGACAATCATTTTTCTTGTTTAGTAATAATGAATACTTAAGAAAAAGAACTGATCTTTTTTGTGTTTGTCTGTTATTCTACAGAGCATTTGGACGATAGTGCCAATGTTACCTTTGTTATCAGAAAAGAAAGAAAGAAAAGAAAAAGAAAAATTTTAGCACCATTCATACTCAAACATAATATAAAAACAAAATAAAATGATAATTTTTAAAAAAATACATTTTTAAAAAGCATTATATATGAAATTAAAACATCATGAGAATGATGATATTTGCTATTGCTAGTAAAATTTTTCTGTCTGCGCTTTTGGTAACATTTCCCTGCCATCATGTATTTCATAATATTCATCAGCCTATCGCCGTTTACTGCTGAACGGAGACCTCTCCAAGAAGTGTCAACTAGCATTTTCCTCAAGTCATCGGTACATCTAGTTTATTATCCATCAGTATTTATTAAGCTGTGTAATAACATCACTACCACTTTATGGACTAGTATAATTTAATCCAAGATCAACTAAAATTGTCTAAGCAATGCTAATCTTACTATTTCAGAAACAAAAGGAAATAATATTTCAACGAACTAATTGAAGATACAAATTGTAATATTTATGAGAGCAACACAATTAACTGAGTGTTGCTGCTTCGCTTAATTGATTTTTAATCATCCTGAAATGGATGGTTAAAATTTGTGTAAATTAATTTCTGATTTATAGCTCACGAGTAAATTGCTTGGAGTCTTGTTCATTCTTTGTTTAATTTACTATTATTAATTAAATATTATAGAGATGTGCAGGCTTCAGCATGAATTTTGAAAGACAATACAGTCCGAGTACTTAGTTGATATTTTTTTGATATTAGCGCTATGTGATGCCACAACAGTTATCCTAGATGTTGGAACAGGAGTAAAAAAAAAATCCATTTCATGAATAACGTAAAGTAGTTCTATAACCGTGACTATATTAGTCACGGTTACATAAAACATTTAAATTAGTATCCATTAGAACTATACCAAACTCCCAAGATTAGCGTATATACTCTCCAACAGTTGATAGATGTTTCACGTTACACATTGTAGCCACTCAACAGACATAACCAAGTTGACTACAAACATAAACATTAACATCATCAACAGCCTTTTACAGTCTCGTAGGCCTCTCCTTAGCAAGGAGGTTTTGGCCTACTATACCACGCTGGCCAGACGGGTTGGAATAGTGTTTATTTCAAGTATTCCTTCTCTTTGTAATGATATTTTCCTGAATATTTTCTACCCTTAGACACCTCTTACGACACCCACGGGATGAATAGAGATGGTAACACTACATTTGACATTGTTAGAAAAATAATCTGATGTATGGAAATTACATCATCACAACTTTAAGTCGCTTGGTCAAAACAAATAACAGAAAGAAATAGATGCAACAGCGATTGTAGAAAAAAATTCGACGTGAAACTCTTACGTCTTGGCTAGTAGCTGTGTAGAGGATGCCAATGCATTAGATAAAAATGTATTGTCACGAAAACTGGGTTATCGGTTGACACAAACACAGGATTTTGATAAGGCTAATATAATGCCAATTATGCAGAAATTACGATAGTTCCGAAGTCAGTATGGATCATGTTTTGCTAATATAACATCACGGACCGTCAGTGCAAAATGAAAATGATTTTATCATCATCATCATCATCATCATCGACAGGCTTTAACAGTATACTGCTGGATATAGATTTCCTCTGGTTATGATCTACTATGCTACGCTGGCTGTGTGTATTGTTCTGTGTGTGTGTGTTGGTACAGGGTTTGTTCCAAGTTTTCCTCCGCTTAGCTTCCTGCGTTTATCATTCTTTCCAATGTATTATTAGTTTATTTTCTACACATTAGTCTACACAAATACAGTAACATCATCGTTGCACAACATTGTACGAGTTATATAAACTGGAAGCAAACGCCACTACAAACAAACGAACCAGTCTAGAAAAATAACATTATTATTTCATTTTCCAATAACAAGCGTATTCAACGAGTATGTAGATGCTCGGAGCTCACCTCAATTCTATTTAGAATAACATAAATACCGGCGGCAGCATCCGCCATATTGTATTAATTTGTATGTGGTGTACGTTTGCGAATAAATATTTTCAGCTCACGTTTTTGGAGTCCTCCAGGGAAGTATACTGGGACCTATCATTTTTCTATGCTATGCTAAGCTATAATTTCAACAAAATAAAACACCCATAGAATGGTAACTAATGATCAATACCTACTCAAAAAATAACACTTTAAGGCAGATTGTAAACACTAAAAAAACCCACGGCAGTAGTCTATCTACAATTGAGAATACGAAATAAATTAAAACATATTAAATATATTATTATAAACTAATAAATACTAAGTTACTAAGTATTCTAAGTTTATATATTTAAAAGGAATTTATAAGAGCTATTGTGTCCTCCTCTACCGTTGATTGATCTACCGATTAATGTGTAGAGTCTATACAATAATCGATAGATCAGTCAACGGCGGATAAATGTATTGACAGCCTAGACAGATAATCTTATAAGTAATATCAGTATTATTGTCAGATAAATCCACAAATCTGTCGACTATAATAGATCTACTTTATTACCAATGCAACCGATCGTCAAACAGCTACTTAATGAGGTAAGTAAACTGAATCTAATATATCAATAAATAAAATGCCAGTGTTTACCGTCCTAATGTAATCGGTTTTCAATAAACTGTAGTAGATTTAATTATAATAGTGTTGGAAAAATAAAAAGCAGCATAAGTAACATTTAAAAAAAATTGTCTTTTGAAAGAGTTTACAAAAACGTAGAAATATTTCGAATATTGCAGGAAGTATGAAAAATATTTACGATGTCTCTTGATTGCCAACTTCAGTTAAGATATAATTAAGAGATAATGGTAGATGTGGAGCAAAAAAGATGCATCGTCGTACAATAAATTTTAATACGCTTCATTTAAATAATGTTTCTCTTCTCGCTCTCTTTCTTCGCTTTGTCTGTTATTTCATGCGTTTACAATCAGAAGTGTATGAACGATTGTTTACACTTTAGGTATGTTTTAATCAGGTTAGATTGAAATTTAACCATGCCTAAGTATTTTGACAAAAATAAATAAACAATTTAACATATTCTTACCACAATTCTGTTAAATAAATAGTAATATACCTAAAAAATTTAAATTGATGGGTATTAAGCCAAACATAAACTTTTGTTTGCAAAAATTAATTTACATCGTTCAAATTAAAATGAAGGAATTTTCACGCTTAAACATGGTAAATTAATTAAATTACCCGTCTCTTTACAAATCACTCGCGACGCTGTGAGCAAATCTTTTTATCCTCCAATGTATTAAACTTTTAACCGCTCCAGAATCTAATTTAGTAATTAACACTGTCCAATTTGGTTACAATATACTTTTAGGGTAATAATTTGTGTTAATCACAAATTCCAACTTGATTTCTTGAGAAATTTTTAAAAGTTTTATAAAATATGCAATATCCAGTCAGAAAAAAACGTTCAATATTTGTAATCATACCTAGAATATTTGTAATCATACCTAGACAGATATGATTACAAATATTGACAGTAGGTATACAAGAGTAAATTAAAACAAAATATAACATTTAAGTAAATTTACAGCATTTTTCGAGATAAATTCTTGCAAATTTTACCTACATCTAACATACTTCATTTCACTTGCCCTCTCAAATTACTTTGTAAACAATTATAATTAGTGTAGGTACTGAGTACAGAACTTTGTACATAATTATTTGTTAATGTAATTACAACAGCAATTATTGGCTACAGTTACGGCAATGCGATGGTGAAAGTGCTCCAAATTACGTGTAACCCGACAAAATCAAGAATCGAATTTTACTTTAGTAACAGTGCAGTACTGGTTAACTTTCTAATTCGCTAGCTTTGCAGCTGTATTATAAAGTAATCGTAATATTCGTAAAGTAAGATATCAACTCCGACAGCCGTGATCGTCTAGTGGTTAGGACCCTACGTTGTGGCCGTAGTAACCCAGGTTCGAATCCTGGTCACGGCAGTGTACGCACTGTCGCGGCGGAGCTTTAATTTTGACATTTAAGTAAGATTTTGGATACAAAAAATAGTTAGCTACTGAGAAGATTAACAAAGATATATCTAAATTTTTTGCTTTAGATATACTTACTTAAATACATATTTCAGATGCAGAGTGAGGAAGGCTAGCTATCATAGACTTACTTACGCACATATACGCTGGATTGACTAAAGTGCCAGTATCGCCTCACAAATAAAAACGGTTTCAAGCAATTCTTATATACTATTTTACAGACAAAGTTACCGAGGAGTAACGTGCTTAACATCTATTACTTACTATAAGATAACCCTGAACAAACTTGCGCTTATATCATTAAAAGTAAAATACAAAACATTACACTGTAACCTATTAATAATCTCTCTAAAATTCTGAATTTATACTCAATACTATATTGCACATCATATCGTTATAGAGATGTTATGTTTTCTCAATACGTATGGATCCCGTTGGGCACGGCAGAGTAGGAGACAGGATGAAGTGTTTGTGCCAAAATATCTTATCGCTAATATACATATATCCATTTACATTTATGTACACTCATATTTATATATTATATACATATTAATACATATATGCGTGTTACATAAATGTAATATAATTAATTTTAGGATTATTTTTCTTTAATAGGATATTTTACTCTATTTATTATACTATGTGGTTATCAATTGCTAGTTTTTTATCATTATAGTGTGTAATATGCTTAATTGATTAGTAGTGTCTTTAATATTTTAAGAACCTTACAAGGATCACAGGATTACAAGAAACAAGAATCTATCTTACAAGGCTTTTTCTTCCATTTCCATCCCTTTGTCTGCAAGAAAATGTTGTTAATGATATTTGTGTTCCATAATTATGACGTGACTCTATATTTATTACAAAAGAAGCGGGAAATTATGTGGGTAGCTTTCGGAGGACAAGCATCTTTTATTAACACTGGGCTATTCAATAACTTGGGTGGCCGCGCACGTTTAGGGGATGGACATAACTTATTGTGCTATTGGTATTGGAGCTGTATACGAAAGACAATTTACTACAAATATATGCATCATATAAAATATTTTCATGTATGGATCTTAGTATTTCGCGAGTGTGGTAAATATCGAGATATTCACAAAACAATACGGCTGTGTAGTGTTTTATGATAGTTTAATATTTATTGCATTGAATTTTTGTTCTAATATGTACCTTTTTTGTACTACTATTGCAGTTGAACTAACTTTGAAATTAAATGATGAACAAATTGAGATATATCTGATGTGTTAGATTTTTGTTAACAACATTAGGTCGTTATATTAACTTTTCAACACAAAACCACAGCAAATCTGGTCGAAACTTCGGGTAAATCAGAAAGAGGTGGGGGCAATATCTATACGCGTGTTTCAGCACAAATAGGTCACTCGACCAGAGTGATACCATGGCCTGACCAGAACCAGTATTAAACGATTCTTTGACACTTTTGCCAGACATTGAAGTTACCGGAGTCCAAAATCTCCTCTATTTTTAGGAGGAGAGACCCAAAACGCGGCAAGAGACTTGTAAGGTTTGAGTTATAGATGTTTATGAGCGGCGGTAATCACATAATATTATGTGATCCGTCTGTGTTTTTGTTCTATAAGCCAGAAAAATATTTTGTCAAAATTGAATTATTACAAACGATTCGTATTTGTTTGTTATTTCAATTTTATTATATATACTGGATATTTGAGTGAGGCAAGCTAATTTGATGGAGTGGCAATAAAAAGGTAGAATTGTCCAAACTTGTTTTGCGCAATTTTTATTACAAATCTCATGAATAAATTAACAAGAGCGGTCTCCTCGTAAAATTGACAGGGGAACTTATTAAAACAATTTGTCCGGCATGTTATGAACATTTTAACTTTTATAAACTGAATAAATTTATAAATACGCCTGACCTCTTGAATTTTTCCATCTAATATATAAGTAAGATGTATGTACTAGTATTTAATACACACGTTTTTTTTTCCATATTAAAAGCCTGCCAAAGTGACTCTACTCTGCCTGATGGAAAGCATGAATTGAATCCAAGAGTTGTGGTCACCATACTCATTACAAATGCAGACAATGCAGTATGGTGACCCACACTATGGCGGCCTTGTGAGATACTTTTTCACACCCCACTTGGGGACGTAAAAGGCATGACAGTCATCGTGACAGTGTAAAGCTTACACAGTTATCACGATAACTGTCACCCCTGCATCAATGGGCCTCCGGTCTCACACTCACCAACGAAACACGACAACACGGATGCTGTCGCTTGCTTCTAGAGTCCCACCTGCCGTACCCCATGACTGTACGGTATATTCCAGTGATCAGAGTCACCCTTAGGGCAAGATGCTATCGCACTTCTTACTATTTTCACAGTATATCGAGTGTGCGTACATCTATGATTCTAAAACGGCGACTTATAAGGCCAGTACGTGTTGTCCTATAGAGGAAGGGAAAAGTAGTTGGAACAGTTCATCAGAACAGTGAATGAAAAAGTCGATAGAGGACCGCCATAAAAACGACATCTCTTCGCAACTGCAGAGGCTCAAGAGATTCAGTGGCTTTGGTATTATCGATAATAATAATGCTAAAGAGATATTGAATTTACAAACTTCTGAGATTCAGCTTTCAAAATGTTTACTATACAAGTGGACATATGTCATATGTCAATCTTCGATTGTCGATCTTGAGATCGATTCCTGTAGCGAATTTTTCTGATGATAAAAATGCTTAATAATAGCCACGAGGTTGAAAATTGGGGTCTTAACTCCCGTGCTTCGGAGAGCACGTGAAGCCATCAGCCTGATCCCTTCCTGGTCATGTGGGAATGAAGTCCCATTGGATTGTGAGAGTGAGGGGATTAACCGTGGGAGAGACATGCTTCACCTCATATGGGCTGGCTCTAAATTTGGGATTAATGTTCTCTCAAAGCATTAAAAAAGCGGTTACAGAGTATATTCCCATGAGGTGATTCATAAGCATATTTGCCCCTTACATCATAAAAAGAGCCAGTTTTCCTATTACTTGGGTGGGAACATTTAAAGCCTAGCAAAGTGCTAATATACCTATGTTAAAAAAAAACTATTTTATCTATTTATTAACATACTTTTATTAACTTCCCTTGTATGTTCGTTTTGTAATCGTGTTTCTTTAAACTATATTTGTTATTTGAAACATGTTCATCTAAGTCACCTCTCGTCATCTATCACCTTTATATCTAAACACACCAACAGAATTAATCGATACAACTAAAATTACAAGAGTTAGAAACTTGATTAGTCCATTTCACGCCTCAGCAAAGCGGAAGGCAGAAAATTAAAGATAAACAAAAACCTGTAAATGTGAAAATATCAGCCTACTCAATTCATTCCACAGCCAATAGAAATGTAAATGAGATTATTTCACACTCAAGTTTAGTAGCATTTCATTTACCACGCCACAACATGGCATTCTAAAGTCCCTTTGAGACGTTATCCGTCGTTCAAATTCGTATTTATGCGAATAGGTTATCGATAAAACCCTACGATTACGATCTCGGCTAGCCTCTAGCTAGCTCCCTATAGACCAAAACATAAAACGCATTTTAGTCGGTAATATAATCACATTGCACACGTCTAGACGACGATATTGAATTCTTTGAACATCACTTTTTTTTGTTGTTTGTGCAATGTTACAATTTTAGGACTTTCATTCGGATGTTAATGTGAGTCGATGAAATCAAGCTTACATAGATAAATCTCGAGAGAATTAAAATATATATGTATATACATGAATTAATTTAATTAATTAATGTAAATATATTTTAACATAAATATGAACTAAATATTATGTATTTTTAAAATGTTTTAATTCTCCCGTAAATATTTTAATTCTCTTGAAATTTATCTATGTAAACAAGATTTCATCGACTCACATCAACATCCGAATGAAAGTTCTAAAATTGTAACATTGCACAAAAGAATTGTTTGTTAAAAAGAATTAAAAAACATATCTTTAAATCTTTTCGTTTGTGTAAATTTAAATAAAAAATAAGTAAATTTTTATCAGATTAGAATGAGTTGTTAAAAAATGTATAATTTGTAGTTACAGCTGATAACAGTGAAATAGTTTACCACTTTGTATTTCATTAGTTTTCTATCTTAAGAAGTATTTTTGCTTAAAAACTGAATAGGACTAAACAAAAAATGTGCTCTCCCAAAAAATAATAATAACTGACAGAGTTATAAAGTAATAAACATACACAATGATAAAAGATCCCCTTCTTCTTTGAAGTCAGTTACAAATAAAAAGATTATATTCATGCAAAACCAAATGAAACTTACTTATATACACAGAGCTATCGACCATCCTACATTGCGGGCGTCGGGGTCGAGAGCTTCTCTGGTTTTTTTATTGTACTCATCTACATGAGTGCTATCGACTTATAGACTTACTATATACTCATTTGTATGTCTTATTACATTTAATAAACTTGATTTTTTTCATTTGATAATAAGTGATAACGTATTTTTTTATTTAAATCTTATGCACTTGCAAAACACAGCCGGCCTATATAATACGTAAGCCAACATTAGATATATTTTTTTTATATGTTGAAAATCTGCCAAGGTGACTTTACACTGCCTGATAGAAAGCATTAATAGAATCTAAGAGTTATGTTCACCATATTCATTGCAAATGCAAACTATGCAGCATGTTTACCAACACAATGGTGGCCTAGTAAGATACTTTTTCACGCCCCGCTCGTTGACGTAAAAGGCGATTTGACGATGACGATTGTAATCATCGTGGCAGTGTACGGCTCACACAGTTACCACGATAACTGTCACCCCTGCATCAATGGGCTTCTGATCTAACAATCACAAACTAAACACGCCAGTACGGATGCTGTCGCTTTTAATTTGATCTTCTGTGAGAAGGTAGTACTGCCCAATCGACCCGACCCGTTTGTGCTGAAATCAGCGCGGCTCTACTACCTCTTACGGCAAGTTAATTCTGCCAAGTATCTGAAACATGACTAAATATATAGTTAACTAACTTTTACTTTACATTTATATAATATGTACGATTACTGTTTAATTATCTGGATTTTTCACGCCACAAGACATTACTTGTACTTAAAGTGAGTAACGATCTTAAAATACACTGTTTAAACATATTAAATGTATAATTACATCAGGTTTCTATACCCATCTACAACAGTTGCAAACTCAACTTACTACTTCCAACTTCCAATATTAAGTTGCAACCAATGCATGTCCAACTTTATTAATTTTGAAGCATTTTGCTCCAAGTTCCACAATGCTAGATTGTATTAAGAAAGCTTTTAGTAACTTCAGATCTTTGATGACGTTTGCGTTTGGGAACACAAGTTACGGGCTTATATATAAAATGGTGCTTTTATTAGAATAGAACCGCTTATTGAACATAGAAGTAATATAGCCACCCTATATTACCACGAATATGCCACGAATTAGCTTACATTTGAGAAAATCATGTGAATAATCATTTGATATAGTATAAGAAATGTTTACTTACAGAACAGCTAATTAGTTAGACTTTATTTTTTAAAATTATATCGTCTTAGTTAGTGTTAGTGTTAGTGGCCACCGTTTCGACGTTTGCCCTCTTTTAAGCGAGCACCGAAATTTTCGAATACTCGTCGGCAAAGAGACCACGAGATTGCCAACACTTTTCGCTGATTTTTTCTTCTAGTTGACGAAGTGTATTTAGTTTATTGATGTAGACACGATTCCTCAAATAAACCCATAAAAAGAAGTCTGCTGGGGATAGATCTCCACTTTTGGGTGGACATAGAATGCCACTTCGTCTGGAAATCAGCTTTTACGGAAACATGTCTTCGACCACCGGCAGGGACTCATTGAATGTGTGACAAGTGGCTCCGTCTTGTTGAAACCATGTGTTACAATTGTAGCCAATAGCCAATTCTAGTATCATCGGTCCCAAGAACTCCCGTAACCTGTTTGTACGGGATGTTAGATTCAAGTGTTAACGAATTTTTGGCCCACCCTATATTTCTTTAGGACATCTGACATATTTTTATATTTCTAATAACACTTATATTGTAAATACATGAAACAAATGGTCATACTGATTACACAATCATATATCGTTGCTGGAAATTGGATCAATATTTGGCTATACCATTAAAATGCTATTTTAAATGTTAATATAAACTAAAGTGCTTCAGATACAGACGTCATAAGCAGAACAATAACTTTAAATTAAATACGATTGTATTAATTCTCTTATCTCTTTCTTATATCGTAAGTAATTTAGAGTAAAAACTCTCTTTTGAGACGACGGACGATTACGACAATAGAACTGTAGCAATTACCTTTGTATTTCTGAAACTGATGTTTCGATATTGGCCAAACGTTGTGTGTCAAAAGAATTGTTATACGCGCAGTTTATTCAGAAATTTAGTATAAAATAATATCTAGAAAATTAGTAACCGTGGGAGAGATATATATCGACAGAAATGGGATATCTCGACCAGAATGATATCATGGCCTCACTGAAAGTCTGTGCTAAGCAAATTCGTCATTACTTCTCACCAAGTGAGTGAAATTTTCCGAATTCACTCCTGTTGATTGCCTCGGCAGCGCAGTGGCAGCCTATGCGACTGCTGTGCTTGACGTCTTAGATTAGACTCCTAAGCCAGATCAAATATTTGTGTGATATACCAATATTTGTTTCGGAGTTTTAGTGTTTTCTAAGAATATATGTATGTATTTGTAACAAAAAAAATATGCGTTTTTATTAGTTGTCTTGCACCCATAGTACAAGCTCTGCTTAGTTTGAGACTAGATGGCGTTGTGTGAATGTGGTAGAACATTGTTACTATTATTCTGAGGAGAAAGACTGAAATGACGGCAACATACCAGCGACTTTTGAGTTGTTGGTGTACATGAAGTGATGTCCGCAGAGAGCATTGCGGCCGATGCGTAAGAGACATAAAGTTTAAAACAAATAAATCATTTGGCCCACAATCAGTTGACCCGTCTGTCTCATTGTTCCCTATGTCATAAAGGGTCTAGGTGATAACTTAAAAGTTATCGACACATGATACCCACTGTGGTAAAAGTGCAACCTTCAGAATTGTGACACTGCAGATGCTTTTAAAATATCATTTAAAAAGGTTATAGCATTTGTTTTTCCTTGTTACAGATGTTGAAGATGCAGCGTGATGAACAGTAATATCAGTGACGCTTCCGACACGGGTGGGGAGGTGGAGGACGGGACATATGCGCACGCGCTTGCCACGCTTGTCGTTCTTTATATAATAGTGTCCGTCATCGGAATTATTGGTAAGAATGTGTTTCTTTTCACTTCAATTCGCTTTACTCTAATTCACTTCTCTTCAATTCGCTTCACTCCAGTTCCTCTGACTTGCCTTCTTCTTGGAAATGTTATCAATCAAATTAATTAGTGTTATGTATTATGTAATTAAAAATAATATGAAATAAACAGGTAATGTGAGCTTAATGGCCGCGCTGGCGTCGGGCGGTGCATCACGCTTGCGTACACCCCAGATGCTGAGCGTATGCGCCGCTGATTTCCTCGTCTGCGCAGCGAGCGCCCCACTGGCGGCTACACGCGCAGCCAGAATAGATGAGCTTCCTTGTCATGTCACTTTTTATATAGAGGTAAGTATTGATAAATATTAATTCAGTATTTTTAAAATAGGTTAAATAACTAGTTTTTTACAATGTAGTATCTACATCAGAGTAAGTGTAGTTTATTCTAGAGATGGAACGTTCGTGAGATTACATAGAATCAATCGGGTAAAGTTAATGTATCCAGCGTAGACTATAAAAGACACAAAAATAAACTCTTATTACATAGGCCAGAGGTAGTGGATTCGATACCGACCCAGGGCAAAGGATTGGTTCAGGATCAGAGCACGATAATTTCGTGTATTTAGAAATATTTAAATATGTTTAGTTGCAGCAGTTTGATTACCACAGCACTAATTCTATCTAGTTTTACGATTAGACTGCCGTAGAATGTGTGAAGTTATTGTATTATATTAATCTCATATTCATCCTATGGGTGTCGTAAGATGTGACTAAAGGAAAAAACTATTCAAGAAAATATCGCTACATAGAGAGAAGGAAAACTTGAAACCGAATATTCCAATCCGTCTCGCCAGCAAGGTATTGTAGGCCAAAACCTCCTTGCTAAGGAGACGCCTATGTCCAGCAGTGGACTGTTAAAGACTGTAGATAATACACAAGATTTTAGCGTATTAGTTATTAACCTTATCTTATTCCCCATGACGATTTTGACAAGGTTTTTTCATACTGTATTATTGTTCACATTCTATTTCATTTCAAATTATATTCTACTATCACTTCTAGGCAATAATATTTTCGCTCCCTTGCAGTCATTTCCTGTGGCAGCGAGCACGCTGTCTTTAGTAGCCATCGCCGCCGATCGCTGTGGTGCTGTTCGACGTGGCGGCACTTCGCTCTGTGCCCGACCGCACTTAGCCGTCGTCGCAGTCTGGATTATCGCGTTATCACTCGGTATGTTTTTTAAAAATGTATTAAAAATATATATCCCTAACTGGTCTACCAAAACATTTTTAAGATTTCTTTATATTTATAGTTCGTTAGTTACACTTTAAAAAAAGTAACTATTGTGTTATCTGGTAATCGGCTGCCTCGGTGGCACAGTGGTTTCTGTTGTATAAATTACGTATTTATTATTATTTTTCATGAAATAACTTCCTTTTAATAACTGTCTCGGTATCGCAACGGTAGCGTATGCGATTGCTGCGCTAGAGATCTGCAAATATTTGCCTCGAAGTTTTGCTGTTTTCTATGTATAATATGTATGTAAGAATATATGTATTTATACCAATTGTCTAGTATCTGTAGTAAAAGCTCTGCTTAGTTTGGGACTGGATGGCATTGTGTCAAATGCCGAAATATTAAAAAAAATGTAATTAAAAAAGCAAGATAAATAATTAAATCACATTTTTTCTGTTTAGTGCATGGCTTATTTGTTATTAACATTTGTTATACTTAACTCAAGCAGTCACTTATTTTAATTCAGGTTTTATGATGAAATCAAAATCTTTATTGCTAAATGTACGTGATGATTCAGAGTTATATCTAATAACCATTAAACAGGAGACTGAACCATACACTTCTATCTACTATGCAACTTTTAAAGTTGTTTATAAGGACTTACAAACGTAAATTCATTTTTATTTGCTTACTTTGTCAATATCAGCTCGTCCCCGCCTTAAAACGCCGGTCAATAGCATAAAACTTTCTGCATGTTAAAGCCAAAGTACCTTTGGCATGTCGGCACTTTGTTACAGCAATCAGAAAGCAAAGTTCATAGATTACCGTTTAAAATTCAAGTTTTATTTTCATATCTGTTCAACAGACTACATATTCTACTATATAAAGTGCAGAAAAACATTTTCTATTAAGCATTTTGGCGAGCACGGATAAGCACGGATAAGTACGGATAAGTGCAATAGCACTTAATGCACGTAAATTAGACGGATGTGATTGCACGGATAGCCTAGTGGTTTAAGTGGTCGCCACGCCACTCTCTATTACGCTGAGTGTTGTGGGTTCAAACCCCACATGGGACAACACGTTGTGTGATCCACAAATTGTTGTTCTAAATCTGGGTGTTCTTTGTGTCGGTTTCTTGTGTGTTTGTAAAGTTTCTCGGTACACAGGATTTACTCCTAATGTGATCTATGTACTTAAAAGAAAAAAAAAAAAAATGTAAATACGTTAACTGCTACACGAACGAAGCAGTTATACTCGTATATGGATATGTATGTATAGTATGTATAAATCTGTACTATGTAGTGTATATTTTAATTGATTGTTCATGTAACTTATGTGCGCCTACCTCACACGATTTCTATACTATCCGAAGGTTATCTAGAAGATAATACCCTGGCCATTATGTCCGTCGGGCTTACAAGAGTACACAAAGTTACCAATTCCTTGCAATTTCGTGATAAATTTTTTTACGGCTTAGTTTTATAACTGTTATTTGAATTTCATGAATGAACGAAAGTAGATTTGTCTTTACGATTTCATTCATTTACATTCCCTTTTTATATTACCCTACGGAGTCATTACTATGATGAAATAGGGCAGTCGGCTATATTTAACGACATCAATATTAGATAAACGAATAAGATGCGGTGGGTTTAATGCAGAATAAATTCTTAAATAGGTACATTGCCGCTATCAGTATGTTTGTAATGAAATGAAGACAAATTTTACAGTAGTTATTTTGTGTTCTCAGGTGCGGCAATCTTCACAACAACGTGTGTGTCCTGTCCCACTTTAGCGATAGCCCACGCTCTTGTGACCTACTGTTTCCCAGTCATCGCAGTAGCAAAATGCCACTGGGCAGTACGAGTGAAACTGACGGCATTGTCACTCACAGCACGCGCGGCCCACGGTGAACTGCCGCTCCCCGTACCACTCATGAGAAGACCGACACACGTTATCATTGTCGCTGGGGTGGGCCCTCGTGAACGTCGAGATGCTGTCGATGTCGGTGACGTCAGAGCTAAGAAGAAACTTCAACCAAGCCTCCTCGGTCCACAGCCACAGACTTCAACGCTGCGTTCGCGACGTCGACTTGGCAACGTCCTTATGGGCATAGCCGCTATATTTGCTCTATGCTGGTGTCCACACGCCGCCATAGTGATATACAGTGCTCTTGGATTCCATGTTCCGCTTCTAATAGGTCATTTCACGCTGCTATTAGGATACGCACACTCAGCTCTCAACGCTGTCGCTTATTGGGTGTTGAATCGTCATGCACTGACTTCAGCGTGTGCGGCATGGCGGCTCCCACAGCTTCGTGTGCGCGAGGAGAGGCCATCATCGACGAACGAGGCAGCTCTGGGAGCATTCCATCCTCGCCTCGCACGCCCTGCTCCCTCTCCCCGCCCACCGCCTTCAAGCTTCCTCTATTGATGTCCGTCTATCTTCTAAGCTCTGTCGATCTGTGATTCCTGTCTCTCAGTGCCTCGTATAGTCTACTGGCGTCCCGCTCCCGGGTAGCCGCTCGTTTCGTCGTTATAAACGTGGTTGTTTGAGATTTTATGGAGAATAATATCCGTGAAGCAATAAAGTGCATAAAACACTTATAGTCGTTTTATTGTGGGCGTAAACTGAATGTTGACGTATCATATCCTTGGGAGAAATGGCTGTGATTTATCCTTGGTACAGATATACCGTTTATGTTCCGTGAAAGTTATTAAAGTGATGTATAATGCTTGATATTTTTAGTTGGCGATGTGACATTTATTTTATGACTTCTAATTATGAAACTACATGACATATATCTGCACTTAAGAAAACATCTATGAAGATATTCTGCTTAATAAACCTTAGTAGGTAATTCTACAGCCGTTATTTATAGTTATGAAAAAGGGTAATAATTTAGGAATCAGATTATATCGAACTGAGATTTTTTTTAATTTATAAACGAAACGAAATTTAAGTATATTTACCATAAAGATATCAATAACATCAAATACTTTATTTTGTTAAGATGATGTACTCCTAGCTGGAATTGGTCACGGCGTCCAAGTGTGTGCGCAGACGCAGGCGCACTCTCTGTTCCCTCACTTTAATAATCCGATAGGACAGTTAACCGACACGACAGGGGAGAGATCGGACGCAGAACCGATGGCTTAATGAATTTCGATTAGATTAGATTATAGCACATATTGTTAGTTTTGAAGGTTCACGAAATAACTAACACTTGTGACTGCCTAATATAATCATAGGTGGTATCGTACTTAGGTATAAGGTAAGCTTCATCAATAGCCTTTTACAGTCCACTGCTGGACATAGGGCTCTCCTTAGCAAGGAGGTTTTGGCCTACTATACCACGCTAGCCAGACGGGTTGGAATAAGGTTTGTTTCAAGTTTTCCTTCTCTTTATAATGATGTTGTCTTAGATACTTTGTTCCCTTAGTCGCCTTTTACGACACCCACGGGATGAATAGGAGTGGTAACACTATGTATTCTTAATCTGTCACCACACGGACTAGGTAAGGTAAGGTAACGTAAGCTTGCTGATCAGGTTCTAACAAATTGTATACGATTAAGAAAACTAAACAAATAATATTGCTCGACCTTTACTATAAAAGCCTTAGTAAACTCATTACAGAAAATATTCATTATTACAAACGAGAAAAGAGATAAGTAATTATCTTAAAAGCTAACAACGTGGTATTATCACAAAGGTGTTTACTAAAACACAACCAAGGAAGCCGCGTAAAACGAATTTCATCGTTCCATTGCATAATTTCTGTGTCATGATTTAATTTCCTAAGTTTGTAAGACGTCACAACGTCCAATATTGCATTAAAAAGTTACTGAAAACGGAAGACCGTAGTCTAATATAATTAAAATATACAATCAAACTAGTCCTTTAAGTCTTGCTCGTATTTTAGTGTTATTAAAACATACAGTTCTAATGGCCTTTCGAATTTCGCCGGGTAATAGTAGTATCAGTTTATATGTTCATATATGCGCCATTAAAAGTTACAATACTACTTAGTGTTCACTAACAGTATTTTAGCTTATGGTTAGTGCTTTTGAGCATTATATTATTACAGCGCGTACTGTATTATATAAGCTGTAATATCAAGATTATTCGACATTATTCCTATAGATAATTGCAATTACAAAAAAAGTCACACTTGGTGGTAGAACCACGCTGATTTCAGTACGAGCGGGCCGGCTCGACCGGGGCAGTACTACCCTCCCACAGAAGACCAACCTAAAGCGACAGCATCCGTGTTGTCGTGTTTTGTTGGTGAGTGAGAGACTGGAGGCACATTGATGCAAGGGTGACAGTTATCGTGGTAACCGTGTGAGCCTTATATTGTCACCAAGACTGTCATACCTTTTACGTCCCCAAGCGGTTGTGAAAAAGCATCTCACAAGGCCGCCATAGTGTGGGTCACCATACTATATTGTTTGCATTTGCAAAGAGTATGGTGACCACAACTTTTAGATTCTCTTCATGCTTTCCATCAGGCAGAGTAGAGTCACTTCGGCAGACTCTTAATATAGAAAAAAAACATCGGGTTTAATTTTCGTGGATTCGTTTTTTACATATCTTTGCGACAGACGAGCAGCTGGGTCGCATGATGGTAAGCGACTAAAGCCACTCACGGACACCTGCAACGGAGAGTCACTAGTGCCGGCCTTTTCAATATTAATAACATTAGAAGGCTGCGTCAAGGAAGACTACCTTCATGCAGAAGGTAGTCCTCCTAGACGCAACTCGTATAATGACGAGATTCCTGTCTTTGGAGCCCTAATAACCGTTTGTTTTGTTACAGTACCCGAAGTCGGTTTTCCATTGTTTTAAATTTTCTATATATTTTCATTTTAGTTATTGCTCACGGCTCTGCCCATGTCTATGTTGATTATCACAATAAGTAGTAGCCTATACGTTATTCTGAGGTATAATCCTTATTACTGTAAAGTTTCATCCAAATCAGTACTGTAGTTTTTGTATGAAAGAGTAACAAACATCCATACATCCTTATAAACGTTTGCATTTATAACATTTAAAGTAAAAAAAAATGTAACAAAGTTTATCGGTTAAGCGTCTAGTTACGTTATTCAATATAGCGCCATCTATCAGAAACCGCAGATATTCTTTATAAGTTTAATGACAGATTTTGTACCGTATGCAATCGGACGTAAAACTTAATAGCGTTACCTATCGGAATTTATAATATAAAATTTATCGTGATTCAAATACGCATCATTTTCGATTTCGATCTCCCCATGGGGATGACTGTTTTAGAACAGTAAAAAGTAGTCTTTACCATTCTCCAGCCTCCTAACTATCTTCAAACACAAAAATCATGCGATAAAATCGCTCCAATGTGACGTGATAGAAAGACAAACATTCAAACAAACAAACAAATACACTTTTATATTTATAACATTAGCAAGAATCCAAGATGGATGTGCTTTGAAGTTGAAATACACTATTTTTGGTTTTACACTATATTTTACGCATCCAAATTAACTGTCTTTAAGGATATATTTTTGTAGTTTGTGTGCAAATGTTTATAAATGGTCTGTCTTCACCAAAACTTGGGAACATAAAGAACATTCAATTTAGGAGCTAAGTCAGCAATCAACTCCCATTGACGGTAACATTTTGACCGGCATTATTTATGAGGAAAAGCGGACTTCCTGATTACGCTTCATTAGAGGCAGTCATGGCTCACACACGCCCAAAATTCTATAGACACTCAAATAACAAAAAATCCATAAATAAAATGTCAAATGTCAAGACGTGTGAAATTATTTAGTCTTTAAAATATGACTTGATCTGTATATGTATAATTTTGTTCGTGTCTCTCAAAAAAGTGAATTTTTTCAGTGTTTGCAACATATTTCATTGATGATCAGTTCCTATGGGTATGATGTTACATAACCCATAGACTTCTTTAATAACTGCTTATCGGACACCAACTGAAATTTTCGTTTCTGAAATTGGTCCGTTAAATCAAACAAACAAAGAAACTCGTTAGCTTTATATCATTTATTGTCAAAACAAAAAAAAAATACATTTCCTATATTAATTATTGGATGATTTATCCAAGGAAGAAACGAGGAGGGAGCAACGATCTCTAACGCCGTCACCGTATCTAGCTCTTGTGTAAAACTAATTTGACAAACAAACCCGATTACAGGCTGTTTCTAATAACATCAGATCTCCAGAGGAAAGCCACAATATACTTGCCTATTGGTATAAATGAAAATATTTATATCGTTAAATGATGGTAAGTCAAGTACTCGTAACTTTTCATTATTATTTCCTAGATAAATGAGTGCCTATTAGTAATATATGAATCATAATACAATATAATATCGGCATAGATAAGCTGCCTCGGTGGCGTAGCGGTAGTAAATACGACTGCTGTGCTTGAGGTCTCGGGTGCGATTCCCGGGTCTGACCAAATATTAGGTTCGAAGTTTGGGTGTTTTCTATGTACAATATATATTTGCAACAAAAAAAAGTATATAAGTATTCTATCAGCCAGTCTAGTTATCATAGCATAAGCTATGCTTAGTTTGAAACTAGATGACTTTTTGTGTGTCAGATGCCCTAAATATTTAATTATTTAATATAAAAGCATAGGTTTAATTAGGTGTATGATACCTTAAACAACGGATTGTAAGCATTAGGTATGTCAATAAACATACATAAAAACACAACCGTATGGAACACTTGCATTTCATAAGGGGTGATGTATTACAGCCACATTTAGCTAATTATAATTTTTGGACTGCCACTTACACAATATGCAATCTACTGCCATCAACATTGGATTGGTAAATTCTGAGTATACTCAAAGGACTCTTCCTTGCAGTATACTCAGACTTTTAGATAATAAGTGAAAGTAATGGCAAGATTTTTTTGCGTATATAGGATTAGACTGGGCTCTAGGATACACCTGGTGGAGATAGGATGCGATTTTTGTTCGGTTTAAGTTCGACTTAACCATCTACTGTACGATATCTAGGAGATTTAGACCAAAAAAAGATTACACTGTAGGTTTTTGTTTATCTGTTGCACGAGCAAGTGAGAGTAATTGTCACTGTAATTTCCTATTGTGAAAAATGGCTAAGAAAATAATAGTAATATGTAAGTGTAACGATTCTAGTCGGATACATTTACAACTGTATGTAAAAGTATCTAAGCTCCTTTACATTCTATCCTAACAAACGAAATCTTAGACAAAATATTATATACCTACGCACTTCTAGGGAGAAAGAGCAGATCAATTCGTTTCTTCCGTGTCAGTTGTGATAAATGTATCGCCGGGGGATAAAATGAACCACTTTTCATATTGCTCTCCAACTTTCAAGTGGTGTACTTTGAAAGATAAAGTACTTACGGAACTATTATTAGACGGAGTAAATAGTTATTTGGATTCATTCACAAAATATTTTCTTTTAAGTATCTGTCTCAAATATCAAAAGTTTTTTCCTTTTCTTACAGTACTAAACTCTTTCCCCCCTACTCCGATTATATTGCAAATTAGCAGACGTGACACCTCATGGTACATAACTGCTGTGGTAGTCTCACAGCTCAATCATTATGTTACCAACGTTTCGTTCTTTAACAGCTTGTGCCGTGTGGAGTTCTTGCTCCGTGTAAGGTCGGTTTTGGGTGGCTCAAGGTAAACGCAGATGGAGTGAAGTGACGATTTTATTGCTGCACTGTTCGTTATAACGGTTCAGTACCGACTGCCCATGTCTAATAGTTAACAATACAATATAACTAGTAATGTTTATTTTACGTGACTATATCTGTAAATACAGGGTTCATCCAACTGTTCTAAATATTTGAGAGGTGATGATATCATGAGCTGATTCAATGTATGAGTAATTACGGTAACTTTACTTATATGGTATACATAATTAAATTAGGTAGGTGCAGTTCTATTCATCGTTTTATCAATTGATTATATAAATTAATTCGTCTTGGTTCTCCTCTAGAAAATACTAATTTTAAGGTCGTATCACCATTTACTGATAATGTCGCTGATAGACTACGTTGAACTTATCTAATAGATAACTACAAATATACTACATCATATTGGCAAATTTTATCTTCTATATAGTTATACATATGTATATAGCAAATAACTATTTGAAACTATATCAAGAACTTTTGAAACTGTTTCTAATTTTTTAAATTAATTTGTAATTTTTTCTTCTCTAACTCATTTTGGTCTTCAGTTTCTTATTTTAAAAGACAACTCGAAGAGTAAAAATACGTCTTCCTGTATTGTAGAGAATTTGGCATGTTTGAATACATGAAATGGACTCAACAAATACCCAGATAGTTCTAGTGAACAACAGACCGCATAAAACAATACGCCATCCGTGTAGTCCTTCTGACGTCAATAGTTTCTAACAGCAAATGAAACTCACGAAGCAATCTATAACTTTGAAAAGCAGGAAAAAACGTCGATAACACACATATAAAGAAATCCAATATTAATATATACCCAGCATACATAAACACATATTAAATAATTTTATTGTGTGTTTGTGTATGCTGTGATCTTTTAATTTCTGAACAATTTAACTAACTACAAACATAAGATATTCACTTTGTCGTAACAGTCTATAAAATATAAACACAGACAATTAAAATATAGTAGTATCAGTCTTCAGTTCTCATTAAATGTAATATTGCCGACCCGTTCCTGAAAGTTTTAATTGCATGCAAACGTTCTACTGGAAACAACTCTACGCTTCATTATAAAATAACTAGGTTCCAATGATTGTTAGTTTATTAAAAAAATTAAAAAAAGAACATAAGCCATTTAAAAAAAAAACAACAAAATCATAACCTCAAATTTCACTTCAAAACGGTTCGAAGTCTTGATAAAAAAATCGTCATCGCTCTTCACCAATAGTTGATATCTTTTTTTATACACAACGCTTACGAATCAAAAAAAGAACTGATATTTATTTGTGTCAGTTCCAAGTTGATATTACCGTTAACAATTTATCCCGAGAAAGGCCTTATATTCTATATAGCATTTTATTGCAAATGAAGTAATAACTTGTGACGTCATGCATAGATTTCAGGTACCTACAAGTTCCAATCACCGAACCGCGTCATTCAATTTCTATAGAACACGCTGGCTTTGTCAATTCGGCAAACGCTATCAACGGTACATTGTGCCAAATGACTACACACTTTGTGTTTTGCATGCATTGCAGAAAATAGAACAGTTGTTTAATGTACTTTGACCGTTTTTGCAACATTTTTCGTATAACCTTCAAAACATTCAGTATTCCTCAATAAATGAACTATTTAAGAATAGAAAAAAAATCCAATTCGACCCAGTAATTCTCGAGATTAACGTGTTCCACCAAGAACACAAATAATCTCTTTAGCTTTATAATATAGTGCAGTTTAGGTACAGCATGAACTTTAATTTTTATTGTATCTTATATTTTTATTGTATATTGTAAACTTAATTCTCGTAACAGTCTACATATTTATATTCAAACATTTCACCCTAAAACAATTTAGTCGAAAAATGTACCACAATATTTTCCAGCTTGCGGTAAAGTGGAAGAGCGAACACTTAAATTTAATGAAATACGAGACGTTTCTGAAAGGGTTAAGGAGGGTTCTAGCTTGTAGATAGAAATGAGGAGATTTTAAAGCGAAAGTCCTAAGCCGTGAAACTAGATATATAGTAAAAAACATTACAGTTTAAAAAGATCTTTGTGAATTACTGATGGACCGTTTGAAAGACAATTGTTTACTTTACACTTGATTGTATTTCAAGATATTTCTACAATAAATATATTATTATTCAATGTAATAATGGCCTTTTTTTAATGTATGGAATCCCACACGAGCCGTCATCCTACCGGAGTTTGTGGCGGGGTGGTGTATCGGAATCAGACCGACTAAAACTGCACAGAGTGCCACTCTGCGCCTGAAATGGGAGAGATCCGGGAACTGCTATGATTAAGCCATCCGGACCCCTCCCAGCGCCCGCACACTCTGAAGCGAACACCATCTATTTATTCTTACTCTCTATTTAAGCGAGCGATGTGTGGAACACGCGGACCTGGCCTCGTCACGGCTGGCCACTCCAACGGATGGAGGACAAAAATAAAATAATGGCCTAAGTACACTCAGTACGTTTTTTATCACTGAAGCTTTAAAAAAACATCACCGAATTGAATGTACCGTCTTAATTTCCATTCTAAATTTAATTTGAAAGTTTAACGACTTTTAAAAAAACTATATCATTAAAAACTCTTTAATCTCACAATAAAACAAAACCATCGACAAAATGGTTTTAGGAATTCGTTACTGAGACATCAGAAAAGAGATTATCTCTTTTCATATTATTTAATAATGAATTTAATGTATACTTAAAATAATAATGACACACGATAAATAATAAGTTAAGACGATTAAATTTAATTTATACAATACCTAATGGACACCGAAATTAAACACAATAATTAATTATATTGATGGACACACTGCAATGGAACACTGCTCTCTTAAAATATTTACATTATAAAATAAATGATTTATGATGCATTTGTATAAGAGACACAAAATTAACTTCTGAACGTAGTTTTTAAATAATCTGTAATTCTGACTAAAGTTTTTTCTCTCATTATTGGTTTAAAGGAAAAAAATATAAGTATATTGATAGAGAAGGTAGACAAAGAAGAGACTGCAATGATAACCAGGGGATATATCTATACAATAGTATAGTTCATCATCATCAGCCTCTAATAGTCCACTGCTGGGCATAAACCTCTCCTTAGAAAGGAGGTTTTGGCCTACTATACCACGCTGACCAGACGAGTCGGTAAAGATTTTGTATCAAGTTTTATTACTATTCACAGTGATGTTGTCCTGGGCAGTTTGCTTTCTTAGTCTCCTTTTTCGACACCCTCAGGATGACTAGAGGTGGTGACACTCCATATTCTTAATCCGTCACCACACGGGTGCTTTTAACCTAGGAGTAACTGAAGCTCAACCCCCTCTCTTTCTTGATTATTGAGAGGGGGAAGAGAGGTCCTTAAATGTGGCCTTGCACTTGTGATTCTGAGTTGCAGACGCCCATGGGCGGCATATACTTAGTCTGGCCATAAATACTGTTACACTTAATTATAAAAAAATATTACATTTGAATTTCGAATCTGTCATTTTTATACGATTGTTCATTGTGTTTTCTCATTTTGGCGCCAATACATTGTAAAATATTTTGCGATATTAAAATGGTGTGGGGTGATAAAGAGAACCGAATCGGTGTGATAGCATTACACAAAGTAGGTATGGAGCCAAATGCAATTTTTAAAACTCTCCATACACTTGGTATTAGTAAAATGTTTGTGTACCGGGCTATTAATAGGTACAATGAGACCTCCTCTGTTTGTGACAGAAAAAGATCTGGCCGTCCACGTAGTGTTCGTACGAAAAAGGTGGTCAAAGCAGTAAGGGAAAGAATTCGAAGAAATCCTGTCCGAAAGCAAAAGATTTTATCTCGGGAAATGAAGATAGCACCTAGAACCATGTCGCGTATTTTAAAAGATGACTTAGGACTTGCAGCCTATAAGAGACGCACTGGCCATTTCTTAACTGATAATTTAAAGAAGAATAGGGTGGTAAAATCGAAACAACTACTGAAGCGGTACGCAAAGGGAGGTCACAGAAAAATTTTGTTTACGGATGAGAAAATTTTTACAATTGAGCAACATTTTAACAAACAAAATGACCGTATTTATGCTCAAAGCTCTAAGGAAGCTTCCCAATTAGTCGACAGAGTGCAACGTGGACATTATCCGACTTCAGTGATGGTTTGGTGGGGTGTTAGCTATGAAGGAGTGACTGAGCCATATTTTTGTGAAAAAGGTATCAAAACATCGGCACAAGTGTATCAAGATACCATTCTTGAGAAGGTAGTTAAGCCCCTTAACATCACCATGTTCAATAACCAAGTATGGTCCTTCCAGCAAGACTCGGCGCCGGGTCATAAAGCTCGGTCCACGCAGTCTTGGTTGGAATCGAACGTTTCGGACTTCATCAGAGCTGAAGACTGGCCGTCGTCTAGTCCCGATCTTAATCCGCTGGATTATGATTTGTGGTCAGTTTTAGAGAGTACAGCTTGCTCTAAACGCCATGATAATTTGGAGTCCCTAAAACAATCTATACGATTGGCAGTGAAGAATTTTCCCATGGAAAGAGTGCGTGCTTCTATTGATAACTGGCCTCATCGTTTAAAGGACTGTATTGCAGCCAATGGAGACCACTTCGAATAAGCTTTTTATATTTTTAATTGTTTTATATTTATGTATTAAACTGACACACTGTAAAAGTAATAAATGTTATTTGCAGTTAACAATTTTCTTTTTTCTTTATTACAATATTTATGGCAAGACTAGGTATTGATAGTGTTCATAAATTCAAGTGGCCTAAGTCACATTTCTATTATATAAACCAAGGTATACACAATAGAACTGGCTGTTCCTAGAACCCTTTTACTTAAGATTAAATTAATTATCTTTTGGTATAGACCTACTGGTTGCAATTTATTCTTCAAATCTATTTATTCCTTTGTATATCGTTTTCATTAACAAACAATGGTCCTCTTTGTTAATGAAACCTCTACGCACTAAAGGCAGGCAAATTGAGTAAGACCCAGAATGTATGATAACTTGTAATCATAATAATGATATATTCCTAATCACACCGATCCAACAGCCAGATTTTTGTCTCAAAACATGCCCACTACTCGTACGATTCCAGTCAACAATCGTGCATTTGTTCTGTGTCCGGTTGTAATTCATCTATATCTATATTAACATTATAAAACTGAAGAGTTTGTTTGCTTGTTTGCTTGTTCATTTGTCTGTTTGATTGAACACACTAATCTCAGGAAGTACTAGTCCAATTTGAAAAATTATTTCAGTGTTAGGTAGCCTAGTTGTCGAAGAAGGCTTTAGGCTATTTATCATCACGCTATGATCAAAAGGAGCTGAATATCAATGAAAACTGTTTCTAAAACGGGGGAAAATTATTCCTCTTGAGAGCTTCCATCGCAAAATAAAGTACGAAAGAATTGGTTACCTTAAAAATTTAAAAAAAAAAATCCGCGGCAGCATATGTCTATCTTTAAAGCTAGGCAAAATATAACCTTCTTTTTGGTAAACAAATTTAATTACACTTTAAAAGATTATGTTACGGGCAATAGGAGATACAGACGAGGTTGGATGGGTCAGTTAGTGTGTACATATTTAGAAATAATCAGATATGTTTCTTAACTACATGCCATGCATACTGAATACATACGGGTTCTACCTAGGATGACACGAATGAGTTTATATGTGAGTTTATAATTATGTAACAACGTCACAGTAACATTTAACAGCAAGATGGTGTATATATTTAATATTTATGATGCATGTAAATATTTATGCATATCTTTAATCTTTGATGACCATCGACGCTCTGCAATGAAACTATTCACTGAGCACCTAATCGGTTATTCAAGCAATGTGATAGTGCTACGAGATAAAATTATTGTCCAAATACATTTTAGTATCTATTCCCTTTTAATACTGTTGGTATTTCTTTGTATTAATATTATTTAGATTGTATTTAAATTGATACTATTTTAGTAGATAGAGGATAAGCTAACAAAGGTTGTTGTTGTGATGGCAGTGATTTTTTTTTGCTATACTAAAGTGACTCTACTCTGCCTGATGGAAAGCATGAATAGAATCCTAGAGTTATGGTCACTCATTGTGAATGCAGACAATGCAATATAGTGACCCACACTATGACGGCCTAGTAATGCTTTTTCACACCCCTCTTGGGGACGTAAAAGACATACTCGTAACAGTCATTGTGGTAGTCTAAGGCTCAGATACTCAGTACAATAACCAAAATATATGTGTATGTGTGTATTTATGTATTTATATGTGTCTTTACGTTTACTCACGTAGGGTATATTTTCATTGTTAATGTAACCTCTGTGCACCTCCCTTACCATATTTCTACATCACCCTAAAGTTGACTCGAAGAAAATGCTTTGGTCATTAAGAGAGCCGATGTACAAAGTCCATAAAGTGTAAATAAATAAATAACCCCTGCATCAATGGGCCTCTGGTCTCGCACTCAGCAACTAACCATGCTAGATGCTGTTATTTTCTGTTGCCTTCCGTGAGAGGGTAGTACTGACTTGGTCGAGTCCGCCTTTTCGTCCTAAAATCAGCGTGGCTCTACTACCTTTCGAGTGATGCCGCAAAAATTCAAAGTCACAAAAACATTACTGAATTTTGAGAGCACCCTTTCCATAATTAAGGGAAGATTGAGATCTAGTATCATACTCGACGTAATGTAACGAAAATATTGTATTTTTATAAAGTCTCCTCTCTGATATAGTTGGTTCAGATTCCATCGCCAAAAACATTGGAGAGCTGCAGTTTTGATAGGTGGACCGGTCACCAACATGACGCCTTTTAATCAGTTTTTTAAATACGTAAACAAGTTTATCAAAAGTTACAGTGAATTTTAACACTTTAGTTATCGTTATAGTATTGTATTTTTAAATTATCATAATTTAAATTATCAGCGTAGCACATCCAGTTCTTAACTAGTAGACTTTACTATAGATATTGTATATATTCTTTAGTAATTAACTAATTACTTACTGCACCACATCAATACCAGTAAAATCCAGATCTTCGACGCTTGAAGCGATAAATTCTCTATAAGAGTATTATGAACTCTCTTATAATATGACTCGACTGGAACTAAGGCAGTCGGCCTTTGTTCCAGTCGCGACAGTTGAGTCCAGTCGAGCATCAAAAGATCCTGTGTTAGAGCTACCTTAGAAATTTATTTTGTTACTGTGGTAGTAGTAATTACTGTGTGCACTACATCAATATCAGTAAAATCCAGATCTTCGACGTTTGAAGCCATAAATTCTCTATAAGAGTATTATGAACTCTCTTGTAATGCGACTCGACAACAAAAGCAGTCGGCCTTTGTTCCAGTCGGGTCAGTTGCGACAGTGGAGTCCAGTCGAACATCAAAAGATCCTGTATTGGAGTTACTTTAGAAATTCATTTTGTTACTGTGGTAGTAGTAATTACTGTGTGCAATACATCAATATCAGTAAAATCCAGATCTGCGACGCTTGAAGCGACAAATTCCCTATAAGAGTATTATGAACTCTCTTGTAATGCGGCTCGACTCGGCGGAACAAAGGCCGACTGCCTTTGTTCCAGTCGAGTCAGTCGCGACAGTCGAGTCCAGTCGAGCATCAAAAGCTCCTGTGTTGGAGCTACTTTTGAAATTCATTTTATGCCCACTTATATTTTCGAACAAGGATTGCTTACTTAGCTTACTCTATTTATATAAAATCTAATAGTAACCGCCTCGGTGGCGCAGCTGTAGTGAATACGACTACTTGCTTGACGTCTCGGATTCGATTTCCGGGTCGGGCTAAATATTTGTACGATCTGCAAGTAGTAGTAAGTATTCTATCAGTCAGTTTAGTTATCATAGCACAAGCTCTGCTTACTTTGGAACTAGATGACGTTGTGTGTTAAAAGTCGGAAATATTTATTTATATACACAGAAGCATCGACGTAACGTGACTTATACTTTGTTTATTTACGAAAAAGTCTAAGCCTGTCAGCTTAGATACATCTTATTTAGTAAGCATTGCGTGGCAGATTTATGATATAAAAAAAATGTTAGGAGGTATAATTAGTTGTAAGAGTAAATAATCACAAGTTCTAAATAGATATGTCACTCGTAATATTATAACTATAATAATAAATTATTTTCACTTACTGAACATAATAATTTCAAGCAAGTATGTAGCAATTTTTGTCCGTGTGGTGACATATTAAGAATACATAGTGTTACCACCCCTATTCATCCCGTGGGGGTAAAAGGCGACTAAGGAAATAAAATATTCAGGAAAATATCACTACAAAGAGAAGGAAAACTTGAAATAAATCCTATTCCAATCCATCAGGCCAGCGTGGTGTAGTAGGCAAAAACCTCCTTACTAAGGACAGGCCTATATCCAGCAGTGGACTGTAAAAAGCTGTTGATGATAATGATGAAGATGATGATGTAGCAATTATAAAACAAATAATATTTGTATTTGTCAACGACTAAATAGCTTAAGCGGTTTAGCCGTGAAAATGGAACAGATAGAGCTACTCACACAATTATACAATTGTAGGTATTAATAAGTATCGAGTATAAAATACTAGGTAACATCAAGTATCGACTTCTTATAGTAACCACACTTTACCGGCCTCAAGTGTCGGCTGGGCAACTAATCTCCCGATTTCTCGTACCTGAGTCGTTCTTATGAAGCACTCCCTCAGGTCACGTCCCACACTAAATAACCAAGTATAAGCAACTACGTCACAAATCAAAGCGTTCGTGTAAACACGTCTCTATCCCCGAGAGGGCGACATAAATGTACGGTACATAGCACAAAGTTAGACGTCACAAAGGTTTAGACGGCCTATTAACCACAGACCAATTACCAATAGAAGATTAAAAGTACTGACAATTTCTGGATTAATTTTGTATCTGTCATTGATTAAACAGTGTTTATAACTTCACTGTATGCCTACTAAACAAACAGTGGTGTATTCTCTAAAACATTTCACAAACCTTTGGATTTTCTATAGAAGATAAATTTTAATTTATAAAACAAACTTCCTTTTTTATGGTATATAGAGAAATAAGCAGACGAGTCACAAACAAGTGACTGCCACCTAATGATAAGCTCTAAAATATAGCTTGTTCTCTATGGCAGTTGTCATTAGTGTCATTTTGGAACTTATGAGGTGCATTTTAGGTGTGAATTTTTATCGTTATATTATATTCCACTTAATTTGAAATAAAATGGGCACGTAAATAATGAAAATATAGATGATATAAAATAAAATCGTTTGTTCAAAATTACTTTGTTGACATCTGTCACAGAGATCAAGCTAAACCTAAATGACTGTAAGAACAAATGTCAATGGTGGTATTATAGTAGTGTCTCAAGAGATATTAGTATATTGCCACTGAAATCAGTCAGGAAAAAGTAATACAATAATTACCTTACAACGGTTTTCTACGAAACCATGGTTTCACCCCAACATGACACCTCCCACACCCACCATTACTACGTATAGAGCGGGCCATAAATAGTTAGCATTAGAAAAAAATGTTTGATATATTATAAAAAATATTTATTTACAAGAAAGTTAATTTGTTGGTATTTGTTTTTCAAAAAAATAAGTCTGAATGACCACCGTTTCGACGAGAATACCGAAATTTTTGAATACTCGTCGGCAAAGAGACCGTGAAATCGCCGACATCGCTTCGCTGACTTTTCCTTTTAGTTGACGTAGTGTATTTGGTATATTGATGTAGATACAATTCTTCAAATAACTACATAAAAAGAAGTCTACTGGCGATAAATCTGGACTTCTAGGTGGCCATGGAATGTCGCCTCGTCTGAAAATCATCTTTTATGGAAACATGTCTTTGTTCACCGGCAGGGATTCATTGGACGTATGACAATTGACTCCATCTTGTTGAAACCATGTGTTACGATTGTAGCCAGCAAATTTCAGTAGCATTGCTCCCAAGAACTCCCGTAATATGTACTACACACACTTTGTACGACGTACAGCTAATTCCCACACACACACAATAAAAGCAGTTTTTCTCTAACCATTAACAACCAGAATTTAAAGTAACTATGGAAGTCCAGATCTTATCAATGTTATCTATCAAGTTAATAAATCTTCAAACACTACACTCCTTATACTAAGTGAAGCTTGTATGGGAAAATGTTATTTGGTATTAATTGTTTTAAGACAAGTTATTCCGTACCGAAGATAATAACCAATCGTTCATGAAAACATCCAGACAAAGGGTGGTTTAATTTTTCGTAATGTATTTTCTATGTAGACTTTCTCTATTCCAAACACATTAAATAAATATTTCAGTTATTCCAGTCCAAAGAAGAAATCTCAAAAAAAACATGGAGATCATGTAAGCAACTCAATAATAAAGTATTACAACGAAAATGTATAATAAGATAAAAAATATTTAAAAAATTATTCATACTACTTTGCCCGCGACTCCGCCCACGTATATGTCGTTTATCGCGGCCTATGTTAACTCTGGTATACAAGATGTGTTACTATAAAGTTTCATCTAAATCCGTACAGTTGTTTTTACATGAAAGAGCAACAAACATTCATATACTCACACATCCTTACAAACTTTCGCATTTAGATTATTTAAAATTAAAAAAAATCAAAAAAATAAAGAATCTAGGTACCTTATTTAATATAGCGCCATCTATCAGAAACCATGGATACTTTTCATAAAGTTTTATTTAGTACCTTGTGTAATCAGGTGAAAAAACGGCGCTATCTAGCGGCATTTATAAAGTATGGAATGATTCAAATAAGCATCATAATAGATCTTCCCATAGGAATGAGACTTCTTGCCACAAAAGGTAATTTATGTCACTTTTCAGCTTTTTAACTATCTCCAAACATAAAAATCATTCCATAAAACCGCTGCATTACGACGTGAAAGAAAGACAAATATTTAAACAAACAAACATACTTTTGCATTATAGCATTAGTAAGGTTAAGTATTGAATACTCCAATCACAGCAAAAGAAGATGAATTTACTTCTCAGTAGAAAATATCAAGACGTCACTAGCACAATCATTTGAACAAAAAGATTTTGTGACTAATCTATGCATTCAAACTAAAAGTATCTTAAAGAAACCCAAAACTTTTTGCTGTTTTTATAATAATAATGTGGTGATTCCGCATTATAACACAAACGAAAATATATAACAGCGCCATCTAGCGAAGATATATCTAACTACGAAGTATAAACGAAACGTATGAGTGTAATGAATTACAATGCAAATACTACTCCTGTATCGCGATATAGAGATTCACGTGGCAATTAGCATATATACCACATCCCAACGTCAACCGTTGGGCCGTGGCCCGCAAGGCATGATCACCTCGCCTGGTCGAAGGATCCTCCCTTTGTGTCGGAGGGACACGATACCTCGTCCCTCCACAATAATATTTCAAACACCTGACACACAATACCAGCTATTCTCACACTAAGCACAGCTTGTACTATGGGTACTAAATAACTGATATAAATACATATATACCTTTTTAGGTAAATACATGCATATTATACATAGAAAACAATTCGAACAAACATTTGGTCCCCGGGAATCGAATCTAAGACCTCAAGCGCAGCAGTCGCATACACTACCACTGCACCACCGAGTTAATTACATTTAATAAATTCGTTTGTGTAATAAAAATAATGAATTAATATATAAACACATACATTGAACATACAATATACATACTTTAATAGAATCATAGTAAGCTCCCAGGAGATTGTATTAATATCTAAAACAGTGCAAGGAAATAGACTGAAATAAAATAAATCTTAGAAATTCTTTGGGGAACATATACTTTGGCTACTTTCCTTTAAGCATCAGCTTATTTAAATATTTTATAGGCCACAAGATAAGAATTTTAAGTAGGCAATTTTTTCTTAGTTCTGAGGTTTGTTTTATATAGCCACGGTGACCGTATTCTGTGTTGTGATTGGCTCATTCTGAAATCTTCACCAATAGGCTAGATGAGACCTTAGTCAAATTAGTTACTTTTTATCGTCTGTCAAAACGACAATTTTGTATGAAAAATGTACTAAATACCAAATTGTGATGTCACTTTTTTAGATTACTCAATCGAACAACACATTTCACTGTATATTTGATTGAAAATCGTAATAATAATAAAAAACGATGTTGATTGTATCTACCGAGATGTTTCGCGATATTAGTGGACATTGGTATTTATTTACGATACAGTCATCTACCCAATTGTAATGCCGAACGCGATCGCCTTTGAGAGCGAGTTGATGTGAAATAAACTTACACTATGACTTCTGAAGGGGGCAGCTTGTCACGTTTCACAGGCTACGAGGTGTAATGTTAGTGAAAAGTGTAACAAGTTCAATCTGTCCCTATCTGGATTAACTTAAAAGGATTCATAAAAGTCTTCTATTCAGGTTACACGCTGTTCCTATAAGACTTCTAGTTTTTTGTTATATTATAATACTTGTGGATGAATGGATGTGTGCAAGGAATTCTGATCTGTTTTTCATTCACGTTTTCAGGAACCAAATTTGAATGTGCGTAATCGCGTACTAGTGTTAGAATTAACGACGGCACGATTGGCCTAGTGGTTTAAGGGTTCACCACGCCGCTCTCTACTGCGCTGAGTGTTGTGGGTTCAAACACCACATGGGACAACACTTTGTGTGATCCATAAATTGTTGTTTGAGTCTGGATGTTCGTTGTATCCGCAGATAGGTAAGAGATCGGAAAAGAAGAAGAAAGTTATCATCAGAAAAGGTGTTATTGAAACCCACTTGCTGTCAAGCAATTTATGAACTTGTTTGATAACCAAACTTTTTTTTTAATTTAATTAAACTGACTTAATTCTTTCACCACGCCACCATGAGCAGAATAGGTGTCACCACGCCTATTCTTCTCATGGATGTGGTAAAAGGCGACTAAAGGAAGTAAATATGCAAAATAACATTACCGCAAAGAAAAATTAAATGACTGCACGGTTGGCTTAGTGGTTTAAGCAGTATTGGATGTCGTAATAGCAGCGGTTCCCGGATCCCTGCTATGTTAGGCGCAGAGTGACACACCGTGTGGTTTTAGTCGATCCGATTCCGACACACCACCCCACCGTAAATCCCGGTGGGGTGACGGCTCGAGGGGGTTTCCATACGTTAAAAAAAAAAGTAATTTAAGCGGTCGCTGCGCCACTCTCTACTACACTGAGTGTTGTGGGTTCGAATCTCACACGGGTCAACACTTTGTGTGATCAACAAACTGTTGTTCTGAGTCTGGGTGTTCTTTGTGTTCATTTCTTGTATGTTTATAATGTCCCCCGTGATACAGGATTTATTAATAGTGAGTGCGTTGTCTTTAAAAAAAAGTCTTGCCAGCGTTGCATAGTAAGCCAAAATCTCCTTGCTAAGAAGAGGAGAAGTTGTACATAGACGCTTTATTCTTTTTCTTCCAGCCGACCTTCAGGTGATGTAGAAATACAATGTCAGTGTAGGAATAAAATTAAAAAATGTTACTCGCCCTTTAAATGAATTATTAGGGGGCCTTTAGTAAAACTCTTGGACACTAATTTGAGGTCCTAACAAATGTACCTATAGACAAAAATCTAAAAGACTTTTTAAATGAAATCATTGTATTTTTACCTTTATGTTTGCCACACTTGAAGAGTGGTCTAGCAATTGAATTGAAATATTAATACGAAGATAAGAATATCACACAAGAGAAAATAACAAAAACAATTATAAACAAAAAAAGCAAAACACGCACACAACACTGGGTCTAGTAGCTACAGGTCGTGAAAAACAGCCTTATTTCTATTATTGTTCTCGCTCTGAACGTGGGCATCATTTCACTTGTTCCTAGGAAATAATGTTTATAAACTCCACACTCTGTTACTCAGGCCAGGGCAATCAAGTGCCCCGGAACCCTCCTATGTCAGGCGCAGAGTGGCACACCGTGTGGTTTTAGTCGGTCCGATTCCGACACACCACCTCGCCGTAAACCCCGGTGGGGTGACGGCCCGAAAGGGGTTTCCACACGTGAAAAAATAAAGAGCAAACAAGTGCAAGCTGATTAAAACGTCATTTATGACACTTTTTTTTATTGAACTACCTATTCGAAAAGTTTGCATAAATACTCATTGTATCTTAAGAATAATTTAATTATCTATTGTTTCAAAAATCAAATTAAACCTATTTTGAAATAACCGGTTTTTCTGTTATACATTACGAAAATCGATCAATAAACGATAAGAATGCTCGGTCCCTTGAGTTTTGTTATAAAAAGCTTAAACTGGAATACTATTTTACACAAAAAAAAAGAATAAGAAAAAAGATACTGCACGGATGGTGCAGCGGTTTAAGCGATCACCTCGCCGCTTTCTACTAAGCTGAGTGTTGCGGGTTCAAACCCCACTTTGTGTGATTCACAAATTGTTGTTCTGAGTCTGGATGTTCTTTGTGAACTCCCGACACTGGATTTAGCCCTAGTGCGGGAGTTGTCTATAAAAAAAAAAAAACAAAAAAGAAAAAGTCACAATAAAATATAAATATTAATGCTGAACTATTGTTTTCTCTACTATCAATAAATGAAACCAAAATATAAATAAAAATATAGGTATAATACGTAACCACGCATATCGCAATGTAAGGGTCAATGCCATGAGATTACTTATACATATATTTGTATGTATAAGTAATCGCATAACCATTAACACAATTTTATCATCAAAATCTTACAAAAATGTTTATCAACGCAACTGAACGAATGTAATTTGATAGCGTAATCAATAAGTAGTAGTTGAAAGGAGTCAGTATTTTCGCGACACTTCGTACCTGCTCCGATAGCCGTGATCGTCTAGTGGTTAGGACCCTACGTTGTGGCCGTAGTAACCCAGGTTCGAATCCTGGTCACGGCAGTGTTCGCACTGTTACGGCGGAGATATAATTTTTAGTTTTTGTGATATTTTTCATCTTTTTTTCATTTTTGGCAAATATTTTTTAAAACAACACGAGAATTCAGGTAGGGTGGTTTTAAACATGATTCTAAATTACCAAGGATTAACTTAACAAATATTTAAAAACTATTCCTCTTTTTAAAGTCAAATAGGCATCTAGTCGGCCAATTATTTAATTAATTTACAATTATACCTTACCATAAACATAATTAAAAATATAAAGAACAAAGTAGACCATTCATTCTTGTTAGAACATGGTTTGAATGGTAAATGATCCGAATTTGATCTCAGTTAGGTTTCTTTACATTTTTTTCTCTTTCTCGCTCTCTCGCCGCGTGAAAAAAGCAGTGGTGATATAAATCGTTACTGGATTTTTATTGCACCGGCAACGTATCCAAACAAAGGTACATCACTAGTTTGATTATGCAACATTTATCGATAACATTCTCTAACAATTTATGTCCAAAGAGTACGTTAATTAATATATTGTTTCCAAATCACAACCATAAGCTATGATTGTTACAATAGAACAAAACTGATTAATGGAAGTACACGTTCTGTTTCGTACAGATGTCTGTTTGACACGATGTGAGAGAATCGTAATAGGCATGTACTTCTGAATAAAGAGAGACGCAACCCTAGTCATAGAAAAAAAAACAATAAACGTATTTTTTCATATCTACACTAAGTTTGGAATGTACTCCTCTAACTTTAAAAGGTAGTAGAGCGACGCTGATTTCAGCACGAGCGGGCCGGCTCGACCGGGGCAGTACTACCCTCCCACAGAAGACCAACCTAAAGCGCCAGCATCCGTGCTGTCGTGTTTCGTTGGTGAGTGTGAGACCGGACGCCCATTGACGCAGGGGTGACAGTTATCGTGGTAACTGTGTAAGCCTTACACTGTCACGATGACTGTCATTCCTTTTACGTCCCCAAGCGGGGTGTGAAAAAGCATCTCACAAGGCCGCCATAGTGTGGGTCACCATACTGCATTGTCTGCATTTACAATGAGTATGGTGACCGCAACTCTTGGATTGTATTCACGCTTTCCATTAGGCAGAGTAGTCACTTTGGCAGGCTCTTAATAAAAAAAAAAAGTATTATGTAGCTGTTTTTGTGACAAGAGGTAGCAAATGGGCAGAACGATAACCTGACAGTAAATTAGTATATTCACCAATGGAACCCCACATTTCGAGAGACAAAAGTGCATTGCTGCCTTTTTAAGTAAAGTGCCTCGTTGGTCTAACGGTTAGTGTGTGCGACTGACGATCAAGAGGTCTCAAATTCAGTTTCCGAGTCGGGCCAAATTGTATTATTGAGTTTTTCTGATTATGGAAGTGTTTAATAACAGCCTGGAGTTTAAAAGTTGGGTCTTGTACCTAATTCCATCCAGGTCGTGTCGTATAGCCGCCGTGAGAATGAGAGAACAGGGAGTGCACCTATGTTTGCGCACACCCTTGTGTACTATAATATCAGACTATAAGACTGATCGCCGCAGACGAATTCGGCTAAGAGTACGTCATCGTACTACCTCCATACCATTAATAAGATAAATAATTTAGCAGCAGAAGCAATAAATAATAATTAACCTTTTAAGAATTTTTATTTTTCAATAATTCCAATCGCATACAATATTAAAAAGAAATACTAGAAAAAAAATTATTTTCAAATAATTCCTACATGATAATAGGTACTCTGTATTCGAATACAAAAATACATTTATATCACTTTGTAGTGACATAATGTTTCACATCACTAGTATCGCATGTACGTGACGTCATAATAGTTAGTCCAAACACGATTTATTTCCATAGAGATAACATGTTTATGGCACACATTAATAAAACGTTGATTTATACTCGTATGTGTGTATAATATTCTTTTTTCAAAAAAAATGCATATTTGTTACGTCATTGCGCCATCCGAACATTGATGTTTTTTTAATCACAATTACACGCTACGTTTAAAGCACCTCGGGCGACGAACTGCCCAAATAAAACCAAACCAATTTCAATACACAGGTTTATACAACATCTTATTGAACTGAAACGACTTCCGAAATTGGTGGCTTAAATTATCTTGAATGTCATTGAGATTTTTCTTAGTGAAAGCATCAGCTCCGATAGCCGTGATCGTCTAGTGGTTAGGACCCTACGTTGTGGCCGTAGTAACCCAGGTTCGAATCCTGGTCACGGCAGTGCTCGCACTGTCATGGCGGAGCATATATTTTGTTAAATGCAATTAGCAATAAGCATATTTAAATTTTGATGGCTTAGCTTATAATAAAAACAAAATAAAATCGATAACTGAAATGTCAATAGATATTCTATCCATCCAACAGTAAGTCTAATTCGCACAATCAAGGTTGCCGATCAGATTGAAGCCACTGTACTCAATAGAGAATGTTGCATACCTTCTGAACTAGTACTTCTGATTGTATATACATATACGACATCAACCTTTGTGGTGTTTGGCAGCAACACACCAGGCATGATCACCTCAACAAAGCAGAATCCTACTTTTGTATTAAGGGTCCAATATTTGTTCCACTTCTGAACTGCTACTAGGCTGAACGTAATCTACAAGACCCATGAGCTTCTATGTTCTCTTGTAATAACTGACTTATAATGTACTCCTTCGGACACCAGCAAGTGCTACACCCGAGATTTATAGTGTACAAGAGTGTGCGCAAACGCAGGGGTACTCTTTATTCTCTTACTCACACAATCCGATGAGACATCTGTCTGTCACGACCGACAGTTTTACGTGCTCCCTGAAGTACGAGGGTTAAGATATCAACTTCCAAAGTCCTTGCTGTTATTAAGCATCTTTATAATCAAAAAAATGTGTGCGTGTACTAGCGTACACTCGTAAGAAGTGAAACTTCTTTATGACGTTATTTATCAAAAAAATGATTTAAATCCGTCCGAAGTCGATGCAATCGCCACCTGGATTTCAAAAATGTAACTACTCGAAACGGGCCGCAAAATACATTGGAGACATTTACCAATCCCTACTCCGCTGGAGAAAGTATACGTGTGGTAGGGATAAGAAAAAGATGGCGCGTAACCGAAAAATGTGACGCGTAACGAAAAAATGTTACACTAAATTTTTTTCCAACCCCGATAAAGAAGTTTCACTTCAAAAACTCAATAGCAAATCGAACCTGAGACCTCTTGATCGGTAGTCGCATACGCCAACCGTGAGACATGCAAAAAATTGCTTTAATTAAACATTTATTGAAACGACTTATGATATTTACCTCTGTTATTTTTCCTTACAGTATGTTGTCACGTTTGATTGAGTTCTTTTTTTTTTTTTTTTATCGTGCGGAAACCCCCTCGGGCCGTCACCCCACCGGGGCTAACGGCGGGGTGGTGTGTCGGAATCACACGGTGTGCCACTCTGCGCCTGAGATAGGAGGGATCCGGGAACCGCTGCTATTACGACATCCAGATACCTCCTACGTCAACAATTCAATGGAACGCATTATTTATGTACTAAGAATAAGGTTATTCATCAATTGATCGTTATTAGTATATGTACTGTTATCTCTTAAACAAACTAAAGGGTATCTGTAACAGGTCATGTTGTCAATTAAGTAATTAAAAAAAATGTTTGAAGATCACGAATAGCAGAGTTCAAATGTAACGTTAAACGTTCAAAAAACGAAATTTTGCATTACTTTGCAAAATTTCGTTTTTTTTTATACCACGACGGTGGCAAACAAGCATACGGTCCGCCTGATGGTAAGCGGTTACCGCAGCCCATGGACGCCTGCGGCACCAGGGGCATCACGTGCGCGTTGCCGACCCTTCAGAAACCTATTTACCCCCTTCTTGAAGAACCTCATACTGTAGTTCCCAGTGAGAGCCTCGGTAGGGAGCTCATTCCATAACGGGATTGTTGTGGCATATTATGGTCGTGTTGATGAAAAATGAGTACCAAAATCAATGCAATAATTAGATGAAAATAATCATAAAAGAATATATATCAATTAATATTTAAAATAAAATACTAAATCTAGGAACATGATCACTAACTAAGTAGTTAGCAAAAGTTAGGGACATTCTTTATAGGATATACCTGGGACTAGTCTCTATTTAAGGCACAATATGCGTGTGACAGTTGTTTTAATTCCAACATATCAATTCACAACCTCTAGGGACATGACGACCCATGTGTTAGTCATTAGAGGGTTAAGAAATGCTAGCGTCTTCTAGCTGTTCAATTCGACTTGTAAGAATATCTGTCAAAGATTTACTCACAAAAAAAAATATCTCTCTCTGCTCTAGAAATATCTATGTCCAAAAACAGACTATTAAAGAGTTGTTGATAATGATGAGCATAAAACAACATCTATGTTTATATATAGAAAGGTATTAACGTACTAATTCTCTAATAAATTAATCACAATGTTTAAGAAACATTAGGATTTTGTTTTCAAGTAAAAGCGTTTTTTTTTCATATTTGAAGATCCTGCCAAAGTGTCTCTACTCGACCTGATGAAAAACATGAATAAACTCTAAGAGTTGTGGGCACCATACTCATTGTCAAGGCAGACAATGCAATATGGCGACACACACTATGACGCCCTAATGAGGAATTTCTTCACGCCCCACTTGGAGGCGTAAAACACATGACAGTCATCGTGGATTGTAATGCTTACATTTACCACGATAACTGTCACTTAGAATGAAGAATCTAGACCCTTCAGTATCTAGAATCTGGAGTTTCTCTCAATCCTTGAAAGCAGTAAGACACTGCAGTTTAATCCTAAGTGTAATTATATGAAAACGATGTAATCAATTAGAGATTACTGGTAGAAACATCTGTTGTGAATCGTTTTTGTAAGTTCTAACTAGTTTAGTTTTCTGCCTTAAGTCGTGAATTGATAGATCAAATGAAGGTTAAAGAAACTTTCTTTACTGACTGTCGGTCCTAACTGTATTTGAAAATTAATGATAATAACCTCAGACATCTCACACACGGCCGTCTGATCCTAAACTAAGCAGAGCCTCTGGTAATCAGACTGCTGATATTCATACTTATATATCTCTGAATAAGTAAAAATCGTGGTAAGTATAAACTACAGTAAAAAATTAGAGATTGCATCCATTTAAATTGGAAAAATATCTTTTTAATTTTAAAAATATTATTTTGCTGTATATACTTTGACAACCCTACCAAAGTACAGCAAACAATAAACACAGACTCCAGGTATAAATATAACAAGTTATTAAAAGCAACATTGTTCTGCACAACGTTTAGTGCGCACCGAAGTGGTATCCAGCTAACCTACTTATTGCTTCGTGGCTCTCAGTAAAGTTGTTCAGAAAACACGTAAACTTTCTGATTATTTAGTTGCAATGTATATTCTTCATGTTCCCTTATTGTAGCATAGTTTTTCGTTCAGTAGTAGCCCACGATTTATATTTTCAGAATACTTTTATGAAATGATAAGTAGGCTATGCACACAACACAAAGGCTAGTTTTATTTTAGATCATGTTTTGCCTTAATGTTAAATTTTATCCATACTCGTTGCGTTGCTCTTCATCCAAGCTTTTCTATTTCTAGTAGTAACAAGAAAAATTATATAAAAGTGCACTATTTTAATATTAGATTGGATTCCATTCATGTTTTAATATTATTGTTATATAGTTTTATTGTTTGTGTAAAACACAGTGTACTCTTATTAATTGATAAATTAAAATTCATTTTCTTTTTTATTAAAAGAAATTGTGTGGCATTTCAGAAGACTAAGATAGACTTTATTTTACAAGGCTTACAATTATTTTATATTTTCTGCATACACATTAAAACATTTGAGTACACATAACACTTTTTATGTAATCAATTAACATCATAAACAACAGTGGACCCAATATGGATCCTTGTGGAACGTCGAATTAAACTGATATATTTTAGACTCAGATTTAAAGCCAATAACTACTACTCTTTGAGTTCTATTAAGAATATATGAGGTAAACCATTGCAGCATTACTTATCCCGTTAAATACCATCTTGTCCAAAAGCAGTGAATGATCCACTTTATCGAACTCCTTTTGTAAGTCAGTTTAGACGGTATCTTCACCTATTAAGACTATCAAACAACTAGAACGTATCTTACGAAATCTTGTTGTGCCGGTATTATTATTTGATGAATATGAGAATATAGTGCGTCATGTATTACCCTCATAAAAAACTTCGATAGGGCAGAAAAAATTAATGTGGGTCGATAATTCTTTATGTCACCTCTGTCACCACTCTTGTATATAGGAGTCATAAAAACGTGCTCCCAAACTGATGGAAACATGCTCTCCTGTAAACACTCATTAAACCTAATATGCAGAGCTTTGTAAACGTTGTTGAGCATTTTTACAATGAAGTAAAGTGGTAAGTCATCTGCGTCAGCTCCCTTAGTCAAGGGATTTTGTTGCTTTTTTAAAATGATCAGTAAGATAGAGATCAACAAGGAAGGTGGCTTTATCTGAGAATTCTTTTGGAGGTACCCGTGTGACTGGTTCTAGGCTAGAAGGTTTATATACTGAACAGAGAAAGTAGAAAACATATTACCTATCTCAATGGGACGGTAAGAAGAGACACCTTCAAAATACATAGTCATGGGGAATTTGGTCCTTATTTTCTTGCTTGTTATATAGTACCAAAAAATTTAACATTCCTTAGTATACTATCTTCTCTAGAATCTAAGTAACGTCTAAAACAAGGGCGCTCTTTGTTTTTAAAACTGCAAATTAGCTTAGAAGAAATTATAAAAACTATCATAAAATCCACACAAAACTCAGTAAGCTTTCGGGTGAAAAAGTGTGTAATACACAAATCTACTTTGGCAAGTTCATGGTCAACATGATCATAATTGCCTTTGTAGCAGTTATATTTAGAAACCCATATTAACATAATAAAAACGGAGAATTGTTTCTTCACGTCTTAAACGCTATAATCTCTGAAACTGTTGAATAGATTTGAACGATGCTACTTGTATTGAATAAGTCAATATAGGCCAGGTGGTAGAGCCATGCTGATTTCAGCACGAGCGGGCCTACTCGACCGGGGCAGTACTACCCTCCCACAGAAGACCAACCTAAAGCGACAGCATCTGTGCTGTCGTGTTTCGTTGGTGAGTGCGAGACAGGGGTGACAGTTGTCGTGGTAAGTGTGTGCATTACAATGCTACAATGGTTGTCATACCTTTTACATCCCTAAGTGAGGCGTGAAAAAGCATCTTAATATGCCGCCATAGTGTGGGTCACCATACTGTATTGTCAGCATTCGCAATGAGTGTGGTGGCTACAACTCTTGGATTCTATGCATGCTTTCCATCAGGAAGAATAGAGTCACTTTGGCAGGTTCTTAAAAAAAAAGCTACCGAACATCACGCTATGACCAGGGCATCAAAATTTGTAACTCGTTCAATATCTATATTTATATAAGTACTTATGTGTTAGTTTGTCTTTTCACATTGGTGTACAATATTTTTATTTTTATTATATTTCTATTTACAAAATATACATCATAATGTATTTATCGATTATCGCCTCAACTAAGTTACCGAAAATCGTCACAATTTGCATCTCATAATGTCAAGGGCAGCGAAAAATAGAAAGGGTATTTATTTACATCCCCGTTTCTTAACTATTTTAACAAAGAAAGACGTTAAGAATAATTATAATATGGTTTAAAACCATTGAAATTGATTCTATTGCTGATTCTTTACGAACTGTTTTCCTGAGTTACCGTTAGTTACCTAAGTTTATCGTCAATATACATTAGGGTAAATAAAATGCAATTACTTTTAATATTTACGTTTATCAAGTCAAGTAGTGTTAGCAATGTAAATATTATGACTTTTACAATTTTCATACCAAAACTACAAATGAATTCGTCTACCACTCGATTTGTCTACTCAAAGGTTGCTTGTAAGAGATTGCTTTTCAGCGATAAAACCGCTACTTGTGCATAAGTTTTGTAAAGAGAAAGCAAAAAAGAATGGTGTAAAATAATCCTTTGGTACAGATCTATTGTAAAACAGCGGACAAATTTTACTTTAATATTTAATCTAACTTACTTACATGTATGTATGTGACTAGTTTGCTTAAACATGCGTTTTTTGTAAAACACAAAATGATTGTTTAATATTTACGAAGTAAAAAAAGAAATATATTATTTCTAGAAATTTCTAAAGACTCATTTTATCTTCACGTGGTTCATAAAAAAGTATATTGGTCCAAGTGAAAAACTTTTGTAGATGGCATAAAATATTTAATATTCGAAAATATTACAAATTCATTACCAAACTCTTTCCTTCATTTAGTAAGCGGAGAATGCGATCTACTTAAATATTATACTTTCATGAGAGAGGTATGCTTTGACATATTTGGGCTCGACTGTGTTACTCAATGCTTTCTTTGCTTTTAAAGGTCAGATCCCCTCTGGTAAGGGGAGATTCAAAAAGCGGTAGTACATTTGTCTTGTATCTTGTACTTAGTCACTTATTTTATCTTAATACTGTAAACTTCGGTCAGAAATCTACAATCTTATAAAAGATTTAAGAAGCCGATACGGCTTGCTCTAATATAATAATACATTCACTCAACACAATTTTTATGTTCATAACTTTTTTCAATTTTCTTGTCAACATTCACCAGTGAAATAACTGTCATGTTTACAAGGTAGTAGAGCCACGCTGATTTCAGCGCGAACAGGCCGGCTCGACGGGAGCAGTAATACCCTCCCAAAGAGGATCAACCTAAAGCGACAGCAGACAGCGAGACCAGAGGCCTATTGATGCAGGAGAGACAGTTATCGTAGTAAATGTGTGAGCATTACACTGTCACGATGACTGCCATGCCTTTTACGTCTCCAAGCGGAGCATGAAGAAGCATCTCACTAGGCCGCCACAGTATCCGTACTACATTGTCTGCATTCGCAATGAGACCACAACTCTTAAAGTTTATTAATCTTTCTATCAGACAGAGTAGAGTCACTTTGGCAGACTGTTAAAATAGAAGCAAAAAAAACTCCGTGATGTTGATACTGTCTAGAGCTGAACCGCTACCTTTCATCAATCCCACCACAACCTCCTCGGGGATAGAATACTAACATCAACTTGAACACAATGTTATTCGCTATCGTCTTGTATATAAACAAAGGCGCACGCACAAATTTTATATAAACATTACAAATAAAATATAATTGATAACCTTTTATCTCGTAACAATGAAGGTTCTTTGCTTCATCTCAGTTTTATCTGTAGTGTGTCAATGTAATGCGCGTGAGTATTGTATTTAATCCATACATTTTATTGCATCATACGGCCTATTACTTATAATATGGCAACACAAAAGTTCTTATTGCATTTGCTAGAGTAATGTTATTGGATACATTTTTGTGGTATAAAGGGTGGTATAGAGGGCAAACGAGTAGACATACCTGGTGGTAAGTGGTTACCATCGCCCATGGACATCTGCGACTCAAGAATCACGAGTTATCCAGACTACCCGATTTTAGGACCTCCCCGAAAAGTACCCGTGCGGTGAGGGATTAAGAATGCGGAGTGTCGCCACCCCTATTGATTCCATGGGTGTCGTATCAGGCGACTAAAGAGTAAGCTATGCAGGCATCTTCACTATAAAGAGAAGGAAAATTTGAAACAATCAATCCGAGTGGTCATCGTGGTTTAGTAGGTTAAAACCTCCTTGCCTACGTAAGGCCTTTGAGCATCAGTGAACGGTTAAAGGCTGTTGATGATGGTAAGGTAAAAGCAACGAACAATTGCTTTACTAACAAACAAAAAAATATTATTAGACTTTCATAGTTTCAGTTTGATGTAAAATAACGTAAAACTAGACATGATTTCAGATCTATAGCAGATTAAGTCGTTTACGAAATATGAATGTCATATTTTGGCGGCATTTTCTATACTGACAGCTATACTTTTAAACTGACGATTGTTACGGACTGAGACTTCGTCTTTTCATCTGATCAACCTCGAAAGATATGAACTTCATAAAATATAAATATTTTTCTATGGTGATTATAAATTATGTAATTCATTTTATTAATACCCTAAAAACTGTGTGTTTAAAAGAGTTATTTTAAATAACATTACATTACACACTAATTTTAATTCAAACTTGTAAATATTATTTATAGCTCAGCACTCCGAATAATCGTCTTTTACGAGTAAAACTAGGAAATATAATATTAGTATCAAAATTACTTTAGCGATACGGTCGATGTAGATTCGGTAGATTTGAGAAGTGCGAGCAAACACAAATTTCTTTAGCGTAATATTATATGCAGTACATGCTGGCTCAATACTTGTATTATACACATTTATAGCTACCCTTTTTAAATAAAATATTTTTTTTTGTAAATTAGTGGACTACAGACTGTGTCAAGAAATGCCAAAAGAGAAGCACTGTTTGATTGAATACCCAGTGAGATACAGATGGCCACATCAACTCAGGTAATGGATATTATATGTAGTACATTTCTATTTCGTTGTATAATGATCTATCCTTTCGGGGACATAGACAAGAGTCTATCAATGTATAGTACTTAAGTCTATCGGTGAATGAATTTACAGTAAACTCCGATTCTATGTCGTTTGTCATGGTTATGTGTGTTAAAAGTAGGCTATGACATCGTCTTCCTCAAGAATCAAAATGTTGCCATCCCAAATTGTATTAAAATCGATTGTGCGGTTTAGCAATAAAAACTTAAAGACTAGCAGAATTACTTACACAACTTAATATGATTATTTATTTTATATTCAATATATATTTAATTACTAAAATTTACGAAGTACTAATACTTCAGAGACTTGAAAGCATTTGTATTTCTTTAATATTTTTATTGATCGTCTATATGTTATATGTAATTACTTGGTAAACAGATAATAATAGAAGCATAGAATAGAGATATGACAGGAATATTAAAATAGTACTTTCACGAACATCACAATCACACACCCACACATTCTACGACGATTGAACGAAATGGCGTGCAATTCGAGAGGTCTATGACCAGCAGTGAACATGCGCAAGTTTTATTTTTACTGCAACTTAGACTTTTTCAATGATCAGTAAGTATATTCAAGGTCTGCTACTGCTGGGTAGTAGAGCCACGCTGATTTCAGCACGAGGGGGCCGGCTCGATCGGGGCAGTACTACCCTCCCACAGAAGACCAACTTAAAGCGCCAGCATCCGTGTTGTCGTGTTTCGTTGGTGAGTGTGAGACCGGAGGTCCATTGATACAGGGGTGACAGTTATCGTGGTAACTGTGTAAGCCTTACACTGTCACGATGACTGTCATGCCTTTTACGTCTCCAAGCGGGGTGTGAAAAAGCATCTTACAAGGCCGCCATAGTTTAGGTCACCATACTGCATTGTCTGTATTTGCAATGAGTATAGTGATCACAACTAACAGATTCTATTCATCACTTTAGCAGGCTCTTAATATAGAAAAAAAATAAAAAACCTCATTTCCCACTGCGTACTTTTCTTTCAATGATGAATTAGTGTAAATATTTGCTTTAGTCGTACGTACTTACAAAAAAGTATATATGACTATACGTATTCTAGAATGGGTAGTACAAAATCTGTGTGATTTATATCTCCTAAAGGATTATTATTATTACTTTAAAATTCTCGTCCAGTTATTTTAATGTGACAAATATTTCAGATACGTCTTCAACTGGTACACAAAGAGCTGCTTTGAGATCAGATGGTCGAAGCACTGTAAGACCCTCGCCTCACCATCATCGACGAACAATTTCCCTTCGGAACGTGAGTGTCAAATCGAATGCGGTGGCTGGGCATAGATAATTAAACCAGTCAAGTTAGGTATACTATATAAAAAAAATGTTTAGTAATAGACATTTACAGTGTTCAAGTGTTTAAAAAAAATGTAAGAAAATGGAGGTTTTGGACTACTTTGAGAACTCCTTGGACGAGAAACAAACGTTCTCTAACTATAGATATAATATTGGCACCCATATTGTACTTACTTGTATTTATAATAATTTTTAATATTATCATTTCAAAATATATTACAATGTATTTAATTACGTTTGTAATCAAAATAGGTATGTAGGTATTTAAAAAACTGCTGTATCAGATTATTTTCATTTAGATAGAACAGATAGCTAAGTAATCATAAGTTTAATTATGTCAGCTGTAAAAAAATATAACAATAATTATCTATGATTTTTGTCGTGTGGGCAAATTGATAAATTATTTTAGGTATTTCAATCTTAGATTTATTTATTAAAAATGTGCTGAATTGTTTTTGTGCATTATTGACCCACTTTTTATTTGTACTGCTAGCTTATGTAAAGTGCTTGCTACTGATGTATTCTTAGCCAATTTTAACCACAGTGGCTGGTCTCAACTATACTGCTCAAGTGTGTGCACAAACGCAGGTGCACTCTCTGTTCCCTCAGTTTCACAATCCGATGGGATGGCTATCCGACACGACCGGGCAGAGATCAGATGCAAAACCAACAGTTTTAAGTGCACTCCGAGGTACGGGAGTCAAGACTCCAACTACCAAACTCTGGACTGTTAGTATTAGTAAGTATTCCTGTAATCAGAAAAAGTCAATAACACTTTTTGACCCAACCTGGGATTGAACCCGAGACCTCTTTATCTGCAGTCACATACGCTAACTGCTAGACCAACGAGGCATTTACGTGATTGCTACTAACCCCATACATATTAGTAATACTGGAGGTTTATTAACTTTATATTAGGTGAATTAAGAATTAATAATTCAATATAATTACAATGAAACATCACAGATTCGTTCAAATCGCCACTTAATGCAGGAAGCATAGGACCAGCTGTTGTGAAGAACATTGGGACAGGCCTATTTCCAGCACTGGATGTCGTAATAGCAGCGGTCCCCGGATCCCTCCTATCTCAGGCGCAGAGTGGCACACCGTGTAGTTTTAGTCGGTCCGATTCCGTCACACCACCCCGCCGTAAACCCCGGTGGAGTGACGGCTCGAGGGGGTTTCCACACGTTTAAAAAAAAAAAAAAGACCTATTTCCAGCAATAGACGTCTCTTAGCTAAGATGGTGATGATGATAGCAAATTTTTTGAAACATAACTACCCCACGAAAAAAACTTTGAGTTATAAGAAGCAATTATAAGCTATTTTACGTCACGCTCTCGTAAACTGCCTTTTCATTTTCAAATTTAGAATAAGTATTTACTAAAAACACTTTTATACAAACTCAAAAGAATAATAGTTTAAAGCTCATTCAAATAAAAACAAAAGACACAATAGAACAGTTTCTCAGTTCATCCGTTTAAATTCCAATAAGAATTCGTTCAAAAACGAAAACAATAAAATAGACAACACTCTCTTGGGTTTCATATTTTCCTGCATGTGCTTTTAGATGTGCATTCGGCAAGTATAAACTGTGTGAGATACGATCACATTGTGAGTTAGCAAAGAGAAATGGTATGTATAAACATATATGGACATATATACTGCGCCATTAAATAACTCCGGTGCACTTCTAGTAATTATTTTCAACTGATAATACTTCTCTACTACGACATCTTTTACAGAGGTAACTACGAAAAAGGTACCTACTAATGGACAAGCTCAAATAGAGTGATTTTTACTTTTTAATGAATTATATTACGTCTAACTAATTTATATTAAAATCTACCTCTTTCCTGTGTTGTCATACGATGGTAACAGAACGACGACTTTTTATTGAATAGTTAATTAACCCTATCTAATTACTCTGAAATATATTTCAGTTCGTAACCAAAAATTAAGAATTAATTGTTTTGTTGACATCTATTTATAACAATCGATAACTTCAAATATTTGACTGGATTTGTATAATTGAGATTCGAATCATGAATCATTTTAAAATAATGTACCTCGCACAGACTAAAATAAATTTGAATGAAACATTCATGTGAAGTCCACTTCTAAATTTAAAAGTTCTAATAAGTTCATATTCTGGTATAACATTAAATAGTACAAAATTACTTCACTGGACCGCACCCATTCCACACTGAACTTCTTCTCCCAATAAGACCATAGAAATTATGTTTTTAAATTTTTTTTCTCTTTTTTCTCTGTTCCCTCAGTTTCTTTCGCAAGTCACGTACTCGTTTCGTAATCGTCGTACATATTTTAGGTAAAGTCTATCCAATAGAAGTTTTGTATAGAAAAGTAGGAGTCACCTTTTTTTAGTAAAAAGAATTAATTACGTTATTCCGATACAAAACTTCCAAGGAAAGACAGGGAAATGTCAAAGAATTCCTAGTAAGAGTTTTTATTACTTTTACAGAACTGTAGCTGCTCTTAAACTGTAAATATAACGTAATAATGTAAAATTTAGAAATATAAGTTTACTTTAGAAAAAGTGATGTTGGTCACATTGCTTTGTTGTTGTTTTGTTGTTGTAGTGTTGTATCAGACAACTTGTCAATTTGTACTACAAATTTTATAGAAATAACTTCGTAATAAAAGTCGGAAGTGTGTAACACGAAGTCTGGGAAGCGTGCGCTATTTCATTTTACAAATTAGACATCAGAGATACTGGTGAGATGTCGTTATATGCAAGTACTGTTAAACTTGTTCATTTTTTTTTCAAAACTATGCATGTAACTCCAAAGAGGACAAAATATTTTTATTTACAATCTTTCTTGCTTAAAAAACCATACCTATAACATAACACAATAGTAGAATTCCTAAATCAAATAGTGACTTTTTTAAATTCCCTCGCAAATTTCTAAAACGTAACGCTATTGGTGGAATAAAATGGAGACGTCAAATTACTCGAACGTGATCTGTCAACAAGTTAGTATGGTTTCTCATGATTACATTTTCCTATCGTTTCACGGTAGTTTCTTATAATATTTAGTTGCAAGATTGGTACTGGAAATTCTGAATTCTTATAATAAGTCGCATGTTTGCATTTGTATGTATTGTATCTATATGTTATACATATTGAGAATATTTTTACGAAACTTTCGTAAAGTAAGTTATATTTTCATCAAGGTTTGTAAACAAAACAAATATGTGCAGTTAACTAAGTAACAAATATTCTTATATGTATTTTATCACGTTTTTTTCTATATTAAGAGCCTGCCAAAGTGACTCTACTCTGCCTGAAAGCATGAACAGAATCCAAAAGTTGTGGTCACCATACTCATTGCAAATGCAGACAATGCAGAATGACGTACACTATGGCGGCCTTGTGAGATGCTTTTTCACGTCTCGCTTGGGGACATAAAAGGCATGTCAGTCATCGTGGCAGTGTAAGGTCCACACAGTTACCATGATAACTGTCACCCCTGCATTAACGGGCCTCCGGTCTCACACTCACCAACGAAACACGGATGCTGGCGCTTTAGGTTGGTCTTCTGTGAGAGGGTGGTACTGCACCGGTCGAGCTGGCTCTACTACCTAGCCAACGTTTTTAATATCCTTAGTTATGACAAAATGATCAACTGACATCCTTATAAACAGCTCTCGGTATCGACTTTGTCAGGTGTAGTTTTTGTGTTCTTATCGCATAGAAGAACGATACAAATGTTGTAATAAGATTTTATTTACTTTGCCATATTAGTTAATTGATTAGAAAAATAACTCAACTTCGTAGTTGACATAAGTGTAGTCTATCGTCACATAATAAGCGCGCCAAAATGGCAAAAAATCATAGAGATTTTAGTATTTTTTTAGCTTAATGACTTATATTTCGAATGCGTCATATATTTTTTTAATAATGTAATATCTGGTAGAGTTTCTTTTTAGAAAAAAAACCTACTTATTTCTAGTCTAAATATATATTCATACCATAAACAAATATGTTTGACTGCATAGCTGGCCTAGTGGTTTAAGCGGTCACCACGCCGCTCACTACTGTGCTCACTTTGTGTGAGCCACAAATTGTTGTTCTGAGTTTGGAAAAAAAAATAGTACAACTATATATTTAAAATTTCTATACAACGTTTTCATACAAAAAGTTTAAAGTAATCCTTATATTTAAATACCCCATTCATTCGTTCAGGAACATAGAGAGGTCATTATATTCCCAAAAATATTTAGGATTGGCTTTTAGTTCAACCTGTTTTACCCGAAAATCAGTTTTTCCACGCAACGACCGGCATCGGACCTCCACAACCCTGACGTTTGACAGAATTCGCAGGTTTTACTTGTTGTCGATATATTGATCATGACAACTGGCACTCACAACCTAACGTGCTCTCCGAGGCACGGGTGTGAAATACCGTCAAACTTCCAAACTTCGAACGCCTATTAAGAATTTCTTGTAAGAAAATCTCAACTAAACTTTTGAACCGATCTGAATCGAACCTGAGACCTCTCGATCGGTAGTCGGCAGAAAATATTTTGAAGAATTTAGTTTTAAATCTAAACAAGAGAACTGAAAACGTGCAGATTGAGCCTTGATTTAATGTAATATTGTCCAGAAAAGTGAACGATGTAGTAATAGTTTTGTTGTTCTGATATAATCTTTGTAATTTAAAATTAATTTCTCTGGGTGTTATGTAAGGCATCTTTGCGGTCATTTGTGCGTATGAAAATAGAATAAAGCAATCAGACGAGGCCGGGGTGCGGCGACTAATAGACGACTCGCCTAACTTTAACCACATAGAGTAGGACGCTTACAGAGATTTGAGTCTAAAAATTACTTCGATTTTTATGTTGTATGACACATTTCGAAATAAGAAATTGATACATACAATTGTTGAGTTATCTTGACAGTTTTGTAAGTTATAAATATGTAACCAAATTCCAAAAATGTGTTCTGAATTTTACAATAATGTAAGTTTTCTAGGCATTTAAAAATGTACACTACTGTATTTATACTCTATAAATATATATTTGTGTATTTGTAATATAAGTGGGACAAATAACTTCTAAATAATTTAACGTAGCCTGTAACCATGAATCGTTTAATCAAAAATTAAGCGATGGAAAACTTTTTCAGAAAAAGAATAACATAAATAAATCACAAACAAAGCTATTGACGCTATTCAAATACGATGTATAAGACCAGATATTTCACGACCTACTCCAAAACACGAGCGGTCTTTGATCTAATCAAATAAGCACGCACTGCCTTGATTTCATGTTATATAATACACTCCCTTTTCACGATATTCCTCCCGCAGATTGCAGAAAAAGGAGACTAAAGGAGTCTAACATATTAACCTGAACCAACTCATTCATAGAAATCTAATATAAACAGATCAGGTTTTTATTTATAGAGCAAGAGCCCGTGAGTGCCAGACCTTCGTCATTTTATAAAAGCTGAAAGTTCTTCTATGTGTGTCCCTAGTACAGGTAAGAATGATCCCCAAACATGAAGCTGAGGCAGCGGTGACTTTGGCAGATAACAGGCAACAAAGGTATGTAAAATTCCATCTCAAATTCGTCATAATATAAAACTTGATTTTTTTATATTTGATTCATAATAATATCAAAACTCGCGTTGCTCATTGCCAGACAGTTAGTATGGTTCCAACCCTCTGCCGGACACCCCTAAACTATTATAATTTATAATTATACTTACGTTATATTATAAAACCTAAATTTAATATATAATTTTTTGGGAGCCTATTAAACTATGTTTATATAGTAGCCGGACAGTTTCGAAGGTTCTATCATCTTGCCAGACGCATTCAAAGTAAGCAATAATCGGGAGAGCAAGGAGCGAATACAGTAACTAAACGTTATATTATAAAACCTAAGTTTCATATATAATTTTTTGGGAGCCTATTAAACTATGTTTACATAGTAGCCGGACAGTTTCGAAGGTTCTATCATCTTGCCAGACGCATTCAAAGTGAGCAGTAATCGGGAGAGCAAGGAGCGAATACAGTAACTAAACGTTATATTATAAAACCTAAATTTTATATATAATTTTTTGGGAGCCTATTAAACTATGTTTATATAGTAGCCGGACAGTTTCGAAGGTTCTCTCATCTTGCCAGACGCATTCAAAGTGAGCAATAATCGGGAGAGCAAGGAGCGAATACAGTAACTAAACGTTATATTATAAAACCTAAGTTTTATATATAATTTTTTGGGAGCCTATTAAACTATGTTTACATAGTAGCCGGACAGTTTCGAAGGTTCTATCATCTTGCCAGGCGCATTCAAAGTGAGCAGTAATCAGGAGAGCAAGGAGCGTATACAGTAACTAGTGCGAATGAAACAGAGCGCTTAGTCTATTGCGGGATTTCACTGCACACCCATTGTTATTAATTTCAAATTTTGCAGTTTATTTTTTTCTTAATCCAGAAATTTCATTAATTAATTTTTACAATTTCAATAACAAATATTTAAAATAATACTGAGTAAAATGTTTCTCATACAATGTCAATCATATCGAAAATCTAATAATTTAATTGATATTATTTTTCATTTTTAAGAAGTTTATTATTGTCAATGCTATTAAAATTATAAAGCCAATGAAACAAAGTAAATCAAATATTAGTGTTTATTATACCAAAGGACACATTTTTTTAAGATAAGAAATTTACAGAGAAATTAATTTATTTTAATTGAATCTAAATATTTTCATCATTTTCATCGTTATCACGCGCTCACTAAATCGGTCCACACGTTAGCAGTTTAAACGTCGTAAGTGCTGCGAGTACAATTCGGACCGCCTTTGAATGCGTCTGGCAAGATGATAGAACCTTCGAAACTGTCCGGCTACTATGTAAACATGGTTTAATAGGCTCCCAAAAAATTATATATGAAACTTAGGTTTTATAATATAACGTTTAGTTACTGTATTCGCTCCTTGCTCTCCCGATTATTGCTCACTTTGAATGCGTCTGGCAAGATGAGAGAACCTTCGAAACTGTCCGGCTACTATATAAACATAGTTTAATAGGCTCCCAAAAAATTATATATAAAATTTAGGTTTTATAATATAACGTTTAGTTACTGTATTCGCTCCTTGCTCTCCCGATTACTGCTCACTTTGAATGCGTCTGGCAAGATGATAGAACCTTCGAAACTGTCCGGCTAGCATGTAAACATAGTTTAATAGGCTCCCAAAAAATTATATATGAAACTTAGGTTTTATAATATAACGTTTAGTTACTGTATTCGCTCCTTGCTCTCCCGATTATTGCTCACTTTGAATGCGTCTGGCAAGATGATAGAACCTTCGAAACTGTCCGGCTACTATATAAACATAGTTTAATAGGCTCCCAAAAAATTATATATTAAATTTAGGTTTTATAATATAACGTAAGTATAATTATAAATTATAATAGTTTAGGGGTGTCCAGCAGAGGGTTGGAACCATACTAACTGTCTGGCAATGAGCAACGCGAGTTTTGATATTATTATGAATCAAATATAAAAAAATCAAGTTTTATATTATGACGAATTTGAGATGGAATTTTACATACCTTTGTTGCCTGTTATCTGCCAAAGCCACCACTGCCTCAGCTTCATGTTTGGGGATCATTCTTACCTGTACTAGGGACACACATAGAAGAACTTTCAGCTTTTATAAAATGACGAAGGTCTGGCACTCACGGGCTCTTGGACCATTACGTACATAGAGCAACCTTGTCCTTGATACGAAGTCTCTGTCTGTGTAACTACTCTTTGTCGTCACGCCCTAATCCATGTGGTCGGTTCCAGCCAGTGTTTTGTCGCTGTCGCGGCAACAGGCAGCTTTTACCGGCTTTTTACCGTTGTATTTTTTTTTATTCTCGCGTTAGTGGAAATTAACCGTGATGGGTAACAAAGTTGTGACGTTTACGGAACAGCAACTGGAAGATTATCAGGTAATCGCTTTTGTTTATGGTTAGTTCGAAATTCAAACTGCAATGGAACGTTTTTGTTTTTTTTTGTCGCCTACATAGTTGTCAAAGATTATAAACTTTTAAATTGTTATTCTAGAACTATTTTTACCGCTTAAAAGTGTTTATGAACAAATGATGAGTATCATAAATTGTAAAGAAGAAAAAAGTAGTGTAAAGAAACTATTTTCTTTGTCGGGTATGTTTAATTAATATTTGTCTGTCTAATTCAATAAAAAGTAAAGAAAATTGTCCATATTAACACCATATTGCTTATAAAACGTGTCGCCAGCATTAAAAATTCGATAATGTGATTAAATTTCAAGTTAATACAGCAAATTTATAGCCAAAAAAGTGTTAACTTATAGTAAACACGCAATTCGTGCATCTAGAACAATAATTAATAAGAGAGCTTAAATTTATACCTATTTAGATAATAATTAACGTGTTCACATATCATATTTATTATTAAACAAAGGAAATTTGTTTTGTTCATATTTTAATTTAACTTTATTTTCGGGATGTACTCGTGCACCCATGTCATTCTAAGTGAATTATCACGTAATTACACTTTGTGAATGTTTTGTTGTCTTTGATTTTACGACACAAATATAAACTAGCAATAAATAAAACCTTAATTATATTATTTTTTTAACAGGACTGTACATTTTTTACAAGAAAGGAAATACTTAGGTAAGGTGTTTTGTTTAAAGTGAAACTCGATACAGCTGGGTTTGTGTCACAGATTTTGATTTTGTTTAAAATATAGATTGACAAATTACTACCTGAATTCACAGTACACATCTACGACACTTATGTATTAAATTATGCATATTTCCTCTTGTTGTTTGTAGATATTCTTGTGACCCATCTTAGGCCTTTTCATAACGTCTAGCCTCTACGTTTAGCACGATTGACTTAAGTAAGGACTGTAATGATTTCAATTTGTATATATGTCAAGATAATACGCACTATATACAGTGTATATTATATACACTATGTGTATAATATAAACAACTATATTAATTAGGATGTTTGAGGTACAGAAAGAGTTTTTCTATCACCGTGAGGCAAAAAGGTTCTAATCAAAATTTGAAAAGCTTTTTGTAAGTGCACCTTTCTGGTAGAACAGTTGTTTTTTTTTTGCTTTTGTTACTAAAATTATTAATTTTAATAATATCCTCACGCATCTTACACACAGCTATCTGAATGCAAACTAGGCAAAGCCTGTACTATGGTAACTCCTGATAAATATGCTTATATATTCCTACATACATACATATTGTAGATAAGCTACACCTAGACACAGAACACATGATCGTTTTCATCAAACAAAGATTTATGCCAGTGGAAATTGAACCCACGATATCTGACTTAGTAGTCAGAATGACTACTAAATAACTGATATAAATACATATATGCCTTTCTAGGTAAATACATACATATCATACATAGAAAACACTCAAACTCCGAAATAAATATTTACAGATTATATAAACATTTGGTCCGATCCGGGCATCGAACCTGTAACCTCAAGCACAGCAGTCGCTTTCGCTGCCCTACGCCATTAAGGCAGTCTTTCTATTCATTTCTATTTGTTTCATTTGTCAGAATAAGCTATGGTAAGCCTTATTATTTTATACTTTCACGATCATAAACCAAAGTACAGCATACTAGGTACTCCTATTTCTTCTATGTAAATGATATAATAATAAAACTATCCCCTATATTTGTTATCTACTTATCTGGTACATTCAAACCCTTACATCTTCATCCCTGAATGAAAAACACCGAGGAACATTTTTTACGTAATACAATTTTGATCTCCCTTCCGAAATAAGAAACAAACGTATTGCCCTCAATATTTATTAACAAACATAGATAAAATACACCGTGGAGGAAGCCCATCCTCCCACCCCACTTGAATTAGGTAAGAGGGAGATTAAACTTCTGGTAATCTCATTTACTTGGTGAAAAGTAGCGTAAGCATTGCTTAACATCGATCGTTTGACCGGCCGTGATTCACTCCGGTCGAGTCAAGCCGTATGTGACTATTCGTCATATCTATTATCTATATAAAAGAAAGTGGTGTTAGTTACACCACTTATAACTCAAGAACAGCTGAACGGATTTAGCTGAAACTTGGTGTGGAGGTAGCTTAGAACCAGGAGACGGACATAGAATACTTTTTATCCCATTAGAACGGGTTTAAGTGAAAAAAATCTGCTTATTTATTGACTATAAAGCAGTACAGAGTTCGCGGGGTAAGCTAGTTGTTATTATAGTATAGCTGTGGCGAACTAAAACAAAGTAAAATAAGATAGTTTCAAAACAAAGTTGTTTTCAAAGTAACCTCTATGGATCTTTTTTTGTTTTTGTTCGGGGGCCTTAGTTCCCCCTCTTTTGTTTGATTTGCATGCAGCATAATAATATCTTTGAAGTTTTAGGAGAAATATGTAAATGGATCTATCAAAACTTTTTTGCATACAATCAGTTAGACTCGGCAGATTTTCATAGAGTATTTGTTTATTTATTGCAATTTAGGTAGGTAGTAGAATCACGCTGATTTCAGTGCAAACGGGCCGGGTCGAACGGGACAGTACTACCCTCTCACAGAAGATCTACCTAAAACGACAGCATCCGTGCTGTCGTTTTTCAAGTGCGAGATTCGATGCCCTTTGATGCAGGAGTAACAGTTATCGTATTAGTGTGTGAGCCTTAAACTACCACGATGATTGTCATGCCTTTTATGTCTCCAACCGTTGCATGAAAAGGTATCTCACTAGGCCGCCATAGTGGGTCACCACACTGCATCGTCTGCATTTGCAATGAGTATGGTGCCCACAACTCTTTGGATTTTATTCATGCTTTCCATCAGGCAGAGTAGAGTCACTTTGGCACGCTCTGCATTTAGAAAAAAAAATGACCTTTACGTCCCCAATTGGGGTGTGATAAAGTATCTCATTAGGCCGCCATAGTATGGGTCAATAAACTGAATTGTCTAAAATTTACGACAAATATGGTACCCACAACTCTTGGATTCTACAGTGCTGTCTATCAAGCAGAGTAAAGTTACTTTGGTAAGGTCTTAAAAAAAATGAAACGGTCAGTTACATTTCGGTTGCAGTAACTGAGTTTATATATATATCCTCCTCCTGGGTCCTGGTTCACTAAAGTAGATTCAAATATAATCTTATTTTATCTTAACTACGTGTAGAGCAAGTTAAGGTCCTTATCATAGGTCATCCTAGGCCTGTGTGGGCGGCGGCTCTGACCGCCCAGAATAGGGCTCGCCTCTGGCGCCCTCAGAGGATATTGGCGGTTAGAGCCATACGCGGTTACCGCACCGTATCGACGGAGGCGGCTTGTGCCTTGGCCGGAACTCCCCCGTGGGATTTGGAAGCGGAAGTGCTCGCCGAAGTTTATCGGCGGATGGCTGACTTCCGGGCGGGTAGCGGCATACGGCCCCCGCCCGAAGAGATACGCGAGTGGCGAGAGGCCGCTCGTCGCGCCACGATGGCTCGTTGGTCGTCCCGGCTGGAGGCTCCACGTGCTGGCTTTGCCGCCGTGGAGGCTCTCCAGCCGGTCATCGCCGAGTGGGCAGGGCGGCAGCACGGGACCCTTTCCTTCCGACTAACGCAGGTTCTTTCCGGGCACGGTTGCTTCGGGAAGTATCTGCACTCGGTCGCCAGGAGGGAATTGAGTCCCGCCTGTCACCACTGCGACTGCAGTGAGGACTCGGCTCAACACACGCTAGCGGTTTGTTCCGCCTGGGCGGCGCAGCGTGGGGTCCTCACTGCAGTTATTGGAGGAGATCTCTCGCTACCGGCCGTCATACGCTCCATGGCCGGTAGCGACAGTTGTTTTACCGCGGTCGCAACCTTCTGCGAAGACGTAATTTCGCGGAAGGAGGCGGCGGAGAAGGCCCGGGAGGACGATATCCACTCGGACCCAATTCGCCGCCGGCGAGCCGGGCGGCGGAGGCGCGCATACCAGCGCCTCATGCCGCCTTGAGTGTGGCTGCGGGTGGACGGGACGGGTTTTCCCCTCCATCCGCTACAATGGCCAGCCGCGAGGAGGCGACGTCCGTGTGTGCCGTGCGTCGCCTGAAATAGAGAGTTTATCCGCAGATGGTGCCCGAGGTAGCGGGCAGGCTAGGAGGGATCTGGATGTCGTAATAACAGCTGTTCCCGGTCCCTCCTATGTCAGGCGCAGAGTGGCACACCGTGTGGTTTTAGTCGGTCCGATTCCGACACACCACCCCGCCGTAAACCCCGGTGGGGTGACGGCCCGAGGGGGTTTCCACACGAAAAAAAAAAAAAAAAAAAAGAAAAAAAGGTCATCCTAGGCCTATCATGAATTATAAAGGCCATGCCGTATGTCTATTTGTATAAACATGAGTATAAACAAAAAAAAAACGGTCACAATAATCTCTAGGTACTGACTAGATCATCAACAGCTTTTTACAGTCCACTGCTGGACATAGGCCTCTCCTTAGCAAGGAGGTTTTGGCCTACTATTCCACGGTGGCCAGACGGGTTGGAATAGGATTTGTTTCAAGTTTTCCTTCTCTTTGTGATAATGTTGTCTTGTACATTTTGTCTCCTAGTCGCCTTTTACGACATCCACGGGATGAATAGGGGTGGTAACACTATGTATCCTTAATCCGTCACCACACGGACTGACTGGATAGATATCTTCATATAAAATAATTAGTAAAAAACATTTAAAAATATCTAGTAAGGCAATAGTTTGAAGTTATTTTCTTCTTTGTTTGGATGGCAATATTCAATTGAACTCAATTATTAAGACAGATAAAGTCACAACACTCGACCTCGATGGGGCAAATCCGCTCTTCACTACATTAATAGTTAAGCGGCTTACTCTATGACGCATTTTCGATTCGGCTGATGGTTCGATCCACGTGCCACGTGCTACAAACTTAAATAAATAAGTAGCACTAAGTTCTGATGACACCAATTAGATTGCCAGTTACAAACATCAGCTACCCCCAATCGATCGACTTGTTTCAATTGACAGTCTTCACTCAATGTCAACTTACGCTTTAATAATAAACAATTAATCTGACACCTTAAACTTTTTAATTTTGACGTTTCGTATGTGTTCCATTTTCAATCAATTGTTTCGATAACGATTATGAAAAAAAACAAAACGTGACATTGACAATGAATCTTTAATCCTTTAAAAATATTAATATATTTTATTTGCTTTAAACATGGTGTACAAAAGTGTTGCCATTAAAATTTTTAGAGGACATACATGTTTTGCTAATTACTACTACCATGCAAAAAGTTTACATATTCTACATTGAATTTACATTTATAATCAGAGGCTACTTACGTTATCCATTTACGAGGAATGTTCTACAGTGCACGGTTTGAATATATAATTTGAATATTGCACAATGTGAGTGTATAGTAATTTGGAAAACTCCTTGCAGAGAAGAGACGTTTCAAAATTTGAATGTGGATTGTAGCACTACTACTAGAAACTATAATACTACTGTACTAGAAAAAAAGAACTTTTTAAATAAATTGACTTATCGTAACTGAACTCTTTGTTGAAAACTATTTAAATAATTTTTCATAAAAGAGTTTTTACACTTGCAAAAAAATCTGAAAAATCTCTATGGTTCTAGTGGTTAGCGAATGCGATTGCCGAGCAAGATGTCACGAGTTCGATTTGCGGGTCGGGTCAAAAAGTGTAATTGAGTTTTTCGAATTATAGAAAGTTGGGGTATTAACCAAGTCCCTCGGAGAGCCGTAGCTGGTAAAGCCATCGATCTTGCGCCTTATTTATCCCCGGTCGTGACAGCCAGCTGTCACATCGGATTACGGAAGAGAGAGAGAGAGAGAGAGAGAACAGAGAGTGCACCGTCCTGTGTGTGTGCACATTTGTGCACTTGTGTTGTATATTGAGACTGGCCGCTTGTGTTGAAATTGACTAAGCGTACATCAATACATAACTAAGCTATTTGTAATCAGTTTATACATTTTTGACTCATAATTAATCACTATTGACATTGGTAATCATATGATACACGATAGGGCAAGCGAGATAGATATATTCACAATCAATTCTCTTCACCCAAGAAATCCCTTTTTCAATGATAACAAACTTTGATTAATGAATCAGTAACTGAAAAATATGATAACGATAACATTCACTCGCGTCCTAGCTGTTATTCAAGAAGATTAAATTGTGAAACTATCTTTGATTATACGATTTTTTCTATAAAAGCATTTTCAGACCAAATTTGTAATCTGACCTGTATACAGCACATACTAACACACAGCTCTTTTCAAGTTTTTAACTCAATTGTTCCTGACCCAGACGGAAAAGAAAAATCATGTTCCCTTTTCAAAATTGCCTTAATAATGCCGCAACACATGATTGTGACGTAATATGTTCTCCGCCCCTACACCGGAGTATTTCTCTAAAATATTGTTTTTCACATATATTATTTTTAACTTTATGACCTGACTAGTTTCAAATCACATTATTATCCGTGGTTTATTAATAACATGCCCCTGACACAGGAATGACTGCACAATTGGACAAGTGGTTTAAGCGGTCGCCATGCCGCTCTCCATATCGCTGAGTGTTGTGGGTTTAAATTCTACATGGGACAACACTTTGTGTGATCCATAAATTGTTGTTCTGAGTCTGGATGTTCTTTGTGTCCGTTTCTTGTATGTTTGTAATATCCCCCGCGACACATGATGTATTCCTAATGCGGGCGTTGTCAAAAAAAATGCTTTTTTATAACAAAGAGTAAAATATATGCTAATCCAAGGTGTTAACTACCTCCATACCAAATTCAATCAAATTTGGTCCCCCACACAACACACAAATTTTTATCCTTGCAATATTCATATGACAGCCTGCCAAAGAATAGTCGAAAGACCAACAAAAGTCAACGACTCTTTAGTTAGTGCAAAACAATCAAAGTCACTAAGTTAGTGAACTATTGTATAGCCAGCTCAACGACTTTTGACCTCTTGACTTGCACAAAGTTCCTAACAATTGTACCATTATCTATCAGTTTCTCGACGTCAAATTTAGCTTTAATTCAATAGTGAAACTAATAACACAAAGCAATTGCCAAATATTCATTCTCCTCATGAATCACTGTGAATCAAACGCCAAGTTGTGATTCATAGGATTGCTCACTTGATAAAGTGGTAGACCATTTCAAGATGTGTAATACAAGGGTGAGGTTTCTCTTAACCCTCAACTTACGCAGCATTTTACACAGTTTTATATTTACTAGTGGTCGCCTACTGGTCGAAATGCGACCATAATAAAACACAATTTACATTACATAAATTTGTATAAGCGAGCAGTATTTCACGTGGTATTTTTATATTAAATGGGGCAAGTAAAACTTTTCTGTTCGATATTCAGTAAAACCACAGTAAACATATAAGTTTCTGTAATCTATGTCTATGCCAGTACTCAATGTCTATAGACAAAATGATAAACAAAAGAAACAATTTGACCACAGAGTATGTATGCGTGTAACAAATACCTGTTTGTGGGTGTCAAATGTATGGTAGTGTGTGTAATGTTTTATTTATTGATTTAATGTACTTTATAAGCATAATTATTGAAAAATATTAGCGTTCTGCACTTCTCCTACATATAAACTATAAGTGTGCTAAATTTCATACTCCTCCGTCCGCACAATTTTCGTATAAAGGGGTCCAAAGTTTTTGCTTCACGTATTAATATATAAATAAGATCCCCCTATGAGGTGATAGATTAAAAATATAGAGTGTTACTATATCTATTTATCTCATGGCTCTTGTGAGATCCGACTAAAACTGTGAAAGTCACGAATATTGCAAATTGGAGGCAAACAAATCAAACTCTATGGTGACCCGTCTGGCCAGCTTCGTAGTAGTAAGCCCAAACCTCCTTTATAAGAAGAGGTCTATATCCAGTAGACTAGTAAAGGTTGTTGTTGTTGATGATGATGATGATGATAAATAGAAAATTCAATTGAATTATCACTACAACGCTTATATGAAAGAGACGTTCCAGTTTTGTATAAGATGCCGGCTATAAAACATACACTATCGTAAAAATTGCTTTCAAATACTAGAGCAGATTCACGCATTCTTTTAACGTAATATTACGTATATTTTATAGCAAGAATAAAAGTTTAAACTGTTTGACATTTGTCACAACTAATGTAATAAAACTTAATAGATTGATGATATCAGTAACGTATAGACATGCTAAAAATGTATGGTGTATACCATTTCTACTCTAACATTCTAGGGGAAAAGATTTGTTTACGTAAATATAAGCCGACGTACATCTGAAATTCAAAAATCACAAGTACAATGGTGGTATATAATTGATTTCCCTATCAAAAAATTTTGAGGTGCTAGGGGTTTGATTGTGAGTTTGATCCTCAAGTTACCTCACGTACTAGGTAAAAACAACTAAAGATTCCTTGATTTTTTTGAGAACTCCAGTGAAGTCGCCCAATAATAGACGAAGCATCCCTTTCCACTTTATATTTTCAGTTGTATTGGTCTTTATGTAAACCTGTCACCTTTCGAAACAAAGAAGATAATTGTTCGATATTCAAATGACATCTAATAATGATACTAGTATAACCGCCTAAAATAAACGCATTTTTTAATTCCAAAAAGGTCGGTAACTTTTTAAAAAAGTCCTGACTTTATGATAAGTATACGTTAAAGATTAAAAAGAAGGTAGGTCATATACGTATTAATAGATAAACTGTAACTAAACATGACACATTCGAAGTGACCTGACCCATTGATACGCCACCTCAATAACATTTACAAGGCCGATAGATTTATGAGTTGTGATTAACTATTAATTAATTAGCATGACGTCATGTCGTTTCAATCAATATATTTTTTTGTTATTATCCAACTAACTATGATCTAACGGAGCTGTCTGAAGCAGAGACAAAGTAAACGAAGCACTGTTTATGTTTTCCTGAAGGGCAGATGCACGTATAATTTGTTTATTTATGTATTACTATCAAAACCTAAGATTTTCATCATATATTCAAGAATATTATTCTTCAAAGATTTTTTTTTCTCTCGGCCATAGATAACTACGAGTAAATATGTCCATAACTGTTGTCCATGATAAGAACTGCATACGAAACACATACTGTATATCTATATTGCATACTAGGTACTCAAACATATGTTATAATATATCTCTGAGTACCTAGTATACATAATAGGTATCACAGTACTTCTTATTTCGTTCGCATCTTCGATTTTCAAAACGAGAACTGTCTGCCGCCATGACATACTGCATGAACAGTATATATTATTTCAATGCGTGTGTATATAGTCTATAAATAATAATACACACAGGTGTACTCCAAAAGTCGAGGTCAATGTCAAAACAAAGCAATATATCTCTCAGTTGTCACAGTTCATTTTATGCCACATTACAACCACACAAGGGGACATAAGTGGACAGATGACGACAAGGCTCATTTCGTACGCTTGACAAAAATGTATGAATTTAACGTCAACTTAAAGCTGAAGTGATTTATGTTATCGCGAAATTGAGTTTGCCTTTTTTACAAAATTATAGTATATGGAAAAATGTAATTACATTTCGTTGCTTTTACATAATACAAACATATATTTTTTTAGACATTCTTATTGGTCCAGTGGAACGTGGTACAGATAGCTGAGTAAGAGAGTCGTAGGTTCAATTTCCACTCATGACAAATATTGTGTCTGTGTGATTACGTGTCTGTCTGTAATTATTATAGTTATTTGGAAGTAAATCGACAGGGTGACTTGTTACTAGTGGACTCCAATAGCCTTGCTCTCTAACCTCTATCTGCCCCTTTGGGTACAAAGACGTGAGTGTATGATTTACGCAAATTGTTAGACTTTTAAATTCAACACACAATTGTATCCCAGGATGATTCGGTACCATGAAAATGATTTTCTAGTCCCATAGACTTCATTATGACATTATCAAGATATTTCAAAGCCTATTTAACTAATAGATTAGGATGCATTGATTTTGTCTTAGACACTCTGGGATCGGCGATAAGGAGACCCGACATAGCTTCCCAAATGTTACTCGCGTTACTAAATTCTTCTATTTACCACATGCTCGAAGTTGTATGTCTGCCCAAGATACCGAAGTACGCCATCGTGTGCCACGACCGGTTCCGGTAGTACATGTTCACAGAATATTCCCTTGGTTTTATCCATGTTCATTCGTGGGTCGATGCGTACTGAAAAGTCAGCCAAGCCATTCAGCATCTGTTGTAGGTCCTGTGGCGTTTCTGTCGCGATGACAATGTTGTCTACAAATCATGAGTCATAGACGTATTCGCCACTGATATTGGTGGGAGCCCTTTCCAATGCAGCATCTTGAATAAGCCCTACATTCCATTTGTAAAAAAAATCAGAGAAAAAACGTCCCCTTGTCTCACTCTTCGATACATTGGTATGGGCTTCGTTTTTCTGATTATGTACTTGAACGGATATAGTTGCGGCTACTCCGTGTGGTGACTGATTAAGGATACACAGTGTTACCACCTCTATTCATCTCGTGGGTGTTGTAAGAGGTGACTAAGGGAACAAATTATTCAAGAAAATATCATTACAAAGAGAAGGAAAACTTGAAACAAATCCTTATAATAGGCCAAAACCTCCTTACCGAGGAGAGGCCTATATCCAGCAGTGCACTGTAAAAGGCTGTTGATATAATTGCGGCTTCGTGTGACATACCATAAACAAATATATACATGTATGACAGCAGGATCCCCCTTTTTTAGTTAACAAAACTTGCCTCAGCTAATATTTGTGCATGTTCCTGTAACACAAATTCTTTGTTTCACTAATTTCTTTCTAATATTAAGTGTTGGTGTTCAACTGCCATTAATTTGAACATGTTACGTACAAAAGCGAATACAACTTTGACATTGACCTTTGAGGGTTACTAAAATTGACCATTAAGAATAATATGTTGACGAAATAGTTTCCAACCACGCAATCAATCTAACCCGTTAGAAATTTATCGGATTAAAAACTCATTTAATCGTTTATTTAGTTTCCTAAATTACTTACTTTGGATTCTTTTCTATTTTTGAAGTTAGTCAAATAGGTTAGAATAAGAATAATATTGTCTGTATCTTGTTTATGATTGTGTTTATAAGTTGATCAATCGAAGTTTGAACTTGTTTTTTAATACTTCGAGACTTAGTTATTTCTACTGTCGAATAAGGAATATATCTAACCGTGGGACGGCCATGTTTCGACACATTTTAGCTGAATCAACAGAGCGATAGCACGGCCTTACAGAAAAGTCAAGAGGAGAAGATCGTTTTTTTTTAATGAAATATGAAATGAAATAATGGATTTCTTTTTGTAAATAAGTTTTTACAGACATTTTTACACTTCTTTTTTAAAAGCCTGCTAAGGTGACTTTACTCTGCCTAATGGAAAGCATTAATATAATCCAAGAGTTGTGGTCACCATACTCATTGTGAATGCAGACAATGTAGTATGGTGACTCAGACTATGGAGATACTTTTTCATACACCGCTTAGGGACGTAAAAAGCATGACAGTCGTCGTGGCAGGGTAAGACTCACACTATTACCACCATAACTATTCACCCCTGCATCGATGGCTCTCTGGTCTCACAATCATCAACAATAACCGACAGCGGGGATGTTGTCGCTTTAGATTGGACTTCTGTGAGATGGTAGTACTGCTCTAGTCGAACCGGCCCGTTCGCGCTGAAATCAGCGTGGCTTTACTAACCTAAGAAGTCTTCTAAAACAATAAATAGATACTATTGGAATCTTCAGATCCTTCACTCATAAACAGAATAATTAAAACAAGCACAAGCTATTCTTGTTTTTCGTGTGAATAGAAAGTGAAATTGATAAAATACTTTTTGACTACTTTATAACTTTTACTATATTCAAAAAAAAAGAAAATCTTATTCTTCAGAGTGAAAATAACTTTAACAGCCTACAATTATTTGTTCTTAAATTCTCTTACAGAGTATTCAAACGGTTTCGAGAAGTAAATCCCGAACTAGTGCCCAAACGGATGACAGAGAATCAGGCGCATACTATAGCAGTGCCAGTGGATCAAATTGAAAAACTACCAGAGCTAAAAGTAAGTCAATCTTCATAATTCTTTTGTGATAGGTAAGTCCACAGCATCCATTGACCATCTATGTGTCAGTAATAGCTTTTCGAAAAGCTAATCTTAGCTTCATTAAAAGGTTAATCTTAGATTAAGTAATAAAACCTAATCTGAATGAAACAAAAACATATATAATTCTGATAATTTTGATGATGCTTTTAAAATAATTCTTAAACAGTCCACAGCTGGACATTGTAATACAGAAAAAAATTTCTAGCTTCTCACGACCGTTATAGTAACCAGATCTCCTTATAGTTATTTCTCATAGAATATTTAATTTTTATAACATAGCAACATAGACAAGAAATCTTTCTATTGACCTCAAAATAAAAACCAAAAGCACGACGTCAAATAAAAAAATAAAACGCCTTTTATTCAAATTATTTATGCATTCAAAGTTGTTCTTGGCAAAAGTTCGTTGTTCATTCGAATTGAAATACAAATTCAAATGAGCTAAAGTTACACATCTTGTTCATATAATCAATTTTACTTTTTGAGAAAGTTAACTTGTGACGTCATTTCAATAACTAATGGATTATTCAAATGCTGTGGGTGTTCTTAAAAAAGTATTTTGAATTAGAAGTGCGAACATCAAAAATTTAAACTTTGTCTTTGAATCTTTGACCGAGTTTTTTTTTTATAATTTGTATTTATTGTGTAGTCTATGTACTGTAGTGATGCTGATTTAAATAAGGCCGTATATTGACTAACTAATCATACGTCTCACACACCGTCTGATCTCGAACTAGGCAGAGTCTAGAAAACAACAACCACACTTCTGATAAACGTATCTCCATTTACATTTTATGTACAATTTACAAACAGACACAGAACATAAAATCGTTCTCTTCACTTTGTTATAGCACTTGGTACCACTAACTACTACACAAACACTATCATATACAGTATTTGTTATATAACCAAGGAAACTCGTTGACCTATCACAAAAACTCCAATGCCAAAATAAAAACATATTATGTATTAAAAATATGAAAAAAAAGATGTAAAATCGAAAATCGTACGATTCAATCAATCATCAATCTGATAAATTACCTCTTCAAGTCTAAGGAGGTTCGATGATGGATATACATAAAAACGTGGTGTCAATCAACCTGTCACTCAGACTACATTTTTTATGTACCGTTTAGGTTGTAAGAGGTTTTATGCTTACTATTCCTGGCATTCCACATAAACTAAAAAATAAAAAAAAAATATATCTTGTCATACGGCATTACTATAACTTTTTTGTTATTATTTTTTCTTAAATAGATAATGCCCGTATTAGAAGTATATCCTGTATCGTGGGAACTTTACAAACATCAGAAACGGACGCAAAGAACACTCAGACTCACAACAACAATTTGTGGATCACACAAAGTGTAGTCCCGTGTGGCGACCGCTTAAACCATTGTACCATCCGTGCGGTCAAAGATAAATCGGTCCTTTGTTGCGATACCTTTCTTGTTTCACATTCTCTATAAACCTCTAGGAAGAGAATATAGTGCTATCCGCAACAAAGTTGGAAGAAGACTATGAGAACTCCCTATAAATCCTTTTTTTTTTTTTGAGCTGAAATCCCCCCGGATACCACCTCCTGGTGGTTATATCGGACTCGAACCGACCAAAAACCGCACGCCGTCTCAGGTACCAGTAGCCGGGGAATCAGGTGTACCCTAGAAAGGAAATCCCTGAAACCCTGACGTACCTCGGGCAGTCCCACGGCTTGCAGATGACCCCTTTTCTGCTCCAAAAGAGCGTGTGCTCCGTAGCACGTCCCGCTGCTATCCTGGCCTACTTCTGCTCGGGTGACGGATGGCTTCACCTATACTCCCTATAAACCCTGGCTATAATTAAAGTGTAATATATTTATCGATTATAATTATCATCGCTAATTATGTTAAAATTCATTTATATATTAATAATTATCCACATGAAATAAAAAATTATCTCTCATTAGGAAGGACTTTTGACCTTTTTTTTTTTGTTGTCGGGGTGGCAAATCTCTTTAGATCTCCGGCTCCTCGGGAAGCAGGAGCCAGGAGTATGTGGTGTTTCCACTGAAAACCACCCCGGCGGCTGGTCTCAGGCGTCCTTCTCTGAAGGGGACCCGGACCATATTAACTCAGGTCCCTTCCAAAAAGGACTTTTCGACCTACTATACCACGCTGGTCAGAGTTGGTATAGAATTGTTTCAAATTTTCCTTCCCTTCACAGTGTTATTGTCCTGCGGTATTTGCTCCCTTAGTCGCTTCTTACGACACCCACGTGATGAATAGACGTGGTAATTCTTCGTACTATAAAGTCATCACCACAAATCATCAATAATTTAATATAACATATCTGTATAAAATTCACTATCTTTCAACTATCGTATCGGAGCCGTTAAAGACACTAATATGGTTCTAGTTGGTATTTTTTTTTCTTTAAAAGACAACGCCCGCATTAGGAATAAATCCTATGTCGCGGGGAGCTTTACAAACATACAAGAAACGGACACAAAGAACATCCAAACTCAGATCAATAATTTATAGATCACATAAAGTGTTGTACCATGTAGGATTTGAACCGAAAACAATAAGCAAAGTGGAGAGCGGCGTGGCGACCGCTTAAACCGCTCGTACAGTCGTGTAGGTACAAGGTTGCAGTCATGTGTTGGTGATTTGATAATTATTATTGTTCTTTTGATGTCGTTAATCTAATGGAGTGGTGTAGTCCCAGGTAGAGAAAGAAGGAAAAGCTATCACGTTGTTATTATATATTTATTATTTGACACCTCTTAGTCTAGTGATTAGCGACCCTGACTGTTGATAAGTCAGTGATCATGGGGGCAATTGTCACCCAGGACAAATGTTATATGATGAGTGAGGTTATTTGTTCTATGTCTGTAATTAATAATAATAAAAAAAAGACAAAGAGTAGTATCTACAGCGCGCAGCGGTAGTGAATGTGACTGCTGTGCTTGAGGTCTCGGATTCGATTCCCGGGTCGGACCAAATGTTTGTATCAAATCAACCTATCGCCGTCCACTGCTGAACCAAGGTCTCGCCTTAGGAGCGCCAACCGTGGTGTTTACATGATCTGCAAATATTTATTTCGAGTTTGGGTGTTTTCTATGTATAATATGTATGTATTTACAAAAAAAAAGGATACAAGTATTCTATCAGGCAGTCTAGTTATCATAGCACCAGCTCTGTTTAGTTTGAAACTAGATAACGTTGTGTGTGAAATGTCCGAAATATTTATTTACTTATTCATTTATTTATCTATCTAGTTAGAGATCAGACTCCCATGAGTGAGATAAGTTAATGTTAATATTAACGCTAAGATAGAGAGGAATTGCACAGCCTCTCTCTATCCTACAGTCCAGAGTCTCAACAGTCGTGTTACTGCTGAATATAGCTGCCTGCTGTCTGATTAACATCACTATCCTAAAAAATAACGTGACTTGTGAATAGAGTTGAACGAAGTTCCACTCTGACAAAATAATTTCCTTACGTTTCAGGAGAATCCATTCAAGAGACGAATTTGCCAGGTGTTCTCACACGATGGGTCTGGAAACCTTACTTTTGAAGACTTCTTGGACATGATGTCTGTATTCAGTGAAGCAGCGCCCAGAGACATTAAAGCTTGGTAATACAAATTCTATTATTAGCCAGTAGCTTGCCTTTTGGTCTCGATTTTCTTTTAGCGTAATCAAGGGTGAAATGCAAAGTGTCCTTGGCTCTTTTGGTTCTATTTATATAATTTTTTTTTTTTGCTGAAATCTAAGGAAATGAGGCGAAACGCCACTGGATAAATTCTTAGTTTGTTAAACACGTTAACTATGAAATATTTGAGGGTCTACACGAGGCGAACTCACGAGTGGACTGGGTCCAGTGTCAAGTGTCTACAGACGAGTATTGCCAATTCTCTATTATAATTATGTCATGGTAGTAAATACTGCCGCAAGAACTCTTTAAAACTTAATAATTGTAACACCGGATATATGAAATTGAAACTCGAAATACTGAAGCGATAAAGATTAAAATACAGATTAAAAACTTTTTTCATTTCGAAGATACTTGCTGGCAACAAACGTGATTCCATTTTCAAACACGTAGGTAACAATGGAATGCTGTCAAACGTACTGTCACAAATTTCTGTTATATTTTTTCTGTATCAAAAGTAAGTATTCAGTCAGATCGATCTATCTTATTCAAATTAGAATCAGTTCTTAACTTTACATAAAATTTAGAGATATAATATACCTCACTCAATCTCTTCCAATGTTTCTCTGAAACTTTTAATGAGTCAAATAATCTGTATAGGTATTTTTATAATAAAAACCAAAAAGAAACTTCTAACTTCCAAAGTTAAAACGACTGTATTAGACAAAGGGGATGAATATCCACAATAAGTCACTCAAACTTCTACAAGTAAATTGTTTCCGTAATCTCATTCTCTAAATGTCACTTTCGACATTTAACAAGTTTATAGATTGTCCCAAGTGGAACAACACCTAAATCTATTCAGAACCATCAAGGGTTTAGGAAACAGTACGATAAAGTTGTGTAATTACTTACTAAACTGACGTCCGAAATAATGTCGTAGTTTCTTGTTTATCTTAAAGTTAAAACAAAATAAACATTAACTTACCGGAAAGTGTTTCTTCCAAGCCTTCTTTAAAACATATCAACGAATGAAATTATCCAAGAGACAGACTATGAAAATAAAAATGAGTATTTTTGAATGAAGTTTTACGATTTACACGCGATTGTAACGTCATATTTTTGTCTATGCGGGAATCTGGTGGTTATGTCGCGCTTGAAACAACTTTAAACCACACGCCGTCACAGTCACAAGTAGCGGAGGAGCCAGGTGTACCCTAAAAGGCAAATCCCTGAAACCCTGACGTACCTCGGGCCATCTCCGACTTGCAGATGATCCTTTCCTGAGTGTTGATGTTCCCTTTTCCTCCCAAAAGGGCGCGTGCGCTTCTGCTATGGTGAGAGACAGGTTCACCTGTTACCCCCAAGCTTGCACTTATGGAGGACGCAGATCGTTCTGCGAACTCCAGCACCCAAATCTTCGGCGGTACCGCGCCCGTTCCTGGACCTCGCTGACCGGGAGAATTCTAAACTTCGCCTGATCTCGCTCCACCATCTATTTGGCAAACCTACCTTGATCACAGAAAAGAACGGCGAAGTTACACACTTTCTCGTTTCGTACCATGGCTACAAGATCACACCGCTACTTCGTCTACGCTAGACATTCTGCCAGCGTGTCAAGCACTGTGTTTACGGTCCGGCCATTACAGTGGTGGCACTCAGGTGTTGCCTTCTTACGGATCATACATAGGCGATCTCTGAATCTTCCTTTCCCTTGAACCTGTGTCAACTGATATGAAATAGTCGCGTAATTCCTTTCGTATCAATCCTCCATAATGGGTCTTACCGCAGCAATAACGGTGAGCCCAGAGGCATTTATGGGCGGCGTTTAAAAAATAATAATAATAGACAATAGAGTTCGCCTAGTCTATAGTTATAGTTCGATCATAGTCAGTAAATTTTTTCATAAATGACGACTTGAACTGTAATTGTCATACGTAGAAATGCAAATGTATGTTTACGTTCGTGAATGTTTTTGTGTACTGTTTTTATTATATCCAAAATGACTTTGATGACGTCAGAAAAACAAATTTCTTTTTATTTCTTTTTTTTAAATCTAAAGCCCGCACTAGGAATAAACCCTGTGTCGCGAGGAACTTAGCAAACATACAAGAAACAACACAAAGAACACCCAGACTCAGAACAACAATTTGTGGATCACACAAAGTGTTGTCTCATGTGGAGTTTAAGCCCACAACACTCAGCGCAGTAGAGAGCGGCGTGGCGACCGCTTAACCACTAGGCCAACCGTGAAAATGAATAATAATTTTTAAATTTAACTCAACAGGTACGCTTTCCGCATATACGATTTAGACGACGACATGTTCATAGGACGAGACGACCTTCTAGAAGCAACAAGACTTCTTACAAAAGGAGAGTTACACCCGCAAGAACGAGAAGACATCGTGACAAGTGTGTTAGACGAGGCAGATGTAGACGGCGATGGTCGACTTTCGTTCATGGATTTTGAACACGTGGTCGTTAGAGCCCCCGATTTTCTATCCACGTTCCATATTCGAGTTTGAAATGGATTTAAATATAGAATTGAAAAAAAAATTGTTTCTTTTTTTTTAGAATAGCATAGTTATTGTAAAAAAGTTTATAAATTTCATATTAAAGCTATTGATAAATTTGAACTGTACAGTTTTGTTCTGATTTGTTGCGTAGCAACTTTGAATATTAGTTTCTTCTAATATACATTTGTCGATTCATAGACTATTAATCATTCCCAATTCTTGCTATTAAATCACAGAGTAAAAAAAAAATATTTTACTTGGTTAGGCATCTACTAGGAGAACAAGAGATCTCCGAGCAGATGCCTAGGAAACGAATGAGACGACGTATAGGATACATAGGACAAATAGGAAAGATATTGCTTATTTTTTTTATAAAAAAACAAGAAAAATTTACCGAAATATGTCAAGGTATGAGTCCCTCAAGGTAAAGATTTCTTCGCAATCATTAACAGGTTGGGCACGCAGATGAAGATACCAGTCTTCTGTATGAAATAGTTAGTCTAAAAAATAAGGAATACTTACGAGATGCGAAGAAATGATGACGTCTATTTCAATCTACGATATATATGTAACTATAACAGAAGTTACAAAATCAACTTTAACACAATGTCTAAAAGTTTATTTTTCCCTTTCAAGATACTGTTTAATGTGTCACATTCATATCAAAAACAAGCATTTACCGTTTTCGTTCAATTGTCAAGCTGCTCAAATGCAAACTTTGAAAAGTCATTTGGAAGAAATCTCAGGTATGGAGATGCTCTGACGTTTTCGAATTAACAAATGACGAGATGTGTTATTCAAAAACATTATATGACATAAACAAACGAATAAACTTATCTATCTCAATCTTCTGAATGTCGTAAACTTCCAAGATGGTTCAAAGTAACACAAACAATTATTTGTTTCAAAAATTCATTTATTAATTAAACCTAAAATAGACTAAACAAAAATATATGAATAAGTTATGAAGACTTCAGGTCTAAAGTACTTAGGACTGTATGAAGTTTCACCTTAGTAATTAAATAGTTGGTCATAAATATTAACTTTATCTATACATATAATAATATCGTAGGGAAGTCAAAACTGGACATTGAATATGTTTTTAAAAGAATGCTTGGGGCGTGATCGACAATCGATATCGAAGCCAAAAATATATTTTTTAGAATTTATGCCTGTTTGTCTGTTTGTCTGTATGTATGTCCGGTCTAAACTCAAAAAAGACTACAGGGATTTACTTCAAATTTTGCATGAATACTACTAACAGGTTGGGTCAACATATAGGCTACATATTATCATGCGATCACCAGGAGAGGAGCTGTAAATTTTTATTTTTCTTATGCATTCTGTGACAGCGTGTAATCTAACGACGCATATTTTGTAATGTATGTATGTATGTATGTATTTGTATGTATTTTTGCTCTTTTGTGTCCTGGAATATATTCCTGCCAAGTTTTCTTTAGTCACATCTTATGACTGAACTCAGCATATAACTCTCTTCACTTGCTTCGCTTGCAAAAACGTATACTTAAATTTTAATGCTATTTTAAAAATTGTTTAATTATAATGCTATAGCGATACTGGCATCTTAGGTTTGGTGCTGTAGAGCCTTCAAGCAGATGACGTCGCGAGCAGCAGTTAGTACGGAAGCAAAGGAAATATAGTCACTTTTAAATTTTCCCGCGTAATCAATCTCATCTACCGCATAAGTACGTCACAAACCCATAAACCAAGTGATCCAAAGAGTATAATGTCAAATGACACGTATCAGTTACTCATTGGATGACGTTTTCATATATTTTTCTAATTGATATCTTCAATATAAAATTATTTATTTCTCTATAATATATGAACGTGTAATAAAATGGTATCATTTGGAACTTTAATAATGGATTAGGGTCAAACGAGTGTCTACCACTGCGTATAAACATTTAAGAGAAACAAAATCATAACCTATTCTTAATATTAGCTATCTAGAGTTGTGACTCGAGCCTATTCTTGAAATAATAATCTACAGCCACGCGGTAAGTAAACACTCGGTAGGGATGCCTACCTACAGTTTTTTTATTTATCCTCCAACTACTTAAGTTTCTTTATAACTTTGTGATTATAATGATTATATATTTTAAATTTTATAAAATGAAATAGGCACTGTTTTATATAAATACATGTTATTGATTTTTTAAATTTAATTCATTTAATACAAAATATAACATACTTATACATTTGATGCTGAAAAGACGAAAAGTTTAATTGTTAAAATTAATACAATTTTTCCTTGTAATTTTTTTTATCTCTGGGTGCATTATTAAAGAATTCAAGCAACTAAAAATAGTACAATACGATCGACAATTGCTAGCTACAATTTCAATAAATAAATAAATATTGCAGTCTTTTAACACATAACGTCATCTAGTTTTAAACTAAGCAGAGCTTGTATTATAATAACTAGCCTGATTGATAGAATACTTATATACTTTTTTTTTGTAAATACATACGTATCAGACATAGATACACCCAAACTTCGAAACACAGACCATACAAACCTTTGATCCGACCCGAGAATCGAAGCCGAGACCTCAAGCACAGCACTAGCATTCACTATCGCTGGGCCACCGAGGTAGCAGAATCCTAATCGTGTTTCAATTGTGGAGGGAACGGGTGTCGTGTTCCTCCGACACAAAGAAAGGATCCTCCGACCAGGCGAAGTATCATGCCTGGCGGGCCACGGCCCAACGGTTGACGTGGGGATGTTGTATATATGCTAATTGCCACGCGTATCTCTATTTCGTGATACAGTAGTTCATTACATTCATACGTTTCCTTCGTACTTCGTAATTCGATGTATCTTCGCTAGATGGTGTTGTTGTATATTTTTCTTTGTGCTGTAATGTGGAAGTCACCACATAATCAAATATTCACAAATCGTCTTTGTTGATTAGAAAACCATCCCACTGTCCATTCATCATTGCGGCGTATTCGCGACTGTAAGTGTGCCGAGTGTTTACCGAACTCGAGGCATGTAGGTATGGCTCGCGTTCCGACCGTTTGTATAAAGCAGAATTATTCCCAAGATCATTTTGGGTCAGCTACTAATTCAACTGGTTTCCCTAAATATCAGTTTTTCCACGGAGCGACTGGTATCGGACCTCCACAACCCTGACGGCGAACTGAATTCGAAGGTTGAAATAGTTTTCAGTACAATCTGGCGTGGTCAACGTATTATATGTTCCAGGCACAGAGTGACACACCGTGTGGTTGTAATCGGTCCGATTCCGATACACTACTCGCTGCAATCCCCGATGAAGTGACAGCCCGAGCGAGTTGCCACACGTTAAAAAGAGTTCTCAGTACATTTGAAGGCACTGACTGAGCAATAATCTATATATATAAAAGAAAGTGATGTTAGTTACACCACTTATAACTCAAGAACGGCTGAACGGATTTAGCTGAAAATTGGTGGGGAGGTAGCTTAGAACCAGGAGACGGACATAGGATACTGTCTATTCCGTTAGAACGGGTTTAAGCAAAAAAAAATCTGCTGTTTTATTGCCTCTAAGGCGGTACAAAGGTCACGGGGTAAGCTAGTCTATATATATAAAAGAAAGTGATGTTAGTTACACCACTTATAACTTAAGAACGACTGAACGGATTTAGCTGAAAATGGGTGGAGAGATAGCTTAGAACCAGGAGACGGACATAGGATACTTTTTATCCCGTTCGACCGCGTTTCAGTCCAAAATCAAAAATCTGCTTATTTATTGCCTCTAAGGTGGAACATAGTTCGCGGGGTAAGCTAGTATTAGATAAAAAAAAGTGGTGTTAGTTACACCACTTATACCTCAAGAACGGCTGAACGGATTTAGCTGAAAATTGTTGGGGAGGTAGCTTAGAACCAGGAGACGGACATAGGATACTTTTTATCCCGTTAGAACGGGTTGAAATAAAAAAAAATCTGCTTATTTATTACCTCTAAGGCGGAACAGAGTTCGCGGGGTAAGCTAGTAATTATCATAGATGTTAAACATATTCCGTGTGATGATGGTTTAAGAATACAGAGTGTCACCATCCCGATTCATCCCATGGGTGTCGTAAGAGGCGACTGAGGGACTTAACCACGCAGGGCAACATCACTGTAAAGAAAAGGAAAACTTGATGCAAACCCCATATTTTTTATTTTTTTAATAGCCTGCTAGAGTGACTCTACTCTGCTTGATGGAAAGCATGAATAGAATCCAAAAGTTGTATTCACCATACTCATTGCGAATGCTGACAATGCAGTATGGTGACCCACAACATGGCGTCCTATTACGATTTTTTACACCTCACTTGGGCACTTGGGCACGTAAAAGACAAGACCATCATCGTAGCATTGTATTGCACAACATTTACCATGACAACTATCACCTCTGCATCAATGGGCCTCCGGTCTCGCACTCACCAACGAAACACGACAGCACGGTTGCTGTCCAATTAGGTTGGTGTTCTGTGGGAGGATAGTACTGCCCCGGACGAGCCGGTCCGTTCATGCTGAAATCAGCGTGGCTCTACTACCTGGTATACCTATGTGATCTATGGCTATATCAACCCGTCTGGCCAATTTGGTATAGTAGGCCGAAACCTTCTAAAGAGTGGTCTATTAGGCCCTGATGATGATAATGATACGTTAAACCGACAGACCATCAGCCTTTGCATGATGTATGAAGCACAAAACAAATTAAATTTGGAATAGAAGTAAATATCATCTTGTTCATTCACACATCCATCTAAGCGTTTGCATTTCAGCGACATTTAGGCGTGGCTCTTCCGTTTTTTTCATGGGTCAACTTACAGAACCATTAGCCTTAGAAAGGAGGTTAATAGAACCATAGAGTCAATGTATTATTATTAAATATTCATCATTAAGATCTTTAAATCTAACCTGGCTATGGTTTTTCCTATGTAGATACTTAGGCATCATTTTGATATCTTCATTCGTTCATGATTTCGTGGTATGTAAACTAATAAACCCTCACTTAGGTACGACCGAAATTAAAGCAATCAGTGCGTTAAATTGCCGTAAATAATGCGTTAATCTCAAGAACTACAGGTCGGTTTTGAAATTTTTCTTTGTATTGGATAGCCTATTTATCGAGGAAGGCTATAGGCTATATATCATCACGCTAAGATCAATAAGAACGGAGCACCAATGAAGAATGTTTCAAAATCGGTAGACTTTGTTCCTATTGAGAGGTTCCGCTGTTTGCGCTGCGTAAACGGTTAACGTTTCGCATAAATCATGTATGACAGAATTGTTCCTTTACTCACCTATATAAACGAAGTCGTGGGTTAAAGTAAGCGTCAGCCCAAAGTAACTATTCCACGCGGACGAAGTCGCGGGCGAAAGCTAATATGTTACAAGAATGTTATTATTTTGTTACGTATTAGGTATGTTTTCTTTTTTTATTTTTAACTCCTGCATGATTATTTTACTTTAATAGTAAATTTACTACTCATTGTTACTATATTGTAAATCTCTCATACTGAATAAATTAAAAATACCTAAACGTAATTTTCTTTCGTTTCAAAAATACCTAAATTTTAAGCTTCATCCAGGTCAAAAACTCATTGTCCGCCAGACCCGGGAATGGGCTAGGTACCGCAGAAGACTCAGGTGGCGGAGATCATTAGATGATCTCCGTCCTCCATAAGCGCAGGTCTGGGGGTGACAGATGAGGCCATCTGCCACCCTAGCAGAAGCAGGCTGGGGTGGCAATGCGAGCGCTACGGACTGCGTACACCCTTTTGGGAGGGGGAGGGGGCAGTAAAGAAACCATGAGGTTTCCACAGCGGAGGGGGCCACCCACAGCCGTAAGTGGCCCGAGGTATGTCGGAGTTCCAGGGATTTCCTTACTAGGGTGCACCTGGTCCCCTGGCTACTAGTACCTGAGACGGCGTGCGGTTTTTGGTCGGTTCGAGTCCGACATAACCACCCTTCAGTGGTATTCGTAGAAATTTCCGCACAGCACAAAAAAAAATGACAAAAACTCATTAAACTGCATTTGCAATCTTAATTGTGTGCTAATCACGCATGCCCTACTGTTGGACTGTTGTGTTTTGTTTCAAATTTCCAATCCTTTAAAACTGTATATCATAGTAAAATAGATTACCAAAACCGTTTGAATATTTTAACTTGAAGCAATCAAGTTCGTCTCATACATGTAACATTTACACGTCTAAATTATTGTTCAAACAGTTCTCTTCTCGTAGCCACATTTCACAGCAATAATAAACAAAAACCTAGTGACATCCCATTGAAAAGGCCAATGTCCAGCAGTGGTCTACGATAGGCTAACAATAATGATGTGGATCGACTTTTGGAAACGTGGTAACATATTTCCTTCATTTTCTAATAATGGCAGTCCTGAACACAGTCTCAATTTTTTTTTTCTGTCTTTTCATAAATTCAACACTTACATTAGGAATATATTCTATCATGGGGTGTGATACAATTCTGTTTCGAAGCTTACGTTAAAAATCATTATCATCATCATCAACAGCCTTTTACAGTCCACTGCTGGACATAGGCCTCTCCTTAGCAAGGAGGTTTTGGCCTACTATATCACGCTGGCCAGACGGGTTGAAATAGAGTTTGTTTCAAGTTTTCCTTCTCTTTGTAATGATGTTGTCTTGTATACTTCGTTCCCTTAGTCGCCTTTTACGACACCCACGGGATGAATGGGGGTGTTAGCACTACGTATTCTTAATCCGTCACCACACGGACTTTAAAAATAGTAAACTGAATATATTTTTCCCTTCCTACACATAAATTGCTCACAGCTATAGTCATATCCGTAAATGACAATGTTGGAAAAGTAAAGATAAATATATACCTAAATAAATAAATCCCTAAAAAAAGGAAATAAAACAAAGTTATTATTGCCAACGTTATTAAAAAATATGCATTAAATATATGTTTACGGAGAGTTTTCAAATGAGTTTTTTTGCGTTCGAACAATTCAAGGTCGATATCAAATTAACTATTACAATAACATCCTAGCCCTTTCCTTTGTACTTTGTTAGAGGTACTACAAAACATAGCTACATAAATAAATCTCGTTTGGGAGAATAAAACCTACTTACAGGCCGTGTACAGCGACTCCATTTGCCTCAAAATCATATTCATCATCTTTTATAACATTTTTCATTAAACGAAATCTCTCAGATTGTTGATTTAGGACTTTATTGAACCACAGAAAATTAACTTTCGCGTGCGTGGGATTTCCATCTTTTTGCATTCAAGGCCTTTGTTACACAAATTTTGTTAAGTTCTCGGTTGCGTACGGAATATCCATTTACAACTGTATTATAGAATGTAATAATAGTAATTTCTAGAATAATCTTTACTGTTTTTTAAAGTTGTTCTAGAACTATTTAAAAAAAGAAGGCGGTTCTCAACTTGATTGTGTTTTGTTTTGTTATAGAATTCTGTCGTTTATGAATGGACTTAGTAAAATTCAATTTAGTGTTGGCTGCTCAAGGATGAAAACTAAGATATGAAAAATACAATTCACAGAATAATTAAGTAGTAGCGAAACAGATTCTTAACTATTGTGCACTGTTCATAATGTATTTTTTTAAAAGTAACTCTCGTGTTAAGAATGTATCTTGTGTCGCGTAAGACCACAAACATACATGACACAGACACAAAGAACACCCAGACTCAGGACAAGAATTAGTGGATCACACAAAGTTTTGTCCCAGGTAAGATTTGAGCCCATAGCACTCAACATCTTAGAAAGCGGTGTAACAATCGTTTAAAGCACTACGTCATCAGACAGTCAACATTTTGTCCGTTGCTATCTGTAATGAATTGATATTAAACCTTAAGTTTAATTCATCAATCATTATTATAACGCTAAAAAAGTACTTTAAGTAAGGATAAGTCTAAATCACGCGTTCTTCCAAAAAAAAACTTACTATCATATTAATAGGAATTTTTATTACGCGCGTATTCAGTGAACTAGAATTGGCAACGTTTCAATTACTTCAAAACAAACAGAGGAAATAGAATTTACTCATTATATAAATATTTGTTCTATACATTTTCCTGTTATATACAAAAGCCATCAGTACATATTTTGTAATAAGAAACTAAGAAGTATGGAGTTAGTTGTTTTGATGTTTATAAGGTGGGAACGAAGAGTAAGAAACTAATGATATCAAATCGTATGAAAAATGTGATTTGGTGAATGGTGAAAATAGATTATTTTAAAGTGAAGTTTGACTTTCATTTGGATAGTTGACTATGTTTAAGAGGGACTCGTGGTTCAGTGGTAACTGCGTAACGAACACATTGTAATGTTAGGCAATCCATTGACCATTATTGTTACATTGAGACTTTGAGTCCGTCTCAAATATATTTGTAAAGTCCCACACGACACAGGAATATACCTAGTACAGGAATTGTCCTTAAAGAAACACGCTAGCATAACATAAAATTATTATCAATAACTTTTCTTTAACAGCCCAATGCTGGACACAAGCCACTCCTTAGAAACAAGGTTTTGGCCTACTGTAATGCCTCCTCTATGCCTCCTCTACACTACTCGCGAAGTTGGTAGTAAATAAGTAAGTAACACACAGACCGTGGTCCGAATCACGCTCACAGCGCTCATAGCGTACCAACGTGCGGTCCAATTCGTGCTTTTCACGCTCACCGTTAGCGTTGTGGATGCTATGACGTCACATGTGAAGTCACTACCTAATGCTCACAGTACTGACGGGTCGGATCGTTAGCACCGTGAGCATTGACGTTATTTTGCGCTATTTATTTGAATCTATGAATCCATGGTTGCGGAAAATGCTTGAATTATGCGGAGCGCTGGTGTAGAGGAGACATTACACTACTCGCGAAGTTGGACGATGGTAGACGAATACAATAGTGTAGAGAGGCACTTCAGATGACCTCGTCAAACTTTACCTCGCCTCAGGCGACTTTCTAGAGTACTTCGCCGTGGAACTAACTTGAGGAGGTTATAACACGCTGGCCAGACGGGTTTGTATAGAGTTTGTTTCAAGTTTATTTACACTTTGCAGTAATTTTGTACACCCAGGCGAAGAATAATGATGGTGACACTCTGCATTCTTAATCCGTCACCACGTGAAGACGATACATACAGAGTACCTTAAAATTTCTACATTAAACACTTATAATTTTTATTATACTTTAATATTTTACGCGGTAATATTTCTAAATACAAATTCAAATAAAATTGAAATACAAATTAGAAACATATAAAGTTGAATGACTTTTGAATATTAATTAGCAAATGGGACTCAACCTATTCAAATTTGTTGTGATTATTTCGAAATGTGAGACATGCCGCTTATTTCAATTCAAATCCATTCAAATAAATTTCTATTTCATTTGCAAATTAAAAAGTATTCGCTTTTACTCAATTATTTTTGATTTATCATGTGATTCGTAATTTACCGGACAAGGCTCCGGCACACAAAATCAGGATATTTTGTTTGTCAACCTATAAAGGTTCGCAACCTATTCCTCCTCCTCCTCGCGTTGTTATCCTTATCACTGAGGGTCGTAATTCCCTAGTTGAGGGATGATCTTGCTCCGAACAGCTGCACGCCACTTATTCCTCTCCTTGGCCGAATGGAGGGCAACGTGTAAGTTGGTCTCCAAGGCTGTTCGGATCTGGTCAGCCCACCTAGCTGGGCTACGTCCTCTTGGTCTCCTGCCGTCAACCTTTCCGGTGACCATAAGTTGCTCGAGGTTGTTCCCTTCTTTCCTGGCGATGTGACCAAAGAACTCAAGTACTCTTCGAAGGCAAATAGATCGCTACCAACGTGGACCAAAACACTGATGAAAAATGGGCGTTTAACATGTCTCTGCCTATCCCTCTGGGGTAATAGGCGTGATTTTATGTATGTATAAACCTATTTAATTATTTTTAAGGTACTTTAAACCTTTTTAAGGTAGTAGAACCACGCTGACTTCAGCACGAGCGGGCCGGCTCGACCGGGGCAGTACTACCCTCCCACAGAAGACCAACCTAAAGCGACAGCATCCGTGCTGTCGTGTTTCGTTGGTGAGTGCGAGACCGGAGGCCGATTAATGCAGGGGTGACAGTTATCGTGATAACTATGTGAGGCTTACACTGCCACGATGACTGTCATGCCTTTTACGTCCCCAAGCGTGGCGTAAAAAAGCATCTCACTAGGCCGCCATACTGCATTGTCTGCATTTGCAATGAGTATGGTGACCACAACTCTTTGGATTCTATTCATGCTTTCTATCAAGGGGAGTGGAGTCACTTTGGCTGGCTCTTCATATAAAAAAATGTATTTACCCAAGACTAATTTATGCTATCTTTAACATATTTAAAACCTTAATATCGAGCCATGTTTCAATACAAGGGGGCTGGCCCATCCCAAGTAATCATGCCTTTACAGAAAAATGAGTTAACCTGAGCCTGAACCCAAAAACTACATTTCTTAACAAATACTTGATCTCTGTGACAGATGGCTACTAAACCAAAGACATAACTTTATACAAACAATTTTTTTTTTTGTATCATCTATATGTTCATTCTTTACGTGCCACTTTTACCATAAATGAACTGCACCACGATTTAAACGTAAAAGATTTGACATTTATTCATGTAAGTAAAACTTTTACAGACATTCTTACACGTTGGGCTTTACAACTAGAAGACATTTCCTAAGACTCACTCTGGGAAGAAATGTCGAAACAAACCACAGAGACGTCTTTTTTTTTAATTCGTGAATATTGATTAAACAAAAACTAAGCGAGTACAGTATAGGCTCTGTGTTGACCTTTTTGAAAGCGCACCATAATTTTGAGCCGCACTGGCGGCATACGAGCCCATCTTGTCAACTAACCAGTATTAGTCAAGATCAACGACCCGAAGCACGACACTACCGCCAGTAGGATATTTGAGTAGGCCGTGGAAACATTTACAACCACCAGAAAGATACTTAATATGAATTAATATTACGAGACTCGACTATACTCACATTTACGTACACAAAAATATTACCATTACAATTTGACTTCCAAAAAAAATATATTAATATAACAACTAAGTACGAAACACAGCAATAAATTAAATGTCCATAATTTTCAAACACAATTAATGCAGGAGTGCTATAAAAACGACACTTAAAGTGTACCTCGTAGAACCTACGAGGTTGTATCCTACTAGGGTGCATCTGGTTCCCTGACTACTGGTACCTGAGACGGCGTTCGGTTTTTGGTCTTCGGACTTTTCGGTGGTATCCGTGGGGATTTCCGGATAGAAAAAAAAAGGTGGTAACTTACAAGAATCTTAACAGAAGTGAAGAGAAAATCAATGCACAAAACAAAATCATATCTTAAAAAAAACTACAATAACCAAGTAGTAAGTCAAGTATTCTAAAAGCTCTAAATGTGCCGCTTGACAATAAATACACTGTGTCATAACTTCTTTCAATCTATCCTTGTCTGGTGGAAGAAGATACAAGTGGTCTTTTTGTAAATAACAGATATTTTGGAAAAAGATTTTTTTAGAACTGTTAATATTATATATAATATAATATTTGTGTAATAATAAGACTTCTTCAAATTTGAGTTGGCACATTAGCAGCCATTTTTTTTATCTTTGTTTCTTTTCACGAGTGACATATATACTTCTTTGTATTACATAGGATAGGTCAAGAGTTCGTTAACATTTGAATCTAACATCCCGCGCAAACATATTACGGGAGTTCTTGGGACCGATGCAACTGGAAATTGCAGGCTACAATCGTAACACATGCGTTCAACAAGATGGAGCCACATGTCACACATACAATGAGTCCTCTTGAGAGCCGGTGGTCAAAGACATGTTTCCGGAAAAGCTGATTTCCAGACGAGGTGACATTCTATGGCCACCCAGAAGTCCAAATCTATCCCCAGGTGACTTCTTTTTACGGAGTTATTTGAAGAATCGTGTCTACATCTATAATCCAGATACACTACGTGAACTAAAAGAAAAAATCAGTGAAGAGAGGTCGGAGATCTCGCGGTCTTTTTGTTGACGAGTATTCGAAAATTTCAGTGCTCACTTGAAGAGTGCACAAGTCGAAATGGTGGTCATTTTGACGATATAATTTTAGAAATTAATTCTAACTAATTAAGTGCAAATAAACAATTTTTATAACATATCAAATCAAACAAAGTTTTGATACGATTTTTTTAAATGTTAACTAATTCATGGTCCACCCTATACTTAAATATGCGTGTAGATTTTACTAAAATCGTTTTAAAATCTCTTGCTCAATTATTACTAATAAATAGACGGCAAATTTGATTTAAAAAATATAATTAAAAATTTATTTAGATATATTTTACTATGTCAAGTTATGGTAAATAATTAAGAAAATCTAAAAAGCACATACAAAACTAACATTTCACATGAAATAAATATCAAAAAAGCTAAAAATATATTAAATTTACAAAATAAAAAAAACAAAAAATAACTCTCCTCCGTGACAGTGCGAACACTGCCGTGACCAGGATTCGAACCTGGGTTACTACGGCCACAACGTAGGGTCCTAACCACTAGACGATCACGGCTGTTGGAGAGATTAGTAATACGTTTGAAATAGCAGTTCACACTCTGGAAATAAATAGAACGATACAACAGGTAAATTAAAGAATTTTGTTGCTTTTTTTAATTCTTATCTAGCCACGTAAATTTTTTATACAATTTTAAATCCATATTAACAACGATGGACGATAAGGTAATCTAAATCCACATTTTATCTAACAACAAACATTTATTACAACAGATGGGCTTTTTAGTCTAATGGTTAGTGATCTGCTAAGCTAGGCTCTTTGGTTAATTTTCTACCTAGGACAAATATTGCGTGATAAGCAATATCACTTGTGTCTGGGTGTAATTTATTAGCAAAATGTTTGTATTTGAAAATGAATAAGTACCTAAGTATTTTTTACTCTACCTAATGAAAAGCATGATTAGAATCCAAGATTGGTGGTCGCCACACCCATTGCGAATGCAGACAATGCTACGTAACAAATTTTTTTTTTTATAGACATATGTGCCCTTTTGACGACATTTAATGCTCCAAAATTATAGTCTGCAAAATATAGGTATTTAATTCACTTGTGTCTCCCTCTTTGGTCATAAAAACTTCTTTGTTTAAAAAATTAATATAAAATTCAGACCAGAAGAACGCTCTCAATTCTTCTTACGAGTGATTTTCGAACATTTTGTATTCTGATGTATTTGGATACAGCCGACTAACTCCTTTGGATATGCCCGCTCATGAAACATGTCAATTTCAGTTATAATAGCCAGGTAAATTGGTTCTGGAGCTCATCAAACTGTGTCAATCACGTAGAACATAACAGATTGGCTATTAGCTCTGTGTATTAGTCTTTTATTGACAGGGTTTGGACGATAAAGTAGACTGGGTATTATGTAAACGAATTGCTTGTGAACGTGTACAGTACCCTAACTTGAAGAGATAGATTGGCCAATACTTTTTCTTTATTTGAGAATTACAACAATCTAACTGCCTCGGTGGCGCAGCGGTAATAAATGCGACTACTAAGCTTGAGGTCTCGGGTTCGATTCCCGGGTTCCCGGTCCCCGACCAAATGTTTGTATGATCTTCAAATATTTGTTTCGAAGTTTGGGTGTTTTCTATGTATAATATGTATGTATTTACAAAAAATATAGTAGTCTAGTTATCATAGCACAAGCTCTGCTTAGTTTGAAACTAGATGATGTTGGTTTTAAATGTCCGAGATATTTATTTAATTGAAGCATCTTATCAAATTATAGAAATAATGGTTTGGAAAAGAAAAACTTGAAACAACCCGTCAGGTCAGCGTGGTATAGTAGGCCAAAACCTCCTTGCTAAAAATAGGTCTATGTCCAAATTATAAATATAATAGCGTCTATATTACTTCGGGTAAACTTTGTTAGTGTCATATTACAAAAGGCGACGAAAATTTAAAATCTTCATAACATGTACCTACTTTTATCAAATTAATAAATATACTTACATACTTACATCGTTTTTTAATAACTCACAGCCAGATTAATATTGCATTGTTAGAGTCCTCAAAAGAAAAAAGGTATAGTGCCCGTCCTCATATGATTACATCAATGTTAGTCCATCGCAATCTGTCTGCCAAAAACCCCTTTTTTTTCATGAACACATGAACATAATAACTCAAAATTAATATCTGCCTAATACTTGCGTCTGCGGTCTTTTTAATTTATAGTCGATAATGTAATATTTAATATCTAGAAACGTCGAAAAAAACAAATTTTATACTTTACGGAATAAAAAACTGTTGAAAGAAATTACAAACCGTATTCAGAAACAACACACAGTAAAGTCAGTAATAAAATCCCTACACAATAGACCTAACATGCGGAAAATTTGAGTATTATAATAAAAATATCCAAATTAAATCTAGACAAACGTACAGCGAGTAACAGCTGTCAAAGAAAATGGAGGCAGGCGAAAAATATAATATAAATGTGTTTTTCGCTCTGATTTCCCGCGCACGATATTGAATGATTTTACCACCCTTTTATCAACTGTTGTACGGTACGAAGTCACTGAGTGTAAAATAAAAAACGTGGTATTTTATGTAATAAGAATTCATTGCCTATATTTAAAGGGACACGTAGGTATTCTTTTTTTAAATTTAACACTTTACAGAAGAAATGTGCACGTATCAAATTTATTGTTTACGTCCTGATTTCTCTTGTTTTTTTTCCCGAATGTAATTAGAGTTGGCGCAATGATGCTTCTTCTGCTCTCTCTCTTTAATAGTAATCGCAACAAACACGTGAATGTCAATTTATGCACATTTATATCTAATTCTAATGCTAGGATAAACATTAGCCACTGAAATAAGTATATTGTGTCTTTTTTTCGACAGTTGGTTCGATTTTGATACACAACTTTAATGTGAGCCAATGACGATCTGTAAAGGTTTCCACATGATACAAAAAATACGATTTGTTTAAATTTCACAATTCCGGACACAATTGATATTTCTAATTTCACTTTATTTAACAGAATTTTAGAATTGTGACATCTAACGGTGTACTGAATAACTACATTCACTTTAACTGTCATTTTTATTTTTATGTCAATACCTAGATGTCACTTTACAGTCTCATTCATAAATTTCATCAGAGTGACCAGTACTATAAATATATGAATTTCAGTTTCTTAACTAAATCTAAAATCACAATGTTAAGTCTATTTTAGTCTTTCAACAATACATTTTCGAAAACCGTAATTTACCAAAAGATCATAAATATAATCAGAAACGCATCCATTTCTATATTGCACGTGTTCTCTATGATATGAAATTCTACATTGTCTATGTTTAAAATTGTAGTACCTTCGCTTTTGTAGTCGCATTTTTAGCAATATCATGGCTAAAATGCAGTTGTAATTCGTAAATTCTGAAGACGTGCCTCAGTAATCGTCGTGAATACGTAGAGTGAAAAGACGATTAGATATTTTGTACTATTATATGATTACTTGCTTTCATTTGACAAATTGCGCTAGACCGCATATTTAAAATGGCAGCCCTACCACGTAGAATAATCAAAGAAACACAAAGATTGATGCAAGAACCGGTGCCGGGAATCAGCGCCGTACCAAGCGAAACAAATGCTCGTTATTTTCATGTAATCGTGACGGGCCCGGAAGACTCGCCGTTCGAAGGAGGACTGTTCAAATTAGAATTATTTCTGCCAGAGGACTATCCCATGTCAGCACCTAAGGTTAGGTTTATAACGAAAATATACCATCCTAATATAGACCGGCTCGGTCGTATATGCTTGGACATACTGAAGGACAAATGGAGCCCTGCACTGCAAATTCGCACAGTGCTGCTCTCGATTCAGGCGTTACTGTCAGCGCCGAACCCCGACGACCCGCTGGCTAACGACGTGGCTGAACTGTGGAAGGTGAACGAGAGTGAGGCGATCCGAAATGCTAAGGAGTGGACGCGGAGATACGCCATGGACAACTGAGCGCTCGTGCCGCAGAGCACTCTCACACCAGTGCCTCCCCGACGCGCGGGACACGAGGACGGAACTAACATATATCATGATTTTAAGAGTGCAAGTTATGTTATACACCCTAGACCGAGTAACTTGTGAAGAGACAATTGTGGATACATTTTTATTATAGGTGAGAGGCGGGCGGCGCGTCGGCTGCGATGCCCGGCCTCACCGCCAGGTTATTATCCCGCATTTCTCGTAGCCTCGCTCTTATTGTCTCAGAGCGGTCCGACAATCCCACAGGTCATTGTTTACCCGTTCACATATAGCTTCGTTACAATATTAGGTATGCATATTTTTTTACTATCATTATAATAGCAAATAAAACAAGTATCTGGACACTTAAATGTATATATTTCATGGTTACAAGTTTGGTTAATTTTATACAATTGATAGTGTGTACTGTCACAAAGTTCGATACCTTTGTAAATTTTATGGAACACCATCTTTTGTGTGCAAAATGTTATGCTTAATAAAATGATTGTCAGTTTACTGATTACTAGCGATACTGCAGTATAAATTTATTTTTTTTAAATAGCAGAGTTGATGCATTCTAGATATTAATTTCCAGTTTAAGTATGATCGGCATGATTTCACTGTGAATCTTTTGTGTACTATTTACATCTTGTATAAAAATTATCATTAAATTGTATTTATGTAAATTTAATTTGGCTTTGTGGAAAACTTCAAAATACATAATATACAAAAGCTATACCAATATTTCATTTTGACAAGCAACCATTTATTGCAAAGTGAGGTTATGTATTCATAGACAATTATAGAATACAGTATTAATACTTATCCTTATTATATTTGTTTTGCAAATCCAATGCTGGTTGATGATTTCCTTATTGTGCCAGATAACACACATATAACTACATATTCTCATAATTTGAGGTTAAGTTTTCCAACTTTAGAAACATTGTTAATTCCAATTCGAATTAATCCGACTATTGATCTTCATTTAATTGTAATTTAACCCATAAAGTAACTCATTACAAATTCAAATATTAGGTCACCTGATGGCATAAGCTGATAACTGAATAAAAAGATATTTTTCACTGAATTGTCAGATATGCTGGCTCCAAAGTTCATTAAGTATTGCTTCATACTTATTTAATTCTCTGTATCAATTTTGATCATTATTACAAAATCTCTAATTGATTGCTGTAGATAATGACACATGGCTGATGCAAGGTATATTTAGGATATGAAATATGAACAGAATAAGACAGGTTAGTGCTTAAGTAACACAATTTAAAGTTTGGAACACCAACAACAACTAGGGTTCAGTTGCAGCATCAGGTCAACGGTACACGAAATTTCAAAACAACAAGAGTTGTGCAAGCTTATAAGATCCACTAAGAAATGAACTGACAATCTTTGTAAATTGTAGCTAAAAACTATCTTGGTCATGTCAATAGACATGTCCTGCTGGATATAGACCAATTTCTAGCAAGGTTTCTTGATCATGTCAACTTTTAATAAGAAAAGCATCGTAATAATTAGTCCATTTGTTTAGGAGCTATAATACCACAGACATCAAACTTACAACACTGCTCTTTCGACATGACATGCAAATAAAAAGGACCTAAGCAAGTACTTACCTATTCTTTGTTTATTTTTGTTATTCACAAACATTGTTATCTCTTATCTAGATCAACAACATAGAGAATTTTATAGACTTTGGTTTCAGTGTTAAACAAAGTCAATAATAAGATAAATGTTAGTTAGAAATCAACAGGGTTATAAAAAAATGAAATAACACTTTTCTTTTTCATTCATTTCAAAGTATTTCTATTACTGTAAACCCAATCACACTTAGTATGCATTTTTGGAAACCCTAGTCCCCATTTACTGTATTCTTTTCTTATAAACATCATTTATCGTGTGTAATGGATCAATTCATCATTTACTGTAAACCTCTATCACAGTTTACTGTTGGACGTAGGCCTCTCCCACTGTATGAAAATCTGATAGATTTTTTCATTCACAATGCAGACAAAGAATTAATAACTTAGGACCTTTTTTCATTTTTCTTATTTTTTTTTAATGTAAATGCCCACACTAGTAATAAATTATGTCATAGTGAATCGTTTCTTGAATGTGTGTAAAGTCCCACACATATTCAAGAAACGGACACAAAGAACACCCAGACTCTAAACAACAATTTTTGGATTACACAAAGTGTTGTCCCAAACGAGGTTTGAACCCACAACACTCAGCGCAGTAGAGAGTGGCGTGGGGACTGTTTAAACCACTAGGCCAAATTTTTTGTTCTGTTAACTTGCTACATTGCATAAATTGCAGGTTTGGTATAAAAAGTGGCTATTTTGAATAGTGGGTCAGTCAAATTTGACTGATAGTTCTTTCTGGAAAACAGTAAAAATATAACAGTTACACTCTTGCAATATTCAAGTGGGTTTAAAGAAAAGGTTTTCAATTGTTTTATTTTTTTATTTGTTCCTTTTGAACTGTCATTTAAGCTTGCATCTTCAATATTTCAGCTGATTTGTGTTGGTAAGTGTCTCTTCAAGTTGCATACAAATTTGTGGAACATGGTTTATTACAATTACTCATGATGTAGGGCTGTTGAAGTTTGTATATTTTTTTATGATACTGCCAAAGTGACTATGCCTGAGGGAAAGATGCCTTGAATAGAAATGTGGTCACCATACTCATTGCAAATACAGATACAACAGTATGATGGTCCACACTATTGCAGCCTAGTGAGATGTTTTCACACATCATATACTTACCAGGCACACACATTTACCAGGATAACTGTCACACTTGAATCAATGGGCTTTTGGTCTGACATTCGAAAACGAAACATGACAAGACGGATGCTATGTCTTTAGGTTGGTCTTCTATGGAAGGGTAGTAGTGCTTCAGTCGAACCAGCCTGTTCGTGCTGAAATCGCTTTTTGCTCTACTACATACTAATATAACACTAATGCTTTTTAACGCTTTTCACTCCAGCCTAGTAATGCATAGAGGCTACCGGCAACTCCAGCACTATATTAGTCCCAAGTATATACCTATTATGTAGAAGAGAAATAGAGTAGTTTTAATAAAACAATTTTTTTATTTCTTAGGTATTTTATAAACAAAACATATTCTAACTTATATTATAAAAGAAAAACATAAATTTTAGGACTTAAAATTTCTTGAAGTGTGATATCTTTCAAAACAATTTTTAATTTGTTCTTGTTCAAGAGTTTTATTTTTCAATTTGTTCTTGGCGGAACTACTTATTTGTTTCTGACACTATTTCGTCCACTAACTCTGTCGTGAAATACAGTTTAAAAGATTGAAATGGTTCCTCGGATGTTGAAAACTTGTGGCCCTGGTATTTATTTCCTGTTGAAAAATTATTTTTTTCCAAAGGCATGTCGCTTCCTGTATATTACACCATACGTCACCGTCTACAGATGGTATATCTTCGTCCTCTAAATCAGATTCAATAATTGCAATTCTTTTTTTTTCTAACTACTTATGCATACACCTGATACTTGACATATTACCTGACGTCGGACATATTACCTGACGTCTGATATATAACCTGACGTCTGATATATTACCTGACGTCTGACATATTACCTGACGCCTGACATATTACCTGACGTCTGACATATTACCTGACGCCTGACATATTACCTGACGCCTGACATATTACCTGACGTCTGACATATTACCTGACGCCTGACATATTACCTGACGCCTGACATATTACCTGACGTCTGACATATTACCTGACGTCTGACATATTACCCGACTAGAAAAATAAACTTAATAGTGACATCTAGTGAAAGGTACGCAAACTTCGTAGATACTATGATCACTATCTCGCAATATAATATAATATTAACCGTTGGCCCGCAACATTGTTAAGTGAGATTTTATATTACAAAGCTTAAACCACAATGTTCTTTAAATTCACCTTTTTAGCAGTTTTTCGCCACAACTTAATAGAATGACTGTTCCAAAAGCCTTAATGCGTTTCATTGTGATTCAGCTTCGTCTCGCATTAAGGCTAATATCGACAACGTTCAAAATATAATGGTGCCTATATTATTTATACCGCACAATTTGAAAAGAAGCAGACTGTCTATTATTATTATCAGTCGTATTATCAGCATCTTCAGGTCTTCAATGATCTTTTGAAACTAAAATTAAATACCTTAAACGAATTGTGACTTTATTATAAGAAAAAAATATTTCAACTTATTCATTGTCATAAAAGTCTTGTGTGTACCTTTATACCTTCTCGTCCTGTGCAAGATAATTGTACGGCATCTATAGTTCTTATATCTACGTTTAAATCTGTCAAGTGTGTATAACAAAAAGAAGTCATAGCTGTCTTAATGTGTTAGTTGAACTAGTTGTCTAATATCTTATGCATTGTTTATTTATAATATTATAAGTTATCATTTTTCTAGAACACCTTTCGGGAGTCTTCATCAACTTTGGACCTGGTATCTTTATGAGTTCGCCTGTGTTCTCGAAATTGGTTCTCTGGTCCATGATTTCTATTCCAGAGATACCCGTCTCTAAGAGTGCCCAGTCCAACGCTACTTTGATTTGCTTCAAAATAACACTATATCTTATACACAAATATTTATATTTCATACACGGACCCTCAATCTATTACAAGTTTACAAAACTTCTCACTGTAACTCTAATTACATATATCGTACCTTTACGCTACGATGCGCCTAAAAAAGAGTGAACATTCTAATGCAAAACCTGCCATATTATCTTCACTTATTTGAAAGTATAAATACTTTTCTTCTGAATTGATATGTTTGAATAAATCTGGGTAACTGAAGCATTTTATACCAGTTTCAGATGCGGCTACAGATATGACGTTATTTTGGATTCTTTGAATGCTCTTATACCCAATTTGTGCTCTTTATCAATGCGTAGTGGAGTGAATCAAAAGAACAAAAAGTCTGATTTTAAAAGAACGGTTTTTTTTTGTGTTAGCAATATCTCAGTCAAGTATAAAAAATATTACAACTCTTACTTCTTCTAATTTGTCATGATTAGATATTGTTACGCGTTAGAGTTTGTTTAATTTGAAAAATAAACCTTATAACGACTAAAATGTTCAAATAATATTAAACAATCGTCCCTGATGATCACCCAGGTCACTGGATTAATCACATAAATATCTTCGATATTTATCGTATTACAATTCAAACTGAACTGACTTGTAGCCGATGAAACCCATATAACTCGACACAAGTCCACTAATTCATTTACCAATGTTCCAATGGCTAACAGAACATTTGGACACGATCGCTTTCGAGCGTAAATAAGCCTACCGCACGACAATCTGTCTACATTTGACCAACACTGTTTGACAACACCCATGTTCTTTCCCGACAAGAGTTTGGTAAAAAAATGTTTTGTAGTCATCCAGATTGACAAAAACTATAATTCAAGTTCTTGGAGAAAATAAACTCAATATTTATATCATCTTTACAGTAAATCAGTAAATAAAGTAAATAGACTATAGAATGTCACATGTCACACTCCAAACGTTCATTATTCTATGCTACAATGTATTATTATGTTTTCAATGAACTTAATCTAGAATCGTAGGGCCGAACTGACCGTCACTTCCGAGTCTCGAGAAATCGAGTCTTCATGACATTTCGTAACACTACTCCGTTCTTAGAGAAACTTGTGCAGAGTATCGCTAATATTGCTGCCACGACCACCGATACGAGTGCATACCGACCACCTTGCCAGGTGGTCGGTATGCACTACTTTGGATGTTCCTCTTGGTTGTCGCTGAATTCTGTATCGTGTTTCTACGGTTCAGGGTATGCAGCAAAACCACTACACTTCCTTTAAAACCGTATGAATTTGAGCACCAGTTATATCTCATTTTCGTGTTCTTGCTCGCCTGTGTACCGTTTTCTCAAAGCACAACGTATATTGCCCACATTTTTTCCCGAAGATCAGATATGTAGTCAGTAATTGTGTAAAGTTTGTCCGGTGACCCTACCGTAAGTAGGTCTACTGGTATGCAGAGTGCTCTATCGAAATTGACGAATGTGGGAGTCGCCTTTGTGCTTTTATGCTCCGCAGATCTGTAGGCGAGGATGAATAATGGAATGCAGTTATCTTAGTCACGCTGATGAGTGTCCACTAATTTTGCCAGATTCTTCTCGAGCGCCTGATTAAATTGTGAAAACTTGACAATGAAATTTTTCTTTTATTTCGTTATTGTTCGCAATACTAACTAACCTAATCCATCGTTTAATTTTTTATAAACACGTGAAATTGGTTCAACTACTACTTGAGCTGTTTGATTCTGGCACGATCACAATACTAACTTACCCTCGCATCTTTTTTCACTATATGCCTGAAACGATTAATTTCGTACCCCTAAGTAACTCACAAACACCACATTTATAACTCACACCACCAATTAAAAAGATATAAAGTATAATATGTGAATATTTTCATATATTTATAATTAAAGACCATTTTACTTCATTTAATATTTCATAATTATAGACTACATATTCATTAAATAAGGTATTGTAATGTAGTAATTAATCCAAATTTCTATAACAAAAAATGTTGCCAATATTAATTTGGTCTGACTGGTAAACAATTTGATTTAACAAATCGCGTTCGTGATTTTAAACATTAAGTATGAGCATATAACGCATATAAAAACTTTCTAAATTAGAGCTCTTTTTGGAACAAAAACAAATTTCGAAAAGAATCATTTCAGAAAAATTTAAATATTTATTTTAATCTTGTGTTGTCATGTGGGAGCCATGCTTTGGATTAAATGGGCCAGCTCGACAGTAGTGACGCAGAAAACCGGTGTTACCCAATTTTTTATTACTTTACACAGAGTAAGTGGGGTTTCAGGGCCTTCTCTTTTCTGGTTCCAGGAGATAGGACTCAAAGTGCGACAACACATCTGAGACTCTTGTTTTGATCTCTTTTTTTATAATAGCTGCCAAAATGACTCTATTCTGCCTGATGGAAGGAATGAGTAGAATCCAAGAATGATGGTCACCATCGTCATTGCGAATGTGGACAATGCAGCACGGTGACACCATATTCTCGCGGTCTAGTGAGATACTTTTTCACATCCCGCGTAAAGGATCCGGGATCATGGGGGAGGGACACACGAACGCTGTAGTGAGTTCAAGGTTTTGAGTGTTCAGCGCAGGAAGGTGAAGCCAAACTGTTAAGTTCGGAAGCGTACGTCTTCCACTTCCTTGGTCTATGCGATATAATAGTCACTCAACACTAGGAGAAGCATCAACTCGTTTAGCCTCTATGTCATTCACATCGCAGCAATAGCCTTTACCCGTCCACTGCTGGATGTAAGCCTCTCTTTAGAAAGTAGGTTTTTCGCCTGTTATACCAAGTGGGTCATACAGCTTAGTATAATAGGGTTTATTTCAAGTTTTCTTTTCTCTTTAATCCCCTCTAACGACACTCATCAGATGAATAGCGGTGGTGACACTTCGTATCCGTCACCACGCGGAGAAGCCTGTACCATTAAAAATGTCTTTATTGCAAACCTCTTTTTATTTTGAATTCCCTAAAGTTTACCTGTATTTGTGGTCACTAATCGGTAGGCGTAAAGCATATTAGTGTCAGAAATAAGCGCTTGCAACAAACAAATCAACTTCTTTATTGTGGTAGAGAGACGAGGTGTCATGTCCCTCCTACACAAAGGAAGGATCCTCCAACAAGCGAGGTGATCATGCCTGGCGGGCCACGGCCCAACGGTTGATGTTGGGATGTCGTATATATATTAATTGCCACGCGAATCTCTGTTTCGCGATACAGGATAGTAGTTGCTTGTAGTTCATCATACTACATAGTTTAATGTATCATCACTAGATGGCGCTGTTATATATTTTTGTTTTTGCTATAATGTGGAATCGCCACATTGTATTTGTTTTAAAGTTTGACCATGGTCTATAATATGTAACATAGATATATCAAGGCTAAAACCTTCTTTCTAAAGAGAAGCCTACGTTCAGCAGTGGACTTTTAAAGGCTGTGACAAGTATCCTCAAGTGATCTGCTCATTAAACATTGTATTTAGAAGCACGTACTTACCATGTCACTTATTGGTGAATATTCTAACAATAAAAAAAAAAGTGTCACTGTTTGTGGGTTTCGTAGCAAATTATACAGGACAATAGCACTGCAAAGGGAATGACACAAACCCTTTCGCTTTTTTTTTAAGCTGCGGATACCCCCTCGAGCCGTCACCCCACCGGGGTTTACGGCGGGGTGGTGTGTCGGAATCGGACCGACTAAAACCACACGGAGTGCCACTTCGCGCCTAATATAGGAGGGATTCGCGAACAGCTGCTTTTACGACATCCAGATCCCTCCTAGCAAATGACACAAACCCTATGCCAACCCGTTTGGCCAGAGTAGGTAAAAACCTCATTTCTAAAGTGAGGCATTTGTCAGTCAGTCTGCTATTAAACAATTATAATTGCACAACTAATTAATATTTAAACGGTTTTTTAAGAATTTAAGTCAAGTCTGATGCGGAGTCTTTCAGTTTGTGATACACATTACCGAAAATAAAAGTGACACAGTCTCAGGAGCTTAAAAAACTGATATCATGACACGTCACAAATAATTGTGATAACTTATCAATTAGACAAAGAGTAAGGTTACGACAAAGTGACTTTTTATCAGTCAAATGCACCAAGTATTGAATGACTGTCTTTGCGGGTAAAATGACGGCTTACAGATAAGCATTCATACGGTTGACTAGCCATCATTTAAAAAAAAACTTCTAGCAGCTTTATAGAACGGTGTGAGAAAGTTTTTTCTTAACACCTTCGTTGCTGCCTATAATATACGTAATTGTGTTTTCAGCACTAGAGTACCGTGAGTAGTCCGTACAGCAATGCTAATGACACACATGTCGTGTTCCCAACGAGTGTGCGACCCACACCGTTCCATACGTATATGTATTCCGTACGAGAGTGCCGAAAACAACTATTGTGTAATAAATATATTTCAAAAGTGTATTGAAGCTGATAATTTGGCGCATTTTTTAAATCACTATTTTTGAGGAACTTAGAATTAACACCAGGATCGTTTAAAATATATTAATTTTAATGTTTCTGAAAGAAATTATCTAAGTCCAAGTGTACATGTCTCGTAGTGTTTTCAAGGCTGTTTTGTGCGTCATACCATTGGAAGTTATTTTTGTGCAAACACAACAAAACTTTCACAAAAGAAAAACCGACTTCAAACAAAAAACATTCTAAAAAAAATACACTAATAAGTAAATAACATAATTACATATTTTTATGGCTACATACAATTATTGTTATAAAATAGAAAATTTACCTCTGGGGCAATTTCAAAAGACTTGTGCAAAATGCAAAATAGGCTTCCCACAAAGCAAGTTTATTTGATATGATAATAATCAATACAGCTTGAATACATGTTTCATCCCGACATTCTAGTGTCTAATCATTGTCAGATCAAAACTTGTTGCGTACTTTGTTGAATTTTGCAATTGCACAAGACCATATACTTCAGCGAAGATCTCCGTCAAGAAATTACCAAATAAGAGAGGTTGAGGAATATTTTTACATCGGAATTATTCTTCAAAAAAGTTTCACTTCTTACATATTTTCAATACGTTTTTAATGTTCCCTAAATCGCTGTCTCGTTATAGAGTGGACTACGATACTGAATACATCTACGTATCCCCTATGTCAGTACAGTCGTGGTATTATATTGAGTTATTACAGTCCCCTGCTGGACATAGGCCTCTCCTTAGCAAGGAGGTTTTGGTTTAGAATACCACGCTGGCCAGACGGGTTGGAATAGGGTTTGTTTAAAGTTTTCCTTCTCTTTGTAATGATGTTGTCATGCATACTTTGTTCCCTTAGTCGCCTTTTACAACACCCACAGGATGAATAGGGGTGGTAACACTATGTATTCTTAATCCGTCACCACACGGACAAGTATAGGTACATGAAATTGCAACAACCGCGTCAGATGCTGTCATTCATTGAAGAATTCCATGAGTATACGAGTATATCCGAAGAATTTTATCAGAACCTGTCCAAAATAAAGAGGGAACATCTCGAAATACTACGATGCTCTCCTAAACAATAACGGGACCACATGACAAGTATCTGCTTTCTTATGAGGTAACAAACACAAGAAAATAACAGCCGAATTGCGGACCCGCTCATATTTGGAAGTCGTTAAAAACTAGTAAGTATGCACTGGTCGATATAGTGTGGTGGGTTTGGCAAACATTATCTATGCACATTTGGCATCAGAAAAATCACTCACCTCCGACTGCATCAGATGGTTGTATAAAGAATTTTGATTTGTTAACTTAAAATTTCAAAAGAATACTGACGATTTTTGACACATCTAATTCTGTCTCAAAAGTTATAAAAGTCTGACCCTTCAGATCTGATGCTAGTGTAGTGACGCATTGGCATATGGGCTACATTATTAACTCTCGTCTTTTCCTACCCAATCTGAAGGTAATATTTGTTGTTAAGGATCTGTAAAGAATTATTCAAAACCAAACCACCATTTGTAAACGTCAACAGTTGTTTGCGTGTATAGATAGTTTTACCCACAATGCAAAGATCATAGACAAGTTCCATTTTCAAAGGAGGTAATAATTAAAACCGTCACGTGATCGCCTCGTCCCGTCCGCTGTCGGTTCCAGCCTGTAATACTGTTAGTAGGTTACAATAAAAATAATAAAGATCAGTTTGTTCAGTTTATTCTTAATTTTAATGCAGACTAGAATAATACTCTTAGAAATGAGAACAACAATAGTTATTTCACATATTACAGTGTACCTACAATATATCAACTTCACAATAAAAGGCTATTTATTATCTGTTTCTCAATGTAAATAAATCTTATTCACAACAGCTAGCAATACAAAATTACATCAGACTGTATACTTATTATATTTTAAGTTTAGTACATGAGGGCATAGCCAGTGTGGACTGGATCTTAGGTTTTAAATAATTCAAATTTTATGGATTTTTGAGCGAAAGGATAAAAGATTAGAACAGCGTTCTAGTCAATTCGGAGATTGACCGGGCAATTTCAACATGAACCGTAACGCTGGTGTCGGACACACTGGCCGAAGAGCAAATTAAACGGAACGGTGGAATGAGTTATTTCGAGAGGATTATAAGAGAGTGAGGGGAGGCTTAAGTGGTACATCATCAGAAGCAGTTTGTTCGAGTGTTATATCTAGTGTTTACAATTAGAGCTGACAAATTATATATATATATTTTTATACATAAACAAATAATCGACATCAAAACCAATCAGTCAATTATCCATTATAAATATTAACTTTAAAATGTTGTTTTTACTCTTAAGTTAACCAAATCTCGATTATGACAACACTGAAAAATTACAAAATAGTCGATTAAATGTCACAGTGATCGATTCATCAATTAATCGACTCGAAGATCGACTATTAAGACAAAAAGATAGAAAAAATACTTCGACGAAATAAAACCATTTGTTAAATAGATATGTCACCTTTTGGTTCTGATGTCGTTACTATAGTTACTCGTCCTCAGAGCGCTAAGCTTAAGAACACAGGACATATACATATGTATAAATACGTAGATTATATAGTTATGCTATAGCGACACTATAAAATTTACAAAATATGATATATCTTTTGAAATGCTACACGAAATAATGCAATTTGTTATTACTATATCGACTAATCAATTCTTTTTTTTTATTATTTTGATCACTGCAGGCCGGTATGTGTTTGTAGTTTGAACTTCATGCGTTCACTACTCTGATAAATACATTTCTGATCAAACCACAACACATATGATTACCTTGGACCTAATTTTATCTAAGCTATACATGTTTCTGAACTGAATGCATTGATTTGAACTATGGTGCATGTTATATAAAAAAAAGAATTAGAATTTTTTCAATGTACAAATAATTACACACATGTTAATGGAATGGCTAGGTTACTAACAGTAATGAACGGTGATAAAATAACTAAAAAAACATTAAAAAAATAAATTTATAGAGTTTATATATATACATAAAAAAATGTAAAAAATGAGGACCGCACAACCGAGACATCAGATGCAGAAATAAAACTGTTAAGACATATCTTTTTTTAGAAACTAAACATTATATTATTAATAAAATATCAACAAATTTTCATCGAAAAACTCCTTCATTTATAAAGAAAACATAAAAAAATATGTTGAATTTCACTTTAACAAAAATGGAACATGCATTACAAATGTTTTATTTAATAAATATATCATCAGATATGAGTGGGCTTGATATTAAAGTTTATAAATATGATATTAATCAATGCAGTATGTATCATACATTGTCATGAGAAAAAAATTCACGTCGTCAATTAATATTGCGTCATTTTCCCACAATAAGAATTACGAAGTGTTACAATTATAGAGAGAATACAACTTATATTCTATGTTATTAGCCACGTAAGCATTATAAGCATTCAAACTCATCACATACAAAATTTCGAGTATTTAACTATCATCTAAGCATGAGATTGGCCCTTTCCTCGCTTTTTATGCTTATAGTTTAATATAAATAAAGTATTAGTAATTAAAGTTGCTCAACTTAACAGATCAATACTGCCTATTTGAGTTTCCCCCAAATAGAAAGGAATAGGTAGCGTCACCCAGGGGTCATATTTTTAGGTTAAAACTATTACAGTAACTATTATGGAACTTATTAGATTTTTTTAAATACTTATACATGGCGTAAAATTTGTCATTAATGGCAACTTTGCAACGGTGTCCCAGAAACGATTTCAATGTAATTTAAATCACATTGGTAATAAGCCCCCTTTTTGACTGACTATGGATTCCACAAAGTTCGTCGATATATAGAAATATAAGCAAACATGGCCGGACAGCCAGTGCAACGTTTGGTACAGGTGCACGTAATATGTGATCGCTATTTCCTAGATATAATTTTGCAAGAAACAGCAATAACTGAAAAGGGACACATTATACTACGGGGGTTTTAATGTCCCGTTGTTCGCATGTTTATTGATGACAAAAATTAAAAAATAGAATTTATCTGACTCGTCAGCGGTTGTTAGTTTATTTTCTCAGTGTTAAAATTAAATCATTTTAAACTGTGTTAAAAGAATCATTAGACATACGAAGCATCACTCGGTTAACGAAGGTTTTAAGCAAAGTATAGTACCGCGTATATACAAAGAGAAGACAAGATAGTCGTATATTGTAACCTCGCATTCCACAAAGTTTGGTTGGTAGATGCAAGATAAAAGAAATTTTATTTGTAATTGATTTTTTTTCGAAAATAATTATGGAATATTCAAGAAACTGTGCTTTATGATTGAAAACGTTTTTTTTACTTTATGAAATTTCAGTTGGAAATCGTGATAAACTTTGTAATATTTTTCTAATAACCACTCGTATCGTGTTCTGTTTGTTATTAATTACGAATGACTAACGCAATATCGCGTGTTTTAATGGGTTAAAATAATGGTCAACAGCACTAATTCCTCTGTGTACATATCACGGTAGGTAAGTCGAAGCTCGGAAAGGGCATGAGCGCTGGCGGTGTGTGGTAGTGGCGGTGAGTGGTACATATCTCGTAAGCAGGCACTTGTAGCGCGGGTGCGCGCGCGTTTAGATGAATACGGGGTTCTCTTGGCCCGTCAGCAACCTGAACATCGACGTCGGCATTGTTTTCATTAGGATCTGTAACGCATAACAATGGGAGATGAGTCACTATATCAGTCATGTTTAAGACGCATGTGAATGTCTTTCTGATATGGAGTCTTACGCGGACTTAAGCTAGTGAGGAGAGTGGAGCTACCTCTTCCACTGACGTGGAGAGTAGGTTGACAATCCGCTTGTTTCATAACGATCTGCGAGTTGATTTTTATGATGTGTTACCTTGTGAAGACTTACAACTAGTGAGGAAATTGGGATATCTACCTTGCAAAGATGGTGAACAGGTTGACGACCCGTTCGTGTGGCATGCCCACCACACACGTGACTTGATCTCTATTATGCAGTGCTCTACAAGGACTAAGGCTGCTGGAGATAGTGGGGTTACCTCTCCGACAGAAGTAGCGAGTAGATTCGACCGTCCACGACACCTTGTGAGTTGCTCTCTATCATGTGGTGTATTAAAAGTACTTAGACTAATGAAGAGAATAGGGGTCACCTTTCCCATATAGGTGGTGAGTAGGTTGATGATCTGCTTATGCAGTACGGCCACAACGCCCTGCGAGATGACTTCTATGACACAGTGCCCGACAAGGACTACTACTGAGTAGACTCGGGTTACTCCTCCCACGGAGGAGGAAAGAAGAGTGTCGGTCTGCTCGTGTTACATGGCCATGATGATCTGAGAATTGATCGCTATTTTCGGTGTCCTAAAGAAACTTAGGTTAGTGAAGAGACTTAAGAGTTACCTCTCCCACAGAGGTGGCGAGTAGGTTGACGATCCGCTCGTGTGGTACGGCCACGACGCTCTGTGAGTTAATCTCTATGATGCGATGTCCCACGCGTACACCGCCGCGTTCGGCGATTCCACCTCGCAAAAGGCTGCAGATCTGGCAGAAACATTCATAAATAAGCTTACTAGAAAGGTAGATTTCTACCGAAACTTGATTACATGCTAAAGCTGTAGTGTCTTGGTAATATAGTCTTTTAAACACTGCGTACACAATTTAATAACCGATGTGGGCCGTTAGATGGAAACTAACTGAACAATTAAAAACATTTTATGAAGCTCTCACCACTCCATTCTGGACACTAAAGCCGAGTTGGTACTTAGTATCCGGTCTTTTGATCTTGACCTCGACGACGGGTGCGCACGGGACTACGGTCAACTTCACTACAGTCTGCTGTTTAGAGTTCTTTATGTATGTTTGACAAGTGGAGAGTGGCAACCCTACTAGGGATACTCCGTTTATTGCAATTATTTGATCGCCTGAAAAGTGAAGATAATAGGGTTAGTACATGGAAATTTTGAGAAAAGTGCTATCCAATAATCATGCGTCTATTAATAGGTTTAAAATAAACATAGACTTCATAAATAGGGAAATTTGATTTGAAAAAGTTTGTATTTGATTTTATTTTACAAATAAACTTTTTTGTAATCAATAAGTTAAGATTACGAATGATTAAACAGTAATAAGGTGTCAAAAAGGTAATATTTTTTTTTTTGTAAATTTTACATGATAACATTAGAAAAATGTTTATACAAATGACAGACATAAGTCCGCATTAAAAAAAAATGAATAACTCACCTATATTTAGCTGTCCGCACCTCGCAGCTGCTCCTGCCGGCGCTAAATTGGCGATAACCACAGTAGGTAACATTGACCCCCAGCCCGATTCCACTACTACCACACCCAATATTTCACCCTTTGTCTTCGGTACCACTACCTGCAAACAGAGACATAGGTTATGAAAAAAAAGTTAAGTAAGCGTTCTAACTAAAATATAGGATAGACATCGTAGTGGTTCAAGCAGTCACTTCGTCGCTTGCTACTACGCCGAGTGTTGTGGGTTCGATCCTTACAATGAACAACACTGTGTGATTTGTTGTTACTTGTGAAAAATTGTTGTATTGAGTGAATTTAGTGTTCTTTGTCGATTCATGTATTTGTAAAGTCCAATGTGACCCCGACCGATAGGTAGATTCATTAAAAAAAAACTCAAGGCAAACTATTCCTGAAGGACTATAACTCAATATCCGATAAAATAATAAAATATTCATATTCAATTAAAAAAGCATTTTCAAACACGAGCTAATAAAAAAACTTTTGGCACTAAATTTTTATCGATTTTTTTTTTAAATGCCTATATAAGAATGTAAAGAGAGCTACTTGTGTTATAATACCGTAGAGTAGAACTTTTAAAACTGTGGAATTGTTACAAAACCTCACCTCTTTCTGCAATTCTTTTTTAGCAAACATCTGCAGTTCATCTCCAAAGATCTCCTGACTATTCAGCACTTCTTGATAGTCCATCTCCTTCACGAAGCTATGGTCCTCGATGCCGTTTGCCTTCAAGAACTCCATGTATGCTACTTGGAAAGCTTGACCTATGGACTGTGCTATGAATTGTGCCTAGAAAATGAAAATACAAATTTGTAAATGTAACTTAGAAATCAAATCTAGGTTTCGTTTTCAAGAAATATTAATAATCACTGAATAAAATAATTAAAATTTAAATTCTACAAACACACACACATACACGCATTCATACATACATAAAGACATGGTCACACAGACACAACAAAGACGTCATGTGTCATGTATGTTTATTTATTTATATTTTATGATAAGTTTAGATTTATTTTCTGGAGTTATTACAGCATATTAAATAGAAAAATGTTACCAAACTAATTAAAACGAACATCTCTTTTAAACGAAAAAAATTGCCTGTAAAGTTAATGAGAAAGGAAATTCAAAAAATCAAAGTTTATCTTCTTAGAATAACAAACAACATTATAGTGAAAGTTATTCAACTCGCGCAGTCTCAGTAATGCGGTGCGAATCTAATCTATTACCACGGAAAGAACAAATCATTAAAATCTATTACATTTAAGCAACAAATTAAAAAAACGCGATGACATGCATCGATTGTTGCCTTACGTTACACTTTAAACTTACCGTACAACATTAACTGGATCTTTTCAATATTTACACGCACTAATACCTAACGGCATCTCATAAATAATACAAGACACATCTACACAAAAAATCGTAACGTTTTTCAACCATTTGTTGTACCATTTAAACCGTCATAAATGAAATGCTTTAGAGGTCAACTAACATGGTTTTTAAATTATCACGGCATTTTATTCATAATATTAAATTCACGTATAATTTGCTTACAGGTACAACGGAGCGAACAATACTATACACGATGACAATGGTATACATGTGATAATGCTGAATAGCTATCTTCTATGTAATAGATAACATGTTTATGCGTTAGGTATCAACTAAGATGTGGAAGTATTTATTGTCTGTATACGAGATAAAGTAACCATCAAATTAAATTTGTTTAAAATGGTCGCAACTTGATCGTTTAGATGTTTTATTATATGAATTTAACTCTAACTTAAGAAATTAGAGTTAAACTTAACTTAACTTAAGAAATTTGTTAAGCTGAGGTTGTCCAAAAAGGCTTATTACTCAGTTTCAGACTATGTCACAGATTTAGATGTTTGGAAATGAATTGCTCTTTTTTTAAGACCTATGATTGTGAATGTAACTGCTAGTTTAATATTTAAAAGATTTTGAGTTAAAAGAGTGGTGGTGAGTTTCTTTCCTGGGTTCTTTTCTCACCACTCTACCATGAACAATCTGCGAACCCAGCTAGCTGTAATTTTAATCGACAGATTGTTCATCTTTCATCTTTTATTGTTTTTTTTATGACGTTCATAAGTGTCTTTTGTGACCTAAATGAATAAATGAATTTGACTTTGACTTTGACTTTCTATTTCGGTCCGCGTGGTGACGGGTTAAGAGTACAGAGAGTTACCACCCCTATTCATCTCATGGGTGTCGTAAGAGGCGACTAAGGGACCAAACTACACAAAGACAACATCTCTGCAACGAGAAGGAAAACTTGAAACAAATCCTATACCAATCCTACCTATAGAGACCTATGTCCAGCAGTGGACTGTGAAAGGTTGTTGATGATTGACTGTTTCTGACAATAATATTAGTTAGTGAAAGTGTGTTTGTATTTCATTATATGCATATTAAAAATATATGTGTTACATCGAAACCTTAAATTCTTTTTGAACTTCAGATGAAATGTTTACCAATTTTTTTTTATAAATAAAAATAAATATATATATTTATTTTCGGACACCTGACATACAACGCCATCTAGTCCCAAACTAAGCAGAGCTTGTACCATAGTATGATATGTATTTTTCGTAAATACATACATATTATACATAGAAAACACCCAAACTTCGAAACAAACCCGGGGAATCGAACCCCTGACCACACAGCAGTTTCATATGCTTTCACTGCGCCACCGAGGCAATGATATGGCATATTATGGCATATATGCTGTTTAATTATGTTTTAACCCCTGTAATCTAAAAGGACAGTATAAGATTGAAATGAAGTACTCGTATATTATATCGTATCTGTGTGGTGATGGATTAAGAATGTAAAGTGTCACCATCCTTATTGATTCCATGGATGTCTTAAGAGGCGTCAATGGGGGTAAACTACGCAAGATACAACACTACAAAGGAAAGAAAAACTTGAAAGGAATCCTATCTAAACTTATCTGGCCAGCCTGATATATTAGGTTAATGCCTTTTTTCTAAGAGACCTATGTGCAACCGTGGACTATTAGGGGCTGTTGGTGATGATGATGATATTATAACGTATTTTAAAATCATCATCATCTTGTGTAAATAAATTCATTTATATTGATGTATCGTAAATGTTTGGATACCTTAACGCTATGCATATCGAAAATTTTGGTGTTCGCTTAAAAGAGTGCAAACGTCGAAACTGTGGCCACTTAGCTGATTTAATTTTTAAAAAATAAATTCAAATTGATTAGTTTTCTTGTAAATAAACATTTTTTTCCAACTGTTAACGAATTCTCGGCCCACCCTATATTAAGTAAAACTACAAGAGTATTTTAAAATCTAAAACTGCCAAAAGTTTAAAACACCTTCAAAAAACTCTATACTTTCTTTGTGGAGTTATGTTCCAAATATTATATGTTAATAATTAATGTCTAAATGAATATTTCGGACATGTGACACAAAACGTCCAACGCAAACGCATTATACCGACATAAACAGCATCCAACTGACAAGATCTATTCCTTAAAATTACTAGGAACAGTAAATTCTCTAGGTAGTAGAGCCGCGCTGATTTTAGCACGAGCGGGCCGGCTCGACCGGAGCAGTACTACCCTCCCACAGAAGACCAACCTAAAGCGCCAGCATCCGTGTTGTCGTGTTTCGTTGGTGAGTGTGAGACCGGAGGCCCACTGATGCAGGGGTGACAGTTATCGTGGTAACTGTGTAAGCCTTACACTGTCACAATGACTGTCATGCCTTTTACGTCCCCAAGTGGGGTGTGAAAAAGCAACTCACAAGGCCGCCATAGTGTGGGGCACCATACTGTGTTGTCAGCATTTGCACTGAGTATGGTGACCACAACTCTTGGATTTTATTCATGCTTTCCATCAGGCAGAGTAGAGTCACTTTAGCAGGCTCTTTATATAGAAAAAAAAACAAAAACTGTTTAAAAAAGGTCTCACCTCTTCACTTTCAAACACGTGACAAATCATTTTCGGTGTCCTGTTCAATTTCGGTTGATCAGAGTCGTTCTCGTGAGGCACAAACCGTCTTCTCGCCATGAGCACAACCAGATCTCCTATATCAGCTATATACGAGATGGTTCTTAACGCATGATCCATCATGATCTCCTTCAATTCCGTGTTCAAAACCATTATTTTTTCCGTTGAAATGAACAGATCTACTTCCGTGCTTGGCTGGTTTTCGCCTTCAGGAGCCTGGAATAAATAAATACGCTCACAAATCTCACACACGGCTGTCTGATTTCAAATTACACAGGGCCTATGCTATAGTAACCAGTGGTGTTAATCATATTTAAATATTTCTAAACACACATATATTATGGATAAAGTACACCCAGACACAGAACAAATAATCGTGCATAACACATAAATATTTGTCCTGGGTGGGAATTGAACCCACAAACTACGGCTTAGCAGTAAGTGCCACTAACAACTAGACTAACAGCCCGTCCAATTAAAATATTCTATGTATTTAGACCATTAGGTTTTTTATAATCCCATTAACTGATAAGGATTTTTCTTGCTTACGCACTTTACTGACTAATTTACACTAAGAAAATATAAAGTGTTGGTATATTTGCATGAAGTTGGGCAACATCCGGGCGTAGTGTACGACTAATTTTTTTATTTATTTCTAGACTATCTGTGTTTCAAACAACAAGTCTAATATTTCTTCATACTACTGACATTATAAGAAAATCTTAACAACAATATGTGAGTGTTTTGTTCCCCTTTCATATGTAATTGAACTGTGCATAATTGGAAATGATGTCATGTGTACCTCGCCCCTCACCAAATGATTTTGCGTCCAAACAAGAAATGAACATTTTGAAGCGGTAATAGCGAATAATATTGAAGTGGTGTAGCTGTTCTGAGCTTTCAGGGTCTGAAATTCACATTGTAGGTACTTCTTAAACGTTTAATGTAGGATTTATGTAATAATTCAAGAATCGAATTAAACAAGTTTATTTTAGATATCCAGACGAATTTTTCGATTGTCTTGGTGTGTGAAACATAATTCTCATCATGGGCGCCAGGGGGGCATGCAAAAAGGTACATTTGCACCCCCCTGGTAGAAAAAAAAATACATATAAAAATACATATTTTTAACATATTTCATAAAAAAATTTCGTAATTAAAAACCTAGTACAACTCTGTGTTTTATATTGGTAAATAGTGTATGTGGATGTATGACGACCATCTTGTCATAACGAATTCAATACATATGCATTCATAATTACTTGTTACTTTTGCTATATTTGAGTATTGTGTTAAAAAAAAAAACAATATTTTATTATGTATACAGGACTGCCATCCTGAAGATTTTGGAAGCAAAGTCTTTCGGTTTAAGGAAAATGTTCACATTTAACACAGAAACATAGAGCACGCAAAACTAACATTGTGTATTTTTATGACTAGCAACAAAAAATATGATTTGCCGTAAACATACTTTCGATACGTCACCTTACAGACGTTTTCGTAGAGCTCGCAATCAACTGTGTTGCTAGCACTTTAAAAAAGTGTGCAAAATTTGCGAATATGAATTAGATGGTAGTGAAAATATTTCAAAACTCGAAGGTTTTGAGGTAGACCTTGAGCACGTTATTAGAGAGCGTTTACATTAGCACAGAACAGGCCCAAAAATTGTCTTATAAAATATATATGTACGAAGGATGGCACATTGCTTATTGCATGCTGGGCTCACACTACTTCTACACACTGCTTTGGGTGTTACAATTTTATGTAAATGTTATTAACTATGTTTCACTCTATGATATCTGAAAGTGTAAGGTTCACAAAATAAAAGTGAGTTTGATTTGATAGTGAAGTCGTGTAGGAAATCTGCTATTACACCTGAATGCCGTTAATAACCCTACTAAATTGCGAACACGTTTTTTAATCAAAGCCACTAATTTACAATTTAGATACTTACCAAGGCCTGATTGGGGATTACCCGAGACAGCGATAAGGGAAATACCGTTTACAATTAGTACAATAAAAAAGTGTATGCTTAAAACCAATCATCTATCGAAATTTAAAATTTGACAATTTGCCATAATCAAATTTAAAAATTCTTAAAATATTTAATTACACTGGCAACATTGGTTTAATGTTTAAATTTCGAAACTAATAATCACGAAACATCAAAATATAAAAAAGTAAGATTTATCCATGGCAATTTCGTGTTTGTTAAGGTTATCAAAATGACAGCAAGCTTTAGGTATTTTGTTGATTGCAATAAAAAAAATAACTAACATTTATTTTGGTATATATATTTTACATTTTATTATTATTATACTCTATATTTTATGCAAAAGATTTAAAAATTCTATGAAATTCTTCTATTACAAAAAACTTTCGTAAGGAACAGTTCTCGGAGGACCCAGATGGTAAAATGATCCACTGTTTATCAAAATCGTGTAACCACCTTCAGTGATAAATATTTACATAAGTATTAAACGTAAAATTAAAATAATACGACCATAAGAAGTAATTTGTGATAGTAAAAGTGGTAGTATTTCTTTTTGTATAGGGCAACATCGTGTTCCATCGTTCATCATTTTAAATTATCAGGGTACTTATTTAAGTTAAAACTACCATGGATAGACATCATACATTTATCCGAACAGAAACCTATACATATAATTCAATAGTCTGCCAAACCACCTTGATCTTAGTCACGGCTTCTTCTACCATGTTCTTTTTGGGCCGTTTCTTCCTTCTCCTGGAGTCCTCATCCACCTCGACCGATCCAAGGAAGGCGAGTCGGAACACGGCTGCCGGGGCCGCGTACACTCCAGAGTACGGTCCGTCACAGCCCCACTGCCAGAAATACCGGCTAACCTCCTCACGCTCTCACATGATTAGTGGCATTCGATTTGTTTTGTCATGTTTTAGGATTTTAGATTTACTCTCTTGTATTAATTAAACGGTATTTTTACATGAAGTTTGAACTTTTACTACCGTTTTTTTATTGTACCCGTTTTTACATTTCTGCACAAACATATATTTCATCACAGAGTCATCACACACCGTATATAAAACGTATCTATTTTTGTAGTGATGTCCACAATCGACTATTAGTGATTATATAGTATTGTAACTTCTTCCGATTAAATTTTTTAAACAAAAATTCAAGTAAATTTCAGATTCGACAAATTAATTTATTGAGCAAATTATAATTAACATGAAAATAAGCATATTTGTTGGTACAATGAACAAACAGGTATGTAAGGCGTGACAGTTGAAATAATGTCTTCTAAATTTAAAATTGCTACAGATTAAATAATTTCTGTTTGTTTGGTTTGCTTTAAATACTAAAGCCCATGAGCGAAATGTAAAAATTTGGCACGAAAGCAGGCAAAACAATTCGAATACAACAGTCATGTGAGAAGCGAGCGATATCCACCGTGGTTAGTATGGAAGCAGACCTAACTGAATTAACTTTATACATATTAATAAGGATACTCTTGTGCTAAGCTAAGCCTTCCGCGATGTAGTGCCTCGAGTTGGCCAGGCCACCTCAGCCGGTGTGAATCGGGTATTACATGCTATTTTGTGCATATAATGAAATAGTGCATTGATCAAAAGCGTACTTGTAATGCCAGTACCAGTAATGCAGTAATGTAACAGTTTATTTAGTCGATTTTGTAAACATCGATTTGCGCTTACATCGATTTCGAATTTAAAAATCTTACTTCGAAAAAATGACTGTAATGTAAAGACTAATTATTAGTATTTGTTCGAATTCGATGCAGACTAAAGCCTATTACTGCAGGGAGCGTCAGTACGATCGTAGTTAGTATAATTCGATATTGGAACATGCTAAGGTTAATTCTAGCACAGCACAATATGATCGCATACTCCCTTACCTTGCAGCAGACCTAAGAGAGCACACATGATACAAAGCATAGCGTCAAGCGGAATAGTAAGCGACAAACAAACATTTTCAGAGGAGGCTAGCCGGCCAATACGGGATCCGACAATCTTCTTGGGTCGGGTCGAGGGGTGAGGAGCACACTGAAAAAAATACTCTAGTGCCAAGTCAATAAGAGCTCAAATGGTTTGGCGGACAGGTTCGTGGATGACTCACACATTTGAAAATATAAACATACAAAGGACTAATTTAGTCCTATTTTAATTTTGACTACACTAAATATTATTATATTCGTTAATTAAGGGTTATAAAGGATATCCCACTAGCATTCTCAATACACTAATCCTAATGAGCATGAAATTACATATTTACAAAATGGTTATGAAATCGTTATAATCAATTTGAAGGTATTGCGTGCAAATAGGTAGATATATAGGTTAAATGCGGTGCGTAGAGCTTCACACATTTTGAAATAGAGAGGTGTTCGTATTAACTATACATCGATTGTCGGTAGTGAGTTAGTCGATTATAAATTATTGATTAACAACGGTGTAGTAAATTTATACACAGTGCTTTTTCGTACATTGTGATCATGTCAAAGCATAAATTATACAACACAAAACGACCGTGTTAATAAAATGAGTGTGTATCTTATAACCGCCCGAACAGAAAAATAACAACAATTTTAAAAATATAGTTTGAAAATGGATTGTGGATATTACGATTATTTATTTAAGATTGAGTTTTCTGGTCGCCCTTGAGTGGCATAACTTTAGCATTTTTAAAACACTGATCACAAGAACACGCCATAGGCAATATCGGAGAGAAAGAGACAAGTAGGTAATTTCATGCTCCGACTTTTAATAAATATCTACATAAGATACAAACATTTTACATTGATACCGATTCACACGGGCAAACGGTAAATTGCCGAATTGTGTCTTTATGAGAATGCATGTATTAGAAATATATCACTGGATAGGTAAATTATTTTATAGTATATTGCTAGCGAAAGGGTATTTCATTGAATTTAGTGAGTATCAAGCAGTTAAACCATGTAACTTTTAATCTTAAAATAGAGAACATGTTTAATCTTTGTGCCTTGATTTGGCTTAATTTTTAGCAAGCAATTTTTTTCAAGCAAACTTGAAGACAAAACAATTTTGTCCTAATATTTTGAGTTACATTTCATTTATTTGTTAAACACTTATTGTTTTACTCATAAATACTGGTCGGGAATTCGTAACCGAAACTAGCCGAGAATTGTATTTCGGCGATGTTCGACTAGTTTCGGCCCTATTCGTGAGGAGTCTAAAGCCTTACACCGACGTTGCAGAACACTCACAAAAGAGGTGCAATCGCGTCAGCCCAAAATTTTAAAAAAATATGAATTTATTAAAGTTTTGGGGCTGTCAGGTAATTTTGTAAAACTATTATAATATTGCCAGTCCAATTTTATTGGTCTTTAATATTATCATAAGCAAGATTTAAACTCACATGATTTAGATGCTCTAGAAATACCAAATAATTAGTCAATGCGACTATCTGAAGAAAAAAATAACTAACGGGATAAAATTCAGAAAAATACTAAAATATACCAGAGTAATTAATAATAATGTTACAGTGGGTGCATATTATGTAATGATACCTTAATCCTGGAGACAGCTTCCTCAGCCTGAAGCATTCTTGTTGCCTTCGTGGGCTGACCCTCACACGCCAGTTGAGTGGACCCGAGGTAGCGCGCCCGGAATAATACGCCTTCTATGAGTACTGAACGGTTTACGTCTAGATAATGAAAAAAAAGTCATGTTATTAAATTGCAATATGGCAAAAATATGTAAAATATAACTATATAATCCGTTATCAAATTTATGTGTTTGTTTGAAAAAAAATAAAAATAGGGCTGTAATTGCTACTGTATGCGTACATATGAAAATGTCAAAGCTAAGACCACATTTGTCAATTTCAACGTTGAGTTATATTAATTTTGTGTAACTAAAAGTATACCTAAATAACGCGTAAATTTTATGAATTGTAATGTACTTTTTTGAAATATAATAAAATATACTTACCATGTATTGTTATAAGTCCAATCGCAGCAGAAAAATTTTGATGGTTTTAGTCGATTTTATATAAAAAGTTACTAATGTAAAAATCATGAAAAAGCAATCTGAATAAAACAAAAATCTTACCTTCCTTATTTTTGCTCTTTTTCTTTGCATCTTTGTCCTGAAATAAGAAAACTTAATCAAACACAAGTTTAAAGTACACTTGATAATTTTTATGTTGTGATTTTTAGCTAGGGACCATGTTTACGGCCATGGTATGAAGTAAGAGCGCGTTTAACTTCTTTTTTCCTTCTGTAAGCAAGTTATGTTCGAGAAGGAAAAGCCGGGCGCGGGAAGGTTTAGGACTTTCCCGGCCGAACTTTCCAGGTACCACAGACAACGAACAAGGTGACAGGTGAGAATATCGGTAAAAAATGTAGTTTTTTTTTAATAAATCCTGTGTCGTGGCGAACTTCACAAACGACTAGCGTGAAACGCATAGAGTAATTTTATAGTTGGTGTTCGTTTTTATTCTTTCACCAAACTTAACGTGAATGTACATACCTTCCCGTTGTGCATCCCTTCTTCGTCTCGATTGTCTCCAGCATCGTGAGAGTGAGGCGACCTGGCGGCGACTGCGCCACCACCCGGCATCACCGTACGGGACTTCGGTTTGCGCCATCCCTGAAAAATACACAACACATTCAAAAATTAATATTTTTCGCTTAAAATAGGGATATTATTTGACGCTTTTTGTTAAGATATATTATTATTTTCAAATAATAAACGCGAAAACATTTGCCGTCACTGCTCAGAATAAAAGTGTTATTTACTGAAGAATTTCCCAGAGTTTTTGGAGTTAAAAGTATCATATTATTTAAGATTGTTTTGGAGAATGTTTTAGCACAATCGTCCTCTGCACAACATGGACATTTACTGTGGACGTATACTGGTCCAAAAAAATGCCATTACACCCTTCGCAAGTTGGATCGGCTTTAATGTATTTTTCCTGTTAGCCGCCCTGTATTTTCGTTTATTTTAAATAGCATTCATGCTGTTATTCATTAGTGTTTTATATTCTTTGAAGATCTAAATCGGTTTATTGTGTGAAGGTTTGTTAGTATTGTGGGCGGATAGTTACTAGCGTTCAGGTACAAGCATGGTAGAAAAATACAGTACAGGAGACAAACGAGTGAAAAGGTTTCCTGTAGGTCAGTGGTTGACGTGACTACCGTCAACCATTAACACAGATAACTCCAGTGACAAGTAGTTTTGCAGCCTTTTTACTCGAGGTCGGGTTGGGCTTTCGGTTTTGGTAACCTCAACCCTTCTGGTCCTAGTTCATACCATACTCATATTTTCAAATACACAGCTTACATAGTCACACTCAGAGCAGCAGGATACCGATTCAAGTTTCAGTGACCATACGACATACTCACATCTCAGGCTACGTTTCATACTTTACTAGGAAAATATCGTTTTTGACATTTATGAGATCGAAACTACATCAGAATAGAATTTCGAACGAATTTTTATTATGAGAATTGACCTTAAGTTCTGAGAATATCCGAGTAGTGAGTGATTAAGAATATAGAGTGTCACTACCCCTATTCGTGGGTGTCGTAAGAGGCGACTAAGGGAGCATAAATGAGCAAACTAAACCAGATAACTTCACTGTTGAGAGTAGAAAAATTTGAAACAAACTCTATAGCAACCCGTCTGGCCAATGTGGTATAGTAGGCCAAAACCTAAGGAGGTACGAGTAAGGACTAAGGAGAGGCCTATATCCAGCAGTGGACTATTAAATTCTGTTAATGACCCGAAAATTGGTCAACACTCCTATTAGAGCGAAGAAAAAGTATTGTCATCAACTTGAACAACTCTTTAATTCAAAGATCATGCTTAGCAAGTACGTGTGTATCGGAATGAGGTCAATTGGTTTGACCTTTGTCATAACCACGTTGTTTACGTGACTCATTCTAGTTCTGTTTATCGGTTTTTAAAGTTATTCAGCCTTAATGGTTAAAATCATTAACTCTTATGTCTGGTATAAAATTATTGGGAAGTCGACTATGAACGACGCCGTATTTTTTGTCAAACAGATGACAAAATGTTTTGTTACGTAAGTGTATTCTATCAGGCTAACACCTCCTTAGTCCGTGTGGTGACAGATTAAAAATACATAGTGTTACCACCCCTATTGATCCCGTGAGTGTCGTAAAGGCGACTAAGGGAACAAAATCTGCAAGACAACATCATTACAAAGAGAAGGAAAACTTGAAACAAACCTTATTCCAACCCGTCTGGCCAGCGCGGTATAGTAGGTCAAAACCTCCTCGGTAAGGAGAGGCCATGTCCAGCAGTGGACTGTAAAAGGCTGTTGATGATTGATGATTGATTCAAAACCTCCTTTCTAAGGAGAGACCTATTTAGCAGTAGACTATGAAAGGTTGTCTATGTGATGTGAAATATATTCGCTTCAGCTGAACTAGTTCTTTTTTTCATGTGTTATTATAAAAGAAAACAAATTGCTGCTTTTGGTAGATTTAAAATTCAAGAAGCGTTTAAAATTTGTTCCATTATATGGTGTACTGAGCAAACGAGTTGAATATTCACCTTATTGTTGGTTACAAATAAAAATAAAAATTCATAAAAAATATTTGAAATCGTCTGATATGTAGACTAGTCATAGAGCAACACACTATACTCTTTTGTCAATTATTAATCTAAATAATCCAATCCTGTCTGTGTGGTATACAATTGCTCATTACCGATGGATTGAGCCCTATAAGAAGAAAGGGTTCAGGGTTAACTTTTTAACGATTAGCTTTTGTCTACAGCTCCGTCCACGTAAGTGTCGGTTATTTTAAAACTGATATGACAAATAAATGTCAACCGATTGAAATAAAATAAACACTAAATGCTAAGTGAAGTTTACCACAATATTTAAGAGAAAACCGCATCCAAATCGGCAAACAAACAAAAATTCTAAAAAATGTTGTTTTGAGTTCTGTTACATTGATAAAAACCCCTTTCATTAGTTTTTCTTCAATATCACAGATATCACCATGGATTGGAAGTGGCCAAAAAAAGAGATCAAGGGCATAGCAGTACCAGACCCCCCGTAGGGAGACGAAGGACCTGTGTGGGACTCAAGGAGAGCCAGTCTACCCAATCAACCACGCGGCGGCCTACCAGCAGTTGGGAGGCGTTCAAAAAACGCATCAGCGGCTTCTGAAGTCCTCCCAGCCGTATCTCACGACTGAGGTACATTCCGGAATGACCAGAGCCATCCCTAGCGCAGGATGCTATTGCACCTCTTACTATTCTACACAGTAAGAGGAGTAGCAGCGCTCCGCTTTAAACGACATCCTGGGTGTCACGAGTCTCGGGTCGCTTGCAGCGATCACATCGCCCCCAGAATGTGGCCGCAACGACCCTTAGGTAGCAATTTGGGAGTTAGTGAGCTCTACCGTGTATCTGAGTATCTGAGCCAATCGATAAGTGACACAGTCGGTCCTCTCTACCCACACTTTGAAATGCGGCAGAACGGCTCACGTAGCGTCGCACGAATCGTATGGCCATCAACTGTTACAAGCTCCTAAGTAGAGCCTGGCAGCGAGAGGCACTCGCCAGGCCATTAAACCAGATGGGCGCCTCATACAGGGACCATTTAATAACCTCCATGTAGAGGCGGCGAACTACTTCTCGTGGTCCCTCAAGATTGGGCAGCAGACAATGCAGGCCTCTAGTACCTACTAACAAAATGTAAAGCTTCCATGTGCCATATTTGGAATAAGAATAGAAGTGTGTAAAGTTAAATAAAGTGAAAAACTACATAACAATAAAAAGGTCCAGTATATACTTTGATCTGTATTGATACAAAAGTCTATACAATGACAGTTTAAGTTGAACTGGTCATTTAAATAAAACAAAACATTCAACACAGTAGACATTCGACCGCCAGATGATCTTTGGCTTCAAAACGCAGATGTGCATTTGTATTTCCTCTAGAATTTTTGGTCTAATACTTTTTGTGTTTCATCATTACAATCAAAAATGACTTTCTTTCCCTAGACTACACGTTTTAGTTTCGTTTAAAACGATCTATGTTACATATACTTTTTGTCAAATAAATAACATCTGTAGCGATCAGCGCTGATAAGCCACAACCTACACAAAAATAAACATATACAGTAGAACAGTTGCTTATTTGAATTATGCTTAGTGTAAACGTTTGAAGGTTGTCCATAAATGTTTGAAACCGGTCAAGTATAATATAAGTACTGAGCATTCTTAGTTTTTGAAATTATTGTTCTGGCTTCCTGGCTAAGTGGTAACTGAGTACGTTAGCACATTGCAAAGTTAAGCAATCCCATTCTATGGAAGAATTCCCTAGGACCATTTTTGTTATACTACGGACTCTCCGTGCATCGAAGAGCACGTTAAGAGCACGTTCCGTTGGTCCTGGTTGCCATACAACATCTAAAACAATCGTTACGGGTATCTACAGAACTTCGACATCGTCTACCTAGTATTTGGATTATGGAGGTCTGACGGCAGTCGCTTCACGTAAAAATCGAAGCTAACCCGTATCACAGTAGGCAGAAAGTTGACAGCAATATAGATTGAGAAAAGAGTTGGAGCATGATTATTTCTATAGAATTTAAGAAAATTTTAATATACGACAATTACCTGTTTATTTTTGAAATGGTATATACATAATAATAAATAACTTCACACATCTCACACACGGCTGTCCGATTCTAAATAAGGCAGAGCCTGTACTATGGTAATTGTACTATGGAGGTCTGGCTGCTGATAAACATACCTATAATCGTACATGTATTTCTAAATACACAGAAAAAATAATTGTGTTCATCACACAAATGTTTGTCCTGGGTGGGAATCAAACCCACGACCTCTGGCTAGCAGTTAGGGCAACAGACTAACAGGCCCGTCAACATTACAAGTGGATTTTCATTTCGTAATTGCCGATAAGAAGAAACTATAAAGCAATATTTCCATTTCATTACTCACAAGTTAATTTCACTACTAAAAATAACCTGTCTCTTGGAGACAATCGTGGCAAAGCGAAAATAAGACCGTGTAAATTGCAAGTAATAATGGACAATAATTAGATACAGTTAAATTAAATTTTGTAACTTTAATTCCTTTCTATTTGTTTTCTCTTGTTAACTAAGAGAGTAATGTTTTAGCGGAGAAAATCTATCTCTAAGAAATTTTCACTTAATAAGTAAAACGTCCCAGAACTCTCTCTTAATGCTATAGGGCCTGGAAATACGATTTAAAAGATAGTTTTTTTTTTAAATAGAAACCAAACAAAGTGACTCTATTGTGCCTGACGGAAAGCATGAATAGAATCCAAGAGCGGTGGTCGCCGTAATCACTGCAGACAGTGCAGTATGGCGACCTACGGTATGGCGGCCTAGTGAGATGCTTTTTCACACCCCGCTTAAAGGACCCGGGATCGTAGTGGGAGGGAGCCTCAGGAGGAGAAGGAGTGCCTCAAAATCATCATTATCAACGGCCTCTTGTTAGAGGCCGTTGATAATGATGGACGTCCACTGCTGGACGTAGGCCTTTTCTTTGCAAGGTTTTGGCCTACTATGCCACTCTGGCCAGACTGGTGTTTGTTTTGTTGTGTTGTGACTAGGGTTTGTTTCAAGGCTTCCTTCTATTGGCAGTGATGTTGTCTTGCACATTTTCTTTCCTCTTACAACTACCATGGGAAGAATAGGGATGTTGACATTCTGTATTCTTAATCACTCACCACACAGATGCTCAAAGGGCCTTATTATATTCAGTTTAATTTTTCTTTTTTGTTACCCTTCTATCATTGTATATTAAATACGAACACACTCCCTCACCACTTATGACTGTAGCAGTTTGTTGATGAGGTAGAAGAAGAACTTGCACATAGGTATAGTTTAGTAAAATACTAACTTACCCCGCAAACTCTGTTCCGCCTTAGAGGTAATAAATAAGCAAATTTTTTTACTTAAACCCGTTCTAACGGAATAAAAAGTATCATATGTCCGTCTCCTGGTTCTAAGCTACCTCCCCAACAATTTTCAGCTAAATCCGTTCAGCCGTTCTTGAGTTATAAGTGGTGTAACTAACACCACTTTCTTTTATATATATAGAAGACATAAAAAAAATGAGATAGAATTTGTGTTAACTTTGCGGTTGTTCTCCATAATAACGCCGCATTTGCATAGCTTATCATTGGTAACGAGAGCGTGAGTTTTGTTGCTATTTCACAATACATACAGATAGTACATATATATTAAAATGGAAATGTGACGACTTCTTCAAACAGCGCAAAGAAAAGACGTACTGCAGGGGACAGGGACATGATTCTCGTTTCCCCACAGGATATATACCCAAGTAGTTATTGTTATTTTGTACTCTCTGAATAGCTTCAATATAAGAGCAACAAGAAATGCTTATTATGTAGTCGCTTCACATAAAATAAGTCGGTCTTAATTACCTTTAATATATTTTCAAGGAATTATCAAAGGTACTTTGACAAAACATGGTTTTAATCGGAGTTGAATGTGTGTGTATCTTGTGTTATCCTCTATATTAAAAGAAATATCATCTATTGCTCATTCCTATGATCACAGTTACTTAATATAATATGTTAAGTATCAATATTCTCGTAATCTAATCCATCCACTATATGGTTAAAAAGAACCTGTTTGTGAATGCTTTTTAGACTAAATCAAAAGTACCAAGAACTGGTAAGCATGCGTGCGCAGCGATTAATGAATGTTAATGAAATAAAAGAGGTTTGTCATTATCGTGGTAAGTGGAGATTAATTGTCTTTGCCTACCCCCTGACTTGATGTCAAAACCAAAAGATAAACGAGTCAGAGTAGAGAAAATGGGTCTCGAAAAGAATCGGTAAACGGACTGAGATTGTAAAAGTAATACTGTAATGTTAGGTACAAGCAGTTTCGGGTCATTATATACACTGTCCGGCAGAGCAGCGTAGGAGGGAGAACTCGAAAAGGTTCGGGTTATTTACGCGTATATGTGTCCTATAATCGAAGCCAGTAAAACAGGCACACGAACCGGGTACAAAAATGATATCATTTCGAATAAAACCTATACAAATAAATAAGCTGGATAACGAGAAGTTTAAAACGACAGAGTTGAACGCTTGACCTCCTAAGTGTGTCTAAATAAGGTGTATAAGTACCTACTGCTGTATCTGAGTCACTCTATCCTAAATGGTTAAACGTGGCGTAGCATAACATCATCAAATTAGAAAAATAAACTCCAACCTTTTCCTTAGCATCTTCCTCTTCACTCAACTCATTAACTACATCCTTTTGAACGACAGCTGCTGAATCAACATCATTTTCCGAAACCCTAGTCACTTCACTCGTTATAATAGTTTCTTTTTCACTGGATATTTCACGCGTCCCATCACTATTGTTTACATGGTTACATACTTTACTTTCGCTATCAGTTTTAACACTTTGTTTAATCTCACTCACATCAACGTCAACGGTTTCATGATTTTCATCGCCGTTTAATAGTTTTTTACGCGAATTTTCAAATTCGCACTCAACTGGCACTTCATGTTCGGTCTTATTACAACAGAGACAAGGTTGTCTTTCCTCCTCGCTCATGTTTTAAAGATACGTTATACATTTACGTTGTAGTAGCGCAGACTGAGCGTTCAATAAGCTGTTATCAGTAAAACTGGACATTTTCGATAAAGATAACGCGTAGCAAACGCTTGATGTGTTTGCGTGTTATTGCAGTACTGAGCTGCCACCGGTTTATGCTAAATAAACAGTAGAATAAACAAAGAAATGTGAAATAAATATGCAGATTTACACGTAGGTATAAATCATTTTACCCACTATGTAAAATTGAGATGTGATTTTTGTGATTTATGATAATCCCTTGTGTGGTGTTTTATTGTTTAAACATTCTATTTAAAATTTGTATATACTGTTAGATTATTTTAACATGTTTATGATTTGGGTTCAATGTTTGTGTAACTTTCCAAAATACGCCTCTGTCTCGCATAGGCGTATTTTGGAAAGTTCGACAAATCCTATTTTCTGGAGGGGTTAACAAATGGCAGGAACGTTGGGAGAAGTGTATTGTCTTAAAAGGAGATTATGTTGAAAATAAAAAACTTTTTTAAAAAAATAGCGTCTGCACTTCTAACACTGGTACTCATTGAACCGCCCTCGTATTTATACGATTTAACTTCATATAAAATGGACTCTAACACCGGTTAAGGGGGTTTTTAGCCCGGTTTCACTTAAATCTACTCGTGGGTAAAAACCATATGTCCTCAATAAATATTACAATGTGTTAAAGTTCATATTACAAATGCCTAGAAGTATTTAACTAGTGTAACAAGTCTTCACATAGTTCTACTCCGCTTAGGTACAAACCTCTCACACAAATACAAACCAATCTTTGCCTGAGTATAATAAGAGAGCAAGGCCAATGCGCGCGCGCCGTCTGTTGGTGTTTATAACAGCTGATGATTGCGTCATGGTGTGATTAATCTTTGAATACATCGCTTCATTAATAATACGGAGACAACAATATACCGTTTGTTTTATGCTTGGCAGCTCTTGGTTGATCGGTAAATATTTATTAGGAACGCTTTTTGATATACGGTGATGGCATTTATGTTAACATAGAATTGGTATCGCTACTGAAGCGAGACAGCACTGAGATTGTATCGCAACGGTTTTGCAATTGAATACTGCATCACTGTAAAAAGTTGCCGTGTTCACTTATTGACTAGTGATTCTATTGAGTAACTATAAATAGCGAAAATGCAATCTTTATATACGTTTATTAGTGTGTATTGTGCAGAAATTCCCAACCTCCACCCCCTGAAAGGGTGCGCTCAGTCCGTAGCATTCGCATTGCCACCCCGGCCTGCTTCCCCCAGCTTTCTGCTAGGGTGGCAGATGGCCTCATCTGTCAACCCCAAGTTTGTGTTTATGGAGGATGGAGATTGTCTAATGATCTCCGGCACCTGAGTCTTTTGCGGTACCTAGCCCGTTCCCGGGCCTGGCGGAAAGTTCTCAACCTCTCCCGGTCCCGCTCCGCCATCTCCTTCGCGCGGCCGTTGCAAGCTGGTCGATTCGTCAGACAATTATGTAATAGCTTTTATGTGTTCGTGATTATTTCTGTGATTTTACTATATGTTATCTGTTACTAGGTTTTTATGTATTGTTTATCAATAATTTCCGATTAATCTCAAAAGTAAGTCAAAAGTAAGAGAATTACTACAAAAAAAAAACCTTACAGTTGTCGTATATATATATATCATCTAACTTCTAACTGGCATCGGGTGCGTTCATTGTTCTAACACAGTGGTTCCCGATTAGTTTTTTCTACGTACCACTTCAAGAAAGACCTCGAACTTACGTACCCCTTAGTCAAAGTCAAAGCAAAAAGCGTTTATTGAAAATAGGTTTCTAAGAACACTTATGTAAAAAGTGACATTTAATTTAACATTAAAAAAAAGACTCGATCACAAATAACTTTAAGGAGTCGGGAGAGAAGGATTAAATAATCATTAGGTATTGATTTTAAGGATTTAATATTTTAATTAAGATATTGCTCGCGTACCCCTTGATGCAATCTCACGTACGCTTGGGGGTACGCGTACCACTAAATGGGAAACAGTGTTCTAACACAATAGTGTCTTCTCGGCTTCCTACTACACGCTTCCGTCCCTTTCAACGAAATCAAGAAAGTTGCAGAAATGCAAGAAAGAAAAAGTAAAAATCAATAATATTTGATTACCGACAATAACGCGTATACTAATTGAAGATTGGTAACGTATTGAAAATAGCTTCTTTTTTATAAGTAGGTTAGAAAAATGAGGTTGTGAATTATTTTGAACTTTTTTACTACTATGGCTTGGCCACGTAGAGAAGATGGATGGTAGAAGACTCACGAAAGGAATTTATCGAGTGAATGTGTGTGGAAGTGTCGGAAGAGGTCGTCATTGGTGAACATTTACCAACCAAATTGGTGATGTTATGAAGAATGGCCTTGTCAAAAGTGCTAGTAACCGAAGAGTATGCAAGCAGCGATTGATGAATGTGAACGAAGTAAAAGAGGTGTGTCAGGGCGGTAGTAAGTATCAGTTTTTTCAGAGATCAATTTTCTCTGGCTTTTTTTCTTTTTCACGGTGAATTACCTTCGGATCTCCTGCTCCTTGGGGTGCAGGAGTTAGGAGTATGTGGTGTTTCCCCTAAAAACCGCCCCGACAGCCGGCCTCTGGCACCGTACTCTGGGAGAATTGTCTCTGCCTACCCCTCTGGGTAATAGGTATGACTTTATGTATTGTAACTATTATTCTCACGTTAACATAGTCATATGTCTGTAACATATTCGTGGTAATTCGACAAGGAGGAAAATAATATCAAATGTATCGAATTTGTGTAGTGTGTTTCTTAAGGACAAAAGGGTATTTGTAATCTCAAGGTCGATGTACCTGTTGACAGTTTTGAGATGTTTACATTAAAAACGTTTTTATTCCGTTTTTTTTTTATTGTGTTGATGATAATCTTATGCAAATATATTACAAAATAAGTAGTTGTGTCCGCGGCTACGTTCGTGTTGGATTCGAATTTTGAATGTTTACCTTAGAGACGTGGTTTTTGCTGTGTAAATCCCGATTCCGTGGGAAATTCGAGATAAATTGTAGCCTATATGATGCCCAGAAACTTCCTCAATCTACTAGTGAAAGTCCGATTTAAGCTGGTGCAGCGGTTCCAGAGATTAGTCCGGATAAACAAACAGTCAAAGAAAATTTGAAAAAAGATAGAACTGTAAGCTCTTGAGAACACACAGCTTTTTTAAATCACAGACAGACACTTCAATTTTATTTGTATGTATTGATATTGTGGTATACCTACACAGTTCTGTAGAGGACAATACTGTCAGTAGAAAATTCAAAAAATGTTTCGAATCATTAGCTCGTCAAACCTTTTTTTTTCATGTGAGAGATACAATTAGAATAGTTTTTTAAAACAAAATAATCTGCGTAAAATCCCAACTTTCTTTGAGATATTTAATCACATGATACAAAATATACACAAGTGACATCTACCGGTTATAGAAAACACTAAAAACTAATACGAGCTGCTACGTTTCTTGACTGTCGTTCGTCAACTTCAGTTTCATTAAGACGTGTGTTGATTTGATTACAGAGAAACACGTCTTGATTACTACTAGTACTACAACCCTACTTATTGCAAAAAGAGATTTGAATTTGTACTCTTCAAGTAGCTTCTTATTGAAAACTGCATAACGAAAGAAAAGCAAATATCTAGTGAATATATCTCCTGTAAATAGCAGAGACATACTACGTGGGTTATATATGTATTAACATCATTAGTCTTTTTTATTCCACTGCTGGATGCAGGCCTCTCGTTAGAAACCAACCTAAAGCAACAGCATCCGTGCTGTCGTGTTTCGTTGGTGAGTGCGAGACCGGAGGCCCATTGATGCAGGGGTGACAGTTATCGTGATAACTGCGTGAGTCTTACACTGCCACGATGACTGTCATGCCTTTAACGTCCCTAAGTGGGGCGTGACAAAGTGTCTCACTGGGCCGCCACACTGCATTGTCTGCATTTACAATGAGTATGATGACCGCAACTCTTGAATTGTATTCGTTTCCCGTCGGGTGGAGTAGAGTCACTTTGGCAGGTTTTTAATATAGAAAAAAAAAAGATGTTTAGGTTTACTATACTATGCTGGTCAGACTGGTTGAAATAGGGTTTGTGTCTATCTTTTCTATTTAGTGCTATTGTATTGCAGAGTTTTACCGCCTCAGTCGACTTTTACACCCACTCCACGGAACATGTTCCGTTCTATAATACAGCTTAGAATATTATTTTCAGTACTTACTTTGTCGTCGAAGAATCCTTGATCATCGGTTCTCTGCTGACCTAGTAGTCTGTCAGTTTCAAGATCTGTGTCAGCTTCATCTTGAACGAAAATATCAAATAAATGCGTGGTTTTACATTTTAAGAGGAAAATATTCCTTTTTGTTTTAGTTTTTAGGGTAGTTTGAGAAAAACAATAGATATTATATTAGCTTACCTTCATCTCCGCTTGCCGGTTTAATTTCTACGGATTCTGTGCTCTGTGCAGATGACGGCCTTTTCCTATTTATAAGAAATAATATTTTAAATAATAACAAAACAATAGTTTGATATGATAGCATCATTGATTGATGTTCTCTTTGTCAATCGAAAATAATTGCCACGAAATTTAGAGTTCATACAATCGATAAAAGTGATAAATGCCTCATTGGTCTAGCGGTTAGCGTATATGATTGTTGATCAAAAGTCTCGGGTTCAATTAACGGTTCAATAACACTTCTTGACCCGACGTAAGTAGTGGTATTTGAGAAGAACTTTTCTGGTTACGGAAATACTTAATAACAGTCCGAAGCTTGGAAGTTTGGGTTTTAACCCAAGTGCCTGGGATAGCATGTAAAGCCATTGGTCCTGCGCGAGAGTGAGGTAACAGAGAGTGCAGCTGTGTTTGCGTACACACTTGTATTATAGTAATATCTCCTGTGGCTACGTCGAGACTGGTTACCGTCTATTTGTAATGATCAAAAAATATTATAAGTATGTTTTTTCGTATTTTAGTATATACACACATAGGGAAAAAATTAAAAGACTTGTGTCCAAATACTAATAAGTTATAGGGTGTTTAAGGAGGACTACCTATAATAGCAATTTATTGTTGCCTGTTATTATTATTTTATTTTTATTATTGTTTTGTACATGTTTCTTTATTTAATAAGTTTGTTTGCCAAGTGTGTGTATGAAAAAACAGAGGTTTTAATCTTCTTTCATGATTACCTTGGCGGATAAACATCATCGTGATGCGTGTGGTGGTGATGAGGCGTGTGTCCGCCGTGAGACGCGTGAGACGCGTGCGGCGCGTGTGGCGACACGGACGCGAGTGAGGCGTGCGGCGCGTGCACGAGCGGCACTATGATGGGCGACGGAGGGCGGTGCGGGGCGGGCGCGGGAGGAGGAGGGGCTGATTCGGCACATGCTGTAACAAACGACAATATCATATTTTTACTAACAGTTAATTTTCCAGTACAGAGGGCTTAGTGTGGGTTTATTTCACATCTCGGTGGTCGGTTACCGCGTTTGGTGATTAGTTCACTCTGAAATCTTCGCACTCGCTCTCGATAGCTGGTAGATGTTAAATAAACTCACACAAGCTTGAGATAGTGATGATCTTTTTCTGTGTTTCGTAGTAATCTCTTAGGTTTTGATCTCTCTTGTATTTAGGAGATTTTTACTGTATTATAGACATCTAACTTTAAATCACATTAATAATAACACTTACCTAACGGATCCAATGAATGTAGGTCCGCATCAGACAACACGTGCGCCTCCGTACTCGTCCCGTTCTCCACTATCTCTTTTATCACAACTGAGTTCTGGCAAAGACGAAAAAAATTCAAATTAGGAACATTTTGTTTTATAATTTTTAATATATTTTTAAAATACTTTTACTTTGTTACCCAAGACTGTTAATTTACGAACCGATTTTGTTGGATTTAATTTAATGAAAGACAAAACACCGTAAGGGTGGAGAATGAAGGAATGATAAATACAGTGTATTCTTCTGACTGCTAATCAAGGATTCGATTTCCACGTCGGGTCAAAGGAGTTACATTAAGTTTTTCTGCTTATAGGTATAATTAACAGCCCGAAGTTTGACAGTTGGGGTTTTAACCCCTGTGCTTCGGAGAGCACAGTCTGTTCTGCACCTGATCTCTCCCCGGTCATGTCGAATAATCGTCTCATCGGATTGTGAGAATGAGGGAACAGAGAGTGTACCTGTGTTTGTGCACATGTGTATCCACTATAACACCTCTTCCAAAGTTGGTTGGTCTCCATTGAGACTGACTGCCGTGGCCGAAATTGTTTAGGAGAAGATCAGTCTACATACGAGACGATTTGAAATAACTTTAATTATTTTATGATAAAATATTTTTATTTGTAAGTGATTATCAGGTGAACATTCAGCTCGTTTGCAGAGTACACTATATAATGGATAAGCTACCAAACAGAGAGTGCACATACTTGTGACTATAATATCTCCTGAGCAGTTGATTGGTCTCCGTTGAGACTGACCGCCATGACCGTTATCGGTTAGGAGTACATTATCATCAAGCATTAAATATTTAACTAAAGGTAGTTAACTAAAAGCTTCAACATTTATTTACGGAGAATTATTCAGACTAAGAATTCAAATCACAAATAAAATAAATACTTAATGAAAAATAATAAAAAAATATTCAAATTTTGAGTATATTTTGAAGGAAGAGTATGTTTTGACAACTTTGTTTTTATTACAATGACAACAGACGGCGGCATCCATCATAGAGCCTATAAATATTTTGTTTAATCTACATTTTTTTTAAATTGAGGCATTTCTTAAGGAAACATTCCCAATGTTTTCCATAGCCAAAAATATAGTTGAATTTAGAATGACCTTTTTTAATATTTGATAATAAAAGTAACCTTACCTGTCTCAATTGGTTATTGTTGTCCGTGTCAGACGCATGTCCCGATGACAACCCATCTTCTACGATAGGTAATTGTGTCACTAATCCACAGTCCGCGTCCATTTGAACTGAAATATTTCATTTATTTTAGTGTATTTTAGTAAATGAGTTAATAGAGATATGGGATTGTTCGTTTGTTCATGACAATGTTTAAATTCCGATTGAATGTTTTTTTGTTCATATCGATATATTTAAAGATTCTTTAAATCGGGTCAGTAGTGCCTGAGATTAGCGCATTCAAACAAACAAACAAACTGTTCAGCTTTATATTAGTATGGATTATCAAATGTTAGATGTTACACATGTTCTATATTAATAATTTTATTTATTCAGAAAAAATATATAGCAAAAGTATGGACTCTCCTAACTGCTAGTATACAAGTCTTCTTAACCTATGTTAGTACTAAATTATAGTGTTACTACTTACTGTTTGAGTTAATTTAGTAACGTTCAGAGAATGCTTTCGTAACTGACTACTCTTAGGTCCTTTTGTTTATTTATATAATTAGTAGCATACCTTTCATCTCCGACAGCTCGTTCTCCATGATGATGAGCGACAGTTCGCTGGCCGTGTCGCTGGTGTCGGTGGAGAGCGCGAAGGGCACGTCCCGGGTCGCGGGCGCGGCGGGCGCGGGCAGGGGCGGCGCGCCCCCCGCCGGTGACGCCGACCCGCTCCACGCCGCGCCTACGCGTAATGCGCGAGGATCCGCGCCCAGCGTGTTCAGAGTGCCCGTGCGTGACTGCACATAAAAAACATATATTCTGGAAAAAGCTTCAGAACAACTACATTGTCGGTAATAGTCCACTGCTGCTAAAAGTCTCTCCTAAGCAAGGAGGTAGGTAAATATTTATTCTCATATTAATAAACTTCAGGCTGATTCTGTTTCTGGTCGGAATGACGGTTGTTGGAGTCGAAATGTGTTCGAGTGGAGACCACAATTAGGCAAACATAATATGAGGCGTCTAATTGCATGATGGACTGATAATTTGAAGAAAGTGACTGGCAGTAGATAGACGCAAACTGTCCGAGACCGGTAGACGCTCCATCGGAAAAAACTTCATTCAGCAGTGAACGGCAATTGGTTGATAAGAATAAACTTATTTTTTATTAATTGTCACACCAAATGGTGGTATTGGTAATATTTGCAATCGAATAAAGATGTTACAGGGGCCGTCCCCGACTAGAGCTAGTGTGCCGCATATAGACATTGGAACCTGACCTACTGACATCTGCTCGGAGTGTATTTGCCATCCTCAATCAATATGCAACACCAATAAGGCATATTTTTCTCTCCTTTTGACATATTACTAATGAAGCATCTTTAACTCTTTAAGTATTAATATTGTAAGATTTGTTTTTGAATTGGATTTCTATTTATTCTGTGTAAAATAAAGACATTTTTAAATCGACTGTGATTTTGCAAAAAAAAAATTAATAAATAAACAAATGAAAGTCTGACACAACGCCATCTAACTTCAAACTAAGCAGATCTTGTACTTTGAAAGCTACTTATGTACTTTTTTGTAAATACATACATATTATACAACAAAAACGCTGAAACTCCGAAACAAATTTTTGCAAATCATATAAACATTCGATTTGACACAGGATTCGAACCTAAGACCTCATGCACAGCAGTCGCATATGTTAACACTGCGCCACCGAGGCAGTCAGTATAGTTAAATGTGATCGGTCACAGTTTTGGTTAAGCATACCAAAGCAGCGAGGGTTTTCTGTATGATTTTTAGACTGTTATAATTTATTTTATTTTCACGCTTATGGTGTGGAACTCTAATTTATTCGTGTACTACCTTATACATACCAATTTTAATTAAATAATTATTAGGGCTAATTTAACCAGTTTCTGATAAAGTTTCAGATAGTTATTTGCCATGTAATACTATTTCACAGACACGCACAGAGACAGGTTGTCACATGTCACGTGACATGTCTCTATCCAAGACTTAAGCTATCTGGCAGATGAGTTCTATCAGGAATTTTATCAGCGATTAGTAAGGCTTTCCCTGGGAACTACAGTATAGGGCTCTTCAAGAAGGGAGTAAATAGGTTTTTAAAGGGTCGGCAACGCGCACGTGATGCCCCTGGTGCCGCAGGCGTCCATAGGCTGCGGTAACCGCTTACCATCAGGCGGGCCGTATGCTTGTTTGCCACCGTCGTGGTATAAAAAAAAAATTAGGGGCCCAATATTTTGAATAAACGTACCTGTAGTCCTAAGAAGTTGGTGTGGTTATGTGGTGTGTGAGGAGAGTCCAATGTGTCGGTAGTGTGCGGCCACTCCGACTCACTACCGCCCTCTACACCGTTCTCTGAAGGGCACTCCGCGGTCTGACGCCGCAGCTCATAGTCTAACTCCTGTAAGATAGACTGTACGCGTTATAATGTAGTATCCTGTCTGGTGATAACCAATGAAACAATTTTGTTGGAAGCCATAAGCAAAAAGTTTTTCGAAATAAAGCGAATGTCTGACTTGAAATAGTTTTTGTATAATGTATAAATAAATATACAGGTATTATTTTATCACTAACTAAAGGGTGTTTTTAATAGATGTATAGAACTTTAAGTTGGCATTACTTTTCAAGATGGCGAGCGATTTAACAGCTGTCAAGTGATTTATTCTTAGTTTGGTTTGGAAATTCATCATGAATAGACTCACGCCTGAACAACGTTTGCAAATAGTGCAATTTTATTTCGAAAATAATGGTTCTGTGCGGAAAACGTATCGCGCACTACGTCCATTTTATCGTTGAAAAAATCTAAGAGTAGACTTAATAAGAAAGACTTAAGAAAAAAGACTCTGAAGAGTAAACTTAATTCGATTAACCATGGAACGTTTTCTCACCACGTTTACTCTTATTGATAACTCGCATCTCCAGAGAGGCCGTACGGTGCGTACAGAAGAAGCTATTGCTGCTGTAGAGCGTAGCATTGAGGAAGACCCGGAGGAGTTCATCCACCATCGAGCACAGGAATTGGATCTGTGTCCATCCACTTTATGGAAGATTTTGCGGAAGCTTCTTGGTTTGCGTGCTTACAAAATCCAACTCGTGCAAGAACTGAAGCCAAACGATCATCAACAAGGCGTAGATTCGTCGAATGGGCCCAAAACGAGATTACCGTTGTTCCCGATTTTCATAAGCGAATTTTGTTTAGCGATGAAGCGTACTTCTGGTTGAATGGCTACGTCAACAAACAAAACTGCCGTATTTAGAGTGAAGATAATCCTCAAGTGTATGTCGAAACACCGTTACATCCACAAAAACTGACTGTTTGGTGCGCTTTATGGGCTGGTGGAATCATTGGTGCGTATTTTTTCAAAAACGATGGTGGCCAGAACGTTACAGTCAATGGTGATCGGTATAGAGCCACGATTACTAACTTTTTCATTCCTGAATTGACGGCGCAACATGCCACACAGCTCGTGCCATAATAGATTTATTGAAAGACACGTTTGGTGACCGCCTAATTTCACGTTTTGGACCTGTGAATTGGCCTCCAAGATCTTGTGATTTAACACCGCTAGACAACTTTCTGTGGGGCTATGTAAAGTCATTGGTCTATGCGGATAAGCCACAAACGTTTAACCATTTGGAAGACAACATTCGCCGTGTTATTGCCGATATATGGCCACAAATGTTGGAAAAAGTCATCGAAAATTGGACGTCCAGATTGGACTACATCCGCGCCAGCCGTGGCGGTCATATGCCAGAAATCATATTTAAAATGTAATGTCAAAGATTATCTTTCGGATAAATAAAATTCATCTCAATCGAATAATCCATCATTGTTTTATTGCAACTTAAAGTTCTATACATCTATAAAAAACACCCTTTATTAGCTCACAGCAATTATATTAGCATTTGAAACTATAGTACATATGCAATAACTAAACGAGTAACACATTAAGTTTACGTTTAAGCGTATCTCGAAGCATGACAACTCAATGCAGAATTTAAATTAAAAAAAAAAGTTTTGACAACTTTACGGAAGTACAGTCAAGTACAAAATACGATTTAAAATTATGGCTTTTTCATGAATAAAAAAATCAAATTGCATTTATGCGTAAATTTACATGTGGGTATATATTTACCTGGAAGTTAACAATTTCGTCGTTGGTATTGAGCTGTGCCTGAGCCGACTGCGTGGTGGGGCATCGGAAAAACTCTTCTAACACCTTTCTTGTCTCCGAAAACTCATACAAGTAGTCAAATGCGGTAGAGCTCGAAGGTGGAGTCACGTCTCTGCTTTCTGTTACTACCCTCTGTAAAACAAACAAAATGGGTCATCGACAGGAATATAAAAATCATACTGAATTTTTTATGCCGTCTGATTGGTCTAGTTTTCTGATGTAAAGAAACATTTTATTCATGTTAGGGGCATACGGTTCTCACCAAGAACTTAGGGCCCAAGTCAACCTGACCTGCACGTGGTGCACTTGCTGATTGTTGGACGAGGCTCTAGCAATCAAAACATCCCTGTTAGTGGCAACAGGCTCGCCGTCAATAACGTGAATTTTGGTGAAAAGTGGGCGTTAAACATGTCTCTGCCTACTCCTCGGGAACACAGGTGTAATGTATTTATGTATATAATGTATACTTTATTATGTTTTCACCAGAAACCGGCCATGCACTATTTTCAACCAAATACTGTTTTATTAATTCGTTATATTAATAATATCTGAAACAACACTTTCGTCAATACGAGAATCACTAAGACAAGTTACGGATGACAGATGTCATTTTTTATTAATTTCAGGATAAACTAACCTGAGGAAATCCAGGCCTCGGTGATCTCGTAGTCTTCTGGGACCCAATTCCATATCGTCTCGGCGAGCCTTCATACTCAGCAATCGGCAGTTCACCTATCACCCTGGTCACCCTGCTCTTATCTTCATCCCCTGACAGCCACACCCCAGATGGGCTCGCATCACTCAACCTGACATCATCACGCGACGGAGACGACTCACTCCCATCACTCACATCACTCTTATTATTAAGTTCACTATCACCATTTTTCATATTGTCTAAAGTTCTCTTAACACTCATATCGATCTCATCGTCACTGGCTTCCGGTTCCGTCCTCAAACCTAGAGACACAGAATTCAATATCACTGAAAATAAAAGAGAAAGAAAAAAAAATCGTGAATAACAATGGTACGGTGGATAGGACGGATACGGGTGAGTTAGTTTTGTAAACTTTGATTATCCAATTGGCAAGTAATTGGCTACCAAGTAGCTGGCGTACTGTGCGAGTGTTTCACTATAGTGAAATACAAGTACGTGGCCCATTTTTGTGATATAAAAATCACTTCGAAGTAAATGGTTTTATTTGAAAGGTACTTTACTTTCTAACTCTGGCTTATTTGATTTCGTATTTTTGAACCTTACTCGTGTTTTTTTACTCATGACTGCTCAAAATATTTAGATTATATAACCACTAAGACAAAGGTGAGACAATCACATCAAAATATGCAATTTATCACCTGATTTTCTGAGATTTGGATAAGCAAAGTTTACAATAAAAAAGTGTTATAGAATAAGTATGAACAGTAGTTAAAATACGTTTTGAGAAATAAAAAAATATAAAGGATATGAAAACGTATGTACGAGATATATTAGTAGAATCATTTAAGTCACAGTTGTTAAATTCATTATGCGTTTATGTACAGTCTGTTTAACAAGAACGTCACCGCTATTATTCAAAAAAAATGCGCCACAGCGCCATCTATTTTTTATGTCGTAATCTTTGACCCCTACTGCGCAATATAACTTCTACTGGTATTCAGCATTGTTGATAGTAGTGTTTTGTTTATTTTTACAATGAGTTAAAAATATTTTAAACGATACGAAGCAGTATTTCTTGTTCACCACTCTAAAGGACCGAAGCTAACATACATATAAATCAGCTGCAAAATATATAAAAAAGTCTGCAAGTTTCGTTAAGAAATGGGTAAAACGATTTTTAGAGGTTGGCAACGTGAATGATTTGTTTGAAATATTCATAATACGGTCAATAATGTAAGCAGATCAATTTTACATTTACACATATTGTAGATTTAACTACATAAGTACTTCGTTGTTATTTTAATATTCGAAAAAGCTCTGTTTTTACACTTAGTTTTGTTGTCCAATGGGACTTATTTGCGACAAAACTATTTAAAAAGATTACTATACATACTATTTCCCAACGTTTCAAACGGATTACACAGCTCGTGGTCACGGGCAGACTGGTGTGGTCTTCGTAATACGTTAAGTGTGACTACCCGCACTTGGTCGCTTTGATAGTTTTTACTGTGGGTACTTTTACATACTACAATTACAATATCTGTATTTTGTTTCGTCCCTACGGTGCTGGTTGCACCCGTAAATAACAGGATTCCATGCTGTTAATAGGCGATATCTGTTTAAACGGTTGAATTTTTGTATTTTTTTAAATTCAATTGCTTCATGTACTATTCTATAAAAATAGTTGCGTCGAGAAATAGAAGCATGTTCATAAGCTTTTTAATTTTATCGCGAATAAGTCTTGTTGTGCAACAAAATCATGTCTATATATATATAATAAATATCGATATTTCACAGTAGATATGAGTTATCTATCGTAATGCATTATATTTTCTTATTATAGTACACTGGCGCCTCTAGCGAGAAAAAAACACATTAAGTTTCCCTTTGCCGCTTTTTATCAATAAAAACAAATGACAATTACCTTTCCAATCGTCTCCGTCGTCGAAAACGACCACTTCGCCGTCGGCCACGACAGCTATGGGACTACTTTTAGTGCTAACGTCCGTGGTCTTATGGGGGTCGAGTATTGGCGAGCTATTCTTGGGTATGCCCATGGTGCTTTGTTCGATGATCGGGTCTCGGACACCGTTCGTGTAAGTGGGCGACGTGTGTCGAGATATCATTTTTTTAGGCTCATTGTTTATTCTGTGTAGAGATATCTGTAACAAAGAAAAAAGAGTTTTAAAACCATGTAGCTAAAGTCTCTAGTTGAAAACAAGAAGTTGTACAAAATATATGATTTTAATCCAAAGATGCACTATAGGTTTGCGTATATGTATAAATTAGAAGTCCTATAGAAACATCTAGTTAATGTAGTCTTAATATTTACTTCTTCTACCCTGATTAAGTCCGAGTACTTAAACACGTAGATAATACTGTAACATAGGTTCAACATTGCCTTAATTAAACTTCTTAAATTACTTTTACTTTCGTATAAAAAGCTAAATAAATATTTTATCTGAACATCAACTCAGGTCGGTCTAATGTTAAAATCATATCATCTTCCTAGCCTCTATTATTTCCGAGATTATTTGGAGTCGTCTATTCGTTCAACCGGTTTTACCTGAATTTTTCTCCGGAGCTACTGGAATCGGACCTTCGCAACACTGAGGGCGAACTAAATTCGAAGATTGAATTAGTTGTTAGTATATCTGAGGGTACTGACTTCCTAATTACGATTGCCATAGATGTTCATGAAATCCTGGATTGACGGCATAACGTGCTCTCCGATGCACGGACGTGTAACACCGCTAAACTACCTTCCTCTGGGCTGTTATTAAGAATTTCTTGCAAGAAGAATTAAATTACACTTTTGACCCGCATACGCTAACCGCTAGACTAACCGAGCAGGTAAAATTCATATAAGCTGTTAGGTAGGTAGTTGTAAAACTCTAAGTAGAATTTCATTTTTTTTTAGAAAAATAAAACAAAATTTAATTAAGAACAAAATTAATAAAAAATATATTTCTTTTTCTTTGTTGGTAGATTGTTTTTAGAATGAGAAGGATGTGTTTATTTTTCTGAGCATAGTGTCCCCAAAAGAGGTCCGAATTTAGAAATTGCCACTGTCATCTGTTTCTTAATATTTATTTTCGATCTGTCCTCGTTCTTTATTACTGTGACTGCAGAAAAATCTATTTCGTGTAAGTGGAATGTCAGGAATTGTTGCTGTGGCTGCTGCAGTGTTGATGGCACGATATTCGTTAGAAATCGAGATTCAAAATTCAAGCAGTTTATCTTTTGTACTGAAGCGTGATGCTAGAGTCACAGGACAATTCTATGAACGTACTTCTTCCTCTGTAAAAAGTTTTGATGGTGAGGTTGACTGGAAATGGATTGTAACACAATCATATTGCTCCAGCTATTCTTTAACAAACTTAATGTAATCTATGTGCTTCGCGGCACGACATCCCAGAGCATCACGGCGTACCGTTTAGGAAGCCCTATATTAGCACATGATACATAATGGTACAATTAAAATTTTCTGTTCCTGTATTAGATTTTCTACTAAAATGTACCGATTTGTATTTTGTGGCAATAATTTTTGTTTTAGTAGTAATTGTGTACGAAGAAATTAGGTACATAAAACCACGTGGTCATAGTGCATAAAAATGTTTTAATTTTTTGTCTGCATAAAACAAACAAGTTAGCAATGATAATGATGAGTAAAGACTTACTTTTTGATAAGTTTCATTTCTTGTGGAAAAACTTTTTTTTTTTTGTGTTACCTTTAAATTTTCGTGTTTTTTATTTTGGGATTTTTTTTTTCTTTCTTTACGTTATTACAAATACAGTGGACCCTCGGTAATCCAGACCCCCTGTAATCCGACACCAATTAAACAATTTTCGCTAATGTAGATCGTGCATGATTGAACAGGTTACAACTTGAGCTCGACACGTAGGTATTGTTTCAAATCCGATTGCTTAGTTTGAATTTGGCTACGTGTGATAGCAATGCAACTTAGCATGCGTTCATGGTTTGCTGTTTATTCATTGTGTATTACGTATACGTACCTAGTAACGTCGTCACAAGCCCAGAAGACAACAACATATACAATCTATCATTTGTCTGGAATTTGTCGGATTACAAGGTACTCTTTTGTAAAAAAGCCGGGCTATAGGAGGTCTTAGGCAGTACTCTATAATCCGACAAATTCGATAGTCTGACCCTGCCCTGTAAAACGTTTGTCGAATTGCCGGGGGTCCACTGTATATTTGTTATAATAACATTGACAGATAGTGCTCGGCTATTAAACTTACCTCGTTGACAAGATTGTCTGCGCCGTAGTCCACGTTGTCCTTGTTAAGGGAGCGCACTTTGTTTCTGAGGTTGTGTTTGTGCGTGTTGTTGTGTCTCAGTTTGCGTACAGCCTTCGTTCGGCTCTGGGAGTACAGCTCGCGACCTCCTGCTATTTCTATGATTCTGGTAACAAACATATGTTAAACGAGATTAGTATTGAGTATCATTTTAATTAACATAATTATATGTGAGTACTAGAAAACTGATGTAAATAGTTTTTTTGTAAATACTTATGTATATTTGCAGAATATACAAACATTTGGTTCGATCCGAAAAAATCGACCCGAGACCTCAAACTCAGCAGTTGCTAAATGTGTCTTTCTGTAGCATTGTAGCTCCTAAACAGATAGTCCGATTTGGATGAGGTTTTTATGATGTAGGCAGCAAACAATGGCATTGCATATGACGATGAGACTTGCAGCAAGAAATGTTTCCCTTTACAGAGAAACAAATGGCTGTACCATTTACAACCAATCTCCTTTATTTAAACATTTGAAATGATTGATTACACATACGAGATAATATACAAACAATAGTTTCATATCTAACAGCCTAAAAACATCTAATTCAGTACGTTTAGGTAAAGATAGACGTGACTTTGATTCAAGTATTCGTCGGTCAAAGAAATAGACAAATATACTTTAGGCATTTTTTCCATCGCAGTTTACACTTTTGTTAATATGTATGTTATTTTTTTTCCTAAACTATATACAGTATAGGTATACCTTGAGTCTCTGAGTTTGTATGTGCCTCCTTTAGAGTTGAGTATGACAAGGCCCTCGTTGCCTCTCTCGTCGTCCGACGAGGCGTTGTTCACGTTGTTTGTGTCCCGACCCTCCAGGCCGGAGGTTAACCTGCAAAATGGCGGACACTACTTTTATAGATAGATTAAATTCAATGTGTTACATACGACGCAATCTTCGTTAGTTTATCTCTTTTATGTGTACAATAGTATAATAATGAGCGATTTCCTTCCTTGTCTAGGCGCTATTGGTTTTTTCGAGCTGGTGACTGTTCCGATCAACACTGTAACCTAACTACTAAATATTATTACGGAAAGTAAATTTTCATCAACTATTTTTATAGTGATTTGTAACATATTAAAAATAGGGGACATCCGAAAAGAATAATAGACGTAAGGACAATAACATTTTTTATGAGTCACTTTCCTCTCGCTTTGTGTATTCTGTAGGAGTGATTTAGCTAAAGGGGACGGAAGTATGTAACAGAAAGATAACAATGTGTACTATTTGATTTAATCAATGAGCAAGCGCGGTACGTTATTCGTCAGATGGTAGGTGAGCATTCAGATGTTTCATGTTTTCTGCAAATACTGCAAGGCCTTCGGTTTTCTTGTTAATTTCTGTGTTAAGCAAACGGTGTTGACTGCCTCTAACGCAAAGGAAAGATGTTCAGATCAGACGTATTAACCATACCTGGTCAATCGATACTAATCCTTGCGAAAACTTTTAATACGCGAGGCAAGAACAGAATATGCTTCGTAGTTATTGTGTTGTTGGCTAGATGGCGCTGAAACCAGACACACTCACCTATCGTGTTGATGCTGCATGTTTTTTGGGCGGCACTTAGGAAAAAGGCGTGTTATCCGCTCGCCGACGTCGGAGCCGGGCGTGGAGTCGCTCGCGACGTCCGCCCGAAGCGCCGCAGCGTTCATGTCGCCGCCGCAGCCAGCCTCACGCCGCCACCGCCTCTACCGGCAATACAGCCACTACGTTAACTAATAGCATAGCACAACTGATAATCAAGATAAATCAATAAAGCTTGAACCTAGCCCATATTCGTTAAGAATTTAAAAAAATAATAGAAATATATGTAAAGACCTTAATCGACTAAAATAAAGGCGAATTAATTGTTGAAGCCTATGTCCAGAAGTGGACTGATGGTGGATTTTTACAAGGTTAGACACAACATTGGAAGAAGTAAAAAAAAGGCTAACCCAAACACCGATAGCAATTCTTCATTTGCTTTACAATAAGCGTGTGGGGTTACCAGTGGATCATCTACTTTGATCCTTAATCCTTATCACATTGACCCACAACATTATACCTTATACGATAAAAATCCGACTTTGAAACAAAAAATAAATGTAAAAAAAAAATTCTACCATAAGACAATATTCATTTCATTACAATCCAAAAGGGAGACTTGAAGTTACCCTTCTTGGCAAGTTCACCACCCTACAGAGGAGTCAAAAGTCCAATAGCAGTGTAACAATAAACGTTGTACTGAAAAATGTTGACACGTGAAACGGGTTCCCAATTTGGATCCGTACCTCCTGTTAATATTTAAGGCTACCATAACAGCGGTTACTTATTCAACAACCGTCAGCCTTCCACAAACGAAACCTTCGAATTAAAACTTTAAATACTTATACAATAAAGGTTTTAAAGTAATTATATAATTATAAAGTTTACTTCAGAGCTTTGTCTAAAACAGTAACAAATAATATTGAAGTTTAATACAAATACAAAGAAAACCGGTTTAAGTATTTTTTTGTAGTTTTCTTTTTTTTTCTTTTTTCTGTATTAAGAGCCTGCCAAAGTGACTCTACTCTGCCTGATGGAAAGCATGAATAGGATCCAAGAGTTGTTGTCACCATACTCATTGCAAATGTAGACAACGCAGTATGGTGACCCATACTATGTCAGCCTAGTGAGATGCTTTTTCACACCCCGCTTGGGAACGTAAAAGGCATGGCAGTCATCGTGACAGTGTAAGGCTTACACAGTTACCACGGTAACTGTCACCCCTGCATCAATGCATCAACGGGCCTCCGGTCTCACACTCACCAATGAAACACTACAACACGGATGCTGGCGCTTTAGGTTGGTCTTCTGTGGGAGGGTAGTACTGCCCCGGTCGAGCCGGCCCGCTCGTGCTGTAATCAGCGTGGCTCTACTACCTACTAGTACTAGTTTTTACCGAGGGAGTAATCTTTTCTTTCATTTTGTACAAATCAAACTACTGCAGTCCATTCGTGTTAAGTAAATAGTGACGCGCCGATACAGACCCGCTCCTGTCCTCTCAAGTGCCAAATTTTTGTACAAAATGAAAGTTTCTTGTATTCTGATTACTTTTGTGGACTATGTAGACCAAAAGGAGGAAATATATCATACAATGGTATATATTCCTTGACTGAATTTTATCTTTGCTATGACACTCGAGAAAAACGTCAACCCCTGTTATTTCTAAATCTGTTCGAATTCACTTCAAAAATGTATTCTGTACATATCTAGTGCTAAGCGATTTTAGCAACAAACGTTATACTTATAAAGTAACTTTTCCTGTTGATGTTTCCCGGGGAAATACGTACTTAGTTTTTTGAATTTATTTCAAGATCTCACAAAATCAATTCTTCTGGATGTATGGTAATTTTTGTAACTTAAAATTATTAGTAATATATATGTAAATTTAATACAAATCAGCTTATCGGGGTCTTTGATAAGTTGTAAGGTCTCACGTCAGAAGACTTAGTGCTTTGACAGTAGAATTTCAATCGAAATGTTTTCTTGATCAGTATAATTTGAACCATTGCTCTATAGACTTATGTATTTTACGATAATTCAAAATATATACTGGACCCCTGAGCCTCTATGGTTTTATGTAACCTTTAATTTTTTTTTTCGTTTTTTATTTTATAATTCTCTATTTCTATATTTGTTTAAAAAAGGAACAAAGATGTTTTTTATCTATTAATACGTACATACATGTATATATTATTGAGCATAATTGAGCAAATATAAAGTCAAAATCAAACATACATTTATTTCACAAAATTCTTTATAAAACTAATTAAGGTCGTCTATTGTCAAACAAATTACGAAGATATGGAAATAAATAAAAATATTCATGAGTTTACACAATGCAACAGGCTTTGACTGGCATAATTACTATTCTCGAAATGAAGTTCGTTGACAATTATAAATATAGTTTGAAACACTAAAAACACGTGTACATAAGTCGGTTACAAACAAACAATCATACAGGTGAAGTATGCGCGAAAACAATTTTTGACTTAAGGCCGAGTGCAGAATGTAACAATCTAAGTCTACTTGTTCACACCCTAATAAATCTCTATACAGATTTTAGGATTCAATGTTTACTGGAATTTATTCATCAGTAATTTCAATGTCGTGGAATAAAATTATAGTTTTGATTCAATATACATATAGTAGAGATTTTACTATTTATTTACGCTACTAAATAATGATTAACTTAGTGACGTGCAATGGGAATTGTGAAAAAGAACAAGACACGTTAAAAAAATGTTCACTTATTGCATAGTCCATAACACTTATCTATTTATTGGAACTAACTTCACGACTAAGGTAGTTTAACTGACTGTTCTAATAATAATTAAAAAGTATTTTTTATAATTTATATTCGGTAATAGGCATGTTGTATTTAAGTCTAACCTACGTAATAGGGAAATTAAGTATGTGGGACTAACATCAAAGTCGGTGCCAAATGTGTGTGACTTTAATTAGTGCCTGTCTACAGTTCAGGGATAAAGATGTGAGTGTACGTATGTATGCTTAAATAAAAATGATTTCCTAAGTCCCTTCAACAAATTTAAAGCTGCATAAATGAAATGCTCCAACTGAAATGCACGTGTAAAATGCTGTTGGTGAATGTTAATGGCGTCTGGAACATTTAGGGTTTATCATCGAGTCGCGGGAGGTAACGGGGGCGGCCAATGACGGGTTTCGCATGGCACCGACTGTAACCGTTGCCAAACTACCAGATCGATAGAGCATTAGCGGCAAGGCTATGAAAACAGCGGACATAGCGGACTAAGACTGTATTATTTTAAGTTGAAATATTGGCGCTACAACGTAACAAAGGTACTTATTACGAATTCCAAATACATACATCATCATATGAACGTGTCATGTTTGAAGACGGTAGCGATCTGTATGATGGGAAGCGGTAAACACTGCCTATATGGTCATGTCAATGAAATTTAAATCGATCTCAGTACCCAAGGTTTTACTGTTTTAGTAATACTATTGCAAAATTTGTAGCTGAATTTTCTTACAAGAAAATTTGGAGCATTTTAATTCAGAGGGACTTTGGCATATCTTCACTAAGTAATCTATGTTAATTTTTGCCTACAAAGTAAAACCTGACAGTAGATAAATACGTGGCAGTATATATATTCTGAGATTCGAATAAGGAGTGAATACGATCGCCAGTAATAAGAAAATCGATGCGACCGAAAGCTGCAGTAATCATTAGTACTCGTAGATGTAGTAGCAGTTTTATTTTTGGACAACTTTCAAATCGTTCAAAAACTAGGTACGATAAATCTTACTTCTTATTATGTCAGCTTGAACCATTTTCTGTCAATTTTGATACAAATATAATGTGGAGAAGCGGACAAACAAATTCACTATCTTGATTTTAAACTCAATTTATTAAATTAGATCTGGAGCTGAAAAAATTAAATTTTGAAACCTCCTTCCGAGCCTTTGCTTCAACTATGTTGAGGTAGGCTTTCAATCTACTATGATTGGGTAAAAGTTTGATTTTTCACGCAGAGCCTTGACAACATAATTATGTGTAAAGGTCATTTTAATGTATGGCTCTTTTATACAATTATTGCTTTACAAAATAATAACAATATTATAACGTACATATTAGTTCCTCATAGACGAGACGAGATACAAAAATTGATCGTAATTTTATTAAACTATATCAGTTGTACAAAACAAAAGCTCTGTCTGTTTAAGCATGCACAGCGCTTATTAATACATATTACTACCTACTAGAAATATCACTTCGGTACAGACGCTCGTCTGCATATTCAGATAAAGAACATTGTGCGCAGCATATACTTGTTTATATTATCTTAGTTTATGGAATATATTTTGATATATGAGCGTAACGAGGTTTCGCTGTTTTTATGGCCCAACTGTAAAGGCAGGGTCGAGACTGTGTTTCTGAGGGTGAGCTGGGTGAGTTTATACTGAAATGTTTTTATTGTGTTGGACGACACATGAGCTGTCGTAGCAAGATCCTTTTTTGTCGCTTTAACATAACGTAGGGAAATACGTGTCGCCCGCAGCTGTAAGTTTTCCAACTATTAATTGTTATTTGTCGTTCGCGTTTTTAGTATGGGATTGTTGACGATAGTCCAGTTAAATTTACGATATTTCATACACATGCATTACCTTGTACGGGATGTAGAGACAAACAATCTATTATCAAACAGACATAAAAATAGTGTTGGTATTTTTACTTAGAATTAGTAATAAGATCGTTTTTTGTATTTCAGTATGTATAATTAATAATATTCAAAAACAATTTAATGACAGTTGGAAGGAAAAAGTTACTAAAGGGTGGGCCATGAATTAGTTAAAATTTGGCAAAATCGTATAAAAAAAACTATTTCATATATAATAAAAGTTGTTTGTTTACTACAAAACTAATTAGTTGGCATTTATTTTTTAAAAATAACATCGTCTAAATGACCACCGTTTCAACGTTGGCACTCTTTTAGCAAAAAACGAAATTTTAGAAATCGCCGACATCTCTTCTCTGATTTTTTCTTTTAGTTGACGTAGTGTATTTGGTTTATTGATGTAGATACGATTCGTCAAATAACCCCATAAAAAGAAGTCTGCCGATAATAGATGTGGACTTCTATGTGGCCATAGAATGTCGCTTCGTCTGGAAATCAGCTTTTCGGAAAACATGTCTTTGACCATCGGCAGGGACTCATTGGATGTGTGACAAGTGGCTCCATCTTGTTGAAATTATGTGTTGTGATTGTAGCCCGCAAATTCCAGTAGCATCGGTCCCAAGAACTCCCGTAACATGTTTGCACGGGATAACGAATTCTTCGCCCACCCTATATATTGCAACGCTATCTTAGCAAGCAAAGCTTTAGCACTACGTAAGGTGCTTGAACGAACGTTGAATGAACTGGATTTTTTTTGATCTGTGCCGCTATCATAAAGGAGCCCAATCAAAAATTAATATTTCATTTAATAAGAAATATTGGTCGAACATCAACAGTTTGCTTTAACTTTAATAAATAAAATTATTTTAGCTACTTTGTTTCATATTACGTATATATAACAACCGTCCGCGTCCGTGTGGTGACGGATTAAGAATGCAAAGTGTTACCACCCCATTCATTCCGTGGGTGTCGTAAAAGGCGACTAAGGGAACAAAGTATGCAAGACATCATCATTAGAAAGAGAAGGAAAACTTGAAGCAAACCTTATTCCAACCCGTCTGGCCAGCGTGGTATAGTAGGCCAAAACCTCCTTGCTAAGGAGAGGCCTATGTCCAGCAGTGGACTGTAAAAGGTTATTGATGATATATAACAACTCAATTTATTACCTTTATTTTAGGCAAAAATATAACAAACACGTTTATTAAAAATACAGTTTGAAAAACATAAGACAATAATATGGATTTAAGATGAATACGACAGCGTTACCTTCACAAATATTACTCAATATTGAAGAATAGACATCAAATTTGTTTTTGATTGTATCTCTTCCAGGAAAATAAGATTAGAATCTCAATTACATTCATATCTTTCTCATACTTCAAATGATATGAGGAAAACAGAATTGAGACTCTTCTCAGAAGCTATTAAATATACATCATATTGTTTTGGAGATCGAGGACAATTTCTCTACAACTTACAACTCTCTAGAACCTTATCATATATTATTTTTTTATTATCTTTTATACTTGAATCGGTATATCTAATGTTAGTTTCAATTCTAATGAAAGTACTATTTCATATTTTAATAGACAAAATTGTATATACATTTTTCTTTTGATTATTTTTATTCTTTTATTATTTTTTTTTCATATTTAACCTACCAAAGTGACTCTATTCTGCCTGATGGAAAGCATGAGTAGAATCCAAGAGCGGTGGTCGCCATACTCACTGCGAATGATGACAGTGCAATATGGCGACCCACGTTATGGCGGCCTAATGATATGCTTTTTCACGCCCCGCTTAAAGGACCCGGGATTGTAGTGGGAGGGGAACACGTGCGCCGGTAATGAATTCCAGGCTTTAACCGATCTGCACAGGAAGGAAGAGCCGAACCGTTTAGTTTGGGAGTGTATGTCTACCATTCTGAAACGGTGACTTCCAAGACCAGGTCGAGTTGTCCTATAGAGGAACGGAGAGGATGGGATCAGTTGAAAGAGCTCATCAGACCACTCTCCATGATAAAGACGACAGAGGACTACCATTGAGGCGACATCTCTTCGCAACTGCAGAGACTCAAGGGATTCAGTAATTCTGTGATTCTTACATTTGTTGAGAAAAAGATTGTATCTTGTTATTAGTTCTATTTAGCAAGGATATTCAATAAAAATATTTTTAAGAAAACTGGATCATTTGAATATATAAATTACCTATAAAATAGTTGTTGCTGGGACCATTACGAAGAACTAAGGACTCAATAGCTTTCTGGCCCTTAGCACTTTATTAGTTGGTAGATTAACTGCTTGATTTTAAAAAATAAAGGTTCCCAATCTATAACCCGACTATGTAAAAAAGGGGTCCTAAATGAACGAAACAAGAAAAACAATTACATAGAAATTAAAAAATGCATAGGTACAAAAATGGTCAAGGTGGAGCCACGGTAGTTGGGTAAGAAGAGCCTACGTCAAGAAGACATACATAAAAAGGAGGTAGTCAGTCATTCTTGATCTCTATTCCTAAACGTGGCCTGGTAATCCTAGAATAGACTGACAGGAAGAATATTAAAGGTGTCTGATTATACCACGTTTAGAAAGAAAGCGATATACACATTATCCAATAAACACAATAAAAATCATTACGACTACAGAAAATAAGAAACAAATTTTCCTAATGCAAGTCACAATTCCTTATTAAATTTATTACAAAAAGAAAAATTAACCTTTAAAAGCAAATGGAATCAGTAATTTCCATTAATAAACCTCGCACCCTTTTATTGTCTTAAAGTAGCATCTCACAATCGAAATTAAAACATTAATTCATAGCAGGAAGATATAATTTCCCTTTTTACTAATTGGTGATAGCGGGAGTGGCCGAAGTGACATGCCTTTTGGTGAAATGTCAGTACAGTTCGCCAATTAGCGAATCTCTCACGGGCGGCAACTTACATTTAATGAACTTGGCAAATAATAGGACACTCCAGGCCAGCCGGTAATTAAAATCCCATTTATAGAATAGGCGTGAGGGTGTCGGTGCTTCCTCATTCATCTGTCGCGCGGAAACGAAAATTTAATATCATAAAGTTAGAATCATACTAAGTCGCTTTGTTGATAACTAGCAATACTGGGCAGTTTCTGAAATTTTGGAAAGTATCTTTAAAAATATCTCAATGTGTTCGATGATAGATTAAGAACAGAAAGTGTCACCACCCCTTTTCATTCCATGAGTGTCGTAAGACGCCTCTTACGTAGTCGCCACTAAAACTTAAAACAAATCCTTTACCAACACATCTGGTCTGCGTGGCCAAAACCTTGTGTGAAAAGAGGAAGCTGTTGATATAAGCAGTTTTAAATTCGTATGTAAGTAGTTTCCCTATTGCTTGATTTTACGTTTCGACACTTTAGACTTGCAAAATGGGTTTTTGAATCAAATATGTTCTGCGTTAAAATAAAGTGCAATGCCGGAATTAAAGTCCTTTATAAAGTTCCGAGAAAAGACTTAGTTTTCCAACAGGAATTTCGAAAAATGTTTTAATTTTACGGTTCTCGTCATCATTTCGTTATTAATCATTGCTGGTTTACACTTCCTTGATTTATTGATTTATATCGTTCCAATTTCTTTACGTTTCACATACACACATCAGAGATTTAATTTATTACCAGAAACTTTTCGTTTTTATTATAACTTCTGAACGAAAGTCTCGAATGCTCAAATGTAGTTCAAAGTCAGGTGATAAAACCGCAAAACATTGACAATGTAGAGGATCGCTGGAAACTGTATACTGGAATTTTCAAGATAAGCAACTACCGATGTTACCTGAAAGACAACCCTAAATTAATCATATCACATCTTAAATCGAAGTTCTGCTACTCCTAAGAGTTATCATTAGAGTTTTACAAGTTAATAGAGTTAAGGATTTGTTACAGTTTAATGTCAGGTCTCTAAGTAAAATTTCAAACTTCACATTTGCGTCATAAAGAAATTCAGCAATTTAAGTGAGAGTTGAAAATAGCAATAGGATCTACTAATGCTATCAATAAAGAGGTTATTTAAGAATTTTGCTATCTTGTGTTCTAATCTTGTTATTTTTGCGTAATCAGAAATATACAGAATAACTTTTTTTTTGTCCTTAATATACTTATATTCGCATACACTCGAATTTTGGACATCGCCAAAGTAGATACACAAAATACAACATCTTGTCTACGTTTCAAAACATCTTAGGACGGTTCGATACGTGTCAGAGTCAGCATTACTCCGCAAACCGCTTACGACACGTGCTTTCCATTCTTTTTACACGGAAAATACATATTTTCTCGTTTCTCTTAATGCTATCCGATCGTGAGAAAATATGCAAGGAATTTTTCACCAAATATTTTCCTGAAAACCTTTTGTATTCCGTAAGTTTTAGTTTCTAATCAAACAATGAAATTTGGTAAAATTGTATTAATTAAAGCGACAACATCCGTGCTGTCGTGTTTCGTTGGTGAGTGCAAGGCCGTAGGCCCATTGATGTAGGTGTGTTAACTATCGTGGTAACTGTGTGAGCTTTATACTGCCACTATGACTGTCACGCCTTTTACGTTCCCAAGCGGGGCGTGAAAGAGTATCTCACTAGGCCGCCATGCTGTGGGTCACCATACTACTTTGTCTGAATTTGCAAGGAGTATGGTGACCACAACTCTTGGATTCTATTCACGTTTTCTATCAGGCAGAGTACAGTCTTCGGCAGGTTCTTAATATAGAAAAAAAGCTAATGCGGAGTATGACTGTTCTTCTAAAATTACAATTTTTCCAGAGACAGTTAAACAGTACTGTTATGCTGTATAATTATTGTAGGATTAACCTTTTGTTTCTGCTAAAGACTTGCCTTGAAAATAACTGGGTTGAACTGGGATAAAGTAATATTAAATAAATATAAGTCATTTTAAGCCTATTTAAAATGGGTCTAGTGGTTCCGGTGGTAGTATTTAACATACAAAAAATAAAAAAAAGTTTAAATTAGTAAAAAAACACGATTACAAAAGTAGCTTATAAACAAACACGTGAAATAAAAGCGTGTTAATAAAACTTTATATATTTTATAAATTGTACAATTGTACACATCCACAAAGATAAGACGATTTTCCATGTACTAAGTTTGTACGTATAATGTACTAATTAAATACATATTTTATACATGGTGGGTATTTACTATCACTTGTCAGGTAACATGTATGCTTGTTTTCCGTCCCAATTCTCATGAATTGGAAAATTCTACTCACTCTGTACAAGATGGAGATTAAAATAAGAGTCTATTACTTCATTGGCAGTTTCAAAAAGTTTTTTAACAAAAACGATTTATGTATATCTATGATTTAAAAAAAAATTCAAACCTTAAAATCCATAGACTATTATATAAAAATCCTGGCATTTAGAACAAATATAATAAATAGACGAGTAAATAAACAGTTAATATAGTATGTGACCCGTAAAAGCCGGGACTCCAATTTCTTTTAACGAAATATCGAGGCCGTGGACCCGAACATACGACATTTAAAAGTCGTAAAGCAAAGGTCAATGGATTTGAAAGAGGCATGTTGAAGTGCTCATTACCACCCCCATAGGGCTTTTAGTTAAAAATTATCTTATTTACAAAAGATTTAAAGGTTTTTGTAGACGAATATTTAGTCGCAACATAATTATTATTGGGCCTGAGGCCTAAATTGTGTGACGAGAACTGTTCGACGAGTAGCGGGTACTTGTCCTTTTTTTTTTTTTTGTGTCGTGTGGAAACCCCCTCGGGTCGTCACCCCACCGGGGTTTACGGCGGGGTGGTGTGTCGGAATCGGACCGACTAAAACCACACGGTGTGCCACTCTGCGCCTGAGATAGGAGGGATCCGGGAACCGCTGCTATTACGACATCCAGATCCCTCCTAGCGCCTGCCCGCCAAAGCGGGCACCATCTGCGGATAAACTCTCTATATAGGCGACGTACGGCAGACGCGCACGTCACCTCCTCGCGGCTGGCCACTATAGCGGATGGAGGGGAAAACCCGTCCCGTCCACCCGCGGCCACACTCAAGGCGGCATGAGGCGCTGGTATGCGCGCCTCCGCCGCCCGGCTCGCCGGCGGCGAATTGGGTCCGAGTGGATATCGTCCTCCCGGGCCTTCTCTGCCGCCTCTTTCCGCGAAATTACGTCTTCGCAGAAGGTTGCGACCGCGGTAAAACAACTGTCGCTACCGGCCATGGAGCATATGACGGCCGGTAGCGAGAGATCTCCTCCAATTACTGCAGTGAGGACCCCACGCTGCGCTGCCCAGGCGGAACAAACCGCTAGCGTGTGCTGAGCCGAGTCCTCAATGCAGTCTCAGTGGTGACAGGCGGGACTCAATTCCCTCCTGGCGACCGAGTGCAGATACTTCCCGAAGCAACCGTGCCCGGAAACGACCTGCGTCAGTCGTAAGGAAAGGGTCCCGTGCTGTCGCCCTGCCCACTCGGCGATGACCGGCTGGAGAGCCTACACGGCGGCAAAGCCAGCACGTGGAGCCTCCAGTCGGGACGACCAACGAGCCATTGTGGCTCGACGAGCGGCCTCTCGCCACTCGCGTATCTCTTCGTGCGGGGGCTGTATTCCGCTACCCGCCCGGAAGTCAACCGTCCGCCGATAAACTTCAGCGAAGCGGGTACTTGTCCTACATCAGGGTGTAGTTTATCTATAATAAATAAATCTATAATAATATAAGAATATGGAGGGTCACAGCTCATATTCATGCCGTAGGTGTGGTAAAAGTCGACTAAGGGAGCAAACAAAGTAAAGGAGTAGCATTATAACCATATAACCGACTAATCAGAGTGGTATAGTAGGCCAAAACTTGCTAAGGAGTGGCTTATATTTAGCAACGAACTGCTAAAAACTGTTCATGATAATTATGATGTATATATTTAGAACTGAAGAGAAAACAAGAATATAACATAATAGTGACGTCTTGATCAATCAATTGAAAGAAATCGTGGGCTATTATTATTTTGTCTATCGTTATAGTTCTACTAAACCCCATGGACGATACCCATTTAACCGGCCACAATGGTTCCAATCTTTATTAGTGATCGTTAACTGAATGCTGATAGTGAGGTCGAGGTTCTTTCTAAAATACAGTCGTGGATATACCCACATATACACGTGTATAGAGTGTATACAACGGCGATGTAAGAATTTTAACGTATTTTTTTTTTATAGTAATCTACCAAAGTGCCTCTACTCTGCCTGATGGAAAGCAAGAATCCAAGAGCGGTGGTCGCCGTACTCAGTGCGAATGAAGAGAGTGCAGCATGGCGACTCACGCTATGGCGGCCTAGAAAATAGAAAATTATGAAAGTTTGAAAACATTAAATATTCTATTTAATGTTTTCAAACGTTCGTAATATCTTCGTATTAAATATTTAATAATGTAGATAAAAAGGTATAGTTGCAATTGTTAGGAGTTACAGTAGCTGCCTGGTTTTCAAAGCATATCCAGAGACTGAAGAAAGAGATTAAAAAAACTCAGGTACTCACGTAAATACAGGTACACTTTTCCTTCTTTTTAAAAGTGATTTCTCGATTGCATAGTCTCGTTCTTGTTCATTCCACTAGTAAAAATAACATTGGCTATCAAGGGACAACTAAATATTGCAAAATTTGTAGTCTCACATTTACATACAAACCTGTTTTCTATCTCAAGATTGACGTCAGAGCGTCAGTCATAAAAGAAACCAGCCAAAACTCTTTGTAATATTACACATCAATCTGACCCCAATTAAAATTGAGCAAAAATTCAAAATGAATAGAACCCTTCACAAAAAAAGTATAGTTTTTAAAAAAATACTTCTTAGACATTTTAAAAACAAAGTTCTGAGATTCTGAAAATAAGCAAATGTAGGTTACATTTCCTCAAAATATCGTCAGAACCCCAATCGGTACTCACAACTTCCAAACCCATAATATTTACGTTCCATTAACCGACATCGGAATTGATGAGTTACACAGTAAACGCCAGTTTCATTTTGGATCCCCTTTGCAACTAACAGCCTATAAAAACACATACCAATAGTGAAGTCATTATCAACGTTATGTGATACCCACTACAGTTAAATACCTACCTATACCCATGGCTTGTCACTCTGGAGTTCACAATAGTAAGCTTCGTGGCAGAAACGTTACATCTACCTATTGATATATTATTTAAGACAACCTCTACAACTATTTAAATGGCGATGTAATTTTTCATATTAACCAACCTCATGATATTTGTGAAGATAATATTTTGATTCAAGTATCCATTTGCGAGAAATTAAGCCTTAAAGTTTTTTGTTACAGTCGAACCCCTCTTCCTAAGGCAAACTACAATATTTGAAAATGTGAAATTAATAATAAAATTATAAATTTTACGGCAGTAGCATATGTAAGGATTTAAAAGGCAATCTATCACAGTTAAGTAAGCTTTATTTATTTACGAGTAATAGTCGACCAACTAATTTTCTTCTTTTTTTTTTAAAAAGACAATGCTCGCATTCCGACTGTGTCGCGGGGGACTTAGCAAACGTCCAAGAAACGGACACAAAGAACACCCAGACTCAGAAAAACCATTTGTGAATCATACAAAGTGTAACCTCGCGTGGGGTTTAAAACTTGGTGTAGTAACAAACAGCGAGGTGAACACTTGAACCACTACGACGTCTCAGTAATGTAATTCGACGTCATATTACGTTTATAATATGATATAACAAAACGTTTATACTACTGAACCCTACATTGGGTGTTTGACTGTTTTTTTTTTATACAATTCATACCTATCTAATTTAAAATATAGGTAATATATTTAATGTATTTCGTATTACGTCAAATTAAAGCATAAATACTCACATAACCTGTTTTTAAAGGTTAATCGTATGTCAAATTCCTTGTCAAGTATAATTATGTGTACCTAGAGTTGATGAAATCATTAAATTAAATATTATTATATTAACATGACTTTTTCAATTTCTTTTTTCTTAGTTACCATTACTGAGACTTAAGTCTTAAACCTGTTAAGACTTTAGGCTGTTAAGACTAGGCTGTTAAGACTTTAGACTGTTAAGACTTTAGGCTGTTAAGACTTTAGGCTGTTAAGACTTAAGGTTGTTAAGACTAAGACTTAAGTTTGCTATCAAACAATATTTGGTTCAGTTGTTTAGAAATTAAGTTTGTATATTTTGTTATGGTTATTTTAAGTTACAATAAGTAGGAGCTACTTTATCTATAACAAATTTCATGTACTAAGAAACTACTACCTATATACATCTCAAATTGTTGTGATTGTCAGAGAATTTGAAATTAAAAATGTCAGGCATACTACCAAATTTTTCGACCACACCGGTTCGCGCAATTCGGCTGTGGACGCTTTACCAGTTAGAGCAAGAGCCCGTGAGTGCCAGACCTTCGTCATTTTATAAAAGCTGAAAGTTCTTCTATGTGTGTCCCTAGTACAGGTAAGAATGATCCCCAAACATGAAGCTGAGGCAGCGGTGGCTTTGGCAGATAACAGGCAACAAAGGTATGTAAAATTCCATCTCAAATTCGTCATAATATAAAACTTGATTTTTTTATATTTGATTCATAATAATATCAAAACTCGCGTTGCTCATTGCCAGACAGTTAGTATGGTTCCAACCCTCTGCCGGACACCCCTAAACTATTATAATTTATAATTATACTTACGTTATATTATAAAACCTAAATTTAATATATAATTTTTTGGGAGCCTATTAAACTATGTTTACATAGTAGCCGGACAGTTTCGAAGGTTCTATCATCTTGCCAGGCGCATTCAAAGTGAGCAGTAATCAGGAGAGCAAGGAGCGTATACAGTAACTAGTGCGAATGAAACAGAGCGCTTAGTCTATTGCGGGATTTCCCTGCGCACCCATTGTTATTAATTTCAAATTTTGCAGTTTATTTTTTTCTTAATCCAGAAATTTCATTAATTAATTTTTACAATTTCAATAACAAATATTTAAAATAATACTGAGTAAAATGTTTCTCATACAATGTCAATCATATCGAAAATCTAATAATTTAATTGATATTATTTTTCATTTTTAAGAAGTTTATTATTGTCAATGCTATTAAAATTACAAAGCCAATGAAACAAAGTAAATCAAATATTAGTGTTTATTATAAGAAAGGACACATTTTTTTAAGATAAGAAATTTACAGAGAAATTAATTTATTTTAATTGAATCTAAATATTTTCATCATTTTCATCGTTATCGCGCGCTCACTAAATCGGTCCACACGTTAGCAGTTTTAACGTCGTAAGTGCTGCGAGTACAATTCGGACCGCCTTTGAATGCGTCTGGCAAGATGATAGAACCTTCGAAACTGTCCGGCTACTATGTAAACATGGTTTAATAGGCTCCCAAAAAATTATATATGAAACTTAGGTTTTATAATATAACGTTTAGTTACTGTATTCGCTCCTTGCTCTCCCGATTATTGCTCAATTTGAATGCGTCTGGCAAGATGAGAGAACCTTCGAAACTGTCCGGCTACTATGTAAACATAGTTTAATAGGCTCCCAAAAAATTATATATAAAACTTAGGTTTTATAATATAACGTTTAGTTACTGTATTCGCTCCTTGCTCTCCCGATTATTGCTCACTTTGAATGCGTCTGGCAAGATGAGAGAACCTTCGAAACTGTCCGGCTACTATATAAACATAGTTTAATAGGCTCCCAAAAAATTATATATAAAATTTAGGTTTTATAATATAACGTTTAGTTACTGTATTCGCTCCTTGCTCTCCCGATTACTGCTCACTTTGAATGCGTCTGGCAAGATGATAGAACCTTCGAAACTGTCCGGCTACTATGTAAACATAGTTTAATAGGCTCCCAAAAAATTATATATGAAACTTAGGTTTTATAATATAACGTTTAGTTACTGTATTCGCTCCTTGCTCTCCCGATTATTGCTCACTTTGAATGCGTCTGGCAAGATGATAGAACCTTCGAAACTGTCCGGCTACTATATAAACATAGTTTAATAGGCTCCCAAAAAATTATATATTAAATTTAGGTTTTATAATATAACGTAAGTATAATTATAAATTATAATAGTTTAGGGGTGTCCGGCAGAGGGTTGGAACCATACTAACTGTCTGGCAATGAGCAACGCGAGTTTTGATATTATTATGAATCAAATATAAAAAAATCAAGTTTTATATTATGACGAATTTGAGATGGAATTTTACATACCTTTGTTGCCTGTTATCTGCCAAAGCCACCGCTGCCTCAGCTTCATGTTTGGGGATCATTCTTACCTGTACTAGGGACACACATAGAAGAACTTTCAGCTTTTATAAAATGACGAAGGTCTGGCACTCACGGGCTCTTGGACCAAGTGGAATTTAGACGTGTGCAAACATTGACTGCTTACAAGAGACTGACTAAATTACCTGAGAGATGTTAATGTTCCATGGTATTCCCTTTGGGTATGAATGGAATATCTATAAATTTTACTTATTCATTTGTTTGTATTTATTTAAACATTCACACTATGTGTACTTTTTCTATGCACTTTCTAATACATGCACTACGCTATACTTTCCATCGTATGCTTTTCTTTTCATCCCAAGGTTACCTGTAAGAGATTACTGACGAGCGATAAGGCCATCACTTGCACTTTTTTAGTTTTAAGTCAAATTTGTAATTAATCTGGTGTACAATATATATATATTATTATTATTATTTGATATAACGCGCCCGGTATGATAAAAATGTGAGGAGTAAAATCTACTGAACGAATGACCTCGTTACGTTTTTGGTGCGGCTGCACTGGTTGTGAGTGTATTAAGACGTGTATAGAGTATGCTGCAAAGCGACTATATCTATATGTTATTTTCATTAATTTGTTAGTTTACCCTTTCATGCGGTATCAATCTTTTTTCAGTTAATTTCAGTTAAATAAGCTTTTTTTTTAATTTCAAAACTTGGTCGTATTATTCAATTAGACCTTTGAGAACTTCCGACACTACTTAACCCCAAATTATTCAAATTCAGGAAATAGAATACAAATTTTGGATAAAAGGAAACCCAATCGATGTGTCGACGAGAGTTAGCGTAACGGAAAAAGTATCAAAACCCTTTGTTACAGCTCTGTTTCCGCAGTTTTCTCCATGTTAACGCAGTTAGAACAACGAAACCCTTCTAAGAGAAAATTATAATTACTCTTGGAACATGAAAAGGTACAATTTAAAGCAAGCAAAGTATTTTAAAGTTCGTTAAATGTTTTAATGAATACAATTATAATTCTTTGTTACAAATGCTAACCATAATAGGTTACTTTCTTTAAAGTCTTGCGTAGTATTTTTTTTTTGATTAAATATCCTAAGAATTCTTTTGAGATAAAATGTACTAGTTTTTATAAAACTCTAGAACAAAGGCCTTGAAACATTATACGCGACAATTTGGAATGTTGATGAAACCTTGTTGTTTTTTTTGTTCTGCACTGAAGTAGAATTACAGTGACACACAGCTAGGTATGACGTCATCTGCCGTCTTACGTTGCTTCGAATGCCGTCCTTTGTACCGCTTAATATAGCGTTAGCCACCCGTTTCTATCTCGCTAACATTCTGCTCTGTTGAATGTATATCCAAGGTTTTCACGTTTTCTCTATGAAACTGGAGGTAGCTCCGTTCTAGAGAATTTCGCAGTGAAAAAATCTGTGTATAAGCAAAGCACGTTTCATTTCTGTTAGTGTTCTGAGGTCCTAGAGTAAGTATATTTCTGTACTGAAATCGTAACGCCAGATACTCTCGCTGTCGAGGGCGAGTTGATGTGAAATAAACTCACACTAGACCCTCAGAATACTGTTGATCTACCTTCGTAGATTAAGAGAAAGTTGGCAACGTCGCAATTACACTTTTTTTTCCATTATACACTTTGTTTTTACAAGGAATGTTTGCTTTAGTATTTCACATTCAAGAATGTTTGCGAGTTCATGTCAATAAATTTCACGTTTGAATGTTAATATTATGCCAGAGTGGTAGAAAAGAAGACAGAGTTAATTAAAAGATAATACCAGGCAAGCAGTCTTTGCCAACAGACCACTGTTAGATATAGCCCTCTCCTTAGATAGGAGGTTTTGGCCTACTATATACAGTTAGGTGCAGAACTGAGTCAATGTTTCGCGATTATTTGATTACATGAAATAAGTTCATATTTAATAAAAATGTTTAAAGAATTTTATCCCATAAGTTAAATCTATATTCCTCAAGTAAATAGTTCAAATGGATATTATCCAGTTACTGCGTTTTAAAACGTTGAGGTATTTGAATGTGATAGACTCACTTTTGCATCGTGTTTATTACTGACTCTGCGCTCAAGTATGTACATGTTTAAACTTGTCAGGATTAGTAGAGAAAGACAATTTCCCTTTGTTTATTACTCAGTGTAATTTTACATCGCAAAGGGAACGTTTCGTACGCTTTATTGAAATCATGAAACCGACATCGAAGTCCATTATAGAATCTGCTAAAGAGTTACTCAAAAGTGGAAAATCGACAAGATTTATCGCTCAAGAGTTAAACGTGAGTCAATCAACAGTACAGAGAATAACAGCAAAGTGTAAATTTCCTGTGCCAAGTAACGTTGGTGGTCGTGTTAAAAAGTTATCTGACAGAGACGTAAGAAAACTTATTCACAACTTAAGATCTAGTGAAGCGTCTTCAGCATCAGAAGCGGCGGCAATTTTAAGACAAAACACTGGCACGTCAGTGAGTAAGTGGACTGTTCGTCGGGCATTACACAATGTAGGTATGCGAGCTGTAGAGAAGGAAAAGAAACCTCTCCTTACTAAAAAGAATATTAAAGCAAGAAAAGAATTTGCAAAACAATACATTAACTGGACTGAAAGTGACTGGATGAGGGTTATTTGGTCCGATGAGACCAAAATTAATAGATACAGCACAGACGGGCGAAAATGGTCTTGGAAGAAAGAAAGGGAACCATTACAAGCAAAGGATTTTATACAAACAGTGAAACATGGTGGAGGTAATATCAAACTTTGGGGATGTCTGACAGCTTTTGGTGTGAGACCAATTCATAAAATCGATGGAAATATGGATGGTAGAATGTATCTCAGCATTCTTAAGACACATCTGATGGATGCTGTAGAAAATATGCCATATCCTATAAATAAAGTAATATTTCTACAGGATAACGACCCCAAGCACACGTCAAAAATAGTAAAAAATGGCTTGATAAGCAAGTGTTTCAAGTCCTTTCATGGCCTTCTCAGAGTCCTGATATCAACCCTATAGAGAATTTGTGGGCATATTTGAAAAGCATGCTTTTTAATGAATATAGCGCACCACCATCGAACTTGAACATTCTGTGGGAATGAGTACAAGAACAGTGGTACAAAATTCCACCCGAGTACTATGACAAACTTGTAAAAAGTTTGGTAAATGCAACCGCATGCAACCTGCATGCGGTTGAAAAAGCAAAAGGTCTTTTACAAGCTGTGTTATTTGGACCAAATATTAAAGATATGTTTCCATTATATTTTATAACTGGTGCAAAAGTGAACCAATTGTAATTGTGATGATTATTCACCAAAATAAGATTTAAACGTATAAGATTTCTTTAATTAAACATTCAAGAAATAAAGTTTTTAAATATTACAATACATTTTTTTTTAGTAATTAATACTAATTTCATACAGATATTTTTAAAAAATTGTAAAGTACTGACTCAGTTCTGCACCTAACTGTATACTCGTATATATATCCGTCCCGACTGTATTCGGTCACGGCAACTTGGCACCGTTACTGAAAACTTCGGAGATGTGCTCTCAAGTTATTGACATACCTTATTTTGCAGTGAACGTACGTCCACGTTAATTATAAGTCAGTACCCCTCCGATATAATTATAGTGTGTGGCCGCCGGTGATCGGGCCTTGAGCTCATCCTATTTGGTATCGAGTTCTTCCCTCCATCGCTTTCAAACTCGAGCTCCTTTGCAAGTTTTTCTTTCTCTTAGTACTGATATTGCCCTGTGTAGTTTGTTTCATTTATCGCCTCTTACGACACCCGTGAGATGAATACGGGTGGTGATAGTGCATATTCTTAATCCGTCACTACACGGAGCATATACATTCATAAGTATAAACTTATATTACATTAAAATATACAAAACATTGAACTGCTGGCCTAGTTGTTAATCATTCTGACTGTTAACACAGAGCTCGTGGGTTCGACTTCTATCCAGTATATATAACTGTATGATTTGTTCAGTGTCTGTATGTGTTTATGCATGTATGTTTTGCATGGTGGTCTGATGACCTGATGAAGGTCCCAGGAATTCGTTGGATAGTTCAGGACCAGTTGTAGTGGAGTCTTGGCGGAGAACTACATATGTCCAGCAATGGACATCTTTAGGATGAGATTGATGGATGGATGTATATAATTATATACATTTGAGTGTGGTTATCGTCAGTTTGGTTCCCATCGCACAGATTCTATCTTGTTTGGGATCAGACAGCCATGTGTGAGATGTTTGTGATGAATATTATTTTTAGTTTTTATTATCTGTATGTTTGTCTCTATAGGTCTCTCTGTGATTTTATTTTTAGATAGATGGACTGATTTTGAATTACTTTTTGACTTAAGCGATAATGTTCTAGTTAAATACTACATACTATGAAAGCACTACACTTTGGATTGAAAGTCTATAAAGATAATATAGTAAGCACTTACCTTTCTTCATAATTCTATCCTTTTTATGCCTGTAACAAAATAAAAACATCGTTAAATGTTATACAATCATTTAAAAACTAAGCTAGCTTTATTCGCCCAATTTTGTGTTAGGTTCATTTTACTCATTTTTAACAGAAACACATTTTATTTAATTTACTCGTACCATTATACCTAGAACCATAATTGTATAGCTTGCCGTACTACAGCAAGTACTCGCGTATATTAGACGCATGCAACTGCAGCTTTAACATGTCTAAGTCCCTATGACTAAATTTCCTACAGGTTTCATCTACAAACATGGCCTTAGGGCACTACAAAACTGCGCTTTTTATCACTGTGGCCAACTCTGGACCCAAGAAAATAGAAACGAATTTGGTCTTAATGAAACTTGGCCGAAAGAATTCTAACTTAGAGGATATCTTAAAAATATTTCTTATTAAATCATTTGTTTTTTTTTTAACATTTTGAAAATGGAATGTCCAGCCAGCCAGTAAACATTTAATTAAATAATTTTGTGAGAAATAAATTATAAGAGAGTACGAAAGTATAAATTATGAGAAACTTCATATTGTTTTGGGTTTTTGAAACATAATTAACTAGACTGTTTAGATATAGTTATATATTTTCTAGAATAATCGTTAGAAACTTATTTTTTTGTGTCATCGCAGCCTAACGTGAGCCCGCTCAAATGTCTACAAAATATTAGTCTATGAGCGTCTGACATGTTCTACTTTTAAAATAGTGGCTGATTTTTGAAATAACAATTGCGATTAAAACACATATAAATAATTATTTAGAAAATTTGTGCCTTTTATTTTTTTAATAGATTACGTACACATAGCGTTAAAAGACTGAAAAAAACACAATTGTACCAGATTATCAGACTCTCCAGTTGATTCTAGCTAGCGTTAGAATTAGATTCAGATAGGTGCCAAATTACACAGGGGTTCCAATACTTTCAATCGAAATCCGATGTGCTAAGCCATAGCGCAGAATTCACTTGTGTATGTACAGTACATATCTAAATCTATATCGATAACAATTGTATATCACACAACATTCATTATATCAGATTTATTGACATAACCCTCAAACTGCGACGTTCCATTTCAACAACTCAATTAAAACAAATAAAATTTAAATATACTCTAATAACTTTGTTAATGTGTATAAAGGGGCAATCATTATGTTAGGGTTGTACCAACAGCGGTTATAAACAGCAGTCAACGGATAAAATCTAATTTAAGTCGTTAAAGTGTTTGTCGATGGTTTAGTTTGGGGTTTGTTTACAAAACCCTTTTGCAGTGGGTTATGTGAGTGCATGGAATATGTCACCACAACAAAACTTTTTTATTATTACAAATTATGTTATTTTTTTAATATTTTCATTTTTAAATCTGAATGTATTTCTTCCCGTTTAAGTCTGTATATATATACAGGGTTGCTTAAAAAGTATATACACACATAAAGTCACGCCTATTAACCAGAGGGTAGGCAGAGACAATTGACGACACACTTCTTTTGCTTCGTCCACATTAATCAATCGCTGTGGGCGTGCTCGTCGGATCCTGGTGCTTTTCACATGGCCCTTCTTCGGGATATCACAAATTTGGATGGTAAGTGTTCACCATGGACGACCTCCTCTGACATTTCTACACACACTCGCTCTATAAATTTCTTTCGTGAGTCTCCTATCATCCAACCTCTCGCCAAAGCAACCACTTAAAGTTAAACGTCCATAATTTTGTTCCATAGTCACCATAAGAAGTAAGAACGGTTACATAGATTAAATTTTAGTATTTTTTTGAAATGAAATAAAAATTTGAAATGTCTTTTACAGTCAAGTAAATTCTTGAGATCGAAACAAAAAAAAAACGCGTTGAATTCATCGACAAAGATTATTCTACTATTTATGGTCAAATCTTATTTATTAGAATAAGTTGGTATTAATACTTTTTAAGATATGCGAGCGACCCAGCATTAGATAACTTACTTTATCATATGACTGAACGTCTAAAGAAGTCTGTGGCAAATTGCGACAGCATATTTATCTCCCTCTGAGCCTTAAAGGGTTGGTGTCCCAAGAGAGAGAGAAGAAGTTATTTACGACTCCATCCTTTACGATAGTTTATTGAACCCAGTGAACTTTACAAGTTACTTCGGTATCATTGATAAATCGGATGACAGTTGAGTTCGTTTTATGTTATTTTTAAGATTGCGATAGTCATTGGAGGGCCACTTTAAAAATAATTTTAGATTACATTGATACTGTTGCGTACTTTAGATGATACAGTGCTCAAATATAATAGTCGGGGCACCTCATAGTAAGTGACTACCGCCGCTTGGCGACATCTAAAACTCAAGAATCACAAATGTGTTTGTTTCCTTTTAGACCAAGCCTAAAAAGGGACAGGGAAAGGGTGTGTCATGGCATATATTATAGCATAGAGTAGGTAATTTTATTCAGAAAAATTCTAAACCCTGCATCACGTATAAAAATATAATGTAACAAATCATCATTACGGGTATTACTCTTAACTTATACTAAACGACATTTTAATTCGAGGCAATACGTGCGGCACGCGGTCAGCTCTCGTACACTCGGCTTCGGAAATTTAATAGTCCCCAGTTTCTGCCCACTTTTTAGATTAGTGGCCAGTACTGGATAGTTGAATGGTGTAAAACATTCAACCTCTTTAATAGGAACGTTTTGAAACTTCATAATCGTGCAACTGTTTTGTTCAAAGTTTGTGTTTTGAATCTAGTTTAAAATGATGGAACTGTTGTGTTGAGCTCAAAGATAAATAAATAATTATCCTAATAAAGAGTTCAAAGTAATAGAACCACGCTGATTATACCATGAACGGGTCGGCTCAACCGGGGCAATACTATCCTCTTATAGAAGACCAACCTAAAGCGATAGCATCCGTGCTCTCGTGCTTCGTCGGTGAGTGTGAGACCGGAAGACCATTGATGCAGGGCGGATAGTTACCATGGCAAGTGCGTGAGTTTTACACTGCCATGATGGCTGTCATGCCTTTTATGTCCACAAGCAGGGCGTGAAAAAGGATCTCACTAGGTCGCCATACTGTGGGTCAATATACAGAATGATGCCCACAACTCTTGGATCCTATTCATGCTTTCGATCAAACAGAGTAGAGTCACTTGGGCAGGTTCTTAAAAAAAGCATGTAGGCCACGTAAAGTATAAAAAGTTGCAAAAACAGTTACATGCTAAAGGCTTTCAGTAAAGGTCATAGCGTAAGGCATTCAGTTAAATCATATATTTACACCATTTCCAATACAATTTTATTCAGATTATAAGTACTAGAAATTCAAGACATTGAAAAGAGCTGAAATTCGAGCTTAAACTCTAGTTTTTATAAATGTACAGACTCTTACATATTTTTATAAATTTCTGCCTAGTTTGTTACGCACCGGTAGCACAATAACCACGTGCTATGTTTAATAATAATATATAACCTTATTTACGGTGAGAATTTAGGGATCGAGTCATGGCCATCTGTTCGTGTATTATATTGCCGCGGATATGGCCATAGTGGTTATATCGACCAACAAATTTTACTATAAGATGGCTTTCGTATACAAAGGATTGGCCTTTTATACTCCTTTTATACAGAATATAATAACAAATACTACATGTATGGTAATTAAGGCAAGCCACGTTCTTGCGATATTGGAAAAAAATGAAAAGTGAGTTGAAAAAGTACAGTTGAGTTATTAATAATAACATTTCCGTATAGTAATGTATTAAGAATAAAGATCACCACCTCTATTCACATCACGGGTGTTGTAAGAACAAAAAAAAACCCCGAAACACATCCTATATCATGGCTTCTGAGTAATATGGTACAGTAGACCAAAAACTCCTTTCTAAGAAGAGGTATAAGTCCCGAAGTGGAGTGTTCTAGGCTGTTTATGATTAATAAATAATCAGATAAATATGACAAAGACAAATGTCTTTGTCATTTCGTCTTTCTTCAAATGATATTATGGTGGGTAAAGTTCTCCACATATTGTTGTGACAGTATATTTGTATTCTAAAGCAATCATTTCTATGTCGAATTAACTCCGCAAATAATATTTGTTTTAAACAATGCTGACAGCGAGATATATCAAATCAAATGTAAGTTATGTTTGAAATATACCTATGTACATGATATAAGAATGTATTTTGTTATACAACACAAGTAAATACATATTTATAGATGAATACTTATGCTTTTCTTGAATCTTGACACATGTCACATACAGACGTCTTATCTTAAGTTAGGCAGAGTCTACACTACAGTTATAACATTAGCAGTAAATATACTTACACTTAACAAAATACACACATATTAAATAACTGTGGCCAGGTCACAGAAAGAAATAATCAACACACACATTTAATTTTATTCAGAATTCGAACCCACGGCCTTTGGTTTAGTTAATAGAATTATTTACCACTCGACCAACGGCCAAGTAAAAATAACTATATATTTATTTATTTAAACTTAATTCATATGTTGTAGAAAGGCGGACTTAATGCCACGGGGCGTACTCTCCCAGTCAACCGTTAGGTGATGTACAAATATGATGCGGAAGGTACCTAGGTAGTAGAGCCACGCTGATTTCAGCACGAGCGGGCCGGCTCGACCGGAGTAGTACTACCCTCCCAGAGAAGACCAACCTAAAGCGCCAACATCCGTGTTATCGTGTTTCGTTGGTGAGTGTGAAACCGGAGGCCCATTGATGCAAGGGTGACAGTTATCGTGGTAACTGTGTAAAGCCTTCACTGTCACGATGACTGTCATGCCTTTTACGTCCTCAAGCGGGGTGTGAAAAAGCATCTCACAAGGCCGCGATAGTGTGGGTCACCATACCGCATTGTCTGCATTTGCAATAAGTATATAGAAAAAAAATATAGACATGGTACATAAAATAGCAAATCTTTTAGATAAATGATGACATTAGATACAAATAATATACATAAACATACTGCTAATTATTATATTTATATAGAAGTCAAAATACATAAACAATACTAATACAATACATGACCATAAATATATATATATTTAACAAGTATTGTCTAAGCTTAATATCATGACTATATATTAAAATTCAGCAAATACAGGAATATCTCATACGAACATATATAGGTGACGTCGTTCTCGACCCCGTAGGTAAACCAATAATTGTAACAATATTTATTTTACCCTCATTCACAATATATCAACGGAGCCCTGGTACTAAGAGACGGCGTTCAACGAACTCGGTCGTAACCGCAAATGTTGTGCGACGCCCGTTCTTGATACTTGACGATGTAGAAAAACTTTGATACGTCCTGACGTACAGTGGATCAAGTAGAATATTAAACAGTTAATATACTTACTTGCACAGGCAGTACTTCCGAAGTACATATTTTTCCTTTTTTTAAGAGCCTACCAAAGTGACTACTCTGCCTGATGGAAAGCATGAATGTTATCCAAGCGTTGTTTTCAACATATAGTAAATGTGGACAATGTAGCATGGTGACCACACTATTACAGTCTAGTGAGATACTTTTACACACTACGCTTGAGGACGTAAAAGGCGTGACAGTCATCGTAGCAGTGTAGGTCTCACACACTTGGCACGACACCTGTCGCCTCTATATCAATGGGCCTCAAGCCTCGCCCTCGCCAATGAAACACGACAGCACGGATGCTTTCGCTTTAGGTTGTCTTCTGTGAGAGGGTAGTACTACCCCGATCGAGTCGGTCCGTTCGTGCTGAAATCAGCGTGACTCTACTACCTTGTTTCCGATAGCATTAAAGGGTGTAGCACTAGGTATGTAAATTTTTCCCTCGGTGTTTGCGCTTTGCTTTGCCGGTTGCTTTACAAATATTTTTAATGCTAGTTTACGTAAACTTAATGATTACAAGATTGAAATTCAGAATTTCAACAGTGGTTACGTAAATAGATATTCTAAATCGCAACATTTAAGCGTAATCACAACTAAAACAGACGGAATAAGAGAAATAAAGTACTGACAAAAGATTTCTGCGTAAAAACTCGCCGTAAATGAGAAGCCATTTCAATTTCTGGTTGCTTTCGTTTCTAAAGACTGTTATAAACGTTTGTTAAGCTTTAACGAAAAATAAACACTGATACAATAATGTAAAGATAAGAAAAATCTGAAAATAGTTGAATTTCACTTAAGATAACATTTTAAATTCGGTTTTATTTATTTTTACTCTACCACACGGTGTGCCACTCTGCGCTCGACATAGGAGGGATCCGGGAACAGCTGTTATTACGACATCCAGATCACTTAATGACTAACCTATTTTTTTTCTTTTTTTTTTTACCTCGAAACCCCCTCGGGCCGTCACCTCACCGGGGTTTACGGCGGGGCGGTGTGTCGGAATCAGACGGCTAAAACCACACGGTGTGAAACTCTGCGCCTGACATAGGAGGGATCCGGGAACAGCTGTTATTACGACATCCAGATCACTTAATAACTAACCTATTGGTCCAACGTTTAGTAATCGTTGTTGCTCAAACGGATGAACTAGATTCCTTTAACATCCACATTTGACTGCACGATTGACCTAGTGGTTTAAGCGATTACCACGCCGCTCTCCAAATTGCTAAGTGTTGTGGGTTCAAATCCTACATGGGACAACACTTTGTGTGATCCACAAATCGTTGTTCTAAGTCTGGGTGTTCTTTGCGTCCGTTTCTTTTGTTTGTAAAGTCCCCAGCGACACAGGATTTATTCCTAATGCTCGCGTTGTCTTTTTTAAAACAAGCAAACAAACCACAAATAATTGTATACTGAAGAGCAACCGTATTTGTTCTATACCTGGATGTAATCTATAAACACAATAACAATATAATCATAATGATATTGTATTTACTTCTTTCACCACAAAGTTCAATTTATGAATTACTAGCTTACCCCGCGAACTCTGTTCCGCCTTAGAGGCAATAAATAAGCAGATTTTTTTTTTTTACTTAAACCCGTTCTAACGGGATAAAAAGTATCCTATGTCCGTCTCCTGGTTCTAAGCTATCTCCCCACCAATTTTCAGCTAAATCCGTTCAGCCGTTCTTGAGTTATAAGTGGTGTAACTAACACCACTTTCTTTTATATATATACTTATAGATATTTTAGTCAGACTACATCACTCCTTTGCGAGAGATTGATGTCTATGGTAGGAAAACTTGTGTTACATATCACCAGGCTCACACCTCTCAGACAAAGCAAATTTATATTACTTTAAGCATGTAAATAATGTAGGTAAATAAAAATAGACCTCAAACATCTCACACACGGCTGTCTGATTCCAAATTGGGCAGAAGCTGAGCTATGATAACCTAACTGCTGATAAACAAATTAAAATATTTCTAAATATATACATATTATAGATAAATTACGCCCGGACACTGAACATATAGTTGTGCTCATCTCACAAAAAACTTGTTCTGGGTGGGAATCGAACCCACAACCTTTGGCGTAGCAGTCAGGGCTCCTAACCACTACGCTAACAGGCCTGTCGAAAATATATATACCTATTTATTCAAAAATACATAATTACATTATCATTGACAGCTTTCAACAGTCCACTGTTGGATGTAAATCTCGTTCGAAAGGACGTAAGTACGACTATCAACAATTTCTTCATCATAGTATAGATTTTGTTTCATTTAGAATCAGACAGCTGTTTTTGAGATACAACCAGTTATTGTTATTATATATACATAGAACATAGATAGGCGGGTCTCATAGCTAAGTGGAGCTGGAGTAGGTTGACACATTGCAAAGTTCAGTAATTCTAACGAGCGCAGACTATGGATAGGTGACCACTTTTGATCTTTGAGATCAATCCGTGCTGCAAAGAACCGTCGATCATGGATGCCATACGAACATGTTTATTCTAAAAACTTCGACAACAATCTTTGTTCAAAACTTCGATATCGCCTAGTACTTAGGCTTGAAAGTCTGGCCTATGGAAGGGTGGCAATCACTCCATGTAGAGAAATAGTTCAACCGTATCGTAATAGTAGACTTAAGGTCGAATCCAATCTAATTTGGGAAAAAAAAGCCATATAAAAGAAAGGGAAAGAAGAAAAGAGTTCTAAATATATTTTAAAGTGATCTGATATTTCGCCAAGTTGTATCGTGTCACTAAAGCAACGTCTAACAATACGACTACCCTTTTCAATACAATGTATTTGTGTCACCCTTCACACGGGAGGTAGCTACCTCTTTGTGCGTCCAAGGTCTCAGCTGAAGGTCAGCCATCAGCCCCCGCACGCAATGTGACAATTTACACCGCGGTAATTACTGTGGGGTTGTGTACTGATTTAATAAATAAGATATTCTGGAATTGTATTTTGATTTTGTGAACGTAGTTTTAGCTTTACTTTGGGCAATTATTTACATATTTATATAGTAATAATATCATCTGACGTCTGACACGTTGTAACAGTTCTGTCTATATAATGGTCATTGGCAGCAAAATTATTGAATTGTAATCAAGAAGGAAAATTTGGACCACTTACAAACTCACATCTTCGTGTGGTGACGTATAAGAACAATGTTAGCACCCTACCCTTCCCATGGGTGTATTGAAAGGCGACCAAAGGAACAAAATATGTAAAATATATAACTATAGTGGCAACTTCGTCATATAGCGCAAACAGAAAAATATACTACAGTGCCATCTAGCGAAGACACATCGAACTACGGGTTATAATGAACTACGGAGCAACTACTAATCCTGTATCGCGAAATAGACATTCGCATGGCGTTTAGCATATATACGACATTCCAACAACAGCCGTTGGGTCGCGGCCCGCCAGGTATGATCACGTCGCCCGGTCGGAGGTTGCTCCCTTTGTGTCGGAGGGACATGACGCCCGTTCCTCCACATTGTAAAGAGAAGGAAAACATGAAACAAACCCTATAGCTACCCACTTGACCAGGGTGGGATAGTAACCCAAAACCTTCTTGCTAAGGAGAGGTCTATATCTAGCTGTGGACTGTTGAAAATGAGAAGCTATGTAAATAGTACACTGTCAATTTACGAGTAGTGATTAGCTACCAACATAATTAAACTCATGCGATACGATTGATAAGTAACAAACGAAGAAATGAACCTATTTCAAAAATATGAAAACATCCCTTGTTTTTCAAAGGCTGCCATGTTGTCATAATTGATAGGTACATATATTATAACATCATGGTAAACTAATAAGTAACTACACAACAGTATTTCAATTGAAATCAGACTACATTGTTACATCAGAAACCTATTGAAATATAAAACTCACAGCGCCAGCTGATTACAGGGTAAACACAAACATGACAAAAAAAGAAAACCATAAACATACGAGTTCAGGCACCTGTAACAAAAATAAAACACAATAACGTTGTTGTCTCTGTTCCCCTTGTGTTCTGTCGTCCTGTGTACACACATCTTAATAATGAGGATCGCTAAAAGCACTTATCTGATTTAAAACCCTTTAAATAGAGTTGTAAATGTGAGAGAATCTCTCTCTCACACACACACAATTATGAATCGGCGACTATTCACTGTTTCATAACTCACACTAAGGTAAACCCACGAGGCACATACATATACATTCATAATATGCCTTTGGTACTTTGTTTAAAATTTACGTCAACAAGATTCGTGTATTTGTCTTTCGTTACTCCAGAGGTGTTAGAATTGCTTTAACCAATCGGGATTTGAGTTGTGAATTAATTCAGACAAGGAAGGAATAAATATGAATGCGAAATTAGAGCCTGAACATACCCCTACGAACTGTTATTAGCTTTGCGCTGTATATAAAATAGGTGAATATAGCAGAAGGAGGATTTATCTATTTACATCTACAAGTCCTCAATGAATTTATGATTGCGAGGATCGCCCCTTTTGTTAGTTCGGAAACTTGTCCGTTAATTTGTTTATATACAGTAAACTAAATGTATAAATTTAAAAGGAACTGTCTCCAAGGAACTAATTGAAAAGTTTTTGAGTTTTTCAATACAACTTAGAATCAGTCTGAAGTTGAATTTGCCTTCTTTATTTTGACAAGGTTTTAAACTTGATTTTAGATTGTGAGAAGTTTTGAGTTGCCAGCTTCTCTAGGGTCTAGTGAATTTGTGCTGTACTGATTCTAATCTGTTTGAGTGAACATCATATTGGAGGTTCTAAATTTGTGAGTTATACTCGAGGACGCTGTAAACATTAAAGTGTTTTAATTGTTTTTATACTCGAAAATTGCGAGTGTGATCTCATAACGAAACCTAGCATTTTAATGGCTTTGTTAGTAATATGATCTATTTGTTTTTCATAAGGTCATTTTGTGTCGTATTACATAAAGGGGTCTCATCTGCACGTTTAAGACATCTTTTTAGGGTATAATTAAAATTATTTATTTTACGAGAGAAAGTTAGTGGAGCATTTAGGAGTATTTCATCTGGGTTATTAAGTTGACAACACGCTTCGAATTTCAAAAAGTTCTGTTATAGTTTGAGACCGAGTAATTTTAGATCTATTTGTAAATTTTCATGCCGTAACGTACATCAACAATTGCAAGTGAAGATAACAGCTGTTGATATAGTTGCTAAAAAGGTTAAGCAACAGAGGGTCGATGATAAGCTTTGTGGAAGGGGGCAATATACCATGCTGATATAGAACCGTTCACTGAAACTGCTTGACTGACATCCAGTCTTCTTTGTACTTTCAGTGTACAAACAAGACCTGATGAATGTACGTATAAAAACTTCTAAAAGAGTATTTTATGATAAATACGGCCAAAAGTTTTACTAGTAAGTAAATATCAAGTCTACCTGAACACTCATCACCATCTTTGAGGTCGTGTAACCAATAACATGTCATAAAATCACGCCTTTTGTCCCGGAAGGGTAGGCAGAAGCGTATTGAACACCCATTTTTTGCCAATGTAATTAATAAACGACAGTAAATTATTTGTGATGGATTTATTTTTATAAATCCATATCTTTCGGGAATAAAAAGTACTTTCATGTGTTATATAGCTGAATATTTACAATTCCTTTGGTAGAAAGCAACGATAGAATTGCTTAACAGCATTTTCTCTGGATTTATGGTGTAACTCTGATCCATCTATAACAGACACAGATCGTGCCCAAGCATGGCTTTATAGTTTAAAAAGAAGAATTGATAAAGAAAGAGTTGTTTCGGTGGCACAACGGTAGAGAATGTGACTGCTGTGCTTGAAGTCTCGGGTTCAAATCCCGGGTTGGACCAAATGTTTGTATGATCTGCAAATATTTATTTGTTTCGGCGTTTGGGTATTTTCTATGTATAATACATATGTATTTACAAAAAAAAAGTATATAAGTATTCTATCAGTCGTTCTAGTTATCGTAACACAAGTTCTATTTATATATTTTCCTTGTTTTTACCAGCATTAAATATATTGCTATCGTCACTTTCAATCTTCAAAGATCAATAATTCTAATTAGTTATGTAAATTATTATGATAAAAGTCAACCACAATAGACCCATGTCAAGCGTTCAAGTTCACTTTAAAATATTAGAATATAAATAAATAACATGATTATCCCATGTTCATCAAAGTCCAGGAAAAGATAAGAAAATAAAATGTTGTACATTAATTAATGATAAGGGTCTTTGAGGATGAAATTGATTGGTTAATCATTAATGATTGGACTTACTGAGCCACGTTAAACCCACATCTTACGATGTACCATTTCGTTTGTTTATGTATTATATTATCTATATTTCATTTATAGGATACTGTATCGTTGTTTGAGGAGCAAATAAAGTCAATTTTATCAAAGTAGAATGAGCACAAAGAATCATACTTAAAGTTGTGACCGAAAAACCCAAAACTCAATCACAGGATTATATTGAGAATCAAGTAATAATAGTATGTCAGTTCATTGTGCTGAAAAAGAAAGCCTTTCAGACAAAACACTCATTTTTACATCCAAATACAAAAAAGGTGCGTATTCGAGATCCTGACATCTTCGAAGTAACATCCAAAGTGACCAAGTGGCTACAAAACCAAGACTACTCTCAAACAGTCTCTTTTAAAACACACCACATTACCTCACAAACGCATACTCACAAACACACACATACACCACAAAATACATAGACATTTTTTTTTTACTTAAATGAACATCCCACTTTTTCCCAACCTGTTGTACAATTCTGATTAGTGTAGTCTAATAGCCGAACACTATCACTTAATATACAGGAACACTTAGTTTAAGAGATACCGCTTAAGATTTTAGTACAGCTTATAGCAAAAATTGTCCGTGTGGTAATGGATTAAGAATACATAGCGTTACCACCTCTATTCATCCCGTGGGTGTCGTATCAGGCGACTAAGGGAACAAAGAACACAAGACAACATCATTACAAAGAGAAGGAAAACTTGGAACAAACCCTATTCCAAGCCGTCTGGCCAGCGTGGTATAGTAGGCCAAAACCGCATTGCTAAGGAGAGGGCTATGTCTATCAGTGGATTGTAAAAGGCTGTTGATGATTATAGCAACAAGTCCTGAACATTTCATGTTCATCCAATTAGGAATTGATGATTTTCTTGAAAGTGTAACTAATCATAATGTATGTACAAAATATAAGAGTAAATTAAACATTGCGGTCCTAAATATTTTTGATATTTTTATGTTTATTTTATTTTTTGTATTATTTTGTACAAGATTATTATTTTTTTTATTATAATAATAAACGTATTAATTACATTTTTAAATATATAAAAAGAAAAACAGAAATACATATTTAGAAGTATAAAAAATAGTAAACCACCGACATCGGGTGCAAGGACCAAGACACCGGTGGTTAGGGCTCTAAAGATAGGAACCTCCTCACTATACGGGCCTTCTGCATTATTTATTATTCTCAATTCGTATTTATTTTTTTATTTTTTATTATTTTTATTATTATTTTGTACAGCACCGTCATTTAAATTTTTTTATGTGTAATCGAAAATGTATTGTTTGTTTTTTATTGTAAAGCTGTGATGGTATGAAGCTATTGATTTTAAATTTTGCTTCACTCGCATCTATTGTGATTATGAATGTCAGTTTCCTATTTTTGTACCTATTTAAAACTGCTAGAAATAAACTTGTATAAACTTTTTTATGGAACTGCCGTAAAATATGGGTACCGGTAAGGTACTAGGAGAAAGATATTAAATTATATGTTAACACTACGATATACCCTTAACCAGCAAACGAATTATGATTTGACTAAGTCAAACTTACGTGTAAGTGGAAAATTTAATCCCGATACTGTATATCAAGAGAATTCCCAGTGACAAATTGTTGTACCATGACACAAACATGTTAGCTTTCTGATGAACGCGTAATAAAATTCGCTTCATTTAATATACGTCACAGGTGCTAAACGCTTCACGACATTAATTAATACAAAGGTTATTAACGTTAATACTGTACTGTGATGTTGGTTACGGTCGATACTAAAGACATATGGGATTTGACATAAGAGGAAATATCGCCGTTTCGCTAGTTTCTTGTGTAATTTGACTTACAGTCCTTAGAATATATCTGGATCTCTGACAGATGGGTACGAAACAGACAAGGTAACTTTGAACAGGCGATTACCTTTTGTATCACTCATATTTTCCTTCTTTACGTGCCAGTTTTATTACAAATGAAGTGCAATATATTCCAAACAATCACGCTTAAAATGTACCTCGTAAGTTTTAAAATGACACTGACATTTGAGACAGAGATCAAGCGATAGTTTACGAACTACTGCAGCCGTCTGTGTGTTGACAGATTAAGAATACGTGGTGTCGTCACACCTATTCATGTTATGGGTGTCGTAAGAGGCGATAATAGGAACAAACTATTCAGGAAAGTATCACTACAAAGAGAAGAAAAAATGACTGGCTAGCGTTATATAGTAGATCAAAACATTCTTCCTAAGGAGAGGCCTATCTCCAGCAGTAGACTGTTAAAGGATGTTGATGATGATGAACTACTGCAGCGTATAAGTATTAAGGAAGTCATACACGGTAGGTTGAATATGATAGGTTTGCCTGCACAGTTACACCTGTCAGCTAAGCTTGAGTGGAGTAAAGGACACACACATAACGATAGCCTGTACAAACTCCGTTAAATCCATACCCCGGCAGCATATTTCGATGCTGTCTCCTCTCTACGTCTATGCTTTGATGTAAAATATTTCCTAGTTTAATTCCACTTACAGTTTATGAATTCTGATAATTTTGGCATAATAATTTTAATTTTGAAAAGTCTACGTTAAAATAGATAACTAAAAGAATAAACCCCCAACGACAAAACCTCCAGGCTTTCCAATTAAGTCTTGTGTTAAGAGTGGACTCACATCAGTAATGTATTGAGTACAGCTCAAATCTGAACCACTTGAACGTCTGAAGCACCTTTATTTGTGTTTATATGTCTTTACATGTAAACAGCGTCTTATAGTGTAAACTTGATGTACTTGACTATCTAGTTATCGATTCTTGCTTGACTGTACGAATGCTGTAGGAGCTTAAGCGGTCACCTCGTCACCTTCTATTATATTGAATGTTGTAGGTTCAAACCCAAATGAAACCACACTTTATGTGATCCAAAAATTGTTGCATTGAGTCTGGGTGGTCTTTGTATCCGTTACATGTATGTTTGTAAATACCCCGTTACACAGGAATATTCCTAATGAGAGTTGGGTTAAAAAAAAAACAAAAAGGAAACCTTTAGTTCTGTTTACAAGTAAAACAGCGTGATGTAGTCTAAAAATTATATACTGTAATATTTAATAAAGTTGTCAATCAATTCATCGAACAAAATTCTATTCGAATAAAATATATATTAATTAGATATTCCTTACGTAATTCTTCGTCTTCAAAATGATGCTCATATAATTATATAAAATAATTTAGCAGCAAAAAAACAAGACTAGGCATGAAGGCTTTTGTTTATTATCTTCCTCATCAGCAGCTTTTAACAGTCCACTGCTGGACATAAGCCATTATTTCTGAAGAATTCGTCTCACTCTTTTGACTTTTTGTGCTACCACTAATATCATCCGCGATCATGATGATGCGTGGATGCCTTTACTAGTTTAATGAATACCTAGTATTATTTGATTTTTATTTCGCTGAACAACTGAACATAGAAATCGTGTAAATTATTATAGAGAAATTCAGTCAGATTTAGAGAACTTTCTGATTATTCAAATATCTATATGAGGCAAATATATGCCCGTATATCTCTTCTGAGATAAACGCCCAATAAAGCACGAATTTAAAACAAAAATGATTATTTAGTAAGGCGAAAATATCATTATTTACAAAGTAAAGCACAGAAAAGTAGCGAATTTTCTGTATTCAAGTCGGTAGATAAGCAGGTATTCCGACTCGCCATTAACTAAGAGAAGCAATTACGCCTTCATTTTAAAAACTTCAAACTTTATTCAACACCAACTTCATTACGGAAAAAGCTGTATGACCCACTTCTATTTAAAAACAACTCTGCTGAAAATATATGATAATTTTGAAGATTGCAGCTCTACCGACACACAAGTTTTGAAATAAAACATGGCGTGGAAACATTTAACTTCAATTAATGTAGCTATTAAAATTTACTTGTTTTAGTATGTACTTTCTAATTTAACTAAAATTGTAAACACATCTCAAATCATTGTTATCGTTCAATGTAGTCGTAAATGATGTATACAAGATAATAATTGATTGTTTTTACTCGATTTCTTAACGATTCAAACGTCATGTTATATTTGATGTATTCCTAGCCAATTTCAGTCCAGTCAGGCCAGTCTCAATGTAAACCAGCCAACTGTATCCGTAAGCACAGGTGCACCATCTGTTCTCTCTCTCACATAATTGGATGGGACGGTTGTCCGTCACGACCATAGAGAGATCGGGCGCAGGACATACGCCTTTATGTGCTTTCCGAGGTATTGAGACTAAAAGTCCACCTTCCAAACACCTTACTGTTATTAAGTATGTCTGTAACTAGAAAAACTCAAAAAGACTTTTTAACCTATCCTGGTAATCGAATCCGAGACCTCTTCATCGGCAGTCGCATACGTTAACCGTTAGACTAACGAGGCAGTTTATGACATAAGAGGTAAACGAGCAGATGAGTCACCTTGTCGTCAGGATCCACTTCTGGACATAGGCCCGTTAGCGAGCTCTTATCAAGGAGGTTTTGGACTACTAAACCACGCTGGCCAGTCTTATAGTCAGTAACCATCGCCGTCCATCGAGCTACCAATAAGACTCACAAGTACATTGCCACCTTTTGAGTCTCTCCTCATTTCTAAACATTCAGACGGGTTTGGACCTCTCACCCTGTTACCTCATACACTCTATGAAATATAACAAATTTCTAAAGACTGTTAACTTCCCACGATGGGATATTAGGGTAGCCGATATACAGTAGGGTGTACCTAAAGATTTGCCTACATAGATACACCCGTCAGATAAATTTGAGTAGAGGACACACTCGTAATGGTAAACATGTACAAACTCTCAGTTGAAGGTATGAGATCCAAATTATCATGATTCATTCACTGTAAGTGGAATTAAAGTTAAAAATATTTACACAAAACTCAAACTTATTGTAATATTTTAAATGAGAAACGTAGACAATGTGTTCCAATTTGTGTTCGAACTCTCGTACTCAACAGACTATATTAATTAAGACTATATAATCATACTTTGAATATAAACAATACCTAGTTTACAATAGCAAATGTTTGAAAACTTTGAACATAGCGGGTTCGACGGCCTGTGTATAACAGAATTTTAGTAACAATGAACACTGGATCGGTAACTCATAGCAAGAACGAGTCAATCGATACTTATCAAATCATATAAAAAAATATTTTCTAGGGACTTCTGTACTCCTTTTCTTTGTTCTTAAAATTCTTACTAACATCTTGATCGTGAGAGAGTCACGTTTAGTTCCATTTAAGTTTAGGCCTCATCATTATCATCATCTTAGCCAGAAGACATCCACTGCTAAACATAGGCCTCCCCCAACGGTCTCCACAACAGCCGGTCCTGTGCAGCCCGCATCCAGCAGCTTCCTGTGACCTTCACCAGGTCGTCTGAACACCTTATGGGGGGCCTACCAACGCTGTGTTTCCTAGTACGCGGTCGCCACTCCAGAGCTTTATGGCCCCATCGTTTTTGCCTGTAATGTGCCTCGCCCACTGCCACTTAAGTTTAGCAATTTTACTGGCAACATCGGTGGCCTTAGTTCGTCTGCGGATCTCCTCATTCCTGATTCGATCACGCAAAGAAACTTCATTTAAGCTTACTATACTGTTTTAAATTATTAAAATGACAGATTTACTTGGGTTTGGTACTGCTAGCTGCTGTATTTACGTAAAAATATCTGTAAAAGATTTACTTGCAGAAATAAATATTATTTATCATTTACGAGCCGGTCCGACTGGAGCGATACAAAAGCCTTACACAGAATTAGTAATAAGCATATATCTCGTTACTTTTGGCCGAGTGAATGAGGTTATCGGAGGCTTGTGTACTTTACTCCTTATTCAAAGTTATTTTTACTTAATACGAAATATGAAAACACTAGGTTTAGAATCAGCAATATTTTATACCAAACGTCATCAAAATTTGTTAAAATAAGACACTATTTAATATGTAAGAATTGATGCGATAGGCATTAATCGAATCCGGCATTGCTACCCACACCCCCACTTACGTCCTACGTCTAAAGTATCGTATACTTTGGACGTCAACCAGTGTGGTGCGAGCAACGTCCGGTTATTGACATATTGATGACAATATTTCCACGAAGACGATTTAACTAAATCAGCTGTTAGTCCAGTGAGGTGTTTTTTTCTGTTTTTTTTTATTTCTATAATTGATTGTTTTTATGATAACACGTTTGGGGTATTTCGGTATTTGTACTAAGTCAGAATAACATTGTACATGCCACAGAAAAAGTCAGTACAAAACAAAATCTAGCTTATAGTAAAAAGAGATATTGGAACAAAAACATTCGTACAAACTATACTTACATTCCCAAGTATAATATGTTAATTTTCAACTGTAATATTTAACATCATAATAATGCAGTGCAAGAGAACTCAGTGAGAGGGCTTGTTGACCTCGGACAAACATTTTATCCACGCGTGCGTTATGAAGTCATAATTAACTTCACCCTCATTATGCAAGATATTGTCGGTACAGGAACATTGAATAACTGAATTTGTGGCATTGTTTGTTTAGTTAGAGATTGTTTCAGAGGAGGTTAAATACTAGTGGAGAACATTGTGCTTTCGACTCAAGAATGATTTCTTAGAAGCATGTGTAACTGCAGTAAGTGCAAATGTTGAATTTATATTAGTTAGTTTTAGTCATTTTGACTTTGTCTTTAGTAGTATTTCAACCAGCTGGATTCCAATTCAAGTTTTTATGCTGCTATTTCTTTGATTTAATTGTAATTGCATTCCGCGGAAAATGTGTATGTAACTAGAACATGTAAAAAAGACTTTGTATTCTATACTAAGAACACAATTTTAATTAAAAAATATTATCAACATTCGACAACATATCTGTATGTATTCTATTATTTATTTACAATTTACAATAGAAAACTTTAATATATTAAACCGGTTCCCTCATACACAAACCACATCACAGCGGTTTCAAAGATTTCGAACAAGATCCGAACTGTTGCGGAATGAGGTTAACCTCATCTTCCAACGCTCAGTTTCGCTGCCATCTATAAATATCTTATAAGAAGATATACGTTTTATAATGTATGTATACATATAACGGTTGAGGGTCTGTTGACTAAGTGGTAATCAAGTAGCCATTGCACACTTAAACAACTTAAGCCAGGTCTTGTTTCACCCTGTGCAAACGTCATTTTGCAGAAGGAGACGACGGAGAAGGCCCGAGAGGACGATATCCACTTGGACCCAATTCACCACCAGCGAACCGGGCGGCTTAGGTGCGCTTACCAGCACCTCATGCCGCTCTCAGTGTGTCCGTGGATAGGCGGGACAGGTTTTATCTTCCTTCCGGTATAGAAGCCCACCGCAAGGAGACGACGTCCGCGTGTGTCGTACGTCGCCTGAATAGAGAGTTTACCCGAAGAGGGTGTCCGCGCTAGCGGGCAGGGGCTAGGAGGGGTGTGGATGTCGTAATAAAAGCTGTTCCCGGATCCCTCCTATGTCAGGTGCAGAGTGGCACACCGTGTGGTTTTAGTCGACACACCACCCCGCTGTAAACCCCGGTGGGGCGACGTCCTGAGGGGGTTTCATCACGTTAAAAAAAAGGTCTTATTTTACCTTTTTAACATGTTGAGATCCCTCCGTGCGTCAGCGAGTACGTCGCCGGTCTCGATTCCCATACATAATCATCTTTGAGAATCGTTACGGGTACACGCAGCCCTAAAAGTCATGACAAAGTCCGATATTAGTCTTTGTACAGACTTAGGCTTTGTTAATACTTGGATTGCAGAGTGGCTGGTATTAGATCTGCGTAAAAGTCGAAATTATGTCGTATAATGTTAGATTTAAAGCTGACCCCAATGTAGTTTAGAATGAGAAACTGAGGAAAAAAAGAATGTATAAGAGTATATGTATCAACTACCTCGGTGGTGCAGCGGTAATGAACGCGACTGCTATGCTTGAGGTCTCGGGCTCGATTCCCGGGTCCAAATGTTTGTAAGATCTGCAAATATTTGTTTCGAAGTTTGGGTGTTTTCTATGTATAATATGTATGTTTTTACAAAAAAAAAAGTATATAAGTATTCTATCAGTCAGTCTAGTTATCATAGCTCAAGCTCTGCTTAGTTTGAAACTGACTGACGATATTGGTGTTAAATATCCGAAATATTTAAATGTCTGAAATGTCCGAAATATTTATATGTTAGAGATCTTCGAAGGAAAAAATAGCATTTTATTAGATCACGTATCCGTTCGGTATTCAGATTTATCCAGAAAACGTTTTTATGAGGAAGATTAATATTTAAAATATACTGACATTGATTGATTTATGAGCACAATGAAGTGTTACCGTGGTGACCCAGAAATGGATATCGACAGTAGAAACTTATTTTCTTATGTGACACGATACGCAAACCCGTTGGTTACAATTGCGTAAAAACTCATGCAGTTTCATGAAAGTAGGTACAATAGTAGATAGCAAGTAGACTTGCCAATATTCAGATCTAGTTTAGCTATTGAATATGCAAATATCGTGAACCTTTTGAGATTATTACTTATTGGCATGGGATGAGATGTTTTAACGAGGAATGCTAACGTATGTATATACAGAATTGTACTCCTACTGAGTACCTTAGAATAAATACATAGATCCACCGCATTTATTACTCATAATATTAAGCAAACAAATTGTTGGTGAATCTGTTGTTATTGAAGATCTATCTAGATTTTTACAGATATTTGAAACAAATAAATATGTACTGAATCAATGTTTTATGAAATTACGTTACGCTATTTTATCCGTTGTCTCCACGGCATTGCGAAACGATTTTTACAAAGTACATAAAGTTTCTTTGAGAGCTTTGACAAGATCCTCAGAAATTCCTTTCTTTTTAAAAGACGAGTCTATGAAGTAAAGAGGATTGTTCAATTATGCATGTGATACGATGTGAATAACGTAGGTACGTTTGCACTTATGAATAAATGTGTGGTCTCAGGAGTGCTCGCGGGTCTGGAGGGATTGTGAATGTCGCGATTATAGTCTTGAAACTACTTTGTGATGAAAAGAAAAGATAAAAATGTGTATTTATTAAGAAGTTAAAGTTCGGTACTACCTTATAGTGTTTTGTTTTATGTTGTAGGGAGACAAACGAGTGAATGTGCTTCGTGACTTAACTCACGACTGTTTACGACCAAAACTACTATTGAAACATTTTTTGTTGTATCAACAATTACAAATATATTTACCCTACACCTCGATAGGTGGCGTTTCACCTGAATCGCGCTATTGTTTCTTTACCAGCAGCAGTATAACGTACTTTAGATTCATTAATAAAAAAAATAGATCAGATAACAGATGTCGTTTAATTTTGGTCCCTTCTAGTATATCCTAATAGATCAACCAGGTCAAATTTACGCTCAGTCGTAACACAAATGCATTATTCAAGAATTGCTCCCCCCCGCCCTGTAGATTCCCCTCAGTTTCACAAAACGAGTGGGAAAGGGAGTTTTAGTTACTGGTAACATCACTTCCTTGGTGAAAAGCAACGAAAGACTTTTTAACACCGGTTTTGTGTGGGCCTGTGGTATCACTCCGATTGAGTCTTCCCATTTGAGAGTAGTGTATGTTAAGTAAATATATAGATCTCCGGGATCTCAACCCGCGAGAGTATATTGAAAGCGCCACTAAGGCGGCCTCGCGGAAGCTGGCTATACTAAACAGAATGAGACGGTTCTTTACCGCCTGAGCATCTGTGTCTTCTTTATAAGACCCAGGTACGCTCCTGCGCGGAGTACTGTTCTCGTCTCTACAAAGGTTTTGCGCAGTATTTGCTGGACGCTTTGGATCGGTTACGGTGGCAAGCAGTCCGAATTATCAACAATCCCAAAGTCACTGAATCCCTTGAGTCTCTACAGATGCGAAGAGATGTTGCCTCCATGGCAGTCCTCTATCGCTTTTATAATGGAGAGTGTCTTGTGAATGGTAGACATACGCTCCCGAACTAAACGGTTCGGCTCTTCGTTCTTACAGGCATCGGCTAAAATCTGAAACTCTGAAACACACACCAGCGCTCCCCTTACTCCCTCCCCCTATTAAATAAAGACAGCACACATGATATAGTGGTTTAAGCGGTCACCTTATCTCTTTCTACTGCGCTGAGTGTTGTGGGTTCAAATTCCATATGGGACAACAATTTGTGTGATCTACAAGTTGTTGTTCTGAGTCTGGGTGTTCTTTGTGTCCGTCTCATGTGTGTATGGAAAGTTGCCGTAACCTAGGACTGTTAATAAGTGTGGGAATTTGAAATAATATAAGAAATATACAAAGACATTATGAGTGATCATGCATAACTGTTGCAGCTTCACCAAATTAAAGTTATTTTTTTCTGTCATAAATAGTACTTTTTATAGTATTTTTTTCTTACCAAAGAGTCACCTATACTGGATCTAGACACCTATTCTGTATGTAGTTCACAGATGTGAATTTCATGAAAAGTTTTAGGGACAAATATTAATCAGCATAACATACTGATGTTACGTGCAAGTATAGTAACAATATACAGTTTTTCTTTTTCACAACTTTTGACACTATGATCAAAAGAAAGGAATATTATAACCAAGCTTTGAGACAAGGCGGCGTCACGGACGACACTTACTTCGAGACAAAACAAATTGACGGTTGCCAAAATGGAGAGCTTCATCTCAATTGTTTTTAAATCCGGATAAGCCTAAGTAGAAAATAAGGAAAGTATTAATTCTCTCCAAAGGATTACCGCCCTCTTGTTCTATATCAGTGTAACGTTAGCAGAGGTTTATTAGAGGATAATGAAGTAAGGACACAAAAGTAACAATAAGTAATATACTTTTATGGTATAGAGTGGGAGGGGATGGGCGAAGCATACGTTATACTGCAACGAGCTGATGATGATGATGGACACTTACAACTCACAAGTGCCATGCCGTGGGTGTTTTAGCTCCGGTAAACCGAATTATAGTTGACTAAATGTAAGGTCTATACTCTCTCAGTTACAAGCGTGATTCTACGAATTGTATAAAATTTTTAAGAAATAAATTGTTAACCATTATACAGCAAATATCGTCCCAATGCAATAGAAAGGAAAAATCTTTTCTTCATTCCAGTTTCTTTCGAATCATTTGTCACGAGACATGTGTGAGGTATATATTTATCTTTTCAACTACTCTCTCGATTAATACCTACACAAGATTGTTTTACATCACCGAGAGTTTGTTTCTTATAACTTGAAGATATTTCCTTTGAAAACGTGTGTAATAATTTTCTCATTCGTTCCAAATAAGAACCTTTGAGGGTTTTAAGTATGCAAACAAGGGAAAAAGGTTTCCTTTTTTAATATAAAATCGTGGATAAACACGATTTTGGCTCATTCGTCGTACATTAAAGGGAGTTACAGACTTGATACGACAAGGTATTTCAAGTTGTTTCCAAAAGCTTTTATGGATTGGGTCCTTTGAAGGGTTTACGGAGAGTTGTTGTTAGTTTAATCAATTCTATAATTATTGTACCGTCAATTTTTAACTAATTAGATAAAGAAAATTCGAGTATAAGCTGATAGCTTAAGCTAAATAAACTCGTATTATTGATATATACTTTGCACTTTATTTTATATATTGATATACACTATTGGTACGTAGGAAAGCTTTACGATTGACGATATATATATCGGATAGCTGTTCAGAATATTTATGAGAATACTACGTGTCGTTCTAAGATTTTTCGTCTAAAAAGAGACGATATTTATTTAAACACGAATATATTTCTATTGTGGGAGTTACTTTAAAAAGAAATACGAGTTATGAAATGATATTTTTAGATTTGGCTAACTGAAACTCATAAATACTATGAAATTTAGTTTTGTTACTAAATCAAAAAATTTGGATATGATTGACAAATCTACATGTATTTACCATACTTATAAACTAATACTTAAATATAAATTAAATTTTTTCTTTTTGTTCTTTTCTTTTTAAAAAGACAACGCCCGCACTGGGAATAAATCATATGTCGCGGGAATCTCACAAACATACTTGAAACGGTCACAAAGAACACCCAGACTCAGAACAACAATTTGTGGATCACACAAAGTTTTGTCCTATGTGGGTTTTTAACCCACAACACTCATCGTAGTAGAGAGCGGTGTGGCGACCGCTTACATCACTAAGCCAACCGTACCGTCATAAATTAATAGTTTTTTTTAACATAACTAGTTAGAAAGTAACAGCAGGATTGTACTAAACACGTATTTTACTATTAATAACTTTAAATGTATTTCTCAACCATTTTTCTGCTCTTTTCTTAACTTTATTTGGGGCTGTCGCAATGTGCTACTCGCTACTTAATGCGTCACAATCGTATATCGTCGTATCGTCAAATATCCAACACTCTTTGGGAATTTAATCGGTTTTATTCCCGCCCAGTGCTTTTTTTGTACTCCTGTACATAATTGTGCTTCGTACAAGTTAATGTGTATAGTGATCTGCACTGTTTATTTTATAAAACTTTTAAAATTTTTTTCAAACATTTGATCAGAATGATTTGTACAAATCGAGGTTATATCAGGTTCAGGATAACTCGAACACATTTTAAACTGTACCATCCCTAAATGATTTGAAAATAAATCTGTGAATACATTTTCCTGATATCAGTTTTTGTCTCCAGCCAGCCACGAGGTTCATTTTTTTGGGTTAAAATTATTTGGAGCGGAAGCGATCAAACAAAAATGAAGCGTACTTTTATTGTCGGCGACGAAATTCGTATTTGAAAACAGCAAGCAATTTTGATTTTTTTGTTGACGTAAATATTCAAAAAAAATCGAGCTATGACAAAACAAATGAGTCATGAATTTTAGAGAGAAAGAAAGAAACTGACAAATATATATAAGCAAAAATGTTCTATATAAGTATTTTTCTAAGTAATTAAATCACCTGTCGCTTCGACAACCAAGTTTCTTCGATTTTGGTAAGGTCACTCTCTGATTTCTTTCTCATTTCTCATTTAACTAATCTCATTGTTATTAAGTAACAAATGAATATTTGATTATTTCAATATTTTTAATTAATTTAAGCAGTAAAATCAGGGTAAAACTCCTAGATACAGAGAAATATTTTTTCCTTCTTCACAACAACAGCCCTTAAACAGCCCACAGCTGGACATAGGCCTCTCGTTTGAAAAGAGGTTTGGGTCTACAATACCACCTTGGCCTGACGGGTTGATATGAAGTTTGTTTTAAGTTGTCCTTTATCTTTGCAGTTAAGTTGGCGTAGTTTGCTCCCTCAGTCGTCTCTTACGACACCCAGGGGATGAAAGGGGTGGTGACTCTTCTTATTCTTAACCCGACACAACATGAAGGTTTTTTCCTTCTAAAAATACTAAAATTTTATTGCGTTAGATTGAATTCTACGTTCAAACTACATTAAACATTCATTTGCTTAAATATCATTTCAACATAACGAAAGTTCAAAAAGCCATTAAAACTAATAAAAGTCTTAGAAACTATGATATTTTCGATAAATTATTCTTGAATATTGACTTAAAATTAATCTATACTGGGTCATTCCTTGAATCCCGAAGTGTACGAAAGTATACAAATATTAGTCGACCTAACCTGATCACTCATAGGCACAAAACGCGGCCTTAAACTCATTTGTGAAACAGTCGAGCGCCATAATTTTGAGGAGTACATGAAGCTGGATAAAATGGATTTAAACAATTTTATTACGTAACATATGAAGTTTATAAAGCACAGAGCTCAGTAATTCGCGAAAGTAACACGAAACTTCATAACTAGTTACAGTCACGTACGATCTTGCAATAAAACTTACATAAATAATTTGTAATTGTTCTACCGACGGAAAGCCATGCTTCAGTACAAATAGCACGCTCAATATCGCGGCACCACAGAAGTAGAGGTTTTTTGCTTTTGCTTGAGTGAATAAGGTTACTGGAGCAAAAATTCCTCCTCTTCTTGACTTTGAGGGAAGGTAACAAAATCTGACAACACACTTGTGACTTGTTTGTTGCATATGTTCGTAGGTGATTCGTGTGGTGACGGATCAAGAATATAGAGTGCCACCACCTCTACTCACCCCGTAGGTGACGTAAGAAGTAGCTAAAGGAGCAAGCTGCGGAGGACATCACCACAAAGAGAAGGAAAACTTGAAACAAACCCCATTCCAACACGTCTGGCCAGCGTGGTATAGTAGGCCTAACTTCTTGCTGTGAAAGAATATTGTGAAAGATAGTTAATGTAATGGATTGCGGTAGTTACTTTCCATGGGGAGACTCGTCTACTCCTTCCCTCCTAATAAAATTAGATTGGATTTTACTTTGCCAAACTGAATTTTAAAATCTCATCTCTAATAGTTTTCTTCTCTAATAGTAGTTTATAAAAGAAAATATATTTGAATTGAGGCTGTGGCGACTTCCACATTACAGCACAAAGAAAAATATACAACAGCGCCATCCAGCGAAGATGCATTGAACTACGAAGTTTGAGCGAAACGTATGAATGTAATGAACTACAATGCAACTACTAATCCTGTGTCATGATATAGGAATTCGCGTGGCAATTAGCATATATACGGCATCCCAACATCAACCACTGGGCCGTGGCCCACCAGGCTTGACCACCTCGCCTGGTCGGAGGATCCTCCCTTTGTGTCAGAGGGATATGACACACGTCCCTCTACAAGGCCAAAGTAACATTGTGGCAACCAAAACCCATATAGTACGTAGTTTACCTACATAATGTTAGTAGCCCAGTTACTCAATACATTCGATCGATGCCTTATCCATTAGAATCTATATACGTATAAATATAGCCGTATTGTAACGAACATTAATCCCTTTTACACAGCTTTGTACAGTTCCGAGCTATCCCACACTTAATTAGCGAATCTACCCGTAGGTAATACAATCCAAACATCAACCCATCAACAAATGTTAGATCCCAAGATAAAAGCGTGTACGGGTTTGCATCTAACTTTGTAATTTAAAGCTCAAGGTTATGAGTAGCGATATTGATTTTAACAGTAACTAGTTTACGGTTTCAGCTTAAATACATACCGTTTTAGTATGTTGTACAAACACTGAATGCGTCATCGAGTATGGGTAGGGTAAATTTACGAAATATAGTGTTTAGATATGTCTGTATAACATGTACCTAAAGAAAATAGTGTCTAAGGTCTAACGCAAACTATATATACCTACAAAATATAGTTTTAAACTAGAAATAACTAGATAATGAGGTAATTTTCGATATGATCTATACTATATAATACATCTATGCGGCTATTATTAAGCTGAACTAATTGTTTGTGTGGTTGATGGCGCTAATGTCAGGATCTACTAATCCAATTTGAAAATTGTATCAATGTAGCCCAGTTATCAAAGAAGGCTATACATCGTTACGCCACGATAAAAAGAAGCAGAGTATCAATAGAAAATAAAGCAAAAAAAGGGGCAAGTTACTCCGTTAGAGAGCTTCAATTAAGGGCGCTGTGTAAATAGTTAAAGTTTTGCAAAAATAATGTATACAAAAAATTATGCCCGCTTAAAAGTCCTAGAAAAATGTCCACAACTGCATCTGTCTATCTTTTAAAGTTGGCTTACTACAACCTTCTTATGGTAAATAAATTTGTTCACGCTGTATGACATCACGCTACGGAAAATAAGAACCGTAAGCGAGGTTGCGTGGGCCAATGGGAGCAATGATATCTTATGGGTTCATTTTATAATTTTATGTTCAATGTATTGATTATTATATACAATACATTTGTTAAATACATGTTCTATTAAATGTATTGTCTCCTAAACATCGAGGTCGCCGTAGCAGCATATTGAACAGGAGTACATTTAAAAAAAAATAACTTCCTAAAATACAACGAAAAGAACAGTTCGTTAAAATAAAAATGAGCTAAGTTCCTTTGTTTGTATCATGTTCCTATCTTTGTATCATGTTTCTTTCTTTGTATCATGTTCCTTTATCAACGTTCTATCTTCCGCTATTTTAAGTTAACAGCGCGGAAAATTCGCGAGTTTGTTATACAAGACACTGACGTGGTATGTTCTACAGGAAAAACGAATATATGCATACTCATGAGGCTATAAAACTGGCAAGTATAGACAGAAGTACCCTCGTATTTTAATATGCTATAAAAACGTAAGGATTTTTCCTAATTGCCCTTTGTATAAATTTCGAGGGCGCAAGTAAAATATGATAAATAGGGCTGTATATTACTTAAAAGATTATCTTGACCAAATGGAAAAGTATAATCTCCTTCAAAATAGCTTCCGTGTGGTTTGTTATATCACGCCTGAACCAATATGCAAAAGCAGAAAAAAAAAAGAAGTTTTGCGTTTTAATATATTTTTGCTTCATTTTCCACAATAGACACCGTAGTTTTAAACAACAAGAAATCGTTATGTACGAAGGCGAGCTTAATCTACATCTGAGTTTTCTTCTAGAGAACTTTAGAAGTGAATAGACGATATCGAATAGATTTCGTCAATCTGTGCAGTGACGGATTAAAAATACGGAGTGCCAATACCCCTATTCATGCCGTGGATGTTGCAAACACTCACCAAGGGAGTAAACTACGCAAGAGCTACGTAAAGACAATAAAAAAACAAAAAGCCCGTACCTAAACCTTCTTTTTAAGGAGAGTCTAATGTCAAACAGGTCTACTAAAGGCTAATGATGATGATGATGATGAATGATTTTGGACTGATAGAATTCTATTCTAAGCTAAATGATGAACGTTGTTGAAAGAAAATTGTATATTAGGAGTACGTTGACTAGACGAGGTACACTATTCGTAAAAATAATAAATAACATCGCGCTGAAATCGCACACGGACAGTAACCTGTGACCGTTGAAATACAGCTATACAGTAGTGAGGCAACTTGCTATTTAAACGTTCAACTCGCGTCCGCATCCCCCTCGAGTTTTAAACTTTACTAGGAAGACCCCGCATTTTACACATTTATATAGGTACGTATAGAACTGGAAGTCTTTTATTGCGAGTCGAACCGACACGGTCAGAAAAAAGACATCGATATTGGAGGGTTTTCAATAAAATGTGTAACAAAAGATCTTTAATATCAGGAGATATTTGCCTGTAAATTTACATATGTGTACGTCATGTCAATAAATTATATTGAGATTCGACCATAGAAACAGGTAGCTTGCGATAAATAACTTTTATAACTATGAAAAACTTTTTACTTTCTTAGTACAGTTCCAGGGATCTCCTTACTAGGTTGCACTTAGTTCTAGCACTTGGTTCTGGTAGCTACTATGTCGTAATAACAGCTGTTCCCGGATCCCTCCTATGTCAGGCGCAGAGTGGCACACCGTGTGGTTTTAGTCGGTCCGATTCCGACACACTACCCCGCCATAAACCCTGGGGTGGCGGCCCGAGGGGGTTTAAACACGCTAAAAAAAATGGTTCTCTACCTACTAGTACCCGAGACAACGTGCGGTTTTTGGTCGGTTCGAGTCCAAAACAACCACCAGACAGTGGTGTCCGGGAGGATTTCCGCACAAGAAAAAAGCCAGAAGATTTCATATCTAAAGTAACTTCTCTGTAATAAATTAGCGTAGAGTTCTATTAATAGTAAACATATTAAATAATATAAAAAGATCATATCACAAATATTAGATGCCTGGTTTTTTCTAAAAAACAACACTGCATTAGGAATTCCTTCTGTTTCGCGGGCGACTTTTCCAACATACATAAAAACGGACATAAAGAACACTCACACTGAGAACAACAATTGTGGATCACATGAAGTATTGTCCAATGTGGGGTTTGAACCAACAACACTCAGCTCAGTAGAGGGTGGCGTGGCGACCGCTTAAACCACTACCGTCATCTGTCTAGGCAACTAGTTATTTTACAATAAAATCTAAAATCACATTTAAGCTGTATTCAGAACTTATATTTTAAATTTAAGTCCGAAGGAAAAGGTGCGGTAAAGCGCAGAAGGCTTTAGAAGGCTTACATTCTCAGTACTTTAAGTCTCAGATGTTCAATATCTGAACGTTCTTTGACGTCGTAAATTCTTAGTTTAAAAAGACTTCGACTCAGAATACTGAATGGAAGCAAAGCATGATTACAGAGCCGTAAAAATTTCTGTTATTCGTTATTTATTTAAATAAATATACATAAATAAATATTTCGGACATTGGCACACAACGCCATCTGATTTCAAAGTAAGCAGAGCTTGTACTATGATAACTAGACTGACTGATAGAATACTTATATACCTTTTTTTTTGCAAATACATGCATATTATACATAAAAAACACCCAAACGCCGAAACAAATATTTGTAGACCATACAAACATTTGGTCCGACCTGAGAATCGAACCCGAGACCTCAAGCATAGCAGTCACTTTCGCTACTCCATCGAGGCAGTCAATTTGTTTTTGTCTAAAGACATCTTCCTAGAAAATATTTTTGAAATCACTCAAGTTACAAAAGAATTTGACGAGGTTTGGTACTGAACAGTCGGTCAAAATCGATTGATGCAAATATTTAAAATATATACCATTGAGTCTGTTAAAGCAACGCCTAAGTTGCAAACTATCTCGATAATTTCTCTAAACCGTCTTAGACAAGTTTCTATCTAGTAGTTGAGTAGTTGAATACTTTCGAGAGATTGTGACTTCATGACAAGAATGTCACACATTACATTTTTTTACCCGCAGTTATTGTTGTACCTTGCTTATCCTAAGGAAACAATGTTTTTGACAAAAAGTAGATTATACATTAGTCCAGACACACAGTCTTATTATCTATCTCTGTGCCAAATTTTATTCAGATCCGTTCAGCCATTTTTGCGTGAAGAATAACAAACTTCCATGCATCCATACAAATTTTCATATTTATAATATTATAAGGAAATAGGATTAAAAGGAATAGAAGGATGGGTGGTAAGTGACATTGGCGTGAATAGACACTTTAAAGTCAAGAGACACGAGTACCATGCAGGTTTGAGTGCCCCTCTTCTTAACATTGAGGGGTGGTCCGGTAGCATTACTTCTTCGATGAAAGGCAACTAAAGCAGTGCTTAACACCAGATTTTCTGTGCCACCACGGTAATAATCCGACTCTGCCAGCTCATATGTAAGGAAACATGATTCTCACATGGTGAATGTGCTTGTGGATTGGCAATTTTCTAGTTTATTTTTATCTGAATGCAGTAAACCCAAGGGTAATAGTTTTGGCAGTAAATGTATGTTTGTATTTGCCACTATAGCGCTTAAAATACTGAACTAATTTTAATGAATAAGGTATCAATAGATTCGTAACAAATGAAATTTTGCTATAAGTATTTTGTCAAAAGTATTTACTAAGTCGGGTTACAGCTTTTCAAAGTTTAACTTGTTTAATTAATTTAATGTACCTTCGAAGAATATAATATACTAGCAGCCCATCCCGGCCTTGCACGGGCTTTATATTATAATAAAAGAAAATATACAATGTTCTACAGTGAGTTTCTAAAAAAATAACATTCATTGAAAACCAAAAATTAAGATATTAATTTTTTTTTATGAATATATTCAGATGAGCTGCGCAGCAAGTTAATTTCGTGATGTTGACTCCCCTCCAGTACCTCTTAAACGTATAGCTAACCGAGCGGAGTTTTTTCTATTATTTAAACTGGTGATATCTTTTGAATGGAATATACGAATCGAATGATTTAAAAGGTGATATGAAGGTATTGAAGTAGTCTTAAATAGTGATTTATTTATTTTGATAAAGATCAATACCTAGGTACGAATAAAGCGCCTTTTCTAGCGGTGGTATATAATAATTATTTTTTTTAATAAAAGGACGGTTATTGTGACGTAACTATAAAAGATAGAGACATGCTGACACGACATTTTTTATAGATAGTGATGTGTCCTGAAAAATTGTAATACATCATTTTGTTCTATCATTAATAGTTTTCGCAGCGCACCCGATTGAAGGAAGTTTTTTGTTAATTTTTTTACACCTTGGGTTAGATTATTCAAGTTTTACGAAGTATCCCTATTTTTTTTGAAAATGAAACATAGCCTACGTCACTCGGGAATAGTGTAGCTTGCCAACATTGAAAGAATTTTTTAAATCGGTCCAGTAGTTTCGGAGCCTATTCATTGCAAACAAACAAACAAAAAATCAAACCTTTCCTCTTTATAATATTAGTATAGATATATAATAGATATTATAGTATAGATAGTATTTTTAAGAATTGTGATCGTAATTTAAAATAAACATCCATTCCCTTCGGCTTCAATATATAAAGCATCTCCTTCATTAGATGTAAACAGGTTGCACTTTAAAATTCTTATATTTACCTACAACCTTATTACCGGGTGTGTCGACTTAGAAGCGTTAGAACAAGATAAAAGTTTTAATAACATTTCTTGGGATTTCGTGACTTCAAAACAAACGAGTTTGGAGTTTAAAGGACTTTGTGTATGAATTTGTGTGTAATGATGCTGATGTTATTTATTGTGTGGAATAGAGATGTTCCTCAGGTTTTAATATTTCGATGGAGTTCACGGCATTATTATGGAGTTCATGGAGTGTTACATGGAAATTGCAATAAGTATCCGCAAACCATTTATAAAGGATAACGGCAGATCCTGTTTCGCTAGCAATATATAATGGATGGTTATGTGATTTATACCATATATAAAATGAATCATTCTAATTATTTTTATGTCTTTATCATTTTTTGTTACCGCAATAACAAAACGCATTCCTACGTTTTCTAAACTTGCTTGGCAAAAACTAGATGGTGTTGTGTGTTACGAGGGTAAGTTTTTAAGTTCGCGGAATGACAGTGAAAAAGGCGGGTAAACGCGCTCTTTTGATGCCTACCGTATTCAGTGACTCATAATTAGTCTGCATAGTAAAATTTGTTGTGATTGGATCATTAGTTATTAAACTATCGTTGACCAAGTATTTTAATCGGGAACGAAGTGAAAAAAATGGAGAAAATTGAATTCCGTGCGGTGATAAAGTTCCTTACTAAGCAAGGAAAGTCTGTTCAAACCATACTCAATGAGATGTCATCGGTTTACGGGGATTCTTGCCCAGGAAAAACAATGGTCTACAAGTGGCATAGTTTATTTAAACAAGGCAGGGAATCACTTGAAGACGACCCGAGGCCGGGGCGCTCCGTTGAGGTGACTACGCCAGAAGTTATTGCAAAAGTAGAAAAAATTGTATTGGAAGATGCTCGACTAAAAAAGAAACAACTCGCAGAAATGGTTGGAGTATCGGATACAACAATTTTTAAAATTTTACACGATCATCTTGGCATGACTAAGGTTAGCGCATGGTGGGTGCCGAGAATGCTCACGCCATTGCAAAAACAACAGCGCGTGGAATGTTCACGTGCGTTTTTGGACCTCTGCAATGAAGACAAGGATGGCGTATTGAATCAAATTGTTACTGGGGATGAAACTTGGGTTCATCATTATGAACCCGAGTCCAAACAAGACTCCATGCAGTGGCACAAAAAGGGCACAGCACCACCCAAGAAATTTAAGGTTTCACAGTCGGCTGGGAAACTCATGGCAACGATTTTTTGGGACTCAGAAGGAATATTATTGATAGATTATAAAGATAAAGGCATTTCTATAACGGGGGAATACTACGCTTCAATTTTAGAACAGTTAAAAGAAGCCATCAAAGAAAAAAGACGGGGAAAATTAACGAAAGGTGTCCTGCTATTGCATGACAATGCTCCCGTTCACAAGAGCCGAGTCGCACTGGCTGCCCTGCATAAGGTGGGCTTCAATATTTTGAATCACCCACCCTACAGTCCAGATTTGGCTCCGAGTGATTATTATCTCTTTCCAAAAATGAAAAAAGAATTACGTGGTAAGAAATTTTCAACTGATGAGGAGGTTAAGGAGGCGGTTTCGGTGTATTTTTCAGACAAAGATAAAACTTTTTTTTACGAGGGAATAAAAAAACTAATTGAAAGATCTGAAAATTGTATTCGTGTTGCAGGGGAATATATAGAAAAAAAAAAATAATTTTGTGTTTTTATTATTACTCAATACCCTCCATTCCGCGAACTTAAAAACGCCCCCTCGTATATGTCCGAATTCTTTAATTTTTAAAAGTATGGTACTACACTATCTTGTTTGTTTGAACGATGATAGTCAGCTAGCTGTTGCAGTTTCAGCAGCTGTTGGACTTTAGTTCAATCTATGTATTATATTGTTAACTACAAACTAAAAAAACTTTTAAATGGATAATTTTAAAAATCTGGGAACATAAAATATTATTCTCGATGATATTACTAACCAAATAAATACAAAAATAATCTCTTTCATTAAATACGCTAGGCAGTACAAAAGTCTCATACACGCCTGCCATTGTCGTTTAATACGGTCTCCATAAATTGTAAGATTCCTTGACAACATATTCAAAATACTTATGTAACGCAAAACTAATTTGCTTTATGTTATATAATAAGAATTAAAAGTTGAAACAAACCCCATGCCACCCGTCTGGGTAGCGTGATATAGTAGGCCAAAACCTCCTAGAGGCTATGTCCAGCCGTAGACTGTTGGAGGCTGTTGATGATGATGATGAAACTTGCTTTACGATGAATTATGTAACATCCTCCGATATATTTACAGCTCCTTACTGTACGTGTCGTCTAAAAAAACAAGACAGTATTACCGCGCTGCTCTTGTTTTTCGACATACAAAGTAACGGTAAAAATTGCGATGAGCGCCATATTATACACGGAATATATAATTTTTCCTGGTTATCTCACCGTCTATATAATTTTTAGATTAAGGCCAGGAAATTGAAGGAAAATTACTTCTGAAGACATTAATTTAGATAGATTTAATATTAAATGAGATGTTGAGATATATGTTTATGTAGAATAGTGCGTTCTGAATAAAAATCAATATGAAAATCGGTATAAAGTATTCGTTATATCAATTTTCATATGATGATGATGATGATGATGATATACCAGTTATGTGAACGTAATTGTACGACTTGTGATGATATGATGTTACTCCAAGTCGATTTTGGCCACGGCGACCAGTTTCAATAGAGACCAACCAACTACGTAGAATATATGAAAGTGCACAAGTGTGTGCGCAAGCATAGGTACACTCTCTGTTCCTTTACTCTTAAAAATCCAAAGAGATTGCTATCGGACGCGACCGGGGAGAGATCAGGCGTAGTACCGACAGTTTAACGTTTCTTCCGAGGCATGGAGGTTAAGAATCCAAGTTTTAAGCTTCAGGCTGTTATTAAAAGGTTTCCATAATCAGAAAAACTTATAGTACGTTTTGGCTCGACCGGAGAATCGAACCCAAGACCTCGTGATCGGCAGTCGCATACGAAAACCGCTAGACCAATGAAGCAGGCTTGCGATACATATGATATAGTTTAGAGGAGCAAACGAACAGCAGGTCAACTGAATCTTAGAAATTAAAATCGTCCATGACCCGTAACTAATAATCACAAGTGTATTACTGCCCTTAGAGACTCTCCCATTACATTTCAAGAAGATCCAGTTTGTTAATCACTCGGTGAAAAGCAGTGGACAATTGCTCTGATTTTCTGTGAGGCTGTGGATCGCTCCCCTAGAGCCGGACTATTTGAACCGAAGCATGACTTTATTCTCGTGGTTCTCATTTAATTCTTGACAGGCTTTTATTGGCTTCACCTGTATGTTTGTTTGTAACTGACTCCTTTCTACTCGATTTTTACCTACTTTCTTGGATTCTTTATGACTTTTGGTGTGTGAAATCTACAACATAGAAATTTTGCAAGGTTACCAAAATGGAGGTGAATAAAAAATTGACTTAAACACTAAAAAGCATGTTTTAATGGTAAGTTGAACTAAGAATTTAAAAACATGTACAAATAACGCTAGTATTAGTGTATGCCTGCCTCGGTGGTCTCGAGTTCGATTTCCGGGTCGGACCAAATGTTTATAGCATCTGCAAATATTTGTTTCGAAGTTTGGGTGTTTTCTATGTATAATATGTATGTATTTATAAAAAAAAAGTATATAAGTATTCTATCAGCCAGTCTAGTTATCATAGCACATGCTCTGCTTAGATTGAAACTAGATGACGTTGTGTGTCAAATGTCCGAAAAACTTATTATTTTATTATTTATTATTGTGTGCGAAGCGTGGTGTTTTTAGTTTTTTTTTATCTACATTTATTTTTATCGATCCATTTAGATGAATTATATACAAATAAAATTACTTTCGTTGATCGTATAGGTACATATTCCTTTGTAGTAGTGTTGTCAGGCTCATTGATGCAGGGGTGATAGTTATCGTGGTAACTATGTAACCCTTAGACTGTCACGATGACTGTCATGCTTTTTACGGCCCCAAGCGGGCTGTGAAACAGCATCTCACAAGGCCGCCATACTGTGGGTCACCATACTGCATTGTCTGCATTTGCAACGAGTGAGTGGTCACCATGACCACAACTCTTGGATTCTATTCATGCTTTCCATCAGGCAGAGTAGAGTTACTTTGGCAGGCTCTTAAAATAAAAAAATTAAAAAAATTAACGTAGTGACACCATCGGCAACCAACTGCCCTCAAGGAGGCCGTATGTTGGTTTTACAACTTATTAGTAAAAAAAGAAATCGGATAAGTGCGAATTTGACACCCACAGCGAGGAGGTTCTGCATACTTATTAGGATTTATTTTGTTAATCTCAGAAGTTTCTCGAAGACTCTTGTAGGCATTTTTCTAACTAACGTATATAAGTGTTTTAAAAAAAATCTTACATACATCGAAGTATACTATAAACATTATTTCAAATAGAAAGTTTGCTATAGCAAAAATATTATTTTTATGTGCTTATTAGTTTTAGTGCGAACGTTGAAATGCGTCGACGAAAATACATACCTTACCACGCTTTTTCGTCGCCATGTGCTATTCTACACTACAAATTATTCTATTATTTGTCTCTGGTTTTCGCAAACTTATCTACAAAACGTCAAAAGCCGTATCTTTTAATTTTGTTTACTAATAAGCTTGATGAGTGTCGCGTTTTGATGAAAAAGATCTTGACAGTTAGACAGACTGACGAGTTCGTATAAGGCTTTTTAAGGAAAGAAAAACAAATGCAGCTTATTTTTATTTTCACACCGGCTTATAGAAATTCAAATGATATAGATCGAGGGGCTATTTTTTTTTAATTTAATTAAAAATGTTATACAAAACTCATCCAAACACGCATTGGATTTTTATGAGAAAGGTGAACTTCGATCAAAGACAACATTTTGTAAATGACAAAATACTTTCAACTCGACCTCAAAGGGTTTGAATTTGAAAGTATTTTTAAGTTGCAGCCTATTTTGTATCGTATTACTGTTCATGAGGTCTTATTATGCTTTGAGCTGCTCGTCTGCTTACAACCTTTACTGGGTTGCAACACACCCTGGTCAAAGTTCGCTAATTACGGTCAGCCTTTGTATTTCCAGGATTGCATTTCGAATACAAAATGGGCTTCCCCGATACTTTCAAACGTTAACAATTTACCATAATTAATAAGCGGATTTGTATGCAATGAAATGTTCGCATTATATTAAATTTAGCACCATCTTGCTAAAAGTCGCCGTTTGTTAATAACACGAATTTTTAAAACAAGAAAATTAAATAAAGGCAGTAATTGTCACGTTTGTGAAAGAAAGAACCTTAATGAAATTACATTAAGGTTTATTTTAATCGCGGTGAGTTTCCGGTCATTTACAATTAACGGTTAAAACGTCCGTCTAAGTGCTTTCAGTAAATACACACTGAATTCACCTGACGTCGACTAATGGCATTGAATTAGTTTTCGCTACGATATTTACTGTCGAACATCGCCATCGTTTGAGTGAATATTGATTTTAGAGAAAGGTAGACGACTTACTGGACTCTTAATATGACTAACACATGCATCTACGGAAATTTTGGACGTTCCGTAAATGCATATGCAGTATGTAACGATAAGGTGACACATACGTATTTACGGAAAATCCAAATGTGCCGTAAATGCATGTGTTTTTACAAGTTTTTCTTTTATAAAAATACATCATGTAAATGTTATATGATTCGTGATGACTTCCCATATAGTTGAATAGATCAGACAGAGGGAGAAATGTGTTATACTCTTTCCTTCCAAAAATTTGATCCGAGATTTCTATAGTCTACAAATATCGTTTATACGTCGGTATTACAAGCGTTGTCAAAGCTTTCGCTGGTGTAATTATTCCGTGTTTCTAACTTTGACCTTCCAAACAATCGATCAATTCTTTTTTATCCTCTAGGTACTTACAATATGAAAAGTGTCAGTGGTTCTGCGTTGATAAATCAGCCAGTCCAGACAAGTTATTTTGTATGTGAAAATGTCGTGGTGGACATGGTCATAATAAATTAAAATATAAGCATACTAAATGTTTTCTATAAAATCACCATACCCTCATATCGCAAAACACGTTTAATTTTCATTATTTATCAATATTCTCAGGCACTTCATGCATGGTCACGCGCTATCCTTAGTCATAAGGACGGAAACTTAATAGATTCTCATTTTACCTGTACGCTTCCTTAGGACAGAACGTGCTTGACCACCATAATCAATACTTGTTTACTACCTCTTAATTAAATCTAGCTACAAGTTTTAGGCAGACATTTATCGAACGAAGAACCGCATGACTTGGATCTACGATACGATACGGTTGAACTTCGATTTTCTATACAGAGTAACTCCTATTATTGTTAGATACTAGACGATACAGTTCTGTAGACTGTTGTCGTAACAATTGCCACAGATGTAAGGCAACGTGCTGAAGCATGGAGGTACCTCAACGCGATTAAAATGGTCATAAACTGCCCTGGTTAAGATTACTTAACTTAACAATGTGCTAATCTACTTGGTTACCACCTAGCCACAAGACCCCTGAGCTCTGAATAATCGCATGAATACGAACAGTAAAATTGCTGAAGCTAAATTTTACACACGAAGCTTTCGAGTAAATAATTTATTTAATTATACCGAAACATGAAACTTACTGCCACTTTCATATAGCCTGTTATACATCAGGCCAACATAAATGTCAATTAAAAATGTTTTACTGTCGCCGTTGACAATGAGATGATAAAAATAATCTGAAAGGACGGTTGACATAAAACCTTCATATTTTAAGCTTATGTTAAACAAATTGTGAAATTAAACGTAGGAAAGTCAAGATATTAATATCAAACGATGATATATTAAGGAAGTGTCTTCTTGAAGTTAAATTACTTCGCTTAGTATTTAACTTTTCGATATATAAGCCATATTTTTTCCTTTTATACTTAAATTTACAAGAGATATATAGGGTAGGCAATGAATGAGGTAACATTTAAAAAAATCGTATAACAAAAATCATTTGATATAATCTTTTTAAAAATTGTTTATTTATTAAAGAGACCGCGTAATCGCCAACATATCTTCGCTGATTTTTTCTTTTAGTTGACGTAGTATAATTGGTTTACTGATGTAGATACAATTTTTGTAATAATTCCATAAAAAGAAGTCTGCTGGGGATAGATCTGGACTTTTGGGTGGCCGTAGAATGTCGCTTCGTCTGGAAATCAGCTGTTCCGGAAACATGTCTTTGACCACCAACAGGGACGCATTGGATGCGTGATAAGTGGCTCTATCTTGTTAAAATCATGTGTTAGGTTATAGCCAGCACATTCCAGTAGCATCGGTCCCAAGAACTTCCGTAACATGTTTGCGTGAGATGTTAGATTCAAATGTTAATGAATTCTTGGCCCACCCTGTATAATACACTAGCTATCACGATATGGTAAATTGTGATTGCTTTGATTAATTAATAATTTGATTAATAAAGAAATTCAAAAACAAATAGAGACATAAAAAACTAATTTTAAGTGGATTGTCTATCGTGGCCGTAGTAATATTGCGTCGAATTTTAAGCTTAATCGGTGTAGAGCTTTTGGAATTTTTGAAGATTAAAAAACCAACTAAAGATTTTTATTAGGTAGTAGAGCCACGCTGATTTCAGCACGAACGGGTCAGCTTGACCAGGGCAGTACTATCCTTTCACAGAAGACCAACTAAAGCGACTGCATCTATGTTGTCGTATTTCGTTGGTGAGTTCAAGACCAGAGGTCCATTGATGCAAGAGTGACAGATCGTGGCGTGTGATTTTTACACTGCTACGATGACTGTCATGCCTTTTATGTCACCAAGTGGGGCGTGAGGATCACCATACTGTATGCAGACAACATTCGCAATGAGCATGGTGACCACAACTCTTGTCATTTAGGAAGATTGTTTAAAAAAAATACCTATCCTCAATTAACATAACCCGAAAAAAGACTAAAGAAATAGTTCTTCAAAAACTCTGTATGAATATATGTATATAACAGTGTACCTTACTAGTAAGAAAATATAGTTTGTATTTATTTAACACTGTGTCGGTTTAATGACGTCATTCGTATGCATTCTAGTACACGCAAACCAGACTTATATCCAATATTAGTGCTTCTACGGTAGGGTTAGTGTCTCACAAGATGTTACGCGTTGTAACCATCTGCTTGCTGTAGTGATTAATGTTTGTGGTTCGAAGTAGATTCTGTCAAGTGACATGCTGTCTAGTTTTGTACAAAACAGACAACCCTAGTAGATAAATGGAGCAAGAAGGTTTTTAGTAATTTAGATACAACGTACTGATTAATGTAGTGATATAATGAAATGACATTCAATTGACAATGTAGGCGGTTTATACTATTGACTATCTGGCCGCGCAATCTCGTCTACGTCTACTTGTACAACATTTTCTCTTAATACTCAGCATTCTCTCCATAACTGGGATATGTAACATTGAAAGAGCTTTTTTAATTGGACTAGTAGTTCCTGAGTTTAGCGCGCTCAATCAAACAAATAAACAAACTCGTCTGCTTTATAATATTAGTATACATATGAGCGCATTTGTTATAACATCACCTACGCCATGCGAAGAAATCGAGGTCGTCACATGAAAAATTTCTATTTACTTTAATTTACGAAACATGATAACAGATCACTATTTAATGAAATAATTTATTAAAGATTAAGTATAGGCCAGTTAAGTGTAGACCGATCTGGATGTCGTAATAGCAGCAGTTCCCGGGTCCCTCCTATCTCAGGCGAAGAGTGGCACACCGTGTGGTTTTAGTCGGTCCGATTACGACACACCACCACGTCGTAAAACCCGGTGGGGTGACGGCTCAAAGGGGGTTTCCACACGTTAAAAAACAAAAAAAATGTTAAGTATAGACCAGTAAAACAAAGCTATTGGTCAGGTGAGACACAGAAATGGTAGATAAGTGTGTGTGTGTAATAATACATGTTAAAATTTTGTTTTATAATAATAATCTTGTATATCAAAAATACAACTTCCAAACATCAATCGTAGGGCCCGTGGCACTTCATCCACAATCACCTCATCTAGTCAGAGGATTTCCCTTTGTAATGGGACAATATTTATACGCACAGAGCAGACATAACACCCATTATAATATAATATAAATTTATTTAGTAATCAACGATTGAGTATGGCTTGGGTTTATCGGTAGTCTGATGATCATGGCATAGGCTAAGGTTTAGTCTCAAATTTTAGAATCAGACGGCCATGTGTTATTTATCTCAAAGTTTTTTTGACTAGTTTAACAAAACCCTGTATCCTGTAACAAACAAAAGTTTGTAAATGCAGCGCTTAAAAGCGTAATTACCACAAATCACTTTTGCTAGTGGACTATTGTACCTGAAATAAGCTTCATGCATTTTACATTTCCATTTAAAACTCCAAGGTGCCTCAAAGTTGGTTTTATGGGATTCTGTTTAATCGATGTTGGGGCGCCTTCTTGCAGCATTGGGCTTGCTGCTTGATATTTTTATTCATTTAAAGTTTTCGAAAATCTCTTTAAAATACACTCATAAATGTGTTTAAATTATGTACCTTTTCTCTACTCTAAATTCAGTCTTAAGAAACATACGTTAAAATGAGCATTTATTTATTTATTTATTTATTTATACTTTCTACAAATAAGTTACAATGCATAAGGCGGACTTAATGCCGTAGGCATTTTCTTCCAGTCAACCTTTGGGTAATGCAGAGATGTGTGTAGCAGGTGTAACATCAGAGCTAGTGGTGTTGATTTTTTAATTTGCGAATAAATAATTAATATAATATAATATTATAATTATATATAATATAATTAATAATTTGTATTTTGTAATACATAATGATATATATATATATGTATATATATATTTATATATATAAAAGGAAACACATATCTACATACATATACATAAATATTCGTACAATGATGAATAGGCCAGCAATTATTCTGATGACTCCGTCAACAAGTCTCCGTAAAGCTTGCGTACTCTAACCTTAAAGGTTAATGGGTTAACACACCTTCTTATCTCTAGGGGGAGGGCGTTCCAGAGATTTACTGCTTGGACAGTAAAGGACGAATGGACAATATGGGAATTATGTGATGGGCAGAGAAGGAGGAGATTATCGGAGGAACGAAGATTTCTGTCATGATTAGAGCAGAGATATTGTATATGAGTGGTTAGGTAAGTGGGTGAATTAGGAGAGTGGATGAGGGAGTGTAACATATTCAACGCTCGCAAGCGGCGGCGCTGTCTAATAGGTAACCATGACAGTTGCCTCCGATAAGTGGATACATGATCATACTTACGTAGGTTGAATATGAACCGAATGCAATTGTTGAGAAGTTGGTCTAATTTGTTGAGCAGATCTGCATTCAGGTCGAGGTAACACACATCACCATAGTCGATGATTGGCAAAATTAAGGCATGCACTAGCATAATCTTAATCTTTATGGGGAGAAAGTTTTTTAGTCTATAAAGGCCACGTAAAATATTCGTGACCTTTTGACTAACATTGGTTACCTGAACATGCCAATTCAGAGTTCTGTCTATATGTAAGCCGAGGTCCTTAACCGATAGGTTGATGGGCAATACTGTACCGTCATATATGATACCAGTGACGGCGTCAGGATCAATTCTACCCATCATTCCGGGACTCCCTAAGAAGATTGCTTGACATTTACTCGGATTCACGTTTAAACCGAAACTGCTGGACCAGTTTTTTATGGTGTCTAGGTCGTGGTTAATGTTGATTATAGCTTCGTTTAAGTTTTCAACTCTCGCATGTGAGTAGATCTGCAGGTCGTCTGCATACAGATGATACGAACACCGAAGTTGGTGAGTTATGAAGTCGATAAATAACGAAAAGAGAAGAGGGGAAAGAATACCGCCTTGTGGTACACCAGAGTCTAGTTCGGCCCACAGCGATGACGAATTATCGGTTCGGACAGACTGCTGGCGTCCACGAAGATAGGATGAAAACCATTCCAGTGCATCATCGGAACTCATGAAGTGGGCAAGTATTGCGAGTAAAATCTCATGGTTCACAGCATTGAAGGCGTTTGAAAAGTCAATTAAAGCTAGCACAGTTATTTTGCCATCCTCCATTGCTGCCTTAATATCAAGTGTTACCTTGAGCAAAGCTGTCCCTGTACTATGTCCGGGTCGGAATCCCGATTGATACTTATTGAGTAAGTTGTTTTGATAAATGAAGTGAGACAGTTGCTTATGTACACAGGCTTCCAGTATTTTGGACAGGAAAGGAAGAATGGATATTGGACGGAAATGGGAAGGGAGGGAGGGATTAGGTACTTTAGCCAATGGACGTACATAAGCCTTGCGCCATAAGGAGGGAAAAGCGTTGGAATCAAGGGAATAGTTAATTATGTGGGTGATGGCGGGTAAGAGTTGGTCCAGGATAGTGGTCACCATAAAACGGCTAATGTTGTCATTACCGGTGGCTTTGGATTTAATAGAGATAAGAAACCGCCGGACATCCTCTGATGCAACTGGAGAAAAGTCAAAGGAGTTTATAGTAGGTCTAGGCAGGCGGGCCACGGATTGGATAGTTTGGATTTTGCTTTGATGATCCAAGGTAATAGAAGTGGTGAAATGACGATTGATATCATCTAAAGCAACGCCCATTGGAAGATCCACGTGGCGCTTGCTACCGATGCCAAGAGTCCTCAAGAACTTCCAGATGTCGGCAGAAGAAGATGTAGAAATGTTATCAAGAATATAACGGCGTTTGGCATTACGTATCATCTGATTGCACTTGTTTCTAGCAGTTTTGTAGGCAAGCCAGGTATCATCACTTCTAGTTCTTTTAAAACGCCGAAAAGCTCGGTCTCGGCTCCCCATTGCGCTGCGTATGCTATCTGTCAACCAAGGTGCGGGAGGATATTTTAGCTTGATATTCCTCAATGGCGCATGAATATCATATAGGCGTAATATGTTTTCGCTAAATATACGAACTTTTTCGTCGATAGTGACAGCTCTCGTTAAGGGTTCCCAGTTTATGTGGGAAGCATCTTCTCGGAGTTTGTCCACATTCATACGTCCAAAACAGCGCCTGGACATCATTTTCGGTTTAGGCTTTGGCGTTTTAATCTTGTACGAAAGATATACTAGATCATGATGTGAAAAACCAGGTGCTGGATGCTGGCCATGCGATGAAACTTTTTCAGGGGACGAAGTAATTATAAGATCAAGCAAGGTGTCTTCTCCATTTAGGTTGTGGTGTGTGGCGTGAAGTGGTAAACTATGTAAGCATGTAGATTCAAGTAAGTCCAGCAGTTTACGGCAGCGGGGGGAACTGTGACACAGCAGATCAGTATTGAGATCGCCCATGATGACGTGATGTTCATACTCGGACCCCAAAGATTCTAAAACCGGTTCGAATACGGTGAAGTAATCAGTAGCCGGGGGAATTATTTCATTTAAGGTACATTAGGCGTGCTTTGTTTTGATGCTATCAAAGAATACGATTGACCTAATCCTAGGACTTAAACTATTAATAATAATATTGTATTTATTTGTCTCATCACAAAAGTAGGTATAATTTATGGAGTACATAAACAGTTTAGTCATTTTACATCATTCCTTTGTGAAAGACTGGTGTCTATGGCAGGAAATCCTGTGTTACAGATCACCAGGCTCACATCTCCCGAAAATAATACAGGTAGACTAGAGAAAATAAAGAGAAAATAATAATAATAATAAATAAAAATAACAAAACGTAAGTATTAACATTTATGTGTAGGTGTGTGAGTGAGTGTAAATATGTATGTATTTATAACTGGCTGTATATAAATGAATATATTGGAGAGAGTGTTTACATCAAAAGTATTTTTAGATCATGAAAACTAATCAATCACTATGGAAAAGTTCGCATTAGCGCTATTTCTCAAAGTTGTCTCATAATGTCGCCATATGTCTTATATCTAACCCGTGGTTCATCTAAAAAAGTTGACAAATATGTGATAGAAACGTACAAAGGATTATACAGACCAAAATGGAGAGGCCTCGATAAGTCCATTTGCTCGATCTATAAATCTTATTTTACGAGGGTTCAATAAACAAATCATTTTACAGTTCTGGCATATACTCGTATGGAGGGTCAGTATAGAGAGCTTTCAACAAAAACAACACAGAAAACATATGTATATACAGTTTGGTGCAGAACTGAGTCAATGTTTCGCGATTATTTGATTACATAAAATGTTTAAAGAATTTTATTCCATAAGTTAAATCTATATTCCTCAAGTTAATAGTTCAAATGGATATAGAAGAAGCGCCAAAAATATAGAGTATGTACGACACGGATCAGTTCTAAAACAAAATTTAGCAGAAGGTTTATTGGATTTCTTGGACCATATTTATATAACAAAATAAACAAAACATTAAACATTTACCCTCTGACAAAAAAACAATGCAAAGTAAAGGTGAGTCAGTACTTGCAGGGACTTGACTACGAAGAAACAGAAATACTAATAGCAATAACACAGTAATTAAAATCACACGTATTATATCACCCATCTATATAAACATTACACATATACACACCCTCTTTACACACCACTACATCAGCCTCACAACACTTACATAATTCATCACTTACATTACTCAAAAAAGGGGACATTTTCACACTTTCACAACTTTTTATTACACAAAAGAAAAAGAGAAAAATAATCACTTACATTCCATTCTGGATGGGTATCGGATTGTATTGATATTGAAACAGTACAACTATCAAAGAAAGAATCATAACATATTGTTGTAGTAAAATAATTAGAGCGAATTGAGACTGAGTTGCCTAGTTCGATTGCAGATGCTTAATTCACCGATTTGTAAAAATATTGCTAAGATATTTGTAATGTTGTAATCTAGTATTGAATTCTTTTTGAAATAAATAAATATTATTATTATATTATTATATATATATTATCCAGTTACTGCTTTTTAAAACGTTGAGGTATTTGAATGTGATAGACTCACTTTTGCACCGTGTTTACTACTGACTCTGCGCTCAAGTATGAACATGTTTAAACTTGTCAGGATTAGTAGAGAAAGATAATTTCGCTTTGTTTACTACTCAGTGTAATTTTATATCGCAAAGGGAACGTTTCGTACGCTTTATTGAAATTATGAAACCGACATCGAAGTCCATTATAGAATCTGCTAAAGAGTTACTCAAAAGTGGAAAATCGACAAGATTTATCGCTCAAGAGTTAAACGTGAGTCAATCAACAGTACAGAAAATAAAAGCAAAGTGTAAATTTCCTGCGCCAGGTAACGTTGGTGGTCGTGTTAAAAAGTTATCTGACAGAGACGTAAGAAAACTTATTCACTACTTACGATCTAGTGAAGCGTCTTCAGCATCAGAAGCGGCCGCAATTTTAAGACAAGACACTGGCACGTCAGTGAGTAAGTGGACTGTTCGTCGGGCATTACAAAATGTAGGTATGTGTGCTGTAGAGAAGAAAAAGAAACCTCTCCTTACTAAAAAGAATATTAGAGCAAGAAAAGAATTTGCAAAACAATACATTAACTGGACTGAAAGTGTTTGGATGAGGGTTATTTGGTCCGATGAGACCAAAATTAATAGATAAAGCACAGACGGGCGAAAATGGTCTTGGAAGAAAGAAGGGGAACCATTACATGCAAAGGACTTTATACAAACGGTGAAACATGGTGGAGGTAATATCAAACTTTGGGGATGTCTGACAGCTTTTGGTGTGGGACCAATTCACAAAATCGATGGCAATATGGATGGTAGAATGTATCTCAGCATTCTTAAGACACATCTGATGGGTGCTGTAGAAAATATGCCATATCCTGTAAATAAAGTAATATTTCAACAGGATAACGACCACAAGCACATGTCAAAAATAGCAAAAAAATGGCTTGATAAGCAAGTGTTTCAAGTCCTTCCGTAGCCTTCTCAGAGTCCTGATATCAACCCTATAGAGAATTTGTGGGCATATTTGAAAAGCATGCTTTTAAATGAATATAGCGCACCACCATCGAACTTGAACATTCTATGGGAACGAGTACAAGAACAGTGGTACAAAATTCCACCCGAGTACTGTGAAAAACTTGTAAAAAGTTTGGTAAATAGGTTGCATGCGGTTGAAAAAGCAAAAGGTCTTTGGATCAAATATTAAAGATATGTTTTCATTATATTTTATAACTGGTGCAAAAGTGAACCAATTGTAATTGTGATGATTATTCACCAAAATAAGATTTAAACTTATAAGATTTCTTTAATTAAACATTCAAGAAATAAAGTTTTAAATATTACAATGCTTTTTTTATTTAGTAATTAATACCAATTTCATACAGATATTTTTAAAAAATTGTAAGGTACTGACTCAGTTCTGCACCTAACTGTAAATTGTTACGACTAAGTATATATAACAATATACAGTTATGTACATCTGAGAAATAATTTGATACTGTAATAAGAGATTGTATTATCTTGGCAAACGTAGTGTAGGACGCCGACAGGCCAGGTGGAATGAATATTTGCGCAAGATGGCTGGTTGGCGCTGGATGCGAGAAGCATAAAATCGATCAGAGTGGCGTGCAATGAGATAGGTCTAGGTCCAACATTGGACTGCAATAGTCTGCTGATGATGATGGCAATGTAAAGGAAAATAAAAAAAAAATGAAAAATTGTTGATTACAGGAATTTATAGAACGAACTTTAAGGCTAAAAACTGGATTTCGTGTACTAATTAGATTGTCAGAAACAAAGGACAATCAAAAAATTAAGTTAAGAAATTTTTAATAATTTGTACTCAACGTCCGACGTTTATACAAGTATTTAGTATTGACTAGACTGTATAGTTTGCGGCCTTATAACAGGTTGAGAACCCTTAAAAACATTAACAGCTTGTCTACTGCACCCACGGTTTATGATGCATCGAGCGTTTATGCAACAGCGTTATCCATCGACAACATGACGAAGTTCGCACGCAGTTTGCAGTTAATGGTCTATGATAACTCGAGTACAAGATAATTTATAGTTTACGCCACGAATTGTTAGAACAATATAGTCCTAACTGCTCGGGTGGTGTTTATTTATTGCTATGTCAAGAGGGGAATGGAACTGTGTTGAGAGATAGCCGTTGGGGTGAATTTGTATGAGCTGCTTAAGGATTCATGAAGCTCTTGAAAGTCTCATGTTTATAACAAAGACAAAGGAACCGGTAATGTACTAAAGTAAGGAAAGTATAGTATTACTTGATTATGATGGTTTTAAATATGTTCACAAACAAAACGTAGAAACTGGTAGAATATTTTTAAAATTCATAAAAATTCTGGCAGTTGAAAAGTTGCTTTCATTGATGATAGTAATGATTACGCTACTATTAGTGTTGCCAGCATTCCTACTTACCAGGTTGGAGCTGGAGTTCATTGTATTTAAAGAAGTGTAAACAAGACAACAAGTATAGACAAAATAGTGAAGCCACACTGATTTCAGTATAAACGGGTCGCCTCGACGGAGGCAGTACTACACTCCAACATAAGATCAGACTAAAACGACAGCAACCGCGCTGTCGTGTTTCGTTCGTGAGCGATAGACAGGAGGCCCATTGAAGCAAGCGTGACAGTTATTGTGGTAAATGTGTGATCATTACACTGCCACAATCACTGCCATGAATTTCACGTCTCCAAGCGGGGCGTGAAGAAGCATCTCATACTTTGTCTGCATTTACAATGAGTATGGAGAGGGCAATGCTCGGAGTTTCTTTGCATGATCGAATCAGGAATGAGGAAATCCGACGAACGACGAATCAAGGTTACCGATATTGCCAGTAAATTTGCTAAACTTAGTGGCAGTGGGTGGAGCATATTACACACAGGAACGATGGCTGATGGGGCCGTAAAGTTCTGGAGTGGCGACCACGTACTGGGAAACGCAGCGTTAGTAGCGCATGAAATCTTGCTTTGCCTTAAAAAACATACAAACATTTCCAAGGCCGCCATAGTGTGGGTCACCATACTGCATTGTCTGCATTTGCAATGAGATGGTGACCACAACTCTTGGATTCTATTCATGCTTTCCATCAGGCAGAGTAGAGTCACTTTGGCGGGCTCTTAACATAGAAAAAAAAATATAGGCCACAAAGAACATCCACACAGAACACAAATTTGTGAATCACATCAAGTTGCCACATGTGGGGTTTTAACCCATAACAATCAGTGAGCAGAAAGCAGCGTGAAAACCGCTTAAACCACTACGAGTTCCATGCAATCGCATAATGATACCGAATTCCTTAGCTCTAACAAAGGCGCATTTGTAGACGGCTGTCGAATATACAAGCAATTTTAATCAAATCATAAAATTTATTTAAAAAATAAAAATGACCTGTTACGACTTCAGTATACCTACGTTTACGTTCTTAGTCAACTTTAGACCTACTGGAATATATAATAAAAAATTCTCAAGGTTGAATGTCGGCAGCCTAAACTTATTTTATTATATATACACAAAAGCTGGATGTTACGAATGTCTTGGGATGTAATCAACTGTGCGTATAAATGTCTTGGGTCCTATTTGATAATATTATTACGAGCTTGTGAGGTCAAGAAGTTCTTGGCTCTCTGTATTGATATGATATCTTGCTTTGAATTTTTGTAAGTTGATCCAAATTTAGGGTTTTCTTTTGTAGAGCTGAATTGTAGTGGAGTCTGCTAGGTTTACTATAAATTAGACTGTGAAGGTTGTATTTTTCTTAAATTTTTTGCCCAAAAATAGAAATATTTACTATGTGTAAATTGGGTGGTGGGCGTGTTAAATCAACGTGGCATAGATGTGAAGTAACTTTGGATTGTCATGTGTCAAAGGGCTATATTCTCGTATAATTCCTTACTAACGTTACCAAGTATTTTTAAATAAAAATGTTAAAATTCGCGATATGGGTCACAGCATGAGTTCAGTTATAAAACATAGAAACGTGAAGCTCATTTAAAAATACAATTTCAATAAAAAGATATGTAGGTGCGTACTCACATTTAATGCTGTTTTGTAAGGAGTTTCTGTCACAGATGTTTGCCTCATGATCAAAGCTCTTATTAAGTTGTTTTGCCCATTGGTTCTAAGCTCTTCAACATCTCTCATATGCTATGCTCTTACTAATTTCTTTCGTTTTTGTACAGTTTAAGATTGGAATTTTTTTAAATATTTTATCTATTTAAGTCTCGTACTTAATGTAACACATTTTTATTATTAAAGTCTGAAAATCATTTACATAATTTGCGCAAACTTTTTAGACATTTTCATTTAAATTCACTTTTCACACAAATTTTTCAAAAAAATATTTAGTAGCCACATTTTGCATAGCAGTTGCCATATTTAGTAAATATAAGGTTTATATTAATCGTTATTAATTTTTTATTACTCAGATTTTACATGAATTGAAGTGTTTAGGTATGAATTATAGACATCTAATATTTGACAGATCAATTTAATATGTTTGCGATAAAACAAATGTAGATGTAGCAGTCGTTATCTCATAATATCCAGAATGAACATCTATTCTTGTTGTCTTTTGAAGTATCATCATCATTATCATCATAATCGGAAGCAGTTTTCAACTGTCAAAATTTGACAAGTTTCAAGTCCAAAATAATTGTGGTCACCCGAGGCGCTGTCATCGCGCGCACCGCGAATATATGTAAATACTTTTCGATGAGCTAAACTTTCGGCAATAGCAGGTATGCTACGAAGGCTAGGCCACTACGTAGGTGTAGGAATTACATGCATATCTACTGTGGTGGTGTAGTTGGAGATTGTCTACGAGAATTTGCTGAGAAAACTCTCCAATTCAACTACAGCTAAAAGCAATAAAAAGGATAATAAACTTTGCTGCCATTAAATATCGCACGGAGGGCAGAAAACGATTTCTCAATATTTAAGTTGAAATCTGTTAAAGAAATATTGAGACAATTATAGCTAATAAAAGTAGTCTAATATTTTATAATATCGTAATATTTCTATAAAATCAGGAACAGGTGTGATTATAAATATCAAATAATACCAACAATTTAGATATGTAGATATACAGCATCTCACAGCATTTACTCGAATATATATTTTGCCAATGAGAATAACAGTGGATGAATAAAATGTACATTTACTACTACACACGGCATCCTATCCAATTTTAAAATTGTGGTCTTAGGAGCTCCATCCAAAGCTGAAATGCAATACAACAGAAATGATTGACAAAGGGCAAGGTCCTTGATAACAAGCATATTTATGAGATGGAGTTAAGCGTCGCTTCTTGCATCAAAGCCAAATCTAATTTTCTATAAACTAAAGCGCTCCGTAATATTATCAAAAACAACCAAATTGCGTAGTCTGCACATCAACAAGCTTTAATAACCCACTGTTGAACGTAGGCCGCTTTTTAGAAAAGTGTTTTTGGTCTAAATTAAATAAATGTTCAATATAAGACTAATAAAACCTTTGTTTAGTAGCAATCAAATCATTTTTTATAGGTCAAGTTATGCTCGAGACATACACAATAGCTGGAAGAAAAGAATATCTTGGGTCGTAATAAAGTACGTATGTATAGATATATTCTCTTGTCCCATTTGACAATGTTATTACGAGCTTACTTATGTGGCCGTATTCAGGAACTTACAATTGTTCTTGACTGTCTGTGTCTTCGTTGTCATTCAAACCATTCTAGGAATGTAAAATCGTGCTATGCGTTTAGAACATTCTTTGTCTTTTACGAAACTTGGATGTGAGATTTTACTTTCAGATTCTGGTATGAGTCGTTTGTTATTTAGACATAGATGTAGATAGTAATTTCAATATCGTAAGCATATATACAAATAAGTCAGTACAAGAGTAATATGAATCACTCTCTCGAAATTGGCTTTATAGATGTCACCTTTCTTGTTTCTTATCTTTCTGTATATTATTTCTTTTTTTAACGTTTCTTTATTTGAAAACTTTTCAAGTCACACTAGGTTATTTGATAACTATGTTAAAATCAAGACGGCTTTGTCTTGGAGCTCAATTTTTAAACGTTTAGTTTAGCGTCTATTTTCTTTTTGGAATTAATCAAAATTAAAAATATTCATTATAAGGAATATGATAGCAAAAACAAGCTTAATTACCGAAGTTCACTACAAAAACACTAAGAGATATCGAACCAAATCCAAGAAGTTTATTATACCTCAGCTTGAGTGACAGTGGTAATGTCTTCCACTAAAATGAACAGAGAATCTAATTTCATTTTTCATACAGATAATTGAACAGAAAATAAAACTGAGGTTATTTATGAACTATACGCAAAACCAATGAGCATGCCATGAATATTTAGTACAAAAAGAGAATACGTTATACTCGTCAAACTACTCATAAGCGAGACAGCGCTTTAAAGCGGCTGATAAAAGTTTCTGCCCATGGAAAGTGTCTGATATTTTTTATATGACTTCAGTGTAATATTCTACAAAACATAAACATCCGTCATAAAAATTTAAGTTAAGTAACTGATTTTTAGTTACTTTCCTCACCTGGTAACTGCGCAGGTGTCACCGAGCAAGCTCCGCAAACATTCAGGTATTAAAAAGTACCCAAGAGTCTAATGGGAACCGCAAGTCATATGCTTTAGAAAATAAGTTGTGTCTTACGGCTACGGGATCTTACTCTAGCATAAGTATTTTATTTGGACTATTAGACTACCAAACATACTAGCTCCCAACACATGTCCCAACCCCATTTAACATTACGGAAATACATTGAAAAACTACGTATCAAAATTATAACAAGATTTTTTGTTTCCAATCAGATTTCAAATAATGAAATAGATATAAATAACTTAATATATTTAAACTTGAAATTAGTCCTTTGAATTTTTACGAGTTTTGTCTTTCTGACGTTTAGACAGAATTGCACCATTCGGGATCAAAAACTTAACTAAATTGAATGTTAACTTGAATTTTGGTTATTGAGATGAATATTTTACCACACTTATGTATGCTCTTTTCAGGATTTTAAAATTACTTAGCAAAACAACTAGTATTGAATTAAGTCAAAACCTGTATCATTTAATGTAGGTTTTGAACGTATTCTTAAGCAGTTAAATCATAAAGTTTAAATTGAGTGAATAACTAAAATCACACACAAAGTATTTAAGGATTCTAGTCAGCAACCAATCGCCGCAATTTATTAGCGTCGCGGTGAAACCAAACTTTCCGAGATTTCGATCAAACTCCGCTCCAGGTTCGTAATAAAGGTGTGCATTTTCTATTTTTCCTCGTTTTCTTCTTAAGTTGTGAAGAAATGAGTAAACCTATTTGATTTACGTTTGTAGTTTTACACTTCGTAAATAACGAAAGTTCCCTGTAACATACAGGGGGAAGCCAAGACGCAATTTCTTGACAAAAAGTTTTCAATATTTTAAATTATACAGAGTGAACATTCTTGGAGTATAAGAAATATTGCAAATCCTTTGCACCCTAGGAAAGAAGGGTCGTAAAAGTGACGGTCCCATATACACGGTTGATGGAAATACAGATATAGTTTTGCTAGCTCTATCACCCTCGTACAAGAGATTTTCGGAGGAAATCTCATCAAAACCAATAGCGTGTTTGTACCAACACTAGAATCCGCGTAAGATATTGTGATAGATTTCATGTAGTGTTAGCTAAATCATGTTGTTTTGAACAAACAAAATGGGCTTTATTCAATAGTAAACACTTTTTCTATTTATAATTTAGGAAAACCTAAAGATTTTTAAAGATACTAGGGGTTTTATTATTTTTTACGTAATACGTAAATCAGTAGCAATTTAAACTAGATACCAGAAGACGAAGATAGACAAGAAGACGCATGAAAGTTACATTTTTAACACTTAAACTTAAAATAAGGAATAGCATTCTTTAATTTAATAAGTATGTGAAAACGACTAGTTATGTTGACCCTTCAGGGTATGAAAAATTTATACAATGATGATTTGAGTTAATCTGATGCCCAATAAAACATTCAAAATTTAATGTATCGTACGAATACGACCACAAGATGATCTTTATAGATGACATAACATCGCATAAATAATTTTTGTAGCGCTACTATTGAGAAAAAGGGTCTTTGAAGACAAAGAGTTGACATCTATCCACATACACGAATATAAAGCCAATACAGCGTCGACAAAAGGGTAAACTATAAGTCTATAGTTTACAAAGGATCCTTTATTTTTCTTAAAGTTATTTAATAGAAACATTTATCTAGTAAATTCTAGTGATAAATCTCACAGACCCTTTCAACGCCTCGGAGACTGTCCGATCGACATTTTTTCTTAAACCTTTTTAATAGTAGTATCAAAGTGTGTTCTAAGGGTCACCGTTTACCAGACATTGTAATCGGTCCCACTTTTAAAAGGTCATCATCCTCCCCTTTTCCAAATTTAAATGCATAAAATATTGTTAAATTTGTAACATAATATTATTGTCTATTATACTTTATGTTATCTGTACTTGGAACCGCGCTCTGCTACCATACTTCTTTTTAATAAATCTTTTTCTCTCAGTGACAAACCAACAAGCGTTTTATTAAATATGTTTTATTGCACACCAATATGACTGGTTTAAGCGGTCACCACGCCACGTTGTGGGTTCAAATCCCACAAGGGAGAACACTTTGTGTGATCCATAAATTGTTGTTCTGAGTCTGGGTGTTCTTTGTGTCCGTTTCTTGTATGTTTGTAAAGTCCCTTGTGACATAGGATTTATTCCTAGTGCGGACGTTGTCTTTTTACAAAAAAAAATAAAATACAATTTCATAGTTGAAATTCGAACTCGGTACGTCTTTTTGTCGTATGAATTCAAATTAATATTTTATGTCATACTTTGATCAATATTTTTTTAAAGCTTGATGAAATGGACGAGTAATCAAAGTGTCATTTCAGTGGTTTATTAACACGTGGAACTGCGGCTGATTTCTTCAAATTATTTCAGAATCAGCTATTTTTTTAGAAAAGATCAACAGGTTTTTCAGGGCATCTGACGTTTGGTTTAAATTGACCGAATTATATCATTGCTGATCGAGTAACGAAACAAGTATCCTACTAATATTATAAACGCGAAAGTTTGTTTGGATGTTTGTTACTCTTTCACGGTAAAACTACTAGACGGATTTGGATGAAACTTTATAGTAACATAGGTTATACATCAGAATAATATATAGGCTACAATTTGTAATGATTTTATGTAATTTTGGTCGTAATATAACGATACATGTCAATTAGGTCGGCAAGAAATCTGGCCTCTGAGAGTCATCTTGGCGTACGCTACCGAAACCATTGAAGTTACACAAAAATGATGTACTGCAAGATGGTCTGTATGTTAAAAAAATATATTTATTTAAAAAGAACTGTTACGAATCATAATGTGGCAGACTAAATTCCGCGCGAGCGAAATCCCGGGCAAAAGCTAGTTTAAAATAAAAACTTGAAATACCATTTAGAACACTTAAATGTTCACCATTCTATACATACTCACACCTTATTCTCGTCCAGTGTAGGTAGTGAAGATAAAATGCCATTTTCCAGAATCGTTACGGCTTTAAACGATAATAACTGATAGTCTTATAACAAAGCCAAACAAATATAAGAAACCATATCTAGTTACACAACAGGCTTATTTTAATGGCTATGTGTGGGTACACTTTAAAACAAAAGTTTACGAGGTCAAGCTGTCTAGAGGTTGAGGTGCTTGCCCTTTAATAGTTACATTAAAACAACTATAGAGTTAAACTAATTCAGTAAAAAACTATAAAAAACCTGTTATGAAATTAGTATTTATTTTTTAATCATACAATATTTTTTTTTCTATCTTAACAGCCTGCCAAAGTGAGTCTACTCTGCCTGATAGAAAGCGTGAATAGAATCCAAGAGTTGTGGTCACCCTACTCATTGCAAATGCAGACAACGCAGTATAGTGACCCACACTATGGCGGCCTTGTGAGATGTTTTTTCACACCCCGCTTGGGGACGTAAGAGGCATGACAGTCATCGTGACAGTGTAAGGCTTACACAGTTACCACGATAACTGTCACCCCTGCATCAATAGGCCTCCGGTCTCACACTCACCAACGAAACACGGCAACACGGATGCTGGCGCTTTAGGTTGGTCTTCTGTGGGAGGATAGTACAGCCCCGGTCGAGCCGGCCCACTAGTGCTGAAATCAGCGTGGCTCTACTACCTAGAATATGTTAGTTGACCAAAGAATTATTCCTAAAAGTTTTCGTGAATTCGTTTAAATAATAAATCTAAACGTTTAATACATCTGATTACCCCTTCAGGGAAACAGGCGTGATTTTACGTAACGTAATAAACATAAGTGCTACAAGTAAATATTTATAGACGAACCACCCACAAGTCAAGTTCGTAGTGATGAATCCGTATTCACTTAACCCAGAAAAAAATCATTGTCAGACCACTACCCACATCATCTTCATTATCAGTATTTACAAATATAATGTGGTCTACATTGCATAAGCTCCTCTTTAAAACGAAGTTTTTTCTTTAAGAGCGTGCCGAAGTAACTCTACTCTACCTGATGGAAAGTATGAATAGAAGCCAAGAGTAGTGGTCACCATACTCATTGTGAATGCAGACAATGCAGTATTCTGACACACACTATAGCGGTTTTTTTTTTTCATAACAACGCCCTTTTTGGGGACATAAAAGACATGACCGTCATCGTGACTGTATAAGGCTCACACACTTACTACGATAACTGTCACCCCTCCATCAATGGGCCTCTGGTCTCGCACTAACTAACGAAAAACGACAGCATAGATGCTGTCGTTTTAATTGGTATTCTGTGAGAGCGGACTGCCGCGGTCGAGCTGGCCCGTTCGTGCTGAAATCAGCGTAGTTCTACTACCTTGTTGACTCCATCATAAACATCATCAAAAGCTTTTTACAGTCAACTGCTGGACATAGGCCTCTCCTTAGCAAGATTTTGATGTACTATACCAGACGGGTTGGAATAGGGTTTGCTTCAAGTTTTCCTTCTCTTTGTAATAATGTTGTCTTGCATACTTTGTTCCCTTAGTCGCCTTTTACGACACCCACGAGATGAATAGCGGTGGTAACACTATGTATTCTTAATCCGTCACTACACGGACATATTGACTTGGTTTACTGTAATTAAACTTAAATTTATTTAAAATGTATGTTAACAAGCTACGTTTCTATACGTACAGCTAGACTATCGATCTTATCATAGTTGACAAGCTGAATCAAAACCCACTAATATATTCACAGCACAGTCTAATCAAAATATATTGTTCTAAAGCTGTTCTCTGAAAAACCAAATATTGTTAAATAATTTGCCGACCCAACAAGCTTACGTATAATGATAAACTAAGATAAAAAAAAACATTCAACGGTTTCGGTATATTACGTAAATATCGTATTTCGCGCCCGGCGACTACGAAATCCACTTACATCGCAGCTACAATCTTCCGCATCTTAATAATAATTTAATTCGACCCTTATTCGATACGTCCATTTACTTTGAGCAAAGTAAACAAGATTTTTAACAAGAAAACTGCTAATCCTGATACCCATCGTCCGAAAGCACCCAATCCCATCTGCAAATTAAGGGGCTGGCGTTAGCCTCTTATTTTGTTTTACGCCATTTCAAATTCGTTTATTGAGGCCGTTTTAGACTGTCGAAGCAACGAAACCGTTGTTAATCGTATTCAAAATGGTAAGAGATTTTAAATTCTGTTTTTGTATGTGTATAAAATTTGTTTATTTAACCAGATGTGCAGTGTCATAAATCCAGGAATCGATTAATTATATTAATGATAGAACTATGTAAGCACTACATTTTTCGGGAAGAAAACTAGCCACTATAGTCTATATTTAAAATATCATTAAAATTAATCCAGCCGTTTGGGCGTTAAGAACTAGCAAACACACACTTACAATCCCTCTTTTAACGTATCAACATGTGACGGAAACTAATTGTTATTAATGAAATGATGTTATAATAACACCCATGTACTTTATCATGTCAATTGGAGCCCAATAAGTTAATTATCTTACCACATAACACATTTTATTCGCTGACGAAATTTGACAGACATGTCATAACACTGTGATGTAATAGACAAAAAAATATAAAAAACTGTTACAAAAAATTCAAAAGGTAACTTTTACGTGCATTTGGAAGATAACATGCCGCTATGTCAAATATATATGTAACATAAATGACGTTTATAACATTTCTCTTTGTTACATTTTAACAGCATATTTGACTAGGATGTTATTACTTAATCGTACATGCAAATGGAGCTATATTTACATTTTTGAGTGTAAATGTATCAAATATTTCACGGCGTTAAGCTAAATGGGGATATATTAAACAGGTAAATTTTATATGACAACAATGTTTCGTAATTACGAGAGATGATGAGCCCTGTGGAATTTGTGCGGTAAATCCTTAGCGTGAAATTTTACAACATTAGAGCAACTCTGTTTAGTGAATACTTAAGGCCTTATTTATAATTAGCTGAACAGCTAAACGTTTACAAGCTTATGGGGAGATGATAATAGATAGCTACCGTAAGAATAATTTTTCTACAAACTCTTAGTGTTAATTAGACATCAAGAAACTGTTTTTATATTTTCATGAATTTTACACTTACCGTTTTTGTTATATAGCGAGGCATATTCGGGGCAAAATTTTTCAAAAACCACGATTCCTTCTATTTTCCCACGTTTCGAATAGGTAATGCATCAAATATTGCCGAACTCATACCAGTTTACCCGTGATCACAATCTATATCAGCCGTTCGAAACGTCGGGAAATATATTCTAACTCAATATTGTTTAAACTTCGTGTTATTTTGTTTGTTATTTGAAACATGACCTTTCACCTTGATTCTGGAGAGTTGAATTCAAAAGGTGGCCAGGCGCTTGTAACTCTTTGAGTTACAATTGACCATGGGTAGCGGTAGTGTCTTACTATCGAGTAACCCTCCTACACGTTTACCTACTTATACAATAAATACCTTTCATCATCATGAGCAACCTTTAACAGTCTACTGCTGGACACTGGCCTCTCTTTAGCAAGGAGGCTTTAGCTTACTATACCAAACTGTGACCGGGATGGTCGGCGCTACTTGAGGGAGACCTTCGTTCAGCAGTGGACGACGATAGGTTGATTTGATTTGATACCAAACTGGTCAAACGACTAGGTGTAAAATTTATTCAAGTTTTCTTTAATTTTGCAGTGCTGTTGTCCATAGTTTGTGGAATACAATAAATATCTATTATGACGATTTATCATTATATATCTGCGTCAAAATTAGTGATACTGTGTTATAAGCTAATTATAAACACTCTAATCAATTTGTAAATCTCCAGCTAAATCATAAAGCACTGGGTTTGCAAACCCTGTTTGCCATTTGGAACAGGAATCAATTTTACAATGTACCATTTAGAGCGTCAAATACAAATTTATATAAAAAAAAAACAGTAAACAAAAGATCGAAAAAACAGAGATTGGATTAAAACGAGAATTATCAGTTCACAGTTAAACAAAGGCCAAAACATACAAAGTATAAATTAATGAAAACCAACACAGGGCTTAAACACTGAAAACATCGGTCGAACATAACGTAAGCCGCGATTCGTAAATGAACAGTAAAGCATGAATCTAAAACCGCAAATCTCGTTGATCTCTGTCCATCGAAAACGGTTTTTGTAATCCCCTTCTGCGTTCCTCTTTCAGTACTTATTATTTCATTATCTGTCCTAGTGGTCAGACTCTATGGAGTGTTATAAAAATGTCACTTTTAATGTGTAACAAATATTTTTGTATTTTTTTTAATGAATTTTAAAAAAGACGTAGTGTCTTTATGCCGCTGTATTTTGTTCTCATATTTCATCTGAACCAATTGGGGTTGTATTTTTAATTGAATAAAAATTTCAGTGATACTTTGTTATAAGCTAATTATATTTGTTTCTTAAATGTTAAGCTAATTTAAGAATGGAAGGAATTAGCTGATTCTCATATATGTATAGTCTAATAAGAGATAGTCAATTGTGGTATTTGTATGAATGTGTTAAATGGTTTACAATTTATCAGTTAACTAGCTTACCTGAGCGAACTCATCGACTCTAATAGTAAAAAGTTTTTTAAGTTTTTGTAACATTTTTCATCGATGCTCCGCTCCTATTGGTCTACTCTATCTAGGTATCTAGAAAGATAGAAAAATCTATATTCGTACACTGTACTGAGTTTCAAGAGAGTACACACAATGTCAGATTACAACGAGTGGACAAAGGAGGCCTTATTGCCAAAAGCAATCTCTTTCAGGCAACCTTAGGATGGATCAAAATGTTTCGGAGAGACAGTAAAGTAAAGCAGTTAATAGTACAATGAGTTTTGACGAATTATATACTAATAAACATAATTTATAACCTATATTATATTCATATATATTGGGATCATGGGGTCAATGAGGTCATAGCTTTCCTAGATAAATGTCCACTAAAATTACACCACCAGTAAGTCTTCAAATTATAGTTAGTTCGATCAAACAAGCTTCAGCTTATAATACCAGACATCCAAAGTTTTGGGCCACTGAGTAGAGTATTAAAATTAATCTTCAAATTTTCACAGCTCCTGTGAAATGTGAACTGTCTGCGAAAATAGGCTGCTAAGAATGCTTTGGCACTGTAGACAAGTAAATTCTTCAGTACTAACATTGTTCTATTTATTAAAGTAAGAGTAAAGGTGAACTAAAGCATGCCGAGTTAAACTTTGAAAATGTCAATTGTGATTTAAATGAATATGTCAAACCCTACATGGTATATCACTTTGTGTAATCAACAAATAGTTGTTTTCTTTGTGTCCGTTCCACGTTCATTTCTAAAGTTTCCCACGACATAGGATACATATTTAAGTAGAATGTCTTTAGAAAAAAAATGTGTGCGTGTACTAGCGTACACTCGTAAGAAGTGAAACTTCTTTATGACGTTATTTTTCATTTAAACCCGTCCGAAGTCGATGCAATCGCCACCTGGATTTCAAAAATGTAACTACTCAAAACGGGCCGCAAAATACATTGGAGACATTTACCAACTCCGCTGGAGAAAGTATACTTCGAATCACGCGTGGTAGGGATAAGAAAAAGATTGCGCGTAACGGAAAAATGTGACGCGTAACGAAAAAATGTTACACTAAATTTTTTTCCAACCCCGATAAAGAAGTTTCACTTCAAAAAAATTAAGTAAAGAGTGATGATGATAATGCAGGTAGTGAACACTTACAAACTTCCATTGTAATCTATCCACCCATAGTATAAATAATTCACTCTTCGATTCTCATCTATTGAATTGGAATAGTTCGCTATATACAAAGATACTAAATTACCATCTAAATTAAAACTGTCCTTTAAATTCCTTTGTTTCGGATCGAAGTTATTGAATAGAAGAGTAACAATCATGGCCCAGAATGCTGATTTACATGATGAACTAAGGATCATTACATTTTAACTTTGAGTCAGGAATAAATGTAAAAATCAAGAATGTTGAGACTAATCTTATCAATTCCGACTTTAAGCACCCTTCGACAAAGTTTTAAATGACATCCCTATTGGGTTTTTAAACGAATTTTCTTTTTTACAACTCACAATAATAACATATGAAATCTGAAATACCCTTATGCTATTTTTATTGACACACAAGCTGTGGAGTGTCGAATAAAACAGTTTGGAATCGAAACTCTTGAAGATCAAAGGTATGCCTGCGAATACAAGTATGTGTTCCTTTATTTTATAAGTATCTGTTGGGTGTAACATAAACCCAAGCCTTCATAAATAACTTAATGGCATAACGCTCGATCGTTGGGTGTTCAGTGAAATTAAACTGGTGAAGAGTTTTTTAAAATAAAACTTAATTAGTCGTTCACACAATAAATCGAACTAATCGCACATACGAAGATGTGATTCTCTGCGCCGATAATGACAACAGCATCTTTATATATATTTGTCTGATTTATTGGAGTCTATCATCCTGACTACTAAATATGAAATCGTGGGTTCGATATCGATTCAACACAAACAATTGAGTAACCAGCACAATTTTTGGTGTCAGGGTCTATTGATTTACTAGTAAGTGCTTCTGATTCTCAAAGACAAGGTCGCGATTTCACTTCTCGTCCAGAGTTTTTCGATCAACACAATTAATCTATATATGTATACACATATACACTAAAAGACTCATAAACTGCATCAAAGTCCAGAATTATCCGAATTAATATTTTTGAGATGTAAACTTTTTGGATTTAACTAAATGAAAGCGTCGAGACTGTTCATTAATAATAAAAAAAAAAACAAAATTTAAATACAGAACTCCAGTAAAACTATTGTGAAATCACTATTCGTGACATCTTTAATCTATACATTCATGCTGGCCAGCGCAATAAGTTATACTTATAGCTACGAATTTAGTGTAAGCGTAACATGTCATGTGACCAACTTGATGATGACTACATGAATTTACTTTCCATTCAAATCTGTCTATGGAATTTTTCACTCCAATAAACACCTTAAATCACATTCTAAACCTTTTATAACCTAATAGACGAGACTCGCCTATACTGCGCAAAGGGAACTTGGTATACTTGGTATACTTGGCAAAGGGAACTTAACATAAAACAATTTATTTCTGAATCCTGAATTTACCAATCTGAAGTCGTATTGTGAACTCGATAACTTACCTGTAACAAAAGTAATAAACACATTAATAATACAGAAAATTGTTAAATTAACATCTTAATGAATTAACCGTGGTTAAGTCAGAATGAGTTTTAAACTCCGCAAATTGGTTCAGCGTTACGTGTTTACCTTTCAAATTTTGTTGAACTGTAAGTTTTCGTTGGTCCTTATTAATTATTATTTACATAATACGAGTATAAGTTAGTAGGTTATATAAATTATATGTACTCGTACAATTATGGTATTAATTTAGGCTATAAAGGCTTACACACTAGGGTTACTGAAATATGATGACTTTCACATACAATTTCTTTTTCAATTTGTATGTAAATAACTTTTATGTGAATTAGCTGTAACCTGCGCGCGTTCCTAAGCCACCAATTAAAATAAAGAAGGAATGAAATTAAAAAAATATTCACACCAACTCAGAAACCTTCGTGGGCTCATGCACAATAACTTTGTTAAAGATAATCACATGATCAAATCCATAATTTACGATTTCATAAAGGACAGACAAACAGACAAACAGACTAACATTCATTTTTAAATGTATAGATGAGTACCAATTCTATGTATAATATGCATGTATTAACAAAAAAAAAATATACGTGTTCTATCAATCAGTCTAGTTATCATAGCACAAGCTCTGATAACTAGAATATGCTTAGTTTGAAACTAGATAAAGACGTGTGTTAATTCGATCCGAAATATTTAAAAAAAAAACAAATTCATTCTTTCAACACAGAAATGAAAAGAAGTTATATTCAAAGTGGTATTGTGGTGTTGCCACGGTAACGCGGTGTACTCTTTTATTTTCACCAAAACCAAAAGAATTTAATCAATTACGAAAAAACACTGCAAGTAAGCGATTCAAGTCTATTACCAAAACACTTCGTCACTATCACTAATAGAGCGTAAGACCGCGTTTGTGCGAATAAGGGCACAATCGAAATAGGTAGGTTGTAGTATTACCCCGTATTGTTGGAGTCAACGACCGTACTAACGATCGCTGTGTAACACGCGGGGTTCTACACACGGACTGAGGGTTAATCTAGCGTGTTGGTTTGGCGGAATCGTTTCACCAACATGTTACATATTATGTTTTTGTTTCTCAATTTTTAAGGTTTATTTTTTGGTATAGTAATGATATACGAGGGCTGCTTAAGTTTCCTTCTTTTAATTTATTAATCAAATCAATAAACTTAATAGTCCACAGCTGGACATAGACTTCTCTTTAAAAAGGAGGGTTTGGTTTACCATACCACGTTAGTCCGACGGGTTCGGTATAGGGTTTGCATCAAGTCTTTCATCTAGTCTACTGAAGGTAGTGGATGTTCTTTATTTCCGTTGTATGTTTTTAAAGTCCACCGCGACACAGGATTTATTTCTTTTGCGGGTGTTTCTTTTTAATTAAAAAAAAAAGAATGTGGCAAGCAAACCTGCGCTAAATAACGAGAAAAACACTTGTCAATTCATAACAAATTTCAATTGAAATCCAATAAAAAAATCTTGTTGGTTTAACTATAATAGTTTTCACTACTAAACTTTGATCACCAGTAATTTGTTCGCCAACACATTGTCACAACTTATATCTCTTATATACCATTTGTCTGGCGGTCAGGTGCAATAATAAAGTACTGTCGGCGCCAGCTCGTACTTACTCACGGTACTTGTTCCTGCAATACCTTTATGGGTAGAAACTTAATTGTAAGATTACAGGAAAATCATTTTTAAAAGCTATTTTGTTCAGAAGTGAAGAAAAACTGCAGTAAAATACACCGTTGTTGCATAAAGTGCATTATTAATAAGGAATAAGTGCTTATTTCGGTTGAACTAGTTGATTATCTACAGTTTATATAGTCATTTTTTTTCTATATTAAGAGCCTGCCAAAGTGATTCTACTCTGAATGATTCTCAGAATCCAAGAGTTGTGGTCACCATACTTATTGCAAATAGAGACAATGCAGTATGGTGACCCACACTATGGCGGCCTAGTGAGATGCTTTTTCACACCCCGCTTGGGGACGTAAAAGACATGACGGTCATCGTGACAGTGTAAGGCTTACACAGTTACCACGATAACTGTCACCCCTGCATCAATGGGCCTCCGGTCTCACACTCACCAAAGAAACACGACAGCACGGATGCTGGCGCTTTAGGTTAGTTTTAATTACAAGGAATAAGTGCTTTTTTCGGTTGAACTAGTTGATTACCTACATTTTATAAAGTCAAATTGCTAAGCGCAGATTAATATATGAGTTCAGTTAAATTATTTTGCAGGTCGTGGTTAGTTTTATTTTTATTTCTAGAACTACTAATAATTTTTATCCGATATAACACTTATTTCTACAATCTCACAACTAAAACGTCCAACTCATCACGCAACATGATGACATAAAAAATCAATGTACGTCTTTATCAATATGTGCCCGATGGGAATCAAATCTACAACCCCTTTTTTTTCGTTGCAGAAATCCCCCGGGATACCACCTACTGGTGGTTATGTCGGATTTAAACCAACCAAAAGCCGCACGCCGTCTCAGGTACTAGTAGCCGGGGAATCAGGTGTACCCTAGAAAGGAAATCCCTGAAACAAACCTACAATCCTTGTCTAAGCAATCAGAATAGTTAACCACTAGATCACCATACACGTCTCTTTTACCATAACTCTAAACAGTTTACATTTTGGGTCTCTGTTTCCATCACTTTGACTTACATATATTATTATATTATGATATCTAAGCCGTTTAATTGAAAAGTTTTCAATAGAAACTCCATTAAATTTATCAATCTAGACTTCAACTCCACTTTAGACATAATCCAGCTTATTTAGTTTATGATTCGAGAAAGCAAACGTTCCTTGGAGATCTTTGTTAAAAGTTATCAACACAGTTCGGTCTTAGCGAAACTTAACTCAAATCTTGCTAAAATTAACGAAGCATAAAATTACTTAGGTAGCCAAAGATAGATGAATAAATTGATATTTTTGTTTGATATTGCGTTGTTTCATTTTTAAACACAACGCTTATTATAACGACTACATGTGTGTGTTAGGTCTGGTCAGAAGTTTTTTTCACTTGTGAAATCACAAAGAGACTTAAGTAAACCACTCATTTTAAAGTAAAATAGAATAAATCAGACTTGGGAGGATACATAATAGCAGCATCTAGAGAAGAATATTGAAAAATATTTATCTATAGAATGGTTAAAACTTGTGAGATCGTGGAAAGTAATATGGCGGTCTCTCAGAAAATGAACTTTTAGCAGATTTGCTTTTGTTTTCGTTGAGGGAAGTCCTACAGCGTCTAACGCTGTGTGCAGACACTCAAAGCGCGACTTTTGCCTCTTAAATTGCGGACGTCCATAAGTCGAGATAGTCACTTACCGTCAGGTAACTGGGCTTTATTTTATCAAAAATAAATATAAACTTCTTACATTCGGAAAACAAAAAAAAGAAAATCTTATCTCAAAACTTAAACGTATAATATATTGTAACGTATAAAGCCTTGTGGGTAGACTAAAGGCTCACAGGAAACAAAGACGCTCTCGGGCAATAGGGATTGTGTAGTGGATCCAGACAATGAGTTCGTCTCTGCACACATACATGTACATTGTATATTCAGTTCAAAAATGTACCAAGATATTGTCTGAAAATATTACTGATGAGAACCTGTTACATCCTAATTAATATTATAAATGTGTTTCTGTTCGTTTGTTATGCTCTAGCCTAAACCAATGGAAAAATACTACTGCTCTTTAGTAAAACAAAAAACTGAAAATAACAAAATTATACAAAGTAAAGAGATTGCCAAAGTGACTCTACTCTGACTGATGGAAAGTATGAATAGAATCCAAGAGTTGTGGTCACCATACTAATTGCGAATGCAGACAATGCAATATGGTGACACACACTATGGCGCCCTAGTGAGATGCTTCTTCGCGTCCCGCTTGCAGACGTAAAAGGCATGACAGTCATCATAGCACTGTAATGCTTACATACTTACCACGACAACTGTCAACCCTGTATCAATGGGCCTCCGGTCTCGCACTCACCAACGAAACACGACAGCACGGAGTCAGCCGCTTTAGGTTGGTTTTCTATGGGAGAGTAGTACTGCCCCGGTCGAGCCGGCCCGCTCGTACTGTAATGAGCGTGGCCCTACTATCTATAAAAATTGAATAACGTACCCTTAAAGCCTACAATAAAAGTCGTATTTTAATAATATCTTGAAACATTACATAATGACGTCTGATTACAAACTAGGCACAGAAAGAAGAAAAAGAGAAACTTACTTATAAATACATGTGTGTTTTAGATGAGATCCACACATTCTGACTGACATTTAAAATGTATATTTGTCACTCTACCTTTCCTAAACTACTAAACCTATTTTAATGATACTTTGTGTACGTTTACTACGTGGTTCTTTGATTTAATATATTATTAGTGGCTTCGTTAGGTTGCGTTACAATTAGCTTTTAGAAATAACACTTTTTAATTTTGTTTCATAACTGTTTTTGTACTCAGTTTATTGTAGAAATAATTTATGACAAAATTAAATAATACATCTGGTCTACTTTTTCATGTTCTAAATACATTAGTTATTTGAAAATGCTTGTTGTCGCGTTTAGCATTACAATTAGAAAGAGTGAGACGGGACTACTTTTCCAACCTTTAATGTGAAAAGGACGGACGACAAAACATTCAATAGCTAAAGGATTCCTAACAATACGACGAAGGATCCTTTGTCTGTTGTCTTGTAAACGTTGTAATGTATATTTACTTTTGCAAGTCTAATGTTTAGCGATCTATGTACACACGGCTAACAAAATACTTAGCAAGAAGTATATGTCTTAGATACAAACATGAAATGATTACGTAACACACAAAAAAGATAATGTATTGAAAAATTACAATAATTTTAAAGTTCTTGCGTTTCATTTATTTATTATTTAATAATAATACGAATTAATGAAATCACGTAACAGTAATGTATATTTTAAACATCTATGGTTTCAATTAAATTGCATGACCTATCATTACGATAAGTGCTATAATTCCGTGCAATGCGAAATAATTACGGCAATTTCGATGATCAACAAATTTCTGTATTTCTAAAGAAAAGTAATGAATATTAATCAAAAAGTGGAATACGAATAAAGAAAACAAATGTAAAGCTCTTATTGATTCTTTTACTGACTGCTATTGAGAACCGACAGCGCAAACGGACCTCTGTGACTAACAAAAAACATCAAACAAATAGTGTATACGTAAAAAAATGTTGGTTAAATGCTGTGTTGGAAAGCGCATCGTTCAAAAGGAAAGTTAGACAAAGGTTTAGTAACTGAAGACGCTATATTTTATAAAATATTACTTTTCACTGTGAAGGGTTATGAATAAAAACAGGCCTTTATAGCAATGTATTTATTTTAAATAAATAAATATATTGGGAGACAATCTTATGGTTCAGAGCTCGAGACGCGAAACCTGACACGTATAGAAAGATTAGTACACATAATTTGACACTGGTGGAGCTCACGTCGTCGCTTCGTATTATCTTAACACACTGCAGTTTTCAGCTCCAGATTATCTTCATTTATACTTTTAAAGATTTTAAAACAAATTAAAAATTATTATCATTTCACCTTCAACACGGACCGCTTGTCAAATCTCAGCTTTGAGACTCCTTAAATAGAAAATTCACTGAAAACTTTAATTTGCTATAAAGTTTATAAGTATGTATCAAATCAAAAGCCTTTAACAGCCCACTACTGGCCATAGGCCTCCTTTAGAAAGAAGGTTTAGCTATTTTTTTTTCCATATTAAGAACCTGTTAAAGCTACTCTGCCTGATGGAAGGCATGAATAGAATCCAAGAGTTGTGGTCATTATACTCATTGTGAATGCAGACAATGTAGACCCACACCATGGCGGCCTAGTGAGATGCTTTTTCACGCCCCTTTAAAGACTCAGGAAGGGTTTATATTTATAGATTACTATATAGACAGTTATAGATATATTTATCGATTTTCTACAGAAACCATCACAATTATTTCTTGTCTAGATGAAGAATAGATAAAAGAAATAAATGAATAACAGTAAATTATCATCAATACCCGCCTTCTAAATCTGCATTGGAGTTTCTATCTAGCTCTTAACATATGCGTTTTTGATTAACATTAGTTCGCACGAAAAACATGAGTAGTCATACCTTACCGCCCTAACGAACTTTTGCTAGCCACTTCATTTTTAACATTCACACATCCTTACCTTTAGAGCACTCTTTTGTATGCCCTGAATATTTTCACTAGCTTGGTTTTTAAAACGTAACCAATTACTCGGTTCAGTCGTATAATGAAACGTTCAGAACGCAACAACAGTCGTAATTTGTGCGGGCGTAGGCATTTACTGAACAGGCAATATTTTGTTTGGGCATTTTTCGTCGGTCGATACGAGCTCTAGTCAAGTGAAAAAGTAAAAAGTAATGAAGGTCTACCACTCTTGGACACTTATTTATTGCAGAGTTTCACGATTATAAAGCGTTTTAGTAATATGTTGTTCAATAGAATTTCATTTCATTTCAGTTCAGCGTGCCAGTTTTATTTCATGTTAGTGACGTAAGATGTGGTGACTAAGGGGAAGAAAGATTAAGGATACGGAGTATTACCACTCGTTTTCATCTCGTGGGTGTCGTAAGATCCGACTAAAAGAGTAAATAACGCAAGACGACAGCACTGCAAGGAGAAGGAAAACTCGAAACAAAATTCATACCAATCCGTCTAGCTAACGTGATATAGTATGTCAAAATCACCTTCCTAAGGCTATTAAAAGCTGTTCTTGATGACGATGGTGATGTAAGAGTAACATTTTCTTTACAAGAGGAATTTGTAGAGATATATATTTTAATTACACTTCTGGAACCTGAACAATAACGGTATTACAAAATTAACAAAGCCCTACATACTTTTGTCTTCTGAGAGAGAAAATCTAAGATTAACTTAAGACATGCTCTCACCGTACCTAATCCAGTGAAATTCTCTCCAATTTGTGTGAGCTCCCTTAACACCTTAAGCCTTAAGAAATTGACAGCAATTACTTGATGCTTAGTTGCTTATGTTAATTTAACCTGTTTAGGTTGAAAGGCGTTGAGAAAAACACGTGATAAAGGAAAAAATATATTAAAATACATTTTATTTAGTAAAAAACCCGATCTTTACTAAACAAAATTCAATTCTATTTAAAATCTAAACTGAGAGAGCTCAAATGATGGATAATGGGGTTACTAAATAATAATAAGTGACATTCTTCTTGAACAATACAAAACTGGTGTAAGTTCATAAAAAAAAAATAAAAAAGAAATAGAGATATTTATAGAGAAATCGATCCGTTTACGGTCTACAAATAGGTCGAGTACAGTTAAGTGCGTCAACATCACTCATATACTCGGCACTCAATCAATCAGAACAGCTAGTAACTGTACGCTGTGGGATTATTGTTTGTTCTAAAAGCCGATAATGCAAGTAGTGCGGTCGGATAGAGTTATGATACGTTTACACAAAGATAATACATCTATATCTATGTTAGACACATATACATATGATAGATCTTTTAATGCTGCCGAGATAACAATGAAACGGTGTTTTTACTTAAATGTGTGTGTTAAGTAAATGTATCTGTTGTATTTACATTCGAACTCAGAATAAATGGCAATGATCAACATAATTATATCTTGAGGATGCGAACAGAACCTAAGACCTCCAGATCATCAGTAAGGATAATTACATTGATGAACTCATACTTTATACGTATCTTACAAGTGTCTTTGAAGTGAATGAACACGGATATATTAAACTAGATTTTGATTAAGAAATTCAACTTTCGTTAGAACTTTTTCCAGTAAATAAGGATTTACAATATTGATCAAGTTACATCACAAACTGAGGCAGGTAGGTACGCTACAGTTGGAGGCCACTGTCTCTGTAGTTATGCGGCAGACACAGCCCAAGGACAACTTCAAAGACAGCATCTGACGCTTCTACTGTAGGCTTTTAGAATCATGAATAGCTTATTTAGATGATTTCAAGATGTTTGACATTATGATAGCGACTCAAATAGAAATAAATAATACGCAATACTGTTATCATTCAAGTTGTTTTTTTGTAAAGACTTCTGTAGAAAGTAAAGTGTTTGTGCGTATAAATAGTACATGAAATGATTATGATCTAAAGGTTCTACAAAATACAAAGAACATCAAAGTAGTTTAATTTGTATTAAAAAAAAATTAGTTTTTCTCACTTTCTGGAGCATATAAGATATTTTTTTAATATATAAGTTTAATTCTAAAGTGGTAGAGATAAAGGTTACGGTGGGAAGTGGTACAAAAAGCGTGAGACTATGTGACAAGGGCGGCGATCATTTATAATTTATTTTTAAAATGCAAGTATGGAACTCTAAACAGTGTCAATAAAAATTCGACTTCAAATAGAAAATGCACTAAAAAGGAAAAAAAAATATTAATATTAGAGTCGGCCTTTAAACTATATTTTGTCGTATTTCCTTGGCTGATATCGATTTCAAAAATAACAATAATTGTAGATACAAGAATGTGTAATCATTTTTTAATATACTTTTTGGTGCATTTTTTGTTTTCATAACATTTTCTGTTTGAAGTCGTTTTTTGTTAAAATTTTGTTTATTTCTTAATTTTTAGTGAATCAGTAGTTCCGTATTAATTTTCGTTTGTGCGAATACAAGTAGACTTACGGAATGCACTGCGTATATGAGACAGCACAGTTCAAATGAAACAAACGAACAAAGTAAATACTGCCTATCTTCAAATAGAAAATCGCAAAGAGCGCAAAACAGGTATAGGTTTATAGGTAAGCTAAAAAGTTGATCACCATTCTTCAATTATATAACCCCGCAATTGTACTGTTCATAAAAAGGTCCCCACGAAATACACATACGTCATACGCACCACAGTAATTGATTTATTATATCCCCCTTTTGTATAAAACACAACACACGTACAATATTAAATCAGTCACCCGCCGCGAATGTAAATGTTATACTAGAAACGATAAAGACCTTGATTATAAAAATTACGTGGCGATTTCGGTAAGGGTACATACATTAACCACGATTTGGTGAAACGCATAAGTTATATGTGTTCTTCATTTAGATATTACATGGTTAATGAGAACAGCTGAGGTGTACATGAAATGGAGGGTTACAATGTGATGTTACGAACGGTTTTGAAATCGAAGGTCACATTTAGTTTAAACTATAATAAAGATACAACTTACGAGTAACGAGGTGTTGTGTCATTTGATGGAAAGTGACTGTAACAGCCTATTAACGCCTGCGATTCAGATATCTAAGGGCATTGAAAAGAGTGTATTCCCATTATGCTCTTTTCAGGTATGTTTGAAGATCGTATCGTCGACAATACTCCTTAAAATCAACATTTACTTGGTTCAGTCTATGGGTTGCCATTTAAATTTGAAACAGAGCAGATTATTCCACAATTCATAATTCCTTGAGGATAGAAGTGTCGTATAAATATACTAGGCTTTAGGACTTGAAATACAGCTTAAGTGTTTGATTTAGGCCACACTATTAAATTACAGACTTTTTCCAGATTTTCGTATTATTTGGAAAGACTAACAAAATAATTTTATTTACAGTTAATTTTCATTGTCAGAAAGTTTAGGAAGAATTGGTAGAAATGTTAGATTCAAAAAATGTGATCTAACAATTGTTTGTTTTCTTAATTTAAATTTATATAGGGCCAGGGTTCGCTTACTTTATCAGGAACTGGTAGTTTCTGATATAGTTTCAGTTAGTCACACACCATTTTTTGTGAATTCTATAACTTGGAGAAGGCCTATGTCCCGCAGTGGACGTCTTTTGACTGAGATGATGATAACTTCGTAATTTGTGTTAACACAATAGGATATTCAGATGAAGTATCCTCGATCTATGTCTTATTAGCAGAGAGAATTCCCACGAATCCCTTTCATTTGATGTCACCAAATCTCACGGTATCTCAACGGTAACACACTATGCCGTTTCATCCGGGAATGTGTTTACTGTTTCAACTGGAAGTGTATGTACTTTCTGTGTTTTCTAGTTTGGATACCAATTAATTGACGTGAGTTGATAATCTCATCTGATAGCTTTTACTACAACTAGCGAGCTCCTTTTTACGGTACTGATCTTTACATCCTCGAATTATATATTTGTTGTGCACATAGGTGGGCAATATCTAGCATGACTCTCAATTTCTTGCCTTGAAATCTTTCCAGAATCTCTATATTGCCTTTGCTAATAGTACTTCATAGCTGGATTTCGTAAATCGAGATTGGTTTAAGGATTGTGCGTTAATCTGACTTTTGTATCCAACTGTTTATGCTTAATCTAGTAATGCTTTCTCCAAGGCAGTCTTCGATCCGAATGCATGCCCAAATATCTAACATCTTCAGCTTGAGGAACTGCTTCATTATGGAGTCTTATTAGGGGACAAAGTTATCTTCTCAGGGTAAATGTCACATGAAAAGATTTTCCTTTTTACTCCTACACTTTTTTACTCCATGGAAGTGCGTTTGTATGTTGGCTGTTGAAAAAAGAGCTGTATCATCCACATAAGCGGCAGTGATAAGCGGAAGTCATAGTATCAGCGTGCGTTGTAAGGTCTGCGGTAAAAAGCAAGTGTAGGAAGCGTCTCAATAAACTTCCTTGTAATACTCCTGAGATAACTTCTTTTAAAGGAGTAACTTCTTCTTTTAATTCCACCTCGAAGCATTTTCTGTGTAGTTACGATCGTAAAGAACGAGTGAGAAGGAAGCGTTTTTTCCGATCTGCCATATAACACAATTTAGCAGATAAGAGCTCCTGATAAATATATCTGACATACGTCTCTAACCAAGTAAATATTCGGACATTTGACACACAACGTCATCTAGTTTCAAACTAAGCAGAGCTTGTGCTATGATAACTAGACTGACTGATAGAATACTTATACACTTTTTTTTGTAAATACATACATATTATACATAGAAAACATCCAAACTTTGAAACAAATTTTTGCAGGTCCTACAAACATTTGGTCAGACCCGAGAATGAAGCCCCAGACCTTAAGCACAGCAGTCGCATTCACTACCGTTATACCACTGAGGTATTACAAACGAGTTGACATTAGTCCATCAGGGCCTTTATCAGCAAATGGTTAAACTGGTAATTTTCCATTTTAGAACAATTGTTTATTATTATTCTTGTCACGTACGTTTAAAGTATTCTAAAGCCTAACTGTTTTTAAAAAGCACATTTACGTAATATCAGTTATAATAAACAAGAGTGTATTTCAATGTCCAGTTACACTTCTATCCGTAGATTTCTTCTAACCGTTGTTTTGTGACTAAAATTGAGGCAACGACGGTTGTAACCATTAATAGTCTAACAATGTAAGGTTTTAATTTGATGATGATTACTTTAAGGTGTAAGAATGCCCATGGATGTGACTTATTAGGTTAACCAATTTTGATTTCTTTTCATGATACATCTACATATAATATCAATACGATACGAGTATATGAAAAAACGAGTTTTATGCGCCGTCTTTGACCGTCACCTGATAGTGACTTCGGTCAGTTATGAACTTTTTATTTTTGATCTATATCAATGATCTCCCAAACATAACTCAGTATAAAATAGTCTTGTTTGCTGATGACATAACTCTTGTAGTAAAATATAGAAGAAGTGATACGCATGAGAATGTAATGAACGAAGTATTTGATAAGATAAAACATTCATCAACAACTTTTTACAGTCCACTGTTGGACATCGGCCTCTCCTTAGCAATTAGGTTTTGGCCACGCTGGCACATAACACATTCCAACAACAAAACAAAAACAATCCGATTTCAAACCTATAAAAAAATAAACAATATTTGGGAATATTAGTAGTAAATAGTCATTATTAGCCATAATTGCGTAAGAAGCCTTTGTTCTAACAATTATATCCAGAAAGCTTATCTAGAAAGTATTTAACATGTCTGTAACATAAAGGACACTCGCCCCCACGTCGCATGCATGATCCCAATAGATCACACCCCTAGAGGGGTGGATTATTTGAACTAATTATTGAATTGTCTACGGCACGCATGATTCATCCCCTGCCGATTTTATTACGATTCATTTCGATTGGGGAGGGAATGATGACTCATCTCTAGAGCGAATTTCGAGTCAGGATATCGAATTGATCCGGATTGCCTCTGTCTTTATAGAACTTGCTTCTAACATAATTTATGGGATACGTATGGGTTATGTTCACGAGTATTAGCGTGAAACTTTATAAGTGAAATACTATATCTATATTTCAGGTGATTTTTCAGATCGGAAAATTACTTGATAAGTAATTGGAAACGGGATACTTACCATGTTTATTTTGGGCAATGAGTTCCCGATTGTAGATATATAACAGATATTTGAGGAATATTAATTAAATAGATAAGTTTTATAATTGCATTATTGCCTTGATATTCATTTTTAGATTGACATTAAAAAAAAACAAATTATAGGACTTCCATTACGACTACAGTAAATATTGGGACAGATTCGCAGATAACTGCGCTGACATTTTTACATGCGTAAATATATAAATAAATATTTCGGACATTAGACACAACGCCATCTAGTCCCAAACTAAGCAGAGCTTGTACTACATATATGTACTAGACAGCTGATATAAACACATATATACTTTTTTTTGTAAAAACATCCATGTTATACATAGAAAACACCCAAACTCCGAAACAATGTTTTGCAGATCCTGCAAATATTTAGATTGATCTAGCAATCGAACCTGAGACCTCAAGCACAGTCGCATACGCTACCAGTGTGCTACCAAGGCAGCCATATATGACAGTCGTATGGTTCGAAGCTTATCGCTATATGGATGAAACACAATGCATGCAATGGATTGTTGTAACATTGGCAACCAACCAACACACTTTGATAAATGTGCAATGAAATAAAAACGAGCGTTAACATAAGAATACTATTACTAAAACAAAATTGAACAATATAATTTATTTTAAAAGGACATAATTCTTAAAAGCTGTAATAGCAATTGTAATACGTAGCTGCTTGCAATATGGGGTTTAATTGCGTGTCAAGCCAAACAAACAAAGAATGTTACTACGTCTGCACTGACGGATTGGAATTACTATTCACGAATGAAAAGGAATATTAGGTACTTTTTGGATCTGTGGGGGAGAAATATTTTTTCCCCCGGGATAGGGTCTAACGGGGCATGGTGTCAATTTGAGGGGGTACCTGAAATCATATGATCCGGGTCCCCCCCAGAGTAAGGTGCCAGAGGCCGGCCGTCGGGGCAGTTTTTAGTGGGAACACCACATACCCCTGACTGTTGCACCCCAAGGAGCAGAAGATCCGAAGGGATTTTTCGCCTCGTCAACACCAAAAAAAAACTCTCTTTGGGTGTTTTGCTCGCGTGAAAATTATTTTTCTTTGTCTAGGAAACAGTATTTTTCTGTACTAACCACTAACTGTAATAACTCACTGTAACCTTTCTAACACAGTAACGATAACGGTATAACTAAAGTGAAACGTAATCAACCCTCGCAATACCTTCACAAAAAATATCATAACTTGTCGTCCTGAGTTAAAAATAACGCGAATAACAGCGCAGTAACTTTGACATATTTCGTCGCGACCGTCACCATTGAACCACTGCAGTGTATAGTTGCGTTATATTCTACATTTGTTGTGAAGAATTGTAATGTACCAAATAGTCATACGTTTAGGATACCATAAAGATCTATTCTGGATAATAGATACGTACAAATTTAAAAGCAGTACAAAAAGGTATTAAAAAAAACAAATTTAAATAAAGGTATTAAAAATAACTGTGATTTAGATCTATAACTATTTATTTCATTATTTTGTTAGTTTGTACTTGTCTAAGTATATTAGAATCAACTTCTTGTAGTACCAATCTTTTCAATAAAAATTTAGAACTTACTAAGTTGTTTTCATGTAAAATTAATTATCATCATTTCGTTACGTTATCAAAAACGATACTTAAATTTAAAAAAACACGACGTAAGTACCAACGCAATTGTCTTTTATAATTCTTAAATGATGTAGTTATTGGCTATGTCCAACAATGGACTGTCAAAAATTGTTGCCAAGTGGCTATAAGCTAGCATACTTCCTTTGAATAAAACTAAACGCACACATATGCACGGCATAAATTCGAAAATTTTCAAACTCGGCTTGCTTACAGTGTAGTCAGTCTCTTGAACGTAGTGTGTGGGTGTAATATCCACGTAAACATGATTCTTTAAGGCTTCCTATTTCGGATTGTATTGTCTAACAATGCTTATATAAGTATAAAAAAAATATTTCCATCTACAATTTTTGTTAAAGATAGAGAATGTTAAAAAATAATAATTACCCCGGTGGCGAAGGTGTAGCTAATGCAACTACTGTGCTTGAAGTCTTGGGTTCGACCCCCGTTCAGATCAAATGTTTTCATGATATGTAAATATTTTTTCCAGAGTTTAGTTGTTGTTCACATATAATGTGTATGTACTTGTAAAAATAGTATTGTACCTGTAAATTTAGCTATCATTGTACAAGCTCTACTTGGTTTGCAGCTATATTTTGTTTTGTCAATGTCTGGAATATTTATTAAAAAGAAAAAAAAACTAATAAAAAAGAACTAAAATAAATATACCTTAGCTTTTCGAACGTCAATTACCTTGTCTTGTTACTTTTGTCTCTATAAGTAATCAGTAATGGCATCATTGAGAATAAATGTAATGTTACTTACATAACAAAAGTCAATATAACAAAGAAAAAGACGTCTTTTTTTGTAGTTTGTCAAACACGAATGATTAACTGTATGAATCAAGTTAATTTGTTAACGTCATAATAACAATCAAGTTACATAAGTACATTTTTTCTACATTTTCAAAAAGTTTATAAAGTCAGATTCCTGTTTAAATAAAATATAAATAAAACCACTTTAGAAGCTAAAACGACATAAGTAAACAACCAACCACTTGTATCAATTAGCCTATCAACTTACATCACACATGACACGACGACAGGAAAATCCCGAGGTTATCTGAATACCACAATTAACAAAATCCAATCAGCACAATACGCAAATCATTAGACTGTTCATGTATCACTGCTTCTTATCACGATCGTTACTCAAAAGATATCGAGATTAACGTTATCGATAACGTAACGAAACGTCACTGCAGGTGTGGGGTTAAGTCTACACGCTACGCTAGTGCTACAGTCTACGCGCGTAGAGAAGCTACGGGTGGCGAGGACGACGTTTGCCGACGAACTGCGTTGGGTGGCGCGCCGATGTTTCGCGCAGGCGTATTAGCTCTGCTTAGGGGATGGATTCGCAGTAATATCATTCTCGTTTTCCGATAGGTAATATTCGAAAACAAAAAATGAGAAGTTTTATTTAATAAATTTAAAATGACATTGACGTCTTCCTGACGATTAGTAAAATATATATTTCTTTGGTCTCGTCAAAGAAGTCGTTAATATGCATTTAACATGAAAAAAACATTTATTTACATGTGATACAAGTACATACTAGATTTAACAATGGTGCATAGTTCAAGGTTATTTAGGCTCTATACTCAAGCTTTTTTCATTCATATTATTTTATAATAAAAGTTAATAAATTGTGTGTTAATGTTTTACACTTAATTTTCTACACAACTTAGTGACTGAAGGAGAAACAACTAATTTGGAACAGTTAATTGCGGCGGCACTTTTTTGTTTCCATATAACGATGCTTTATTACAACACAACCAGAAAGTTGGTCTATTGTCCCCGCGTCGGATGTTGGGCATACCTAACAATGAAATTATCAACTGAGATATGAAAACAATCTCGTTTTTTTTTAAATATGCGCTTACTGTCTTACGAAGTGTTGATATAATAATTGAACCTGAACGCAGAATACTTTTAAAACAATGACAGGATGCTAATGTGTTTCTAACGTACGCATATAACGCATAATAATGTACTTACCAGAATGTACTCACATGTAACCCTTACTAGTTAGTATACACTTTAAATTGTACAGTACTTATACCCTTTAACCCTTGCTTTGTTGAGAAAAATAACATAAATGTTACCTATATCACACAATGAGTAAGACTTTAGTTGAATTCCTGGTGTCCGTAATATGTAGAAAGGAGTTTAGACTCTAAAAAGTAATTCATTGTGAAATCGACCTCGCTTACATTTTTTTTACGAGCCTGCCAATATAACTCTACAAAAAATTGAAAGAATTGAAAAAATGTGGTTAGCATTGCGAATGGAGACAATGCAGTATGGTGACCCACACTATGGTGGCCTAGTGAGATATGTTTTCACGAGAAAAAATTGTTTTTTTTTTAATTGAGATCTATTTTATCCACACCCCAGTAAAAACCTACAGATAAATATTTATTGACGTAATAAATGCTTACACAGCTTAGTGTTACAGGACCCGGTGTCTTCTCGTAGCAATAGTTGGATGTGATAAAGTGCCAATTGCAATAAAACTAAATGAAATGAAGTGACCTGACACGAAGTGAAACGAAACATTGTCTCACATAAATAAAGTATATCAAGGTCTGTCCTTAAAATCTTTAAACATTGTAATTCATTAATATATAATGTATGATAGTTCATCATTTCATCATTAACTATCATAAAAGTTGTTAAAATGGTAGATAAACGAGTTATGTATGTCTGTACGACTACATGGTAGTTTTAATTTCCCGAATCGTAACATTATATATCATACCGTAAATACACTCGATATAAATCAGACCGTATTACCAAACAGAACGACAATGTTTAGAGTAAAAACACAGTAATATCATAAGCAAACAATGTCGAGACACCCTTATGTCATCGTCCCGCACTATAAACGCAAATATATTTACCTTACGTTATGAGATTTGGGACTGCTTTGGCTTTTTGATTTCTCTAAACGTCACGCGAGTCTAGTTAATTCGATAGGAGATATCAGGCCTTCTTTAAAATTCCCAGGTAAAGGATTTAGGATTAGGTAGCTTTAGTACATATTGAAGAATTTAAGTTTCTATCTAATTCAACATTAAGGTTAAAACAACACGCCTAGACGATAAAAGTATATCTTTGTGACGTCGAAATTAATGTTAGCGAGTGACTTTCACCTAAATTCAATGTGGCTTGTCATTCATTGAATAAATATACTTGTACTCTAAAAGCTATTAAAAAAAAACAGTTGAATAGCACTTCTTGTTGGTAAATAAATCGAGTAGTTTAAAATTTCAAGGAAAACATTTTGAGACAACGATACTTATTTACAACACACAGAACGAAAATTGCCGAAAGTTTTAAATAATATTAATTTATGCATACATCTTTGAAAAATATAAATTGCTTTTGTTAAACATGTTTAGAGTATTCATATATACATACACACATAATACACAGAAAGATGGAACTTTAACTTTGAAAAAGGTTGCCTGGAAAAGATCGCAGACTGCGATAAGGTCGCTCATTGTACCACTGTTTATTTTTTATTTGTTTCCTACATTGTATGTATATTTCGTAGTTATGGTGTGTAATAAAGAATACAATTCTATGTATCTATCTAAATTTTAATCTGAAATCTCAAACTAGAAATAATTTTCACAGCTACACTGTAAAATGAGTCCCTGTATGAAATAAATTTAAGACAAATATAAATTATTTATATAATATATCTTTAATTTTTATTGACTGCCTCTCAAATTATACATGCGTGAAGAATTCAGAATAATTAGGGTGGGAAAACCCACTTCAAATTGTAAAACATTGCAAGTTATGTAAAAGTGCTTAAGTGATGAACGATTCATCATTATCATCAGCCGGAAGACGTCCACTTCTGAACATAGGCCTCCCCTCTAGAACGCCACGCCGTACGACTGGACGCCAACTGTATCCATCGGCTCCCCGCGACTCTGACTATGTCGTCGGTCCATCTAGTGGGGACCTACCTACGCTTCGTCTTCACATTTACATGGCGTTGTGTAAGCTACATATATTTTCTAATAAACGGAATTACAACGACAGTTTAACATGTACCGAGAATCGTAAGTCCCGTGTTAGGACAAATATAAAAACGTCCCAATTGTTAAGGATATTGTAATAATAAAAATTTGAGATATTGGGACCAATTTCGCCCGTAGCGCTGTGATCGCTGCCAAATCTAGTTTAGTTCGGAACGTTAAAATGTGTTATTGTGGTAGACATGTGTGATACAATATATTCACTGACAGTACAAACGTGATATATGTGGCTGGGACTATACATATACATATTTCTATGAGTTTGGGATTAATATAGTACAGAAATTTTACTCATAGTGTATCACGGTGAATTACTATTTTTTTTCGTGTAATATAATTTTTCATGACAACTATTTCTGAAAAAGTACTCCATGTATTCTTCTGTAATATTACAAATATGTGTATAATATCGTCGTTGCTCTAGTGGTCTTCGTTTCAATTCTCGGGTCTGGCGTAAAAGTTTGATTTTCTGATTATAGAACTGTTTAATAACAGCATGAAGTTTTGAAGTTGAGACCTCAGCTCCATGCCCCGGGGAGCACGTAAAGCCGTCGCTTCTGTGCCTAATCTCTTTCCAGTCGTGTCGGATAGTCATCCCATCGGATTATAAGAGTTAAAGAACAGACTGCAACTGTGTTTGTGCACACACTTATGCTCTATAGTATCTCCTGCGTAATAGGCTAGTCTACTTTGACACTGGCCATCGAGGCCCAATGTAAAAATTAAAAAAAAATCTATAAAAATTGACAAACAAGCAATGGTATCATCTCATACTAAGTAAGTATTGGCTATGGACATTTAAAACTCAAAACACACAAGTACGTTGTCGTCCTTTGACTGCCTCTAGGGTCAGAGTGGCCAGCTTGGAGAGGGTCCAAGATAAAAGGAGGGGGACTTGATGAACAGCAACGAAAGAATTGGTATCATTCCAATCGAGCTGGCTTATATGAATCAAAGCATAATTTTTCGATGGAAGCAAATATAACAAGGTTTTCCATTACCTAATTAACCGTTAATTGTAATCGGTTTATATCCTTGCCAAATACTTGTTCCTAATTGGCTAATATAACGAACTCACTGAGTGAGGGTTTGTTTCTCTAAAACAGAAGTGTATTATCGAACTGATTTTGATTGCGTGTTATGAGTCCAATTGTACAGCCACGGGGTAATTTAGAATCAAAGCGGCATAGCGACCGCTTATTTGTTTTAACCTAAATTCGTTATAACTTCGTCCAAGTTGGTTCGATTTCGCCGAATAATACAATTAAATGAAATCATTATAATTTCGTTACGAAACTAAAACTTTTGGTACTTATATTTGTGTTAGTTTTTCTATGTTTTCAATTGCGAACATCATTTGCATATTTTAAATCGGAATTCAACAAATGATGCTTATATTTCAGATTCATGTACTAAAGTACATGGCCTTGAAATAGTAGTAGACAAACTACCTGATTTGTATCAGTTTTTAAACAATACACAGTTTTGAAGAATTAAAATTGTTAAATAAGACTGTAGATTACATTGAAAAGGAAATATCTATTTTAATAATTAATGATTTTTTGTTCAGGACGCCATATTTTTCTTTTACAGAGGTATGTGACTAGGGACTAGATGCATCGGGAGCACACACTCTAGTAATGTAGCACTGCGGTGGATTATGATTATAACTTTAGCCATGCATTACACCTGAAATGCGTTCATTCTATAAAATAACACGGTTTTTTCTAATACTGGGAAGGATTGCACGAGTAGCAGCAACTAATGACTTCTTACAATTGAGTGAAAATGCTTCGAATAACTACAGTGCTCTAGATTGCATTATCTCTTGACTGTCTTCAGTATGATTTGTCAGGGGTCGTTATGATTAATTTTACATTAAAACGCAAAAAAATTGAGGCACGTTCCTTCTATGTGCTTGTATTTTGTTTTCATTTTGAGATTAGAATCCGGAGCATCGATTTTAACGTGAGTGCTCGGTCGACAGTTAAAATGCGCATTTGAATAAACCAAAATGTAGAAATCTAATTAAACTAGCAGATTTATTTTCACGCTTATTCTTAGTTTAAAATGTCCTTTGTATATTATTCCAGTTGTTATGCCATTATAATGAACTGCAGTAGTAGATCGTGGAGTTGTTTTGAAATGTTTCAGTTTGAAAGACTAACAAACTCGCTCCCTTGTTTCGCGTCTGCATTAAGAGTTAATGAATATGGCACTTTACAAAATGATATTTTAAACTCTATATTGCTTTTGCTCTTCAGTTCAAATTGTTTGGTTGGTATATTAATTTGATTTCAAAGACGTAATATAATTGAACTGAGTTTGTTAATTTCAATTTCACAGTTTACTCTGTATAGGTTCCAATCAAAGTCCTGAATGGACTCAAGTTAACAATTTAACGGAGGATCGATGTTATAAGTTCTATTCGACGAGGCTCGAGCCGTTCTCTTGGTTAACTAGAAGCCTTAGTCGATCGAACTTAATGCTGTTGTTTTAAGGTTCTAACCTGTGCCCATTTAGGCCTAACTTAATGAGTCACGTTAAAGTTTTTTCATTAGGCGATAGCTTTTCCTTTTGACAAACTAACACTAATGAAATAAAGCAATAATACATACATTTACGCATATTGATTACATTAGACTAGGTTTCGCCAAGTTGAATTTAAAGGTATACGAGTTATGGAAGAATTACAACGTAATGATCTTGACAACTAGTTCAACCTTCGTATTCAGTTCACGCTGAGGGTTGCAGAGGTCCTAGTAGTGGACCACAAATAATCTTGAGATCAATAAAAGCTAAGAAGATATTCTTTTCTTTTTTTAAAAAGACAACGCCCGCACTATGAATAAATCCTGTGTCACGGGGACTTCACAAACATACAAGAAATCGACACAAAGAACACCCAGACTCAGAACAACAATTTATGGATCACACAAAATGTTATCCCACGTGAGGTTTGAACCCACAACAGCGCAATAGAGAGCGGCGTGGCGACTGCTTAAGCCAGTAGGCCAATCGTGCCTGCAAATTATAAGTTATAAAGTCTTGAATGAGGTAATACCATACTGAGATGTGATTTTGGAGGGATTGGCCTCGGAAAAGTATTGTGTTACTAAATATATCTACATTAAGCAGAATTAACCTGGTTTCTTGCAAGTTAATGCTTCTCGTAATATTCCTCATGAATTTAGTTATAACTGGATGGTAATACCTTTGAATTTGATGCTAATTATGTAAAGGTTACCGCTGTTCAGTGGATTTAGCTTTAACAATTATACGAAAATAATGAGGATTGTTATAACAGGTTGCAGACGACCTGCCGTGATGCTGACAGCTGTAGAACTCAAATGTCCGATAGATCTTCGTAATATTTTACCTTATAACTTAGTTTTACCATCAGTGGCATGACATATTATGGCTATTTCATTATACTTCTAGTGGTAAATAAATTCCTATAATTTTTAATCGATATTTTTGAGTTATGTATATCTTAAAAAATTGCATTTACTAATAAATCAGTTCAAAACTGAGCTTTGACATCATAATGTTTTCAGATTTACAACGAAACTGTTGAAGTTATGAAATTCTTTATTTCAAATCACTGATAATCTATTGCACGTAGTAAGCTCTTATTTAAAATATAGTTTGAAATTTTTACAAGAAAGACGACATGATGAATAACATGAAAAGAAAACCATAACGTAAATACAAGGATTTTGTACTTGTGATATTCCATTGGGGTTTTATTTCAGATTCAAAGACAGACATTTGAAGGAATACTTAATTGAAAACCGAATTCCAGGTTAGCAATTTTCCCTAGCTTTATTTAATGCTTTCTTAAAACAATATTCTTTTATAATATTACTTCCAAACGCCGGTGCCGCGGGGAATTGTTTGTGAGACTAATCCTCGTGGATTTTTTTCTTGGACACGCCTATATTCATAAAAGAAGGAACGTCCTTGGCTGGAATGAAAAACTAGACATTGCGAACAAATTAGTGGTCAAGATACATGATTATTAATATATATATTTGTTAACATGTGCCATGTCTCCAGACGAACCGATGGTCGCTGGAGCCGAAGTGTACTAGAGTGGATACCACGATTGGGCAACGCTGTGTAGGGCGCCCTGCGGCGCGTTGGACCGACGACTTGAAGAAGGTGGCTGACGGCGGATGGATGCGAATTTCCCAAGACCGGGATGGGTGGTTGATGGACTATTTATCAGCAACCTGGTTATATATGTATAATTGTACATTGTTTTTTCTTCTTTATCTATGTATGTGGAATGTATCTCAGAATATATAATAAAATATGAGTGAAGAATAAATGGTGTGAGACCGAACTATAACGCCTACTAGATGCAATGGATAGCAATTAGACAAATATCAAACGGAAAATCCTCCAAGCATACTATGATATTAAGCATTAACTGCTTACGGTAGATGTTAGGAAGTTGGGAATGTACAATGTTTAACTGGAGAACTTTCATTGTGAGATGTAACATCACTTTGTTTGTTATAATATACTTATATTAATATACACTGATCTGTGTATCTTTTAATAAATCACACCTATGATATTTTTTCATCATTAACTAGCATCAATAAATCGCTCGTCATTAGATATATTATGTGCTTATTACGCAGTCTAGTTAAGAAAAAATCTAAGTTAAAATAAAAAATAGGCATTAGTAGTCAACAGTAATATTGTCATTTTCCACCTTCGGGTTTTACTTGAAATTCTCGTTAAAAATACCAATCTGTTGGACTTTAAACCTATTTTCAAATCGAATTATATGATCAACTATTGACTCTATCATCAAATCAGCTCTATGATGCTAAGTGTAATGTAACCCTACAAATTATTCAGACACACTGTCAAGTCTCGCTTGTATACAATAGAAGTAGATTACAATTAAAAGTAAAGCTGATAGAAGCATGTTTAAAGACAAAATTGCGGCAAATTATTGGACCAACATGCAACTTGATTTATTTTTTCATATTTATATTAACAAAAAAACAAAAATATAACTTATATATTACCGACATTCACGTCAACAAACGACTCTCATAGTACCTAACACGTCATAAAGCCGGTGTGAAATCACTTCATATCATTGGTCATGTTACTTCACTTGGACAGTATTCATTTAGGCATGACTAATTAGAGTTTCGTTATTCTTTATGAATTCATGTCCTGGAAACCATTTTATTATACAGGCTGTATATAAGTTGCTGAGTAGTGTAAATCTAAGGAGGAGACGAGACGAGACGAGATTTCTGACAGTTTTGTTTAGTCATAACTCGCCAAATAGATGATGATGACGGTTTACTGTTGCACAAAAACCTTAGTACTATCAGTGATGATATTCACCGCAAATCTCACGTATTTTATGTTATATAATTTTACTTTTTCTACTTACTTTATGATATTGTTTTAAAAATAGATTGCTTCATAGCGCACTCAAGAATGCCATCAACAACAGCGCCATCTAGCGAACGAAATGAACGAAACGCATGAATGTAATGAACTACGATGTAACTACTCATCCTGTATCGCGAAATAGAGATTCGCGTGACAATTAGCATATATACAACATCCCGACGTCAACCGTTGGGCCGTGGCCCGCCAGGCATGATCACCTCGCCTGATCGTAGGATCCTCCCTTTGTGTCGGAGGGACATGAGACCCTCGTCCCTCTACAACTTCCTTGAAGATATCTAACAAAGAATTAAGTTACCGATATAAATGGCTCATAGAATAGGCACGTCAAAGTGGTAGAATGTTAGTCACATATGCGGAAAGGTCAATGTTAGTTGGAGCACAATGTCTTAGAATAAATATATCGAATCGGTCAACGTGTAAACATCCTCAGTGTTCTTATACTGGGAAAAACTCCATAAAGTAGAGGAACTGATGCTCTGGTGCATTTTAACAGATCATACAACCGAGATCTGTTAGCATCCAAATTGGTACTCAGTTGTGATTTAACTAAAAATCGATAAAACTAATTCAAACAAAACATTTATAACATCGTCAATAATGTACTGGATTATTCTCGGTATTCCTGGTCATTGTTGTTCTTTGTGTCCACTATAAATCAAGGTACGTTAGGAATATAGGATAGATATAATATATTCTTAACCAAAATCCCAAGTTAAGTTAGCGTTAAAAAAACATCGATACTGTGCTCAGAACTCGAAGTCTAATAAAGCTCTATGTCCACTTATGACCACAATTTGGTTGTTTAGTGATTATTTTAAAACGTCACGTCAAGTAACCACTTTGCAAAAAAAGTACGATTAAAATTTAATTCACACTACTTCAAAGATTGAACTAACAATACCACTGAACTAGATGTGGTTTAGTTTCATTAGGATATAACTAATTTTTAAATGAAAGACTCTTTCGATTACTTATGTGAATAATCATATCTAACGTTTACTTCAAGGCCGTAGGCCCATTGATGCAGGGGTGACAGTTATCGTGGTAGGTGTGTGAGTCTCACACTGCGACGATGACTGTCATGCCTTTTACGACCCAAGCATGGCGTAAAAAGTTTCTCAGTCTACCGCCATAGTAAGCCACCATACTGCATTGCCTACGTACGCAATACGAGTACGTATGACGACCATTCGTGCTTTTCATCAGGCGGAGTAGAGCACTTTGATAGGTTTATAAAATAAAAAAAAAACATAGATGAAACCATTCCAGTCACGAAAACGGTTAGTGGAAGTAAGAAATAAGAAATGCCGCAAAACAGTTTTTTAATGTTATTAACGTTTCTATCGAGAATTGTGACGATCGTTGGTAAATGGAAATTCAATATACCTCAACTGGAGAAAATTTAAGTTTTTTTACTGTGTCGAAGTAGTTAAACTTACTGTTTAAGATTTATTTTATTAACAATGACAGCAGTTTCAATTTTGGAACCTGCCGGTGACAGTTGAGTTGCCTTCTCAAGTTATTGTCATTTCCTAATCAATTCATAAGCAATATACCTTTACTACTAATGCTTTTAATATGCCTTCTAATTTTTCTATCTAATTTCAATAGCACCCGGTAAAAGTAACAAGCTTGCCTTTTATAACGTCAATGCATTCCCGACCGATATTTCTTTTAAATCATACCAATGCCCTCACAAAGGTTGAATATTATTTTAAAGAACCGGTTGTGATTGTACAATAGAAATGAGACCCAAAGAATGTATCTATCTCTTTCTAACCTAAACGGTTTTCCTGAATATTTCTCTGGTATAAATGCAGTTGCACAAAGGGTTCTTACAAAGACAGTTTTCGTATCGTTCTACTCGACTGTGTAATTTCATCCTCCAACGCCCATAAGCTTTCCTCTGCATCTGATGGCTTTTAGTGCTTCGCAAGCTCTATCCGTTAATACTTGTAAACTGTTTTGTTATTTACATAATCCTTGTATATCATAAGAAGCTTACTACCAGTATGTTTTAGGCATACGTAATAACTTTCGCATACGTAAGGGTGAGTTCCATCCAATATATTTTCGCATTCTGAGCACAAACGAGGCTACAGAATAGGTTTCACGGCCAAACAGCGTATGATTTTTGCGTTGCATAACCATTAGATCCAAAATGGAAAGCCCACAGCTGGAATACAGTAAATTCAATTCAATTTGTTGGTTTCGAATTTCATTTCACTCATTTTTTTACAATTTTAAAACGTTAGAAAGATAGATATAATATTCATCATCAACATCTCGTCTCAGCCAAAAGACGTCAACTGCTGGACATAGGCCTCCCCCAAGGTTTTCCACAATAGCTGGTCCTGTGTTTATAATATTATATATTGCAAATTTTATGCCATGACTACGTATATACATCAAAGTTTTGTTGTCGAGTGTTTCTTACTTTAACATTTCTTCAACGAATTCTCAGTAAAAGAAATTCAAAAGATCGTAAACTTTTCTTGTGAATTTACTTGTGATCATATGTTTGGACGTATTTTTGTTTTTTTATTATTATTGCCAAAGTGACTCCACTCTGCCTGATGGAAAGCATAAATATAATCCAAGAGTTGTAGTCACCATACTCATTGCAAATGCAGACAATGCCGTATGGTGACCCACACTATGACGGCCTTGTAAGATGCTTTTTCACACCCCACTTGGGGATATAAAAGGCATGACAGTCATCTTGACAGTGTAAGGTTTACACAGTTACCACGATAACTGTCACCCCTGCATCAATGGGCCTCCGGTCTCACACTCACCAACGAAACACGACAACACGAATGCTAGCGTTTTAGGTTGGTCTTCTGTGGGAGGATAGTACTGCCACGGTTGAGCTGGCCCACTCGTGCTGAAATCAGCGTGGCTCTACTACCTAAGGTAGTACCACGTTTCAAGAAACTAAACTAGCGTGTCATATAACTAATTTCTTTGTTTATATTTTTACACATGTGTTTAATCTTCCTAGAACAAAGTAAAGTATTCGACATTTAACATCTACATACTATAGACAATATACAAGTAGCATTAGTGTTTCATTTATTGGTTTTCTGTTTTTTTTTTCGGTTATTTTAGAAACAAAAGCCTTACATATTTCTGTCTTAGAATAATTATTGTAATGCTAAAATAATAAACTCAGGCTCAGAGAACGCTGTATATTATATAAGCTTGGTGTTAAAGCCACGTGTCTACAATGTATTAGCTTTCGAGGCACGAACGGCTGGTTTCAGAAGTCATTATCTACGCTGTAATTGAAATATTATAGCTTTAATATCTTTAGTGGTGAAGAAAAATATTGTGAGGCAACCAACATTCCAGAAATCAACTTTATATAACATTTGGTTTTGAAAATTGTTAACACTATAATTTTTCATTTCCCTTGGAAGTGATTAAACATTAAGCTTGTCCGTATGGTGATGGATTAAGAATACATAGTGTTACCACCCCTATTCATCCCGTGAGTGTCGTAAAAGGCGACTAAGGGAACAAAGTAGACAAAACAACATCATTACAAAGAGAAGGAAAACTTGAAACAAACCCTATTCTAACCTGTCTGGCCAACGTGGTGTAGTAGTCCAAAACCTCCTTGCTAAGGAGAGGTCCATGTCCAGCAGTGGACTGTAAAAGGCTGTTGATGATTATTACTAAGCTACAACACATGGTCTTTTAGTTATTTAATTGCATATGCATGAAAATGATATTGGGTAATGAATAACCAAATCCATATGCCTTAGTAAAGATAAAAGATTAGACTGAGATAATATAATGCTTCAAACATCTGACACACAATGTCATCTAATCCCAAACTAAGCAGAACTTGTACTATGGGTACTACACAACTGATATAAATACGTATATACTTTTTTTGTAATACACATATTATACATAGAAGACACTGAAACAAATAATTACAGATCATAAAAACGTTTGGCCCGACTTGGGACTCGAGCGCGAGACATGAAATCACAGCAGTCGCATACATTGCCACTGCGCCACCGAGGCAGTCAAACTTTTTTATGTTAGGACCAAATACATGAATGCATACTCTTATTGATGTATATATTTATATTTTAATTTCAATTCTAGTACTCTTACGATTCAATTCTTCTCCATTATTCTGCATGACGTATGGAGAATGTCACAGACATTAAGTCCGCTTCGGTACCAAATGTGAGAAAAGTTAATAATCTCTTGGTTTATATCACTGAAAAACTTTCTACAGAAATAAAAATAAACGTTCCAAACTTTCTACATTTCTTTTGTAAAACAAACTCCACATTATTTATTATATTGTAACTCCTTTCCGCGTTACAGTCAGGACAGGGGTAACCTATCGTTTGAAATCTAAACAGAACGCAATCGATGGTGAAGGCGCCGAGCGGTCGCGCGGCCGTCGACCGGTGAACCGCTCGCATCGGTTGCGACTCAGCTCGCGATAACGTCTATGCCGCTTCATTTGCATATAGAAATATGCAATACAGCTTTAGAGCTTACAACTAACCACGATCACGATATCACAAATGTGCGGATATACGGATAACACGTGATTTCGTTCTGTTCTAACTCTATTCACGGGCCTGTTGGACTAGTGGTTAGTGAACCTGACTTCCTATCTTTGTGTGATGAATATTATCATTTGTTCTGTGTCTGGATTGCATTTATCTTTAACATGTATATATTTAGTAACATAGAAGTATGTTAATCAGTAGTCTGGTTACTATAGTACAGCTTTGCCTCGTTTGAGGCCAGACGGTCGTGTGTGACATGTGTGAGGATATATATATATTATGGACAAAGCGAGTATACAATTATTTTTTTTCTATATTAAGAGCCCGCCAAAGTGACTCTACTCTGCCTGATGGAAAGCATGAATAGAATCCAAGAGTTGTGGTCACCATACTCATTGCAAATGCAAACAATGCAGTATGGTGACCCACACTGTGGCAGTTTAGTAAGATGCTTTTTCACACCCCGCTTGGGGGACGTAAAAGGCGTAACAGTCATCGTGACAGTGTAAGGCTTACATAGTTACCACGATAACTGTCACCCCTGCATCAATATACTCGTATAATATGTAAAACGATATTGTAATGGTCATCCATGAGTTTTTTTTGGACAATAATTCTAAGTGACGCTAGCTATTAACTGTCCTACTTTCAGTCAATGTTGTGGCTTCCAATTCGTGCCGAATATGGCTTACTTGATTGTAAGCGATGAAGTACTGGAACCTTTAACAGTTCCTTGGAATTATTAAAGGTTGTAGAGACAACGAGGGTCACAGGTGCGATATTTAATTTTAGCGATACTATAGGACCTTTTGTGCCTTCATATTAAACGTCAATTATAAAAACAATTATATATTTATAAAAGCAAATCATCTAAGATCGAAGAAGCGTAAACAGAAATGATGACATTCATAATATACTGACAGATCGATAGAACTATTGACAGACATCTGTAGAAAGAGCGGTTTACTTTATTCAATATTAATATTGATATACTTCTAAATACTTTAATTAAACTATTTAAGGTTATAGATTAAGAAGTTCAGTGTTGTAAGTTTGTATGTGGACGGTAGAATTCGAAAGACTTATACATCTTTGGTATTTTTTCGCATTGTATAGTATTCAATTCAGCATGCGACTAGAAATACTAGTAGGAATCAAAACTGTAAATAAAGATGTGTATACCCAAAATTTTTTTTAAAGTAATTTTATTAATTGATCTTTGCATAATTTAAAGTGTGTTCTTTTTCAAATTAATTTCAAACCATCGTCAATTTTAAAGTGAATTACCTAGAAATTTAAGTACAAATGGTATTGATGTAGAAGATTGTAGATCCGTATCTCGTCCTCATTTTTTACACCCACGCTTAAAGAAAATTAGTTTTTAAATGAATTTATTTCGTGATTCGTTAACATAACAACAGCACTTCAATAAATAAATATGCAGTAGTAATTTGCTTTAGACAGTATAATGATATTGTTCAAAGATCAACAAATACAACTTCAATACTTGTGACATTAACACTGCAGCTGCACGCCGTATTATTTACAGAAATGGCGATATCAAATCAGTAATCGATTCCTTTCTCCTCAATTTTAAATCATCAATGCACGAAGCTTTCCCCTTAGAAAATATTATTCCAATCGATGCAGCGATGGTCGGTGGTCGGGCCAACGACCGCAAGCGTGCACTGATGTTATCACACTCAACATTAACACATTCAACGAATAGGTACTATTTTTTTATTTAAAAGTAAAAACTTAGACACGTAAAGTACTTTAAAAAAAATGTCTAGAACCTTCTTTTATCGATATATATGAAAATGTTGATATATGGTTTAAAAATACAAAAGAAAATTAAACGATTTAGCTTGAATATTGTTTTACGCGCTTCAAGTATTTTTCATATGTATTTTTCAATGTAACGTAGTGAGTAAATATATACATAGAATATACATATATAGAGTATAACTAGTACATTATAAAGAAGATACTGAACAAAATTTAATATGAATAGACGAATTGTATAATTTATAATCAGGAAGCTATTATTGATTTACCTTTTTATAGGTTATTCATGGGTTATTCACACTTTAAAGCAAGAGAGGAGGTACAACAAATGCCGTAGGTATTATATATATACTGGCATAGTTTATGAAAGTCGGAGAGCGTATTCTTCATCTACACCTACGGTATCATATTTCCGCATCGCTTCAAGACTGGGAGGGAATGCCTCATGACATTAGGTCCGCCTTTGTATAACATTGCACATGTTGTACAAAGGTGGATTTTAAGTGTAAAGAAACATTGATAGACTGTTCGACTTAATCGGTCAGTGTCTCACGGATTACACTTGTTCTTAGCCTAAGATGAATTATTCGAATAAACTGGCCTTCAGAAATGATGGAAAATTGTAAAATGCCAATATTAAGGTAGTTAGTAAATAGTCAATAAGTAATAATTATTTATGTTACGCGATAAATACAATCTATTAAGTATTTCCTTGTAATAATGATAACACATATTTCGCATATTACTGTTATTATGAAATACTAATTTTACTGGTTGGAGAACAAGTAGCAATTTTTTTTGAAAGGACATCTGCACTAAAAACATATCCTGTGTCAAGGAGGACTGTACAAAATAGTAAAATCAGACACAAAAATCATTTGAACTCAGAAAAATAATTTGTACATCCCATAAATAAAATTTGTACATCAAAATAATTTGTACATCAAAGTGTTATCCTATGTGGGATTTGAACCTACAACACGCAGCTCAACAGAGCGCAGCGCAGCGACCGCTTAAACACTGGTTTTCTTTGAGGTTGTGATATCAAATAGCCGAGTCGCCGTATGTGCTCCAAAACATGACTATCCCTACTACGACCCATCCACCGACCCATGACTACGACTTCGAACGTCACCAATAAAAACGTCAAATTACGAGACTTAAAGGATTTTTAACGGTTTTATCTTACTCAAATTTCTTTTCAACTATCTCTATATTTTTCAAAATAGACACAAAATTAAACAGAAAAAAAAGGAAAATCAATGATCACCATTATTCACCATTATCGTGTCTTAGTAAAAATGTAAACGTGACAGCCCTAGCTCAATTAATCCTTATTACACACATCACATTTCGTCACTAGTGAAGGCACGTTTCCTCTTACGTCACCTCTAATTACTGTATTCGTAACCTAACCACATGCCAGAGCCCATTACTCCGTGATGATTAAATAGTGCTTTTTACAACAGCTTCCCAAGAGGTATTTCAGAGAAACCTAACTATATGACAGTACAGTTATTTAGTTTACTATTATTTAAATTATGTGTTTATAATTATTTTTCATAAAATAATCTTCTTGTCTTCATTAATGTCCGTGTGGTGGCGGATTCAGAATACATAGTGTTACCACCCCTATTCATCCCGTGGGTGTCGTAAAAGGTGACTAAGGGAACAAAGTATGCAAGACAACATCATTACAAAGAGAAGGAAAACTTAAAACAAATCCTATTCTAACCCGTCTGGCCAGCGTGGTATAGTAGGCCAAAACCTCCTTGCTAAGGACCGGTTTATGTCCAGCAGTGGACTGTAAAAGGCTGTTGATGATATGATAATAATGAATCTTCTTTTACAGTTGTATATATATTTCGTGATGTGATGGGTTTTAAATACGTCGTATTTGATTAATTAAGATAAACGCTTTTAATGACGTGTGTATTTCGGGTATGTTTCATAATTAGTTTTACGAACGCCCCGTAGATGGCGTTTAAACTATTAGTAAATCGCGACATGGTATCGTTCCTCGGTAGTCCATAAATATGAGTATATGTCGTTGTTAGATAAATGTGTTTCGCTATTGCATCTCTCTTAAGAAGTATTTATAGGGTAACTTTGTACTGATTTTAACAATGAATTTGAGACTCGAACGAAACTAGTTTTTACAAAGTGCAGTTGTAAAAATGTTAATAAATTAGAATTCTTTAATGGCAATTTTTCGTAGCATAACTAACGTAGCATTATTCTCGTAGTACACAGACAGCTAGTTATAACTACAAGATGTGGGTAGACGGGTCAAAGAACTCATAAAATCTTTGCTAGCCTTGTCCTGCTTGCCGCTGGGAGAATATTATAGTGTTATTTTAGCAGGTGAAAAGAAATTTGTTCGGTAAAACAACAGCTCTGTAGCTCTTTAACCGTAATTACCGGCTCTCATTTCTTTTATCCCCGTGTGGTGTCGGATTTAGAATACTGAGTGTCACCACCCCTATTCACCCCGTGGGTGTCGTAAAATCCGACTAAGTATTGGAGTACTGTTAAGGAGTTGTTGATAACATACTTTTTCAATGTGGCCGTAGGAATGCTATGCTTCTTTATATATAGATCGGTTAGACCAAAGTGAAGTTATACAATACAACATCTACTTCAACAGTACGTATATCCAGCATATGTGTATGGTAAAACTGGCTGATCTATGTAGCTACACCATAAAGATAAAGCCAGGAAGATGTATGTATACACTGAGAAACTTTTTTTGTTTTTTTTTTATTTTCAACTTGTGGAAAACCCCTCAGGCCGTCACCCCACCGGGGTTTACGGCGGGGTGGTGTGTCGGAATCGGACCGACTAAAACCACACGGTGTGCCACTCTGCGCCTGACATAGGAGGGATCCAAGAACAGCTGTTATTACGACATCCAGATCACTGAGTAAGATTACTAGAGCCCAAACCTCTCCTCGCGCGATTCTGGAGAAGAGCTCAAAAGGTGGCAACGCACTTCAGACTCTTGAAAGGTTTCCTAGGGCGTCGGTAGGCCCTTACAACGAGATGAGCCGTCAAAACTGACGTAATTGATTGCATGGATGGCGTACTGGCGTACTGCTTTAAGCGGTCACTTCGCTGCTTTCTATAGTGCTGTGTTGTAGATTAACATCCCATATAGGACAGCACTTTGTGTGATTAATAAATTGTTGTTCCGAGTCTGAATATTTTTGTATATTCTTGTACGTTTGCTAAGTCATACACGACGCAGGAATATTTCTAAAGCGAGAGTTGTATTTTTTTAAATAAAACTGCATTATGTCTAACAAGAAAACACAATAGAAAAAAAATAAACAAAGGGTTCTCAATAACAATAAGAATTCCTGAGTGGATTGCAACTCTATGTTAATTCTACATTTGCATGAACGTAACAATAACTTGCAATCAGGAGACTCGGCGCAATTACTCCAATCCAATCTCAATAAACCAATAAAGTCAGACCACATCGTGTTAGCAAACCGTATCTTACTTATTTGACTAACTTCGTGTCAGATAGGCTGTGGCTTTAATTTGCAGTAAGACTTTAATAATGAGATTTATTATATTTTCATCTAATTTATGGATGTTTAATTTAAGTTATGTTATTATTAAAAAAACTTGTGTAGGAATCGTAAAACTAGTTTGTAGTTACATACTTTACTAGCTATTTAGGCGCCAAAAATGTGACTTTTGTTTCATATGTTTCTACCGTGAAATGATTTGAGATCTAATTAGCGTATACCTATGTAATCATTTAACGTATATACAAATATAAACACACTCAGGTATTTGATCTACTTTTCTTCCACCTGTACGTCTCTCTCAGTGTGATAGTTAGAAAACTGAAATTTTCACAAATTATGCATTCTCGTTGACGCTATAATAAAAAATACAAAAAAAAAAATCCCCATACAATAAACGTGATTTTTTCGTATTTTTGCTCAATATTAATAACCTTAAATAGAACCTAAATTTTCATAGAATATTTAGTTGTATACCCTTCAATATAAATAATTAATTAAAAATAAAGTAAATATTAAAGGGAGAGGATTATTCTCCCATATAACAAAGGTAATTTTTGAGCTATTTTTTTACTTGATCTTAATAAACAGGTAGAAACTTAAATATTTTCAAAAAAAAGTAAGTATTTGGCAATATATTAACTATAAAAATAAATAGATGATGGTATGGAATCCTTCGTGCACGAGCCCGACTCGCACTGGCCGCTTTTTTAAGTAACTAATATTAGCATTAATATTACATTTCTTTATTTTTTAAATAAATAAAATAACTAAACCATGGACTAACCACAAAACATCACATATAAATAAAAGTGAAAGTGTCATGTCAGTCATTTTCATATTTTTATATAACGTACAACGCCATCTAGTCTCAAACTAAGCAGAATTTGTACTATGAGTACTAGACAACTAATATACATATATAGTTTTTTTTTGTAAATACTCATTTAGAAAACACCAAAACAAATGTTTGCAGATCATACAAACATTAGTGGCAACTTAGGAATCGAAGCCAAAACCTCAAACACGGCAGTCGTATACGCTACGACGCTACCATCGAGGCAGTCAAATAGATAGCCTTTTGCACTTAAACTACAGGATTTCTTAGAACTAGGCATAATCTCGCCAATTTCTCTACCTTCAATCCTTACCTTGAAACCGCAATAAGTTTTCTATTCCATTTCTACCTAATAGAAAACGATTGTATCGCATCGATATCGAAATACCACAGTAGTGGTGCTAAGAGCTCTTGGTTGGCAAAGTCGTGACACACATTCTACTAAACTGCACCCTCGATACACGAATACCACGGGAAAATCAACTTTATACTTACATAATAAGGACGAAAAAAGGTTTGATAACGATAGTATCGAAGCTCTCGGTCGCCTTAAGCATAAAGCGGCACCCTACTTCATTAACTGTTCGACGACCTGAGCGATTAAATTAGATTTACTTTTACATGGACGAAAAGCCACATATGTTACGGTGGCCTTATGAAATTGTTTCGGCACATTCGTGTCCAAACTGTTATTAGGGCAGTAAAGTTCCTGGCAGGGAAATTTCGTCGGAAATAATTTTTGTATATTCAAACTTAAACAGATGTTAAATTGTTTAAAAGTAGCCATTGCGTATAGTGCCTGTGTTTGTGTGTGTATAAGTGTAAGTTAAAATTGATTGACAGTGTGGCAAGTCACAGGTTCGATTCCCGTCCGGGCCCAAATAATTGTGTGATGATCCCAACGATCCACGGGGCACAGAATCATATCGCGCGATGTAGGCGGTGTCAATAGACCACGCTCGGGAGTCACTAAGAAACACATTCAAAGAAATTAACATTCTCACACTACACTCACAATACATTTATGAGAATCTTTAGTATGTTCATAAAAATCTGTCTAAATTTAAGAAAAATAGTGATCTCCATCAATTTAATTTAAGAAACAAAAATAAACTTGCCGTGCACACTACTAGGCTCCATAAAATATCAAATTCGTTTGTGGGTCAATGTATACAATTTTATAACAAATTACCAAACAACATAGTATTGTTATCTATTAGTAAATTTAAGAAATTTATTAAACTGAGGTTGTCCAAAAAGGCTTATTACTCAGTTTCAGACTATGCCACAGATTTAGATGTTTGGAAATGAATTGCTCTTTTTTTAAGACTTATGATTGTTAATATAACTGCTGTTTTAATATTTAAAAGATTTTGAGTTAAAAGAGTGATGGTGAGTTTCTTTCCTGGGTTCTTTTTTTACCACTCTACCATGAACGATCTGCGAACCCAGCTAGCTGTAATTTTAATCGACAGATTGTTCATCATTTATTGTTTTTTTTATGACGTTCATAAGTGTCTTTTTGTGACCTAAATGAATAAACGAATTTGACTTTAACTTTGACTTTGACGCCTGAAATATTGGTGCGGATGGAAACCGCGCTTCTATGTTCACTCAATGTTACCAGCGTCCCACTCCGCAAGAGTAGTGTCGGGTGTAATATTTATGTATAAATACCTGTGGTCGTAAATAAAAATCTACACACTTTCTTACTTGCATAGCAACAGCAGTTTACCTTTACCTCGCCCGGTCGTAGTATCCTCCCTTTGTGTCGGAGGGTCATGACACCCGTTACCTCCACCACAGAAATTAGTTCTATACACCAAGTACTGTACATTACTACGTTACAAATACAGAGTAAATAAAAATTGAGTAACGAAACTAAAATGTATTAAAATATTTGTGGAACCTGCTTATAAATACATACTTGAAAGTCAAGTGTATTTACTAAATATATTTCGTAGTGTTGGTTCCCAAGCAGACACTTTCCCCAACTGTCTGGTTCCTTGACCCTATAACGACGTCGGATTCGCCCGGTATTCCCCTCTTTTGCGGGACTTTCGAAACAGTATTAAAACTCAAGGACGTTACTTGCATATTTTAAGGAAATTTACCTCGATAGGTAGCATTTCTATTGCGATAAATTACATTTGTAAACTAAAATTTTGATAATAAAACTGATGATTTACATAAATGGTTATTACTTTAAATGTTTAAAAATGATAATTCAAAGTACCTATCATTAAAACGCCAGATAAAATTTTATTTTACAAACGTGGGACTCGTTCTGTCTGTATATTTTTTTATGGAGGGCTAACGAGTTAATTGTTACAGTAAGTGACTACCGCCGCCTATTATCACTAATATCCCCTCCTAAGGGTTAAGGGACAGGCAACCGCCAAGATGTGACTGGTGGTTATCTATCTCACTAGTTTAATCGTTGGAGTAAGCGGGTTCTGGAGTGGAGACTGGTCAGATGGTGGGACAACTTGCGTAAGAGGGCTTACGGCGACTAAATGCAATAAGCAGCAGGTTGGGTTCTGTGGTGCCTGAGAAAGGCCAATGTCCAGCAGTGGACTGTGACGGATGGATTATAATGAAGTACTAGTTAATTTATTATGATATTATGTAAGATATGTTTTGTGATAACAATTTTCGGCAAATTTTCTGTGACGTACGTCAATGTAAGTGGATTATTTTTATAATGTCAAAGTTCTGTTTGTGTTTCAATCCGATTACACTTGGCTTTGTACTGAACCTTTGCCGCACAGCTCAGCTCACACTGGTCTGGTACTAATATAATTTTTGACGTGTTTTTTAAGTTGAGGTCTACCTAATTTGGTTGCTGATTGATTAATTAAAAAAAAATAGTTTTATTTCTTCTGATTACCAGTTTATAAATACAATATTACAATTTTTTTTTGTTTAATTAAATTTTCGCTGTTTCATTTACATAAATATACGGTACTATATTTATGTAAATGAAACAGGAAAGACTGCAAAATACCATAGAGCTAGACAAAAACGTAGAATTATTAATGAAACATATTTTTTTTAAACTGAACGTTCCTTAATTTGTTCGTAGACAAAAGATGGACAAAGAGCAGAGAAGACAGATAACAAAGAATTTCACGGTGTAAGGTTTTTTCATTTGTCAACTTAATAGTTATACTTCATTAGAAATGTTGGTGCGGTATCGTGATTTCCCGTGAGGGAGACTCGGGCATTAGTCCTGCGATAAAACGTTCAACACGTACGTCAATTCTAAACGTGACTAGAATACTACCGATATTACGGCAACAATAAAAAAATAATATTCAAATTAAGTAGAATTGATTTCATGGACATTTCTTTATAAATTGCTAATGTTTACTTTGAATATAATCGAAAAAATACACATTCAGGTTAAGGGACTGTTCGCGTGAAGTCGGGGTCGTGTATCGTCGTGTACTCACCCTTTCAAATATTTACATACATTCAAACGGTACCAACACTTCACAACCTTCGGTCTGCGGCAAAAATAATCAAGCAAGTAAATGTGTGAGACCAGAGGCCCATTGATGCAGGAGGGACAGTTATCGTGGTAACTGTGTAAGCTTTATACTGTCACGATGACTGTCGTGCCTTTTACGTCCCCAAGCGGGGTGTGAAGAAGCATCTCACAAGGCCGCCATAGTGTGGGTCACCATACTGCATTGTCTGCATTTGCGATGAGTATGGTGATCACAACTCTAGGATTCTATTCATGCTTTCCATCAGGCAGAGTAGAGTCACTTTGGTAGGCTCTTAATATATAAAAAAAAATAAAAAACAACCTCGTTTCTTCACTCATACATTTCGATATTACTATTATTTTAAAATCATCCTGCCTTATTTGTTTCAATTTCTCTAATATACTGCCTAAAATAATAGATACTACATACTTCGTTTGCCATGTGCACATCTGAAAGTAAATTAAGAGGTGTACTTATGGAAAAAAATGACTTAAAATCCTTATGAATCTTGTGAAATAAAACTCTTAATACACGCACAACTCGACAGTTTCTGGCAAACTGTGTTCAAACTTATATCCGTCTGTATACAGTCCGTGTGGCGACGGATTAAGTATCACAACCACTGTTCATCGCGTGGGTGTCTTAAGAGGCGACTAAGAGAACAAACTATTTAAGAAAATATCACTACAAATAGAAGAAAAAATTGAAATAAAACCTTATTCCAACCCATCGGGCCAGCGTGGTATAGTAGGTCAAAACCTCCTTGCTAAGGAGAGGCCTATATCCAGCAGTGGGCTATTAAAGGCTGTTGAAGATGTTAATGTGTTCAGGATTAATCCTTTGTTTCCTCAAACTCCTAAAGCAACTCGCGCCTCAAACCACCACTTTATTTACGTTAAATTTGTGTTTATTAGCTTTTTAAAGCCGCATTCTTAGCTTTCAAGCACGTTTTGGTCACAATAAATTAAAGTTAAGTTTTATTTCAAATAAAACTCATCCGTCTGAAATTTCTCCAACTGCTACAACTCTTAAGAACTTAAATTTAAATGAAACTTCGATCCAAGGAAACGTTGCAATTGGAATTTGCACTTGTTCGTCGTCTAGAACTCAGTGGCTAATAAAATTATTCTCGTGATCACAGACAATAATTTAATTTCTCTTTTGTTTGCGCAACTTTGACAAATATATGACATTTGTCTCAAAATTATACGTTACACATCTTCGAACCAAAATCGCTGCACCAAATCATTTATATATGTATGAAACTAGCTGGCACATATCTTCTTTGATGCTCAGCTCCTATTTGTTGTAGCGTGATGTTATACATGTTATAGCCTTCATCGATTAATGGGTTATCTATCAATAAAAGAATGATTAAAATTGGTCCAACCGTTAACGTACGATGCCGTGATCAAGGGAAATAGAGATTACTCGGCCTAACTGATTGATAGATTCATTAACGTAGACATAAAGACCAGGATGGTTGGCGCTCTTTGTGGAAGGCAATCGACGGCAGTAGACTGAAGAGATGGAGGGAGAGAGAGAGAGTCCAAGCACTGGCTGGAAACTTGCAGCTTTGAGGTTTTTATATTGTAAGCTTCCACTAAGATTTTTGAAATCTTAACTCCAAGGAGGTAAAATATTTGATGAAACGTTTCAAGTGCGTCATTTTCAAAAAGAAATGAGAAACAACACATGAGTGAAGCTGTGGCATTACGTAGTTTGTGTATATTCGTAAAAATTTATATGAGTCTCTAAAAAAAGTCCTTCATTTTTTATAACTTTATTATAAGTGTATACAGACAATAGATGTGAGTATTTCTGCCTTACATTCTCGTTCCTGGTTTGGCCCTGGAATTGTATCGGATATAACAGGGCAATAATTTCTCTGTTTTATTTGTTTCAGCCCATTTTTCTCTCGGAAAGGGTTTGTGTAACTTCTGTAGGCAATTTACGCGTGTTGGAAAAATATCAAGACAAATTACGAGGCGCATGTTATTTTAAAACTGGATTCGTTCACTTCATTGAACAGGCGAGATGTATGTCAAACATATATGTGACCTTCATGAGATAAGATGATGATGAGAGATGAAACCTTGGTGTTATAATTGATGGGACATTTCACATATCGATGTGATTGTAACCAAGTCGTCACAAATGTTTGGCTCCTTGAAGCTCAACACAAAGAGCCTCAGGCACACACATACCCGAATATCATTATGCAATACTTAAACTTGCAGTCACTTAGAACATATGTGCGTACTTTTAGAGTATAATGTTGGTTGCGTACCATAAACAAACATTCTAAATAGGCCCTAACAAACTCTTTATTGTAAACTTCTTAATGAATTCCTGGTTGGATGGATTGATGGTGTTTATTAGTTTATAACTGAAGCAACACATCACTGGATGTTCTTTTTATACATTTCATGTTACGCTGCAAAACGGAACACTCCTAGTGCAGTTATATTTAAAAAGAAAAACAAACGTATGTGTGTACAGAAATTATACTTCTTTTGCTTAACAAAATAAAAACTTTCTATACATTTATTGTACATTATTAACAATAAAAACAATAAAATGTTGACTAGCTAATTTCTCGGCTTTTCGAGTCGGTGTGCACGTGCATCATAAAAATTTACTCTCATCGTTTTTCCAAACGCACCAAAAAAGTATCTTTGAATGAAGTATCTTGTCTACATGGTTTGCATATTATTGTAATCTTATATTCTTAATTAGTAACACGAATAACACCCACGAAAGTTTTTAATAGTATATAAGCACCACTTGTAGTTTTTTTTACCCAACAGACTACTTAAGGTTAAGGCACTATGTCTTAATAAAAGTTCTGCCTTGATCTCAACTGCAACACCCTCAATCCTGGTGGGGCCACCCCACCAGGGCCCCCACCCCCCACAGCTCGACAGAGTTCCCACACGTACAAAATAATCACACACGTAAATATATTTCTGAAAGTCATTCAATCAGTTAACGTCAGTAAAACCTGTAAAATTGTAACATATTTCATCAAAGAGCGTGATACATCCAAATTGAGCTGAAAATACTAAGCCGAAGTTCAATAAAACGTTTTTATGAATAAAAAGAAGAAACCCTGAACCCTTTAGATAAATTTTCTAGCAAGTACTAGACGAGGCGCGTTAGCATGCCCCTCACGCAGCATTTCTTAGGCAAACCCCCGCCAATATGACGGCAGACGGACGCCATATTTATTTATGAATTTCTCTATAGACGATCGCGATCCAATCTAAAAAGCTTTCAATGTGTGCAATTTCTGCAACGTCAGCGACGTAATAGCTGAAATCCGATAATGGCTACCCCAATCCCTTTGTAAACAAATATACCGTGGCTTATCACAATATGTTTCGAACATTTTGTGTTAAAAACAAAAACTCTACGTTATATGGTTTTATGATTCTGTTGTCAAGATAAAACCCGTTTCTTTTGTTATTCAAAGAACTGCCAAAATTGGTTCACTTGACAGCTAGTGGTTAAGATGGCAACGATTATAAACAGAGTCATGAGACAAAATGGCCGATGGAAAATATTCGTTATGACATTGCTACAGCCCTTTTTTTTAAATAACGACCTCAACTTATAAGATAATCTCATATTGTTATTATTTACGCATATTGTAGTCTTTGTCTGGTATTTGATATCCTCACCAATCACAGGACAGAAATAGGGGATAAATTACTTAGGCTTTCTCAAGCTGCGGTATTCTCAGTTCTATTTCTCATCCTAACTAATTAACCCTATGTCTAGCAGTGGACTGTGATAGCCTGATGAAGATGATGATTCATTAACCCTAGTATATTTTCTATATTCCATTTTTTGGTCTTCCTACATATATTCCTTCTGAAAGCAGTTCCATTTTCACAACGTGTTGGCGTCAGGTAGATCATTCCAGCCAAAGTATATTTAATACGGAAATAATTAAAAAAAAGGGCATTATCTTTAAATAGACGTATGTTAAATAGGCTTATGTTCAGCAGTGGAAGTCTTCCGGCTGATGATGATGACGATGATGTTAAATAAAATAGAAATTAACTCATTTTCCAATTCATATTGCTTGAAAAGGTAATAGTATGAAAACATTATAGTTATGAGAAGCTTACGTTTGAAGTCTCCTTTTTAGTATATGCTCATACTGCAGGTTATCATAACATTGCTCATTTAATAATGTAATGAACGGACTTCGACATAACGCTTGCCTGCGTTTTCGAGTTTGAAGTAAATTGTTAGAACTTTAAAGTAACTCCTGCGTAAACTTATAATGTAAATCATTTGAATTTTTATTACATGCTCGTTGGAATTCGGATCTTCCGGATAGCTATTTTTGTGGCTTTACATCTAAATTTAGGGTTTGTAAAAACTTCGTAGATACGCTCGCGTTTAATGTATGTATTGTAAGGATGAGATAGGTACGCGTATATAGTAACACTAGCGGAGCCTTCAAATGTTGTTTTACTATAATATCGTTATTGAATATTAAGAGTTGTTTATAGAAGAGTTAATGAACACTATCGGAAGGATCAATTCGATAAGCGTAAGAGCCTTCAGAATTTCTACATCAGTTTAATTTTTAGTTTACGCAAATAACATATTCCGATGTTTTCCAAACTTACCATACTTGAATCTTCTTAGTGAAAAAATTAGATGGTGTTGTTTCAGATGTCCGAATATATTTCTATATTATTTGCTTCAGCCAACGTTTATCTTGTTGCGGTTGCCACTCTAAGTCAGCTCCAGCGACCATCAACCCGCCGTGTGATATCGGTTTACCCACTCTGTCGAATTGTTTTATTTCTAATTTTATCAACTAGAGAAACGTCCAACGTTGCACGCTCTATCACGCGCTGAGCAACTTTAAACTTGTGGACCAGTCCAATGGTCAGTATTCACGTCTTGGACAGCAGGACAGCAGTCAGGACAAGCAGGATGAACTTGGCTTTTAATGATTGCAGGATTGGCGACTCGAAGGTATGGTAAAGCTTCTCATACATTGCTCGGCCCAGATAAATTCTTCTAGCGGCCTCCTAATCAAGGTTGTGTCGTTAGATGTTTTCTTGCACAACCCCGATAATAGTGCCAATAACTATCACGGAAGTCGGTCGTCATCACCGAGTCCCGTGGTAACATATACCGTGGTGACACAGTATCTTTTCTTACCAATATTCATCTCAAGTCCCACTCGTCTTAAATCATCATCCAGACTGTTAAGCATTTCTTCCAGGTAACGCAGAGATTCCACCAGGAAGACGAGGCCGTCTGCAAATCTCTCAGATGTATTGGTCATTGACATTGATTCCATCCGTTTAAGCAGCTTCAAGATGTCTTCCAATGCATTGGTAAAGAATTTCGAAGAAAATTGTTATAAAATATAAATTTTATTAAAAACAACAAAATATTTAAACTGATTTTTATGAAAGAATAACCTTTTACTGACGGATCAAGTAAATCGTAAATAAATTATTTTAATATTTAAAATATGGTACCACGCCATCTTGTTGCCTACAATGAGAACTCATTTGTGATAGCCAGCTGTCAAAGCTGTCGAATTTAGTACAAGCTATGCATTAGATTGTAGACAACAAATTGAAATAATCTGGGCATTTTAAATGTTATTGTCGATGATATTACCAGCCATATAAATACAAAAATAATCCATCGGGTGGCACAGTCTCGTACAGGTCTGCCATTGTTCTTTGATATGAGATGTTCACACATAAGATGTACGAAGTTATAGATTTCTAAGTACGTGGCCTTGGTTTATTTGGAATCTTTTTAAAGGTTAACCTTAACGTAAACATCGCTAAAGAAGATATCCGATAACTAAGACCTACGTGAATAAGAGAGACTCTTATTATATAGAAACGACGAGAGAGATCCTTCTTAACTAGTTCTATTATTTATTCTGTGGTAGCAGTACAACTCGTAATCATTCGTCGATAAAAATAAATTTACCAGTTATATATTAAATCTCTACATCCACCTAGAAAGGTACAGCCTCATCACACGACACAGTGAAGTGTCAAAGCATTTCACACACGGTTTTATGAACACGGCGATATTTAAGGCACATTTTCAGTCTCACCTTATTAAATTCCACATTGGGGTGTTGCAATAAATTAACGAGTGTCGCCCGTGCCGCCACTCGACTCTGTCTAATGAAAATAAATTGAAGGTTAACACTTGGGAAAAATCAAGGTAACTTTATACGTTAGGTATGTATTGATAGATTGATTGCTTTTCCATTTGATTTCCGAAGCTTAGTATACGTTTGGGTTTAAGAGGCTGTATTGAATGCGTAATAAAGTTAATAAATAGAAATAATAATAATAAATTCAAACTAAGCAGAGCTTGTGCTATAACTAGACTGACTGAGAGAATACTTATATACTTTTTTTTGTAAACACAAACATAGATAACACCCAAACTTCGAAACAAATATTTGTAGAATATACAAACATATGGTCCGGCCCAGGAATCGAACCCGAGACCTCAAGCACAACAGTCGCATTCACTACCGCTACGCCACCGAGGCAGTTAAACATTAGAGTTTAGGAAAGATACATACATACTTAAAATCACACTTTTTCCCGGAGGGATATTAAACACCCACTTTTCGCCGTGTTGTAGTCCCATGGCGGCGAGTCTATAGCCACTAATAGGGATGTTTTGTTTGCCAGAGCCTCGTACGTCGATCAAGAGGTGCACCGCTAGCAGGCGAGTCTGATTTGAGGCCCGAGTTCTTGGTGGGAACTCTATGCACTAGACAACATTATAATGGTCGAAAAATCGAATTTGGAATAAAAAAGTTTTTATAGCATGTATGTATGTGTAGCTTAGCAATTAAGTCAATCTTATTGGTATACTATCTTTTATCTTGTACCTTAGTATGGTCTTTTATTAGCATATGTACGTGATTACTTGATTATTAAAATTCACAGAGGATTTTATTTAAAATTCGTCATATAATGTCGTGTTCGACCACTTAATCAAATATTCTTATTTTAAAAAATTACATTTAGACGATATGATAAGTTTTATCTGACTCTATCATGAAATGATCGAACACATTGTGACTTGGTTATTTTTAAGATCTGGCCACGACATCGATCATACAAAGACCGATATTACTTTTTCGGGAATGCGGCACACCAACACGGTAAAAAGACTTTTATTAACTATACGTATGTTACGTTACGATCGGTTCATCGAGCCTACGCTGACAAAACATTATGATAGATCATATCATTAAACTCAAAATGTAATAGAAAACACACACACATTATTGATAATGACGTGATGGCTCACTAGATAACGTTGTCACACAAAATTGCAATCGTTAGTTAGAGCCGAGAGATTTATCATATTAAGTACCGTTTACCTCGCGCAGATATAATGATTATCACTATTAGGGTTAATGGTTAACAATATCTTGTTCAAACACATTATTATAGTTAGTGCTATCGTAATACTAGGTACTAAGCATAGATAAGGCGAAACTTTTTTATTGTACACCAAAAATGTGACTAACAGATATTTTATGTGTATAAATGACAGTGTCAAACAAAATAATACAATTATAATGACTGGTATAATAAATTCGGGTGTTCATTTGTTAATTTATAGACAACAAGCCGATCGATGTTCGTTAAATTTGCGTGCATGTTGTTAGCGGTTCCCGAGGGATAGCTATATTGATAACCATACGTACGCTCGCTAGGGAAGTCTCGGACAAAAATAATTGTAAAATACTGTTTTAGTCACGTACAAAAGTATACAGTAGATCAAATAACTAAACTGGTTACGAAGTATTATCCCAAAGTTGGTTTATTTGTAAGCTTCTGAAGTTGAAACAGACAATATGAAGTTTAAGAAAATGTTAATATGGGTTTCACAAGTTTAGCAAAGTTTTAGGTCTAATATATAATTTTTTAACGCTTGTTTTTTTTTTTAATTTATTCCATTAACTTGGTATAGTTTGGCAAATAAATATCTACAGTCTTGAAAAGAAAAGTTTAACATTTTTATACCTACCTATATTTTATATCATCAACAGCCTTTTACAGTCCACTACTGGACATAGGCCTCTCCTTAGTAAGGAGGTTTTGGCCTACTATACCACGCTGGCCAGACGAGTTGGAATAGAGTTTCTTTCAAGTTTTACTTCTCTTTGTAATGATGTTGTCTTGCATACTTTGTTCCCTTAGTCACCTTTTACGACACCCACGAGATGAATAGGGGTGGTAACACTATGTATTCTTAATCCGTTACCACATAGACACCTATATTTTATATACTCAAGTATATTGTGTTATAGACGTAGATACGGGAGACTGTGTGAAACAGTTCGGCAAGTAACCTACATATATAGGTAGACTCCGAAGTGAAGAACGGAATTTCAATGATGTGAGAAATTTATTCGGCTTAATATGCTCTAGCCTTTTTGTTATTTTTTGACATGTGACGCTAGTGTTAGATATTTCGGCCACAAATATTGTGAGCATGTTAGGGTCATGTCTTTATATTATTAACCAATAAATATCAAATAGAGAATAATTTAAATTGTTTATTTTTTGGAGGTAAGGTCGGTTGGTTACAAATTTACGAATATGTCAGATATGAAGATTATTTGAAAGTAATATGCAATACACACAAACTTTAATTTAATTCATACAAAGTTTGAGTTCTACCACAAACTAATAACATTTTTCATTTAAAATTAATAAATTTAATTTTTTTTCATGGAAACCGTGTATTTGAATATATATTTGTAATACTCAGAAAAAAAAAAGAAAAACATTTTTTGTAAGATAAACTGTCTAAAATGTCGTTTACTTATAACCTTTCCTTAATCCTTAATCCTTTTAATTTGTCCAGCAATGGACTGCGATAGGCTGATGATGATGATATTAGTGGTATAAGGTATAAGGTACTCTTACATAATTTTAATTTCAAAAGGTCAATCTCTACTGATAAGTATATAAAGTTTTTACATCACCACAAATTTAAGTTCAACCAGAAATTTCGTTCACATAGTCTTGTATCGCGCTATTCCCTAAATAGCAGCTCTGCATTCCTTACAAGCAAAATACACCAATTGTACACATTCTAACGTGACCGTGTTCTTTGTAATCCAGCCGACGAAAGGGGACACATTTGTTTATTCCCTTTTTATTATTTTTCCTTTGCCATATTAAGCCGCACAGAAATTCATCCGTTGCGGGTAATTGCGTGAATAAAATATTATTTCTTTGAAATTCTACTTTGTTTGAAAATAAAACTGACTTCATGTATCTGTAATTCCGTTTTAGGATGTATGCTGACACAATATGGCTAGAGGCCTAGCATTGTGTTGTCAATAAACGAAGGTCTTGATAAGTGTACTGTAAACAGAATGAGATATGGCTCAGCTCAGATGATGGGTTGATGATGATTTGAAGAAATTTTAAACGGTAGATACATTTGAAGTATTTATTTTATGTTTATATTATAGAAGTCCAACCTTCGTTAGGTTATTTCAGATCATTAATATAATTAATAATTTTGACCTGTCGCCATCAACTGTTGAACGAAGGTCTTTTTTACATGTGGAAACCTCCACTGGCCATCACCCCACCGGGGCTCGCGATGGAGTGGTGTGTTAAAATCGGACTGACTTAAAATACACGGTATTCCACTCTGTGCCTGGAATAAGAGAGATCCGAAAACTGCTATTATGAAGCCATCTGGATACGAAGATCTCCCCAAGGAACGCCAACCATACTGATCTTGGCCTTACGTTATGAGTTAGAAACGGAAACATTTGTAATTGTAGATTGATTTATAATTATTAATTGTAACTTATTATTATTAAAACGGTTTGATAGATTTATTATTATTGAAACTTCCTTTTTCTACCATTATCGACATGTTTTCAAACAGCATTGCAAATCTCAAGTACAATGGCACTTAATAACATAACGCATGCAATTGAAAATAAATTACAGGTCTAAGAATTAAGTAGAATAGGCTTAACATTTGGAGTTAAAATTAAAACATATCTGCCTAGAACCTGACAAATTACTCTTTCGGAAATCCCAAGGCAATACCTTCAAAATAACATTAATTGAAGTTATCAAATAGTGACCACATAACATGTATGTCGTGACTAAAAATTTTTTACTGCTTTTTGTCCCACATAAATAAGAAAAATACTAAGTAGTATCTTAATAGAACCTGTTTTCTCGTCACACTTGTCTCAACCACTATACATACAGTAAAATGTTTCCAATTACCGAACTATCGAAAATCGCTTTATCAAATATTCGTTCTGCTCAAGAACAGTACTAGTAAAAATTTGGCAAGTTCAGCTGTCAACGATTGGCTTCATTTAGTATCAGCAACGTGCCGACTTCTGATTCTCGTATCTTTGAGACTCGTAGATAACATGTATTTGAGTAAAGAAAAAGAAAATTTTATAAAATTTAAGATAAGAGGTGAGTTATTTAGCAGTCCGTGGTAATCTATTTACGAAATTGTGTTTGTTTTATTTCTCATTAGATCACAATTAACATATATAAGATAAAACAAATATGTCTGAAAAATTGTGTTCAGAGTTATCTTACAAGAAAATTTCGTGCGGAAAGTGTTTAAAAGCGGTTCTTCAATGTTATTACAGTAACAGTAATGTCTGTTTAGAGTCTTAGTGGTTAGGCAGTAAGCATTATTGAAGGGCCATATCATTAGCGGGGTCATAAAAATTAAAGTTTCAAAATGAGGCACTCGACGGTAACGCGCTAATTAATTAAGATCAAAATATCATAGCTGACGAAACAGCCCTTTTGACTCATCAAAAACGGATTAAATTCGCAAAGTGGAATACCACAGCAAAAATATTAGCATAAAAATGCAATTAGTAATACTCAAAATGATTAACGTCAAATAAAGCTCCCTTGTGCTGCATGCCAGTGTATCTCCAACAGGCCGAATACAACGAATATTAGTTCAATTTAGCGTGTGATAATATGTTAATTTGCTTCCATTAATTTTAGTCGAGCAGCCTGTGTCACTGTAATACGGCTGCTTTAAAACGAGCACTCGTGGATTTATAATAAATCCAGCGTTTCTGCTGGAGAAATTATACACTACTGATACTAACAATAATCTTATTCACACATGATATGCTGTACCGTTATAGTAGAACTCACACACTCTCACCTTGAAATTTTGTATGTTATTATGCGTTATATATTAAAAAATATCAGAACTTTTTCTTTTTATAGACCTTCTTTATTTATATATATCTTAATTATTAAGTAATAAGACCCTACTTTGGTAACAAAATTTGACAATCGAGGACAAAAAGTCTAACATTTATAATTGACATCATATATCCGTGATAAAATACATTAATTTCTCACAATATTCACGCTAAATAATTTTGTTGCGTTGAAAATCCATTCATTCACAATGAATGTACCTTTAAAGTAGAAAAACCTAAAAATCAATGCTGAATAATTTTATAGTGTGTACGACAAATGACATAATGCATGTGCGCCCATCGCATCATTAGCACGTAAAAGCATCCATAGGAGAGTGGTGGTACTATAGTGGGTGACATACGCGGTGTTTGATGGTCAGTAATAAAGTTACTCGCTGAATACAAATGGGACTGATGAACCTGATGTATTGACGCGTAGTTTGGTGTTAACTCGTTTATTCTTATTGGAGTTTTACGACGTTTCAATAATAGGAAAATTCGCAGATCATCTTTTCATTTAAGATAACTTGCCTTGACGGATTCATGACGTGATACAAATTATTACAATATTTAGATTCTGTTAGGTTTAAACATTAAAAACACAAGACATAATTGCTGTCCACGTTTAGCTTCAACCCACATACAAAGTGAGCAATTTCGTTCACTCTTACTCGTAATACGTGCCCAATAATTTTTAGACATCCTAGTTATACTTATCATGGAGAATACAGTTCCAATTTTCTTTCAAATGACTTTTTCTCAGAAATGATAAATCTTAGAGCAAAATTTAACAACAATTTTCGTAGATAGTCATCTGATCTACACGTTGGTTTCAGCTATTTTTGTTGTAAAACTAACTGTTCGGCAAAAAAATTTAAAATCAAATCACAATTTTTGCTACCTTTAATAAAAAAGGCAAACACGTCATTGACAGAGATTTTCAGGTTTCCATTAGAGTGGTATTCCTAATATTTCTGAAATTTTTACATTATTGGGTATTTATGTTAGAGTATTCATATTTCGTAGGCTAATTTGATCGGGCTAAATGATATTTTTGTGTTATTATTATATTATTTCGATGTTTCTTCTAAAGATTTAGATTAGTAGATTCTAAAAGTCGCGACCTGGCTGAAATGGCGAAGTCTTAGTTCACCACCTGGTATTATTATATCTTATAGTGGTAATATGTATGCACGTATGTATATGAGTTGTGTGTATGTGTATTATATATGTATGTGTTATATATTTATGTGTTTATGTAAGTATATTTACTTATTTATGGTCTATCTGGTCTATATATACTAAATCCTCTGGCAATTACTTGTTATCCTTAAGTGCACCTATCTCATATTTTCTTTGCATCGCCCAATCGGTTGACTGGCAGAAAATGCCTTAGGCATTAAGTCCGCCGATGCATGTATTTATGCATAAAGTTATAAATAAATAAATAAATAAATACATTAGTTTTAAGAAATATTCCACCGCGGCATCATATAGTTTTAGCAGAAGTTAGGGCGTCAATAAAAGCATTTATTTTTATATATTATTAATAATTACGATAACCACGATAACAGTTTCGGATGCCTGAATGCTATATGTACCTGGTTGCAAGAAAGTAAATGCTTGAGATTTGTTTCAACTTGAATCAATGTAAAGGAACCGCCGAATATCGACAAAGGCTGTCGCGTATTATTATTTCAAGTGTTAAAATAAGTAAAAAAATTAACAAGTGTTTAGTCCGAACTTAAGTACATATTATAGGTAGGTCATAGGTGAGTAGGTGTATGTACATATAGGTACGAGGTAGGTAAAAAAATATAGGGGGGTATGCATGATAAATATATTACTGTTTCTGTTTTTCCATTCTGCTCACCACGTATGTAAATTACTCGTTTTACGTACCTGTAACAAAGAAAACGATTTTCTTAATGAATATGTAAAACATAATAAAAAGGTGTTAAATATTTATAAGTTTAACATTAAAAAGGAAAGTTTTGCACTAGCCCTTATTATTTGCCATTTGGTTTTATTATGTCACTTCCTGGCACGTTCTTTGTGCAGAACATCACAAAGCGATGTGTCGTAATTAGTTTTACAGCCATATTAGTAGATACAGTCAGTTGGAAAACTTAACTTACTCCTAGATTAGAAATTTAATACAGAAGGAAGAATTCATAAATTTAAAGAACATTTGAAAACATCTCAATCGCTACTAAATGCTTTATTTATTAAGTAGGTACATACATACATATATAAAATCACGCCTGTTACCGCGGTGGGACAGCCAGAGGCATAATTAACGCCCACTTATCACCAGTGTTTCGGTCCCACGTAATAAGTGGTGAGCTTATTGCCGCTAATCGGTATGTTTTGTATCACATGATGTTAAGTAGGTACTGTATTATGATATCTCTGTATTTACGGCTCAATTTGCAATATGATATTTTAAAGACTGACAATGCATGAGTCACACCATTTGATCATAAGATGAACAGTGGTGGTAGTGTTACGAATGTGAGTGTCTTACACGATTAAATCTTAGTACCTGGAAACTGAGCTTTACTCGGTATTATTGTGTGATAATCGATTAGCAATTTACCAACTTCTTTTGTGCCCTTCCCTAATTTTGTCACATATATATGTCAAAACGGACCTAATAAACAAACATTTCATTGCTTGAAAACATGGGTAAGATAACGGTTTCTAAAATTAAAACATAGCTAGATTGATTTATCGCCCTAGAAGCATGCAGAGGGTCTGCATATCAAATTTTATGAAAATCCTAATAGTCGTTTCTGAGATTCTGATTATACATATGTACATACAAGAATTGTTCGATGAAAGGGTATTACATTATTGTAAATTATATCCTAAAGCGTTCACAGTTAAAACTGCCTTATCATGACGTTCTTATCCACAAAATGTTGTATTATATATTAGATATATTATTACTATACCTTAAGTCATATGTATAACTCCATAAACGTTATGACTTAAGTCAAATAGTTACCATGTTGCAATTTTCTTGCCAACAAGTCTTTGTAAAATGTAACAACTGCACATTTTGCCATACTGTGTAATTTATGCTGAAAGGCAGGGTTTTTCATAAACCCTTGTATGTAAACTAATAACAATTGTTCAATCAAAAATAGTATCAATATAAATCTGTATTTGCGCTGGTTTCCAATTAATCTATTTTCAACAGTTTTCCAATTAATACTGGTGACAACGTTGGCATAAAAACTAGGTAATAAAAAAGGAAAAAATTAATTGTTTACCTACTGAAAATTTCGTCTAACAAATATTGTATTTTCCATATAGTGGAATACGGTTTCATACATTTCTAACTCTTAAGACTAAGTTAGTCATCTGAATTGCTAAACCAGAGATTCAATGATTTAGTTGCGATTCTTAATACGTCACTACACGGAAGAAAAGGTACCCTATTTTTCCCATGAGTATCGTAAGAGCCGAGTATAGGACGAACTAGGCAAAATAACATTACTGCACAGAGAAGGAAAACCGCAGGACCAACGTGATATAGTAGGCCAAAACTTCCTTTCTAAAGAGAGGCCTATGTCCAGTAGTGACCTATTAATGTTGCTGTTGCTAAGAGCCTGCTCAAGTGACTCTAATCTGCCTGATGGAAAGTATGAATGGAATCCAAGAGTTGTAGTCACCATACTCATTGTGAATGCAGACAATGCAATATGGTGACCCACACTATGGCGGTCAAGTAAAATGCTTTTACACACCTCGCTTGGGGACGCAAAAGACATGACAGTCATCGTGGTTTTATATTGCACACACTTATCACGACAACTGTCACCCCTGCATCAATACATGATTCTCATTCGGAATATACATGTGATTACTGCATGAATGAACGAAACTGAATTAAGCTCAAATATCACTACAATGTGCACTCCTTACATTTTAAAAGATTAATTCTCGTCACATCTGCTTGTGTCAATTACACGAAAGGCACTTACTAAATAATTAATTTTCAATGTTAATTCAATTCTTAAACAATTACAGAATTAACACCTAATTTAACTTCATATCATCTATATAACGAGCTGAAGTGTCAGTTCATCAAGGAACAAACACGTACATTAAACATGTCAGGACACATGAATTATTAAGCACACTAGAAGATATTACTTACTGTATGGAGGATTTAGATACAAATTGTACTGATGTCTTTGGTTTCTGACACTTTAACTTCTATTAAGTTAAATTAATTTATCACAAGATTAGTATTAACAATGCTTAATGGACGGTATTACGGTGCACTGTCGTTTAATAGCGTTTAATAGTACACCTAGACACAGAACATTTATTTGAATTCGAGCACCGACTCCGACTAAGTCGTCAGGGTCACAAGCTACTCGAACAACAGGCCCCACAGCCAGTATTGATTTGTGGTGACGTCTTCCTAGACAGCTAGAGTATTGGCGCACATGCCTTAAAGATATTTTAATTTACAGACGGAGAACTACCGAAGAGCAGAAAACGTTTGTTTTCTCATTTAAGGTCCGCTCAATGTGAAATATTGTAGAAGATTAAGGGTGATTACTTTTATGGGCGGACATTTTTCTAAAGGCAACCCTGCTGAGACAAAGGAAGAAAGTAAATAATTATGTTAAGAAATGCGCTATCTGAGACAGACTACCAGAGCTGTCTCAGTTATGTTAGGGTTACCGTAAATCCGACATAACTACCTGTCGGTGGTATTCATGGGGAACCACGATTGAAAGAGCAGCACAAAGATATTTAGGTATTTTAAAAAACACATTTCTTAGACTAAACTTACATTTTAATGTCTTTCTACAAACACCGACTCGGTTCTCCGATCTGATGACAATCTAAGAAAAAAATTGATCAATGTCACGCGCCGCGGTTAACCAATACCGTGTAGTATTGTATTTTTGTTCGTGTGTGAGACTTGTTTGATTTGGTTAGAGCAACACGCAAATTATATCACGTGGTATATTGGCATACGTGTATGCCGAGTGATTAAAGATATCGTTAATCGCTGATATTAGACGAGAAGTATGCCTATTTAAAAACACAGTTAAAAATTTTTACCTATATGTTATATAATTACGCTAAAAAATCAATATAATGCACAGTTTTACAGTTCAGACCCTTCGGCAGCCAATATAAGATACAGGTATGTGTAATTGCTACTACCTGCGCACTGCAATACTACGAGTACACTACCAGCGCACATATTTCCCTCCTGCTACGATCCCGAGTCCTTTACACAGGACGGAAAACTAGTTCACCATGGTATGGATTGTCCTGCTGCGTTGTCTACTTTCATAATGAATATGGTGACCACCACTCTTAGATTCTATTCATGCTTTTCATCAGGCAGAGTAGAATCACATTTACATTTATAAAAAAAAATAGTGCAAATAGTCTTGAACTACAAGAAATATTTTCTCTGAATTGTAAGTTTGTGGGTCCAATGAATCTAGTCATGCGTTATCTGTCAGCTACATTACTATACCGCTGGTTCTTGAAAATTATAATGGATTGAAAATATACTCTCAGTTTTCTTTTAGGTGATACAAAAATAGCAGCTATTTAGCACGTAGTGAAATTCTCACTTAAAGTTAACATGCTTATCCGCAAGTTTAGCATAGCGAAGGCAACACCCCACTTCACATCTCTCGACCTATTTCGTGCCTCAGCCTACATAGCGACCTAAATTCCCTCGCACAGATATCTGTCAGTCGCAGCCTCCGACGCATCTGCAGCGGGCAACCCGATTCGTACGTTACACCCCATTTGGCACTGGCTGCTGCTTAGAGATTTGAAATTGCCCTGTTGAAGGCATTTGTAAATATTATTGAGATATTTTTTCCTTAATATTGTTGTTGATATTCGTTGTACTTTTAAACCAAAGCATTTAGTTACAAACATCGGTGTGCTCATTTTTACTCCCAATAAATATACTATTATATAATAACTATATCCTTCTAACCATATTAAAAATATGAAAGTTTCGGAAGAATCTATTATGAATGTGTGATATTTTTTCACGCAATAAATAAGCACTTGACGGATTGGAAAACAAACAGTTTAAGTCGTAACTAAAACGATATTAACAAAATATTTATCGGTACAAAAACCATTGTTCTATATCTATAAATACTTGTTACTTCGATCAGTTATTCAAACTAGTAATTTGTCTACTCTTTCACTAAATCCTACACGCAATTCACCAAACCATAATTCATGTCTCCAAGACCTCATCTTCGTATTCACTGTCGAGCACGTCACCAAGCATGGCAAGACTCGTACTCTGCCGACTATTTTTCCTATCATGATCTTATCTTTCTTTATTATCTTATTCATACTCCTAGATCTAAATCTAAAATCATTTCATACGATCATCTTCGTAACATGAAATGTCGAAAATTTTCGTGGAGATGCAGGTAACTTCGGCTGGAGTACAGTTATTAACTGGTTGATGATGAAACTGCTTTACAAATAATCTAATGCACTAATATGACAAACATGTGACAAAGAAAGTAACACTCTGGCTTACCGAATACATAAAGGAAGAAAATAAATAGAAAACACAGATTAAATCGAAGTATTAAAGACATCCTACAGCAACAAATGGAAAAAAATGTACTAGTAAGATATTACCGCAATAACATATGGAGAGGTGCTCAATGCCGATATATAAACAAATCTGTTGAAAATGGTGATTCAGTTATAGTCTGGATTTTTTAAGTCGTTGGGGATCGGAACTCAGTTGATTTTGATGTCGTGTTAGATATACTGTGCTCTCTTCATATATTTTCATTGGCAACTCACTGCTTTTGTAGTTACAGTCGTAGTGTAATTCTGTACAGTCGTCAGCTGCGTGCTTGTGAAGAAAATGTTCACTCAGGGCGCACAATACAGTTACTTGTGTATTTTTTATAAACTTTATCACAAATCAATTACTTTTTTCCTACCATATGTATGCAGATGATCTTCAAATTTACTTACAAACTACTCCAGGTAATTTAGCACAGATAGTGTTTGATATTAACAGAAAGTTAATGCAAATATGTAACTGGAGTAGGAAGTAGTAGCAAGTAGAATGACTGCACGGTTGGCCTAGCGGTCGCCACACCGCTCTCTACTGCGCTGAGTGTTGTGGGTTCAAATTCTACAATGTCCCCCACGACACAGGATTTATTGCTAATACGCGTGTTGTATTTTTTTTAAAAAAAAGTATGGACTAAGTACAAATCAAACTAAAACACAAGTTTTTACAGTAGGTCTCAGGCTTCAGTGTAACAGAAACTTCAGTTATTCCATACAGTGGAAAACTCAAAAACTTGGGGATCTATATGAATAGGTACCTATCCTGGGGACCTGAGATCAGGGGAATTAGCCATAAACTATTTGCAGTAGCAGGATCTCTGCGAAAGCACTTACTTCCCGCCAGTACTAAAATTGTGCTCACACAAACTCTTCTTTCTATCCTTGACTATGGCGATGTCAACTATCTGGATCTCACCGAAGAACAACTGAACAAATTTGAACGATTCCAAAACCACTACATTAACTCGTATTTTGTTTTGTTTTATATGTGTACAATAAAAAAATAAATAAATTAATACTTGTATTTACAATAAATAACATCAAGGTTCAAACAATCGAATTAAGATATTAACTCACTAATTACTCAAGTCCTTTGTTTAAAATGAAAGTACATGTTTTCATGATCTAGTATTCATATTTCAAATTTTACATTCTTTAAAATCGATTTAAACTTCTGTAATAAAATCGATTGATATTTTTAAAAACTATCAACATTCCTGGAACATCACTCATTGTCTATTTGTCGACCTGTCGAAAAGAAAATAAATAAGTGCACAGAGAATAACATGTACATTCGGAAACGGTGCAATTTATCATTCGTTCAGTTTTGTGGAAAGCAATTTTACAAATATATTTCGACATATATTTATATTTTATTCGCATGTTACTGTAACTTTTGTGATTCATAACATTTCGACAGTTTCTAAACTTTTCGGTTCCACGTTGGTATCTGAGCCCTGCGGGCGGTAGTCGATATCGAGTTGCCTACAATTTACAACGACATTTTATGCAGGTTATTGTGGCTTTAGTAACGTAGGAATGGTTTACGAGCTCTCGAAGAGTAAATGTATAGAGTAGCTTAACAGTGTCGATGTGGTAGTAAGAGTAAGTCTAACTTCATGGTTATTTTTTAATGTTCAACAATATACTCCTATATCTAAAACTAAGCATTTTTATAAATAAAGAATTATCAAAGAACACTTTCCGAGACGCGGCAACCGGCTTACATGTTATGCCCTCCCGTCTCTGCCGTGTCCCTTACATTTGCAAGGTCCTGAGGATATTGCAAAATAAGAATAGGAAATTGAGGGAGAATATGCGTTGATATAGCACTGATATTTCCACACAATAAAAAAGGTCAACGGAAACTATACTATCGCGTGTCATTTGCTTCCGATTGTAAGAAAATACACAAATATTCATATTTTTATTACGGTAAATGGAGGTTTGATTTTTTATATAATCGAGGTATTATATCTATACCTACATAAATACTTGATTTAATTTTTTTTACTCTTCAAGCTAATAACACAGAGACTGTTAACGAAGTAATTAAGGTTCCTTTGAAACTTAGGATTCAAAAAACTGTTGATCTCATAATTTACAAGGAAATTAATAAAATGTAATATAATGTTTCGGACATACAATACATGACACCATCTAGTCCCAAATTAAGCAGAGCTTGTATCATGCGTACTAACTTGAAAACTGACATAAATACATATATACTTCTTTTTTGTAAATACATACATAGAAAACACCCAAACTCCGAAACAAATATTTGCAGATCATACAAACATTTGGTCCAACCTGTCAATCGATTCAGAGACCTCAAACACAGCATTCGTATGCTACCTCTAATTAAAAGTACTGAAATAAAAAAAAAAAAGTATATAGTAGGAACAATTCTAACAAGGACTTTAAAAAATGTCAACAGGATAACTCTTCCATAATTTAAACGTGTCATGTGTAAGTTCCTATTACCTCACAGTAAAACGGTTTGAAGAGAAAAAACCCTGATACCCTTATTTTTTTTCTACACCTCTCTGTGGAATAAATCCCGTCCTTGAACAAAAAAATGTTCTATCTCACAGGTCGGGCCTAATATTAATAAATCGCTGCAAAACAAGACTGCAAACTCCCAATGGATTCGTTTTTCGATATTAAAGTATAAGGTTAATAAAAATATCATGTTTTTTTTATCATATTAATCGAATATTGTAATCCTCTTTCAATAGAGATACAAAGTCAACATTATTTTAATGAGATGCGAGTATGTACTTTGTACCTTTCGAAATAGGGTTCAGGGTTTTTTGAAACATTATTTTTTCAAGAGTACCTACTCGATTTACTACAAAGACTATCTTATTGTTAAGTGTCCATATTCTTCCGAATATGGACATAGATGCACACGTTGTCTTAGTTTTTATGCCACAACTCACAAATAACGTCGTTTCTGGACGCGCAGTGTGTGTGTTAGCTTAGGCAAAGCATAAAGAGGAGCTATACCCAAGCTGGTGTTTTTGTAAATAGATGTTTTTTACTAAGTGATTGGTTACAATAAACATTTATTTACTACTAGCTTTTGCCCGCGGCTTCACTCGCCTGCCACATTAAGTGTCGTAACAAATTATTTTTAAATAAATATTTTTTTAACATACAAACAATCCTACGGTACATCATCTTTGTGTAACTACAATGGTTTAGGCAGCGTAAGCCAAGATAACTTTCAGAGGACAGATTTTTTTCCGACTTAATTGACATGTATCGTTATATTACGACCAAAATTACATAAAGTCATAACAAATTGTAGCCTATATGTTATTCCGATGTATAACCTATATTACTATAAAGTTTTATCCAAATCCGTCCAATAGTTATTTCGTGAAAGAGTAACAAACATCCATACTCACAAACTTTCACATTTATAATATTACTAGGATTGTTATGAAATTTACTAACTTTTCATTAAATTCGTCGATACGAAAAATATTTTTATTTACGAAAAATTATTAAAACAAAACGAACGACTTATATCAAAACATTGTAAGCATATAATTGTGTTTGTTATAATTTATAAACGTGACAGCACAGGTCACACATAAGATAGCTCTCCTGCGTGTTAAATTGTAACCTTTCCAATTTAATAAAAGTTGGAATCCGGGTACAAAATTATTTTACAATTAAGGGAATGAGTTATAAAATTCCTTTTCTATTTAAAAAAGCAAAAAATTAATAAATTGCAAATAAGTCGCCGGTATTCAACGCCAACTCTACTAATTCAGAACTTACTAAGCGCAACGAAGGTTCATGAACTTTCAACAACAAATAATGAGTTTGCCACAGGCCGCTTCTGAGAACGATACAACGGCAATACCAGCAAAGTACTCGCGTCGATTTACGGCCTTAATACAATTTATCGTCTAAGACTCCCGAGGGATGAACTGGAATGTCCGACGTGACGGTAGACACCGTAATAAAAGAACTGCAGCCGTTATTGGCACGCTTGATAGAATATACTGCTCGAACTAGTGGTTGTAATGATTTTTTTTCTTTTAAGTTAGCAAAATGATACTTAATTGAACAATTTGATTCTCGTAAGACTAACTTAAGTCTCTTTGATAATATTCACAATATTTACATTCAAGCGTCTACAAATTTCTCTCGAATTTCACCTACTGGTAGCGTTTGCCGAATACTGGTAACATTGTCAATTTGAATGGAAATGCAAATTTTTTATGCTAGCAAAAGGGCAATTTTCTGGTCGCGATAAGCGTCGATTTGTCTCTTACTAGTTACTTGTTCAAACATTCATACAGGATAGAATATATAGGTTGATTCGTTTTTTTTTTTCGTTTTAAATGCATCAATCGTAGGTTAATACATACGTTGCAATGGACTGCTGGTTTTCCACCCATCTTCAAAAGTCTTTAACAGTCAACTGCTGAACATAGGCATCTCTTTAGAGGAGGTTTTGACATACTATACCACGCTGACCAGATGGATTGGTTTAGCGTTTGTTTCAAGTTTTCCTTCCCTGTGTAGTGCCGTTGCTCTGCATAGTTTGGTCCTTTAGTCGTCTTTTAAGACACCCATACGATGATCAGGGATGGTGTCACTCTATATTCCTAATCTGTTACCACACGAGGATGAAGAATCAGACCGTATGCGAAATGTGCGAAGTTATAAAAATTAATGCAGCTAAAGTAAAGTTCTACTTTGGTATTGCCTGCATTAATTTTCCAAGGCTGGGAGGTAATCTAACTCTGGTCTGTGTAAGTTTTTACATGGTAAAATACTGGTTAATATACCTGCTCGACTTTCTCGTTTAGTTATAGCGTTAGGTGCAAGCTTTCACGGAAGCTCTTTCTAAACTTTTAATGGACTTGGGGGTATTTACCTAGCATCAATTTTACCGTTTATTATGTATTATTTGATGACTCAGGTTATTTATTACTTGGGGGGGTTAGCTTAAGACTGGAGCTTAGTAAAGCTAGAAAGATTTCTAAATAAAATAGAAGTCTATTTAAATATATACATGAGATTACTAGGAGAAAAAATGGGGTAAGACGGTGAATAAAGATTTTATACATTATTGGTTGGTAAACACTTTAATATATTGAAAAGAAGTTAAGTTTTGCTGCATTTTAGAAAATAAATCAATAAACTTTGTGTCAGTTGCAAAACGTCTAAATTATGTAGATATAAATTAATGCTATATTGTAATCAGAGAAATCATTTTAACTGGTTGATTTTTGCAAATTATATGCGGATTATAATAACACGGGAATGTACAGTTTATCTATAAAATGAAAAGTTTTTTACTCTTGGATTCTATTCATGCTTTCCATCAGGTAGAGTAGAGGTTAAGAGTTTACTACCCTCTCACAGAAGACCAATCTAACAGTCAATCTAAGTGACAGCATCTGTGCTGTCGTGTTTCATTGACAGTTATTACACTGCCATATAGAGAAAAAAAGTAGAGTAATTTTGGTAAACTCAGAATAAAAAAGAATTGATATGGCCTAGTACTTGACTTGTCGAGATCTGGTGACAGTTGGTCTTTAAAAAAATAGTAAAGTCGATGTAAAACTAGTTTGGGAAATCTCGAAAGCCATATCATCTACGTTAACCACTAACATATTAGCAATCACGTCGAACACGTCACTTTTCTGCTGTAAAACAACACTTGTGACAGTGGTATGTTCCAAGAATTTCAATCTCAGAATTAGAAATTTCATTTCGTATCGCTGTGTACAACACTGCCGAATAGTAGTTCACCAAAGTCCGGATTGACCCGGACAAGATGAATGTGCCTGCCCCTTGGTTTATTTACTGGATCTGGGAGTACCTTCTAATGCAAATATATCTTTCGATTTACAGTGGCAAATACATTATTGTGGAAAGGTTTAAAGGATTTAAGAACTTTTGCGATATTTATAATATACTGCAACGTTCTAATAATTTATTACTTATGTTTATTGAAAAGAAGACGTGTTTGTAGAGTATTCAGACAAAGTATTAGGTTAAAAAAATTTTTTTTTGGCTTAAATAGCTCGATTAATTAGAAACTTTATAGTGTCTATTGCATAAGAGTTAAATTTAGTAAAGTGACACAATAAACACAATTAAACTATACTTCTATAGCTACTGTGTACTTATATAAAGTAGCAACTGGTAATTTTTTTTATACTTTTAAATGAATAGTGCCATCATTTGAAGTTCTACTACAGCCTATGCTGCTTTTGTTTTGTTTTCAACTGTTTTGTAATTGAATTACAAGAAAGCAATTTTTTAATTTTTTTTTAATTAATCTAAAAGTAGTAGTAAGTAGAACCTATATCAAATGAGATAAATTGAGTTGTAAAAAGTGTAAAACCTAAATTAGTGTTCGCGGTCCCAAAATAATCAGAAACAAAACAAAATATCATGGCACGTTTTCGTTGATTCCTGTTTGCAGTTCCATGTTCCAACACACATCGAAATAAAAACAAAATTTAAATATACCTATCCCGTTTATATTTGTCATGCAAGTCCGGATGAAACCACCAAAGTGTTGTTGTAATTCGGTTTACCGGTTTGGCGCGCAACCAGACGACGTCCAGTGATAGCTGTAAGTGACATTTAATAAAAGTCTGCCGAGAGTTATGTCGTCATAGACGTGACGCCCTACAATAGCATCAGTCATGAACGACCACTTAGCTGATAAGCCACAGACGCCCTGGAAACAATAGAACAACTAGCCCCTTGTCTCCAACGCATAATCAGAATACTGTGTATTGTTTTATAAAATAAAGTTAATCTTGGCATCCGTCATGAACCACCACTTAGATGATAAGCCGCAGACTAAACATAAGAACAAATAGCTCTTTGTCTTCAACACATATCAATAAGAATACTGTTAAACTTTAAGAAATGGTTTCATAAATAAAGTTAGTCTCAATCCACTCTTCAAGCCGAACACTTGTCTTATTAAAAACCCTCTCGCCCTCGCTCACAAACCTAACTGGCGCAGTCGGTACGTCGCGATACTGTCGGTTCCTGCTGCAGAGAATACCTTTGCTAAGCGTCCGCGTTCGCGAATAAAAGAATCTACAGTGAGCGTAGTGCAAAGCAGAGGCAGACGAGCTGACCAGCTGAAGAAACGAAGACTCAGCCTACAAATCGGCAATGCTCGTGGGGTAAGTATAAAACTCTACTACTCCCGAGACTCCTTAAACGATTTCCTGGACATCCCCATAACATTTGGTGTATCCAGTATCGTAAAAAACCGTTATAGCATTATTTTTTTTTAATGCAATACGGTACTTAGAAAAGAATTTTCTTTCGTTGTTACCATTCGTATCACTGTAGTTAAAAATGACAGGTGAAAAGAAGGTACTAATTGAAAAATCTTTCATAGACGAAAAATCGGTAACCACCGATTTCTCCACGTTTTCCAAACTGTTACCCAGTTATGATGGGAACAGGAGGACCTTATCTTTTTATATTGAAAGTGTAGAAGATGCACTTAACTTAATTCACAATATGGACGATCCCTCTATCACTTGTTTAATTAAAAACAAACATAGACCAACAACCTAGAACACAAAATACAGATCAATTAGCCCACATCCCATTATTAGACCCAAACCTAGAGAACATAGACATTCGTGACCTATTAAACTTACCAAAAACACCTGACACATACGAACGAAATCACCCAACATAGCCGTAATTATAACATCACGAAAATAAGACAGATATATTTAGATATATGAAGCAATTATAATACAATTAAATTAAAAGTACATGTCACAGTACATATATACCTAGCCTTTAACCCTAACATGGATAGTATCCATCTATGGGAAAAAGCAATCACTGTTAAAGCTTATAACACTAATCAAACCCTTAACTTCATACTGGACATACCAATTGTTATCGAACAACCTCACAACCTATTACACCTGTATTCTATCCCTAATAATAACAACACAATACTTATACCTAGCAACCCCATCCTAATCTTGGGAAATAATGAGTTTGCCTACCCTCACGAGCCATGCACATACCTCACCGGAGACAACGTAATCTGCAAACACTTAGAATGGCAACCCTTACTGCACTCTACGGACTGCATAGCTCAACTAATACAACACGAAGATCCGCCTAACTGCACCTACGCCACTGCAAGCTACAACAACAATATTATACAACAAATCAAAGACAAAACTAGACAACATAGAACTAGATAACCTGAAAAGTACGCTGCATCAAACAGAAGAATTAAAGAATACAAGCGAAAACTTAACCATGATTTCAAGCACCCCCAGCTGGTCATTAATTGCACTTTACTTCATAATAACAGCAACAGGAATAGGAATTGCAGTCTACAAATTCTGGTGAAAAACTAGATCAACGAAAATCTCGGCTGCACAACCGGAAGCCGTTGAACTTCAGCCTTCGCAGCCTTCGTGCCGCCTCCGTCTTAAGGGGGGAGGAGTTATGTCGTCATAGACGTGACGCCCTACAATAGCATCAGTCATGAACGACCACTTAGCTGATAAGCCACAGACGCCCTGGAAACAATAGAACAACTAGCCCCTTGTCTCCAACGCATAATCAGAATACTGTGTATTGTTTTATAAAATAAAGTTAATCTTGGCATCCGTCATGAACCACCACTTAGATGATAAGCCGCAGACTAAACATAAGAACAAATAGCTCTTTGTCTTCAACACATATCAATAAGAATACTGTTAAACTTTAAGAAATGGTTTCATAAATAAAGTTAGTCTCAATCCACTCTTCAAGCCGAACACTTGTCTTATTAAAAACCCTCTCGCCCTCGCTCACAACCTAACTCGAGTTTTAGATTCAAAAATAAAAACACGGCTCTCTGTGCATACAAGCTGGATTTTTGTTATGCAGGAATAACCGTAATGGAGGCAATATGTGTTCGCATGATTTAAAAAAATTGATGAAAAATTCAACTTTAGAACGCTTTCCCAATTTGAACGTAATCTTATTTTACGATGTTGTATTGTTTATTGTGTTCAAGCTATATAAGAAGTATTGTTTTGTAAATTTACCTAGTCTTGCCATAAATATTGTAATAAAGAAAAAAGAAAATTGTTAACTGCAAATAACATTTATTACTTTTACAGTGTGTCAGTTTAATACATAAATATAAAACAATTAAAAATATAAAAAGCTTATTCGAAGTGGTCTCCATTGGCTGCAATACAGTCCTTTAAACGATGAGGCCAGTTATCAATAGAAGCACGCACTCTTTCCATGGGAAAATTCTTCACTGCCAATCGTATAGATTGTTTTAGGGACTCCAAATTATCATGGCGTTTAGAGCAAGCTGTACTCTCTAAAACTGACCACAAATCATAATCCAGCGGATTAAGATCGGGACTAGACGACGGCCAGTCTTCAGCTCTGATGAAGTCCGAAACGTTCGATTCCAACCAAGACTGCGTGGACCGAGCTTTATGACCCGGCGCCGAGTCTTGCTGGAAGGACCATACTTGGTTATTGAACATGGTGATGTTAAGGGGCTTAACTACCTTCTCAAGAATGGTATCTTGATACACTTGTGCCGATGTTTTGATACCTTTTTCACAAAAATATGGCTCAGTCACTCCTTCATAGCTAACACCCCACCAAACCATCACTGAAGTCGGATAATGTCCACGTTGCACTCTGTCGACTAATTGGGAAGCTTCCTTAGAGCTTTGAGCATAAATACGGTCATTTTGTTTGTTAAAATGTTGCTCAATTGTAAAAATTTTCTCATCCGTAAACAAAATTTTTCTGTGACCTCCCTTTGCGTACCGCTTCAGTAGTTGTTTCGATTTTACCACCCTATTCTTCTTTAAATTATCAGTTAAGAAATGGCCAGTGCGTCTCTTATAGGCTGCAAGTCCTAAGTCATCTTTTAAAATACGCGACATGGTTCTAGGTGCTATCTTCATTTCCCGAGATAAAATCTTTTGCTTTCGGACAGGATTTCTTCGAATTCTTTCCCTTACTGCTTTGACCACCTTTTTCGTACGAACACTACGTGGACGGCCAGATCTTTTTCTGTCACAAACAGAGGAGGTCTCATTGTACCTATTAATAGCCCGGTACACAAACATTTTACTAATACCAAGTGTATGGAGAGTTTTAAAAATTGCATTTGGCTCCATACCTACTTTGTGTAATGCTATCACAGCGATTGGTTCTCTTTATCACCCCACACCATTTTAATATCGCAAAATATTTTACAATGTATTGGCGCCAAAATGAGAAAACACAATGAACAATCGTATAAAAATGACAGATTCGAAATTCAAATGTAATATTTTTTTATAATTAAGTGTAACAGTATTTATGGCCAGACTAAGTATATTAGATGGAATGTCGATTTGACATGTCTATGTATGTAAATACAAAAATACAATATATGTACGTATGTACGTAACTCATTACTTCCAAATGAATAAATCTAAATTTTTATCTGGAATTTAAAACTACTCCCCTCAAAACCAAGGGAAGGGTTACAAACGTCTCCAGTGACCTCACTCTCTCGGTAAAATGCAACGAAAGAGCTGCTTGATCTCAAGATGGAAGAGTTCTTAAAGTCGAATGGATTTATGTCAAAGAAAAATTGTATTCAACACAAAATTATACATTTTAGTGAAAGCCCAACGGCATTCAAAAGCAATTTTTCCTTGTACCTAGAATCGAATATCCCAACCAATATCCCTCAAATAAGATATTTACACTAAGAATGTGCAACCTTAGAAGCTGTCGTCAGTAATATGAAATCTGCGACAGTAAGAGGATTCCCTCTGAACAGTTGTTGACAGGAATAGGTCTGCTGAACAGACAATCTACTTGAGTAAAACCTATGCTGATGTTTACATAATAATATTGATATTTCACTTAAGTACATGTCGATATACGAAGAAACGTTCACGAAGTACTTTAATGGTATTTTCTCTTTCGAGTGTATAAGTGTTTATTTAGGAGAGTCAACCCTTCTTTAGCTGTGATGTAGTCTGGATAAGAGTATTATTTCTAAGTCAAATTCTAGCTCATCGCTTCTTTACAAGAGGATTCAATGTTTGAGAAAACAGAGATTGATGCTATAGGTGTTGATCTACGAATTTAGAGTGTGTCTAGGAGACGATATTACTATTTTTATTTTGTGAAATAAAAATAGTTCGAGTTTATACAGTAGTGAACTTGAAAAACAGCGTTCCTGTCATCGTTAGCGAGCATAGTTCGAGTTTTAGAACATAATAATAACTTGGAAATTGCCGCATCTACGTAATTAATGTGGAGTAAACATTAACTAAAGGCCACTGCCAAATATATCTATAACATTTTCAACACGATAATGGGTTGACAGTGAAAATTACGATAGAGTACAGTAATGCTTTAATAACGAAGGTTGCCGAGTTGGTATATAAACTTAAACTAATTTTACGTGCACGCAAATTCAAATGCACAGATATTTGGATGACAAAGTCAAAAATATTAAACAGGCATTAAGTCCACAATGATGGTGATGATGATGATGATGATAATGATAAGGCCACAATTAAAGTTCTAGGCACATATTAAAGTGATAGAATTGTGCCTACAATACTCCGGTTAAAGCACGCATTCCTTTTTTTTATTATCATGAGTATATATTTTTCTAGTTTCAATTGTCTAGTAAATACAAATGCCAATTCCGTGGTAGTGTTCCTAACAAGTTAAACAATAACAATATTAACAGCACTAAGTTAGTTGAAGATAGCAATTAAGACTTTGCTGTTCATACTAACGAGAATCTGACAATAACTAAGAAGACAATTTGCAAAGTTACGAGTATACCAGGGCGAATATTTACTAAGAAACTCATTCTTAAATAACAATCAGCTAAAGTCGCAAATCTCACGAATCGTAAATACCATAAGTGAAACTGAAGTAGTTCTTTAACATAAAGCACACAAGCCAGTGGTATTGCAACAACCAGATGCACCTCAATGTTGAAAGGTGTTGAAATTTTATAGGTAATAGAGCAACGCTGATTTCAGCACGACCAAGCCGGCTTGGACGGTGCAATACTACCCTCCCACAGAAGATCAACCTAAATCGACAGCATCCGTGCTGTCGTGTTTCGTTGGTGAGTGCGAGACGAGAAGCCCATTGAAGCAGGGGTGACAGTTTGTGCAACACAATGCTAAGATAACTGTCATGCCTTTTATATTCCCAAGCGAGGCGTGAAAAAGCATCTTACTAGGCCGCCATAGTGTGGGTCATCATACTGCATTGTCAGCATTCGCAATGAGTATAGTGACCACAACTCTTGGATTCTATTTATGCTTTCAATCAGGCAGAGTAGAGTCACTCTTTGCCAGGCTCTTGAAATAAAAAAAGAATCTGAGTATTTTGTATAACGTACACTGTTAACTGATTTGCACAGGAAAGAAGAGCTGAATCTTTTAGTTTGGGAGTATTAATATATCCACCATTCTGAAACGGACACTCCCGAGGCCATCACGTGCTGTCCTGTAGAGGAAAGGAGAAGGTGGGACCAGTTGGAAGAGTTTGCCAGAACACTGTCCGTCGTAACGACGATGGGGGATTGTCATTTGAGATTCAACATTGGAATCTATAAAACTATAAAAAAAAATATGAAGGAAGACATTTATTCTTTAAAGTCCCGTCGCTTGAAAAGATAAGAATACTGTTAGATGTAAATTTCTTTTACAAATTGTTGCACAACCATTTGGATTGCTCAGTGCTGTTTGAAAGGGTTAAGTTTAATGCTCCCAAGCGCCTGCACGTAAACCAATGGCTATAATAGTGCAGTCATTTCGAAGCACAGTTTTGGGACATAATTCACCAGTCCCCAGATTGTGTAGAACCGTAAATAAATATCGCAAAAACTCGTTGGAAATATGTTTTTTTGTTAAATTTTAATTTTGTTTTCTATTTGAATTTTGATTTTCATCTTACACGTTATTGAACACAGACCCTTTATTTATTTTTTTAAATTTTTAATCAATTCAATTTTACATATTAATTGTTTTTACGTTTTTATTTAAATATATACACTAAATTTATAGGTAAATAAACTAGATACTTGTGAATAGAATAATTATTATTGTTTTAACTGAAGTATTTAATACTTAATCCTACGTAATCTTAGAGATGATATTGTCGTGCATACTGTGTTTACCTATTATTTGTTAAGCAATTAGAAAATCATAATGTACGTGTCTAATTAATTGTTAGCTAATCAAATAAATAAATACATACATTCGTTAGTACTTTTAATTTATTGAATGGTAATGTCATTGTTATGATAATTAGATTATATACTGTGGCCTATAATGAAGGTTATATTTGGTATTCAAGGCCAATGGTTATCACATAATAGCTCTACTGGCAATGGCTTCGCTTGTGTGCACATATTTATATTTTTTGCGTGACATTTTGATTCATTTTCTAGAACTAAAACAGCATATGTCTTCGTTTCGTTAGGTATCTGTGTGTAAGAGTCTCGTAGAAATCGATAAAGTCTTTTCAAAGATTATGCTGAACAAATAGACTATAGTAAATTGTGTTAACAATGAGATGTATTTAATAACTACTAACAGCTTAAAATAGATCGTATTAATTATAAATTTATAATAGAGTCAAAGCCACAGCAGGAAAAATAAATATACACTTCGTTAAATGAGGTACAAAAACGTATCTCATGATGACAATCTAATATGTTTGTTTATGAAAGAGTCACATAAACGAACAAAACAAATTAGTAATTTTATAACTTAATGACAAAGACATATGGGTGATTTAAGCTCAGCTAGACTGTGACCTCTTGAAATTTGACTTTAAGACATTCCAATTAATAATTCCATAAACAAAAGCTTCACAATTTTCCTACCAATAAGTCTGATAAAGCAATAACTCAAAGGCAACTGACAAACTACAATGAAATATTTCTAACTCAAACTTCCATGGTTATTTCTACAATCTAAAGAAAATCAAGACGGTCTTCCAACATCAGCACACGTACTATCGCTAGTCCCATGGCGAAAATAAAATGTATTGTCAATAAAACGCTCGCGGTGTGTCGTAAAAGGATTACTGACTCATGTATCTTAGTTTAGTAGAGTCGAATGTATTGTCATCGGGTTATACAGCATGTGTGATTTTATAGTAAGATTTAGATGCCTAAATATAAAGTAGTTAGTATATTTTTCTTAAACTTAGGTGGTCCGACATAACTACTAGTAGGTGGTATCCGGGGTTTTCCGCACAGAAAAAAAAAAGAAAAAAAAAGTGGTTCGTAGTAAGAAATTTGAAAGTGGAATGAATTTTCAGAACGCGCAAATTCAACTTTGACGTCTTCGAATAAAAAGATTGAAAGATACTGTGTTTGTATATGAAGAGTCGCTGTCTTTATACAATTTAATATAAGATAATATCAGATAAGTGTAACATTCGCCCGTCGTTTATTTAAAAAAAAAACACATCATAGACTCTTCCTTCTTAACTTAACGGTCCTTTTTTCGTTTCGCTTCTGGATTCGAAGGTAACCCTAACCTTCTGTGAGTTCTGAAACTAGACGAGCATTTTATAAGCACATACGTGTTACGCATACTACTCACGTTAATTTAAACATAACAGGTGATCCTGAGACTATTAACTATTCACAATATTTATGACATTATTACAAACCTTGAATACTAAATTCGACCTTGATTGTTTTAAAACCATCAAATAAAATACAGCATTACATAGGTACCTGTTAAGAAGTCGGCGTCATACAAAAACTACTTGAATATGCAGGTGGCGCAGCAAGTCGGTCGTCAGGTAATTACAATTCATCACGGCTGTAAGGAGCTGAGCAGAATTTGCACGTGTAGTACCGAAACTTGAAGCAGTTTGTCGTAAGACACCCGGCCGTAAGAGCTGATTTACTGGATTCGGTACAAGTTATAGGCTGTTGCGATAGTAGTAGCGACCTTTAATGAAAACACATAGAATTTTTTTTCGTTCGAATGGGGAACTGTCTCCATTCCATATTCACCATCCTATCTGAAACAACGTTTTGAGTTCCTTTACAATTCACATTTCAAGCTTCCGAGATCGTCAGAACATCTAAAGTTGAAAATTACTAGGCATATAACAAAATTTATTGACAGGTCGTTCTCGGTGTAAGTAGTTAGACTGTGAAATAAATGACCTGAGACGAATTGAAAAGTAAAATATCTCCAAACTTTCAAGAAAAAGTCACTAATTATTACTTGACAATGTAAAGGAATGCTTATTTTTTAATGTGTAGTACATTTTTTTTTCTAAAAAATACAACGCCCGCACTAGGAACAAATCCTGCATCGAGAGGGACTTTACAAACATACAAGAAACGGACACAGATCACCTAGACTCAGAACAAAAGCTTGTGGATCACACAAAGTGTAGTCCCGTGTGGATTTGAACCCACAACACTCAACGTAGTTGAGAGCGGTGTGGTGACCGCTTAAACCATGTAACATTATAATAAATAAGCAATGTGTGTATTTGTGATATTTACATTAATATTTGTGCATGCATTCATGAGTTAGTAGCATGTGTACTTAATATATGTAATAATATATATCCTTAATATATATATATATATGTACTTAATATATATCCTTCAATTTCATATACATATTATCATTTAATTACATTATTATATAAGTACACCACCGACTACCCAGATTCGCCACATATTACGGGGGACAAAAACACTAGTGACAAGTGGGTTTTTAATATCCCTCTTCCTAAACATCCGCGGAATGGGGCGTAGTTTTATGTATGTCTGCATTATTTTGAATTAATTCTACTCTCCATATACTATCATCGCAACAATATCTGTTAGTATAGTAAGGAATTTTAACTTTCACTGAAATGGGGCAATACTTCAAGGAGCATTGATCACAAGAATCTGGAATGACGTCAAAGTAAATTGATGATAATTAATAATTGAATCAACATTGATGCAGGGGTAACAGTTATCGTGATAACTGTGTGGGTCTTACACTGCCACGATGACTGTCATGCCTTTTACGTCCCCAAGCGGGGCATGAAAAAGCATCTCACTAGGCCGCCATATTGTGTGTCACCACACTGCATTGTCTGCATTTGCACTAAGCATGGTGACCACAACTCTTGGATTCTATTCATGCTTTCCATCAGGCAGAGTAGAATCACTTTGACAGGCTCTTAATATAGAAAAATAAAAAAAAAATGTAAAAAAATATCAACAAGTGTATAAACTTCTAGATTTGAAAGAGTTAAGAATTCGTAGAGATACTCATAATATGTAATTACACTGGTCTGCAAAAAAAAAAAAATTTGCCCTCCTTCTTATTATTGTGATGTATTATTATAGATTTGATACTGCTAAAAAAGAATATAGTTTTGAAAATTATGTATCACGTACAGTTTTTTTGTAAAAGAATTTATAAAGACAACTCCTTTTTTATTTATAATTGAAATCGTAACTTTAATAATTGTGAGAATATTACATACAATTGGTATCAAATATTAAAAAAAAATCTATCTTGTTCTAATATGCAGTAGAATGTAGTAGTTTACTTCGTAATTTTTTTCTTTTCATATTTTCCATCGGTGTTTCACGGCGAATTAACCAGTAAAAGTCAGCAAGCATTGCTTCTGACCATTGCCCGTTATAACGTTTCTCTATGTATAATATATCTTGATGAAATCTTTCTCCATGCTCATCTGAGACTGCACCAAGATTTACGGGGAAGAAATCTACATGAGAGTCCAAAAAATGAATTTTAAGGGACATGCTGCATTTTAACGCTTTATAAGACGCAAGAAACTCTTGAACAATATTTTTGTAATTGTCATCTTTTTTGTTCCCCAGAAAATTATGACATACTTCTACAAAAGCGGTCCAAACTCTTTTTTCAGCGTCATTGAACTTAATTTTGAAATTTTCGTCCTTCATGAGCTGTCTTATTTGAGGACCTACAAAGATGCCCGTAGCGTTCTTGAACAAGTGTTGCAGCATATTTTCGGAAGCCAATTTTTATTCCTTTTGTCAACTGGAAATCCAAAATAACCTTCGTACGCAGTTTTGATTAGGCTTGATATTTTATTCTGTTGTAATTTTACAACAAATTCACCACATACGTAGCAAAATACGTTTGGTGAATTTTTGCAAGTTCTTGGCATTTTGAACCTACAACAAAATTAAATTAACTTCAAAATGTGAATATATATAATCTCTATGTTTTAGAATACTTATTAATTTTCACTACACATATCAATATAATTTAATATTTACCAAAATACGTTGAATAAAACGAAAACAATCACTTTTTTTTTTTTAACTAACTGAGCGCCACAGAGTCGCTTTCCGAACTGCGCAAGCGCGTTTAATTGTTCAAAAACAATGTGAGACAATATCATTATATCTCTCTCTAACACAGTAAACCAATTTTGCGTGGACAAATGCGATTTAAGCTGATTGAAGCAGAGTTATAGATAGTGTTAGTACAAAAAATATGAGAGATAAACAGGAATTATAAGAAATAAAAAAAAATGCTTTAAAAAAAAACTACACGTGTCAGCAAAAAATGGAAAGCAGATTTGGATTCAGCATGTTTAACTCTTCATAGAAATCTATTTTTTATCTAAAGGAGGATTTTGTTGCAGACCAGTGTTATTTACCACCTAAGTAAGGTAATGTACATGAGAAAATTGATTATCTTCATAAATTTCTTACAATGACGAAACTGTTATAAAAATTCAAATAACTTGTGTTATTATACTCTAAGTAACAAATAAGTGCCAGACCGGAGGCCCATTGATGCAGGAGTGACAGTTATCGTGGTAACTGTGCGAGCCTTACACTGCCACGATGACTGTCATGTCTCTTACGTCCTCAAACGCGGTGTGAAAAAGCATCTCACTAAGCCGCCATAGTGTGGGTCACACTGCATTGTCTGCATTTGCAACGAGTGTGGTGACTACAACTCTTTGGATTCTATTCATACTTTCCATCAGGCAGAGTCACTTTGGCAGGCTCTTAATACAGACAAAAAAATAGCTCTAAGTCTGCAACTTAAACCGTAAACCTGCGAGTTGCGCAGAGCGTCGCATACTTATGAATTTAATAAGACTCCAGGAACAAATTACGTCGGCAACGAGTCAACTACACCCGATAGCGAGTAGGAAACTTTATTAAGTGCCGCCTTACCGCTCACTTGTAATCTGATTACGCAATATTTTCATGTGACGTGAGACATTGGATGTTTAATTTGATGTTACATCGAGTCTGCGGTCAGGTATCTTATGCCTATAGGTACATTGCACGATACGGAATACTGAATCTAGTAGTTGAGTTGTATGTTGTAGGTTCGATCTCTACACGGGACAACACATTCACCAATTATTGTTCTAAGTCTAGCTGTTCTTTGTGTCCTTCGTGTGTTTAAAAAGTTACCCGCGACACATGATTATATTTCTAAAGTGAATTGTCTTGAAAAAATTGTGTTTTATTTCAATTGAAAAGTGTGTTCGATTATGGTCACACCCGTAATATAGGGTGAGCCAAGAATGCGTTAACGTTTGAATCTAACATCCCGCGCAAACATGTTATTGGAGTTCTTGGAAGCGATGCTACTGGAATTTGCTGACTACAATCGTAACACATGGTTTCAATAAGATGGAGTCACTTGTCACACATCCACTGAGTCCCTGCCGGTCAAAGACATGTTTCAGGAAAAGTTGATTGCCAGACGAGACGACATTCCATGGCCAGCCAGAAGTCATTAAAAGGTTAGTTATTTGAAGAATCGTGTCTACATCAATAAACTTAATACACTACGTCAACTAAAACAAAAAATCAGCAAAGGAATGTCGGCGAACTCGCGGTCTCTTTGCCAACAAGTATTCGAAAATTTCGGTGCACGCTTAAAGGAGTGCAAGCGTCGAAGTGGTGGTCATTTAAACGATATAATTTCCAAAGAACTAGCTTTCTTATAAGTAAACAATTGTTATAGTATATCAAATAATTTTTTTATACGATTTTTCAAATGTTAACTAACTCGTGGCCCACCCTATAGATAACTGTATTGTTGGTAATATGTTTGCTAGTATAGATAGCGGTAGACAATAGTATATTGTGGAATATGTGGCAAAACAAAGCAAAGAAGCAAGAACACGTTAGAAAATACTTTTTAAAACAATTTCTTAAACAAGACAGTCGGTCAGCGACGGCTTGTGCAAGTAACATCTTTAGTTTTTTTATCATTCTTTTATTATTTAATAAAATCCCAGACATCAGTCAGTCTTCTTTTTAACACGCTTTTAGGTGGGGTGTATTTTACTGTGATTCATAACTATCTTCTCACAGATAGTTGCCAATAGAATGATTGTAATATTTAAAATATCGAGCACCCCACGATTTTTACTCTGAATTGAATTATTCTGTTAATAACTTAAATTTTATTATAATTTTATTTTGAGGCGATTCACTATGATTGATTGTTCGACCTTCTACTACTGTAATATTAGACTCTTTGTCATTAAAGATTATTTTCTATTTTTTAGTTCGATTAGCAATAAAAGCGTGTTTTTTTTAGTTTTTTTTAACTATTATTTATTTGTTAAAATAGTTATGATTAAGAAAAAAGATCAAATAATTTGAACTAAAACCACTTTCTGCAGAGACAGAAGTGTTTAGAGTGATCACCAAACTTCTGCTTAACAAATTTTAACCCGGAACTTGTTAATGTAACGACACAATCTAACGATGTAAAATAATGAATATTTATCACTCATTGCCCGATATAGCCTCCCAAGGTACAGGTGTGCTTAAAAGAAACAATTAGTTTTAACTTATAGAGATAAGCTTTTGTGTATTAAAATATACTTAGAGATTCCACCTGCCCGATACTCCCCTGCCTTTTAGATTTTTTTTATAAGGTCCCGTAAAAATCTTGTAGTTTTATCATGTGGAAGGTTCCAGGTAGTAGAGCCACGCTGATTTCAGCATAAACGAACCGGCTCGACCGAGGCAGTACTATCCTCCCACAGAAGATCAACCTAAAGCGACAGCATCCGTGCTGTCGTGTTCCGTTGGTGAGTGCGAGACCGGAGGCCCCTTGATGCAGGGGTGACAGTTGTCGTGGTAAGTGTGTGCAATACAATGCTACGATGACTGTCATGCCTTTTACGTCCCCAAGTGAGGCGTGAAAAAGCATCTTAATACGCCGCCATAGTGTGGGTCACCATACTACATTGTCAGCATTCGCAATGACTATGGTGACTACAACTTTTGGATTCTATTCATGTTTTCCATCAGGCAGAGTAGAGTCACTTTGGCAGGCTCTTGAAATAAAAAAAAAAGAAAATGGGGCATTTGTCCATATGTCTCTCTAGGCTATTTCTAGAAACCTGTAATTTCACAAGAACATACATACAAAATAATTTTTCTTTTCGTGTGCTCTTCCTCGGTGGAGGTTAGTGGTATCTTGAATTAACTAAGTTAGCTTCAGGCAGCAGTGTTAATATATTCAAGTAGTGCTTGAATACAAATTAGAATAAACCTGTAAAGAAACGTAACTTAAGAGGAAAATCAACACCAGAAATTACTGCACTATATACTAGAATTGTCATTTTAGTAATTAGTTGTAAAGTGTTTTGACTGGGTTCATTTAGTTATTTGACTCTGTGAACTATGCATTGTCTTATAGGGTTGAAAATTGCATACATACATTCACATAATTTGCTAACTTTAAATTGTAGTTCTACTTACGTAGTATGGGCGAATCTATTACCATTAACCTGGTATTTTGGGGTTTACATAAGAAAATTTGGAGCACATTGAAAGGAAACCCAAAAAAAAAAGTAAGGTTAAGGTAGAAAATATACATTTATCAATAAATAACCGAGGGTAGAGAAGCCGAGAATCAAACCAAATGGCGTGCAATTGAAGAGTCTATATCCAGCAGTGGCCTGTGACAAGATGACGATGATTGCTTAATAATAATTTTGCTCAAATATTTCCATTTCTCTTTAAATTGTCTACACACCCATTCGCTTCTACAACTGTAACAAAAGATAAGAATAGGAACACCACAAGTCATAGTACGTTACGTGTATAATAAAGTCACATTGTGTTTATTTCTAATAAACAGCCGGTAGTGGACCCTAAATTGTTCCCGAGAGCTTGACAAGAACAATGTGTAAGCGAAAAATAGTTTCAGAGTCTACTTATCTCTGGGCACCAGATGTGGAAATCCGATTTTGTGGCATGAGAGTGCAGCTATGAAACTAAACGTACAAAAAGAAGGGACTATACGGTAGACACTATTTATCTTTGAAACTGCAGTCTTTGTTAGCGTTTTGTCGTTGAACGATAGTTTGTACTGGATTCAGATGAGCTAGTGTTTTGTAAATAGTCGAAAATTTTATGTTTGGGAAGTAGTACGCTTGACGTACAAATGAGGTTTGTGAAGATGAGAGTTGTTTTATGCATCAGCGCTGATTAATGTACCTATTTATATATATATATATATATATATACATCCGTGTGGTGACGGATTAAGAATACATAGTGTTACCACCCCTATTCATCCCGTGGGTGTCGTAAGAAGCAACTAAGGAAACAAACTATTCATGAAAATATCATTACAAAGAGAAGGAAAACTTGAAACAAACCCTTTTTCAACCCGGTCTCGCCAGCGTGGTATAGTAGGCCAAAACCTCCCTGCTAAGCAGAGGCCTGTATCCAGCAGTGGACTGTAAAAGACTGTCAATTTATATATAGTGGGGTTTTTCTGAGCTTTGTTCGTTCCGGAGGTGCTAATAACATCGGTTCCCGGATCCCTCCTATTTCAGATAGAGCACACCATGTGATTTTAGATGGCACGATCCCAACACTCCAAAAACACGTGGATACGAGGATGCATGATAGATTTTTTTTTTTCACTTCGGTAAAAATCACCTAAGCGATTCATAAAAGAATATGTAGAAGGAATGTATATAATTTAATAAAACCTTGTTTCATCTTTTTATTCAAAAAAAGGTTCATAATTCAGCTTTTGATATTCAACACACGCATGTCGTTGTTCTTCTTTGGTAACTAAAAATTTATGTAACGAACGTTGGGTCACCCCTCATTTGCGTAACCTTTGATACTGGATACTACAATACTTTGATAAAAAAAAAAAACTCATTTTATTATAATGTTTACAAGCTTATTCCTTTAATTAGTAGATGTCATGCCTATCTTTCATCCCATGTGGTGTTATGTCCATGTAATGAAGGATTAAAGGAGCGTCACCACCCCTATTCATCTCATGGGTGTCGTAAGAGGCGGTTAAAAGGAGCAAGCTACACAGGACAACATCACTGCAAAGAAACATGGTATAGTAGACCAATACCTCCTCTCTAAGGAGAGGCCTATGTCCAGCAGTGGACTGTAAAGGCTGTTAATAAAGTCTATCTTTACATATATGTTAGTCCTCAAGCAGCTTCAATAATTATTGCTGTAAGGTTGCTTGGACATTGTGCACGCAAGCAATCATTGTCGCCATGCTGGTGAGTCAGGGCTGGGCCGCAGTGTTCTCTTTCTATGAAGCTGTTACGATCCCGATTCCGAATATGACCCCGAGCGTAAAGGACGCTGGCGATGATAACAGCCGCCGACGTGGCCGCAAGCTGCCAGGGAATGAAGATCTCGGATGACGAATTAATCGCTGAGGTTGGCGATAGCAATACGGTCTGGTCGTAAAAATGCGATTGGACCACAACAATATATAATAATCAGATCCGAGAGGAATCTTTATTGCTTCCCCAGGATAGTGCCTGACTAGACGCGTTGTTATTCCTGGAGGGGATCTGAAATAAAATGGTCCGGGTCCCATTCAGTGTAAGACGCCTGAGACTGGCCGTCGAGGTGATTTTTAGTGGAAACACCACAAACTCCAGCTTCTGCGTCCTTGAGGAGCCGGTGATCTGAAGGTATTTACCAGCCGTCAACAAAACAAAAGGGTTGCTTCTACACATATCATCTCATCATAACCATAAAGTATATATTTCTTGCTTTATATTATTATAATATGTACGTATGTATATTTGCTTCACTGTTTATGCCTAACTGATCAATTTTAAAATACTTTATGTGCAGTAGATCGGAGGCCCATTGATGCAGGGGTAACAGTTATCGTGGTAACTGTGTAAGCCTTACACTATCACGATTACTGTCATGCCTTTTACGTCCCCAAGCGGGGTGTGAAAAAGCATCTCACAAGGCCGCCATAGTATGGGTCACCATACTGCATTGTTTGATTGCATCATTTGCAATGAGTATGGTGACCACAACTCTTGGATTCTATTCAAACTTTCCAGCAGGCAGAGTAGAGTCACTTTGGTAAGCTCTTAATATGTATATATAAAAACAACCTAAACAAATGTGTTCCCCATTGGGCGATAATATCTGTGGCATTATTTTGTCACCGTACAACTGTTTATTTGTGTATAAAATTTTAATTAAATAAATAAATATACTAGAGAATCTATCAGCAATCATTTGCAGAAAAACATTTGCAAATTTTTTGTTGTGTTCAAGTCAGGCCAACAAAGTTCCTTTATTATAATTGGTAATGGAACAAAGGAACTGCGTTAAAGGTTCATGAATTAGCTCAATGTGACATGAGATCCGAAAAAATACGGCATAAGATTTCCCAACACAGATATAAAATGGCACTCACACTGACAGATGATGCAGTAGTTCACATCACTAGCGGTACATTCACTCAAGTCCCCTACTCGTTCCTGTGGGTGGGCCACAAATTAGTTAACACTTGAAAAAATCGTATAAAACAACCATTTCAACACCGAAATTTTTGAATACTCGTCGGCAAAGAGACCTCGACATCGCCAATATCTCTTCGCTGATTTTTTCTTTTAGTTGACGTATTTGATTTATTGATGTAGACACGATTCTTCAAATAACCACATAAAAAGAAGTCTGCTGGGGATACATCTGAACTTCTGGGTGGCCATGGAATGTGGCCTCTTCTGGAAATCAGCTTTTGAGGATGTGGAGGGACGGGTATCATGTCCCTCCGACACAAAGGGAGGATCCTCCAACCAGGCGAGGTGATCATGCCTGGCCGGCCGCGGCCTAACGCTTGATGTTGGGATGTTGTATATATGCTAATTGCCACGCGAATCTCTATATCGCAATACAGGATTAGTAGTTGTATTGTAGTTCATGTGCTATAATGTGGAATTCGCCACAAGGAAACGTGTCTTTGACCACCGGCAGGGACTTATTGATTGTGTCACAAGTGGCTCCATCTTGTTAAAGCTTGTTACGATTTAAGCCAGCAAATTTCAGAGGCATCTGTCTCAAGAACTCCCGTAACATGTTTTCGCGGGATGTTAGATTCAAATATTAACGAATTCTTGGTCCACCCTATATTTTCATTTCCTTAGAACCCCGCTGACTGCTAACTACTACTGCTGCTAACCCCGAAAACTACTGGCTTGGTTGAACCCCGGTTATAGCACATTTTATGTAGCTCCTTTAAGGTTGCTTTTAGACAAAAACTAGCGACAACATATACTTACCGAGTATACGTGAGGCCCCAAGTTATTGTTCAAACATGCTGCGACTGCCAGCACATGTCTACATTCTGTTTACCCAACCGCCGATGATAGAAATGCACATAGTACGAACCGTTGACCTGATACTAATAAATTAGTATCTGCTACACGCATAGGCAAAGTGATCACATCTTCAAGCTAAAATAACTGTTATCAACATAGCGTCACGATTCAATTTCTATTACTGCGATAGGCAAATAAATCATGGACGCATTAAATCTCCTTGTTAAGGGATATCACATCTTACTGGTTGACCATTAGGTTGCATTTCGTTTAATCGGTTAGATTTGCAAACACCTTCGATGTTTAAGGTTGATAACACTTAAATACGTGCATTAAGCCTACATAGCCTTATAGGTACGTAGTACATTAACGATTTTCGACTTTAAAGACTTTAAAAGGATGACCGATGTAGAAAACATCTCCTTAGAATTTTATTATGCTTGCGGGGATTAACGTGCTTACGGTATGTATTTAGTGTATAACCTAGAGTTGCCTGCTTGTGGGGTAGATGATGGGCTTGTGGGGTCCATTTACAAGATCAGAACTCGAAACCTATAAAACTACACCGAGGTCTTAGACAGGGAGATGTAATATCGCCGAAACTGTTCACCACAACACAGCTTCTGGACTGGAATGGACTTGGTATGAACCTCAATGGCGAGTATATCACCCACCTTCGATTTGCTGATGATATAGTTGTCATGGCTGAAACCGTGGCAGATCTTAGCACAATGCTTGATGACCTTAGTAGAGTCTATAAACAAGTAAGTTTAAAAATGAACATGGATAAGACAAAAATTATGTTGAATGCCCATGTCACATCCACTCCAGTGAAAATTGGAGAATCTACCCTCGAAGTGGTTGACAACTACGTTTATCTAGAACAAACTATCCAGTTAGGTAGGTCCAACTTCGAAAAAGAGGTCAATCGTGAAATCCAGCTAGATTGGGCAGCGTTCGGGAAGTTGCGTAACGTTTCCTCGTTACAAATACCGCAGTGGCTCAAGACAAAAGTCTTTGTGTGCGTTGCCAGTGATGACTTACGGCACAGAGACGTGGTCGCTCACTATGGGCTTGATAAGTAGGCTTAAAGTCACCCAAAAAGCAATGAAGAGGATAATTCTCGGAGTTGCTTTGCGTGATCGAATCAGGAATGAGGAGATCCGCAGACGAACCAAGGTCACCGATATTGCCAGTAAAATTGTTAAAATTAAGTGGCAGTAGGAGGGACATATTACACGCAAAAACGATAGCGACATCGTACTGGGAAACACAGCGTTGGTAAGCCCCCCAGAAGATGGTCTGACGGCCTGGTGAAGGTCGCAGGAAACTGCTAGATGCATGCGGGCTGATGCATTTTGGGAGGCCTATGTCTGGCAATGGATATCTTTTGGCTGAGATGATGATGAGATTGTTGGTTTTAAAAAAAATAAATAATTAATTGGTTTTCATAAATTTTCAATATTATTACGTTAAATACAACATTAAAAACATCATGAAATGTGGGCAAATTCATAACCTAGGTACGATTAACTCAATCAACACAAAAACCTCATTTTGTTCGAAAGTCAAGAGGTAAAGAAAGATATATAACAATCTTTTCTATTTATTATTTTTTTCTATGACTCTTTGCAATTTCTGTCAGCTATAGTGGCAGGTCTACTGCTCGGATGGTCGCTGAGCTCGGTTCTTTTTTATTTAGGTTTGAAGAAAGGCAGTTATAAACTCCTTAAAGGAGAGGTTAGTCAATTATTTGAATACAGAAAATTACAATGCGAACAATAAAGCAGAAAGAGGTGGATCCTCTGACAACAAATCCGACAAATACAATTTTTTATTGGATTCTGTTCAATTTTTTTTTTATAATAGAGTTGTCATAGAACAGATGGTTTACCTGAACGTAAATATTTATCACTGCCCATGTCAGTCAGAGTAGTCTCATACGCTAGCCGCAAGATCAACAAGACAATAGTCCACTGCTGAACGTAGGCCTCTCCTTAGAAAGATATTAGTATTAAATATTAGAAGGTCGCTTTGGTAAATATCTAAATAGCTGACTAAACATCCGTCCGTCTGTTCACACCATATACGAAATCAAAATATACAAACCGTTCTTCAACTAAATAAACAACACCACACTAAATATCACGTATATCATACAAATTCAAACAACACAACACTTAAACAGGAGGTCAGTTCATTAAATATCATCACAGCGGTTATCTGTGCCAGTGACTGCAGTACTGAACATGCACTACAGCAATATCGATACAACATAACCGGTTTCTACACAAGAACTGATTCGCAATTCGGATTCGTTGCCGCGTCCCGTCATGAACCGACAGACGCTGTTTCTGTCAAACGAAACAAAAAATACCGAGTAACGTATCCTAAATAAAATATAATTGACAGGCCAATTGGTTAGTGACTCTAACTGGTAAACTTGAGAATATGAGTTTGATTCGTATCCAAGATAAATGTTTGAGTGAAAAGCATTTATTTATTCTGCGTCTGGATGTAATTTATCAATAATATGCATGTATGTTTGGGAACAGACTGCCGTGTAAGAGATGTGAGAATTTTATATTATTATTACACTACATACGATGGATTTATTTTTTGATATGGCATTCCGTATATGCGTTAAAAGGCATCACTTCCAGTTCACTACTCCACATCCGGAGATTTCAATGATGTTATAAACCTATAATTTTAATCAATGAATATCATATTTAAAAAGAATTTATCAAATTTGTCTTATAGTTTCAGAGGTTAGTGAGTTTAAACAAAAAGAATCTTCAATTTTACATGCTTTAGTGTAGATCGATGTTTTAATTCTTAGACTGAAATAAAAAACCTACCTAAATCTTAAAAACAAATTCAAATAGTTAGTCTTGTAGAGCCATAATGCTGGTATATTGACTTCTCAAATGATGTTACGAAACTAATGATTTCGACTGTAACTTTTTAGTAAAATAAGAATTTATATCACTAAACCAGTAACCACAGAATGGGTTTCCTAGTCAATCGTTTTCAAAGAAAATTGTAAAACATTAGTCAGTGTCTACATAAAAAGAAATAAAACTCTTGCAATTACACTTCATGTGATCATAAAGTAAAACTTATTCAAATTAAACAGAAAAAGAAAACAACATTAAAAAAAGTTTACCAAGCAGCGGTTAGAGGAAAATAAAAGTACTTAACAAAACGATGGTTTGGGGCACAGAACCAGGGCCGCAATCATTTTTGTGAGTCCTTATGGCGAAACGTAACGTTAACTTCATACCAGATAATGTAAATTGGACTTTGATAACTAAGAAATACGCCTCGGATTGCAATTAAAGAATTGTAAATTTGTCGTGGAGCAAAAAGCGAGAAAGGTATATGAAGGGGACTTCGAAATAAATGACGAAAGACGGCTGTGGACAGCGCCCTGCGTCCAAACGAAATTACTTTACACAATTAGCTTTTGGAAATGTTTCCCCTGGAAATGAGAGTTGAATATTTAGGATTTGAACGATTCTTATTTCAAAAAATGTTTGCAATACCTACATTATGTAAACTTACGCAATCCAAAACTACTTAATACATTACAAATTACTACTGGTCAAAGTGCATTTGTTATATTAGTTTACTTAAAATTGTGTATGTGTAGACACGTCGGTTTTTCACATAAAACCTATCTTTATTATTTTTAAAGAAATCACGATTTTCTTATCTAAACCATGAAATCTGAAAACTAAATATAGTACGATATAAGATTTATTACAAAGGAAAATCAGGCCTTTTACACCTATGAATAGAAGGAATACATATTTCTCGAACAATATCACATAAATTCAATGTAAAACAAATTTTGATTTAATATCAACGATGCGAAAGTAACATAAAAAACGCAAGGGGAGTAAATACAAGAACAAAGGAGTTCGAACAGCGCGAATATTAGATTCGAAAGCTTATACATTGTGAGCGCTCGCTGTCGCTTAGACAAAATGAAGTTTGATCCTATTTTTATTATACGCCAAGACGCGAAAGAATCAGATCAAGTCGAGACATTGGCCTAATCCGGCGATTTATGACTAATCTCAGAATTTTGTACACGCGCCAACAGATGTCTATTGAGACGTTATAATGAACAAACACTCTTAGGAAATTTCTAAACTTCTTAATATTGTCTTGAATAAACTTTGGTGTTAATAATCTAACTATAAGATTGAGAAGATATTATATAGTCAGGATTCTTCCCTGTAAAAACATGGAAAAGAAGATCACAAGGAAGACATCGTTACCAAGAGTATACAGTTACACATAAAATGTAGCATACTCTCGTCTCTTGTGTCTCTAACATGCTTGAAAGAGCAGAGGATAAGCATGAATTTTTTCAATGATGAGAATAAATCAATCAGACTATTGTAAAAGCAAGTGGTCGCATTTTTGGATTCTCTCATATTAAAATCGTCCTTTTACTTTGCATTTCCAAGAAGTTTGTTCGCAATTCCTGCTATAAATAAATTAACTCTGATAGCTAAACAAATGGATTCTAAATTTCAATTTATTGCTCATTTTGTTAAAATTACTGGGAGTTTCGAAATTAACAAAAAATAATTAAGCTCACGGTGACTTTCAAAGTGTTAGTCGAAAAAACATCATTATAATCTCGGTGTGATATATATTGGTATGTTATATGTCGCACATACTTTTTAGAATAAGTCTTTTTAATACCTAATCTTGTATTTTACTAATAAGTTCCATTCAAATCTCTTTGCAAAGGAAAGGACTAAATCCAGCAGTGGACTGTTAAAGGTTGTTGAGTGATGAAAGAAAATCCTTTTAGCAATGTGTAAATCATTTCCTTGAATCAATTTCTACCTATTTTTCCAAGTCGCAAATTGGTTTTAAAGTATTTCATTTCAGATTATTCTTTGCAGACATAAACTCAATGTCGACATTTCACTTCTTTCAGTCCATTAGTGCCACCTCGAGTCTATCAAAGAGACAGGATCCGTGATAAATGAATTTTGCATAGCAATGACTTCTCCAGTGCAGCTGCGATAGCATTCAATTATATTTTCCGTGAAGAAATTGAACGCCAACTTAACATACTAGATATATTCTTAAACAGGAAATATATTATAAGACTCTGATAGGAAGAAATCATTAATAGAAAAACATGTACACATTTAAGAAGGCTTTAACCTGCTACTAGTGACATGTTATAAATGTATTCGAGACAAGCTGTTGGATAATCTTGAACTGAATGTCAACCGAGTAGGCGGCTACGCTGATGGTCGGTCGGCGCTTGCAATACCTACGAGAACTTGACCACGTAGTTTAGTGTCGCGCCATCTGTACAGCGGCCACCTTTTTTTCTCGTGTAGTGATAGTGGCCCATGTCTGAATGAGTGGCTAATGTTTAATCTTGGGGGATTGATATATAGGTTGTAATTACAGCTGCTCGGATATTTTATTTATTTTATTTTATTTTATTTAAAACTTTATGCACAAATACATGCATCGGCGGACTTAATGCCTAAGGCATTTTCTGCCAGTCAACCGATTGGGTGATGCAGAGAAGATATGAGATAGGTGCACTTGCCAGAGAAGTATATATATACCAGATAGACCATAAATAAGTAAATATACTTACATAAACACATAAATATATAACACATACATACATACATATATAATACACATACACACAACTCATATACATACGTGCATACATATTACCACTATAAGATATACTAATACCAGGTGGTGAACTAAGACTTCGCCGTTTCAGCCAGCAAAAGCTTCTTCACCCGAACCCTAAACGAGTCGCGACTTTTAGCCATCCTGACTTCGAGGGGAAGCGCGTTCCAAGAAAGGATAGCCTGCACGAAGAACGAAGAACCGACAAACTCAGTGGAGTGAGAAGGACAGAGTAGAAGGAGATTATTAGCCGAACGTAAATTTCTATTATGGTTGTTGCTCAATAATTGAATTTGTGACGTTAAATAAGTGGGAGGGGATGGGGAATTGAGAAAAGAATATAGTAATGAGAGTGCACGCAATTTTCTGCGTTGACGAATAGGTAGCCATGTGAGCTGGGTCCGGAAACTGGAGATATGATCGTACTTACGAAGGTTAAAGGTGAATCGAATGCAGTTATTGAGAAGACGACGTGATTTTACAGTTTGTTATAGCAAGAAGTTTTGAATTGTTTGAGTGAGTCCTTCCAAATATCTACATTCATTCAAATAGCACCAACACTTTGCAACCGTTAGTCTGCGACAAGGATAGTTAGATGAGTAACTAATATAAATTAAATACCATACAGACTATGGTGCAGGGCGTGGTTTTTCATACTGTTTCTGGAGACAGAGCGTGGTTTCTTGAAACAGCTCTACTGATACAGATCGATTTCGTCGTTTTATCGTTTGTTTATTAGTGATATTTTAGTTAATATTCTTGACGGTAGTTAGTAGATCGTACATTTTTGTGATTGTATAGAAATACTAGCTGCTGACCACGACGTCATCTGCGTGAAGGCTCTACAGCACTAAACATACCTTTTAAAATAGCATTAAAATATACGTAAGTATACGTTTTTTTTTTACAAGCGAAGCAATTGAAGAGAGTTATACAGGAATCCTGCTGAGTTCAGTCATAAGATGTGACTGAAGAAAATAGAGAAAATAATGCAGGAATATAATCCAGGACACAAAAGAGTAAAAATACGTACAAAGGTATCATCATCATCATCATAATCATCTTACAAAATATGCGCCGTTAGATTACACGCTGTCACAGAATGCATAAGAAAAATAAATATTCATAGCTTCTCCCCCATAGGTAATAGCGTGATAATATGTATCCCATAAGTTGACCTGTCCTATTAGTAATATTCATGCAAAATTTGAAGCAAATCCATACAGTACTTTTTGAGTTTAGCTCAGACATACATACAGACAAACAGACAAACAGACAAAAATTCTAAAAACTAAAATCCAAAATTTTTATCCCACAGAGTTCATGCATATTTACATCAGGTTTAAAAAGCAATCGATTGACGATACAAAACTGTTTTAAATAAAAGGTCAACTTTAATTTTAACTCGCAATCGTCTGTCCGTGTGTATAATCGAAATGCGTAGGGTTTATGTCGAGGCTATCGAGGGGAGTATCCGACGTTAGTCAGCTGTCGGGGTGACTCACACCCCTCGGTATTTTTATTTGTTTTTATACGACACGTCGTGAAATTCTTAGCGAATCGTACAATATTATGTAGGAAAGAAATATATGAATTGCATATCTAAAGGTTGGGTTTGGCATGTGACTGTTTTGAGAAACCCTGAAGAAAAAAGTTATCATAATTTAACTGCTTAGACCGGCGATCGTCACTTTTTGTTTGTGAAAGGTTGGGTTTGCCAGCCCTTTTCTAAATTTTATATACCTTATATACCTACTATTAACAAAAACGTTAAAGCGAGTATATGATGATTGGTTTTAATGCATACTAGATACACTGTGACCCTGAAATCTGCGACCCGGAGAATAACACGAAATATGAAACAAAACATTCTACAGTCTTATAATTTATGAGGATATAAAAGTAAGGCACGAACAATAAATCACAGTGACCGACGGGAATAGAATCGATATAAAGAAGGTTAAGCTCACGTGAGACCAAAGAAATCGGTGAAAATCGCTTTTCAGAATGGGCTGATAAATGGCAGAACGAAATATACCTAACTATACGACTGAACAATAGCGAAGGAAGGATCTATCGAAAGCAATTACGCCCAAAAATAGCAAAAGTTGGAGTGCTCTTAAAAGGTGTCTTTAAAATTGCTAAGACGTGGCGGTTATAATGAAGGGAAAGGTCCCTTTTCGTGAGAGGGGCATAATTCGGAGACTACTTTTGGAGATGTAAGGGGCAAGCGGTGAGCGAGTTTAATCTTGACTTCATTAGAACTTGCCACGAAATCGTTGAAGAATTGATGCAAACTTTTCTAGGATATAATTATAATTTTCTGAACTCCATTTTATATCGTGAGTTAGTCAATTTTTAAAACTAAGTGGGATATTTTACATTAATCGTAGTTGTCGTTAAAATCTTAATTTGTTACTTCTTATTTCGCCTTAAAGTGTCATCATCATCAACAGCACTTGACAGTCCCCTGGATATAGGCCTCTTTTCAATTAACATTGTCCTCAATTATAATTATCTAATTATAATTTCTCCAAATCAATAATAAATGTACACGATTTCACAACTCCGCAGTGTCTCCAGACAAACATTTTTGTGTAACTACCACGCCTCTGTACCTCTATACCATATAGAGGCGTGGTTACTCACAATGGGTCTTATAAGAAGGCTCAAACTCAAAGAGCAATGGAGAGGTCAAGTTTCTTTGTGTAATCGAATAAGGAATGAGGAGATCAGCAGACGAACCAAGGTCACCGATATCGCCCAGAGAATTGCCAAACTTACATAGTAGTGGGCGGGGCAGATTGCACGCAGACAAGACGGTCGATGCGGCCAAAAAGTTCTGGAGTGACGACCAAATATTGGAAGACGGAACGTACCTACGTTCACAGGCAATCTGGGCAGGTTACAAGGCGGTCTGACGACCTGGTGAAGGTCACATGAAGCCGTTGAATGCAGGCAACACAAGACCGATTATTGTGAAGAATCTTATGGGAGCATCCATATTCATATCCAGCAGTGGGCAGCTGACACGATGATGATGATTTTACAAGAGCTAGTCAGCGTCAAGACTATTTAGAAATGACTGCCTCGCTGGTCTATCTGCTAGTGTATACCGATTATTCGACTACCGATCACGCGGTCTCTGGTTCGATTCTGGGTCAGGACATTAAACTGTTAACGAGTTTTTCTGATTATAGAAATACTTAATAACTGTCGGAGTTTAGCAGTTAGGTCTAACTCCGGTGCCTTGAAGACCACGTAAATCCTTTGGTCCTGCGTCTGATCTCTTCACGCTCGAATTAGATAGTCGGCTCATCGGATTTTGAGGGTGAGGACACAGAGAGTGCACCTGTTTACGTGTACACTTAAACACTATAATGCCTCCTGCGTAATCGACTGGTCTCAGTTAAGAAACGGGTTAAAAGTATATCATGATCGTTTAGAACCGGGATTTGCCTTTGTAGAATTTGAATCAGTATAATATACTTTAGGCCGAAATATGTGTACTGATTTAACTTGACAGGCTGCCCCATTAAATATAAATATATCATCAATAGTCTTTTACAGTCCACTACTGGATATAGGCCTCTTCTTAGCAAGGGGGTTTTGGCCTACTATATCACGCTGGCCAGACGAGTTGGAATAGGGTTTGTTTCAAGTTTTCCTTCTCTTTGTAATGATGTTATCTTGCATACTTTGTTCCCTTAGTCGCCTTTTACGACACCCACGGGTTGAATAGGGGTGGTAACACTATGTATTCTTAGTCCGTTACCACACGGACAATATATGCACGACAGTAACTCTTACTAACATAGTTGTATTGTAATGTTGAATAAGATCAATAAACTTTCAATGACAGTTTTCCATGGCCAATGCTTCACATCAATAACCATTAATCTAACGTTCGGTTTACACATTAACTAAGATGAAAGATAAATTGATTGAAACTTACTTGCAAAAGCCCGGCTTGTAGTAAGTTCCTAAAACTGTAATATTATTTCCCGACTATACTTCAGAAGAAGACTTGTATCACTTGACAAAAGCCTAATATATATGAAATTCCGAATACAAAATGTATTAAAATTCTGGATTGGCAAATCAGCCGTCAAACTTATCAAGTTCAGTATTGTATCCGCTTGTTACTCGTTCCAATAACTTTCCAGAATAAAATTAGGCGGTCGGCACGCACGCCACATAATTACCCTGACTCGAACCCCAGCTGAACCAGTAATCGAAAAAATCTATAGAATTCTTATTTTATATAGACTTTATCGATTGGATATGAATGTATGATACGTACAGTAGAAAACTTTGAGTATTATGATCTAAAGGAGCATACCAGTATTAATCGCTTTTTGTTGCTTGCAGTTGCTTGTAGCAATGTTAAGCAACTCTTATCTTGGCAATAGATTCCTTGTACCCGTATCTCCTCATGGCATTCTGTCTACTCTACTGACCAGAAAACACAGAATTCTATATTTGTATACTTTTAGAACATTTGTAAAATTCATTAGCCAAAAGCTGAAGCAAAACTTGAAGCATGGCTCTCATGAGAATACAAAGTAACGTCCACCTTATTATAAAAGTACTAATACTTTATAGCAGACGCAAAGTAATTTAGAAATTCTAGAAAAACCTTTTAAAAATAACATCGTAACTAAAGACCACACAACACGAAATAGACGAAAACTTACAGATACAGGCGAATGCTCATTACCTGTATGCCCTCGGGAAGCAATTCCGCCGCGCGGATACGACTTGGTCTAATAGCGTTCTCGCCTGACAAACAAAATTAATCGCACGACTTTGGACAAAGAAATAAGTGTAAAAATAACGCAATATCTAATGTTCTGAAACAAACTATCAGAAATATTAAAGAGATTTTATGTAAAGCTTATATATTTCTGCGTATTACACACCCTACCTAGGCAAAAGCAGAAGACGTGTCTCCCTCCAAATTGCTAAGATATGCTTCCATATATAAACTACACGAAAACATACATAAATGTATCTAAAATAATTCATAAAATTATGAACAAAACGACGGTAATTATTTTGTATCAATGTAATCAAATTACCAGTGTTTAAATGAAACCATGCCAGTCATGCGAACTCATAATATGATGAATAATGCAGGGATTATAGGCAGTGTTTAAGCTGATATAGTATCAGTACTAGAGTAAGCACATCAATACTTGTGTAGAATAAACATAAATACTCACTACACACTGATTTGTAAAAACAAAAATGTAAGAGCATACGCTCAATTGTGCCTATTGATACCGCAAATATAGTTTTAATTTTAAGTGTAAAAACAATGTTTGAGCTTATTTTATTTTAGCTATATCAGAATTTATTGAACAAAAGCAAGCCACTAGAAAATACGATGTTTGTCTACTTTTCTAACAAAAACGAATAAGTGAGCTATGACCGAAATAAAGAAAAAAACTAGTGAGTCTAAAAGTAATGACATATGTCGAATTTCATTCGACAGCCAATTCTAACACCGTGTGTTTATTGGTCAAATCAAATAACGCACGCTTTTCCGGTTTCCTGTAAAATCTCATCCTTTCCTACTTCCGTCCTTTTTTAGAAAATTACTCAATAGAGTGCAGCAAAAGTGAGTGCCAAGTTGTTACACATGAAATGGTTGTTAAAAGTCAAAGTTATCTGACGGCAATAATTTCCTTATGCTATCCACCTTTGACTATCGCTTTCTGGGCAAAAGAAACCTTAAAGAAGTATAATATTATTATGAAAACAGCGTTTTTAAAACATGCAATTATATGATATACTTAAGTAGGCTATTTTCTTTAGAACACCCTCCCCATTTTACATTGCTAATGCCAAATCATTAGGAAGTAAAAATGACAATGAAATCAAATGAAAGAAATGGAATTAATGACGTGAAAATCCCTTTTTTTGAGAGCACTCCGTTTAGTTCTTTCAAGTAACTACTTTCAATAACAACTCATTCATAAAACGAACCTAATTTGCTCTTAAAGTAACTACTTTAGTTATACCGCCATCGAATTTGGGAACATGAACAGTTATGGTTCGTAAATGGCTCCTCGTCGTCACCGTTTCAATTTTAAAGAAGAACCAATCAGTTTTACTTGAGTCCAGACAGCTTTTATGCACAAAAATATTTCTCTAAAACTCATCCAAAATCCTTCTAACCAGTTTCAAGTGCTTCCAAGAACATGTATATCTGCTATACCTACTACAAATAACCTTCCAAGTATTAAAGAAACTTTTATAATTACTACATACAAAAGTATAATTAATTTAATTCATTTTTAAAAACCTCCTTGTTTTGACACCGGTCTTTTGTGATCGCTTTTGCGTGTCAAAATTTTGGATACCAATAAACACGATATACATTAACTATCACGTCAATCGACAACCATTGAACATTGTAATTATAAGTAATATGTACCACGCTTCTACATTAAAATCTAAAATATTATTATAAATAGCACTTACATCCATACAATGAAGAATTAACTTGACGAGTCGAGGAGAAATCTGAAAAAATAAAGCAAGCGTTTATAACAAGCTAAGCCAAGTTATATAAAATCTACGCTGCTCTGATAGCTGATATAAAAATTATACATAGACTTATACATGGCCAAATATTGTAAAAAGTAAAAACAATAATTGCACATAACAGAAGCAAAACATTGATCAGCTTAAACAACTGCCTCGATGGCACAGCGGTAGTGAATGCGACTGCTGTGTTTGAGGTCTCAGGTTCGATTCCCGGGTCTTACCTAATATTTGTGTGATCTGCAAATATTTGTTTCGAAGTTTGGGTGTTTTCTATGTATAATATGTAGGTATTTACAAAAAAAAAAGTATATAAGTATTCTATCAGTCAGTCTAGTTATCATAGCACAAGCTCTGCTTAGTTTGAAACTAGATGACGTTGTGTGTCAAATGTCCGAAATATTTATTTATTTATTTATTAATTCAGTTGAATATTTCATGTATTGAAGCACTTTTTACCATGCTTCAGCTAGCCTGGCTTTTCTGGAGATTATTTTTAGGTAAGTAATGTGTTTTGTATGAGTTTAAAGTCAAAATACATAGCTACAGTATAATTATGAAGTATACTTAGTCTGGCCATAAATACTGTTACACTTAATTATAAAAAAATATTACATTTGAATTTCGAATCTGTCATTTTTATACGATTGTTCATTGTGTTTTCTCATTTTGGCGCCAATACATTGTAAAATATTTTGCGATATTAAAATGGTGTGGGGTGATAAAGAGAACCGAATCGCTGTGATAGCATTACACAAAGTAGGTATGGAGCCAAATGCAATTTTTAAAACTCTCCATACACTTGGTATTAGTAAAATGTTTGTGTACCGGGCTATTAATAGGTACAATGAGACCTCCTCTGTTTGTGACAGAAAAAGATCTGGCCGTCCACGTAGTGTTCGTACGAAAAAGGTGGTCAAAGCAGTAAGGGAAAGAATTCGAAGAAATCCTGTCCGAAAGCAAAAGATTTTATCTCGGGAAATGAAGATAGCACCTAGAACCATGTCGCGTATTTTAAAAGATGACTTAGGACTTGCAGCCTATAAGAGACGCACTGGCCATTTCTTAACTGATAATTTAAAGAAGAATAGGGTGGTAAAATCGAAACAACTACTGAAGCGGTACGCAAAGGGAGGTCACAGAAAAATTTTGTTTACGGATGAGAAAATTTTTACAATTGAGCAACATTTTAACAAACAAAATGACCGTATTTATGCTCAAAGCTCTAAGGAAGCTTCCCAATTAGTCGACAGAGTGCAACGTGGACATTATCCGACTTCAGTGATGGTTTGGTGGGGTGTTAGCTATGAAGGAGTGACTGAGCCATATTTTTGTGAAAAAGGTATCAAAACATCGGCACAAGTGTATCAAGATACCATTCTTGAGAAGGTAGTTAAGCCCCTTAACATCACCATGTTCAATAACCAAGTATGGTCCTTCCAGCAAGACTCGGCGCCGGGTCATAAAGCTCGGTCCACGCAGTCTTGGTTGGAATCGAACGTTTCGGACTTCATCAGAGCTGAAGACTGGCCGTCGTCTAGTCCCGATCTTAATCCGCTGGATTATGATTTGTGGTCAGTTTTAGAGAGTACAGCTTGCTCTAAACGCCATGATAATTTGGAGTCCCTAAAACAATCTATACGATTGGCAGTGAAGAATTTTCCCATGGAAAGAGTGCGTGCTTCTATTGATAACTGGCCTCATCGTTTAAAGGACTGTATTGCAGCCAATGGAGACCACTTCGAATAAGCTTTTTATATTTTTAATTGTTTTATATTTATGTATTAAACTGACACACTGTAAAAGTAATAAATGTTATTTGCAGTTAACAATTTTCTTTTTTCTTTATTACAATATTTATGGCAAGACTAGGTATTGTTAAAGAAAACTGTACTGCGTATAAGAGAGAACATTCTAAAGAAAATTTAATAAATATTATTATACCCGAGTACGAATTACATAAAATAGAGGGTAATATGCTATTATATAACGAGACTTAACAACAAATTTTCTTGAAAATTTGCTAGTTTGCTGTTTATTTTTTGTTAGTAACTTTTACGAAGTTATATTATTGCGCAGTTGTGAACTGTGAACGTCACTGTGATAGATGTGTGAAATTACTTTAGATTTTATTTATTGCTTTTTTGACTTTGCTTGTAGATATATTGTGTAAAACATGACTTATAAATATATGAAAGACATTTAAATCTACGTTCTATAAAATACTTCTCAAGCAATAAAAGCAGCATACATATGTAACTTCTCGCCTGTGGTATTTATTGATTTGTGAAGTTGGTTCGTCCCTTACTGGTTACGCTTACTCGTATCAAAAAAAAACATTGTGATCGCACCCAAAACAAAACAAGTAGTATAACAGTAAGTAGTTCTAATTATCTTTGAACAATTTTGTGTTCAACATTGCAATATAAACAAAAGATTGTAAAAATGGCAGCAGTGCTTGCAATCACAAAATAGCGAACCGTGTTACTTCTCTCTATTTCGCAGTTAGCTTTGAACATACGAAAAAAGAAAAACATCTCATAAAAGAACCTTTGACAGCAGTTGCTTGCAACGCATTACACATTTCCGTTATCCAATACAAACATTTATTTAATAAAATACTTGGGGAAGAAAATTCGAGTGTTTGCGATATCATGCCGGATGAGAAGCACCTAAAGAGCCGGATGCTTCGCGCCTGGCAGTAAAGATACCCTCACAAAGGGGCCAGATTTCGACCGCATCTAAATGGACAATGTAGAATTGTGAGTGAGATTGTTTTGTTTTGAGAACATAGTAGAAGTACCGTACTTCAGTTTCGTAGCTAGATATGAAAAGGGTTTCTACTAGCCAACTGTTTTAATGTGACGGTATCATTAAAATAAAAAAAAAATCATACATTTTTCTGTTAATAATTTAAAAGTAATTAAATAATTTATACAAAATCTTTAAAAAAAATGTCTGAAGATTAAATAATGGAATAAAAATTTATTTGAGAATAAAAAGAATTGTCAATTAGAATAGGTAAGGTTTTCAATATTTTCTAAAAAAACTATTACTAATAGCTCGACTGCAAGTAAGCCAAAACAATTATTTTGTTTAATCTTTTAGACTTTCTCTGGGTCATTTCTTAGGAAACAAAAAAAAATCCAGTTGACATTTGAATATTGCAGCAAAGTTGTGATAAATTATTCACAAGCTCGGTTTATTCTAGTTACCTTTCGTTACCGAGTGCAATTTTATTAATATTATCTTCAAACACCATGGTCCTTGATGTAAATTGGAGAGTGCAATAATCAGATAGTCTCGTTTATCACGCTTCAATATATTCATCAACGTCGGAGTGGATTATCTTATCACAAGAGCACTCGTTCACCATTTGTCATTATATTATGATGTGTATATATTTTAGGTTTGAAAAATTTGCTTCTTGCGTTTTGGTTTTTAATTTATTTACTATTTTATCACATACACACACACACAAGAGTTTGTCGTTATGACGTTACTTTAAATTTAGATAAAATAGTTGTCATTGTGTAAAAAGTCAAAATTGTGTCTTATTTGAACATAATATAGAAGAAGTATTCATAATACACTTTTATTTAGGGTAAACGTTACGATGATCAAATATACATCCACTTGAGGAAAATCGTAGCGGCGAATGGATGCGGACTGCCCAAGAGCAGGATGGTTGGCGCTCTTAGGGAAGGCTTATGTTCAGCAATGGACGGCAATATGTTGATGTAGTAATAGCAGACGATAAATTAAATGCAAAATTTCTTAATAATATATGTGTTTATGGCACAAGTAACGTCGTTCGATTACAGAATTCAAAAGAATGAAAACAAAGTTATGAGTTATAAGGAACCGTAACAGAATAAAACCTACGATTTAGTTTTTCACTTAAAGAAATGAAGTATGATCTATTTAGCTTTCCAAAGTAACGCAGGAATTGTTTTGGTTCGTGAAAGCTTTGCACGACGGAATATATCAATCATAATGCCGTCGTCCTGCGGGAAATGTCTTACTTCATCAATATTGGCTTCTTTTTCTTTGTGAACTAATCGCACAGTCCCTGATTTACGCAACCGTGTAATACGAAAGTTAGAATTTAGTCCTCTGAAGAACAAAAGTTCATAAAGTTTAGAAATAAAATAAATTATACCGATGGCGTCTTGCGCTCTCTCTTCAGTTAGAACTAAATAACCCTAAATGCTTAGATTTCAAAGTAACTTTTACTTGCCAGTAACAAGTCACTAAAAACTTTAAGTATCTGTACGCAAAAAGTTTCTTATTGTTTTGTTTTAATTTATGGCCTTTGAACTGTCAAACTCCGCGTTAAAGATATGTGACCATACCGACTTGGGCAATATCTTTTCCTTTTCATTATTTTCTCTTGCATTTCTTTCAACGTCATCTCAATTTTCTAATTCCTAATACCCAAACTTAACAATTGAAGGCAATAGACTCGTGATATTCGTGAGTGCTTTTATTTCTATAGGCCTCTGCCTTTCTTCTCTCAAGATCGTGGTAAAACCATTTTAATGTTAGAATTCAAAGCTGAAAATTAATTACTAATAATTAAATTCCTCGTAACGAGTAATTTGTCACATAAAACCGTTATTTAATCGCAAACAGCTTGGTTTCACTCAATTTGGACCAAAATGTTACAAATTATTTGCTTAACCAATCAATAGCTCTAATGACATGTACTAGTGTTGAATAATTTACTGGTCTTTTGGCCTAAGCCTGACTATTGGACACGGCAATTGAATTGAAAAACTTTGTGAATGTTTTACAAACACCGTCACTGGAGAGTAGCAGTCTTTTGATGTGTCGTGACTTTTCATTAAATTTCTTGTTTGGTTTATTGTGAAATTTATTCACTAACATCAGATATACCGGCTAACTAATGATTTTTGTTCAATCTAATGAATGTGAGTCGTCAAATTATCTAATAATTTTGCTATGAAGTCCGAAATTTTGCAATCAAAATGTATATCAATTCGTATGTGCACTTATGAGGTCGGAATCGATTGCACGGTTGGCCTAGTAGTTTCAGCAGTCGCCACACCGCTCGCTACTGCGCTGCGTGTTGTGGCTTCAAACCCTACAATGGACAACACGTAGATCCAGAAATTGTTGTTCTGAGTCTGGATATTCTTTGTGTCCATTTCTTGTATGTTTGGAAAGTCACCTGCGACACAGGATTTATTCCTAGCGCGAGCGTTATATTTTTAAAAATAAATAAAAGTCTGATCTATTTACTTATCAGCCTATTTTTATTGATAAATAAAAAAATAATCTATTCATATCTGTAATTCGTGTCACAACAATGTATAAGATGTTATGATAATACGTTTTCAGGCAAGCGACAGCTTAGGAATGATATTTATTCATTCATTACTAGCACAGAAATAACATCGTCACTTTTTTAAAATGTAAATATTCCTTGGACCTTTTTTGTGGACGGGGTAGAAAATTCCTTCGGATCGCCGGCTCCTCAGGGACGCAGGAGCCAGGAGTATGTGGTGTTTCTACTAAAAACCACCTCGGCGGCTGGACTCTGGTGTCCTAGTCTGAAGGGGACCCGAGCCATGTTATTTCAGGTCCCCTTTAGGATGTCAGGTCAGACTCTCTTCTGGGGGACGCTACAGAGATACCCCCGTTGTTCTAGTTGTTAAATATTCCTTGGATCTAGATATTAGGCTATAAAAATACAAAAACACACAAATGTTACTGTAAAATACTGATAAGTGTCTAATTTATCGGTAGGACTTATGGTGGCCATCGAATATTCAGTCTAGCTATTTTAAAAGACGGCTTTAAAAAACAAACCTAGTCCTTTTCAGAAATAGCTCTAAAATGTTACAAAGTCAATGGAACAGAAATTCCAGATGTTTATCTTAAAGGCTTTGTTAGCGATTTGTTTATTTTAAGAATGATAAGTAACAGGCCTTTTAGGTTAATCACGTAGTTAGGTTACTGAAAGTTTATGTTTATCCAAACTGTTATTAAAACGACCACGTTCGCTGTTTCAGGACAGTGTCGATTACGGAAAAGTTTTATTTTATCTTTACTGTCGGCGTTTTACATTTCCAACGAACGCGTTTCAATTTGAAGTGATACTTTTTAACTATCAACATTCAACTTATTAGACTTTGTTAATTATTTTCACTTGATGCGGGTAGTTGAGCTAAAACTGCGCAAATGATATTTAATTATTTGTGCTCTTGTTCGGTAGAATGTTATTAAGCAATCGTTCGTTCCACTATACCATATCATCTTGTTATCGTACTGAACTAACAGTTACTATAAAGTAACTGAAATTTACGGAAACAAATTTTTGATGATAATCTAAGAGAAGCCGTTTTTTTCTGTACTTTTCAACAGCGACTAAAGCATCTTAATATATTTCAATAAAACCTCAAGTAATATAACATCATAAACTAAACATGACAGTCTAAGAAAACAATCTATGACATGCTTTTCACGTCGAGTCGAATAACATAGTTTCTTGTGGTGTCCGGTGAGCCAAAACACTTTACAGTACTACACATTGCGTCTATAACAAATGATATTTCAGAAAGAGCACAAATATGATAACTAGTGTTCTATTACTACACATTTACTAGTCAAGTTAAAATATTTCAAATATCGAATATATGTTTATACACCTAAGTTGAACAATATATCTAAACTACAAATAATGCACTACAAGTCAGTAAGCAGGTTCAGAATGTTAAGGAAACAAGATATAAACAAAGAACGTGTCCTTGTTACGTCGTGTTGATCAGCGAGAATTTCATTCGTAGAATCCAGACATAAAATACGAACCACGCTACTTAGGATGTCGAGACTGCTTCTAACTTTGTTTTATTTCTGCCAATGCATGTAACTTTACCATCTGCTTAGTAGTTAGTTAAAAACAGACTGCGTCATTTGATAAAAAGAAAACTAAACTTTAACAAAATGTTGGTAAATAGACCTGCCATTTATCAACATTTTGTTAATAAAATGGACCTTTTTCCATTTATGCGGAGAAAGCAACAGTAAAACAAAGGGTAATTTGAGCAAAACCAAGAAGTTTATAACAATGTTGTTGCCAAAAACATAGAGTAGTAGAGACAAGTAACTAAATGCAGTCCCTGACCTACTCTCATTTTAGACATACGACTGGAAACAAAAACGACGCACCTAGCTGCCGACGTGATATTTTCAAATCTGATTTTAGTGGTTTCAACTCCTTTAGGGAATTATTTTACTCAGTAGAAATGCAATCAACTTAAGCATCAAAGTTTCTTTATTTGGCTTAATGCAGCGCTGTTGTTGCTAACAGTAATATAAGGCCCATTTTTTAGCGTCTATCTTCCATTTAAACTGCTTAAATTAGGTTACATTCTAGAAATTGAGACACTGGCGATGACGTGGCTACTGCTTCGTATAATAATAACGTATCCAACGTTAAGAGGTCAACTTGAAAATCTAAAAGCTTGACCTCATTCAAAAGCATCATTATTTTAAACTTCAATTAATGCACATATTCTTTATAGTTTATAAGTTGTATTTGGCTTTAAGCTGTACAAATCTAGAGCGGTAAAGCTCCCACTACTCATAGCAATTTGCCAAGTAGTGTACATTGTACATCACCGCTAACTTTTATTAAACCTCGTTATGAACAATTTTGAATGAGTTTGTTACATCGTTCAATAGTATGAATGGTCTTTGAACTTTAGTAGGTCCAGTAGACGTAACAAAAATATTAAATATTCAGAAATATATTTAAAAATAACAGTGTTAAAACTCAAAATTTTGAAATTCTGGCAATTTTGTTAAACTTGTCAGTTTCTCATGTTATTATTATTATGTAATAGAGTTGATACTATCAATTACCATGATATTATCATCATCATCATCATCATCGTCTCAGCCAAAAGACGTCCACCGCTGGAAATAGGCCTCCCTCAAAATGGGAGGGGTTTGTCATAATCGTCACGCTTGGCATGCGGGTTGGCGATCGCAGTGAGATGGTGTACTCAGTAGGACGGTGCTGCCCATCCTCTGGTGTACTATACGTTAGTCGACTTTTACGACACCCACGGGAGGAGATGGGGCGGTGCTATTCTTAGCCGGTACCACATGATCATTATATTATAGTATATTATACATAATAATTACTAATTGGTTTAAAAAGTACAATAAAAATTTTTTGTATGTGACTTACTTATCTACATAGTTTACAAAAGAAAAAGTATGTATTGAGAGAGATTGTACTGTATTTATGTAAGAGTATAATTAAAATCGCATAGGAAACTCAATAGCCTTTATTATCTGGCACTTTCTACGCTAAAAACCAGTTAGAGACTATAATGACTTAATATCTCCATAAGGGTTCTGCCTGGTTCAATATTTACTATCAGAACAAGTTCTTTATTGAGCGATTAAATTTTTTGATTTATTAATAATAAAAAGTACGGCCACACCATTATTTATATACATCCCAGTATTTACAGTAGAAAAAATAATATTCTGTCACTCACAAATTAAGGTGGTACAGATATAACATAGATAAAGAAAATAAAGAAAAAAAAAACTATTCATTATCACATATGACATGGGCAAGGAGGTTTTGGCCCATTATCATTATCAGGTACATAAACCTACGTACAGAAGTAACTTTTAACCATATTGTCAGAGAGAAACGTGGCAACCCTCACTTGAGCCGCTTAAAAGCCGCAACGTGCTATATCGAGTTACAAAGAGCATAGTATCTGCACCGCACTATAGGATACCACGCTAAACACTGCAAGGACTGTTGTACTTGAGGTTTCGAGTTCGATTCCCGGGTCGGACCAAATGTTTGTAGGATCTGCAAAATATTTGTTTCGAAGTTTGGGTGTTTGCTATGTATATGTACATATTTACAAAAAAAAAGTATATAAGTATTCCATCAGTCAGTCTAGTTATCATAGGACAAGCTCTGCTTAGTTTGAAACTAGATGACGTTGTGTGTCAAATGTCCAAAATATTTATTTACATTATTTATTTATAACGTCCATTGCTAAATTGCTTGCAATGTTTGATGAATAAACTACCTAGTTAACTTGTCAGATAGTAAATGAAATTATATGATAGCTGAAAAATTAAATAATCAGTTATCGTCACACAATAAATGATTTTATTTATTAGTCATAATTGACTTTAAAATGAGTGGACGCGTCGGTCTTCCAATCAAGTGGTTACATGGTCGAACCTCAATACATAAAGTACCTTTATACCGACTTCTAATAGCAATAATAATACTCTTACTTCTCATTAAAATATTGGAAGACCAATTATCATGAAACAACATATACGTGTTGTCAGGGATATAGATAACTTCACGAGGCAGTTGCCACGAAGAAATGGAATTTCAAGTGTAAGGGACAAAAGTATGGTCACGTTAACGAAGCCGTGAATAAAAACTAGTACACAAGTCTCAATTCAGATACAATACAGCATCCATGCTGTCGTATTTCGTTGGTGAGTGCGAGACCGGAGGCCCATTGATGAAGGGGCGACAGTCATCGTGTCATCGTGGTTACCGTGTGAGCCTTAGACTGCAACAATGATGGTCTTGCCTTTCACGTCCCCAAGCGTGGCGTGAAAAAGTATCTTACTAGGCCGCCATAGTGTGGATCACCATACTGCATTGTTTGCATTTGATAAAGAGTATAAAGACCAGAACTCTTGGATTCTATTCATGCTTCCCATCAGGCAGAGTAGAATCACTTTAGCAGGTTCTTAATATGGAAAAAAAAAACAATAAGAATTAAGATTACCAGGTTACAGTAATTACTGTTATATTATCGTCGAGCTAAATTGCTTAAATCCTATTATGGCAGGTCATAGCGATAAAAATAAATTCGCTACTTTAAAAGTACCGAACATTTTCCGTCTTGTAAACAAAGTAAAAATGGCGGCAAAATAAGACACGATGAAGATTAGAAGATAAAAAAACCGTCGAGAAAAATTTTACTCACAATCTATTGGTTTTAATCTCTTTTAATCTCTAAAAACATTAAAACTACACTACCCTTAAATCCGTTTGTGAAACAACCTCAGAATTAGACAACATTTAAAGTTTTTTTAACCTACCAAAGCGACTCTACTCTGCCTGATGAAAAGCATGAATAGAATCTAGGAGTGTTGGTCGCCATACTGATTGCGAATATAGTACAGACAATGCAGTATGGCGACCCATTTTTGTGTCATAGGATGAAAGTTACCTATAGTTTTGCTAGCTTGCTTACGTCCTGATTTATTCTCAAATAATTAGTAGTAACTAGAACTGAATCATTTTTTAATTTCCCATATTTAATTAGTAAGCAGAAGAAAAAAACTTTAACATAGATGACTCAGAAACAGTAGAACTTAAATTTTTTATTTCAAAATTGGCTCGTTTGCAGTTTTACGTGACGCCGCATATATTACTAGTCTACAAATTCACAAACTTGTAAGCAGCAACAGTTTCAGTAAACACTGCTCTTTAATTTCTAGTTAAGTTGAAAGTTTAAGTGAAGGAAATATGTCTGACGAGAACCTCTAAGTGAATTATTGTTCAGATAAACTAAGTGTGGAGCAAATGAACGTTTGTTGAACTGTGGTAATAAAATTTTAAGCCAGAGCTGAAAACGCTTTTAGATAATTAGTTTCATCAAGTAAAATTAAAACACAGATTGATTTAGTGTAAGTTTTTAAAGCTGCTTTATTTTAAAACATTATGTGTTTACCAAAGGTGTCAATTTCTTTGTGTCCATATATCGTGACACGACGAGAATAATCCAACAAAATAATTGAGTCAACATTTCTTATCGCGAATAAAGAGAATGCATGATTTTTTTATCATATATTTAAAATATAAACAGGAAAAATTGAAATTTAGAACGTTGAATATGAACGTTGAGTATGTTTCGTCATGTGTTTGTTTACTCTAAGCATTTTACTTACTTCATACATATATTCAGTTTTAATTGCTACATAGATCAAGGAAGAACCTAAAAAATCTCCTCACAAATAGTGTACGGTTCCGAAGTGCAAAAACTACTCGAAGCACACTCGATAAAGTGTGTTTTCGTATTCCAATCGATACGAAATTACGACAACAATGGTGTTAGATTATGTAAAGGAGTAATGTATCCTCCTTCTCGAGTCCATGTTGTTGTGATGATAATTTTAACATTAACGTACTTTATTTATATACAGCTTAGTGTGAATTAGTCAGAAGTAAGTTAATACGATTTAAAACTAACATATGTTGAAAAACTATTCTTATTCTTATTAAATGAGTTCTTAATATCCAATTTGTTATGCCAACGTGGCATTTCAATTTGGATGTTAAGAAAGTACTATTACTAGTCTCTTCGAAAAGCATCCCTCTAGATACAACTACATCGACATAGTTTTAACATATTTTTCTAACACACACTACTTAAACAGTAAGGATATATCGACGCCGATAAATTCAATGTTGTGACATCTGACGTCACATTTGGTTTTAACCAATGGTAACGGTTTTATAAGTTTGAATTACCCTCTCTTATTTTTATTTTTATGTAATACTTTATGGATTTAAAACAACAATTAAATAAAAAAATACCTTTTGATTATAACCTGATGACAAAATTAAGATTCTAGGAAAACAAAATTGAGACAAAATAAATTTTTATGGATATTCATTATATATATATATATATATATATAAATATGCTCCTTTCTTCATAATTAGAACAAATAATCTGACTAAACAGCTAATATTTATTTAGATTGTTTGCAATAAAATTGTTCTGAGTCAAGTCTAATTAAGAATAAAAACTTTAATGTTCAGTATTCATATTTATGCAACATTAGATTTTTTTAAGACTGCCGCGACGACGAGTCTAACACCAGCTGGAAAGTGTCCGAAAATACAGCCCTCACGCACACACATCCATCAGTGTATGTGTAATAACAGAGAAGAAAAAAATTAAACATAATTATAGTACCCTAATTTGTGTGCATGAATAGGTATAGACACCGAAACGAAGCTAACGTTAACGAAGTGCACTGTTGCAGCCTTTGAACTTAATAACGTTGTTAATGTTTTGCTACTCCACTTGAAGTACTCGGAATTTAAACTGGACCAGCTGATTCAGCTGTTTGCGATCTTGACTGCTAAGAGCTTCGGTTTAGATTCCCACTCAGGATTAATATTGGGTCTTGAGTACGATAATTTGTTGTGCCTCAGGGTCAGTAAAATATAATATTAAAAAAAATATATATTAATTTTAAAATATGTGTGTATTTAAAAATGTGTATGAACGTTTATCAGCAGCAACGTGGACAGCCAACTTATTATTATAAATTGTAAATAGTTATTTCTAAATATATATTATTTAGTAATAATACCACTGTCCGTGTGGTGACGGATTAAGAATACATAGTGTTACCAACCCTATTCATCCCGTGGGTGTCGTAAAAGGCGACTAAGGGACCAAGTATATAAGAGAACATCATTACAAAGAAAAGGAAAACTTGAAACAAACCCTTTTTTTTTTTTTTTTTTTTTTACGTGTGGAAACCCCCTCGGGCCGTCACCCCACCGGGGTTTACGGCGGGGTGGTGTGTCGGAATCGGACCGACTAAAACCACACGGTGTGCCACTCTGCGCCTGACATAGGAGGGATCCGGGAACAGCTGTTATTACGACATCCAGATCCCTCCTAGCGCCTGCCTGCTACCGTGGGCACCATCTGCGTATAAACTCTCCTTTTAGGCGACGTACGGCACACGCGGACGTCGCCTCCTCGCGGCTGGCCATTATAGCGGATGGAGGGGAAAACCCGTCCCGTCCACCCGCGGCCACACTCAAGGCGGCATGAGGCGCTGGTACGCGCGCCTCCGCCGCCCGGTTCGCCGGCGGCGAATTGGGTCCGAGTGGAGGTTGTCCTCCCGGGCCTTCTCCGCCGCCTCCTTCCGCGAAATCACGTCTTCGCAGAAGGTTGCGACCGCGGTAAAACAACTGTCGCTACCGACCATGGAGCGTATGATGACCGGTAGCGAGAGATCTCCTCCAATAACTGCAGTGAGGACCCCACGCTGCGCCGCCCAGGCGGAACAAACCGACAGCGTGTGCTGAGCCGAGTCCTCACTGCAGTCGCAGTGGTGACAGGCGGGACTCAATTCCCTCCTGGCGACCGAGTGCAAATACTTCCCGAAGCAACCGTGCCCGGAAAGAATCTGCGTCAGTCGGAAGGAAAGGGTCCCGTGCTGCCGCCCTGCCCACTCGGCGATGACCGGCTGGAGAGCCTCTACGGCGGCAAAGCCAGCACGTGGAGCCTCCAGCCGGGACGACCAACGAACCATCGTGGCTCGACGAGCGGCCTCTCGCCACTCGCGTATCTCTTCGGGTGGGGGCCGAATGCCGGTACCCACCCGGAAGTCTGCCGTTCGCCGATAAACTTCGGCGAGCACTTCCGCCTCCAAATCCCACGGGGCAGTTCCGGCTAAGGCGCACGCCGCCTCCGTCGATACAGTGCGGTAACCGCGTATGGCTCTAACCGCCAATATCCTTTGAGGACGCCAGAGACGAGCCCTATTGTGGACGGTCAAAGCCGCCGCCCACACCGGTGCACCATACAGCGCCATTGACCGGACAACCCCCGTGTATAGCCGTCTCGTCGCGACGCTGGCTCCACCCAAATTGGGCAAAAGTCGCCCAAGGGCAGAAGCAGCGCCGACCAGCTTTGGAGAAAGCTGTCGGAAGTGCTCGTCGAAGAGCCACCTGCCGTCAAGGATCAGGCCCAGATACTTCATCTGGGCCTGAACCGGCACGAGGACCGAATTGACTACAATGGAGGCGCCAGAGGGTGGACCACGACGGGGCCCATGGAACAAAAGGGCCTCCGTCTTGTCCAGGGCCACCCGTAAACCCAGCGCCTCAATACGCCTGACCACCAGAGAAACTCCCGTGGTGGCCAGGCGCGCCGCCTCTTGAAAGTTTGCTCCCCGGGCCGTGACCAATGTGTCATCTGCGTAGCAAATTACGCCCAGCCCGGGGGGAAGACGACCTCGAAGGACCCAGTCGTATCCCATATTCCACAGGAGTGGTCCGAGGACAGACCCCTGTGGAACACCGCACGACATGAGCCGCCGCCTCAGAACACCGTCTCGGTCCTCGTACATGACGGTACGCTCCTCAAGATAGTCTGCCACAAGCCGCCTCAGGTACTCTGGCACCCCGTGGTAGTGGAGTGCTTCCCTGATGCAGCTAAATGGCAGACTATTAAATGCGTTGGCGATGTCCAACGACACCGCCAACAGCACGCCGCCACAGCTCACCGCCTCTTCGGTAACGGCCCTCAGGCGCAGCACGGCATCGACCGTCGAACGCCCCGCCCGAAAACCAAATTGGGCGTCCGATAGATCGGGGCCCACCTCGCAGAGGTGCCGGACGATGCGGGCAGAGAGTATCCTCTCAAACAGTTTACCCGCCTCGTCCAGCAACACGATGGGCCTATAGGCCGCTACCGAATCGGCAGGCCGTCCCGGCTTCCGTAATAGGACCAGCTTCCCACTTTTCCAGCACTCAGGGAAGCATCCTGACGCCAAGCTAGCGTCCAGGACCTCCCTGAGGCGGTCCGACATGTGCTCGAGGGCTCGGGCCAGCACTCGGACAGGTATCCCGTCTGGCCCGGGGGCGGTGTTCTTGGAGCGGATCCGTAGAACAACCGCCCCTACCTCCGATTCCCTGACAGGTGGCACATTTTCCTCGTTGTTCCCCCCGTCGTCTCCGACCATGAAGGCCATCGACGGGGGTGTGTGTTCCACCCGCTGCGGGAAAAGGCCCTCGACTACTTCCCGCAGGAAGCTGGGCTGGAGAGTCTGTGTAAGGGGGGGGCCCGACGTGCGGAGCTTTTGTCGCGCCGCTCGATAAGGGCGACCCCAGGGGTCACGATCGAGACCCTCCAGCATCTCCTTACGCTTAATTTCTTTGGCGCGGCTGATGGCCAGCTTCAGAGTTTTCCGCGCCTCTCGGTACTCCTCATGAAGCTGGTCCTCCTCGCCTTCTTCGCGGTGTCGCCGCCGACTACGGGTGTAGGACCTCCGGGCACGAGTACAGGCCGCACGGAGGTCCGCCAACTCCTGGGACCACCAGTAAACCCCCTTCCGTGGAGGCCGACAACCTCGTATGCGGGGCATGGCCGCATCGCAGATCTGCGTAACCGCATCGCGGAAGCGACCAGCCCCCATGTCAACCTCCTCGGCCGGGGCCTGCGGAGACAGCCAAGAGTGAATAATGGCCGCCTCCTCTAGTAGGTCCCTATTTAGTTTGGCTACAGCCCACCGCGGAAAGCGAGAAGAACGCCGCGCCGCGTGACCCCTACTGGGGTCCTGGGTCCGGGAGAGCTCAAATCGGATGTAGAGGTGATCCGAGAGCGTCTCAACCTCTTCCAGGACACGCCAGTTCCTTACTCGTGCGGCGAGGGCAGGGGTAGCGAATGAAAGGTCCACTATCGACCCTCCCTGCTGTCGCACGCACGTGTTGGTGGAGCCTCTGTTTAATAAACAGAGGCCCACCGAGGCCGCCCACTCCTCTACGGCCTCGCCCCTGGCATCCGTCCTGGGGGAACCCCACGCAATGGATTTCGCGTTGAAGTCCCCCAGCACTAAGACGTGCCCAGACGTTAGTCGCCGCATCGAGGTTTCCAAGTTGTTAAGGAAAACCTCGAAGTCGCTCAAACTCCAGTTGGGGGAGAAGTATACACCGTATACGGTGATCCTCCCCCACTCAGCAGCAACATATCCAGTGCCCTTGTCTCTTAGCGACAAGGGCGGGGAATGAGCCGCCGTGGAGCCGACGACTGCCACAGAACCGTCCCGGTCACCCAACCAATTTGGACGGGGAGGAACATAATAAGGTTCCGCGGCTACGGCAACGTCGATCGACCACTGTGCCATGGTTTGCAGGAAGAGGTCCTGTGCCGCGGCACAGTGGTTCAGGTTCGTCTGGACAAGGAGGTTGGAGACTTGGTCCATTACTGAACCGTCTCTACAACCTCCTCCATGGGCGACGATGCCGAAGTGCGAACAGTATCGGGGGCAGCCTGGGCCGACTGGCTAGCCCCCGACACTTGTCGAGAATCGCGGGGAGGTTTGCACCCCACCTGCCCCATCTGGTGATTGGCGGGCTTGTTACCCGCCGCACACACTGGGCAGTGAGGGGCGGCAGAACACACTGCCGCCTTATGCCCCGGTCGACCGCAGCGGAAGCATAGTCCGCTGCAGTCAAAACGACTTACGCACTTGGCGCGTGTGTGCCCCGATGTCAGACATTTATAGCATCTCATCGGTCTCGCCGCCAGGACCGTGATCCTAGCGCTCACGAAACCGATGAGCAGTCTACCGGCGTCGCCCAAAATTTTGGCTGACGCTACGGGACAGCTGACCCACACTGCGCCAAGCCCTCCTGGACCGGGGCGGATGGTGCCGACCCTAATGTTGTCCGCGTTGCACCCTGTCTTCTCTCTTACTGCAACGCGGACATCCTCGGCCGTTATGGAGTCGTCCAGGCCCGAGATGCGCAACTCTGCACATTTGGTAGGCCTGGCGATCTTCACACCATCCGTGGCTGCAAACATGCCCCGCAACTTCTCGGCAAAGGCATCTGCCGTTTTTGCGCCTTCGGCTCCAGGGAACTCGAGTACTCGAGCTCCTGTCTGAGCAAGACGCAACCTGACTCCTACCGTCCCCGTGTCACCGGCGAGGCCAGCCCGGGCCCTCTGAAATATGGCCGCGTAGGATAGTCCACCGCTAGCCGTCTCCGGTGACACCGTGACCACCACCGCCGCGGTTTTGGGCACCTGCAGCTTTCGCGGCTTCTTTGTAGGGGCCACTACCACCGATGACGATTGCGGGGTAGAGGCTGCTTTATGAGCTGCCTTTTTACCCCGCTTTCGGGACTTAGCCCCGCCGACTATCTGCCAACCATCTTTGGATGGGGCAGATGCGGAGGGGGCAGGTGTAGTGGTGCCAGGTATACCTGTTGGAGTGGGGAGCGGAGGATATTCTGCTCCAGCTTTTACTACTTTTTTAGGCCCAGATTTTGATGCAGCCGTCTTAGTTGTTACCCCGACCGCCTGTCGTGCCCTCGGAATGGCTACAGGAGCAGCCGACAACGACGCCGCCGCCGCATAGGACACACGACCGCCCACAACTGGCAGCGATGTTGGCACTGATGTGACCTTTGGTCTATGGGCTCCGAGCGGCGGCCGGACAACAGGGGCCGGAGGCAGTCTTGCCTCTAGGCCAGCAAGACGGCCGTCCATCATGCGCCACACAGCGTCGGTAATTTGGCGCAATTGGGCGTCAGCGATGGCACCAATATTGGGAGACGGAGCAGGCTGAGACGGGGACGAGGCTGGACCCCCTGCCGGACGATGCGCCCGGAATTGGGCGAACTGAGCGCTAAGCTCAGCCACTTGCCCGGTCAGGCGGTCGTTGGCTGCCTGGAGACGAGCTACGTCCCCCATGAGGTCTTCCACGACTCCAGCAATGGCAGAGGAGGAGTCCTTAAGAGCCCTTACGAAAGAACTCTTAAGGTTCCTGGATTTGGTGGCCACTTTTTGGATTATGGCCACCCCCATATTTACTCTCTCCTGCAAAGACACCGGTGTTTGGGAGACAGAATCCCTTTCCACCGGTCCTCGTATTTTTTGCAGGAGATCAGCTATCTCCTCCTCCGCCGCGCTTTCACCCTCCGCTCGGACCCTTCTATAAGCTTCTGCCTTGGAGAAGACAGAGCCTGATGGGGTCGAGATTGGAGTGCGTGATCGACCTCTGCGGCTGCTACCCACTTTAGGGGGCAGCATCTCCTGGGACGTATCACTCTCCTCGTCCCTGGAGTATCCGCGCTTTCGACTTTCGCAGAGCTCCATCCTTGTCGACTCCAGTGCGTCTATCGTTACACTGGAGTTACCTCCGTCCGACGGAATTGCGGATTTGGAACGTAGCCGTTCCGAAGTTCTTCGGCTCCCAGCAGCCAAGATGACTTCTGGGAGCCGCTCCGAGATAGGCGTTCCCTCCAATACGTCCTCTTCGTTCGAAGAGCAGTTATCCGCTCTTAAACTCTTCTTCATTTGACTCTTAGTCGCCTTCTTTCTTTCTTGTGTTTGGTTTTTTTTAATAAATTTTTCCATATCTAATCCCACGATTGGGGGAGAAATAGTGGTCAACCCGGGCAGAGATCCCCCAATACCCGGGCAAGCGTAAATTTATGCCCAACCGAGGGGTCCGCAGGTGCCTCGGCTGGAAGTGCGCTTGCGACTGAACTACCCATCAGCCATGCATCCCCTGGTCACGCACCAGAACACGGGATTCGGGGTATTTTTTTATAGAGGTTTTCTTCCTCGCAGTCCGGGCGGTTAAGCCAAGACCCTCGCCCCCGATTGGAGTCGCGAGACTCCAACTCGAGACTACGATATGTCGACGGCGGCAGGGAGACTAAGTCTCCTGATGCCTGCTCAGTGGCAGTGTAAGTGCACACCGAGCCCGTCCTACCTTTTCCACCGCTGAGCGGAGGAACTCCGACCCTGGAAAGGGTCCCACCATCGTGATTTTTTACCGAGGTTTTCATCCTCAATACTCCGAAGAGCGAAGAACCAACAGAGGATCCGACAGACACGCCCGCTCTGTTGAACCAAGTCTCGGCCGAATTGCCGAAGAAAATGGCTTCCTCTTCGTGCTAGAATATTAGCCGTTGGCAGTGATGAACAACACCAACGCCAACGTTTCCAGGGTGCACCACGTGGAGGTTTTCTAGCCAAGCACCCCACTTGAAACAAACCCTATTCCAACCCGTCTGGCCAGCGTGGTATAATAGGCCAACACCTGCTTGCTAAGGAGAGGCCTATGTGCAGTAGTGGACAGTAGAAGGCTGTTGATGATATATTATAATAGATTATGGTTACAACCCAATAGTATCAAAATAACATATATAAAAATGATTTTAATAAGTTTTCTATTAGATTTACGGTAAAATAAATACTGTTCTCATCTTTACGATGGATCCGCGCAGTATCTGCTGGACGCTTTGGACCGGTTACAGCGACGAGCAGTCCGGATTATCAATAACCCGAAAGTCACTGAATCCCTTGAGTCTCTGCAGTTTCGAAGAGATGTCGCCTCTATGGCAGTCCTCTATCATCTTTATCATTGAGAGTGTTCTGATGAGCTCTTCCAACTGATCTCATCCTCTCCGTTCCTCTATTGGACAACTCGTGCTGGCCTTGGCAGTCACCGTTTCAGAATAGTAGACATACGCTCCCGAACTAAACGGTTCGGCTCTTCCTTCCTGTGCAGATCGGTTAAAGCCTAGAATTCATTACCGGCATTATTAATCCACTACGATCCCGGGTCCTTTAAGCAGGGCGTGAAAAAGCATCTTATTAGGCCGCCATAGCGTGGGTCGCCATATTGCACTATCGTCATTCGCAGTAAATATGGCGACCACCGCTCTCGGATTCTATTCATACTTTCCATCAGGCAGAATAGAGTCACTTTGGTAGGTTAATTATGTATAAAAAAGAAATCGTGTTGTCAGTAAACAAGTAATCAAATGCAGTAGGAACAACTACTAAAAGACAAAAAAGGAAACAACATATGAAATGTTTCTAAAAACTACAACAGTACATTAACACACTTTTCTTTAAAAATCCTTTATTTTTTTACTTAAGAAACGTAGAAAGTGCACAGAAAAAAAAAAAGGCTACGCGTGTAAGGTATTTTTTTTCTTATCCTAGCAACACTTGACTAAAGTGGTTCTGTGTTCCCTGTCTATGTCACCTGTCATTCGCTTTGCGCGTGCTCGTTCTTACTATGGTTGTAATCGTTTGTTATTTTGCTTCGATCTGCTTTCTAAAATGGATTTCGATTATTCTCCTAATGACGACTTTGGCTTACCTTCGGCCCTACTATCGGCTTTTAACGTTGAAACCAGCATATATTAATTACACAGCTCTACAAAAAAAAAATTTTTTGGTGTTGCCTTGGATATTTTTGCAAATTTTTATGTTTTCGAGTACCTAAATTACGAATATATTCATGAAAATACTGAATGTGCTCTTTTTTTTATGATTTTTACGTATCTTATATTTTGAACAATTATCAGCTTGTTAGTACTAAAATTTGTTTTCCCAGTCCTGATTAAGCTTCTGCGTAACTTTTTTGCGCATACAAACATCACGTGATCTCCACTCTCAGACTCCTTGCTCCGCAAAACAGCTGATAACTCAGTTATTTGATAATATTGAAGTACTTACACGTGAATCTGGATAAGTTGTCATATGTTAATATTTTGATTCAATTGCTGAGTGTTCATGCTAATATATTTGTCTTGTCTTTTTAAACATGAGTTCGTCACGAAGAAAGTGTAAATATAGTAGTGATTTATTTTGTTATATTTGTGGTATTTATATATTAAAAAAACAAAAACGAAATATCACAGACTTTGTTAAGGAGACTTATGCTGAATATTTCGGTTTTAAAATGGACAAATTAGATAAATCATGGGTTCCGAATAAAGTTTGTAAGTCCTGTGTTGAGTCTTTGCGGTTGTGGAAAAAAGGAGAACGTTCTGGATTAGACTTTGGTATTCCTATGATCTGGATGGAGCCTAAGAATCATGTCGATGATTGTTACTTTTGCGTAGTAGATGCTAAAGGTTTTAATCGAAACCAAACGTGGAGATATCCAGACTTACAGTCTACAAAATGTCCTGTTTTACACAGTGAAACTCTCCCTCGGCCTGTTTACGTTTCAAAAGTGATTCGCATGCCCTCAGAAACAATGATGTTGCCGAATTCACAGAAATCGAAACAGTCTACCAGTGGAAGTGAATGGGAGGGTGAAACATCTACGCCAAAGTTATTTTCTCAAAATGAACTCAGTGATTTGATACGGGATCTAAATTTATCAAAACAGGAATCAGAACTGTTAGCCTCAAGATTAAAAGAAAAAAATTTATTGGCATCAACAGTAACAATTACAACATACAGAACGCGAGAAAGTGAGCTATTACAATTTTTTGATGAAAATGAAGGACTGGTATACTGTACTGATATTGCGAAGCTGTTTTTAGACATGGGCTTGAAAGAATACAAACCTACTGAGTGGCGTCTTTTTATTGACAGCTGTAAAAGAAGTTTAAAATGCGTCTTACTGCACAATGGAAATAAATTTGCATCAATTCCAATTGCCCATTCAACAAAACTCAAAGAAGAATATGAAAATGTAAAATTAGTTTTAGAAAAAATTAAATACTCGGAGCATCAATGGCCGATCTGTGTAGATTTGAAAATGGTTAATTTTTTACTTGGTCAACAAAGTGGATACACGAAATACCCTTGCTTCCTTTGTATGTGGGACAGTAGAGCAAAGCAACTTCATTGGGAACAAGATGTTTGGCCTGCAAGAAATTCTCTAACTGTCGGTAAAGCCAATGTAATAAGGGAACCGTTGGTGAACAGAGACAAAATCATACTTCCACCATTACATATTAAGTTAGGAATGATAAAGCAATTCGTTAAAGCTTTGGACAAGGAAGGGGATTGTTTTAAATACATTTGTCGAAAATTTCCGAAGCTTAGTATGGAAAAGTTGAAAGGTGGAATATTTGATGGTCCTCAAATACGGCAATTGATAAAAGACGCAGATTTTATTAAAGTTATGACTGTTCCGGAAAGTGAAGCTTGGGAAAGTTTTGTGTTGGTAGTCGAAAATTTCCTAGGTAACCATAAAGCACCAAATTATGAAGAAATTGTACAAAATATGCTGACAAACTTTCAGACTCTAGGAGCAAATATGAGTATTAAGTTACACTATCTCCGCAATCATTTGGATAAATTTCCAGATAATTTAGGAAATTATAGTGAGGAACAAGGAGAGCGGTTCCACCAGGATCTGAAAGTAATGGAAGAAAGATATCAGGGTCGATGGGACTGTCATATGATGGCAGATTACTGCTGGTCTTTAAAAAGAGATTGTCCCCGGAAAAATTATAAAAGAAAAGCTCTTAAAAGGCGTTTTATGGAAATATAACATGTTTTCCAAATTTTCCTCTCTATTTACTTCGATATATCATATTTTTATCCAAATAAAACTGACATTATAAATATATCTGTTATTTTGTTTCTCGTTTTCCGATTTTTGTAATGTAAAATAAAAATAAGTATTTAAAAAAAAACGAAAGCAAATCTTACAAAATCATTCATAATTTCATGAATTGTGAGTATAAATATATCCAAAATCAATCTTATATCTAGGGCAACAAAACCACTGTAGACCAGTGTTACTTATGGAGGTGATTGAAATATAAAAAGTTAATAGCATAAACAATCTTTTTTTATTTTATTATATGACTGACTTGATACTAAACTTTATAAAATTATGTTTTCTTTTGGGTATAAAAGCCACTAAAAAAAAATATATTTCAATAATAAATTATCCTAGACTAGGAGCCCATAAAAAGAGGGCGATGTCCTTTGTGGGTATAATATAAATCTATGAACTAACAAGCAACGTTGTTTAAAAGAAGTAGAACACAAATCTCAAAGGAAATCAAATTTGATCGCTGTTTTGTTTCTCCTAATTTTCTTAATAACGATTCAATTAAATTTGAACATTGAATTATTACGTAACTAAATAATTATTTTCATTCAGTATTAACACTAATGAGGCAGTATCGGTATCAAAATCAAATAATGTTTTCATCAGTGAAGTATATCAAGTTCCTTGTCATTTAGTAAATTAACGAGTCTCTATACATGAAGGGAACGCGTAATATCAGTAACAATAATCATAAAGTACTTCGACTCTGAGGATGTGACAAACATGGAGCTAACAAATATTCCTTAATGCTAATATTACGCGTTTGAAGAGCTTTTGATAGCTAAAGATACGCGCAGTAGCTGTCCTCCGCGGCGATGGTCCCTCAGGCGGATGAGCCGAGATATGCTCATCGCCGCAGCCCTTGTCGCGGTTTGGCCAGAGGAAGAGGAAGAACGGGTCTCGTCGAATCCCGAAGCGCAGGCGGCCTGGTTCCGTGGCGTCATGACTGACGTCGGCGACGCGTCGATGCCACGGGTCAGGCCGAGAGGCAGAAGGGGTTCTGTGTACTGGTGGACATCGGAACTCGAGCAACTTCGCACAGCATGCTCGAGAGCCCGTCGCCGGTTTCAGAGAACCCGAAGAAGACGGCGAGCCACAGCCGAGGAGATCGCCGAAGCGAGGCGGGAGTATGGCGCCGCAGCAAAGGCAGTAAGCCTTGCGATTGCGGAAGCCAAGGCTCGTTCCTGGAAGGAGCTCATAGAGGGACTTGACAGAGACCCATGGGGGCGTCCTTACAAGCTTGTATTGGGCAAGCTCAGACCGTGGGTCCCACCACTGACGCAGACTCTGGACCCCGAGTTAGTGGAAAGAGTAGTTGATACTCTCTTCCCCAGGGGCCACGGTAGTCCCTCATATCCTCTGTTACCGTCGGATCCCCTTACGTGGTCCGACGACTTTGAAGTGACGGAGGATGAGCTGGACCGAGCCGTGAAGCGACTCGCCGCCCGCAACACCGCCCCGGGACCTGATGGGATCCCGGGCCGAGCATGGGTGCACGCTTTTGCGATCCTAGGGGATAGGCTGAGGGGACTGCTTACCAGCTGCCTCCGTAACAGCGTATTTCCTTCCGGCTGGAAGAAAGCCAGACTGGTACTTATCCAGAAACCTGGCAGGACTGCAGATTCTCCATCGGCGTTCCGACCGATATGTCTGCTGGACGAGGTGGCGAAACTCTTTCAAAGAGTAATCGCTGCCCTTATCAGCCGGCACCTGTCGCAGATGGGTCCCGACTTATCAGATAGTCAATTTGGCTTCCGACAGGGACGTTCAACGCTGGACGCGATTGAACGCGTCCGCTCCTTGTCGGAGGAGGTTGTCTGTCGGGGGAGAGTGGCGTTGGCCGTCAGTCTTGATATAGTCAACGCTTTTAACTCTCTCCCGTGGGGGGTAATTAGAGAGGCACTAGTGTATCACCAGTTGCCCCACTACCTGAGGGACATCATCGGGGCTTATCTTCGCGATAGGTCTATATCCTATATGGGTCGGAACGGTGAGGAGCATCAAAGAGAGGTCACATGCGGGGTTCCGCAGGGGTCAGTCTTAGGACCCCTTCTGTGGAATCTCGCGTATGATGCGGTCTTGAGGACCAGTTTGCCCCCTGGAGTGAGTGTCGTCTGCTACGCGGACGACACTCTAGTACTAGCCAGGGGGTATGGCTTCCAAGCAGTCTTAGAGCTCGCCGAGTTAGGGGTGGCTTGTGTCGTTCAGAAAATCAGCGGTCTGGGTCTACGGGTTGCACCTCATAAGACGGATGCCTTATGGTTTCACAGGAAACGTGGAGGTGCCGTTCCCACCAGCTCGCTTATCAGAGTGGGTGGAACAGAGGTCGAGGTCAGTCGGCACATCAAATACCTCGGCCTCACCCTGGACAGCCGCTGGAGCTTCGAGGCGCATTTCGAGCGGATGATCCCACGAGTACGGGGGCTGGCGGGCTCCCTACAGAGGCTTTTGCCTAATTTAGGGGGTCCGCGGGAGGAAGTGCGCCGCCTCTACTGTGCGGTGCTGCGATCCATGACCCTCTACGGAGCGCCGATATGGGTCAAACGCCTACCGGCCTCCTCCCGCTGCCGAGCCAAGCTCAATCAAGTGCAGCGGGTTGCGGCCATTCGGATCATACGAGGATACCGTACCATCTCGTCGGAGGCGGTAACAGTCCTGGCACGTTTCCCGCCTTTTGATATCCTGGCGGACATGGACGCAAGGGTTTATGACCAAACTTGCGCTATCCGCCGGGGTGAGAGCGGGGAAGACCAGGACGAGCTCGAAATGCGGCAGAACGCTCACCGACAGGCATTGGCACAGTGGCGTGCGCGGTTGGAACAGCCGCAAAATGCACGCCAACGCGCTGTCGGTGCTGTTCTGCCTAACCTTGAAGTCTGGATAGGTAGGGAGGGAGGTCGCATCACCTACCGACTTACACAGATACTCACCGGGCATGGTTGCTTCGGTGAGTATTTGCATAGGATCGGACGCGAGGAGACGGCACAATGCCACCACTGTGCAGCCGACTGGGACTCCGCCCAGCATACGCTGGAGGACTGCCCCGCGTGGGCATCTGAACGCGGAGTCCTAGTCGATGAAATAGGACGAGATCTGACACCGCCAGCAATCGTTGCTGCCATGCTGGCGGGTGAGGAAAGTTGGGCCGCAGTGGTCTCTTTCTGCGAAGCTGTTATGCTCCAGAAAGAGACCGCTGAACGGGATCGGGAGAGGGCCGATCCCGAGCGAAGAAGACGTCGGCGGCGTTATGAACCGTCGACGGGACCGCGAGCCGCCAGAGAGTGGGGACCTCTGGTGGCGGATTAGTTGCTGCGGTCGGCGATAGGTTAATTTGTTGCGGCCTAGTCGCAAAAATGCGATCGGGCCGCAACAAATTATAAAAATCAAATTGATAGGTGGGGAAGCCTTTGTGGCCTCCCCAGGATAGGGTCTGACTAGGCGCGGCGTCAATTTTGGAGGGGACCTGAAATAATATGGTCCGGGTCCCCTTCAGAGAAGGACGCCTGAGACCGGCCGCCGGGGTGGTTTTTAGTGGAAACACCACATACTCCTGGCTCCTGCTTCCCGAGGAGCCGGAGATCCGAAGGGATTTTCCACCCCGACAACAAAAAACAAAAAAAAAAAAAAAAAAGTACTTGTGTCAAAGAAAATGGTGCATCACTTTCGAAGACACCTCTCAGAAATAAAAATTACTGTTCGTTTGTTGATAAGCGCTGACCTTCTAAAGATCTTTACTTGTTAGTTTGAAATTTTATCTCAAAAAATGATACTGAGATAGCAAGCTGTAAACTTGAATAAACTTTTATTTTGGCATACTTAAAATCGACTCATAAATCTCATAAAATCGCATCTCAAGATAATTAATTTCACAAAAATGGTTTCTCTTTTTTTTATCAACAAAGATGGTTATCACATAAAAGATTAAAGAGTTATTTGCTACACGAGCCAAGTTTGAAACACGATCTGTCCTCGAGTATAAAATAGTTTTCCAACATAAGAAAAGAGTTCCTACGTGACAAATTGCATAGTCGATGGTGCCGCGTGCAAGGAAATGAACCTCGGAACAGTTTCGCTTGTGTAATCTGTCTGAACATCTTATGTATCTATGTAGACACGACGGGCTCCTTGTAGCCAATATTTATGAGTATTACTTCCTTGAGAATTTCTGTTCCCAACTAGTACCTGGGATACGTATAATATCGTGAAGATAAAATGAACCTTTTCGAGTACCTTTCGGGTCTATCGCCACAACAACTACTCTCTGACGCTCCGATATTATTAATCAGATTTCTATATGTTTTCAAGTACCTGGTGTGATGAAATTTGAATCGTGTATTTTCAGTGGTAGATTTAGGTACATACAGTGTAATGTAGTCACAGGAAAGAAGTAAGGACAATGGAAGAAATGTATGAGATTTTGTACCGCCTTGTGCTCATGGTAGAGATTATTTTTGTATTTCTTTGGCTAGTAACATCATAGACCATAGCATTTTAAATTCTCAGATTTTTAGAACTCGGCATTAAAATATAATTTCAGTTTGTAGTTTCCATGTAATAAACTTACCGGCACGGAAACTTGGCCAAGTACAAAACGTATGACAACTTCCTTTTTTTTTTCACTTAGCTCTACAAACTTTGGCTAATTGTGATCGGAGTCTATCCAGTTAACGTTCCTGATCACTTCTTCACATTAAAAGGTTTTTCGGGTTCATAATGAAGTTTATGCAAAAAATCACGTTTTCACAAAATTTTACACTAGAGTTAAAAGCACTACGAATTTAAAATTGTTTGATTTTTTTTCGCTTTCTGTCCTTTTTAATAGCGTGTGTTGCCTCCTCTAGCCCTAATGACCGCCTGCATTCGGTCTGGCATGCTTTGGATGACGTTCTTGATGTTGACTTGTGATAAGTCGCGCCAGGCAGTAAGTGCAGCATCTCGAAGCTGGTTAAGGGCTTGTGGTGAGTTCGATGATAACTTTATTGCTCGTTTCAGTTTGTCCCATACGTGTTCTATCGGATTTAAGTCCGGGCTGCGAGCTGGTCACTGCAATTTTTGAACACCAACTTCTTGAAGGTAATCATTCACGATGTGAGCGACATGTGCACTTATACGATAAGAACAAAGTTAGACACCCTTCAAAAAATGTTATCGCATGTTATGAGTTTGGCCAAGATTCCGTGCCGGTGAGTGTATATAGGCTCTACTAAAGCCGCCATGACAGTTGTCTATGACAAATGAGTTGTCATTGACGTAAACAAGATGTCGTAGTATTATATTTTTGAAATCAAAATAATTCGTTTACGATTTCTTCGCTCCATCAATAAAATGTTGATCTGCTGCTAAGTACACTAGTAAGTTCATTCGTATAGTTCGATTTAATGATTTTATCGTTTTTTATGTAATGTATATTTTATAACAGCACCATCTAGTTTTCAATGAAGCTAATTTTAAGAATAATAAGTTAAGAAACGTACCAATGCGTTTCGTTTCTGCAGTTACAGCTACTATCTGAGATATTACATTATTTTTGCAAAGTTCTTATAATATGATTATAACATGAAGTAGTAGGTTGACTTACTTTACAAATAATATAAATCTCAAAAACATCCATTTCGTATTACTAGGGGTACAGGATCTGCCAGTTTTAGTTTCAAAACAAGTACCATAATGTCCTCTAAACGAACTCTCTTTTTTATAGAAATTGATTTTTTATTAAAAATAAAAAAAGGAACTGTACATGAATCTACAAAAAATAAATTGGTAAAGTGTAACAGGGTGTCGTAGGTGAGTGAGGAGTGCGACAAGATGCGACGCTGCAAACGCGACGAACGCGATCAACACAACGGTATACGCTACTTGTAACCTACGTTTCAGTCTGTGGCGAGACGTAACGTGTATGTGTTTAGTGGGCAAGGAAACGTAACACCATAGTTGATTCGGAAGAATTGATTGTCGCACACGTCGGTTTTTGGAAATTTGTTGCTTTTACTTAAAATTTAGACTGTATAGCAGCAACAAAGTAATTGAAAGTAGACGGTAATACTCCACCGCAATTTTGTATATAAATGATGGAATTCGCTGAATACATTTCCTCTCAAAAATATTTTGTTTATCTTCTTTGTTTTTCTTTATTTGTTTTTAAACCTTATAAACTTTGAAGCAACATTGTACTGTTCTTACCCATTATTCGAGAAGTATTGATTGGGATACTTGTCGCGTGTAGCATTGCGTTCCATTGCACCATGTCGTGTCACGTCGCGTCGGTTGTATTCGTCGCTCACGTACACCACTACGGCAGAAGGCAGTGTGAAGTGAATATATTGATAGAATTATATTCTATTGGATTCATTCTGTTTAATTTCATACTTACTATTAAATAGAATTTAAATTGTATACACTTTTAATATACTTATTCCACTTAATTTACATTACACTCTTTACGTTTAGGTATTCAACTATTGGTAAACAAATAAGATGGCGGCGTTCAGGAATTTTCAATCTTTTATTATAAATGTATTTTCATGAACATGGATATCATAGAAGCTTTATTTTGTGTAGGTAATCCTTTAATAATTGAGATTGTTTGAAAGGAAAATCAAAACTTCTAAAAACTAATATCAAATTTTTGTTATATGTCACATATTTTTCTGATATAAATGATGTGTTTAACTATGCAGTGATAGATACATACACTATAATACGACTTTATAGACATTAAAGTTTTTTCTGATTCAGATTAACAATTACCAAAGCTAATAACATATAAAAATAACAAAATTAACAACAAAAGAACACAAAATCACAAAATACAAGAACGAGAACGAGAATAAAGCAAATTGTGAACAGACACCGTCAAAATAGTGTCTGAAAACCCGACTAAATGAAATATCAGTCAAATGGTTGCCGCGCTATCGTACAATATTACTTTTTAATATGATAGAATTATTACGTATTTAACAAGAAATATATTTATTTCATTTCTTTATAGTACTAATGCAGTATTTTATGAAATTGTTATAAATGGCATAATTTAGTGTTTCTAAGCTTAGTAAATAATATTTTCGCTTTTATATTAAACATAGAAACTAGTGGGCAAAATATTTTTTGATATTATAAAATAGTTTACATTGGTCGCCCTTTATTTCGAAATGAAAAATTACCCGATTAAATAATCCTTTTTATTGTTTGTTTACTACAGTTAAATATCTAACCAAATGGAGTATTTACTCACTTAGGTATTATTGTATTCAGGTGTCGTGCTTTAGGAAAAAATGTTTTTAATTAACCATTACAAATATTTTACATTCCATCGAACACAAGTCAATAAGAGCATCATCATCATCATCATCATCACCATCATCATCATCAGCCGGAAGACGTCCACTGCTGTACATAGGCCTCCCCCCTAGAACGCCACACCGTTACGACTGGACGCCAACTGCATCCATTGGCTCCCCGGAACTCGGATTATGTCGTCGGTCCACCTAGTGGGGGGCCTACCTACGCTTCGTCTTCTGGTACCTGGTCGCCACTTGATACGGGCATACTTTTAAAATTTACCACAGTACAGTCAAGCATGAAATATAAATCAATTGTAGTTTCAGAGCGCCAATTGTTATTTAACTCTAAAAATCAATTTGGCACTATTTTTAATTCATATTTTACAAGTCACACGAAATGAAAATCACGTTGTTATGACAATTAACCTAACAATTCGCTACATAAAAAATATTCACCAACGATTAAATGGAATAATCGATTCGAATACTTTACAGAATAAAACGTAAAAAATCGTACCAGGTCGCAATACAATAGAGATGTGAGATAGGCATTGAATGTATTCAGTAAATCTTTCGTTTAGAGAGCACTGTCAAACGCAAAGCGTCCTACACAAATGAATCTTGTTTAGGGAAAGCTTCGTTGGATTATTGAAAATGGAATTGATAATTAATGCCTTAATCGATTGTTGAGATTTAAAAGAAAATGTTTGTAATTGTCTGCGTATTTCCATGCTCCTAATGGCAATGAGTATTACGTGACAATGCAGAATTATAAAAATTGCTATTATCGAATGGCGTTAATATTATTTTTGAAAATGAAACTTAAATTATGTATTTCGACACGACATAACATCACAATTTTGGGAGTTACTATGGTTGGGTTACTCCACAATATATTTTTATCCGATGCATCTACCACTTGAATGGTTAAATTAAACACAATATATACTTAATATGAATTTACTGTTCAAGAGGTACCAATATTCTCAGTATTTGTCTCCAAGAGCTTGAATTACACGCTTTGTTAATCAGAGTCCACTTAACATTTTTGTGTACCGAACTCTGTAAATAAATAGTGGCGTCGTCAAAAACAGTGTTATCACATGAACGCTACACAATCATTTAAGAAACTAAATTTCAAGACGTGTGAGTCAAAAAATTGCAATACACAAAATGTATGGGTATAAGTGCTTTTAGACTTTCGCTACTTTTTCACATACACATAGATTTTGTGTAGCGGGACTTATTTGCGATGAAATTAATTAAAAGGCTACGATACTTTCTACAGTTACGATAACCGTACTACTGGGTTGAGATAAGCTGCAGGTCGTCTACACAGATCACGATTAATTTTGTAGAATAGTACGTGAAGCGGTTGAACCGAAAGACAGATACCGACTATCAACACCTTGGAATCCTGTCATCAGAAGGTGCAATCCCCACCGTATCGACAAAACAAAGCGTGCAGATGTCATAAGTGTAATGTGTGTTAATTATTTTTCATCAACATCATCAACAGCCTTTTACAGTCCAGTGCTGGACATAGGCCTCTCCTTAGCACGGAGGTTTTGGCCTACTGGCCACGCTGGCCAGACGGATTGGAATAGGGTTTGTTTTAAATTTTTCTTCTCTTTGTAATGATGTTGTCTTGTATACTTTGTCCCTTAGTCGCCTTTTACGACACCCACGGGGTGCATAGGGTTGGTGACACTATGTATTCTTAATTCGTCACCACACGGACAATTGTTTTTACCGACAGTATAAACAATCAACACAACCAAGTGCGGGTAATCACATTTCGCGCATTACGAACGTGTCACTAACCTCGCACCAGACTACGCGTGACCACGAAGGGCCGTTCAAAACGTGTTTGTGTAGGTATACCTTTTAATATTGTTGATTTTAATACTGCATAATATTCATAACTGTTTTACTGAATTAAAAAAAAAACTAAAGTGTATTTACCAAAAAAAAAAATGAAATCAAAGATACATTATCTATATGACACTAGCAAAAATACTAGTCTACACTTTACTCCAATTCGTGTCACGATATCGTTAAGATTCAAAGCTGACATAAGCGAACTATTCTCACCTAACTCACTTACGCGGGACAGGCTTTTGCACTCAGGAAGAAATGATTAATTCGAGTCAGGCGGTCAAAATGAGATGAAAAACGCACTTCGGGCCCTGTGAAAGGGGCAAAAATAACATTTGTTCTAATTGACCATCGTACTTTATCCATTATAGATCTACTAAATAAAAAGAAAGTATTAATGCCCATTTAATATGATTAAGGTTCTATATTTGAGTTTTAAGATAAACAGTTCAATAACGCACATTATCTGATGTCTGTATCGAATCAAGTATTTTATCGATCATATAAATTATTGTACTTTATGGTAGCAAAACAAAAGAGTTTGTATTGTATGACGTATTTCACACAATTTGTATCTCATCATATTTTTTATTTTAGGGGCCTGCCCTAGTCACTCATTTCTACCTAATGGAAAGCATGAACAGGATCCATGAGTTGAGGTCACTATACTCATTGCGAATGTAGACAAAACAGTATGGTGACCCACAGTATGGCGGCCTAGTGAGATGCTTTTTCACGTCCTGCTTGGGGACGTAAAAGACATGACAGTCGTCGTGGCAGTGTAACGCTCACACACACGACAACTGTCACCTCTGTATTAGTGGGTCTCCGATTTCACACACAAACGCAAGACGCTGTCGCTTGGATCTACCACCAACAAAATAAAAATAAATAAATATTTCGGACATTTGACACACAACGTCATCTAGCTTCAAACTAAGCAGAGCTTGTGCCGATAACTAGACTGACTGATAGAATACTAATATACTTTTTTTTGTAAATACATACGTATTATACATAGAAAATACCCAAACTTCGAAAGAAATATTTGCAGATCATGCGTAACATATGCTACCACGGCGCCTTCGAGGCAGTCAAAAATATCTGAAACCATTCTAAAAAAATATAATTTATCTAACAGGAAACATAGCTTTTATCAAAAAATATACATATGTATAAATATTTACTCTTAAAAAAGGTTAATAAAACCCTGATAAAATAATAATATTTCTTCAATTTCAATATCTAAAGTAGTGAAGATCTAAGGTACTTCTGTCATTAAAACTTTCTAATAAATATGTTTTAAAGAACAAATTTGAAACCACTTTCTACACATTTCAATTTACTTTAAATAAAATTCTATGATAAAGGTTTTGTTATATAGTGTTTATACTTCTTACCAAAGAACCTTGTTTCTATAGAAATAACATTTATACGCTTATAACGTAGAATAAGTTATATTATTATTAGCGTAGAATACTTACATACGAAGAACTTAGTTTGTTTTATCTTTCTTTATTATTCTTTTTCAAAAAGACAACGCCCGCAATTGAAATGTATCGTGTGCCGCGGGAGAGTGTACATAAAAGAAACGGATACAAAGGATACTAAAATTCAGAACAACAATTTGTGGCAGACACGTGTTGTCCCATGTGGGGTTTGAACCCATAACACTCGGCACAGAAGAGCACAGCGTGGTGATTGGTTAAACTACTACCATCCGTGCAGTCTATGCTCTGGTTTTCTATTTCATTACCATTATTTTCCAATTCCAAGAAGAAGAAGAAGAAGAAGAAGAAGAAAGAAGAAGAAGAAGAAGATTTTGCAAGAATCCTCAAATTCAGCGTTGAATGCAATAAATCGAAAAGAGCGAGATAAATGCTCAATCTCCTTGATTTATTTTATTCTTAATAGTACTGCTATCCCAAAATCACTATAAATATGGCAATTTGTTTAAATAGCATTTGCCCATCAAAGCATTTTCTCGAGAATTCTTGTTTCGAGAAATCTCAATGAGAAAACGTAATCAGTACGGAATCTACTGTGTAGTTAGTTATTAAACACCACATTGTCTGGAACGAATTAATGAGCCTGCAACAGTCCAAATACTCTGCTATCCTGCAAACGAAAAGGCGAGTCGCCTGACGGAAAGCGGTCGGACGGAAAGTGATTTGTTTTTCTAAGAAAAAATAAAAATTAATGTAAGTTAATGTCAATCTGCCAGAAGAGTGCTTTGGAGGACGTTTGAAATCCATACTAATATAAGAAAGCTAAAGTCATTTCTTTGGTTGAAAGTGCTAAACAATTGCAAGAAAAGAACTCTTAAAGGTTCTAATTGAACAAATCTGTTAGTGTTGTATAACCAATTGACCTTAGAAAACTATAAGCTATATAAATTACATTACGATGAATAAGGCAATGAAAAATTTTGCAAAAAGAAGAAAAATGTACCTTTCAAAAGATGCAGACGAATTTGCGCAGAAATTAGTTGATCACTAAATAAATAATCGAATTATATGCGTTGTAGATACTTTTGAAAATTGCTTCGATATATATTTACAGTAAACAGGCGCCGAAACAAAACGATAAAGGCAAAAGACATGAAGATGTTGCGTAACTATGCATACTCTTGTAAATCCACAACACGCAGTACTCAAAACGTAAATTCATTAACTATGTATAACATACTCTTGTAAATCTACGCAGTACTTAATACGTTATTTCATCAACAGTGTCACACACCACTAATTTTCATCAAATTTCATTTATAATCAGTCAGCACTTTCTTCAAGTTTGTCTAATATTTACTCCATAATTACAACGTCAGACACGACACTCTTGGTGATATGGTGCCTAAATGTTTCGTCTCCACTTAGCGTGAAAGATAACTACAGAATATTCTATTGTCACACTTGAGTATGCCAACAAAACTGTTAACTTACATCCACTTACCTAAGTACCTAAGGAAATGGGTACTCATGTCTTCTGTCAAATACACGCGTACTTAGTCGAAAATCACAGCATTTCTATTAGTAGATATTTTTATTTATTATTCAGGATTTATATGTCGCTGTTACTTTAAAAACAGACACGAATTTGTGATGTTTGAACGTGGCATATATTTGGAAGTCTTTCATAAACACTTTGTTTACTAACTAGGCTTTTAGAATTATACAATTGTAAAAAATGTAAGTAAGTATTGTTGTCTCAAAGAACCTGGGTTTGTTTTAATCTGATTGTAGATGAATTATTCACATTTAGACTACACACGTGAATAGTAACGCAATATAGTAGCGTAAATATTACCAGATAACTGTAAGGCCCATAGCAGTCGGCGTACTTTATACGCGCAGGCTAAACGCGTATTAGAAAAGTGCATTATCGGCGCCGCAGACGCCGATTGTTGCGTTTGCATTGATGATACAAGCGCGTGCATGAAGCGCGTATACGCGCTTCTACTGCACGTATGCGTGCGTACAAATGAGCGGAGTAGAAATAGAGGGGGACAACGGACGCCATTGTACAACTGGAGAGAGGAGTCTCTGATCAAAACGCAAAGGTTGCGAGCGACTATAGCTCGTATACGCGCAGTAGAAGTGGGTATACGCGCAGTAGAAGAGTGTTTCACGACCGCAGTGTGTGCTTAAGTTACAAGGTTGCGTTCAAATTTCGTATGAAACGCGTATATGCGCGTCATTTGCACGTCGCCTGCGCGTATAAAATACGCCGTTTGCTATGGGCCTAATGCAAGAAGCTTTTAATAGACAAAGGTCATTTTAAGTTCAATTATCTCTACAAAATGTTGCATTGTTAAAGTGTTATGCTGGTCTACTTTGGGAAGATTATAAAATGTGAATAGTGTCCTCGTAATTAGTATCCTACTAATATTATAAAAGCGAAAGTTTGTATGGATGTTTGTTACTCTTTCACGAAAAAACTACTGGACGAAAATGAATGAAACTTTACAGCAATATAGTTTATGCATCGGAATAACATATGGGCTACAATTTGTAATGATTTTATGTAATTTTGGGCGTAATATGACGATACATGTCAATTGAATCGGAAAAGAATTGGCCTCTGAGAGTTATCTTAGCGTACGCTGTCTAAACCATTGAGGTTATACAAAGATGATGTACCGTAGGATTGTTTGTAGGTTAAAAATAAAATTAAAATGATCTGTTACGAAACTTAATGTGGCAGTTCAAATTCCAGGCGAGCGATGCGTGAGCAAAAGCTAGTTTTTATAAACCTAGTCAATAAATTTCAATATTCGTGTTAGTATGTTTAGCACCACTCGATCTTTCTAGTAGTTCGTAATACTAGATTTCTTCTTTCGTCATCATCAGCCTATCGCAGTCCATTGCTGAACATAGAGCTCTCTCATTGCACGCTATTCTGATCGATTGTGTCGCATCCAACTTAGATTTCTACTTTGCTATTCAAAAAATGTCTACATAAGATCACTCCTGTTTCACCGGAGGAGTACGCAGAGGCATATTAAACGCCCATTTTTCGCCAGTGTTTTGGTCCCACGTAATAGGTGGCGAGCCTATTGCTGATAATCCGTCCGCAAATGTACCACTTGCAGGTGAGGTTGGCTTGGAGCCTTAATTTCTTCTGGATGTCGTAATAGCAGCTGTTAACAGATCCCTCCTGTGAGGCGCAGAGTGGCACACCGTGTGATTTTAATCGGCCCGATTCCGACACACCACCCCGCCGTAAGCCCCGGTGGGGTGACGGCCCGAGGGGGTTTCCGCACGTTAAAAAAAAAGGTGGTCTTAAATTCTTGGAAGGCACCCTATGCACCCATCAATGAATGTATCTCATAATATATTTGTAAACTTCTGATTGAGTTTCAAATGTATTACATACATGGATGACTTATTTCATCATTTGAAACTAATATCCCGTTCATACACAACTGAGACAGTTAGTACTTTACAAATGTAACAATATTCAAACCATTACTTCATATGATACGTGATCACATCTCTTGGATACGAACTTGAGTGACGTATTCCGCTCGGGTACATGTTAATAAACATGGCATTTATTTGACATCGTATATATGCAAATAAAGCTACGTCGGGTGCCTATATTGAATAACATTCAATGATATATTTGAGAAGGACACAAATAGGCACACATGTGAAAGTATATTTTAATAGATAGTTAAATTAAAATACTCTTTGTTAATTGAACTTTTCATAAATAGCTTACAAACTACAAAATGAACGTGTGCTTACACGTCATCAATGCTACGTCATTTGACATTATCAAATGTTGTAAGCCTCAAAAATGTTTTATTTTTTTGTAACTTGAAAACTGTGGTTACATTTTAGTTTGTATGATGTTTCTTTTCAAATAAACAAGTAAATAAAAAGTTTTATTATTATAGAATGTAGCTTGTGAAATCCATATTATTTTCCAGATTTCATATGCAAAAGATATTTTTAAGAAAGTTACTTTATGTTTTTTCTTTTTACTGTTTAATCTATCTTGTACTTTTTAGTGTATATATACTTTTTTCTATTCTTTATCTATTTTAAAATGCTATATAAATATAATAAAAAATTTAAAAATTCTAAAATTACGAAAAACTTAGCTAATCCTACTTGCTTAGCTTGGTAGAAGAGGCTAAAGTGAAAATAAATCATAGATAAATACCAAGAATAGGGTACCGACGTCAAGTTTATACCGTATGAAAAGGTTAATTACCATAATAATAGTGTAGTACACAATATAAAGGTATCAAAATGGTCTAATCATAAATTTTGTATTGTACAGAAACAATTACTATCTCAATCAGCTGCCTTCCAATTGCCTCGTAAACAAGATCATTAACTTTATTTGTATTCCACGAAGCTTCATCAGCTTTACAGCAATTTGCAATCCCAACAGTCATAGAACAATAAACGTAAAATATAAATTTTCTTTGCCGTTCAGGCTACTAACTTGGTATAATCCCTACTGTTGCCAGTTGTTTCAGACAAACAATGCCTTAATGAACGTTCAAACAAAACATAATGAATCGCCCTTTCAGACTATGAATTAAAGCAATATCGAAAGCACGTGATAAGGTTAAGGGTTGCCAAAAAGAAAATATTCTTGTCAAATAAAATAGTTGTCAAAGTAGCTTGAAAATAGATGATTAATAATTTTCATGCTTTCTAATAAAAGTCATTTTATGGAGTAGCGTTCAAGGAAAACAATTTAAAACAGTCATTATTATTGATTAGCTGATATATCCTCGTAGCTTCTCCAATCACCAGATGAGAAATATGGAAGCATGAACTAACAGGACGGATTCGTGACCTCTGTTCCTTTCCTCCTTTTCTGAATAGCTGTTCTCAATTCGATCTTCCCATACGAGACCGTAGGTATCTCTTGCGTTACTTTCTTCTTTTTTTCCGTTCGACAGCTATTATATAATACTACCAAGACAACAGGCATGCCATACTACCATGCAGCGGTAGATCAGAAAAAAAACGGCCAAACCAGAGGTATCAAATTTGGAGAAGGTTAGGAATGTTATGATGAAGAAGACAATGAAAAAATGATTAATAAAAGCACACACACACACAAATACACACACATAAATGTGTATCGTTCGTACTTTAATATGTGACATTTGTGTTTTGTACTGTCTTTTTTTTCTTTTACTTGACAACCATAAAGACCCAAAACTTTTAGAGTTAGGTCACAGTTTATTTAGACATGATTTATAGCGTAAGCGTCGGGTATCACCTGCTTGGAAATTTTTAACAATTGTTTTGTGTTATAAATTTGGTTGAAGTCCTGTCCTGAAAATTTATTTAACGAAATTTTGACTCTTATAATATTGACCATTTTATATTTATCTTAACTAATATCATAAACAGGAAAGTAGGTTTGTTATAAGCTATCTCACATTAACAACTCTATGTGATGAAAAAAAGCCGACGAAATTTAAAAATTTTCATAAGGAAATTCTGTACATAAAAGCTATAAGAATATGTATAATTACAAAATCTCTAATAGCCATTAGATATCCAAAACAACACATCAGAAAACCCAAAACAAGATTTTTTGTAATTTGAACCAGCAGAAAGCAGGTACAAGTTATAAAAAATTAGAACTACCCACACGATTCATGAATGGACGATGTTATCATGTCATTTACCCGGGAAAATGCTAGAACCTTTTCCACTTGAACGTTCCTAGCAAGCTTGATAAGTGAAAAAGAAAAAAACATTTTAAGTTCAGTGACATAAAATAAAAATTACATCGCTTAATTTACATCATTAACATCTGTCATTATTTATATCAGTTATCGCACGCAATACGAAACGCCACGAAGAACGCCGATAATTTATACGCGGAGTTCCGTTTCGAAGCCGTTGTCCGGAAACATAAAAGCTTTTAACGTTGTCATACCATGCTCTTAGTAATTTTTAGGGCGATTCAAACGACATTTAAATGAATCTGATACTATGTAACAATATTATGATGACTATCAAGCTCAAGAAAGGTTACCTGACAGGAGCAAAAAATTCATAATGCAGTTATAAATATTATGTAAGTGATTTATTGGTAATGAAATTGAAATGAGAAAGCCATGCACAATTAACGGATTTGCTTGATCAAGTGAACAAAAGAGAGTCCAAAAATATTTCAAAGTTTATAATACCTATATTTAACAAAATATAGATGAATTATTTTTGAACTAATAATGCGCCTAGAAGATAAATCTTTAATAAAATAGCTTCTCCAGAATGACGGTTGAAAACTCACAGTTAATTTTGTAGATAACTTAAAAGCTGCTTTCACTTAGCTCGCGTCAAGTGGCCTACAGAACTATTAATCTTAGGGATGTTTCCCAAAACAATTTATTACAGTAGCAAGTTAACGTGGGGCCTGCAAATTGGAACGTGATGATTAGGTGGGTCGGCCTCGAGAATGTTCTAAACAAATGATCGAATTGTCTTATGTATGAGACAAGGCGAGTATTGTTCTAAGGGTGTAAACAAAGCTTTCATATGATGGACAGGTCGGAGAAACGTAAAGTAGTATTTACTTGTAAGGGTGCAAGTCATGTGAGCTTAATTAAAGTTACGTAATAAAACTTTTGGTGGCGCCTGCGTTTTAGGCGATCATGTCAGATTTAGTTTCCAGGGTGCTTACTTCATTTAGCCCTGATGAGCTTAACAGTTTCAAACTTTCTGAATTTCCTTCTTGAAAAATGGCTTAACTAAATATGTTTGAAATTATACCACCGTTAAATAACGTAAAAACCACTAGATTAATTTTAAAAACGCTACCGAGAATAATTCAGGTTACATTAAGTACTTAATGAATTTACGAGCAAGAGATTAAGAACCACGACGCCGCGGCGTAATATCATAAAATATTTGTTTATCATAATAAAATAAGTATCTCAGTATGAAAAATTCTTAGGGATTGTTGTACCTTGAGCTGCCAGTCTTTTGTAATTTAGGTTCTCGAATGTTCGAGATTTTAATACGCTTTGCAACATAATAAACCCCGTAATGCATCTTTAAAGAACAAGTCTGGTTACGTATATATTAACGTGGGTACCATTCAATGGCTATAAGGTACGATCATTTGCATCAAGAGCCATACATAGCAATGCCATTACTCCCGCCCATTATTTACTCTCGTATATCAATTGATCGTGAAGGCCCAGATTTAATAGCAGATTGAAATCTCACTATGCAAATATATTGTAGCTTCAATAAACGTTGTTACTAAAACTATACAGATGGCTTTTATTGTATTGACAGTTTTTTTTTTCAATCTAAAAGCTATAACATGGAGGAAATTTAGTTACTTTCAACTTAGAATGACGTGTACAGATCTAAGTTTTACTTTAATATTATTCTGTATTATCCTTTCCGCTGTATATTCAACTCCAAAATTCAAACCATTCCACGATTTGTTAATGTCATCGTCACGAGTAGAATTAAAACAAATTCTTGACAAAGAGTTAATAGAAGGTTTGACAGTATTTATTTTACCAAACCAAAATACAGTGAGAGTAGCTGCCAATTCTCACTTCGCCAAAACAGGATTTCCTCAAAACTTTGGAAAAGCAAAGCTTATTTCGTTTACAAAATTCGTTAGAAGCTTCATACAAGAACCTTTTCACTTTTAAAATGCATTCAGGGGTTAACATGTATGCAGATTTTTTGGACTTAATTCCAATATAAAATTTTAAGTCATTCTCAAACCTCTATCAGATCCAAGAACTTGTATATGATTTTATCATACAACCGCAGGTCGTTGGCCTTGCAGACATGTTGCTTTGTGATGAGCTTTTAATAAAATTATAAAATATAACCAAGAACAGTTATAATCGTTACATTTAGGTATAATTTTATAGGCCGTCGCTTTTGAGTGGTCGAGTTTAACGACCGCGAAATGTTATTAATGGTTTAGCAATATCACCAATAACCAATAAATGAAGCGTTTATATTAAAATACACTTCCACTTAAGCGGTTAACCTGAATCATCGTAATTGCTTGCTTTTCCAATCATGCTTTTACTATAATCATATTTAAAGCATATCTTTATCTTCTGTTTTACATATTACACGTCTCATGTTGCTTTGAATTCACTCAAAACATGTTACGGTAGAATGTTTACACCTAACTCACCCTAACCATTGGAACTGGAAATATTGTATGAATGACGTACTCCTAGCCGATTTCGGCCACAGCAGTCAGTCTACGGATTCCAGCCGACTACCCAGGAGATATAATAGTGCATAAGCGCGTGCGCAAACGCAGGCGCACTCTCTGTTCCCTCACTCCACAGACTCAGGAGCGATTGATTTTATGTGCTCTCTGAGTTACGGGGGTTAAATCCCCAACTTTCAAACTCTGGCCTGTTATTAAATATTCCTATAATCAGATTCAACAACAACTTTTCTGGCCGGACCCGGGAATCGAACCCAAGACCTCTCTTTTCCTTAATATAAATAAGTAAGAATGTACAGAATGAACAAATCAAGTTTAAGTATAACTACAGAAGATCCAAAGTCAGGTAATTTCTAATGCTCGATGACATACCCCTATCGCAACGTTAAAACAATGAGGGCAATAAAACGGACGGTCGCATTCGAAATCAATTTCATATTTTTTTTTATATCCTTCGTTGGTTGTAAAGCCTTTTTTAATTTTATACATTGATTTCAATCATAGATATTGGTGCGTATAAAGTGCCATATGTGCATTGGGATCGTGCTATATTGGGTCCGGATAAATGAAACTTGAACCTTATTTGTGATCAAAAATAATATGTACTTAGTAACTAGTGTTTAGTAAGTACCGATACTTACTAAGTATAATAAGCTTAAACTGATGAAACTGATACTATATTAGAATGGGTATATTTAAAAACGTAATCTTCAATAAGATCGTCCTCTAATTCAAAACTTTAGCCATGAGAAACAAATAAGGCCTGAACGGGCCTAAGTACAGACACAAACTATATTTATGCCTTGAAAAGACCTCTTTTTACAAATTAAATGAATTTATTAATAATCAATAATAGAGACTTGATGAATATCTTTTGTTTTAGTTGAGGACGAAACCTAATCAAGTACGTTTATAAAGGGTGTGTCTACAAAGCTTCAATATGAAGTTAAGGCATTAATTACAATAATGTTCGCAACAATATTACAGTACAGTACAAAAATAATTGAACAATTCCTTTAGGTTTAAATAAATAGGATCATAAACATGTGTTCTTATAAAAAATATATTTATCAGTGATATTGCTGGAAATTGATGCTATACGTACATGGTAGGTATATTAGCTCCGTAATGGACTGAATGATTTCGGATAAGTTTTTTGTTATAAAAGCCATATTACATACTTATAATTCTAAAAAACAGTATAACTGTTAAAAGATTATCTGCTCTTTAAACAGTTATTGATTTCTGAGTCGTGAGTATTTTTTTCTTAGTTTTAGATAAGAAACCTACTTTTTATAATACTCTTACAAATTAATTATGTTTAAGCTTAGAATAATTATTACCCAATATATAAAATTGTGAGAATTGAAAGACGAATAAAAAAATCTTGAGGCTTCTCCGCATGAGTTCAAAAATAAAAATATTTCCAAACCAAATCCCTTCGACACGAATGAATGGCATCTTAAGTCCCTCCTCCCTGTGCTTTGGGGCCGTTCAAAATCAATCAAACGAACAATCTTCCAGCTCATAGCGTCTGAATTAGAAACACTTTGTATTTATCACAAAAGAAAACTTCAAAGCGGAGTGAAGAGTACCAAGGAATTTTTATACACAAAATTGCTAGTTTATTAACTTGATTACACAGTTAATAGCCTTACTTGAAAGTATTTCGTAATACAGACGGCCAGGACGAACTGTTTTATCTTTCTTTGTTGTTTAATAAATCCTTTTACACGAAAGCGCTTTTGAGATTGCATTCCTGCTTACGTCGTGATAGCTACAGACCCGAGATAATCAAGTTTGATTTTTTAAAACGAGTCGTTATATCTGCAAAAATATTGCAATGTACCAAGGTACTTAGTGTAATCGGCTCAAGTGTTACACTTATCCGTGTGGTGATGGATTAAGAATACAGAGTGTCAGCATCCCTTTTCATCCCGTGGGTGTTGTAAGAGGCGACTAAGGGAGCAAAATACGCAGGACAATATCATTGCAAGGAGAGTGAAAACTTAATGTAACCCTTTTTTTGTTTTTAACGTGTGGAAACCCCCTCAGGCCGTCACCCCACCGGGGTTTACGGCGGGGTGGTGTATCGGAGTCGGACCGACTAAAACCACACGGTGTGCCACTCTGCGCCTGACATAGGAGGGATCCGGGAACCGCTGCTATTACGACATCCAGATTCCTCCTAGCGCCTGCCCGCTAATGCGTACCCGCATCCATGGGTTGGTATAGGGTTACATTAACTTTTTTTCTAGGAGGGGTCTGGATTTCCAGATGGTAAAAAAAAAGACACCCTATACCAATCCGTTTGGCCAGCGTGGTATTAAGTCAAAACCTCATTTCTAAGGATAGGCCTATGTCGAGCAGTGGACTATTAAAGACTGTTGATGATTTATGATGATGAATACATTTTAAATTGGCAACATGTTTTAAAAAAGTACAGTTACCTAGGCTATAAACACTCGGCCAGTTGGTTCAGTGCAAAAGGACCGAATTTACATTTCTGCACAAAATAATCATTAGCTTCGCAAGCGGAGTGGTTCTATTGTCGCTCATTGCAGAAAAATGTAGCAGTAAATGTATTTTTTACTGTAAAAGCGCTGGATTATGAAAATATGAGCTACTTTTATTTCAGCGCTGGCTTTATAAAAAATATATTAGTGTCACGATTCAACTGATTTAAATTTACAAAGAACTTAGTGTTCTGTTAAAATATGTGCTGACGGATTAAAAATACAGTTTCACCATCCCTATTTATCCGATAGGTGTAAGAGCCGTCTAAGCGAGGAAACCATGCAGGATAACAGCATTGTAAAGGAAAACATTGTAAAGAAGGTCCAAACTTCCTTTCGAATGAAAAGCCTATGTCCCTTAGTGGATTATAAAAAGCTGTCGATAGTAACGATGAATTAACGACCTAAATTAATCAAAGAATTAGAACCGACACACCTAATGTTTCAGTACAAAATTGAAAAAAAAAGGAAAAAAAAATAAAAAATTGAAAACAGACTTGCCGCACACAATCTCTGCGCACATATAAATACATTTAAAAAGTTAGTTTATGATGGAGATACACTTCAAGTAAACATCTTATTTTTAAACGTTGGTAGTTATTTACACAGTTGATGGGCGAGCCACGGGCCGAGCCGAGGTTTTAATTACGGGCACGGACGGTGCTTTCTATAGATAAAACAATGTCGCGCTGTGATCCAGGTCAGCCGGTTAGCCTCCTACATTAACACGCTATTATAAAATATGAACACTATAATTTATATTTCCGTAATGCAATAAATTTCTAGTTATTCTTAGTCGTGGACGATAATTAATATTTATATATATTAATTTTCCTTTGAGGATTCATTGTCTTTTTATACTATCGTTATTCTCAGCGAGATTGCTTTTGCTTAAATGTTTTCAAGTAATAGTTTCTGTGAATAAAGCTTGTAATGACAGCGGTTTGCTGAAATAAATTACTTTAAATAAAAACAGTATTGTGTGGTAATTTCGTAAACTCCATAGGCGGTTATTCTAAAGCCCTTTTCTTATTTAAATTGTTCAAATGTTTAATTTCAAAAACATTTTCTATTACGCCTCCGAAAATAAATATAAAAAGATACTGGTTCGAGTTGAAAGCGGAGATAAACTACGTAAATACTTTAAAGGGCTCTTGAAAACTTGTAATGGTAAATTTATTATATTATAAAAAGCCGTCCAATAAGAGCGCTCGGCGAATAATGGTTTATTCAAATTTAACAGTTGAGAACCGCAGTTTGGAACGGTTTCGGCCCGCAAACACCTGCTCGGAGCCCTGAATACCTTTTTAACTAACCATTTTATACATTCATGCTTGTTCCATTACAATATTTTTGCAGGCAATACTCATTAAAATGTACGAGACTTCAAAAGTTTTCCTTTATCTTCTTAGCCTTGTATCTAAGAAAGTCGATCGTACTTTGTAATCTGATCTGAGGTTAACCTCTAATTAATTAACTGTAATAATTAGAAGTTTATGTGTAATTTTCCTTATCATATTAATAACGAAGACCCATCATGATGTTCATGATGAAGACGATACACAGTGATAAAGTTGAGTTGGAAACATGACACTTAGTCAACTGACACTGGGATAATAAATATATAAATAAATATTTCGGACATTTAGAACCAACATCATCTAGTTTCAAACTAAGCAGAGCTTGTGCTATGATAACTAGACTGACTGATAGAATACATACATATATATTTTTTTGTAAATACATACATATTTTACATAGAATACACCCAAACTTCGAAACAAATATTTGCAGATCATACAAAAATTTGGTCCGACCCGGGAATCGAACCCGAGACCTCAAGCATAGCAGTCACATTCGTTACCGCTGTACCACCGAGGCAGTATAGTCTAACAGAGTCGTGAGTGTCTATGGCAGTCAAAATTTGATTGAATCAGTAGTGTACATCAGTAATCGTTTTTATATGATTTAATGGACAGTGAGTATAAATGAACATTTTTATAAGAAATCTACTACACTGTTACCAATATAAACTGTTTTTGAGCCTGTAATAAAGCGACTAGACAGCAAAATGGACCCCTATCCGTTGATTTAACAAAAACAGCAAGCACAAGATATTCGAGTCACAAGATAAACTCTTTGTTTGCTACTTTACGTTTATCGTGATAGCTTTGTACAAGCTTTGTAGATGATTGTTAAATTTTGGGATATTTCTCAGATTTTACATACATACATACATAAAATCAGCTCTTTTTCTAGAGGTGTAGACAGAGGTATGTATATTAAGCGCCCACTTTTTGCAATAGGTGGCGAATCTTGTGCCACTAATTAGGATGTTTTTTTTTGCCATAGCCTTGTCAGTAGATACAACACTTATGCATCCCTATATATTCATAATGCGACATCTGTATTAAATGTACGTCTGGTTACCGCTCTTATATTTTCAATTAAAAACAAGGAATAAATGGACGCAAAGTAGGTTATAATTTATACATAATAGTCGCTATGAAACAAGCCTCGATAAAACGCTCAAATACGTTTTTATTCTACTAAATAAGGCAAGAGATTTTTTTGTACGACTTACTGATAAGGGTGACTTACTCCTGATATCAAGGTCATTTCGTTCCTTACCAGACGGTACAGCCTAAGAACTCGGCAAAAATAACACGTTTTCGTAATTTGATAAATGTTTAGGATGTACTATACCGACGTCAGAAGCTCTTGAACGATAGCTTTCGACTTATTAAAGAGCTGAGCAGGTTCCCATAGATTGTCGTTATCACCTTTTTTTATTTTTAATAGTTTCCCCGATTCATAGTAAACAAAATGCCTATTGTAGCTACTTACTTTATAGATAATTTGTTAAACCGCGCTTTATTTTTGCCAGTGACACTGACAATCAGAATTAAGTTCGTTCGTTTCACGTCCATTTATCGTATCACCGAGCTGCACGGTACGGAGTTTTATATATCCTTTTTTGTGAAGAAAAATTGGCTGCGACAGGTGATGGACCGACACGTGTAATCCTATAAAGAATAATCGTAAATAATTTCTAAGAATATGGTAAGCAAATTAAATATTGATGATCTACTAGCTGTGCCCTGCGGTGCCCCCTGTTGTTATACCTCATCCCACGGGAACACTACATTTTTCGGGAGAAAAACTAAACTATAATCTATCTGTGACAAACGTCATCAAAATTAATTCATCGGTTTTTGCGTAAAAAAATAACAAGCATCCAAATTTTCACCTACGTAAATTAGTAAGAATTCTTATTCCGAATTAATCATCTTGTTGGTCTAGTGGTCAGTGGCCCTGACTGCTAAACCGCAGTTCGTTGATTTAATTCTCATACAAGACAAATATTTGTTTGTTGACGATTGTTTGTTCTGCGTCTAGGTGTAATTTGTCTATAATATGTATATATTTAGAAATATTTAAGTAGGTTTATCTGCAGTCTCGTCATCACAGTACAGGCTTTACCTTTATTTGGAATCAGACAGCCGTGTGTGAGATGCGAGGTTATTTATTTATTTATTATTCGAACAAGTGGTCATTGTGTCTCATGTTTCAGGAGAATGTTCAACACATTTTTAACGCTACATTTGGAAAACATAAGTCCAATTATGGAAATGTTTTGAGCAAATTAAACAGAGGCTTTGATTATCCTTGCAATGCTTATCGTGTACTTACCTAAATGATAAGTGTATTAACATCCAAATTATTCAAATTTACTCTGCCACAACTACTTATAATTCTTATTTAAGCTGCTAATCCAACAGCAAATGGCTTTATCTTTATCAGACTTTAATAGTCTACTGCTGGACATAGGTCTCCCCTTAGAAAAGAGGCCTTGTCTACCACGCCACGCTAGCTAGACGGTTTAGTATAGGGTTTGTATCCAGTTTGCCTGCGGCAGCGGGCAAGCGCTAGGAGGGATCTGGAAGTCGTAACAGCAGCTGTTTCCGGATCCCTCCTATCAGACGCAGAGTGGCACACCGTGTATGTGTGTGACCGTTTAGTCGGTCCGATTTCGACACGTGGTGTGTCCCGCCGTAAACAGGGTTTCCACACGTTAAAAAAAAGGGTTTGTGTCCAGTTTTCCTTCTCTTTGCAGTTATGTTGTCCTGCATAGTTTGCTTCCTTAGTCGCCTCTTACGATGCACATGGAATTAATCAGGGTGGTGACTATGTGATCTTAAATTGTCATCACACAGAAATGACTGGCTGGCTTTTTACAACATTTAATTTTGTCCTGAAGAGACAATTATTCTTGGTATGGTTATGTGTTCGTTGCTTGTATATCTCTGAGAAATAGCCGCTTCAGTGTTGGTACCCAAGTCATCTTAAAGGCTAGGAGCAAAATATTATACAGGACTTAATGCTTAACGATTTACGTTCACACAAAAGCATATTTATTGCTAATGCTTAACGTCATTAGAAAATGAGTAATCAAATAAATGGAATTCGCTAAAAAGGAATTATGGCAAAAAATACAAAAACGTCGAAAAAGATGAAATGATAAATAAAGACATTTTTATTTCTTTTGCTTAAAACCGCCTACGTCATGATGCTCAAATTCCTATAGAAATACGCAATCCGCACAACAAAATTTAAGTCTTTTATTACATTTAGCCACGGAATAATCGAATACTGGTTCTTCTTGGTCATTAATTATAGCATCTGGTGATTGATAAGAGCAAGATAGAAAGATATTTGACGTCATTAAACTGGGAGAGCAACAAGCACCAGCACATCTTTAACGGACCGTTACAGGACAGTATAGTGAAATGGTCATTATTACTCATTATGCTGTTACTATACACTTTCAATTCGAAATTCTATAGAAATAATGAATTAGGAATTCTATAAGAGTGGAGATCTATTTGTGAGGTGAGAATGAGGAGTGTCCCATGGTCATCGTGAGAGGCCACTAAGGGACTATACAGGACAAACATCACTACAAAGAGAAGGAAAACTTGAAATAAGCTCTGTACCAACTCATCTGGCCAGCGTGGTCTGTTAGGCTAAAACCTCCTTGCGAGAGGCCTATGTCCAGCAGTGGCCTGTTAAAGGCTGCTGATGATCATGATAGTCATGGTAACCATAATTCTTGGATACTATTCATGCTTTTCATCAGACAGAATAGTATAGACATAAAAAAAAAACAAAATATGTTCATGTGACAAGAAAAATGCGCGCCGGCGTTTATAGTCGTTTAGCGGCAAGGGTGATAAAAATATTATAACGAAACACATTAAAAGTTACTGCTTATTTCAAATTTTAAAATTTTTTTATAACATTTAAATGACATATAGTGAGTGTTCTTTGAATTTATGGGAGCCAATGGATATTATGAGAAGCGATTTATGTGAAATATTGTATTTATTACACATAAATATTTTCGAATTAGTTTATTAAATAATGTAATGTGGTAACAATAAAAAACAAAATTCAGGTTGCCTCATCTATATTTTGAAGTTAATAATATTAGAACTTTAAATAAGTTCTCGCTGTTTCGTAAAAGATGGCGTAGCAGTACTCTGTGCATGGAATTTCGTACGGTAACGCATCAGCTAAGTAGTATAGGTGACATCAAATTCAAGTAGATATAATTTACCAGTGTCAACCACATGTTTATTTACCTATTGTAAAAATGTCTACTTTTGTGCCAAATAAAGTATTTTGGTAGAGAATTTTATAGTAATTGAAAATAACAATACATTATACTCAGCCTGGTGGCAAGCATAGAATCCTTGAGTGGTGGTCAACATACTTGCAACTGCAGACAATGCAGTATGGTGACATACAGTATTTATATATTTTTAATAAATGTATGGTATTTATTAAACATGGGTATTTACCAAAACTCCAATACAAATATTTGCGAATTATACAAGTTTTGAGGCTGACCCAAGATTTGAACCTGAGACCTCAGCATAGCAGTCACATATCAGTCAGTAATGTAGGTGTTGACGTCTTTAAGTTTCCTTGATATATTCAGCACATGAAATATCTAGTCGACTTGATATGGGGATCTAACAAAACAAGTTATTTTAGTAATAGAACTGCTATTTAGAAGTACTATTGAAATACTGATAAAGTTGTATTTTCTTCTTTAAATTTTCAATTGTCTCTGTCTACCCCTCTGGAAAATAGGTGTAACTTTATTTTTTTTTTTTTCAATTGAGCAAAATTTATTGCCCAAAATATTTGAACAATATTGAGTAAGTTTAAATATTATTTAAAATCATAATTTAACATATAAGTAACTCAATTAGTTACCAAAATTGTTTCATATTACAATTGCTTCATATTACAATGTTATATCATATAACTATTTGCCACTAGTAGTTTACCCAAAGTTTCACCTGTGTTTTTAGACACAGCCATGTTCTTCATCCAGTTTCATAGATAATTTTTATTGAAAATTTTTAAAATATCTTATTTCTGGTATATCATCACCCCAAATGTGGAAACCAAAATGATATTTCATACCAAAAGACATTTACTTCATATTAAAATGTTATATTATATAACTTTTGCTAAATAGAAGGTCTCCACAGTTTCATCTGTGTTTTTAGTCACAGCTGTGCTCTTCATTTAGTTTCATAGACAATTTTTTTGTAAAAGTTTAAAGTATTTAGTCACATCTATGCTCTTCATCTAGTTCCATAGACAATATTTTTAGGAGCTTTTAAAATACCTTAATAGTTATTCTGGTATAGGATGGAGACAAGTTTGAAAAAACAAAGCCAAAAAAATAAAATATCAATATCAGTCCCACTTATCTTAAGTTACAAATGTATTTTACATATTAAGTTAGAAGTAATGATTTCTATGGTATACAAAAAACAAGACACTAATAAAATATATTTTCAATTTCTATAATCCCACAAATGTCACACAAAAATTAATATGCATAATTTAAGTACTTATCAGGGATTTCAGTAAGCTTATCAGAAAATAAATAAGTACTTTATCTGTGCATAGCAGATAATTAATAAACTTATTAGCTTTTATAGCAAAATTAATCACAGTACAAGTCAAGATTGAAACAGTTTTTAGTGCTGTAAAATTTGCTAAGGTTAAGCAATATGTAACACAAATTATTGCTTTCTTGAATTGTGTGTCTTGACTATCACTGATTTGAGTAACTTTTTGTGTAAGAGAAATAAAATAATTACATATTACTAAATTTACCAGACCTGAAAATTGTTATAACACCGTTAGCTACAACTTGGTTGTTCTCTTCTCAAGCTTTTAGATCTTTTAAACGCAATTAAAAGGAAATCTTTTCATCACCATCAACAGCCTTTAACAGTCCACCACTGGACATAGGCCTCTTGTGAAATCCTTTATTATAAAACAAATATAAAAAAATGTTTGTTAAAAAATGTTTGCAATAAAATTTATATTTGAATGTAATGTTTAAATATTTATTGATAAAAATGTAAAATATTATAACTATCACAGCCGATTTGAGTTGCATCATTGTCTTGCCCAATGCTAATCAAATAACTTTACTAACAGACATTCATAATTTGAAAAAAGTAACTTCATATCATAGTATTTTATTTAACAATATTACAAATACCAACACATACACAAAAAAAAATGAAAAATGAGTAATAACAGGTTTATGAAACATTTTAAGAGTTTTAATATTTTCTTTTGGACATTTAAAATAATTTTAAATTCACATTTTTATATGACGTACAAGGCGATAGTACGTAGTTATACGAAATAGGCCTTTAGAAAGTTGTTTGCCAACCGCGAACGATAAATGGATAGCAGTTAAATATTACTATAGTAATATAGGTCATAAGCAGAGCTAATAAAATACAAGAGAATAATGACCGACTTAACCAATAAAACTTATGTTTTCTAATATCGATCGACTCTTGGTGTCAGTCTGCGATAGAATCGAAGAACTGTTTAACTTACTTATAGATGTGTCGCCACACCGCGCACTTTATTTTTGTTCTTCTTTAGTCTTTCTCGACACCAATTTATTGTAACACCCAGAAACAAATTTACACCGCACAATTCAAAATTGCCGATTGTTTTTTGTTTTTATTCCACAGCAAACCACGGAAACAACTCACGAAACCGATTTTTTTCTAAGATGGCGCCACAGGGCACAGGGTAAATGTTATAATGACATTAGTAGTCTAAGTTGCCAATGTAAAATACCCTCTTATTATGGTATTCTAATTAGAACTGTAGTAAAATACTCTTTAGTTATTTTGCTACTTACCTGACAGAAATATATGCAATCATGATCTTGCCTGAATTTCTGACATACAATACAAAATGTTAACCTAATTTTTTGTGTTTTAGAAATGCTTTTTATTTTTGCAACTTAATACGCTTATGTGCATCGTTATACTTAATGATATAAATATTCTCTATTAACCAACTTCTTATGGACGAAATTCTAATCAATGGTTATATTTTTTGTCCAGAAACATATATAATTGCCATAATGTATATTATTTATACATACATATATTGAACTATATATTTTTTGTTTTATGAAAACTTATTTATTCATTTACTTATAAATTTATTTATTTTTATAAGATCACATTCGCTGAAGAGGAAATATCATTCTAGGTTAACGTGTTAAGGTGAGATTGTAATGATTGTTGGTGTGTTAAGGTGTTCTAAACCTCATTTGCAGGTGGTGCACCTGCTGATCAACGGATGAGGCTCTGGTAAACAAAACATTCCGATAAACGGCAATCGGTTCGCCACCAAACCAAAACGCTGGCGAAAAATAGGCGTTTAATATGCCTCTGTCTATTCTACCCGGGAAACCGGCGGGATTTTATGCATCTGTTATATGTTAAGGTGATTGGTTGGACTGAAGATATAACTAAATATCTACAGTAGAAATCTGTAGAGTATTCATTAGTGTAATTAAGTGTGAACTATTTATACATCACTTTTTAAAATAAGTTAGTACTTTCATATTTAAGCATTATGTGTAGACAAATCTACATAAGGTGGCACGAGCTCTCTCCCCAAGTAGTCAGAAGTAGTCGAGTCGATGTGTAATTATTTTAAAACTTACAGTTGCACGTTATTAGTAGGTAGCTTTGATTTGGACAAAGTAATGAAACTGTCAAGACTCAAATAGAACCAAAAAATGTTCGGTTCCCTCATTTCATTGATCTACTATATTCCTTGGCAAGTTACACAAAAATGAAAGGGCAATCTATCTAGACGTAAGAAAAAACATCTAATTAGATTTTACCATCCGGAAGCAAAACGAATCATATCTTTTTAATAGAACTGGGCATAATATAAATCGCATAAATAATACAACATATAAAAAATACTTTTTATATTTTAAAATGTATTTAAAACTAGTTAGGTACAGTCTTTAGGTAAAAATAACAATTGGATAGGTTTAAAAAACAAACAAGTTAAAAGACACAGTAGGCACCACTCACTAGATTGTTATGTTTATATTTTGTTTTGCCAGCTAACACATCACATAATTAATGCAATAATTAACTTAAAAACAATATCATCAATTTTTGTTTGAGCTCTTGGCCTGAACATGGACAATTAATTGTTGAAATAACAATGTCATTTTATAATATTTTCAATAGAAAATAATTTTATGAAGTTAGATGTCAAGTCCCTTATGTAATAAAATAGTTCCAAACATAAAAGCAAACACAAAGTCACATCCACACTACGAGTGAACGCGCAGAAAGCGGAAAGAGACGTTGTCAAGTGAAGTGAAGCTAAGGCATGTGTTGCTAGGATAGAAAAAAAATACCTTACACGCGTAGTCATTTTATTTTACAATCAGTTTACGTTTTTAAGTAAAAACAAAATTAAAGATTTTAAAGAAGAGTATGTTAATGTACTTTTTAAGTTTTTGGAAACATTTTCATACGTTGTTTGGTTTTTTGTCCTTGAAAGGTTATTCCTACTGTATTTGATTATTTAATTACGTGGCAATACGAACGATTAATACTACCGTAAATGAAATAAGAATGTTAAGCAAATCATTTTTAATATTTGTTATTTTGATATTATTAGACTGAGAGTATAAATTATTAAACATTTAAAAGCAATTTTTTATAATTTATGTTATTAACAAATCGGTTGTACACGTTTAGGCCAAGATTTGTCAGTATCCTTTGCAAGGGTGCAAAGCAGTGATATGCAATTCTGGTTAGATTCAAATCCATCAGAAAAAGAAGTATTAATATCTGTTCAGTTTAACTTCATCGTCTTTGAGGTCGAAAGTTTTTAGACAATAATGACATATATTAATCAATTTTGTAAAATTTCCATTAGTAGATTTTTTCTCGAATTAAACACCAGAATATAAACCCTTATGTAATTAATTCTTTTGACAATAATAGTTTGCCACATTCGAAATAACTTTACAGTACTTTAGTTATTACGATAACCTATTTTTTTACCTGTTTTATAGAAACCAGAGAGCTCACATAACTTAAAGACTATAATGTATAGAATAAAGCCTCTTTATTACACATTCTATTAAAGGAATGTGGCAACATTTCTTTAATAGTACATTAATATGGCAACATTTCATAATTTTTTAATAAAATATCTATCACATTCAAATGTCAGACTTAACGTAAAATATTTAGGCATCCGATAGAACTTCTAAAACTAAACATTTTTTTCATATTTATTATAAGTAATTATGTGTTTTGGGTACACATTATAAAATAATATTCTATTTACGAATATTTTAAAAATTCTTAAACTTTGTACTAGAGAATGGACATCAAAAGATATTGATTTTACTACAACTTCAATACATGTTATTGATCTCTATCATTTGTATACAGATTTCTATAGTACATTAATTACAAAAATATTAATTGAAATATGTAACCACTATCTATTAAAAATATATACAAAAGTACAATTGCAATATTATTAAGAAGAAATGTATTCAAAAGCAAGTTTATCAAACTTTTTTAATGCAGAAAACAGGAAATATCATACTTTTGGTATGGTACATGTAGCACTTACTTACTTCTGCTACCGTTCTATGTGATTTTTGTCATGCTAAAGGTGTTTCACCAGTTCCTGATAAAGTTTCAGATAGTTATCTGTCACATAACTGTATTTAACAGACAAAGGTTGCTAATATATGTATAACTGACATATATGTGTCCATCCAAGACCCTCAGAATCCGAAATCCCTAGTTGTCTGTCAGATATGTTGACATTAGTCTATCAGGGACTTTGTCAGCTAGCAGAGAAACTGGCCCTATGCGTATCAGATGTGCGTGCACATTGACATATTTAAATACAGACCGAAATATCACGGGATTATTTATATTTTTAAAAATACAATTTGACATTAATGAGACCAGGGGTACTAAACCTTAATACACTGGATCAAGCAAAATCCACTCCTGTATCTAGTAAGTCCCTAATTAGGACTGTGGCTTTTCGTGGTAGAATACGTAAAAGATGGCCGAGATAGAGCAAATGATTTGGTACTGAGGTTTCGTAGTAGTTACGCCTCACACCGTCTAGAATTGCACTTGCTGCCTGGCTCGGAGTTATCGTGCCGAAGTAGCTAGGTATTCTGTAAAAAGTTTAAACTCATATTAGTTTTTTGAACGTTTTACACAAAGTAAAACAATGTACAGTACAAGTATGGTCTATTAAAAGACCACACGAATTGTGTCTTTAATAGACAATAAACTTATGAATATAATCTTATTATTTTGTCAGGTTAGGTTAAATTAAAATTACTAATTAGTCCATAGACTAGACCGTAATAGCAATTTAAAAAAAAAGTGAGATGGCCTAACGAGTAAACTGATTCCATGATCACTACCGCCCATGGACGCTTGCATTTCAAGAGGCACATTTGCGTTGCCGCCCTTTGACTCGTTGTCTTCATCAGCAATTCTCTAATATCCACTGCTGAAATTATGTCCAACAGTGTACTATTAGAAAGTTCCTTTCTAAAAAGGCCTCTGTAGGACAGTGGAACAGGTTTTACCCTACTACTGCAACGAGTAGGAAAACTTGAAACAAACCAAAAAAGGCCAAAGCCACTCTTTGAACTCAATTATATTGGTTTATTGCACTCCATAAAGTACACAAAGATGTTATTACAACGTTAAAAGAAACAATGACTGCACAGTTGGCCTAGTGCTTGAAGCGGTCACCACGCTGCTCTCTACTACGTTGAGTGTTTGGGTTCAAATCCCACACAGGACTACACTTTGTGTGATCCACTGTTATTCTCAGTGTGGGTGTTCTTTGTGTCCCTTTCTTGTATGTTTGTAAAGGCCCCCGCGTCTTGTTAAGCTATTGCATAGTTTTTATCGCAGGCTTCGAGCGCGGCGACCGAATCAAGAAATTCAGTGGTGCGGCGTTGAAAGCTGTGCATCGTCTAATATCGGTTCAATTCGGTAGACTTCGGCACGGTGTTTGTGTGCGTGCGACTAGACGTATGCGTGTAGACTGTACGAAGCTCGCACGGATCGAGACGAGCTGCTCCGAAATATTATAATTGCATAAGTTGATAAAAAATGCTATGCAATAGCTTTACTGCGGCAGTCCCCGAGTGCCACATTTTTTTAATGAAAAAAAAAATGGAAGAGAAGGCGAACCATACATTATCCATGAAGCACGGTACAATATTATCTCAGTCTGACTCATTATTATCAGCCTTTTGGACATAGGCCTGTCTTCAGCAAGGAGGTTTCGGTCTACTAAACCACGCTAGCCAAACTGGTTGATATAATTTGTTCCAAGTTTTCCTTCTATTTATAGTGATGTTGTCTTGCATATTTTGTTCACTTAGTCGCCTCTTACAATACTCATGTGAAGAATAGGGGTGGTAACACTCTGTATTCCGAATTCGTCACCACATGGACATTCGGACTAGGCCTAAATTTTTTTTATTGTTCCTATATACTCGCTTAAAATGAAGGGAAGTGGGGAAGATATGTGAGCCTCCAGTAATGACTCAGTGAAATGCAATGAAAGTATTGCTTAGCACCGATTTACTACTGGGCCTCATTATCATCAGTGACGTCAGCATCTATAATAATATAATCTGAGCCACTGGATTAAATATTGAGCCATCAGATTCACATAAACTGATTAGATTCGCTTATTAATACGTCATGCTGATTTTATCTGTACAAAGGTAATTTGGTGATGGTAGAAAATTATAAGCACGGTTTTGAATTTATTAAAAAACAACCTTATTGCACATATCTTAGAACTGTTATTGATTTTTATTATTATTATTTTCAAAACATTATGTCTAGTGGTATTTTTGACCATCTGTCACCCTAGCAGAAGCAGGCCCTGCGCTCGCCCTTTTAAAGGCAGGAAGAAGAGGGATCATCGGGGTTCCCACACGAGAGGGAGACGTCTACAAGTCGTAGGTGGCCCGAGGTACGTCGTCTTTCCAGGGATTGCCTTCTAGTAAGGGTGCAACTGGTTCCCCGGCTAGTGGTACCTGACACGGCGTGCGGTTCATGGGGGGGTTGCCGCGCAGAAAAAAAAGGAAGGTAATGGAACTTGAGAGTACGTCAAAGAAGCTAGCCTCTTTTAAGTATTGCAATCTCAGTCCTGTTTCCACATTAGATATTTAAAGTATTTGTGTCACCATGTATTTTATATATAATACATACATATTTAGAAATGGTTAAGTTTGTTTATCAGCAGTCTGGTAATTATAGTACAAATTCTATAATTTTTTTTTCTATATGAAGAGCCTGCCAAAGTGACTCTACTCTGCCTGATGGAAAGCATGAATAGAATCCAAGAGTTGTGGTCACCATACTCATTGCAAATGCAGACAATGCAGTATGGTGACCCACACTATGGCGGCCTAGTGAGATACTTTTTTACACCCTGCTTGTGGCCGTAAAAGGCATGACAGTCATCGTGACAGTGTAAGGCTTACACAGTTCCCACAATAACTATCACCCCTGCATCAATGGGCATAATTAAGCTTAGTTTGGGATCAGACTGCTGGGTGTGAGACATGTGAAGTTATTTTTATTAAGTTTATATTAATGTGTATTGTTGACATTTAAAATTTTTATTACTTACTTCAGTCTTAACTCATTTTCATCACCGACAATGAAAGGGTATACATGTGCAAGGGTCACATGTACTCCATCAACTTTATTGATCCTCAGCTCCTCGGTCAATGACTCAGCAAGACCTTGGACAGCAAACTGAGCTATGCTTAAAGGCATTTGATCCTTGATGTAACTCAAGCCAGCCACAGAAGTTAGGGCTACTATATGACCGTGGTTCTTAGTTTTCATATCCGGTAGAAAATTGTTGATGAGCTGCAATTTAAGCAAATAGTCTTTACATTAACTTAATAATAATTTATCAATAATATTTAGAAATATACAAGCATTTTTTTCAGCAGTCTGGTTACCATAACACGGGTTTTGTGTAGTTTGGGATCAGAGGCTGTATATAAGATGTTTAAGGATATTGCTTTTTGTTTTTTTACGTTATAAAGGCGCAAACGAGCAGTTTGGTCCCCTGATGCCAAACGACAACCGCCACCTGTGGCCATATGCAACTTTAGAAACAAGATCGTTTCAGTGTTGTCCTTTGAAGAGTTTCAGGAGAGGGTTGGTTTTTTGGTGAACTAGCTTATTATATTTATTTATGGTATAAGAGGGGCAAATGAGCCGACGGGTCACCTGTAAGTAAGTGAACATCACCACATATCAGACTGCAACCTGAGAGTAACAGGTGCGTTGCCTGCGTGTGAGTCAACGAAAGAGTAGTGGGGGTTGAGTTCTAGTAACCTGACTCGCATAGTCGAACTTGGCCTATTTCTGCCAAAGCATGATAGATCATTTATTTCCAAAATAAATAAATAATAAAATAAATATTTTGGACATATGACACACAACGTCATCTAGTTTCAAACTAAGCAGAGCTTGTGCTATGATAACTAGACTGACTGATAGAATACTTATATACTTTTCTTTTGTGAATACATACATATTATACATAGAAAACACCCAAACTTCGAAACAAATATTTGAAGATCATACAAACATTTGGTCCGACCCGGGAATTGAACCCGAGACCTCAAGCATAGCAGTCGCATTCACTACCGCTACGCCACCGAGGCAGTTAAAATGTACTTGTAATTCCAAATGTACGTCGCTATAGTGTGGGTCGCTATAGTGTGGGTCGCCATACTGAATTGTCTGTATTCGCAATGAATACAGTTCGCAGACACCAAAAAAATACTGATAAGAGAGCGACTTGACATTGTTAATAATACTGATAAGAAACGGAGTCAAACCTTATCAACTAACACTTTACAGCCTTGACCTTTTGAATTACAACGAAAAAAACATATAAAACGTCTGTAACACCTTTTTCTGTTGTTATATATCTAGATAGGTCTATGGTCTATGGATGCTAGTGATCCTTATTACCAAGTCAGATGTTTGTGGATTTTAAAGCATCCAGGCAAATAATTGTGCGAGACTCACAATTTTTTTTGTCTATCAATTATTTATATATAAAACTATTTACAATTTGTGATGTAAAAGTATGTTTCTCAACAATTTGTCTACCACAGCACAGTCAAGTTTAAGACTAGTTTAGCCATGACTCTTCAAAAAAAAATTAGAGAGCAACAAGCAGGGGAAATCTATCACTCACTTTAATTATACTGTTAGAGGGAAACATATTAGTTAACTTTTCTTAGTACTACCTGCCATTAAAATTTTCAAATTACATGTCTAATAGAGACACTAACGCAACATTTTCCAAAGTATCATTAATGGTTTAGTACTTAAAATTTCACTTAATCTGACAATGAAAAACTTTATTTAAAAAAATGCAACTTACCCAATAAAAAGATGTAAGCGTCAAATCTAACGTATCGTGAATACCTTGTGGAGGTCGTGTCAACAATGATCTAGGACTTGGAATACCGCAACAATAGAACAACATGCTCACAAAACCTAAATCTTTCTTTACTTGAGCAGCCAAAAGTTCCACACTTTCCATTTTGGTTACATCACAATTATAGCTTGCTGCAGAACCACCTCGCCTCTTAATAAATTCAACCGTATCTTCATTTGAGGATATATTCTTGTCCACACAAATCACAATTGCACCAAGATGAGCTAATTGTATGGCTATGTCACGGCCTACACCTCTTCCGGAGCCAATAACCTGTAAATTAATCACATACAATTTAGTGATAACATCTGGTTTCCAATTAACTTGCCTTATAGACCTTTAAGTGTATTGTAAAGCAAATTAAACAAAACTTACTTATTACACTGATATATACTATTTTTGTAACATTATTTCAAATTACCCACCCATTGTTTTTTTTTCTCTATTATATCACCTTGAGTATCAATACAGCTAAACCTAATGCAATAGATTTGCTTAAAAATGGACAGACATTAATGTAAAGAAATAAAAAATCAACTATACACTCCCAAAAATAAATCAAATATCAATAAAAAACAACCTATCTTAACTACCTTCCATATGTTAAAATTATATTCAAACTCTTTTGAGTCTCATTACAAATAATATGTAAAAGACACTGCAAGTACACTCAATTCTTACTAGGGCACCATATTGTGAGTCACCATATTACATTGTCTGCATTTGCAATGAGTATGGTGACCACAACTCTTGGATTCTATTCTATTCATTCATCAGACAAAGAAGAGTCACTTGGTAGGTCCAGAATTAAAAAAAAGTAAACAATTCTTTAAAATAAAATTTAAATAAAAAATATATAAAAAATGAAAAGTCTTTGTGAACTATATGAACAAGCAACCACATCTTAACTATTGTTCTAGTATAGTGTAGGAGTAATGGGGTATGAGGTTCTATAGACTACAATTATTTTCATAAAACCAGTAAAGGATTACTGTATAGTAGGTAGATTTAAAAAATTAGAGAGCTTCTAAACTTTTATAATTTAATAATAAAATCAAATGATACATTTTTTATCTCACTTCGCTTCTAACATCAAAATCCAGCTAGCTGTATAGGTTAAAAAAGTGTCAAATAAATATACACATTATAAACACTAGAAAAGCATAACCCTCCTTTAGGTTCGGTTGGATATAAGTCAAGACTTCAAGCTGTAATTATCCTAGTAAAATTATAATATTTACTCTTAAAATATGTTCAAAACTTACCATAGCAGTTTCCAGTCTTACAGATTTCAAGGGTGGAGGCTTAAAAAGTTCATAAACTGCTTGCATCACTGCACACATTGTATTAAACATTACCCAAATAATATCTACCATGAGAATACATAATGAATACATTCGAAGCAACATTTTTATAGGAAAAAATATATTAAGAAGCAATCGCAATGTGCTATTGAACAGTTTGGTGTCCTGAAAATAAATTGTTAAGTTGAATTTGAAGTAAGGAGAAGTAACTACATACTATTCTGTTCAGTAGTAACTCACCATTTATATCGTTCAGAAATGGCCTAATGGATTAAAAAAAGAAATGTGGAGGTAGAAAACCCTTTTGTTTTTAGTGTATTAATTATCTATGCACAAAACTTTAACAAACTTGCGATGTTGTATTTGCTGTAAACGGAACTAATTGCAAAATGAGCTAGTGACATTACTTAATGCAGGATAATAGATAATGTTATCAGATAACATACGGTACTAGATAATAAGATACGTACAAATAATGAACATTAATTTGTTACTGTCTGGATCATGTACTTTTTATACAGAAATAGCACTGTAGTGATCAGATCGACCTGACAACAATAATATCACAAGTACATGCTTGTTACTAGGTATTTCAGTGCATATTTTTTATGTAGGTATAGTTGTTTATGGATTCGAATTTAGCGTGATAGAATCAACTCAATGACTCTGCTAATATCAAAGATTTGGCTTCGAAATAAAATGGACATGATTAGTATAAAAAATAACTTATCAGCCCTGCATAATTCTTTTATTTTAGCATTATACTTGACCCCAACTTTGAATCAGAGTCGGTAGGAAAGATACTGTAATCAGACGAAATCAGACTGTTACATTTACTAGTATTAGAGGTGTGATATATTTAATCGATTTTCTAGTGATAGTAGCAATCTAATTTATTTTCCATATATACCTAGTCTTGCCATAAATATTGTAATAAAGAAAAAAGAAAATTGTTAACTGCAAATAACATTTATTACTTTTACAGTGTGTCAGTTTAATACATAAATATAAAACAATTAAAAATATAAAAAGCTTATTCGAAGTGGTCTCCATTGGCTGCAATACAGTCCTTTAAACGATGAGGCCAGTTATCAATAGAAGCACGCACTCTTTCCATGGGAAAATTCTTCACTGCCAATCGTATAGATTGTTTTAGGGACTCCAAATTATCATGGCGTTTAGAGCAAGCTGTACTCTCTAAAACTGACCACAAATCATAATCCAGCGGATTAAGATCGGGACTAGACGACGGCCAGTCTTCAGCTCTGATGAAGTCCGAAACGTTCGATTCCAACCAAGACTGCGTGGACCGAGCTTTATGACCCGGCGCCGAGTCTTGCTGGAAGGACCATACTTGGTTATTGAACATGGTGATGTTAAGGGGCTTAACTACCTTCTCAAGAATGGTATCTTGATACACTTGTGCCGATGTTTTGATACCTTTTTCACAAAAATATGGCTCAGTCACTCCTTCATAGCTAACACCCCACCAAACCATCACTGAAGTCGGATAATGTCCACGTTGCACTCTGTCGACTAATTGGGAAGCTTCCTTAGAGCTTTGAGCATAAATACGGTCATTTTGTTTGTTAAAATGTTGCTCAATTGTAAAAATTTTCTCATCCGTAAACAAAATTTTTCTGTGACCTCCCTTTGCGTACCGCTTCAGTAGTTGTTTCGATTTTACCACCCTATTCTTCTTTAAATTATCAGTTAAGAAATGGCCAGTGCGTCTCTTATAGGCTGCAAGTCCTAAGTCATCTTTTAAAATACGCGACATGGTTCTAGGTGCTATCTTCATTTCCCGAGATAAAATCTTTTGCTTTCGGACAGGATTTCTTCGAATTCTTTCCCTTACTGCTTTGACCACCTTTTTCGTACGAACACTACGTGGACGGCCAGATCTTTTTCTGTCACAAACAGAGGAGGTCTCATTGTACCTATTAATAGCCCGGTACACAAACATTTTACTAATACCAAGTGTATGGAGAGTTTTAAAAATTGCATTTGGCTCCATACCTACTTTGTGTAATGCTATCACACCGATTCGGTTCTCTTTATCACCCCACACCATTTTAATATCGCAAAATATTTTACAATGTATTGGCGCCAAAATGAGAAAACACAATGAACAATCGTATAAAAATGACAGATTCGAAATTCAAATGTAATATTTTTTTATAATTAAGTGTAACAGTATTTATGGCCAGACTAAGTAGTTTACACACCATGGGCAAACGTCAAAAACAAAACGATTCATGCCCCATAACGAACCATAATCGGGACAAAATCTAACTGAGTATTTTCCAAAGCTAACCGTAAAGTTATGGACACTCAATTAATAAAATATTTTAGTGGCTTATGTAGCGGACCACTTTGTATCGTGTCTGATTAGGCTAAGGTATGTTGACTGATGAGTTCAGTTCTTTTGTGTTTATATATAGGTTAGTTAGTTAGGTGCGTTTTTATGGCCTGCTTGGGAATGTTAAAGGCATGATAGTCATCGTGGCAATGTAAGGTTCATGCAGTTACCACGCTAACTATCGTCCCTGCAACAATGGACCTCCGGTCTCACACTCACTAACGAAACAAGACAGCACGAATGTTATCGCTTTAGGTTGGTCTTTCGAGAAAGGGTAGTACTGCCCCGGTCGAAATCAACGTAGTAATGAACTGCTATCTAACTTTTAAAATGTTTATAATCGTACAACTGATACTATGGGTAGGTCATTGTAGAAAACTATATCAAACAGCAATGAGAATTAGTCATTGTCAAATCAACTTATCACCATCCACTGTTAAATGAAGGTCTTCTCACACGTAGCGCCCGTTCCGCCTATCCCGGTCTTAAGCAATCAACATCCATCCACTGCCAAACACCTTCTTTAAGTTATCAGACCATCGTGCTATAAGGCGCCCTACACTACTTTTGCCTAATCACGGTCTCCACTATAGTGCACTTCGGCTCCAGTGACTATCGGTTCATCTGAAGACGTGATCGGCTCACTTTCACTTCAGTGTACTGATTCTCCGTGTGATGTCAGTTAATCCAGTTCTCTGTCGAATAACTTCTTTACGAATTCTATCGGACCGATAAATACCCAGCATAGCACGCTTCATCGCACGCTGAATTTAAACTTGTGAACCAGTTCAACGGTGAGCGTCCATACCTCGGCTTCGCATGTGATCATGGTAGGACGCACTGGTTTAATACCCTGATTTTTAAAGATTACGGTACCGACAACTCGAAGATTTGACGTAGTTTCCCGTATGCCGCCTAGCCCAGACGAATCCCCCATGATAATATTCAAAGGGTGTAATTTTAATGTTAACTCTTAGTTAGGTTTGATTTTAGGTAGTGCTATTGTCATATGATTTGATGATGATTTTTGTGTCTACGAAAATCATCGTTATAATAGCACGTCTAAATAATCCTGAATTGCATTCGCCAAAGAGTACAACTTTTGTTTTAAATATAATCTAGTTAGTCTAGCGGTTGGCGAACGCAAATGCCAATCAAAAGATCTTGGATTCGATGCCCGGGTCAAACCAAAAAATGTTATTGAGTTTTTCTGATAACAGAAACAGCGCTGAGTTAGGAAGTTGGAGTCTTAATCGCCATGGTTCTGAGAGCACGTAAAACCGTCTGGCCTGCGCCTGATCTCTCCGGGGTCGTGTTGAATTATCGTCCTTCCGGATTGTGAAAGCGAGGCAACGGAGTGCATCTGTGTTTGCGCATGTACTTGTGCACTATAATATTTCTAAATGTAGAACAGCCTCCATTGAGACTGGCCGCCGTGGCCGATATCGGCTAGGAGTATATAACCATAATATAAGTAAAATGTCTTTCATTTATGACTTTACTATTTGTTGATGTTCAATTAAACTTATTTCTTATTACAGCATATTTATTTTTGTTGATTTTCAACGAGATCTTATGGTGGATATTAAATTATTATTGACCATAGTTGTAAGTCTGTTAAATATGAGGCTCATATAATTTTGTATGTAAACTTGTTAGCTTTAATATTTTATAAAATTTGTTTATTTTGGGTGTTTCAATAAGCTCAAAAACCTCAAATCGTGGCACAAGATGTCAAAAGGGCATCATCCTCACCACATAGAGAGGGCCATACTTTGTTAAATAACTGAACTAACACGTGAACAATCAGACAAAAAAATTAAATGTTTTATACTGTAAAGAAAGTGGTGTCAACAAGTGACAACGTGGCTTTCTTTCCCATCATTAAAGACATTAAATCCGCCTACGCACCAAAAGTGTATAACGTATTAAATAAATAATATAAAGGCAATGTAATTAATTTAAAATAATGATTATAAAAAACATCTTTTATCCACATTCAAGAAAGCCTACACTTCTGTAACTGGTCAAGAAGTGTAAACTAGAAGCGTTACATGAACTTGATAGAGGATTGGAAGAACCCAATGAATTGTTACCGAGGATGAGTCTTATGTCGAAACTAGTTATGAATCAATGTTAGAGCTGCTGCAAGTAGATGATCCAGAAGTAGGCGCAAGCACGTCATACTCTAACGTGATTGAAGACGTTGTATACTTAGGTATACAGATTTTAATTTATTAAAGTCTTGTAATTTTTTTTAATTTCAATCCAACATTTTTTAAAAATCAAATACTGGCTGCTTTTTTAAAATATAATAATATAATAAATCGAGTAGGATTTTACGTAATGTTAATTCTGTCCTTAACAAATGCAATGCCATACAACATTGTGTTATTGTACAGGTACATAAAGTTTTAAATGCCTCATTCGACAACAATATTGTCAACGAAACTGGATCATTTAATTTCACATCTTTTGTGTTAGTCTTTTCTGTAGTCTTCAGAATTGTCGACACACAAGATTAACGCGAGTGTCACTGTTATAATTTTACGTAACATGGCTAATTATAGATATAACTCATTTTTTAAATATCTTAAATAGATAGAGATAAAAGAAACATTTATCAACTATGAACTTTAGAAATCGGTGAAATTAAATTATTTTGTTATTTTCGACAAAACTTTTTCATGTATATAAATATACAGTTATCTTAGGACTGTAGTTTCAGGACTTAACAGTTTTCATTTTGTTACCTCTTAATAGGGTTTAATGAAAATATTAGGCCTCGTATTCAAAAATGTTTCAAGGATTAGGTTACGTTAGTTAAATTGTTGGCAGTGGCAACATTATATTTGCTTTTGACATTTTGATAGTCACTGACAAATGATAAATATGACAAAATTCTAATCAAGTTAACAAACATACGTTGTTTGTTTTTTTTTCTTCTGTTGTGAACAATTCTATCTAGATCAATAGTATTAAGATTTCGTTAATGTTTAAGACAAAGAAGTCTATTAACTACTTCTGCGTAATATTCAACGAACATGGCTTTTGTGTATCAAGGAGATCCGGAATTGGAATCCAAGGCAAAGAAAGGTATGTTTCCGAGATTTAAACGGAAAGTGAAAAATCTTTTTTTTTAATCTTTGTTTTTGGTTTTTAGCTGCGGAACGAATATCGGAAAATATGCACATAGTAGCCAATGAGCCGTCGTTGGCGTTGTACAGGCTTCAGGAACATGTTAGGAAAGCTTTACCTCCCATGGTTGAAAGGCGGGTAGAGGTAACGAAATTGCAACACGAACTACAGGGGAGATGTTATGACGTCGAATATGCTCTCAAGTAATATATTTTATTGTTTTTTTTGTAATATTTTCTTTCTTAATTTTGTCAGTTTTGTGCTTCAACTTGCTCAGAACTATTTATTTACATACTCAAATCATATATTTACACTAATGCTATAAAGATTGAGTGCTTAAGTTAGGGCTAATAACTGAAATAACTGATGAAGTTCTGAATATCCCTAAAAGATATTTTTCAAATGTGTTCCATAAGCTTTAGATAGCTCCTGCACAGCAATAAATCCTGTGTCACCATTACAACAACAAACATTCATATACAGACACACAAAGCAACATCTTACAACTTGTTCCTATCTTGTTCTATTTTATCCCATAAATATATTATTTTAACTGTGATATACTTAATTTTCAGTGCAGTTAAATCAATGGATGGTGCAGCAACCAGTTTCAACAACATCCAAGAAATGTTAAAGCAGTCAATATTTTTGAAACAGCAGTTAAAGTACGAAGAAGCTAGGCGAAATAAAAAAGATTCTAATTCTGTTTACAAACGTCTCTCTGCTCATATTGTTCTTGACCTTCCGGATTTGTCCGAATTCTCTATGGTTCGGGAAACCACCAATAGGATTGAGACCATGATGGCTCAAGCTAGAGGTTCATCTGCTGAACTTCATAGATCTCATACTACCTTACATTAATAGATAATACATCTACACAACATAATTTTTAGTACGCTGTGAGCCGTCTAAGTTTTTGTGCAATAATTTTTAAGCTTGTTATGAGCACTGCTTTGGTCTCATTTTTATGCTTTAAATATGATATACATATATAAATAGATATACTTTTAAATTATTATTGTTTTGTGCATCACAAATTAAAAGTGTCAATTATCTTCTTCAGCTAAAATTAAACGTAGAAGCTGATTTAGGAGTATCTGATGGTCAGGTTATCAACAACCTGTAAAAAGGTTTCAGTTACAGAATACATTTCTAGAAGTTTCTACAAGGGTAGAATAACCTAGCTAGGCTAGATAAACCACTTATTTTGTGAAATGGATAGTACTTTTAGCTTAAAGGTACATGTTCTGTCGCAAGCAGTAACTATAAACTTGTTTTTTTTTTTTATGAACAAAACATAACCTAATTAATAAATATTTATTACAAGGAGAATCATCAAAGAAAGATCGGATATGTTTAATACATATTTAAGCCTAGGTCAGGTTTGAGTGCATCGTGCACTCCCTGTTGAGAATTGCTAAAAATTGCGTGTTTTATGTGTCAATGAAACATTGACACTCGGTTTGGTAGCATTTAGTAGCAATGAATGCCCCAGTAGGGATTACTAATAGATTTATGTGAAAAACAAAAACTCAAGCCTTAGGCAAATGTAGTTAATAAAACAGTATTAAAATACTTATATAGCAACATGTATGTATGTATGTGTGTGTTGTGTTGTGTTGTGTTGTGTTGTGTAAGTGTTGTGTTGTGTTGTGTAAGTGTTAATTTAATATAAGTTATCCAAGGATTTCTAGTCATTTATGTGTTGTATGAGAACATTAAAGTATTAATTCCTTTGAACAATGTTTGGTCTAGTACTAGTTCACATCACAGTTTTTGACAGCCCACTGCTAACATATAGGCCTCTCATTGGGCAGGAAGTTGTGGCCTGCTATACCATTTTAGTTTTCGTTGACGTAATTGTACTATTTTTTGCAAATTTTTAATGCAGATCTTGAGTAAATTTAATTTACATATATATTTCAAAAACCTAGGAATATTATAGTATTGAGAGTAAACAAGAAAATCGGTCACCTAATTGTGACTTACTCGTGCATACCTGACCTCCCAGAGTTAGGGAAAGGTGGAGGTTGTTTAAAATGCCCATTATCCAAATATCCTATTCTTGAACTGTCTTTTTCTCAAAATTTGCCTGTCTCAGATGTGCTGACATTTAAACTGCAGGGTTTAAAATTGTTCTTAGTTATATATGTTTAGTAGGATTGTAACCCTGTAGTGAACATATGAACATATTATAAGAAATTAAAAAAAACGTTTTGAGAAAAAAATATTTTGAGAAAGGAAATTTGGAGAAAAACACATTCTGCACCGAGACTGTTTACGACCTCAATTGTTAGGTGAAACACCGTGGTATTACATTTACGTTGAAACAATTCCTGTATTCCTTATTCTTTCCATGGTACTGTTTTATTTTATTTAAATACTTAGAAATTCAACTATTTTTACTGAGCTGGATATTAATAGGTGCATTTACGTCCAATACTAATATTTTTACTTGCTTTTGTACATAGTAAATTCGTAACGGAGCATATTTGTAAAGGTTTTCGTATCGGAGCGATCTTGCAACGGAGAAACTGGTCAGTTTCTCAGTTAAGTAGTGCATTCATGCGTGTACATAATATCTTCACACATATACGCGGCTGTCTGGTCCTAAATTAGGCAAAACTTGTCTTATGATAACCAGACTGCCGATAAACATACTTATACATTTCTGAATACATACATATAGATAATTTACATCCAGACAACAAATGATCGTGTTCATCATTAAAATATCTGTTCTGGATGTATGATGTGTTGACAAAGGATTTTCTAAAGCAAGAAAACATCAAGTCTAGTGCTATATTAGTTTTAATAATCATAATTATCTAAAGGATTAAAAGTAGGGTAACTTAGATAATAATTGAAATAAGTTTCTTATTCAGACAAAGAAATATCACTCGCACCTACATACCTATGTGTATGACCTAAATTGTTGCGCGTTATACGATCCCACGACCTTGAGTAGCTTAGCTTTAAGTATTTTTTTTATCCAATCCAAGCCATCTGAGGGTATCTCTTGATTTGATCTTGAGAACCTTAACCATTAAGCACCTTAAGTTAAAGATAGTCTAAAGAAGGCAATAGTGGTGGACATGATCTGATAGTCGTCGGCTGGATCGAGGCAAAAGGAGAATTTCATGCAAATCCAGCGTCTTTAATTCACCTTTAGCGATTGTTCTCAGCAATAGTTTGGAATATAACTGACCAAGGCAAATGTTTCAGCTCAGTAATAGCATATTGCCTTTCAAAAGACTGTAGCCTTTGTAGATCGTGTTGAGATGGCTTAGACTTGGGTTTGCTGGATATTATCTTTTGGAACCACATAAAAGAAGCAAACCCGGAAGCAGGTTTGAGGCCCTTTTCTTTGCTAAGGATGGAATTGAAAATGTAATCGATAGATGTCACTGTAGCGATATATGAGTATACCTGGCCATTTTCTAGCAGCAAGGTTTCCATTCTTGTAAAAATCGTTTTCCAAGTAAGATCTGGATCGTCTACTTGAACGTTTACCAGAACCTAAAAAAAATATTTGTAGTTATACTTTATTGAATAGTGTTGATTAATACTTTTAAGTATTTTTTAATTACGAACGAGACACTGGAGGCGGAGCGATGGCGGTATAACCATCTCAGGTGTAGTTAAATTTAACAGACCGCTGACTACACAGCGCGGTGATTATGGGCAAAAAACTTTCATACAGAAGCAAATAAAGCCACAGCCCTCAGTCCGCGGCGGTCCCGCTAGTCCTGGTCATGGTGGCGGCCACGGTAACGGTGATGCAGGGGATGCGAAGAATCGCCGGGCTACGAGGGGCCATCACAACTGATTGCACACTACGGCTAACCTCGGGAGGTAGAACTTGAGTAGATTAGGTATAAGGGAGAGGACGCTATAATCTTGAAGACAGGCCATTTAATGTACTTCCGCAGTCTCAATGTGGCGTTGGCTTTTTAACAACGTTGTGGAAATGACCAGTGTGTTAAACAGGGTAGCGTATCTCATCATCTACGTGGACGTTGCAAAACCCCGATACCAAAAACGAGATCGATTTAATCATAACAGATAGGAAGCACATATTCAGAGATGTCTCTGAGAATGGGCTTAATATCAGTAGTGATCACCAACTGATTTGAGGTTCTCTGAACATCGACTTTAAGGCTGAACGTGGCCGTTTCATGAAATCTAGGCTACGACTAATTCGGCTTCTACCCATAATAGGATCTGAAGATTAGTAGTGAAATCTGGCAAACCAATTTATTACCGTCGAACCCACAGCAGAAGTCTGCGTCAGTTTACATTATGTGAATTTTAACCACATTTCCGAGGAAGGTTTTAAGGTTTTCTGACCGTAATTATTTTTTTTTACGTTTTAAACAGTCAATACTTAGCTTTTTTTAGAAAGGATAGGATTTGTACATCCTGTTACTTCGTGTATTCTTAAGAGAAAAAGAATTACGGCTCTGTGTTAATCATGTACCGTCTTTAAAATGTACCTATATTATTACCTGCATCCAAGTTTGATTAAAATTCGTGAGAGTATAGTATATTTTGATATTTATAACGTAAGTAATACTACGAGGTTATACCTAACAGCTCTCCGTGTGGTGACGGTTCAAGAATACAGAATGACACCCCTATTCATTTCAATAGTGTCGTAACAGGTGACTAAGGGAGCCTATTACGCAGGACAACATTACTACAAGAGAGAAAGGAAAACTTGAAATAAACCCTATATCGACCAGTCTGGCCAGTGTGGTACAGTAGTCTGAAACCTAGTTCCTAAGGAGACGCCTACATCCAGAAGTGAACTGTTAAAGGCTGTTGATATACCTAAAAAGTTAACATACCTCAGAGTAATCATTGATTTTAAAATCGTTGAAGTATTTGGAGAACATTGCCATGGCATCGACCTCATTCTTCAGGTGTAACACGATGGTGAAACCCCGAGGGCTGTGACGCTTGATTAGCGCTTGTATTGTGTCTACGTCATATATGGCTCCGTCTATCACAAATGCAAGACGGCGGCTCGGAACTGGCAAGTGGCTTTCAATACTATAAAATAACACATGGACGTATAGAAAATGTATTACAGAAATTGGCCTAATATAGGGAGTGTACCAAAAATTTTTTAACAGTTGAATCTAACATTCTGCGCAATCAAATGCCACGCGGGGCGCGGGGAGGGGTCTGACCACTAGCTCATTTCTCGTTTCTCATTTTTCGTGTTGAATAAGATTTACACGACCTATGTAAATCAGTGCGCGAGTGCTCCTTTAATAAAGAAATGAGTGAAGAAGTTCGAAGAGACAGATCTACGCTAAATGTGAAGCAAACTGGAAGCCCATGTACTTCTCGGACCGAAGAGAACATGCAGCAAGTTGCCGCTTCTGTTCGACGTAATCGACGTATCGACGTGCAAACGTTCGGCTGGATTAGGATTATCCCGCACATCATTACGTCGTGTTTTGAAATTATATTCATATAAGATCCAGGTACTAGAGGAACTAAAATTTAACGATTTAAATTTGCGCAAGGCGTATGCCGAAACAATGTTAGAATGATTTAGTCATTTTGACAACATCTTATTTTCTAAGGAAGTCCATTTTCGCCTCATCGGACATGTAAGCAAACAGAATTGCAGGTATTGGAGCAGTGAAAATCCCAAAGCTTAACATGCGAGGCCACTTCATTCTCCCAAGTTAACTGTATGGGCTGCAATTTCAACAAAAGGGATCATTAGACCCTACTTTTTCGAAGATTCTCGCGGCCTTTTAGTTACTTTTAGCTTTACACAAAATGGAACCACTTGTGACACATCCAATGAGTCCCTGCCACTGGTCAAAGATATGTTTACGGCAAAGCTGATTGCCAGACGAGGAGGCATTCCATGTCCATCCAGAAGTCCAGATCTATCCCCAGCAGACTTCCTTTTATGGGTTTATTTGAAGAATCGTTAGTACATCAATGAACTAAATACACTGGGTCAACTAAAAGAAAAATCAACGAAGAGATGGGTCTCTTTGCCGACGAGTATTCGAAAATTTCGGTGCTCGCTTAGAAGAGTGCAAACGTCGAAACAGTGGTCATTTAGACGATGTAATTTTTAAAAATAAGTGCCAGCTAATTAACTTTCTTGTAAATAAACAATTTTTATAGTATGTATATTAACTGGTTTTTTGTACGATTTTTTCAAAGGTTAACTAATTCGTGGCGTACCCTGCATGAAACTTAATATACTAGTTTAAAATGTATTTATTGAAGATATAACTAGATTAGGAAAATAATCCCATTAAATCATCTATGCCTTGTCTTCCACTGGTGAAAAAGTCACTGATACAGGATTGCTTGTTGTCGATTTTTCTCATTGTCTTAACAATTTAGTTTACCAAGAATGTAACGTATTCATTTCTGTTTTCTGCATGTCTAAACATGCAGAAAACAGAAATGAAACCTAAGTTTACAAAGTTATAATAAAAGTTTTAAATCTGTCAAAACTTACTTGCTGGAAGCACAGATAATAGCATGACCGTTTTTCCTGAGGTTATGCATTATTTTATAAATGGATCGCCTGGTAGAGAATTTTTGCCAAGCAGTTACTTCATCCACTATAATCACAGGTGGTGCCCCAATTACGGCGGCCACAAAGTGTACTCGAGTTAGATCATTTTCACTAAAGTCGGCCATGAGTTTCTGGGTATATGAGGATAATTCTGTGTAAACACAAAGTACGTTTTTACACGTTTACGTATTTAATTACGATATATACATATTTTACAAAATGTAAAATAGAAATCGTTCCACCCGTTCTGAATACTATCCGTTCTTATTCTTGGCATACTTGTTGGTATAGATTTGTAAACCCTTTACAGATTTGAATGGATAGATCTGTAAACCTTACGACTTTGTTCACCTAAAACATTAATATATGTTAGATTGAACAGTTTTACTTTGCACTTCATTTTGTCCAAAGAAGTAGCTTTTTGGAATTTTTACGTACCTAAGTTGACTAATATTTGGCAGACTGTGGAAAAATTAACAGCTTTAGCGATTGAAAATATTATCCGTCTGTAATGTCGAAGTGACAATCAAGTTTCGAGGATGAGAAATTGTGTCGTTTTCGTAAAACCTTTTGAGTCTCCTAATTGAGATTTAGTTTTAAAAGATGTTGGCTGCATTACTAGTGTAATATCGCATCAAGTAGGTACAGTAGTTCCGTTTCTAGTCTTAGATAGATTTGTTTATCTTACCTAGTGCTTCAACCAAATTGCGAACCTCTTCTTTTATGTATTGTTTGGGCACTCCACGTAATGCTGCAATCAACTCCAGGGACTCCTGCATCGTCAGCCATGGTGGCAATGATGGGCGCTCACAGCTTAATGACACTTGGCGGCTATACTGTACAAAGAATAAAAGTTGTGGATTATACAGGAGGCATGCTGAATACAATCACTTCAAAAGATTCGAATTTAATCTGCAACATGACATGACGTTAATGGTGCAAAAAATACGAGCAAATTATCCGAAAAGATAGAAATGCTCCATGTTCAAACGGTAATATCCGTCTAAATGCAAATATTAGATTTTTTTTGTTACTTTCAGTAACCAACGACACAGTTTTAAACATGTTTAACTTCTTTATATTTAGAATTTGGTAAATTGAAAATCTCACCAGTGTACATTTGATAATATTGGGTAGAAAGACCACTACTATACTAGTAACATATTTCTAATATTCTTGTGTCGTGGTGACCTTTACAGGTATGTACATAAAACATCCAGACACGTAGCATCTGCGTAGGAATCGAACCTAACCTTCACTGATTTAACATTTGCAGATATACATAGATATGTACATTAAAAATTTAATGATAAATTAGTAAAATACCTTATGAGGATTCTTTGCTAGGTTCCATTTAGACATCGCCCATATGTTTCCTACGCATGGTATTTTGTAACCTGCCAAGATTTCGAGGAGGTTGAGTCGGCCATGGCGTTTCAGTCCCGAAATAGCCAGGGCACCTCCCTTCCCTAGTCCCAAGTATGCACCACGAACAACGTAGATTCCAGTGTCTCTTCGTGATATATTCTCTGCACAAATGTATTCACCAAAAGTGTCTACTTTTATCAAACCTGTAAACATGTCAATATTTTAAAAATACTATTTGACAACTACGATTTTTATAGATATCTGTAACCACGAATGGTTTGGTTAAAGCATACAAATTTTGCAATATTATCCCAGTTGTTTTGGGTGTAACTTTGTAAAACCTCGTTTAGATCTGTTAGATACCCAATTAATTTATCTCTTGGGCAAGTATCTAATATGTACTATTGCATCAATATCTACAGTTATAGTTTAGAATTTTAGTAGCTTTTTAAAATTATTGATAACCACACATATAACCACAGCAAAAACTAACTCGACTTTTTTCTACGATTAGTAATTGTTTTTTTCTTATCGAGCACATCTGCTATCTCTCTCCGGACTCCAGCGTTCCGTTTTTCCTCCATTACTTCCGGATAGTACAACTTTCTAGAAATAAATTTCCATATAATAACGAAGACTCTATATTCTATCAGCAATAAGAGTGCGCCGAAGAAAATCGATGTGACCAACAACGATATAGTTTCAATAACAATTCCGTAGCTTTTACTCAAGTACGTCTTTCTTGTAAAGCATTCTTGGAGAACGCCGCATTTATCTGAAATAGGATTTGAAAAGGTAAATTAGTTTATCAATTAGGTATTTTTTTTTTTTTTTGGAAGTAACGCTCGCATTAGGAATAAATCTTGTGTCGCGAGGGACTTTACAAACATACAAGAAACGGACACAAAGAACACTCAGACTCAGAATAACAATTTGTGGATCACACAAAGTGTTGTCCCATGTAGGATTTGAACCCACAACACTCAGCGAAGTGAAGAGCGGTGTGGTGACCGCTTAAACCACTAGGCCAATCGTGCAGTCTATTATATAAGTGGGCCTCGTGCTGTAACTGTTACTTGGCCTGTTTATTTCACACTATGGAAATGCAAGATGCTCTTGATTGTACCGACTGTGTGGCAAGGGTATGATGTTAATGTACTCGTCTAATGTTGATCAATAAGACACTTACTGCAACATTTGTGAAAATTATTCGACGAGCAAAGATTCTGAGTTTCGAAAATAATACATTCGCTGTTGTACAGGAATATCTGTTTGATCTTGACATAGGCGTACGCCATGTTGAACTGAGGTGAGAGATTCATGATGTTCAGCGCATAGGAGAACACGTCGCCGTAGATCAGTTTCGCTAACATTGTTGTCTCACCTGTTGAAGAAACAACATCAGAATTATTGGATCGGTGGTCTATTATACATACTTTGATGTATTTGAACCGCAACGAAGCACAGAAGACTGATGTTAAGTAATTTTATCAATGATTTTGACTGCGTTAGACTTCCACGGTAGGAGGGAAGATGACTGGGGTGTCACTCAAAAGACCAGTAATACACTTATGGCTCCAGAGTTATAGGTGTTCAAGATTGGCAGTAAACTCTCTCGACTCGTTTGATGACTCATTTACGCAATTTATGCCGCTAACGTTTTTCTATACACTACCAGTGCAGCGGTATTATAGAAAAGAGAAAAACCAGTTACTTATTAAAAAAAATCCGCTACCTATCAATGTATTGATACTTAAAATTTGTCAGAAAACTGACACATAATTACCATGTACCACCTACCAAACTAACGACACCTAAGCTAAAATCAGAACGTTAAAAAACAAAATCCAAATATAATATTAGATAACCGTCCTTGGCAATGGCAGTGGCAATAAGTGAACTAAATATTAGTTAGTATATAAAGTGTCTTACCGAATACCATATTCACGATGACAAAAGTCATAAAGTTGAGAGTAAGTCTGGGGCCAAGGCTGAATATATAAGCTTGTGGTATACACCCCACTCCGTACATTGCTAACATAAAGGGTAGAGCCACTGAAACATTAAAATATTTTTTACAAATAATATTGAAAAGATATAACGCATTTGTGGAACATTTTTAAAATTAAAACTGGATCCTGGTAACCATTGGATTTTTTATTTCTAAAAGGACAACTCACTGACGATGTATCTTGTGTTGTGGGAGATCTTATATACGTTTATGAAAGGGGTGCAAAGAACAGGCAGACTCAGACCAAAAACATGTGGATCACAAAGTGTTGCCCTATGTGGAGAATGAACCCACAACATGTAGCGTAGTAGGAAGCAGCGAGATGACAGTTTTTAGTAAATTGTAATCGAAATTTAATAAAATATACTGGAAGTAATGTACTGTAGTAATGTAGCGATTGAAGCAGTCGCCTCGCCGCTTTCTACTCGCGCACTTTGCGTGATCCATAAAATATTTTTTCAAGTCTGGTTGCCCTTTTCATCAGTTTCGAGTATGTTTGTCCCATGTCCCAAGTCCCACGGGACAGAAGAATATAAAAAAGAAAAATACACTAACTCTGTATTATTACTGTGTGTTACCGGAGAAATGTATGATACTTACACATATCTTGAATCTGTAAAACTGAACGCGGAGCCGTGAGGTATATTATGCTGTCCGCCATAATGCTCATGATGGCGACGAGCAGCCAAAAAAACAAAATGTCACACAAGTACAGGGTGCTCCAATAACGTACTGGTGAAAAGTTCATTGCGTGCTTCTGTAAGTGATATTCTTCTGTTAAAGGTACGTGAACATTATAAAGAGTTATACGTTACACGGTACTCACTTATAATATTAGTAACCACTTCTACAGAGCTCATTATGAATACAATAATAATAATCTCTTTATTGGACGCTAGATTAGTTACAAAGTTAACTTAACACTAAGGAAGTACAAGTAGCGGCCTTATCACTCAGAGGCAATCTCTTACAGACAACTATTAGATGGAAAGATAAGTATGATATGAGTGTATAAATTAGGTCTTTCTGTGAAACATATGCAAGATAAGCAGACTTTATATTACAAATACATAGGTATTTGTTTTAAAAACAAGTCATTATTTTCTAAGAGAAATCATTATTCAGAATTATAACGTTCGCGAGTAACTGATTATCTTTTCCATCATGGCCATTTCTTCTGTGATCTTTTTACTTCCAGGAAAGAAATCAGTACAAGTTTTGCGGATTCTGTTATACTAGCTCCTGTGGTCTCTCTTTATCTAACCTCAACCTTTTCTCCTTTTATCTTGAAATGAAATGGAAAGTTAATAACCAAAACCCTAAATTAGTTTAGGGTATGGACAGACAAAAAAGATAACCACGATGGTGTACGCAATCGTTTCAATTTCAGAGATAAGATTAACACAAAGTCAGTTGCAACTTTCTCATAATAGTTAAGAGCTATTACACTACTATCCAGCCTCAAAGCCTCAATAACTATTATATTGGTTACAGTAAAGGGTAAATTATCATTTTAGACCTACCTGAATATGCCTTATGAGACCATACTCTTTCGAAGGCAGCAGCGTAATATGTGAAATTGTAAGAATCAGAAGAAACTGTAGAAACAGAGGCGGCTGAGCCAAGTCTTTCATCCACTGAAATAGGAATTATAGCTTCGCCATAACTAGATATTTTTATTTTGTTTTAGATTGAAGAAATTGTAAAATTTTGATCTCTCACGGTCATCTGATCTCCAACTAGATATGAGGCTGTACCATTACCTAAAAATACTGGTCATAAACATATTTATACTCGTACATATATATCTAAATACATAAATAGAAAAATTGCACTGAAACACAGATTTGTATTCATCACCTAAGTAATTGTTCTAGGTAGGAACGACGAACAGGTCATTCTGCTTCCCGATCCAAGTTCACATTCTATAAACGTTAACGTTATTAGAAAACTAACAAATGCATCGCAATTACATCTCTCAACGCTAAATCACGAGGTCAAAATAAAAATTAGCCAACAATACAAGAGAGTAGAAGCGTTGCGATTGTAGAAAAGAATCGAGGCATAACACTCCTTGACTAAGGGAGCTGGTCTCTACAGTTCTTGTAATAGGTGGCATAACCATTATGTTTGCAAGGTAGAGCTACGCTGATTTCAACACGAACAGGCCGGCTCGACTGGGGCAGTACTGCCCTCTCACAGAAGATCAACTTAAAATGACAGCGTCAGTTTTGTCGCGTTTTATTGTGTAAGACCGGAGGTCCATTGATGCAGGGGTGACAGTTATCGTGGTAAGTGTGTGAGCCTTACACAGCCACGATGACTGTCATGCCTTTTACGTCCTTTAACGTGAAGTGAAAAAACAAGTCACACGGCCACCATAGTGTGGGTCACCATACTGAATTGTCTGTATTCGTAATTAGTATGGTGATCACAACTCTTGGATTCTATCAGGCTTAGATTCACTAACAGGCAGTAGAGTCACTTTGGTAGGCTCTCAAAATAAAAAATGTTGCAGTTTATATAAACTAACCGGGGATAGGTCAAGCGCGAGTGGATCGTCTTCAACCTGTATGGTAGCATCTAGTTGTCCTGTGTAATGTCTAATGAGAGCCATATATACACGAGCTAGCGATCTTGCCGCCGCGGCTTTATCAGGGTGCAACGGACTGTACAATGCTGAGATCTAAAAATTTCAGATAACTGTGATAGTACTTCGCTAACTAACTAACAAGGAATTCGTTAACATTTGAAAAAATCGTTTGATATAAAGGTGGACCAATCACTTTTTGCCCAAAAATTTGACCTGTGAGCATGGTCTTGAGGCTTGAATTCCTGCACCATTTAGATTTTATATGGATGTAAATGTAAATCTTTGTGAAGAATGCTATTTAAAGATGTTCTGGGCAGATGTAAGACATAGACGCTCTTACACACTATACGTTTTCGGGATCCCTTAATGTTCCAGGGCCGCCGGATCGTGGTTGGTTTATTGTATAACCTGTTTTTTCGAAATTCTGCAACCATTTTTTAATTAACTGAACCGATGGAGCTTTGTTTTTTTGCCGTATGTTGTAATAAGAGCAATATTTTCGCTGCGCTCGAGTCAAACAATCAAAGTTGCGATAGTACTCGCGTACGCACTAAATTCTCATAAGCCGCTCTAGCGTTGCGTAATACCCCTACCCACCCCGCTGCAGTTGTTCAACGCAGCGACCGATTAAATGTAAACGGATTTTTAGTCCACCCTGTATTATAAAATTTATTTATTTACAAGAAAGCTAATTAGTTGGCATTTATTTCTTAAAAATTACATTGTCAAAATGACCACCGTTTCGACGTTTGCACTCTTCTAAGCGAGCACCGAAATTTTCGAATACTCGTCGGCAAAGAGACCGCGAGATCGCCGACATCTCTTCGCTGATTTTTTTTAGTTAACGTAGTGTATTTACTCTACTGATGTCGACACGATTCTTAAAATGATCCCATAAATTAACTAATACATTAAATGTTAACAAGGGTACAAATTACACAATAGAGAAAAGAAAAAAAATCTGATTTTAAATAGTAGTATTAATTAAAAATAAGTACAACTTCGATTTTTTGTGTATTTATTACGTATTTGAAAAACCATCATGCTTTGATGATATCTATACTAACATTATAGCTGAAGAGTTTGTTTGTTTGGTGAAACGCGCTAATCTCAGAAGCTGTGGATTCTATTTGAAAAGTTCTTGCCGTATTAGATAACCCAGTTATCGAGAAAGGCTATATTCTATATATCATCACGCTGCGGTCAAATGGCGCAGAGTATTATAGAAAAATGTTAAAAAACAGGGAAAAATTATGCTTCTTGAGAGCTTCTATTGTGTCCGCTGCTTAAACGGTTAAAGTTTCGCAAAAATAAGTTATGACAGAATTGTATTCCTTTAAATGTTCTAAAAAAAGTCCGCGATATCATATTACTATCATTTAAGGTAGGCTCGTTATAACCTTTTTAATTGGTTATACCTTAAGAATTGGTTTTTTGATATAAGGTGCCTGGTATGAGAAAAATGTGAGGAGTAAAATCTACTGAACGAATGACCTCGTTACGTTTTTGGTACGGCTGCACTGGTTTTGGTGCGGCTGCACTGGTTGTGAGTGTATTAAGACGTGTATAGAGTATGCTGCAAAGCGACTGTATCTATATGTTATTTTCATTAATTTGTTAATTTACCCTTTCATACGGTATCAATCTTTTTTTAGTTAATTTCAGTTAAATAAGCATTTTTTGTGTCTGTTTTGACAATCGTACTTAAGGAGTAAACTCCAGTCGTGCGTCGGAGCTGACACAACAATTTTTTTTTAAACATACGTGTGTAAAATTGAGATCTATTTAAGTAACTATATAATAGTTTAACATCACTTATGTAAGCAGCTTTTATCAACAAAAACAATGTTTGTTTCATTATCTGAACATAAAACATTAAATAAATGACAGTAAGATTCATCCTGGTTTTGATCTTACCAAAATTGTTTCGTTTTCATCCTTTTCAACATCGATTCCGTAAGCATATACATACACATAGGTTTGTGGTGAGTCTATTGCCCGGGTTACCATATATTCTTTGAGACTCTGAAACACGACTACGTACATTATCCAAGTTCTTTCCAAAACTGTGTTAAGATCAATTTATTAGGATTTTTAAGTGGTTGCTCTTCGGTTCATATTCAGTTGCCATCTAATAATAACTCATATCATACGTCTAATCTGATACAAATTTTTAGTGTGAACAGGGTACGGAAAACTTGAAACTATTCCTATATCAACTCGTCTGGCCAAAGTGGGTATAGTAAGCCAAAACTTCCTAGCCAAGAAGAGGCCTACGTCCAGCAGTGGACTGTTAAGGGTTGTTAATGACGATGATGAGTAAATATAACACGATGTTTTGTTTACAGGGCCAAAACACATGAGAATAAATCTTTCAGAATGTACTCTTTTTTTTCCCTGTGCGGAAATCCCCATAGATACCACCAGCACGTGGTTATGTCGGACTCGAACCGACCAAACACCGCACGCTGTCACGGGTACCAGTAACTGGGGAACCAGACGCCCATTAGTAAGGAAATTCCTACAGCCTGACGTACCTTGGCCCACCTAGGGTTGTAGATGGACCCCTCTCGTGGGGGAGCCTCGTGGTTCCTTTACTCCCCTCAAAAAGGCGCGCGTAGTCCATAGCGCTGGTACCACCCCGGTGCTCAGAATGTACCCCTGGGCTATGCTATACTTAATTACGATTTCTTTTTATCAATTTCCTTAATACGTAAAGTCTTAATTACCTCCGTGTGGGGTATTGCCATGTAAAATATATTTTCAATATCATCTGCAGTTGCTTTCGTCTCCGACATAACGTATCTGCAGTGTTTAGTAAAATATTAGGTTTGAGGTAGCAGACAATCCTATGCCTACTTGATAGTGAATTTCTCTAATAAAATTTGAGAACCTCGAGAGAAATTGTTTCATTTGTGTATACATGTATATATGTATACATATAAGAGAAGGAAAACTTGAAATAAACCTTATACCAACCCGTCTGGCCACCTTTATGTGGAGAGGCCTATGTCTGTTGATGAGGATATTTTTTTTATAGTTATTAATTAAGAATAAGGCAGAGAGCAAATATTTATTTTTTTCATTCGATTTTCAAAATTGTATGTCGAAATCGATATATAATCCAAAATTTTTTTTCGTTTGGCAATCAAAATAATTACACCACACCTATGTGAGTACATATTTTTTTTGTCTAATAATAAAGCTACATGTGCATTTAAACGTAATTATTTAAGGCGATATTAAAATACATGTTAACATATAATATATTGTTAAATTGCCATGCGGACTCTATATTCCATCTAAAGATTCCAGATGTGTTTTTTAAATCATTTATCAAGTGAGAAAGAGCTTAAGCATAAACTTTTTAATAAAAGTAACTAACGCCTCCACGATGGACAGAGTTTCTGAAGAATTATCAGCACGCACCACCAGATTTGTGCGCATTTTTACATTTTCCACTGTCAGAATCTGTACATATGTAATAAATAATAAAATTAAGATCTCAAAACGAAATTATAATTAAAATATAATAATAATTAGAATTTAGTACTGGCCGAATTACTCTTATTAGGTAGCAGAATCAAGTCTTAAAGAAACATTGAAGAATGTAAATTGGCCAACAACAGATTTTTAAACAACAACAGTGCGTTTATCGGCGCCCAAATTGTTTTTACCCCCTATTTCTAGGGGGTGTGGGCACTTACATATCTTGAGTTGTGCGTCCAAGGGCAGTGATAATTATTTACCTTCAGGTAAACCATCTGTTCTATGACACACTCTATTAAAAAGATTAATTTGAACAGAATCCAATAAAAAAATCGTATTTGCCGGATTTGTTGTCAGAGGATCCTCCTCTTTTTGCTTAATTGCTCGCATTCTAATCTTCTGTATTCAAATAGTTGACTAACCTCTCCTTTAAGGAGTTTATAACTGCCTTTCGTCAAATCTATATAAAAAAGAACCGAGCTTAGCGACCATCCGAGCAGTAGACCTGCCACTATAGCTGACAGAAACTGCAAAGAGTCATAGAAAAATATGTTAAAGAGAAAAGATTGTTATCTATCTTTTTTTACCTCTTGACTTTCGACCAAAATGAGGTTTCATTTTGATCGAGTCAATTGTGTCTAGGTTATGAATTTGGCCCAATGGAGAATTTTCATGATATTTTCAATGATGTATTTAACGAATATTTTGTCAAAACTAATTAATTATTGATCTTTTTTAAAACCAACAATAAATAACTTGAAATAAATGGTTGAAGTTTATAATTTTGGTACGGAAAGTCTGTAGTCTCTGGTTGGCTTGTGACGTCATTTTGCCTATCCGATATCGCTGCACTACGAAGCATTCAAGTATTATTCTGAGTGTTTACTTTGTTTGTGTTTATTTGCGTACAGTGGTTTGTTTCTTTTTTTGTTAATGAGTGCGTAGTTTTTATTTCGGCGAAAAGGTACTGCGTCGTGTATATTCGGCGAAAAGGCACTGCGTCATCTAGGTTCAATGACGTCACACGATGGAGCGCTTGGTCTAACAAAACTATGCTTGCAGGTATAATTTTAAAGTCTCCTAACTTTTTCACTTCTATTTATAGTCTGATTCTATCACATTTTTGTTTTATTTTTATTTTTTATAATGAAACTTCTTCATTTACAAACACAGGTGATTCAAAAATTAAAAGGATGGGAAGCTATATTACACAAAAAAAAAAAAAAAAATTAAATTAATTTGGGTAATTCAGAAACAAAAATATGAAAAATGTACTAAGTTTTGGCCAAAAACACCAAGAAGTAACTTACTGAGAGACTGAGAGACAGCTGTGCGCTTGGCTCTTTATAGGAAAGTACCTCTGATTATTACTATTGTAAAAATTAAAAAGGTTTAAGTACGAGTACATTCACTTCCTACTGTTTAAAACTAAGGTACGTCACAATCTAAGAGATATACTTGTGTTTCCCTTATAAGCGAAGGTTTTAAACACATCGATTACTTAATTCTCTAGTCTGTGAGGTTACGGCTTACCGTTAGCAACAAAAGAGTTTTATAATGTTTATGAAAGTTGATAAACTTCTGTGATATATATCTGAAGTGTAAGTTGTAAGGACTTTGTAAACGAGTCCATTTCTTTGGTTCTGAAATAAACAGATACAGATTAGGTATATAAAGAAAAGTGTTCAATATTTTTAGTTTCCATTATTCTTACCACAGACAAAAAAAAAGGAAGGCATAACATTTAAAATAATACCCAAATTTAAAATTCAATTTAAATTTTGGTCTGTATCTTCGTAATTATTATGTTACGAAGCTAAAATAATCGTAACCAAGATTAATTATTGTTGTAACTACTATGATATGTTTGAGTAGCGTTTAAGACAATGATTTTTCATCAGCACTTCAGCGAGTCAACAGACTAAATAATGTATTTTTAGTCTCCTGAGTCAAAAAAATTAACTAGGTTAAAGATTTTTTAATTTACTTCTGATAACACAGATTCATTTATGTTTTTTTGGCAACCAACCTTGAATTCGTTTTATGGCTGCTTTAGCCATGGCGGCGCTTGCCGATTGCCCAGGCAACTGCTGGTAATATACAGCTCTAGTTTCAGTAATCGCTCTGTAACATAAAACACATGGAGCATGTATGTATAAATTATTCTTTACGTGGAACTGACAACGAACACAGGTCTCCCCCAAGCAGCGTCAACTAATACGGTCGTGGGCATTTCGAATCCATCCGTTGCCAGCCATTTTCTTCAAATCGGTCTATCGTTCAACAGTGGACAGAGATAGGTTGGTTTGAATGGAACTGATATATAAATGTTTTGTGGTTGTTAAACTACATTTTAATAAAATGCCCAGGTTTGTACCAAACGCTAATATAAGCCACACCTGGATTTTTTATCCTAAAGGGAAAACGAACTGGAGATTTGGCAACTACCTTCGCTCATAGCGAACTTACACAAATCTTTAAAAAAACAAAAGAATTGTTTAGGACTTGTTTTTTGTAAGACCGTATCTTTATACCGTTCGAGTCGGCTTACATGATGATTGTCAGTCTACAGCTACATGCTAAAGATCTGACCTTCGTACGACTTCTTCAGAATCTGCAACGTTAATATTGATCACTGAAGTTATGCCATATTTCTCTGCGTTGTCTGTAAGATCTGTAATAAGTTCGGCAAATGGCGCCGAAGGGATGGTAGGCACCCTCAGTATAATGAGTGAGCCGAGGTAGGCCCTTACAGTACCACCAGCCTTTTGAGCACGCTCCATCAACAGATCGTTGTACACATCGGGATCGTCTTGTAGACTACTGGATCTGAGGGTCAACCGGACTCGATAATCACGCCCTAAAAATTTTGATATATTATTAGTAGTATAGTAAATTGGCCGACGTGAAAAATTACAGTTTTCTTTCGTTTCTGTTAATAGAGTTACTAGTATATAACTCTCATTTGGATCACTGTAAACGAGATTACTGGTGCAAAAACCAAGATAACAAACAAAGATAGTTAAATATCTGAGGTCTTCAACTTAAAAAGAAATATCCATCTCTTTGTTTGTAGACCCTATACTTTATCAGCATAAAGGGACACCTTAGACCATTGCGAAAGAATGATACACTCTAAGAAGCTTTCTATTTCAAAAAGAAGAACCGCCATCGTATCCGAAATAATTCAAATATCTCTAAAATTTACGCACAAAAACGTAAATATACCATAACATTATGAAAAAGGCATAGTTCACCATATTACTTACCATATCTAAAGAACATATAGGCAGGGGTACCTCCAAATACCAATATGTTACTGTCAAATATGAAGATACGGTCTGCGTACTCGATTTCTAGGCTCGAGAACAAAAGTCTGATTATTGTCATGTACTTTCTGAATTGCTGGAAAGAATATGAAGCTATTTTAGTTATATCTATAGCACTCATTTGTAACATACAGGGGTAAGATATTTATTTAGTAGGTTAGATTTATAAAGAATGAATATGTTTTATTGCAGACCTCTTTCTGTTTTATTTTTAAATAGTATATAAAATAAAACTATATATAAAAATGGCAACCTTATTGTTAAAAACTAAAAATAAAAATTCATACTGGCAATCTTTAACGGACAAATTGAATCTTTTGGTGTGGCAAATGTTATGGATATTCTATTCTAAGTATATATATTTATTATATTGGTGGTCTACGAAATACTTAACATTTAAAAAATCGTATAAAAAACCATTTGATATATTATAAAAATCTAATTGATTGGAATTTATTTTTTAAAAATTACATCGTCGAAATGACCTCCGTTTCGACGTTTGCACACTTTTGAGCGAGTACCAAAATTATCGAATACTCGTCGGTAAAGAGACCGCGAGATCACCGACATCTCTTCGCTGATTTTTCTTTTAGTTGACATAGTGTATTTGGTACACACGATTGTTCAAATAATCCCATAAAAGGAAGTCTGCTGGGGATATATTTGGACTTCTGGGTGGCCACGGAATGTCGCCTCGTCTGGAAATCAGTTTTTCCGGAAACATGTTTTTGACTACCGGCTCCATCTTGTTGAAACCGTGTGTTACGCTTGTAGCCAGCAAATTCCAATAGCATCGGTCCCAAGAACTCTCGTAACATGTTTGCGCGGGACGTTAGATTCAAATGTTAACGAACCCTTGGCCCACCGTATATATAATATATATGTATATATATATATATATACATGGGGTCCAAATACCTAATTTATTTAATTAATTATTTATATCTCAATCGTCAGGTACTGCAGGGAGGACTCCAGAAACCACTAACGCGTTCCTGGAGATCGTCCGGACTACCGAGATAAACCGCCGCCGTTTAGTGGGTAGACCGGTTGTCCAGAAGTCCTATACATGCCTTTCGTCCTCCTACGGAGGATATGGTGCGAAAACCTTCCCCGCGTAAAAAAAGAAGATATAGGGCTTTCCTAACACCATCGGTGTTCAAACCAACCCCACCTACAGGTTGACCTACCAGATCAGCTTATCGCTGGCTTTCCTCTTGGGATTTGGTAAGTTAGACGGCAGTTACTCCCTTGAAAGCCTAAACTGGCAAATAAACATGGAGTGAAAAAAAGTATTAGTGCCACGGATAGGGCAGGTGCAGGAGTTTCACCCGACTCCTGGGGAGAATGGGCTAGAGCTATCGTGTCCGGGGTGGGTACGGTTAAAGAAGTTACAACCAACACCCGTAATACGTAATCTCCGCTTTGCCACTTGAAACATTGATACTCTCTATGTAGAGGCTGTCTGTGGCGTTCCTGCGAGAGATTCAATGGTTCAATGGGGAATGGCTTCAAGTTGATCTACACAGGTGCACCTGGTGGGGAGAACGGAATGGTCTTGGTTCTTACCGGGGGCTTCAGAGTGACATTTTAGAGGTGAACGCTAGCGATCGGATACGGTTGTGTGTGAGTATGGTGTGAGTACTTATGTGGCACAGATAGGTTATAGCGAAACCGAAATCGTTTTCTGGGGGATAAAAGCTTACCTATAAGTTGGCGCGTTCCAGGATCGAAACCGCATAGGATATTTCCAAGTGCCGGTATGTTTAAGATACTATTACACGTAGGCTCATGATGAAAGAGATATGGCACTCTTACTCCCTCTAAATGTAGAACTAGTGCCTCTGATAACGCCTGAAAAAGTCCAAGCTGACCACGCCGCATGAAGTCTCTTAAAACTATCGGTGCTGATAGAGTCCTCATCGAAGCCTGGCACTCAACTCCAACCGCTCACTCCTTACCAGTAAGATCCCATGCCAATGGAGACTAATTATCATTACTCGAGACTTCAAAGGCAAGGGCAAATGAAGGAATGTGGTAACTACCGTGATACAAACGTGATGTTCCACACTATGAAGCTCTTAGAGAGAATAATTAATAATGGAGAATCTTGAGAAGAAGAATGAATATAGGAATATTGACATAGTTTGAGATATGTACCACGAATCCGATTCTATGGTTCAGATTACTGTTGGCGACACGAAATCCTTTCCCATCATCGTCGGGGTACACTAACGAGACATCCTCAGTCCTTTTTTTTTAATATGACACACATGACCAGTCCCCATGGTTACTCATGTATGCTGACAATGTGTTGACGAATGCAGATTGGTGGGCAGTGCGAAGGTGCATTGAAAGCACTTGAGAACGGCGGTCTGAAGCTGAGACAAGATTTAGGCAGCTATTCTTGGTTCATGACGAAGTGTAAACTTTGGAAGTAACCGACAAAAACGCTAAGATGGTGATGACAAAATATACATATTTTATATGAATTTTTATGTAGTGGCAAACCTTTACAGGATAGGGGCAAAAAGAGGTTTGGCCTGTTTCAAAATAGTAATTAAGATTTAAATAGCCTTACCACAATTTTGTCAACAATAACAGATCTATATGTGGGTTCATCTTGCAAGTTGGGGATCAGCACCACCTGAAACAAAGAAATAAACTCATATGACCAATAACAACTTCAGTGGTTGTTATTAACTTTTTTAAGGGAGATGTTAGGTCAAGATCTTCATCACGATCGAAAAGACAACGTAGTTCCATATATGTAAACTGTACTCGTACAAAGTCGTGCCGTCAAGTCATCTGGATTGATTATGATTTGGCCAGTTATATATGAATAAGATAAATAATTAAGTAATTTCAGTATACAATTAATAATCAGTATGATAATTAAGAATACACCGTATCACTATCCCTATTCATCTTGAGGGAGTCGTAAAAGCCGAAACTTGAAACAAACCATACCGATTGGTAACGTGGTATAGTAGGCCAAAACTTATATTCAAACCAAAAGCCAGCCATATGTACGGCAGTGGACTGTTAAAGGCTGTCGATGATACTAATGTTAAATAAATATATGCTATACATACCCTAGGTTCTAGAAGCATAGCAATGGCCCAACAAAGTTGTGCTCTGTAGTAGTTATCCAAGTCCCTGACTCTTGTACGCGCTACAGACACCAAATTACATTCCTTCACCAACTGCTTGTATCGTATGTGACCGTATTCTATCACATTTGCTCTGTGTTCATACCAAAGGCAAATCTGGAAAATTTATAGATTCTGACACACCGAAAACTTAAGTTCCTATTTTGATTTTCGGCGGGGAGATGTGTGTTCAGTGTTGCCATCATCCATCGATGTACTAATAGATGGTGGAAACTCGTGGATGGATGGATTCAAATCGGTGATTACCTGTTCACAATTCGACGCATTTTAATGATACACTACTGTTTTTTCCGTTATGTTATTTATATGTATAATAAAATGGAATTACGTAGTTTGTATTATATAAGATAACTACCGCAATGTTATTGTTACACAATGGTAAATCTAATGAAATTTGCTGTATTGTTACATGTTTAAAACAGCATTTTAGAAATAGTTTTGAATCTGTGACTAGAGATAATATGGCATTACTAAAATGCTAACAGTTGTGAATAGAGTAAAGTGTTCCTCCACAGTGAGGTCGTCTACGAGGGTCTCGGAGCGGTGGCAGTATCCCATCATGTACAGCGTGTTCAATGGTACGGCAAATTCATCCATAACCTCACCCAGTATACGTATCTCCCCGCTGTCCGGTAAGGCTAAACCTAGATACAAAATAGAAGCTAATATACTAAGAAATAACTAATATACCTAGAAAAAAAAGAGATATTTGACTACATTTTTCGATGGCGTAGCGGTAATGAAAGCGGTTGCTGTGCTCGAGGTTTTGGGTTTGATTCCCGGGTCGGACCAAAAGCTTGGCTGGTTCGCAAATATTTGTTTCAGAGTTTGGGTGTTTCCTATGTATAATATATATATATATATTTACAAAAAAAAAGTATAAGTATATAAATATTCTATCAGTCAGTCTAGTTATCATAGTACAAGCTCTGCTAAGTTTGAAACTAGATGGCGTTGTGTGTTAAATGTCCAAAATATTTATTTATTTCAATTCTAGGTGTTGACTTTTGCCTTCAACCGCTACTGTTACTTGTATTCATTTTAAAGAGAGCGCGTAAGGACATCGGTCCGGTGCCTGATCCCTGCCGGTCGCGTCGGACAGCTGTTATATTTGATTGTGAGCTATAGGGAACACAGAGTGTACCTGTGTTTGCGTATACAAGTGCATAGTGCACTTGCACTATGCACTTGTATACGCAAGTGCACATAGTGCACACATCTCTTGTGTAGTTGTCTCTCCGTTGAGCCTGGCCGCTGTGGCCGAAATTGGTTAGGAGAACATCATCATTGAATAATGAATTAAATTTTGTTAATGAATTTTTCCCACAGGGGAAAACGAACAAATGAGTCAAGTGCTAGGAAATAACTAGAATTTGGAGAAGAGGAAGAGTCGATACAAATGATAGAATTAGTTAAATTAAAATAACTATTGTTATTTCTTAAACATTGGAATAACGTAATTCTAACTATAACAGTGAAATTATAGAAATTATGAATGTTTGTCTTCGTTCTGTTATCACCCGTCAAATGTCTCCAAATCAGGCAAAAGATGTTCGACTTACCAGTGAGTACATCGTCCAAAGTGTCAATCATTTTCTCTTGAATCTTTTGAGTGTACATTACAGTGTACTCGCCACGGTATATATCGAAAGTCAGATTGTGAAGCACAGGCACCCCCATAGTGTCCTGAAATATTCGAAAAAAAATTCGAGCCACGTTGATTTCAGCACGGACCGGCTCGACAGGGACAGTACTACCCTCTCAGAAAAGACCATCCTAAAGCGACAATATTTGTATTGTCGTGTTTCGTTAATGAATGCGAGATCGGAGGCCCATTGATGTAGGAGTGACAATTATCGTGGTAACCGTGTGAGTCTTGAGTTAGTCACTGCTACGATAACTGACATGCCTTTTACGTCCTCAAGCGGGGCGTGAAAAAGCATCTCACTAGGCAGTCATAGAATGGACCACCATACTGCATTGTCTATGTTCGTAGTAAATGTGGTGATCATAATTCTTGAATTCTATTCATGCTTTCCATCAGGCAGAGTAGTAGTAGTACTTTGACTTCTTTTTAAAAAAATAGTTTAATCATACACGGGTGGTTTATTTCCAGCAGTGGACTGTTAAAAACTGTTGCTGTTGTTGTCCATGATGATGATGATGATGATGATGATGATAATGATGGTGATGATGATGATGATGATAATGATCACATGCCTCATGTTACATTTAAAGCCATTTCACTACTTTAAAACTTCAGGGAAACTAATGGTTAGAAACATAATAAAAAAGGCTATTATTATAAATACCTCACACATGAGTTACACGACGTAATCTGATCTCCAACTGTACTGTGGTTAGATGGAATGAAATATAAATGGAATTTAAATGCGCAGTTATATTTTAATCACCATTCTTATCTATACGTGGAAGAGCGGCACCTTCTAACATGGCAAAATTACGTGTTGAAAGAATGCTACAATATTTTTTGAATTGGATTATGTTGAGTTAATGTAAAGAAAGCCTTTTTATTTTTTATAGTAATCAAGCTGCTAAAAAACATACTTATATATCTCTAGATACGTATATTACATTTGTATGTATAAACGAGTATACGTATATTAACCTTACAAACATCTCGAAAACTGACAGCTTTGGCAACGAACTCATCAACCTCCTGAAGTTTTTTGAATTCACTGCGCACCGGTGCCGAGACTCGACGCAGAGTATTCTGGTTCTGAGTAAAAAATTGGGCATTTGAGATTAAACGTAAAAACATTGTAAAACACATCCACATCAAAACAATCCTTGTCTACAAGTATTCAGTAAGAAATTATAATAAAAATGGGCCAACTTATGCGTAATTTTTAATACATCGTAATTGGTCGCTGTGTGAGAAGTAATTACCAGGAAGTTTGAACTGCTCGAATGAGATCGGGTTTCGATAATTCTTTCAACTCAATTATCGTGTACTCACCCTTCCATACACTTACATACATTAAATAGCAGCAACACTTTACAACTGTCCGTCTATGACAAAGATGATCAGTTAAGTTAGTTAAGTTTTCAAGGTAGTAGAACCACGCTGATTTCAGCACGAACAGGCCGGCTCGACCGGGGTAGTACTACTCTCCCACAGAAGACCAACCTAAAGCGCCAATATCCGTGCTGTCGTGTTTCATTGGTGGGTGCGAGACTGGAGACTCATTGATGCAGGAGTGACAGTTATCGTGATAACTATGTGAGGCTTACACTGTCACGATGACTATCATGCCTTTTACGTCTCCAAGCGTGGCGTAAAAAAGCATCTCACTAGGCCGCCATAGTGTGGGTCACCACACTGCATTGTCTACATTTGCAAGGATTATAGTGAGTCATAGTTAGGTTTAATAACTTAACGTTGGCATAAAAGTTAAATTCAACTAAATCGTTGTAACCTTTGCTTTCTTGAAGATGATAGATCTCCATGACACTTGACCTCCTATAGCGCGCTGCTGCCCAATGGTCCGTTGTAGCAACATCAGCAAACCGAAGTAGAAGGTTATCAGCAAGCCCCATGAGAGTAACATGTATTCTATACTTCCTTCTGTCTTTTGTTGATCTGTTTCCAGAAGAATAGTAATGTTTTTAAATATGTTGAAACTGACTAATTTCTCCATTTCTCGGAGCAATTTTTTCTCGGTTACAAATAATATCTCATGTTCTTTGCTGTATACGTGGTGTGCTGTACCGTTGTAACATGCAAAATGTTAAGTTCATCGGGTACTCATTCTCATTCTCTACTTATTCTCGTCATCTCAATCGAAAGACGCTCATTACTAGAGATAGGCTTCTAGGTCATGCTTATGGAATTGAGGAGCCTCGACCGCAGTCATTCCATAGCCTTACAGAAAACCAGTTTTTCTTGTTGTTGCTGAGTCAGTGAGATTACTAGTCTTCCCCCTTTGAGATACTCACCGCAGAGACTCTCAGTAGACTTTGCTAACCTACGAGGAATGGACACAAAGAATATCCAGATTCAGAAAAAACACTTAGTGGATCACACAAAGTGTTTTGCCATTTGGAGTTTGAGCCCACGGCAATCAGCGCAGTAGAAAGCGGCGTGAGAAAATATCGATGAAATTAGAATAATAAACGTTACTTACGTCCAGTGGATAGTAGAGCAAATTCGTTGAAAGCATTGATCAGTCCCAATTGTGGTAAAAGTACATGCAGGCCAACATTTATGGTAACGTGCAGGTTATCATATTGATGATGTACCAACATTTGTGCCAAGTACGTTTGCAAAAGCGTAAATAATGTAGTCCATATGCACGAGATTCCGGCTGAAAATTAAAATATTATAAGGAAGTCTTTATTGTTTAACAAAAAAATAGAGATGAGGTGGTTTATCTTCATCTATATTCCTCTCTATTATTTAAGGGGTCAGATTAACTCAAAATTTTACACATTTATCATGGAACAATGATAATTATAGCAAATACAGTATAGCAATACTTTATTCTTAATATCGATGTCAAGAATAAATGCATCAGTTAATAAACAACAAGAAATAAACAAAATTAAATCAGTAATGAGAAAATTATATCTATAGTATTCTATCAGTCATTCTAGTTATCATAGTACAAGATCGGTTTAGTTTGAAACTAGATGGCGTTGTGTGTTAAATGTCGGCAACCCCTAGCTTCCAGATTTGAAAATTCTTGGAGGTATACCTCCACTGTCTTATAAGACAGATAGATATAATAGATCTTGAAGATATAAAATAGGATACTTTCTGTTAAAAAAAATATTTAAAATTATCTCTTATGAAACTTAATGTGGGAGACCAAATTCCACGCGAGCGAAGCCGCGGGTAAAAGCCAGTATAATAAACTAACAATTATTATGAAACATAGCCATTATTAGCGCCACCATGGCCATAACGGACACATATGCAAACAGAACAAGCATGCAGTTCATCAGGTTGATCCACCTGAAGGTGAGGATCATAGTCACGGCTCCGAGGACGCAGACAGGCAGTGCCGTCAGGTAAGCGTACACCAGCCAACTGAGATACATGGAGGGGTAACTCACGTCACGCATTCTTAATGCACGCTGAAATATGAATAACAGATTAATGAGTTCGTTTGCACTTTCTTCGTACAAGGCTCAACTTCTTGTCAATGGGCGTTTAAACCTCAGTGCAAGCATACTTATAATGGATTTTTGACAGGTGATTTGCCATGATTGTGTCAAAGTTTTAGGGCAAAACTTTGACGCAACGCACGCAAACAAGTTAACAATAATCTGCATCGCTATTGAATGTGTTCTAACTGTAGTTTTTTAGAGATTTTTAGGCAATTTTGATTTTTTTATACAAGAAAGATATTTTGACTTGTATTTAAATGAATGTGTCCTATTACATATTTTTTAAACATCATATTTAATATTGTCTATTCATTTTACACCTGTCTCTTTAAATAGTATAAATTACGTCTAGTGGTTTAGTGGTGTGACTGTGGGTGGTGGTGGTAGTTTAGCTTTCATTCCTCAGATTACAATTCTTACTTTGAACATATTCTGGGTTTCCCAGACGACAAGTGCCTGAGTCTCCAGAGTGGCTGGTAGAAAGGCCAGAGTGAAGCACAAGAGGATGAGGGCAAGGGCTTGCCTCACGCGATTCTGTTCCATGAGCGGCGATACCGGCATCGATACTAAATTCACCTGGAAGTAAATGATTTTTTTTACTTGAAAGGAAAATGGCAAATCCCGTACCGCCGGTAACATATGGATGGCAATAAAATTTGCACCCTTTATAAAGTGAATCATCCTAAGTGTCATGGTGTAATTATCGTATTTTTAGAACTTTGCTAAACGAATTTAAATTCTTCTTAAACAGTTGTTACAACTGTAATAACTAAACGTGCGTGTTGTGAATAAAACATTCTTACCTTTTCTAAACTTGCCAGGACTAAACTCTGCTTACTTTGATACTAGATGGCGCTGTGTGTCAGATGTTCGAAAGAATGATTACAGTATGATGAAATTACGTTAAAAACGTTATAATATTTAAATTGATATTTATGAATCCAACTCTGTATTTAGTTGTTGAAAACAATCTTTTTTTTGTATTGTAGAGATACAAAGTAATAAAAGAATGACATAAGTTAAGGTAAATAAATAAATAAACTTCTCAGACATTTAACACACAACGCCATCTAGTTTCAAGCTAAGCAGAGCTTGTACTATGATAACTAGACTGACTGATAGAATACTTTTATACCTTTTTTTTTGTAAAAACATACATATTACATAAAGAAAACACTCAAACTTCAAAACAAATATTTGCAGATCATTCAAATATTTGTTCCAACCCAGGAAATGAATCCGAGACCTCAAAAGCACAGCAGTCGCTTTCGCTAGCGCTACGCCATCAAGGTGACTACTAATTATTATTTAATCGATTATCAATATCGATATACAAAAGTAATTCAATTAATTTATCAGGGCAACATTTTATTGATAAATCAAGAGAATCGTAATCGAATGATTTTAAAAATACTTTCTTCGCCATTTTGTTGACAATAATGACACATTTGTGACAGCCGGCTGTCATCTTCATTGATAGTTTAGTAGAATGTACATGTGAACTACAAACTGAAATATCTTTTTAACGCAAAGTTCTCAAAATTTGACGATCAAAACTGTTATTGACGATGATATTACCAGCTAAATAAATACAACAATAATCTCTACCATGAAATATGCAATGCGGTACAAAAATCCCATAAGTGTATACCTGCCATTGTACTTTTGAACATGAAAAAAACCTTACATTTAAAAAAAGATGAACACAATCAGCAGTAAAAAGCATGGGTATTTAAACTTAAGGTTATATACGTAAATCATTTTTTTTTTCATTGTTTGAATTCAAGAGTCTAGTTTTTTGTTTTAGGTAATTAATGTCTGACAAGGAGAGATCTGTCAGTCTTTAGACAATTTCTCATACATATAATATATAATGCTTGGTTTTGATACAAATTATGTATGTATACTTTTAATATTTTATGAGTATCGATATGTTCTTAATATCTTTTCGGGACATGCATTTGTAACGCTTATCTTCACAATTATAATTTCTATGCATTAACTATCATGATTAAATATTAATAATAATCATTAATCGACTTAACTTGTTGTATATTAAGTAAACTAAGTATGGCCAGAGCTGACGAGTTGATTGATTTGTATTGTATCTTTTAAATGATTCATAATCCGACTATACTCAAACTTTATCAATGGTCATGATAGTGATAGCGATTAGTTAAATAATATTAAGAGAATAAATATAAATCTAGTTCTCTTATAATGCGTAATTTCAATTTATTTTCCATGGCCGAAATAGCTCAGTTGGGAGAGCGTTAGACTGAAGATCTAAAGGTCCCCGGTTCAATCCCGGGTTTCGGCAGGTTACTCTTTTTGAATTTGTTATTTGCATGAAAATAATGTTTTTAATTGCCAACTTCAACGTTTTTTTTGCTGAGAGCTTAACTTTTTTTCTTCAATTTTTAAAAAGAAACAACTGTATAAAAACATTTTCATAAAGAATATTTATATTAGGGGCCGTTCAAGTAAGCAGATTTATTGCAATTATTTACCCCCCCATCCCCCTTGTCAGCAAAAGTAAGCAAAGCTCTTACCCCCTCCCCCCATGCTTACGTAAACATTTGTCAATTAATGTATTGTTTTTTTAATTTTATAATGTTATAATTATAATTTGAAAAATAAGAAAATAGATTTAGGATAGAGATTATATTTTAATGAAACGGTATTCAACATAGAGTAAAGGACAAAAATATTATATCTTACTAACATAACAAACTTATTTTAAATTTTTGGTACATATATTAAATTCAAATTAACAGTCTTCAGTCCATGAAACCCGAATCCATGATTCTAAGTTTTCGATGACATTGGATTGCTTTGATTGCTGCTCAGTGTTGTGAGTCTGCTCGCTTTCATCCGATTTTGGAATGTCTACGTCATTCTCATCGAGCCATTCAACATCATGGTGCTCTAAATTTTGAATAATGCACATCAGTTCATTAGCACGACGAGCAGCGACTCTTACAGGTCTAACTTTCCTATCAGTGTGCGTGTTTACTTTCTTATGGATCTTTTCGATGTGACGATTTAGTGACTTGACGGAAGCATGATAAAGACCACACGTTTTGCATGTTCGACTTGATAGCCTCAATTGTACCGTCGGACAAAAATAATCGTATGGCATTTGCAGGAAATCTTTGAGTGAAGCACTTAAGCGTAGAGCTAAATTGACTGGAAGATTAAGAAATTGCCCTCCTTCATCTAAAACCAAGTCATCAACTGTTTGTTTTACTTTTACAGGTGGTGGAAGAAACCTGTTGTCTAGTAATCTAAATAGTCCACTTCTTGGACGACAGCATTCTGTATTTCTACATTTTACAATTTGGAGCAAGTATTGGCTTTCACGCACATGTTCTGAATACCATTTAATGTCTGGAAAATCAGGAAGATCTTGTTCACCTGCCCCAACATATTTTGCATTAACATTATAGCCATCAATTTCCATTGAACTCCATACTTCAGCTAATACTTTTCCTGCAAATTTGAAATTAGATCTTTCTAAATGTTCATCAATTGTAACGCCACGTTCATCCAAATGAGACCCAAAATGGTCATGAGGCAATATTAAACCAGCCAGTTCCCGACTAAGAGGAGCCATTCTGCGCTCTACTCTGTTATACGCACTTCTTCCGGGAGCATTGGTAGCTAAAAACAATGCATCGAGATCATGTCGCTTAAAGTGTTGTATAGCAAACCCTATGACTTTTTGATAACGCGGATTTTCATCTGGCCCTCCATCAACCGTCATGATTACCACTGGTTTTACTAGTCCATGGTCAGTTTTAGCTAATGGTCGAAACTCTTCAAGTTCGAGAAGCGTCTCGAAATCCTGAGCATGAGTATTAGCAGTAGATGAACTATGCTTTCCACTTCGAATAGCGATGTATGTTGGTCCAGAATATCCAACGGCTTGCGGTTGTCCTAGCATATTGGAAGTGATTTTGATACCAGCATAAACAGATGGTATTAATTTATGACGCTCAGCGATTACCCAATCGTGATCAGGCAATTTGATTCTATATTCCATGTGCATTAGAAGAGGTGCTTGCTTATTTGCCGCAGTTACGCCAATAGGGACTCGAGCTTTATCATCTTGAGATATGAAAAATACTTGATCTGGTCCTAGTATGGATGCTATGTTCTCTAAATAATGGATTGATGTTTCAGCGAACTTGCTATCTAAGTGGCTCTTGTGGTGATCAGTTTGAGCCCGAATGAGCTTAACAGGGACTGTCGATACATGTCTTCGTCCCTCTGCAGAATTAGATTTTCTGGGAATCAAACGAAGATATGTCCCACTGCGACTAATGTCAAATCCCATTTTACGTAATTCTTGTGTGAGTTCATCAAGAGTTTTTACGCTGCGAATTGATTCCGTTCGTCTTCTATCATCTGCTGCACTTCCAAATAAAGCTATATCCGCGATTGTTTTCAATAGTAAAGGTTGATTGCTTTCAAGATTAGGACGTCCCACTGAATCCCTCAGAGATAGTCTTTTTTTCATTTCTGGATTTTCATGACAAATATCTTCTAACTTTCTTTTCATACCATCCCTGTGTTTCTTCTGGGCAACTGCGTTTTGAACCTTCCTGTTTAAAGACTGTTTTGCTGTTTTTATTTCCTCGCGCAACTTAATGATCTGTTTATCAACTTCAGCACGGATTGACATAGTATCTCTGGCAGAATACAAAGCATTCAAATTTTTTTCGAGTAGAGCAATCTTATTTTTCATAGCCTCCTGAGAAGGTTTTGGTCTCTGTTTATCTGTATTTTTATTAATTTCGCATTGCTGTTGTGATTCATTACTGGTTTTTATTTTATCTTCTTCCTGTTTTTTAATATTTGAAGCTGGCTGTGTAATTTGTGTTTTTTCTGCAGGTTTACAGGTTGCCTAAAAATAAAAACTTTCTATGGGTTCTGCTAAAGATTCTCTTATTAAGCTACATAAATACAAAGTATGGCAATAAATATGGTAAATACAAAACCCTATGGCTTTAAATCTAATATCTTTAAACGAGCAAATCGTTCCGGTCACAAAATACAGGGTGTTATAGTCTATTCAAGTAGGTATTTAAAAGAATATAAACAATCTTGATACGTCTTTTTATTGAAATATGCAATTATAAAATCAGATATCTGTAAAGGTGCGTACAGACATCGCGAGGCTTGCGCCGCGAATGGTTCGTCTCGAATACATCAACCTGAGGCATGCTACGGCACATGTATACGTACGAACCATTCGCGGCGCACGCCTCACGATGTTTGTACGCACCTTTATGTACTTACAGAAAAGCAATTTTTTAATATTGGTTGAGTTTTTAAATGAATCACAACAGATTTTACACAGTTTACAATTTTAAACCACATATTTCAATAAAAAGACATATAAAGATTGTTTACATTCTGTTAAATACCTATTTGAATAGAGTATAGTTTTCTGTAGGTATATATATATATATATATATATGTATAAAACTGGCATCCTGTATTTTGTGACCAATTGACGGAATCAATTATAAGAAATAAATCTATATAATGAATACTACCTCTATACTTTAAGATAGGCCATAATATTTTCTAATTAGCAAAGAGAAACTTTTTGGCGATTTCTAATATTTCTAGTAGGTACTCATAGGTACCTAAAATGATTTCGTCACTCACCTTAGAAAAAAAATGTAGTAAATTGGATTTATTCTTAGTCGCTGCTTGCAATTCTTCTTCGATTCTCTTAGATACAATAATATCTAGTTCCTTGTCGGATTTTGCTTGTAATTTATAATTTCGCCACACTTCGTTAACTAACTTTTGTACATTTTGTACTTTCGTACTTGTATGAGATTTTTTAAAACTTTCAAACAATTTTTGGTATAACTTAGATTTGTCTATTTGAAATGACATCTTATTTAAACATTAAACTTTGGATAATGGAATGAATGGTAACACAAATGTTAACTTGCTTTACTATGCTTACAATACGTCTACTCGCTATAGCAGCCAAACAAAACAATACACTGATAGAGGAAATTTAGACAAGTGAACAGCGCGCGGTAATTCCCTTACCTACTCGGTTCTAAAGCGAGTAGGGGAATTACCGCGCACTGTTCACTAAATGTATGTATTACTTGCGGGAATCCCCGAAAATGCTTTTCGTTTTCAAGCAAAGACAATGTGTGGGTTGCCATTCGTGTAAAGAAGAAAATAACTACCGATGACGTAATCATCATCTAGACTCCCCTACCCCCCATGTCATCCAAAATAAGCAAAGCAAAGACCCCCCCGCCCCCCCATAGTGCTTACGTAATAATTGAACGGCCCCTTACCTCAAAGTCCGGCACTGTTTCAGAGACGTGGTTCACGATGGCGCGGCTGATGGCCACTTGCACGGCAAGAAACCCAGTGTAGAGGTGTGACTGTGGGTTGGGTAGTAAGGGCGTGTCGTCGGTACTGGTCGAGTAACGAGCACGCTCTGTGCTGCGGATACTAAATTTCCACATGTTGTCTGTCTGAAGTATACAAATTTATATGTCATGGCAGATTTTTTTAAAGGAGGCAATAAAATTTATAAACATAACGAATAAGTAAAAATTGAATGCATATTTTATTCATGGGCGCTGGCAGAATTATTTTCAAATGAGTGCATCTACATCTACACATATACATATATATACCTATATACCTATATATACCTAACCAATATAAAATACTAAATTATACTAGGTCTTTATCAACTTTGTCCACCCCATGTCTATTTATTACTGCCATTCTTGAAGAAATTAGCTGAACGTGAGCCAACAAACTCTTCCATGGCATTTCTTCTCGGGTAACATTACGCACACGCTGGTGTAGACAAGTAAAAAAAAACTACATGTTTTTTTTTTCTGATAGGCAAGACAAAGGAGTGCACTTGCATGGCTCTTCCGGCATCTACGACTTTATTGTACAAAAAAATGTAGCGTACAATCTAAAAATTTGTAAAGAAACTGTACAATGGATGATCTTATTGTAGTCTGTAGTTACGAACAACCAAGATTGACTATTTTGTGCACTGCACTGTCCTGTATCATTAAACTAACTAACTAAATAAAATTAGTTATTAACTTTGTTTTATGATTATATCGATTTTAACACATATATTGTTGTATGTGTTATGTATTTATTATAACATCCTCAGCCCTTTAGAAGTGTGTTGCCCTTCTTCAAGAATGAAAGTTTAGCCACGCTAAAATTTCATTCAAATCATTTCAGTGGTTTAACTTTGAAATCGTAACAGATGCAGATATTTTTGCATTTAAATACTACCAGGTATTCATCATTTCTAGGTCAAATTGATAATTCTTTATTGTAACCGATGTTCCGTGCAAAAGGTTAAATGTTAGTATTTTACTTACAATTTTGATAACAATTATCCACTTACACTTCTTATTCTTAAATTACGACTATTATATTCAATACTTTTGTCGAAGCCGAAATAGCTCAGTTGGGAGAGCGTTAGACTGAAGATCTAAAGGTCCCCGGTTCAATCCCGGGTTTCGGCAGCTATGTATTTTTATGCTCTTATTGTAAATCAAGGCGTGTGAGTGTATATCGTTAATGCAGTGCTCACCTCTGGTTTGAATATGACCCATATAACAGGTAAATTGATGGGTGTACCCAATGACTTATTATATAGCAGATCGTTCAGTTCACTTTCTGTATTCCCAGCCAATAATGCTGTAAAGAAATATAAATAGAAAATCAGTGACATATCTATATATTAATACGTGAAGCAAAAACTTTAGACCCCTTTATACGAAAATTGCGCGGACGGAGGAGTATGAAATTTAGCACACTTATAGTTTATACGTAGGAGAAATGCAGAACGCTAATATTTTTCAATAATTATGCTTATAAAGTACATTAAATCAATAAATAAAACATTACACACACTACCATACATCTGACACACACAAACAAGTATTTGTTACACGCATACAAACTCTGTGGTCAAATTGTTTCTTTTGCTTATCATTTTGTCTATAGACATTGAGTACTGACATAGACATAGAGTACAGACATTTGTATGTTTACTGTGGTCTTACTGAATGTCGAACAGAAAAGTTTTATTTGCCCCATTTAATACCACGTGAAATACTGCTCACTTATGCAAATTTATGTAATGTAAGTTGTGTTTTATTACGGTCGAATTTCGACCAGTAGGCGACCACTAGTAACTAATAAATGTGGGGATAGTTTTTAGGGTATTTATTTAAAAGGGGGACAGAAACAAATTTTTATATAGAATTTTACTTTATTTCATCATACCTTGTACGAGAAAAATTTTTGTGTAGAGTTGCTAAATCATTAAAAAGGGAGAAAAATGAGTGAAGGGTAGTGAAACAGTGTCTGTGTTTGAAACGAGCGCAATTTTTTTTTATTGAGCTCCATTCATTTATTCATAAGGCCGTACTATTCATTCGATTATTATGAAAGGACAATGGAAGGCATCTATGAGACTTTTGTGCCGCCTTGCGTATCTCATGGTAGGCCTTATTGTCGTATTTATTTGGTTGGTAATAGATTCTAGAATAATAAATTCAATTACCAGATTTTTAGAACTTATTGTTAAAAAGTTATTTCAGCATTTAGTTTATTTGAGGCTATTAAATTTTCGATACAAATGACAGCTGATTGTCACAAATGAGTAGCATGTTTTTAAAATCAAAATTTTCTTGATCTTCACTTTTTGACATAATGTTCGCGATTAATATAATCGTTGAAGCAATAATATCTTAGCTATCTTTCTTAAATTAATTGTATTAAATTATTTTATTTTTTTGTTATTTTGTACAATCTATACAGGCAACATTAGGAGTGAAAGCGTTTGTTTACAACTACTTAATACAATAGTGAGCACATTCATAAATATCGACTTACAGTGTTTTTAATGTACTTAATATTATAATATTAATTAGCTTTTGCTTGCGACTTCGCTCGCGTGGAATTAAGTTTTGTAACAGACCGTTTTAAATAAATATACTCGTATACGTATATTTTAACATACAAAGAATCCTGCGTAACTTCAATGGATTAGGCAGTGCACGCCAAGATCTTTTTTGGGTTTAATTGATGTGTTCCTTACGACAAAAATTATATTAAATTATTACAAATTGTATCCTATATGTTATTCCAATGTACGAGGTGTGTTCAAAAAGTAAGGTGACTTTGTATTTTTAAGAAAAAATATTTATTTATTTATCAATATTTATGTTGTCCCCTTCAAAGTAATCCCCCTCAGATACAATACACTTATGCCAGCGGTTTTTCCAATCGTCAAAGCACTTCTCATAAGCACTTTTCGGTATAGCCTTGAGCTCTTCCAGCGATGCAGTCTTTATCTCTTCAATCGTTGCAAATCTCCGTCCTTTCATAGGTCTCTTTAGTTTTGGGAACAAGAAAAAGTCACATGGGGCCAAATCCGGTGAATATGGTAGCTGAGGCATGATTGTGGTGTTGTTTTTGGCCAAAAAATCTCTCACCAGCAAAGATGAGTGAGCAGGGGCATTATCGTGATGCAAAAGCCATGAATTGTTTTTCCACAATTCCGGACGTTTTCTTCGTATTGCTTCTCGCAAACGGCGCATAACTTCAAGATAATATTGTTTATTGACCGTAAGTCCATATGGTAAGAACTCCTGATGCACCACGCCGTGGTAATCGAAGAAAACAGTGAGCAAAACTTTGACATTTGATCGAACTTGGCGTGCTTTTTTCGGTCTTGGCTCATCTGGGCTCTTCCATTGGGACGATTGGACTTTGGTTTCGATATCATAACCATATACCCATGATTCGTCACCAGTTATGACCCTTTTGAGTAAATCTGGGTCGTCGCTGACGTCATTCAACAGTTCTTGAGCGATGCTCATGCGACGGTTCTTTTGGTCAAAATTTAGCAATTTCGGAACAAACTTCGCTGACACACGTCTCATGCCTAAAACGTTAGAAAAAATTTCATGGCACGAGCCAAGCGATATACCAACATCCTCAGCAACTTCTCTGATAGTGATTCGACGATTTTCCAGAACAATTTTCTTCACTGCTTGAACGTTTTCATCAGTTGTTGACGTGCTTGGGCGTCCAGAGCGAGGCTCGTCATTGGCATCTTCCCGGCCATCTTGGAAGAGTTTGTACCACTTGTAAACATTTTTTTTACTCAGAACAGTTTCACCGTATGCCACTGTCAACATTTTAAGTGTTTCGGAGCACTTTATTTTATTTTTTACACAAAATTTGATGCAAATCCTTTGATCCATATTTTTCGATAGCAAGAAATCGCCGAGCACGAAAAACACTTATAACCTTTACGCCTCTCCCAACCAAACAAAAAATGCTATACACTTGAAACTTGGTACAGATGTTCGGGAAGAGTGTACCAACATAACAAAATAAAAAAAATCGATAATCGAAAGTACGTTGCCCGCCAAATTTGAAAAGTCACCTTACTTTTTGAACACACCTCGTATAACCTATATTACTGTTAAGTTTCATCCAAATCCGTCCAGTAGTTTTTTTCGTGAAAGAGTAACAAACATCCATACTCACAAATTTTCGCATTTATAATATTAGAAGAGTAATTTCGAGCATCTGATACACAGCGGCATCTAGTTTCAAAATAACAAGAATTTAGGCATGGCAAGTTCAGAAAAGGTTTAATTGACAACACGAACGTTTAGTTACTGCACAAGTTACTATTTTTTAAGATGAATTTTAATTATTTAGCAAAGTTCTAAAAATTTGATAATTACAGGAAAATACTTAGAATGATTTACATCATGAACGGTACAAATTTTACCGTCATCCATCACATGTTGCTAGTGGTACAGGATCTACCATTCTCCTTTGTAAATACATTATCATAGATAAAGATAAGGATGGGTATCGACATACAAGTGCATTTGTATGTACATATATTACAGGAAGTACAAAATATATGTTCGTTGCCGAAACCCGGGATCGAACCAGGGACCTTTAGATCTTCAGTCTAACGCTCTCCCAACTGAGCTATTCCGGCTGTTAGATATGTAGGTAAATAATAATATACAGTAAAAATTACAGCTATTGTTCGCTAATTACCGAACTTTTAGGTTTCACTCAATCGGTCTGGATAAGTAAAGCCGAAATAGCTCAGTTGGGAGAGCGTTAGACTGAAGATCTAAAGGTCCCCGGTTCAATCCCGGGTTTCGGCATCCAAATATTTTTATGCTCTTTTATTGTAAGCAAAATTTATATTCTCGATTGTCGGCACTTGGAATTGGTTCAAATACATATTTCCAAGAAAATATATTTGTGAAGTTATCATAGGCTGCTAATGATGCCATAGGGCGAAACCGGCCAAGTTAATATTATTTCAAGACTATATCGTCTTCACTTCAGTATACACTACGATACAGAATCAGAAAATACTCGTAGCTATCTGCCCGCTGATAAAAAAATAACGTAAACTGTAAATTGTGATAAATGATAGAACTGAATGACGAATTGTTTTCTGAATCTACAAATAATAACTATTTTTTATTCCATTTAGCACGTTTTATGAATAAGGTCGTTACCTTATATTAATCTTCTAATAGTCCACTGCTATAGACCTCTCCTTAAAAGGAGATTATGGTCTACTATGCAACGCTGACTAGATGGGTTGGTATAGATAGAGCTCCATGGGGTGCTGGGCTAGAAAACCTCCACGTGGTGCACCCTGGTAACGTTGGCGACGGCACTGTTCCTTCCTGTGCCATTTGGAAGAGAACATCACCGCCAACGGCTAATATTCTAGCACGAAGAAGAGGACGCCATTTTCTTCGGTCATTCGGTTGAGGCTTGGTCCAACAGAGCGGGCATTTTTGTCGATTCCTCTGTTGGCTCTTCGCTCTTCGGAGCAATGAGGAGGAAAACCTCGATAAAAAATCATGATGGTGGGACCCTTTCATGGGTCGGCGTTTCTCCACTGTCAATGGTGGAGAAAGGAGAACGGGCTCGGTGTGTACTCACACTGCCGCCGAGCAGGCATTGAAAGATTTAATCTTCCTGCCACCGTTGTCACATCGTAATCCCGAAAGGAGTGTCGTGGTTATGTCTCGCGACACCAATCGGGGGCGAGGGTCTTGGCTTAGCCGCCCGGACTGCGAGGAAGAAAAGCTCTTTAAAAAATTACCCCGAATCCCGTGTTCTGGTGCGTGACCAGGGGATGCATGGCTGATGGGTAGTTCAGTCGTAAGCGCACTCCCAGCCGAGGCACCTGCGGACCCCTCGGTTGGGCACAAATTTACGCTTGCCCGGGTATTGGGGGATCTCTGCCCGGGTCGACTTTTAGTTCTCCCCCACTCGTGGGTCTAATATGGAATCTCATAAAAATAACACAGAAAATAATAAAAAGGAAGGACAGAAGGAGAGGACAAGGAAGGGAAAGTCAAAAAAAGCAGAAGACTTTTCGTCCAACGATGAGGAAGTCGCACTTGGGACACCTACCTCGATCGGGCTCCCAGAAGTCATATTGACAGCTGGGAGCCGACGAATATCGGAACGATTATGTTCCAGGTCTGCTATTACATCGGATGGTGGTAACTCCAGTACAAATCTGAATGTACTGGGATCAGCAGAAATGGAACCCTGTGAAAACAGGAAACGCGGTCGGGACGATGAGAGTGATACGTCCCAGGAAATGCTACCCCCTAAAGTGGGTAGTAGCCGTAGAGGTAGGTCACGAACGTCGACCTCGGCCCCGTCAGGCTCTGTCTTTTGCAAGGCATAAGCCTATAGACGAGTTAGAGCGGAAGGCGAAAGTACAGCGGAGGAGGAGATTGCCGATCTCCTGCAAAAAATTCGAGAACCAGCGGAAGGGGGTTCTGTCCCCATAACAACAGTATCTTTGCAGGAGACAGCAAATGCGGGGGTGGCCATTATCCAAAAGGTGGCTACCAAATCTCGGAACCTTAAGAGCTCTTTTGTAAGGGCTCTTAAGGACTCCTCCTCTGCAATTGCTGGGGTCGTTGAGACCCTCGTTGCGGATGTTGCTCGCCTCCAGGCTGCCAACGAATGCCTGACAGGGCAGGTGGCGGAACTGAGTGCCCAGTTTGCGCAGTTTCGGTCGCAGATAAATGTTCCGCCTTCGAGGCAACCTACCTCTACTCCTGGTTCCGGTGACGTCAGCGATGCCCAGTTGCGCCAAATTTTGGACGCAGTGGTTCGCAAATTTTCGTATGCTAGACGGGCGTCTTGCGAGCCTGGAAGCAAGACTACCTCCAGCCCCTGTTATTCGACCAGCACTCGCTGCAGACAGGCGAAAGGCTGCATCAATACCGATTCCCCTTTCTATAGCAAATGAGCGCATATCGTATGCGACAGCGGTCTCGGTGTCTGCATCTGCGGTTACCACGAAAACACGACAGATGACCAAGGCAGCAACAAAGACAGCTGCATCGGTGGCAGGGCCTAGAATGGCGGTAAAGCCTAGAGCAGAGTTCCCTCCGCTCCCCGCTCCAACACCTGTACCTGGCACTTCCACATCTGCCCCCTCCAATAACGGTTGGCAAGTTGTCGGAGGGGCTAAGAAGAAGTCCCGAAAGGGGAACAAAAAGGCTGCTCAAAACGCAGCTCCTACCCCGCAGTCATTATCAGTGATAATCAACAGCAAGAAGAAGCCACGGAAACTACAGCCCCCAAAAACTGCGGCTGTAGTGGTCACGGTGTCACCGGAAGCGGCCAATGGCGGATTGTCCTATGCGTCCTTATTTAAAAGGGCCCGGGACAGTCTCGCCACTGAATTCGGGACGGTAGGGGTCAGGTTGCGCCTCGCCCAGACAGGAGCTCGGGTCCTCGAGTTCCCCGGGGTTGAAGGTGCAAAAGTGGCGGACACTTTCGCCGAGAAATTAAGGGGAATCTTTGCAGCCACGGATGGTGTAAAGATCACCAGGCCTACGAAGTGCGCGGAGTTGCGCATTTCGGGCCTGGATGACTCCGTAACGATCGAGGATATCCGCGTTGCAATTAGCGAGAAGACGGGCTGCAACGCGGACAACATTAGGGTCGGCACCATCCGCCCCGGTCCTGGAGGGCTTGGCGCAGTGTGGATCAGCTGTCCGGTAGCGTCGGCCAAAGTACTGGGCGACGCAGGCAGAATCCTTGTCGGTTTTGTGAATGCCAGTGTCACTGTACTGGCAGCAAGACCGATGAGGTGCTTTAAGTGCCTAGCATCCGGACACACACGCGCCAAGTGCACGAGTTGTTTTGACTGCAGCGGACTATGTTTCCGCTGCAGTCGACCGGGGCACAAGGCGGCAGAGTGCTCTGCTGCCCCTCATTGCCCGGTTTGTGCGGCGGGTAATAAGCCCGCCAATCACCAGACTGGGCAGGGGGGTTGTAAACCTCCCTACAATTCTCGGCAAGCGTCGGGGGCTAGCCAATCGACCCAGGCTGCCTCTGATGTCGTTCGCATGACGGCATCGTTGCCCATGGAGGAGGTTGTAGAGACGGTCCAGTAATGGACCAAGTCTCCAACCTCCTCGTCCAGACGAATCTGAACCACTGTGCCGCGGCGCAGGACCTTTTCCTGCAAACCATGGCACAGTGGTCGATCGGTGTTGCCGTAGCCGCGGAGCCCTACTACGTTCCTCCCCGTCCAAATTGGTTGGGTGACCGGGACGGCTCCGTGGCAGTCGTTGCCTCCACGGCGGCTCATTCCCCGCCCTTGTCGCTAAGAGACAAGGGCACTGGATATGTTGCTGCTGAGTGGGGGGGGATTACCATATATGGTATCTACTTCTCCCCCAACCGGAGTGTGAGTGACTTCTAGGTTTTCCTTAACAACTTGGAAACCTCGATGCGGCGACAAACGTCTGGGCACGTCTTAGTGCTGGGGGACTTCAACGCAAAATCCATTGCGTGGGGTTCCCCCAGGACGGACGCTAGAGGCGAGGCCGTAGAGGAGTGGGCGGCCTCGGTGGGCCTCTGTTTACTAAACAGGGGCTCCACCAACACGTGCGTGCGACAGCAGGGAGGGTCGATAGTGGACCTTTCGTTCGCTACCCCTGCCCTCGCCGCACGAGTAAGGAACTGGCGCGTCCTGGAAGAGGTTGAGACGCTCTCGAATCACCTCTACATCCGAATGGAGCTCTCCCGGACCCAGGACCCCAGTAGGGGTCGCGCGGCGCGGCGTTCTTCTCGCTTTCCGCGGTGGGCTGTATCCAAACTAAATAGGGACCTACTAGAGGAGGCGGCCATCGTTCACTCTTGGCTGTCTCCGCAGGCCCCGACCGAGGAGGTTGACATGAGGGCTGGTCGCTTCCGCGATGCGATTACGCAGATCTGCGATGCGGCCATGCCCCGTATCCGAGGCTGTCGGCCTCCACGGAAGGAGGTTTACTGGTGGTCCCAGGACTTGGCGGACCTCCGCGCGGCCTGTACACGTGCCCGGAGGTCCTACACTCGTAGTCGGCGGCGACACCGCGAAGAAGGCGAGGAGGACCAGCTTCATGAGGATTACCGAGAGGCGTGGAAAACTCTGAAGCTGGCCATCAGCCGCGCCAAAGAAATTAAAAGAAAGGAGATGCTGGAGGGTCTCGATCGTGACCCCTGGGGTCGCCCATATCGTGCGGCGCGACAAAAGCTCCGCATGTCGGGCCCCCCCCTTACAGAGACACTCCAGCCCAGCTTCCTGCAGGAAGTGGTCGAGGGCCTTTTCCCGCAGCGGGTGGAACACACATCCCCGTCGATGGCCTTCATGTTCGGAGACGACGGGGACAACGAGGACAATGTTCCGCCCGTCAGGGAATCGGAGATAGGGGCGGTTGTTCTACGAATACGTTCTAAGAACACCGCCCCCGGGCCGGACGGGATACCTGCCCGAGTGCTGGCCCGGGCCCTTGAACACATGTCGGACCACCTCAGGGAGGTCTTGGATGCTAGCTTGGCGTCCGGACGCTTCCCTGAGTGCTGGAAAAGCGGGAAGCTGGTCCTATTAAGGAAACCGGGACGGCCAACCGAATCGGTAGCGGCCTATAGGCCCATCGTGTTGCTGGACGAGGCGGGTAAACTGTTTGAGAGGATACTCTCTGCCCGCATCGTCCGGCACCTCTGCGAGGTGGGCCCCGATCTGTCGGACGCCCAATTCGGTTTTCGAGCAGGGCGTTCGATAGTCGATGCTGTGTTGCGCCTGAGGGCCGTTACCGAAGAGGCGGTGGGCTGTGGCGGCGTGCTGTTGGCGGTGTCGTTGGACATCGCCAACGCATTTAATAGTCTGCCATTTAGCTGCATCAGGGAAGCACTCCACTACCACGGGGTGCCAGAGTACCTGAGGCGGCTTGTGGCAGACTATCTACAGGAGCGTACTGTCATGTACGAGGACCGAGACGGTGTTCTGAAGCGGCGGCTCATGTCGTGCGGTGTTCCACAGGGGTCTGTCCTCGGACCACTCCTGTGGAATATGGGATACGATTGGGCCCTTCGAGGTCGCCTCCCCCCCGGGCTGGGCGTAATTTGTTACGCCGATGACACATTGGTCCCGGCCCGGGGGGCGAACTTTCAAGAGGCGGCGCGCCTGGCCACCGTGGGAGTCTCTTTGGTGGTCGGGCGTATTGAGGCGCTGGGTTTGCGGGTGGCCCTGGACAAGACGGAGGCCCTTTTGTTCCATGGGCCGTTGTATGACTCCATCGTAGTCAATTCGGTCCTCGTACCGGTTCAGGCCCAGATGAAGTATCTGGGCCTGATCCTCGACGGCAGGTGGCTCTGCGACGAGCACTTCCGACAGCTTTCTCCAAAGCTGGTCGGCGCTGCTTCTGCCCTTGGGCGACTTTTGCCCAATTTGGGTGGAGCCAGCATCGCGACGAGACGGCTATACACGGGGGTTGTCCGGTCAATGGCGCTGTATGGTGCACCGGTGTGGGCGGCGGCTCTGACCGCCCAGAATAGGGCTCGCCTCTGGCGCCCTCAGAGGATATTGGCGGTTAGAGCCATACGCGGTTACCGCACTGTATCGACGGAGGCGGCGTGCGCCTTAGCCGGGACTCCCCCGTGGGATTTGGAGGCGGAAGTGCTCGCTGAAGTTTATCGGCGAACGGCTGACTTCCGGGCGGGTAGCAGCACCCCGCCCCCGCCCGAAGAGATACGCGAGTGGCGAGAGGCCGCTCGTCGAGCCACGATGGCTCGTTGGTCGTCCCGGCTGGAGGCTCCACGTGCTGGCTTTGCCGCCGTGGAGGCTCTCCAGCCGGTCATTGCTGAGTGGGCGGGGCGACAACACGGGACTCTTTCCTTCCGACTGACGCAGATCCTTTCCGGGCATGGTTGCTTCGGGAAGTATCTGCACTCGGTCGCCAGGAGGGAATTGAGTCCCGCCTGTCACCACTGCGACTGCAGTGAGGACTCGGCTCAGCACACGCTGGCGGTTTGTTCCGCTTGGACTGCGCAGCGTGGGGTCCTCACTGCAGTTATTGGAGGAGATCTGTCGCTACCGGCCGTCATACGCTCCATGGTCGGTAGCGACAGTTGTTTTACCGCGGTCGCAACCTTCTGCGAAGACGTAATTTCGCGGAAGGAGGCGGCGGAGAAGGCTCGGGAGGACGACGTCCACTCGGACCCAATTCGCCGCCGGCGAACCGGGCGGCGGAGGCGCGCGTACCAGCGCCTCATGCCGCCTTGAGTGTGGCTGCGGGTGGACGGGACGGGTTTTCCCCTCCATCCGCTATAGTGGCCAGCCGCGAGGAGGCGACGTTCGCGTGTGCCGTACGTCGCCTAAATGGAGAGGTTTTCCGCAGATGGTGCCCGCTTTAGCGGGCAGGCGCTAGGAGGGATCTGGATGTCGTAATAACAGCTGTGCCTGGATCCCTCCTATGTCAGGCGCAGAGTGGCACACGGTGTGGTTTTAGTCGGTCCGATTCCGACACACCACCTCGCCGTAAACCCCGGTGGGGTGACGGCTCGAAGGGGTTTCCACACGTTAAAAAAAAAAAAAAAAAGATAGAGCTCCATGGCCGGTAGCGACACTTGTTTTACTGCGGTCACAATCTTCTGCGAAGACGTAATTTCGCGGAATTATGCGGTGGAGAAGGCCAAGGAGGACGATCTCCACTCGGACCCGATTCCCCAGCGGTGAACCGGGCGGCGAAGGCGCTTATATTAGCGCCTCATGCTGCCGCGGGTGGACGGGACGGCCGTTCCCCTCCATCCACTACACTGGCCAGCCGCGAGGAGGCGAATTCCACGTGTGCCGTACGTCGCATAAATAGAGAGTTTACCCGCAGATGGTACCCGTGGTAGCGGGCAGGCGCTAGGAGGGATCTGGATGTCGTAATAGCAGCTGTTGCCGGATCCCTCCTATGTCAGGTGCAGAGTGGCACATCGTGTGGTTTTTGTCGGTCCGGTTCCGACACACCACCCCGCCGTAAACCCCGATGGGGTGACGGCTTGAGGGGGGTTTCCATACGTAAAAAAAAAGAGTTCGTGTCATGTTTTCCTTGTATTTTTGCTCCCTAAGCTGACTCTTACTACCCACAGCCCTAGAATGAATAGAAGGGTGACATCCCGTATTCATAATCCTTCACAATAGGGAGGTACCATTAGCTACTCTATTGTCACAGAATATATATCATCTACAACATGCTAGTATTATACGGTTATCAATTGAAACAGTTATACCCACGAATATCCAGAATATTGGCGGCTTCATCCATTACATACGAGTACGGTAGTAATTTCGGTGCATATCCTAGCAAAGTATTAGGCTGTATATACGATAAGATGTCTTTAGTTGACAAGGGTCGCTCTGGTTCGGCTTCCAGTGGAGTTAGAAACACTGGCCAGGCAATGATTATTGCTATCAGGTATAAGATGACTCCGAACGCCGTTTCGATTGCTAGGAGTCGCCATCGCCTCCTGTTAAAGAATTGTTTCATGTAGAATAATAAATATCTACTTATTGCCAGTTCCAAAATTCATATAGGTCCAGATGTTAGAAGAGTCGATGTGAAATTCTATGGGTATTTTACAACGTGAAAAGCGAAATTTATGAATGACTAATTATATTTATTTACTAATGTAATAGAGATCTCTTAGGATAAGAGCTTAATGGAAATGATATGGGATCAAAGTATTACGATGGTTTATAGAATACTTTGTGTCCGTTTCATGTATGTTTGTACAGTCCCCCGCGACACAGGATTTATTCCTAAGGATGAAGTTGGCTTTTAAAAACAAAAAGAAAAGGTTTGTTTGAGGCCTATATCCAGCGGTGGACTATTAACAGCTGTTGTTGTTGATGATGAAAAGTGTGTGGGGTTTCTGTTCAACTGTTAATACGGCAGACCAAAAGCAGTTACTTTACGGTGTTTTAAATGGGTTTGAATCGTACATACCTGTTATTATTTCGGCAAATTCCTAACTCATATATGGTACATTACAATCTGTGCCTATCTATGTTACAATATATCATGTGGCAATCAACATTTTTTACTTACTGCCTTTGTAAATATGATTTCCACATTAAGATACTGGTGTGCCTTTGGAATTTTCCCACCAAAGGTTTTCGTGTTTCTTCACTCATCATTGTTAGTAATTATATGAAGGTTAATAAGGATATGCGGTCAACACGAGGACATCTCATTTTGATACACCTCTTCTTGACAGTGACAGAAAATGACAACTAAATATTGTTTTATTATTTATATTGTCCAGCCAGTGTATTGATAGATAATATTAATAAGTTAGATTTTTATGTTGAAGCAAAAGAGGCGTTTGGGTATATTGATGCATAAATGTCTATGGTCGGAGGTTATAACTTTTTATCCAATGAAATTTAAGAAATGTAGAATACATACACTTCATTATAATACACTTTACAAATGTTGGAATGATAAATGATATTTATTTTACAAATAATTTTTCACAGATATTTGTATAAAACGCCAGCATTTCGTAAGACTCACTCAAAGAAGAAACACCAAAACAAACCATAGAGGTGTCTTTTTTTTAAGTCCGTGCACATTGATTAAATAAAAGCTAAGACTGACAAGTTGTAGCCAGATAAGGCGTATGACACTGAGGAAATGCCCACCTATTTTAGGTTACTAATATTTTTACTATGATTACGTATTTGTAAACGGGGAAGAACAGGTTCCTTTGTTATTTAACATTAAATTATATCATCGGCCATGTTTACCCTTCCTCTTAATAAGCGATAGACGTAGAATACTATACAAAGACACAAACCGCATATGTGCTAAAATAAAAAAAATACATTACGGAAATTATGTAACCAATATATTTAGAAACGTATAAAGTGTAATGAACCTTTATTGCAAAAGTTTTTAATAAATGGTTTTGATACCATTAAAGTTCGTTTGATTTTCTCATTGACGGATAGGTGCTATATTTGCGATTGACTCAAAGATAATATATAAAGGTTTTTTAAAGTTTTTAAATCAGTATTGAAGCATGTGAGGAAGAAATGGCTCGGCTTCGTTTCGCTTGTGTGTGTGCTTTAGTTTTAGTTAGCTCAATTAGTGTAAATGCAGGTATAACATTTTGTTAATTAACTCATGTTTAAAGGCAAACCCGCCATCTTTTTTTTTCTTCTTTTACTTTTTAAAGGGTCCATTTGCCTGTAATACTTTTTTATGTGGTTATATTTCTCACATTGGTTATAGTAAATGTATATATGTGTTTAATATTTAATTCTTGATTGTAAGCTTGAAGTGGTATTGATATTCTTACACAAATTTTAAAAGACTACCCTAATTTGTAAATTTTTAAAAATCTCTTTAATGTGTTCTCAGCGACACTGTTTTTGCTATACTAATTAACTGCGGTACGAGGCGTTTTGAACCCTGTTCTGAACCATCTTTTCCTTGCCGCACTGCAAATGCGACATAGACGAGGTGTTCTAGGCTCCGTTCTGCACTCAACGTGTTAAGAGAGGACCATTTATGAGAAATAGTTGTCCTGTGGTGGTAAAAATGTAGAATAATTAAAAAAAAACATTTTCGATTACAGGCCGGATAGCACGATCACCAAATCCTTCACCAGATCCTAAACCTCAAGGAGGTTTTGGTGGTGGATACGGCGGTGGTGGTGGATTCGGTGGCGGCGGCGGCGGTGGTGGTGGGTTTGGCGGCGGCGGTGGCGGATTTGGTGGCGGACGTGGATTTGGTGGTGGCGGTTTCGATAATGGATTTGGCGGAGGCTATGGACGGGGATATTATCACCATCACCACCATCGTGGATATCCGGAAGGCTATGGGGGCTATGGACAAGGTTATCCCGGTGGATACCCAGGTGGGTTTAACGGTGGATTTCCTGCAGGAGGTTTGAGTATATCGAAATCGATTAGCATCAGTGCTGGCGGAGGAGGAGCATCCCAATCGAGCGCACAGTCGAGTGCAGCTGGCAAATAAATGGCTTAGTTAATTAATGGTTGAGTTTTATTAACTTTAAATTAGTAAATAAAGAATCACTGTGTTCGTTTTGTACCAACTTGTTTAATAATTTCTGTAACCAAGTCATTATTACTAGTTACTATTGCCTAAAGCTTTTCCGCAGTACAAGAAAAAGACGAAAGTAATTGTCCTCTTAGAGATCGTTCCTATTTCACTTATATATACGATAAATAATTAATTCATTTTTATTGTTTCATTTGTCGAAAAGAACTTTAGCTATCATTATTAGACATATACCTATACCGTAACAGGTCAACACATTCGCGATACTTCTAGTTTACTTTACTTAGTAGAACCTATCAAGTGTCCAATTTCAAGAAGAAAGTTTATATGCGATTTATAAAAAAAATAAATAGTGATTACGCCGCTCTGTACTGCGCAGGAATCACACAGTGTTGTCTAATTTGAACGCAGTTCCCGTGTCTTTCAACCTGCAGTTCCAGTGGGTACAAACTCTACATGGGACAATACTTTGTATGATCCATAAATTGGTGTTCTGATTCTGGGTTTTTGTAAAGTCCGTCATAACACAGGATTTACTCCTAATGCGGGCATTGTCTTTTTAACACAAACAAATATAATTTTGATATCAAGTTAAAGGTCATTATTCTCTTTTTATAATGATAAATACAGAACACTAAACAATTACATTTTCCAGTGCATACAAAAAACACAAAGAAATTTATTATAATTCATTGCGTAAACAAAAAACATTAGGTAGTAGAGCCACACTGATTTTAGCATGATGGGCCGGCTCGACCGAGGCAGTACTACCCTCCCACAGAAGACCAACTTAAAGCGCACAGCATGGATGCTGGCGCTTTAGGTTGGTCGTCAGCGCGTGTTTCGTTGGTGAATGCGAGACCGGAGGCCAATTGATGCAGGGCTGCCAGTTATCGTGATAACTGTGCGAGCCTTACACTGCCACGATGACTGTCATACGGGTCACCACACTGCATTGTCTGCATTTACAAAGAGTGTGGTGACTACAACTCTTTGGATTCTATTCATGCTTGCTATCAGGCAGAGTAAAGTCACTTTGACAGGCTTTCCGTATAGAAAAAAAATACGCACGTGCGTGCATAAATACGAGTAGATGCTACTTTTTTAAACGAAACTAGGAAAAGAGATCCCTTCGTCAGTGTCTCTTTTGAGTGATCTTTGGTCTTATGACTACCAGAATGAGCAAAAACTTCGTGAAATACTTTGTTAGTTTACATAATTTGTACTAAAACACAAAAACAAGTTAATTATTAGAAAATATATGCCCTAAGTACGTTATTACCTTTGAATTAAATTAAAATTTGAAAACATAATTTGGCAGCAAAGTGCGCCGTTTTTTTTAAAATATTTTTATCATAATATTATTCTCAATGCACAGAACATAGAAATGCCTTTCTTTTTCTGAGTGGGGATCGCCCGATATTTTCTATTGGTTGTCATATCGGACTCCAACCGTCCAAAACACTGTACGCCATCTCAGATACTTGTAGCCGAAGAATAAGTTGTCCCCTAGAAAGGAAATGCCTGAAACCCCGATGTACCTCGAGCCATCTACCTAAGACTTCCAGATGACCCCTCATTGAGTGAGGACCACGATATTCCCTTTTTCGCCTGTAGCGCATCGCGAACCCCTCCCAGCCTGCTTTTGCTGCGGTGACAGATGACTGCCTGTCGCTCTCATGTTTGCACTTATGGAGGACGGAGATCAGTCTGCGACCTCGGACACCTAAGTCGTCTATGGTACCCGGGTCGTTTACGTATATGTAATGTTTCAATGTATACATATGTTATAACAAGATAATACAGACGTATGACGTTGGTTGATTAGATGCATGTGTGCACAATGCTGAACAAAATATACGTACTTATAGTTTTTCTTCATATTGAACTTTTGATGTCAGCACCTAATTGGGAATAATACTTACGGCGTAATCGGACGATAAGCTCAATTCCACAGTGCGATTGCGAGTGGATATGGTTCCACCTCTCAGTCTACTGATGGTGTTGTTATTTTATGCCAGTATATATTTATGAATGGTGTCCGTGTGGTGACGGATTAAGAATACAGAGTGTCAGCATCCCTTTTCATCCCGTGGGTGTCGTAAAAGGCGACTAAGGGACCTAGTATACAAGACAACATCATTACAAAGAGAAGGAAAACTTGGAACATATCCTATTCCAACCCGTTTAGCCAGCGTGGTATATAGGAGAGTCATACATCCAGCAGTGGATTGTAAAAGGCTGTTGATGATTACCTCCCTGGCCTGGCGGTTAGCGTATTCGACTGTTGATCAAAAGATCTCGGGTTCTATTCCCGGAGCAAGACAAAATGTTTTATTGAGTATTTCTAGTTACTCAAATTCTAAATAACAGCCCGGAGTCTGGAAGCTAGGGTTATAACCCCCTTGCTTCGGAGAGCACGTAAAGCCATAGGTCCTGCACCTGAGCTTACTTAGTGTAGAAAATTCAATTGCATTTTTTGAGTTTTTATAGCATATTTGCTATTGCTTTAATATTCAGTACTTAAACTGGTACTAGATCGGACATATCTATTTCCAATACTTACACAATTCGAAATACTGGAAACCAAGACAACTATACGATAAAGATGATGATAGGGGCTGAGAGCTTTTCCTGGCTACTGGTACCCGAGATGGCGTGCGGTTTTTATCGGTTCGAGTCTGATGTAACTACCTACAGGTGGTATGTGTGGGGATCTCCGCACAGGAAATCAAAAAAAGGGCTGAGAGTTAGTGGATAAATTGAACGTAAATCGATAGTAGAGTACATAGATAGGAGACAATCAGCTGAGTATCTGACAATTAAGACGGCCAGGTTCTAATGGTGCTCGTAGTATGCTGTGAATAATAAAAGTTTTGCAAAATATTGTATAGTTTAAATTATAATCATTTTAGTCAATAGCCTCTCATATTTTTTTTCCATCTTAAGAGCTTGCCAAAGTGACTCTACTCTGCCTGATGGAAAGCATGAATAGAATCCAAGAGTTGTGGTCACCATACTTATCGCAAACGTTGACAACGCAGTATGGTGACCCACACTATGGCGGTCTTGTGAGATGCTTTTCACACCCCGCTTGGGGACTTAAGTCATTGTGACAGTGTAAGGCTTACACAGTTACCACGATAACTATCACTCCTGCATCAATGGGCCTCCGGTCTCACACTCATCAACGAAACACGACAATACGGATGCTGGCGGTTTAGGTTGGTCTTAGGTGGCAGGGTAGTACTGCCCCGGTTGAGCCGGCCCGCTCGTGCTAAAATCAGCGTGGCTCTACTACCTAGAGAATTGACTGCTGTACATAAATCTTTTCGTAGAAAGGAGATTTTGTCTTACTGTACCATGCCGACACTACTACACACTTTTGGCCCGACTCGGGAATCAGACCACCGCCGCCCATCGTTACTTGGTACTGAACAGACACAAGTACGTTGCCGTTATTTAAGTTTTTGCACTCAAAGTAAGAGGCGCGTGATTTGGGCTTCGGTATCCTTACTCGCTGGATAAATTGCCATGAATGAATTTTTATTACATATTATCAGGTACCGTCAATGTAACGACATAATATGTACAATGGTAATCATTTTGCAAATATGTTTTTTTTTTTTTACAAGGTTAAAGGAATATCCAGGATGGAAGGATCTAGAATGTCGAATATGGAAGACGTGTCCGTTTTTTGTGTACCTATAACATTATAATTCTTTTCATAATCCTTATGCTCTAAAGTGACTTTTAGTTTTATATAGTTGACAAATGAGTATCAAGTCTCGTAAATGTAATGTATAAACATTTTGAATATTGCCGGATCCTAGTCATGTAAGGCTTGGTATGCACAATTATCTCCAAAGGAGTTTTTTCTAAACTATAAAATATATCTTTTATATCATATTACCCAAAGACGGTACCTACTTTATATCTAGGACTGTGTCTCTACCAAGTCGATATAAAAAACAAGGGTACTTCTCGAAGGCAATTAAGAGTTTTTCGACTCCTGTTTATTGTGCATAAGCATATAGCGAAATGTAGGGTGGGCCAACAATTCGTTAACATTTGAATCTAACATCCCGCGCAAACATGTTACGGGAGTTCTTGGAACCGATACTACTGGTATTTGCTGGCTACAATCGTGACACACGGTTTTAATAGGATGGAGCCACTTGTCATACATCCAATGAGTCCCTGCCGGTGGTCAAAGATATGTTTCCGAAAAAGCTGATTTCCAAATGAGGCGACATTCCATGGCCACCTAGAAGTCCAAGTCTATCCCCAGCAGACTTTTTTTTATGGGGTTTTTCGAAGAATCATATCTGTATCAATAAACCAAATACATTACATGAACTAAAAAAAAAATCAGCGAAGTGCTGTCGGTGATCTCACAGTCACTTTGCGGACGAGTATTTGAAAATTTCGGTGCACACTTAGAAGAGTGTAAATGTCGAAACGCAGTTCCTTTAGACGATGTAATTTTTAAAAAATAAATGCCAACTAATTAGTTTTCTTATAATACACAATTTTTATAATATATGAAATGGTTTTGTTATATGATTTTTTCAAATGTTAACTAATTCGTGGCCCGCCCGTTATAAGATTGCCTATATATTTTAACACAAGAGTTTTTCAATGTGGTCAACAACGTCGGGCTACTGCAACGACCGTAGCGAGTGGTAGCTATCAGGGTCTTCTTTGAGGCGACGGGTGTTTCCTAGTCGGGACTCCATCGTGAAACCTGCAGATAAGAGCTATTATGACTCTTCGTCAGTGGCGCAAGGAGGCGCGAGAGTTGGGCCGGTCTGCTAAAACTCGAGAAATCGTAGATCAAAAATCCAAGTGGAAGCAATGACTTGAGCCGGGTAAGCTGTTATTGCGGTTGTAAGACACGTTATCCAGGATTGGCCCAAGAGAAATCACGGGATCCTCTCACACCGGCTGACGTCGGTAACCACTGGGAAAGGATGTTTCATCTGATTTGAAAGGAGCCAACGTGTGAGTGTCAACATTGTAACTGCGGGACCAGTGTGTGGAGCGTCGTATCCACACGGTGTGGACACGACGCTCCCACGAATTCTTCCGGACAGGTGAGGCCATCTGTCATTCTAACGAAAGCAGTCCGGGGTAGCAGAGAGCGACACGTTACGGAGCATGCGTGCCCATTTGGGGTCAAGAAAAGGAAATATCGGAATTCTCACTCAGGAGGGGGTCATCTACAAGTCGTATGTAGATGGCACGAAGTACGTCGGGGCTTTAGAGATGTCCTTTCTAGGGTACATCTGGTTCCCTGCTAGCTGCCTGCTTGTACCTGCGACGGTGTGCGTTTTTTGGTTGGTCATACATAACCATCTTGGTGGACTCACCATTAGTGGTATCTGGTACCAGGGATCTACCATACAGAAAAAAAGGGTTTTCAATGTAAATTTCAAAACCTGAACGTCGTTTAATAAGCGTAGTATTGTCGTGTAGGTGCGTATTGCTGTCTAAGCGAGGTGCTAATCGTATTTTTGTTTGTGATTTTGACGGCATCCAACATTATGTACTCTACCTTATATCTAATTGCTTACGCAAGACATGATATTGTTGACAAAGTAAACAGTTTATTTTATCACTTATTTCGAATTAACCGAATATTTTGTTATATAAATCGTGAATAGATCCCGTTTAAATCAGTCCAGCATTTTTGTTCAATATGGCCAGTTCATTCACTTTAGTTATTGCGCTCTTTTTCATATTTAGTGTTATTAGCATTTACGAAGGTAAATTTAAATAGTAAGAACATAGAAAACTTTAAAAATCATTCTGACCACTTTTTTCCACATTTATCGGTTTTTCGAGGTTCTAATATTTAGTTATAATATTTTGTGTATTCTTAGATATTTTTTTTGACTCCATATTGTCCAGGTTTTTTAAAAATGTATAACTCTTAAAAACTCTATGAAATACTCCCATAATATCTAGTCATAAATAAAACTCTTGTCTTATCTCTAATGACGCTGGTTTTTTTTTCAGGTGCTCCGCAATTCGGACCAGGGCGCCATGGGCCTGGTTTTCACGGAATAGGACCAAGACATTCTGGTTTTGGCCCAAGTTTTGGACGTCACAACCGAGGCCCTGGTAGATTAGAACCAGGTAGTTCTATTAGTATTTCGAAGTCTATCAGCATCTCACGTGGAGGTTCCAGCTCGTCGAACGCAAGATCAAGTTCTGGATCGAATTCTGGATTTGGTGGTGGTTCAAGCGCTAGTTCCAATGCCGAAGCTAGTTCTAGAGGAAAATAATAAAATTAGCTTATATTAGTTTAGTACTTTTTTTATTTCTGAGTAAGAGTAAATTCTGTACTTATCTTTATAACCAAAAATACTTTACTTATTTTAAAACTGTGCCTTTTGCCTTATTACGAATTTATAAAACATATAACAAAGCTAATTATCATAAAAATGATTTGATTTTATCTTATGTTTTGTTTTTTTTTGTAACTCAATAAAACCCACGGACCATCATCTCACTAGGACTAAACGGCAAGGACCAAATCAACTAGAAACACGTATAATTTTGTCCGGGTGTTAGAATCGAGGCGTCAGGCGTACCCTAGATAGGACAACACTAGCTTTGTGGCATTAAAATATAAAATTATTAAACCTTTTAAAATAGGCGAGTAAAATGTTTATTTGAAAATATTAAAAAATATTAAAATATTGTAGGAATCTGTGAATGAAAACAGTCAAAGAATAATTTAAAGAGAAGATACAAAAGTTAGATTTTGTCATAACAATAGGGTATCATTGCTCCAAGACACTTTCTGTTTCACATTTTGTTTATTACTTTCATGTATGTATTTGTTATAACCCATTGACAATAAATATCACATTTATTATAAAAAAAAGAAAAGGAATGGAAAGTTTTGAAGTAGTCTAATTTACGTCTTCCGATCTAAACCTTCCAGAATCCCGTGTAGGGGATAAGGGGTGCTGGAAGGCTTGGATCACCTTCGCTGTATTCGTCTTCCTTACCCTTATATATACTTTATTTATTCGGAAATATTTAATCTGATATTATCGGCAAACTATTGTATTTCTACCTTCTTTTTACTTCTTCTTATTTTCATAGCTACTGACAATTGTTAGTATTACTGTGAAAGCTCAAATGACAGTCAATTCTAAGATCTTGCAATTCAAACTAAGAGATCAACTCATAATGGTATAAATCAAAATCATTCTATAATAATTGTTTATTTAGTATTTTGATCACTATTCACTTCAAATCTTAGTATCGTTGAGTTCCGATTATCAGTGATCGAACACTACTCAAATTAAGGACCATAACATTTCACCATTTGAATGCTACGTTATCATTGATCAACATAGGTTAAATTTACTAGAGGAGAAAATAAGGATCCTTACTAAAGTTACAATGATGAAACTCAAGGTGTAAAAAAAATTGGCGTAATATATCTTCCAGCGCATGCGCTGCGAAAATTATTAATAAAAGATAAAAAAAAATGTTCTACAACAGTGAAAAACAAGCTTACAGAAATTGCGACCAAAATCAGACGAAGTCATCCATGCCTTTGCATTTATCCTTATCGTAATAAATTATTTCCTAAACAAGATTGTTTCAATACCTATAAATTACCTTTTAGTTTATTCAAATTGGAAATTTTATACAAAAGATATTACCAATTTAAAATGTCAATCGAAATAAAATTAATTTAAAAATTAACGACGCCGCGCCGCCGGTATAGCAAGGAAGGGGTGGCACTGAAGAGCGGGAGAGGAGCACACCCATGAAGTATGTCCGTATGATATACGGTCTAAGTCGTTTATGCAGTTTACAGGAATAAGCTAAGTGTCTCAGGAATCCTTTCTGTATACGTTCAATTCTAAGTTGGTTAATGTTGTATTGTGGTGATGAGATTACCGAATAGTATTCAAAGCCACTTCAAACTATGTGTTGAAAATGTGAATTTTCGTGTCTAGACCGTTGCGAATAACAAATCATAGCATTTAAGATACTTTTTTTATGACGTTTTCTACATGTGACAAATAGTTCATTTACTTTTGAATTGAACTCTTACGCCTCTTACGCCATTATTTTCCTGTAGTATAACTCCATCAATGTGAAATGCCAAATTAGCGGACGTTGAGGAAAAGCAACAAAAGCTTGTCACTGAGCTCGACCGAGTCTTAGGCCGCATTTCTCAATGGGGTCATGAGAATCTGGTCGAGTTCAATGCCAAGAAAACACAGGCGTGTGTGCTCTCTGCTAAAAAGTCTCGATTCCTTCCCCTCCTCACTTTTCAGAATAAGACTGCAGAACAATCTCAGTATCCTGGGTATGAATATTTGCCGGGACCTCAATCCGCGAGAATATATTGAAAGCGGCCTCGCGGAAGCTGGGTATACTGAACAGAGTGAGACGGTTCTTTGCGCCTGAGCATCTGTGTCTTCTTTATAAGACTCAGGTACGCTCCTGCGTGGAGTACTGTTCTCATCTTTACGATGGATCCGTGCAATATTGGCTGGTCGCTTTGAATCGGTTGCAGAGGCGAGCAGTCCGGATTATCGATAACCCGAAAGTCACTAAATCCCTTGAGTCTCTGCAGTTGCGAAGAGATGTCGCCTCTGTGGCAGTCCTCTATCGCCTTTATCATGGAGAGTATTCTGACGAGCTCTTCTAACTGATCCCATCTTCTCCGTTCCTCTACAGGACAACTCGTGCTGGCCTTGGAAGTCACCGTTTCAGAATAGTAGACATACGCTCTCGAGTTAAACGGTTCGGCTCTTCCTTCCTGTGCAGATCAGTTAAAGCCTGGAATTCATTACCAGCGCACGTGTTTCCCTTCCACTACGATCCCGGGTCCTTTAAGCGGGGCGTGAAAAATCATCTCACTAGGCCGCCATAGCGTGGGTCGCCATATTGCAGTCTTTATTCGCAGTGAGTACGTTGACCACCGCTCTTGGATTCTATTCACACTTTCCATCAGGCAGAGTAGAGTCACTTTGGTAGGTTACTATAAAAAAAGAGAAAAATTAGGCTGTTATTAACTTGCGGTTTCGTGTAAACGTAACACATTTACTTGTTAGTCATTTTTTCTACTTTACCTTGTAAAACTATATCTACCCTCCAAAGCTTTTTCATTTTTTATGTCAATTTTACAAAAATAATATTGAATGTTGAAAAGTTTTCTAATGCAGTTCTTTGCAGAGACTAAACGAGACTACTATTGTTGTTGCTCAACATTTAATTTAACAAAATGCATTGACAAATTGACAAATTCTATTTATTAAAGGTAACTTTATGTTGGAGTAGTCTCGTGGAGTTTATTTTTTCAAGAATTTTATTTAAGTTTATTTTTTTGAATAGTGATTGTGGTTTATTTATTTAATTATAGATACCCCTGAACCTAAATTAGAAAAGCTAATCTTTTGAAATACAGTTTCAATAGTGTCTATGTACATCTCCAGACACAGTCTGATATTTAGCATTGTCGTAATTGCTGAATGAACATTTTATCCGTGGTCATGACTTTTGTTATCATTTCATCATCATCAACACCCTTTCTAGAAAGAAGGTTCTTGTAATATTTTATCACAAGAGAAGATTACAATAACTTATCAACTGATAATGGCCATGATAGTTTGAATGAATGCTTCCACTGTTCCACTACAACAATGCTAACGACCCAGAAAGGTCATTACATTTTCCCCGAATGCGAAGCGACATTTTCCTCCATCGTTTTCTCACGTTCGCATTGCCTATAATGTGAAAATTACATCTAATAATACAAGTTATGTTTATCAAGAAATAAAAATAAAACTTCCCCCTATCAACATAAACAAACTGACATATGACATAATCCTGAACATCAGATACATTTATGCGAAAAATTTTGTTTGCGTTACCAATTATCAACGATAAGTTTACCTTTAATGTTGATTTGTAAAGGCCAAGCGTCACATAATAATTTAAGGAACCATAAAATGTCGATTTAAACGATTAGATTCGATCGATTTAAGCACACAATTTTTTATCGATTAAATTGATAATTAAGTGCAATATTCTTCAAAAAACATATTTATTGTATTTATTGATTACAGTGGGACTGTGATCAATAAAATAGCCTTATTTTAAATTAACATTATATACTATACTTACTTAGAATTGTTACTTAAAATACTATTTGAAAAATCAAGTCACAGATATAGAAAAACAATGTTATGTATAAGCACATAGTTTTTACAGGCAGTGGTTTATAATTAAAAAACCAGCCTCATATTTTTGTATCGTAAAGTTAATTCTGATAAGTCCATCCTTCGTATTTTTCAAGTACTATTTATATTAGTGCCATGTCTTAATTTTGGCTTTATTACAAAAATAAATTAATTTCAAATCGTTTTACCAACATTACGAGTATCAAGGATGGGTCAAGAATTCGTTAACATTTGAATCTAACATACCGCGGAAACATGTTATGGGTGTTCTTGAAATTCGATTTGATGCTACTGGAATTTGCTGGCTACAATCGTAACAAATTGTTTTGAACAAGATGGAGCCACTTGTCACACATCCAAGTGTCGTGTATAGCTAGGCCTTAATATGACGATACTATTCTTGGAAATTGCTTACTTGTAACACATCCTTCTGTGTCACCTATAAAAGTAAGTGGTTGATCTGAAAAATTCAGAACGGAACATATAGTTCAGCGAGATGGAGAAAACGGTCGTTTTTGTTTTAACGTTATGCGTTTTTACGGCTGCAAGCCCTGTAAAACCAAATGAAGGTACGAATATGAGTTTATAGCCAAAGATTTATTAATTAAAAATTGTCATATTAGGAAATACAACTTGTTTCAGCAATATTAACGTAAAATTAAATAGACAAAGTCGACAAAGAGTTCTTACAACTAGGGTTGTTATTTACGTCAAATTAAAAATTATCAAACACACAAGTAAAAGAAAATACTAAGTAAATAGAAATATTGACAATAAGAAAATACCCCCGAAGTAAAAGGTAGTGGTTATGTAATCACTAGAGTATATTACTACGTATCATATAATTACACAGTTAATTTTAGTAAGTGCGCGGGAAAACTTGTTATATTTTACTATCAGTTTTAACACATGAGGTACGCAGAACATATATATTTCAAGTATAAGAAAGTTTTAATATTTTGTTACAGATATTCCTCCACCGCCAGGCTTTTTCCATGCTCATCAGTGGAGTGGACTGACCCGGGACGGTGAGCAGCATGGAGTATTTAGCGGGGCAAGTGCGGCTATTGGAGGGAACGAAGCCAGTGGTGGTGACGCCATCTCACTAGCAGCTGTGGATGATGGAAGTACCAAGAAACTGGGAGTAGTTCCTCCTAGTCCTGTTGGTTTAGAAAGTCGTTTTGGTGGTTACAATGGTGGAGCAAGCTCACAATCTTCAAGTAGTTCCTCATCATCAAGTTTTGGTGGACAAGCAAGTTCTTCTGCCGACTCTAATGCAAATGCTGGAGGCTATGGCGGTCAGTCTTTTTCTCAATCTAAGTCCAAGTCATCGAGTGGATTTGGAGGACAAGCGACATCTGGATCTGATGCTCAATCGTCAATTAATTTTGATAAGTATTCATCAGGTGGTGGATACCATGGTGGCTACGGTTCCTATCATCAAGGTTCATCGAGCTATGATAAGCAGTCCTCTGCTGGAAACAACGGCCAATCGGGTGGCTTTGACCAATCTGATTCTCAGTCATCGGGCTTTGATGGTCATTTTGCTGGAGGAAATGGTGGTAGCTATAGTGGCGGACACAGAGGGCATCATCTTAACCAGGGATCATCAAGATACCAAGAGGATGGATTCAGGGGATCAAATAGTGGTTCGGGTAAATTTGAGGGACAATCAACATATGGATCAAATGGTGGTTCATCACGTAATTTCAATAGCCAATCGTCTGAAGGTTATGGCGGTAACTTTAGAGAAAATGATCATCAGGGTCCCTTTGGTAATCATCATAAACTAATCTTTAATGGACAATCCGCAGCAGAATCTAATGCTCAGTCAAATGGTTTTGGACAAGATCAATCTTCAGCTGGATCAGGGCAATCTTCAGCTGGATCAGGGCAATCTTTAGCTGGATCAGGGCAATCTTCAGCTGGATCAGGACAATCTTCAGATTTTAACTCTCAGTCATCTAGCGGCGGTGACTTCAATCCTCAATCTTCAAATGGTTATGACGGCCAATCCTCTAACGGTGGTGGGAACTTTGGCATTAAAGGTGGTCGTGGATCCTCTCACCATGCCAATAAATACGCCTACCAAGAATTCCAGTCTTCCCAAAGTGGTAACCTTGATGCAATCGGTCACATAAATTCTGAGTCTTCCAGTCGCGGTTTCACGAGAGATCAAGAGCAAGCCAGAGAATATGGAGGTAACCAACAGCAATCAGCTGGATTCGGAAGTGGGTTAGGGTCTTCAGATTTGTCCGCTGGAGGTGCCTCAGGTTCACAATACGGTTATTATGGGTCAAATTCAGCTTTAAAAGGTGCCCTAGATCTGGCCCACCAAGGTGTAGAAGCAGCTGGACAAAATTCAGGGTGTAGCACATGTGGAAAGGGTAGCTATGCCCTGAGTAACGCAAAAAGTCGCACCGGCAATGCTGTTGCCGTGTCTGTGAGCGGCTAAATTTTCGTACCTGTATATTTGGATTGATTATGTTTTGTAGCAATTGAATGACTTGGTATTTTATGTTATATTTATATTAAATTAAGTTTTAGAAATCAGAATTTTAAGTAATTGTAAGTTTTTGTTCAAAGTATAAATTAGGTTTACTTTCGAAAAATAAATTGTTAACCTTAAGAGTGTCTTCTTTTCATTCCTTTAGATTAATGTTTCACTAATCAATTTGCTTCATATCGTAAGTAAATCCTTATTTAGATATCTCAACAAGAGTTATTTACCATAGATTTTAACTTTTAATAAGACTATTGTAGATTTATTAAAAATAAAAGATTATATCGACAACTTAAAAATAACTTTTACAATACTAGCTATTTAATTTGTTAAATATTTTCGAGAATCATAGTTTATCGTATGTTTGCTTTCTTAACATCTGACGTTTCTTTAGTCGTGAAAGAGTTTGTCTCACGCACTAGGATTATATTCTGTATCGTGGGCAACTTTACAAACTTTCATAGAACAGACACAAAGAACACACAAAAATTTGATTTATGGGTAAAAGTATATTGTTCCGTGAGCGGATTGAACCCGCAGGAAGCAGAGTTGAATGGTTAATCTCTATGCCATCCACCCAGTCAATACTTTGTACTCGTTTTTAAAAATTGTAGATTCTTCTAAACAATTGCTTAAAGATCATTTCCAACAAATTGCCAACAATATCGTGGTGATAGAATCATCACGTACGTAATCAGTAAGGCACAACGGCACGGATGCTGTCGCTTTAGGTTGGTCTTCTGTGTGAGGGTAGTACTATCGCGGTTGAGTCGGCTCGTTCGTGCTGAAACCAAGGTGGCTGTACTAGCTACATGGCAGCCCTTTGCTGGTTTTCACATGGTTTGTGTAATGTGTTTCAGGGTTTGTGAGTTTAAGGAGTAGAGTAAAGAAAATACATATCTAGGTATAGGTTATAGCTTAATGAGAATATGAATCCTTCCTAATATAGATTGATTATGACATTGAAGTTACCAGCAAGCATTAGTTTGGTACATAATATACTGTATAACTCCCTTATTGGAATTATCATTATGCAAAATTCCCTCATAAATAAATATTTCTTTGTTTTAAATAGTTATGTTTAAGTATTTACTCCATGAATTATACCTCGTAAAATAAATGATAAAATAATAAATTATATTAAATTTATGGTATCTCTGACTTTTAATTCTTTGTGTGTTGTAGTTAATAAACGCATCTTCTTCCTTTCTAAGATTCAGTATTATATGTCAGTCGTTGGTTGCGAATGATTTCCAAAGTTGATGACACAAAATTGTCTCAAATCAGTTGCTATAACACACCTATTCCGTACAGTGATAAGATGAAGAACTTGAGGATCTACATTGACAGTACCTTGTCTCTACGCAGACTACGCCATTTTTACCCAATTCAAAAAACACTGCTCTTAGACAATCCTTTCTTTACTCCATCCTCGATTATGCTGATGTCAGTTATCTAGATCTTAATTAAAACCAATTAAATAAGCTTAAGAGACTTCAAAATTTCTGTATTAGATTCATTTTGAATTACGCTTAAGTGATTACCCATCTGCCTTCGCCAGAACACTAATGCTTTTTTTGTTCTGTATAAAACATTCTTTTCAATTCTTTTACACCATATTAGCTTAAATCTCGGTTTACATTCCTTCATGGCACGCATCCGAAATCGTTGAGATCGTCAGAGAATTTGAAAAATGCTAGGACATACTACCAAATTTTTTGATCCTTCCTTCTCTGTCGAAGCAGTTCGGTTGTGGAACACTTTACTAGTGTAAGTGTACCATGTGCGCAGATATTGACTTCCTTGAAGAGACTGATAAAGAATGTTACCTGGGTGACGCCAGTGTCTTATAATTAGCTACACTACACAGCTGTGTAGTGTACTGAGTACCTAACTGTAAGGTATTCGTCTTGTGATGTATGAATTATCTATTTTCACCTAATTATTTGTACACTACCCTATACATTCCAAGTCATACTTTTCTTTCCACCCCTTGGTTGCCTGTTAGAGATTGTCTCCGAGCGATAAGGCCGCCACTTGTACTTCCTTAGTATTAAGTTAACTTTGTAATTAATCTGATGTACAATGAAGATTTATTTCTTTGCTGAAGAGAAACCAGCACTGGACTACCAAAGGCTGTCCATGATGATGGCGATAATGATGATGATGATACTACTACCTATTCCGATAATTATTGTTTATGAACTGACTTTTGATTTTATTATGCATTTAAAACGAAACCAAATTTTAACTATCCAAACAATGAAACAAAAATATCGAAACTTTAATAAAATGTGTAAAATTTAACGCCTGCAACCTGTAAATATTTTTATTTGCTTTCAAACTTAGAAATTGAGGCAAGTGCGAATTTGATGGCTTCCCGATGAGTGAGGTTAACGTGTGTTCTACTAGTTTGTTTATCAGCTATGAACTCCTTGGCTGTTGACAAGAAAAATGGGCAAAGGTTTTCCCACTCCAACATGGAGATTACAATTAATTTTCAGTTGTCCAATTTGACGATGCAGTCGTATTGGTCTCTAAGAAACAAACGAAAAATAGTCACTTGTTAGTAGGTGCCTGACACCTGAAACTAAAAGGTTATAAATGCCTTGTATAAGACGAACAAAAAAAGAATGCAGGCGAAAAATAGTATAAATATTTTGGTTGTGTGAGGTACAAAGTTTCTTCCAGTAGATGGTGCCCGCGTCAGTGTGAGCGGGCCCTGAGAGGGGTCTGGATATCTTAATAACAATAGTTCTCGGATCCGTCCTATTCCAGACAGGAAGTAGCACACCGTGTTGTTTTAGTCGGTCCGACTCCGACGCACCACCCCATCGCAATCCCAGTGGAGTGAGAACCCGCGCTGATTCCCACACGGTAAAAGAAAGGTAGAAAGTTTCTTGAAGGGTGACTAGCCGTAGTGTATAAATTATCCAAGTATTGACAACAGAATCTTTATCACATCGAACGATGGCGGAAAAAATACTCTAAAACTGTTATACTCGAGTTACAGGATCTAGGTTTTTGACATACAAAGAGGAGGTACAAATAGTTATCTAAAATATCTAAATCAATTTTACCTTATCAAAACCACATGTCAATAAACAAATACTAGTATTATTTAGAATAAGGATCTCTGCACACTGTAAGTTCTTAGCATCAATCCAGTAAATAAAATATTTTATCAAATATATATAAAAAAATTTTTTTTTTCTATCTTCAGAGCCTGCTAAAGTGACTCTACTCTGTCTGATGGAAAGCATGAATAGAATCCAAGAGTTGTGGTCACCATACTCATTGTAAATGCAGACTACGCAGTATGGTAACCCTCACTATGACGGCCTTGAGAGATGCTTTTTCACATCCCGCTTGGGGACGTAAAAGGCATGACAGTCATTGTGACAGTGTAAGGCTTACACAGTTACCACGATAACTGTCACTCCTACATCAATGGACCTCTGGTGTCACACTCACCAACGAAACACGACAACATGGATGCTGGCGCTTTAGGTTGGTCTTCTGTGTGAGGGTAGTACTGCCCCGGTCGAGCCGACCCGCTCGTGCTGAAATCAGCGTGGCTCTACTACCTACAAAATATTCATATATTTACGCATGGAAGATGTGATTTAGTAGTAGATGAAGAAAGTAAATAATAATAACTGTTCTGTGTCTGAATGTTTTTTACCACTACACGAAAATAGGCTGTAACCATAATTAATTAAGACGATTAAATAAAATTTATCTATGACATATGGTGTTCAAGTCCATTCTGTTCGTCATTTGCTATGCACCATTTACCTAACGAAAAAACATCGAGAATCCCAGTAAACTTAGGTCAACTGATAAACAGGTGACCACATCGTAGACAACGTGACTACTACGACTCCAGAGGTATTATAATAGGTCCCCTTTTGTAGCAGTTAGAAACTCATTTGAGATGGCACGCAGGGTGATTTTAGTCGGTTTGAGCTTTACTCTCAGTTTTAGTGAGACGATATTCTTTATTTATCCGTATTGTATTCACCCCTACCGAGTAAAGGAACTCTAATAAAAAAGTGTGAAAAGGATCTATCAACCCGTACTTTTTGACTATTGCAAATGTATAAAGATCTAATATATTCTTTTCTCTGATTTAATAAAATGGTAATTGTTGAAGACTAAGATAGAATTGTCATCTATTCACAATCCACTTACCGATTCTGGGATTAATATTCCAAAAGCGTGATGTTTGCGGTATAAATTCACTACCGGTCAGAGAATTAGGTGTCGATAAGTGCTTAAGCCGTCCGTAATCTCACGCCCGTGTACACCGAACAGCTGTAAAAGAATTTTCTAATATTCTAAAATGTGATCTAGTGGCTCACACTACTGTAGGATTTTTCTCCCAGCTATAAAAAAATAAAATTTAGGTTTGATCGTGTAAACCCATCCTTTGTTGAATAAAGCTACTGCGAATCATATTATTATTGATTTTTGCAACACGTCGTCTACGTTGACACAAGTCATTTTAGCATTTACCCGCGAAAAATCACTTTTCATGGAATTTTTCCAGCATATTTGTTCAGTATTCGTTATATAAACTGTATTTGTTGATAAAATGTTCATAAATTATCACCGAGATGTGTCGGATTGGTGTGCTGTTGGTGGCGGTAGTGTTATTAGAATTCACATGGGCGGGAACCCAAAGTAAGTGCAGTTATAAGTAATAATAAAATACTAACGACTAGACACAACATATAACAGCCAGACTGTTGGTAAATATACTACATTTCTAAATAAAGACAAATATAGGACTATCTATTTTTGTAATTGCAAGTCATAAACGATAGGAATAGTAATCTCTCTAGTAAATCTTGCCAGGCTATGCTTCTTACGGCTTAGAAATATGCTGAAGTTGCAAGATTGATGTTGAGTAAGAATCTTACTCAGGCACATCTTATTATCTTACTCAGACACATCTTAGCCGGCGCGACTGGAACCGATGGAGTCCGGTGTATCCCGGTGATCTCTCTGGGAGTCCGTGGGATAAAGCAATGTGAAGCGATTATTTTCTGTTGATTATTCTCCTTTTTATCGAGCTTATGACTAACCAGCCCTCCTCCTTAATTCGGAGTTATAAGTGTGCACGGCAGTATTCACTTACGATCTCAATTCTGCTCGATTACCCTTGTTACTGAATGTGTTACTGAGGGTCACTTCCTTGTTAGAGAGTTTTTTTTCGATCTGGTTAGGTAATCAAGTGTGTGGACACAGTTCGTTGTGATATTTATATGTATCAGCTTAAGAACTGCCAGTAAGATGTAGTAATTCATCGACGTAGTTCTTTCTTAATAGTATCGGAGGCATTGTATTTACATACATTTCACTATTAAAAAACTGGGGTAAAGTATCAAGACTTCAAGTGTCGATCATCTCAACTTAGGTATTCTAAAACCAGAAAAAAGATGGAAGAATTACAGTTACATCACGTAAGGTTTATGTATTTTATTATTATTCCAGCGACGGGTGGTCTTTCGGAGCAGCGGTTTAAGCGTTCTCCAGGATATTACGGGTATCATAGACACTGGCCGCCCCCACCGGACTGCTGGCCCCCACCACCACCACGGGATTACTGGCCACCGCCACCGCCACCACCGCCAGGTCCGCCTCCAGAGCCTCCGGGACCGCCGTCGCCGGACCGAAGAGAACCGGAGCCCTTCAGTAAATATAGCAATGAACCCTGTAATGGTGGTTGTGAAGGAAAGTCATCTGGCAGTGGCTCCATCAGTAATGCGAAGTCTGGAACAGGAGACGCCATTGCTGTAGCGATCGCGAAAGGACATTGAGAATTCTAATTTAATTTTTATGTTATAAAATTGTTTGTTAAAGCGTATTGTAGTTTCAATTATTAATAGTGAAATTTATTATATTACTCTTGGGTTCTCCAAGACAATAAAAACTTAGTAATATAAGCTTCCAAAAGGCTCTGTTTCTGGTTTTTCTCTTGAAGGGAGAATGGCAAATCCAGTATCGTTAGTAATAAGTACGTAATTAATGATCAGGAGATTCATAGCATTTATAAAATATTTATTAAATTTATTTATAAAATAAACCATCTAAACTATTTTCATTTTCATATTTTTAGATCTTTATTAAAAGTATTCAAATTCTTCTTAAAATTTGTTAAAACTGCAATAATAAAACGTATGCCTACGTTTCCTGAACTTGCCATCTCTAAAATCTGCTTCGATGAAAAAAAATGTACAAAAATATTTTTTTATAATTATGAAATATAAATTACACAAAAAATTATAAAACAGTTAAATTAATATTTACTAATTTGCTTGGTTTTGTATTTAATGGCATAGCAACATTTTATTGACGAACCCAGAAAACCTGAAACAAATGATTTTGATTTTAAATGGTACCACACCATCTTGTTAATAGCAATGACAACTCATTTGTAAGAGTGATATTATAAAAATTGTTTATTTTCAAGAAAGACAATTGGTTTGAATTTATTTTTTAAAAATTACGTCGTCGAAATGACCACTGTTTCGACGTGTTTTTTTCCTATCTTTAGAGCCTACCAAAGTGACTCTACTCTGCCTGAAGGAAAGCATGAATAGAATCCAAGAGTTGTGGTCACCATACTCATTGCAAATGTTGACAACGTAGTATGGTGACCCACACTATGGTGGCCTTGTGAAATGCTTTTTCACACCCTGCTTGGGGACGTAAAAAGCATGTCAATCATTGTGACAGTGTAAGGCTTACAGACTTTCCACTATAACTGTCACTCCTGCATCAAAGGGCCTCTTTGCACTCTTCTAAGCGAGAGACCTTCGATATCTCTTCGTTGATTTTTTTTTAATTGAAGTAGTGTATTTGGTTTATTGATGTAGACACGATTCTTCAAATAACCTCATAAAAACAAGTATGCTAGGGATAGATCTGAATTTCTGGGTGACCATGAAATGTCGCCTCGTCTGGAAATCAGCTTTTCCGGAAACATGTCTTAGACCACAGACAGGGACTCATTAGATGTGTGACAAGTCGCTCCATCTTGTTTAAACCATGTGTTACGAGCGTAACCAGCAAATTCCAGTAGCATCGGTCCTAAAAACTCCCGTAATATGTTTACATGGGATGTTAGATTCAAATGTAAACAAATTCTTCGCCCACACTATTAATACTGAAACATTTTTTTAACGCAGGGTTGTCTAGATCTGGAATCAACAGCCTCTTACAGTCCACTGCTGGACATAGGTATTGTCCTACTAGGAGATTTTGTTATACTATACCACGCTAGCCAGACGGGTTGTTATAGGTCGTCCGTGTGGTGACGGATTAAGAATACATTGTGTTACCCGTCAATCAATGTCGTTCATCCCGTGGGTGTCGTAAGAGGCCACTAAGGGAAAAAAATATTCAGGAAAATATCAGTACAAAGAGAAGGAAAACTTAAAAGACCTGGAAGCTTAAAGCTTATTGTCGATGATATTACTAACCAAAAAAATACAAAAATATCCCTTCCATGAGATACGTAAGGCGGTATAAAAGTGCCATACTTGTCATTGTCCTTCGAATATGACTAACAGAAAGAATACACCCCCAAATAATCTTCCAAATTAGTTCATACGTGTTCTGAAGAAACGCCTGTAAAAAAACAGTTTAAATGAGAAGTTTTTCCTTTTTTTATCGGTTAATAACCAATAACTGCGCAGCTAACATAATGTCGAAAACAAACACTAAAAAAAACTTACAAATACAGTACTAGTATATATTTGTATTATGAGTATAATGCTCCATAAGTTAAGCTAACAACGTGACCCGAGGGACTTAGTGGTAGCCGCGTAGGTTCAAACGTTGCTAAATAAAGCAATCCTGACTAGGTCAGACGAGTGACCATTCCTAACATATGGCGAACCATCTGTACCTCAGAGAGCACATTAAGCCGTCGGTTCCAGTTGCCATACGAACAACTTTGCTTATCATTACGGGTACCTAGGGTCCCCACCAAGAACTTAGGACCCCAAGTCTGATCTAACAGTCTGATCTAGGCTGATCGACAAACGAGGCTCTGGCAAACAGAGCATTCCCATTAGCGACAATAGGTTTTCCACTTATTACGTGTGACTAAAACGCTGTCGAATAGTGGGCATTTAATTGCCCTTCCGGGGCAAGAGGCGTGATTTTATGTATTTATGTACAGGTAGTTGAAGCCCTGAAAAGATCAACAACAGTTTTTCTACAGAATTTCAGTATCGCATAGCGCTTGAATTATATCGATGTGATGGCAGTCGCTTAACGTAACATATTAAAGTTCAGCCGTATCGTAGTGGACTTAAAGCCGACCCCACACTAATTCAAGAAAAAGGCTGTGGACAAAAAAAAATAACACAGCACATTAACAACCTTAAATACTTAATAGCATTTATTTCCTTTTATAGCTAACTGTATACTTGTTTCAAACAAACATAACATAACTCTGTAAGATACGTTTATCCAGAGAATATAATATTACCAAGAAATGTAGGTACACCGTTCTAGAATGTAAATAAACTTAGCGATGAACAAAACTGTGTCAGTAGCTATTATATTTACACACGAACTTTGAACCATGTCTCAGATTGTAATCGACACCCGTTCCGGTAATACCGGTGTGACCGAAACAAGCAATTACGGCCATCTTATGGCTATTATAGGCACATTAGGGCTATAACGAATATTATTAATGCTACTTATTTATGCAAACGCTTCAAACTGTTTCTTATAATTAACTAGGGCAAGAATGTCATAAATATTATTAAATTTATACTGTTGCTATGTGTCTTTAAAGAAGTTCTAATATAAAATGCCAAGCGTTTAGTTTACGATCAAGGTAAATGCTGAAAATAGAACTGCAAAATACAAATGTGCGCATCGGGTCGTTAATCTTGACTGATACTGGTTCGGTGACATGATGGCTGAGGCTCATATACCGTCGGTATAGACAGGTCAATTCAAAACTATGGTTCTTTCTTCAAAAGCCTAACATTTTCGTGGTATTTTTTAAATAAAAAGACATCTCTGTGGTTTGTTGCGGTATTTCTTTGTACAGTGAGTCTTAAAAATACCGGTGCCTTCTAGCTATAAAGTCCAACATGTAAAAATATCTGTAAAAGACTTACTTGCAGAAATAAATATCATTTATCAAACCAGGCAGCCCAGAAAAGTATGCACAAATAACCACTGTTAAGTTTTTTTTTTTCTTCAACCGGAGCTCAAAATTTCTCAATGCAATAAAAAAACTACAGTTCAGTGTACTCTATAGATTGTAGTGATTATAACTTATATCTATTAGATTTAAAATTAGTCCATCCAATACCAATATGGCTGCCACATCGTTTTGTGATGACTCTTGACTTTACGTACCAGAGTCTTGTTTGTAACTACAAGTCCAGGTTTATTAGGGTCCGTTCTGCTTTTTATTGATAAAATTTCGCATGGTTATCTGTCCTATAACACTATTTACATATTCATGATATTTATTGGTTCACAACAATTCTGTAGAACAAATTATCCTCTACGGTTTTTACGGGACGATACGACTTTCAGAAAAAAGTAACCCTTTCTCCATATCCAGGAACGATTCGATTCGTTCGCTTGCTCTGTCATACAAAAAAATGTCTATCTAAGACTTGTGGAACTGGAATCTGTAGTTATCTGACAGATGAGTTCAGAAGAATTTATCAGGCACTTTATCTAGAAGTGTTGTAGCTGATAAATAATTTAAAATTAAAATAAAATATTCACAAATTAATTTCTAACGGGTTATTGACTTTAAAACAGTGTCATAATTTTCACATATTCGAGAATTGAACTTCAGATCTTAGGAGCTGTAAATAATGATATTAATAAAAATGTGACTTCAATAAATCCGCTAATTTTTAGCTTTACAGCACTTTATTAGTGTTTAACTAGAAATATATCTCTTTATTAGAACAGAACAAGCGTTATCTAGAATGTTTACGTCTAAAGTACCAACATATGTAGGTGTAAAGAACCAGGGTGAGCATTAAATCTCAAAACAATTATTACTGATACTTGAAGCATAATTTTAAACTAAGAACACTAGAAATATGTCATTAAGTGGTGATATGAAAGGAATTCATAACATCACAAAAGCTATTTCACGCGCGTAAAATTTCTGCTATCAATTTTGCCTTTGTATAAGGCAACGATCCAGAGAACGCATAATGTTACTTAGCTAATATCGCAGCCTTAATGCAGTCAATGCAGATGCTGGCAGAAGTCTTCCCATAACTTAAAACTTAACGTGTAGATTGCCAGGCTTCAATTCGATTTACGATACTTGTGGTTACCTGTACTGAATTGACATTTATTGTCCATAATTAGAAGAAACATAGACGAAAGGACACACCACATTGTTCTGAATTGAGTCGATGGCCACACAAGGTACAATTATTTCCATTTCAGTCACTTCTGGAAATACTTGTCACTCAAGGAGAATTTTGAGATTCTCGAAGAAGCCAGGCAGCTCAACTAATAGACCCACTATGAGATCAATAACATATTGGCAAAAAAATAAAAATATCAAAATTCTTAAAATAGTAACCTTTTAGATAACCAAACATTAGACACACTAGATAACTCATTGAACTCATCTACATATTTAAAAATATTCAAAAACTTAATTACTTAAATAAATTATCAAACTGTATATTTTGACACTTGCCCCAAGATGAGCATCTGGGGTCAACTAATAAAAATAATTAATTTAGATATGCACTACTCACGTCATAGTATGTTTATATTGAGGAAAAAGTATTTGAATACATTCTTGGGTTACTGAAGACAAACTTAATAAACGCTAGGAAACGAGGAATAAAGTTGTTACTGTATGAGAGTCACTCTTCAGCACAAATGAGCCATCTCCATTTGATACATACGACCGTAGCTTAACAGAAAATCGCTGCTTGACTGAAGTCCCCAGGATTCAGGGGATGGAAACTCCAAGGGTTGTAACTTATAACGCTTGAAGTACAAGTATCTACCGACGACAGTCACACAGTTTCTCTGGACAGTCTGTTTGTTTGATCCGTTGCAAAATAATTGCAATCAGATAAAGCGTAATGTTAATTTAATATTTGTATTTAAAAATAGCGTTATATACATTCAGAACAAATTTTTAGATAGATAGATAGATAGATAGGTACTCTTTATTGCACACCATAAGTAGGAAACATACAATGTAGGATACAAACAAAAAATAGTAGTACAATGGGCGGTCTTATCGCAGTCTGCGATCTCTTCCAGGCAACCGTTAGATGGACTATACTGTATAGTATTATGTAGTCTGTGGTGCACATTGCAATTTAGGTATATTAGCTACCATTACACATACATAAATACGAATACACATTCATATACTTACATTGGCACATAAATATGAATACATACATAAACATAGATACAGATATAGCATATATTTGTTAAAAAGATAAATAATGATCCTTGACGAGTTTCTTAAACGTACTCACCGACTGTGCCCGCCTAATAACCTCCGGTAAGGAGTTCCACAGGCGTGCAGCCTGCACTGCGAAAGACTTATCAGCGAGAGATGTGGCGTGTGTTGGGATTTCCAAAGTTCGATTTTCTAATGACCTCAAAGATCGTGTATGTGTGTCATGAATAAAAGTGAACCGTTTTTTTAAGTAGATAGGAGTTGTAGGATTATATAGGATATTATATAGTAGCGACAGGATATGAGTATTCCGGCGAAGTCGTATTGGGAGCTACTTGAGTTTTGTACGAAATTCGAATATATGATCATATTTGCGTAAACCAAAAATGAATCTGATACAGAAATTTTGAAATCTCTCAAGTTTATCAAATTATTCCTCGGTTAGATCGAGATAGCTGACATCGGCAAATTTTTATCCAAATTTACGCATAAAGTTACGCTTCATTTGAGTTTATGTGTATGACATAATGTTGTCATCATCAACAGCCTCTAACAGTCCACTGCTGGATATAGAGCTCTCCTTAGAAAGGAGGTTTTGGCCTGGTATACCACGCGAGCCAGACGGGTTGGGATAGGGTTTGTTTCAAGTTTTCCCTCTCTTTGCACTGATTTTCCCTTGCATGGTTTGTGACCTGAGTCTCCTCTCACAACACCCATGAGAAGAGTAGGGGTAGTGACACTGTATTCTTAATGCGTCACCACACGGAGACCTCTTGTCCTAAGACAATACATAATCCTAAGACAATATTCTCCTAACTCATTTGAAATTATAATTAAGTTATTGGTCATAGATCTGTGTAGATATGTAAATTCCGGCTTATTGAAATGAACTACTTGGTGAATCAACAAAAATTAAACCATCTATAAGTATGTATCTGGCCAATGTGGTCTAGCAGGCCAAAACTTCTTCTTGGAGGTCAGGTATATGTCCAGCAGTGAACGATGTGCGAAAGTAATTGTAAAATAGTTGGTAAAAAATTTTTTAAAGACTAAATCTAGTGTAGAAACAGTACTATCTAATCTAAATAATATCTATATAGATTTATTACCTAGATTCCCAAAATTGCCTATCCTAGTACTTGTTATTGTACATAACTTCTGTATTCTTTCTTCTCTTTCTTTTATTTTTTATTAAAGTGATAAGTCACTTAACAACTGTCGCTCTAAATGTGTAGGTAACTTCAAGCTTTATATGACTAAATTAATATTTAAATATGTCTATTTCCGTTGACATAGCTACGGGCGATCACTGTTTCGTTCTCTCAGTTTTATAGTACCGCTATCAATTTTGGTGTTTTATGATATATACCGTTCGTTTCTATTAACAATATTAACATTTAATATTCATATCCGATACCTAACGACAATTCAGCTTACATTAGCCAAACGTTTTCAATATATTATCCACCCACCTATTGTCTATTAAATGTCTATTAGTAGTAAATTCGACACTTCATTATCATCGTCATCAACAGCCTTTGACAGTCCACTGCCGGACATAGGCCTCTCCTTAGCAAGGAAGTTTTGGTCAAACAGATGGGAATAGGATTTGTTTCAAGTTTTTCTCTTGTGGTTCTTCTCGTAGACCCCTTTGGGAGGAGTCTCGGGGTGACTTTACCAGGTCTACGGCCTGTCGAAGTGGTCGTCCGCGCCGCCTGCGACTACAGGCGGGTCACTTGGTTGGGCCCTTGGGCCTGTTGGTATATCCGGGTGTCAGTCCCTGTGACCAGCATGTTAGCTGCGCCTCGCTCTGTGTTCTCTCCTGTGCTTAGCGAGGTCGAGTTCCAGGGGATGGAGACCCCGAGGAGCGCCCGTCAGCCAGCACCAGGCAGGATGTTAGGGTGTTGGGGATAGTCCGGTAGGAATTGCTGCGGAGACGAGATCTCGCGGTAGGCCATGCCTGTCCGGCGGTCGCCGATGGTAGGGCGCGAGCTCGCGCAGGTGGCGGGCTTGCGAGCCATCGGCATGCACGAATAGGTTTGAACTCAGGCGTCTCACGAAGTCATCCAGGCTCTCTATGCGCAGATCCCTGGAGATCGTCCTGTTCCGCACAAAGCGAGGAGCGTTGACAAGGGTGCGTAGTGTGAGCGACTGCTGCGCACGCAGACGACGGCGGTTTGTCTCGGAAACAAGCGCAAACCAGGCCGGGGCACCATAAGTAAGTCGCGTGCGGATGTACGCCTTGTACACACCGAGCTTCGCACGGAGTGGCAGTCGGGACGATAGTACGGGCCACAAAAGGGAACGCGCAGCACGAACCTGGGCAATGATGTTGTTGACGTGAGGCTTCATGGAGAGGCTGCGGTCGATGGTCACGTCGAGGTATTTCACCGTCGCGGACCACTCGACGTTCTCCCCCATAAGCTTCAGCTGTGGTAGGGTCACACTTCCTATGGAGATCGCCTGAGTCTTCGCCACGTTGACCGTCAGTCTCCAGTCCTTCAGCCAATTGGGAAGTGCATCTAGAGTGCTCCGCATCTTGGTAGCAGCGTTGGCGCCATTTTTCGACGTCATGATATAAGCCGCGTCGTCGGCATACAGCGCAAGCTTCACGCCGTCGGTGACGGGAATGTCATCTGTGTACCAAGAGCAGCACACTGGAGATAAGCAACTTCCCTGTGGTACACCGGCACAGATGACCCGCTCTGTGGACAGGGCGCTTTCAACCGCCACTTGAAAACGTCTGTCTTGCAGGAAGGTGGCCACAATCTTGACTATTGGACGAGGAGTAGTAGATGTGGACAGCTTGTACAGCAGGCCGGCGTGCCAGACGCGATCGAACGCCTTCTCCATATCGAGAAAGACTGCAACGACCCGCTCGCGCTTGTTACGCGCAACCGCGATGTCGTGCAGTACCCTCGCGAGCTGGTGTGTCGTGGAGTGTCCGGCACGAAATCCGAACTGTTCGTCGCGTGGCTGAAGTCAAGTTTTTGTTTCTCCTTTGTAGTGGTATTTTCCTGAATAGTTTCTTCCCTTAGTCGCCTCGTACGACACCCGTGGGATGAATAGGAGGGTGACGCTACGTATAATCAGTCACTAAAAGAGTAAATTGTGTTTCCTAAAAGATAAGCCCTGCATTGATATTGATAATTCCTGTGTCAAAGATAACTTCGTAAACATTAATGCAATGAAAATAAATAACATCCTGTCCTGATTCAAGACAACGTTAGCAGATCGGGATCTAATGAGTCGATCTCGCAGAAATTGACGGTACAGGATAAAATTGTTTTAGTTCCAACGTTGCCTCGGTTCTGTTTCTAATGGTAATAAAAGTCATGTAGAGAAATAACGATCTACCGGGGACTTGAAGAGGAAACGAGGAATATGCATTTTTACTACTTCTCCAGATCCAAGTGTACGAGTACTCACAGATGTTTAAGAAGAAGAAGCGTTTAAAAAGATAACATTAAAAAGAGTATACCTCGAGTTATTCTGGGGAGAATATAACTTTTTGCACCTCAGTGTGGTGATGATTATGATAGCAGCAATGGAGAACCTTTACAAAGATGGCTTAGAAAATCAGCAGATACTGAACACAATTTAAAAAAGAAAAGCCGGTGCAATTTGGTTACAAGGACTGACTGAAAGCTACTTTAGATAGTCATTGTCATGACTTTGACATTCATTGCTGCAAACTGCAAAATTTAGGATCAAAGACACAAAGCATTTAGTTTATTCTGATTATTATTTGACTAGCTATAGATTGCTACTAGAATTATATGAGCGGGCCCCATTGATGCAGGGGTGATAATTATCGTGGTAACTGTGTAAGCCTTACACTGTCACGATGACTGTCATGCCTTTTACGTCCCCAAAAGGGATGTGAAACAGCATCCCATACGAGTAGTGTGGGTCACCATTGTCTGCATTTGCAATGAATATGCTTCCCATCAGACAGAGTAGAGTCACTTTGGCAGGCTCTTAATATAGAATAAAAAAAAATCGTGCTACTAGAATCGATGAACCACCAAAGATATGGAAAAGCAAACAAGAGTTGATTACGGCTACCGATTTTGCGAAAGACGAGAACCTTGGCTATCGTTAGATTTTCCGAAAACTAATAAAGGCTATACAGGTGTGAACCATGTTAAAACTTGTTGACCTTTGACGTAATTCGTGCATTGCAACAGTTTCATTCGTCATCTGTTCATAAGTTGAGTTCAAGTTCAAATCGAGCAAGGTTTAGTTACGTAACGTAACACAACAAGGTAAATTTTATATTTACGATTAAATTTAATTTTAATTATGTAATATAATTCTGATTTTAAAAATTTGCTGTTTAAATTTAGAATTTGACAGCAGATCACATAAACTACACCGTTAGCCATAACTTATCTAGTATCTAATTACTTTAAAAAATAAATACTTAGAGATTTAAAAATTGATAAAATCCTTCTTTTGTAGTATGACATGTCAAAATATGAGGTTGATCAGTGCAGAACTTATTAAGATATTATTTAGTTTAACATTTTTACTATTTACTGGTTTAAGACTTTCATGGTTTTTACACATGCACAATGCACATAGTTTTGTTCTACAGCGGGACTTGTTCGCGGTAAAATTATTTAAAAAGGTTACGATACCTTCTATTTCTCGATATTTTGAATGGGTTACGTCGCTCGTGGCTATAGGTGATTCAGATTAACTCTGATTATTGAAAAGAAAAGATATAAAAAGATGTATCATTAACATTGACTTAGAAAAGCTACCGAGGAAAATATAATCAATGAAATTGAATAACACGAAAATTGCCTAATTCGGGGTGTATTTTATTAGATAGATGGCCCGAGGTACGTCGGGGTTCCAGGGATTTCCTTTCTAGAGTACACCTGGTTCCCCGGCTACTGGTACCTGAGACGGCGTGCGGTTTTTGGTCGGTTCGAGTCCGACATAACCACCAGTAGGTGGAATCCGAGGGGATTTCCGCACAGAAAAGAAAAAGGTGTATTTTATTAAATATTTTGATTATTTTATTTTGATCAGTGATGACTTTTGTGTCACCGTGTAGTTTTTTTACTTCATTCGTTTCTACGTAACTATCGATGTTGAACTGTAATTCAAGTTTTTGTCGCCTGGATATATCCAGTGAGAACACATATATTTTCGAAGTTAGTGACCGACTTTCGCTACTTATTATAACTACAAGCTTTTTATTCTTTAAATTTTTGATTTATAACACTATGTTTTGCCAGACCAATTAAAATTAGCGACGCCCATCGAAGTGCTGAACGCCCGTGGCTTTACATTAACAAGACACGTTTTGGTATTTATATAAATTATATTTAGATTTTAATCTGTTTTTAATAATAATATTTATCGTTGGCTAGATTCTCCGTTAAATTTCTCTGTAGCCTTTGACCTTATTTTTTAATAAATAATACATATTACTAATTAACATTTAAAGAAAATGAGCAAAAAAATGCCGTGTTTAATTCAACTATATGATATTTGTAATACAATTATATTAAACACGTTATTTTGTTTGTGATTAGTTAGAATGTTATAAAATCTCAACTTATATTTTTATAAATAATATAAAATTAAAAATCACTCAAAAAATTAACACTCAACACTCATGTGAAATTAGCTCATTAGAATATTGTTTAGGAAACAAAAAACCTGATCGATATTTTAAACATAAAAAATAAACGGTGATTTCGAAGATTCGAAAAAAAAACATTTCGAAGCAAATATTTAAGGTACGGATCATATGGGAATGCATTTTAAATTACCTCAACATAAAGGTATGCAAATATATTTCTGATAAAAATAAAAAAACAATTAAAAAACCTATAAAACTTAGAGAGAATATGATATTATCTTAAACAAAATGGATGTATACATTTCATAAATAACGTTTTGAATAATAAAACTATAATATTGATTTTTAAAATGCGATTAATTTTATAAATATTGTTTTTAAAATTTACCATTTATTTATTAATATGTTGAATCATTAATAAATAAAATTGAAATGAATGATTAAGATTAACGTCTTTTATTAATTAAATTATGTTATTTGTTGTCAAAATAAAATCAATACTAAAAATTACGACAACAGTAAGAATTGACTGTTACATAATCTTTCTGTTCTATTTTTAAATAGGTGAACTGCAGGTTCTCCGTGTGATTCTGGAGGGAACCTGAAATAATATGGTCCGGGTGCCCTTCAGAGAAGGACGCCTGAGACCGACCGCCGGGGTGGTTTCTAGTGGAAACACCACATACTACTCGATACTGCGTCCCTGAGAAGCCGGAGATCAGAAGGGATTTTCCACTCCGACAACAAAAAAAAAAAGTTCTCCCTGTGATGATGGAATAAGAATACAGACGACTGTGGGGCGACTGAGAGAGTAAACTAAGCAGGACACCAGCACTGCAAAGAGAACACGTAAAACAATCGCTTTTTTTTCTTTTTTTTTTCGTGTGGAAACCCCCTCGAACCGTTACCCACCGGGGTTACGGCGGGGTGGTGTATCGGAATCGGACCGACTAAAACCACACGGTGTGCCACTCTGCGCCTGACATAGGAGAGATCCGGGAACAGCTGTTATTACGACATCCAGACGTAAAACTATCTCTGTACCAAGTCTTCTGACCAGCGTGGTATAGCTAGTGGTAGGCTAAACCCTCTTTTCTAGAGAGCAAGCAGTGTCCAGCAATGAATTGTTAAAGCTGATGAAGATGTGATGAGAACTGCAGGTAAATGTATACGATTCAGTATAAACTATATAGACTTTGTCACATTTCTATAATGTTATACTAATGCTCTCTAAATTCGTGTTTTACGATGAATAAATAAATAAATTTCACCATTGAAAATCACACGCTAGCTATCTACATATTTATAGTCAGCGATCTACAACAGTAGTTAGTTTTCGATTATATTTAATTTTATTTATATATCAAAACTGACTAAAAACCGTTTTAAACTTGCTTTTATTATCTTCACCTGTCAGATTTTATTGAAACTTTACATAATTATCACGGAGAGACGTTATAATAATTTGATATGTTTGTTCAGTTATCTTGAACAAGATCTTCGGTACAGTGGACCCCCGGTAATTCGACAAACGTTTTGCAGGGCAGTGTTGGACTATCGAATTTGTCGGATTATAGAGTACTGCCTAAGAACCCCTATAGTCCGGATTTTTTTACGAAAGAGTACCTCGTAATCCGGCAAATTATAAACAAATGACAAAATTCTAAATGTTGTCTTCTGGGCTTGTGGCGACATTACTAGGTATGTATACGTAATGCATAATGAATAAACGCTGAGCTGCACCACTATCACACGTAGTCAAATTCAAACTAAACAATCAGAATTGAAACAATACCTACGCGTTGAGTACAAGTTGTAACCTGTTCAATCACGCACGATCTACATTAGCGAAAATTGTTTGGGTGATGTCGGATTACAAGGGGGTCCGGATTGGCCAGGGGCCGGATTACCGAGGGTCCACTGTGTTTAGAAATTCATTCTGGAGAGGGAGGCCAAGAATTCATGGCATGTGGTGTGGCTCCAGCAGGTTTTGTACCTCTTACACGAGGAGGCGGAGACTCATAAATAACACTTTGAATAATAATTAAAGGGGATTTTTGTTTCAACAAATTAAATAATAATATAATAAATAAAATGTTAGTTCAAATTTTTTTTAATTTATTTAAAAAAAATTACAAAGTAAGAAATAGATTTAAAATAAAAATACATAAGGTATCTCAAACTTATAAATTCTTCGATAATTAAGATATATAAAATGAAGATATTTTTTTAAAAGACAGAAGATTTTCGATATTATTTTTTAACGTGATATAAAGCATTCCACGTTTTTATTATTTTAGTTTAGTTTATCAATAAAAAGTGTTTTTATAATCATAAATTATTCCATAAAATACCCACAATAGGCTCAATCAATTCACACCACCCGATTAGGCTGGTGAACATCACATTTAAAACACCATTCATCAATAGTTTGTCGATAAAATACCTAATATCCAATTTCAATCAGAAACTCATAAATTTGAATATTTATTAAGAAAAAAAAATAGTCTCTGGTAAGTTGTTACTGAGTTAATAAATTCCGTTAAAAGTATAAATCGTCGTCTTATAAATACTAGAAACAGAACATCTGAAAATTTTTTTCAAAGGATTTCATACAGGGCAAACTGTTTGTTAACGACGGTTTGCCGGCTAATTTTAAGTGGATGTTTTTAAGCTAAATGCATCACTAAGCAGCTGAATACTTAAGGGCATTAACTATGTCGGCGCAAACTAAATGCTGCCTCGAGGTCCAGCAAAAAGACAATTGCCAGAGCCAAATTCGATTTCATCGGCAGGATTGGTGAGCGACTTACGAGCTATCCCTCTGGGAGTCGTGCGTTTTGGTCTCTTGCTAAGGCTGCCGAAGGAAATTTTTGCCAGTCGTCTTTACCACCATTACGAAATGCCGATGGTAACTTGGCCCATAGTGCTAAAGAGAAAGCCGACCTACTTGGGCAACTCTTTGCCGCGAACTCGACCATGAACGAGGATAGAAGTGCGGTACCGCCTATTAACCCGCCGTGCCAACACTCTTTGCCGGAAATACACATTTCGCAAAGAGAAGTGCGGCGGGAACTGAACTGTATAGACGTTCATAAGTCGAGTGGGCCAGACGGCATACCTGCAGTGGTACTCAAAAAGTGTGCCCCTGAGTTGTGCCCTGTACTAACGCGACTTTTCGCGATTTCCTACCGCAAAAGGCAAGTGCCGTCTTCGTGGAAGACTGCCCATGTGCATCCAGTGCCAAAAAAGGGTGATAGATCGGACCCATCGAATTACAGGCCTATAGCTATAACCTCCCTTCTCTCTAAGGTGATGGAGCGTGTAATCAACACACGGCTCCTCAGTTACCTGGAAGAGCACGATTTGATCAGCGACCGCCAGTACGGTTTCCGCCGCGGTCGCTCGACTGGTGATCTTCTAGTGTATCTAACTCACCGGTGGGCTTCAGCCATTGAGAGTCAAGGTGAGGCTTTGGCAGTTAGCCTGGATATAGCAAAGGCGTTCGATCGGGTCTGGCACAGGGGCCTTCTATCGAAGTTACCGTTCTACGGCCTGCCCGAGGGTTTGTGCAAATGGGTGGCTAGCTTTTTGTCCGGCAGACGCATAAAAGCCGTCGTCGACGGTAGCTGCTCCGAAAGCATGGACATAAACGCTGGTGTCCCGCAAGGCTCCGTGCTATCTCCAACACTATTCTTGCTGCATATCAATGATATGTTGACCATAGATGGCATTCATTGTTATGCGGATGACAGTACTGGAGATGCGTATTACACGGGCCGGGCTAACATCCCTCGTACCGCTGTAGTAGAAAGTCGCAAACAACTTGTGTCTCAAATCGAGAGCACTTTACACAGAGTCTCCGATTGGGTCGGGATAACCTGGTCCAATTTAACCCCTCTAAGACACAAGTTTGTGCGTTTACTGCTATAAAAATCCCGTCCACTCTAGTTCCACAATTCCAGAATACACCCCTTACCATCTCACAGAGTATTGGGATCCTCGGTGTCGATATTTCCAGTGACGTCCAATTTCGGACTCATTTGGAGGGAAAGGTGAGGCTCGCATCAAAAAAGCTTGGTGTTCTGAATAGAGCGAAGCGATATTTCACACCGGCACAAAGGTTACTACTGTACAAAGCTCAAGTTCGGCCTCACATGGAGTATTGCTATCATCTCTGGGCGGGAGCACCGAAGTACCAACTTGAGCCTTTCGATTCAGTCCAGAGACGTGCTGTGAGAATAGTCGACGATCCTGATCTCACAGACGGTATCGAGCCACTAAGTCTTAGGAGAGACTTTGCCTCCCTGTGTGTGCTCTACCGTCTCTACAATGGGTTGTGTTCTGAAGAATTGTTTGATATGATGCCCACAGCCACATTCTACCATCGCACCGCTCGCCATCGTCAGGGAGCTCATCCACATACATTGGAACCTAAATGGTCGCGCACAGTGCGGTTTCAGAGAAATTTTCTCCCGCGAACAATCCCGTTATGGAATGAGCTCCCTGCCACGGTTTTCCCTGGGAACTACAGCATGGGGTTCTTCAAGAGGGGGGTAAATAGGTTTTTGAAGGGTCGGCAACGCGCACGTGATGCCCCTGGTGTCGCAGGCGTCCATAGGCTGCGGTAGCCGCTTACCATCAGGCGGGCCGTATGCTTGTTTGCCACCGTCGTGGTATAAAAAAAAAAAATGTCACTTTAGTAGCATATTTCTTCAATTGGCTTATATTTCGAGTAGCATTATTGATATTAAGCTATTTACTGTGTAGGAGTGTACTTTCCATCCGAATATTTTTTTTTGGATTTTCATTTTTTTGTCTTAATAATATTTTTGAACTGCACAGACTATGCAGTGAAAATACCTCGTGTCAACACCCCACTGGAGTTTGCGGTGGGGTGGTGGGTCAGATTTGTACCGACTAAAACCACAAATAATGTCACTCTGCGCCTGAAGTAGTAGGGATCCGGGAACAGCTGTTATTACGACATTCAGACCAGTTTGAAGAAAGCCATTATGTCTGGTCAGCGTATTATAGTAGGCCAAAACCGCCTTTCGAAGGAGAGGCTTATATACAGCAGTGGATTGTTAAAATCTGGTGATGATGATGTTGATGAAAAACAGTTTGTTACAAATTATTATCGTGATATGGTAAGTTCATTAAATTCCAAAAATAAAGGGTTTAAATATTATCTATAAACACAGGACAGTCTTTAATATTAATATCATATTTTAGCATAATCTTATTCAGGTAAACAGAATCCATTAATACCGAAATTTGGAATAAGCTTACAAATTGACTGTTTAATAAAGTTTAAATTGAACAAATATAATTATATTTAATTTATTTCGAAGTACATTGAGTATTTGCATAATCGATTCATTAGTTACGTTAATCTGTATATACTAAAAGAACACGATAAATCGATCAAAACAGACCTGATCTGTTCTCTTCTCGTCTCTTTCTGTGAAGCTGTAAAGATCTAGGAAGAGACCGCTGAACAGGATAAGAGTGTGTGAGACGTCGGTGACTTATATCGCCGCCCGACTTATATCTCCTTATAGTCTGGCATACCAACTGACTTTAGACACGTTCATGGTCGTTGGTTAGTGAAAATAATACATAGAAAAGGAAGAACTCGCACACTACACTGCAAATTTAGCAGTCAGGATCGCTTACCGTTGCACTAACAGGCGAGAAAAACCAAACATTTGCCTAGCACCAGACAATAACGAATAAAACAGTACATGTTTTGGCTGACATGGAACAAAATATATGTTGTTTTGGCTACGTTATGTTCACTCGTCTGTCGCATAAAATTAGGGATCAACCAAATTTATCGGTTTCGGTTTCGGTTAAATAATTTAGTTTCAGCTTTCATTGTGGTTTCCGCCGATATTGGCTGAAACTTTCGTCAACGCCGGAACTCGAATATTCGTTTTATATTTCGAATACCTAAATTATCTTTGGGCCTATTGGGCCAATTGGGCCTTAACCACTGCAAAGCTTGTATATGTTCTTATGATGAATTTTTGCAATAACAATATTAATATTGATAATTAATATTGGTCGTGAGATATTTGTCTAGAAATTGTTTAACAAATGTATTAGCTGTTTAGTCTTATTGTGTTTGGAAAAACAAGACAAGGTGATGCGTACGGCCAGACCCAAAGTTAATCAAGCATTTCCGAAAGAAACACCTAATTAAAACCTTATCTAATTGATTGATTTTAAAAATTACTGAATTGTCAGGGTGGTGTCGCTTTGATGTCGCCGACATTACGACACTGCCATTTAAAATTAAGCGTCTTATGACATTTGGAATTATGTTATTGTATTTAATTTGGTTTAAATTCATGTTACTGTATTTTCGTCTCATTTTCTTTTATCTTTTTAATCGATTTATATTATTTAAATTTTCCTTAAAATTGTACCAGTACTTATATGATAAGTGTTACCATATGTATCATACATATTATCATATCATAAAAAAGTAAAAAATATATTTGTTGCATAATTTAATAATTCTTTTTATTTTATTTAACACTATCTAACTGTCTGCAAAATAAATGTATAAAAATAGACTAGATTCCAGTATATAACGGTAATTTTTAGTTGCTTAATAGCCGAAACTGAGAGCAAGGCCGAAAGTACGGTTTCGGCTGGAAGATCACTTTCGGTCGGATACTACATAAAATTTACGGCAGGTACGTAAAAACCCAGTAATAAAACAAAACGGGAAGTTCTTGTCTTCATCTATTATAATAAAAAGAAACATTGTCCCGCTAAGGTCAGGTCACGGTCACTGCCCACGCAGGGCCTCGCTCTAAGAGATTATGCGAAATCCTTAAATATCAAATAATGAGGAAATACCTTATTTAGTGTTTCCGGAGCGCGAAAAACTTGCTCACGAACATAGAACTCATTAATATGTACAATTGTAAAAATGGCCGTCGTCAAAATTATTTCAAGGGGGTACATCTACATACATATATACTAATTTCATCAACAGCCTTTTACAGTCCACTGTTGGACATAGGCCTCTCCTTAGCAAGGAGGTATTGGCCTTCTATACCACGCTGGCCAGACGGGTTGGAATAGGGTATGTTCCAAGTTTTCCTTCTCTTTGTAATGATGTTGTCTTGTGTACTTTGTTCCCTTAGTCGCCTTTTACGACACCCACGGGATGAATAGGGGTGGTAACAATATGTATTCTTAATCCGTCACCACACAGACAATACTAATTTATTTATTTATAATTTAAGCACACAAAAAGTGACTTAATGTCGTAGGCATTTTCTACCAGTCGACCTTAGAGCGATGCAGAGCCAACACAAGGTAGATGTACAGAAACTAGCATGCGATTTTATGAAAAAGTAATAATAATATTAAAAGTTACATTTCTACATACACACACATACATATACATATATATTATACAATATTATACAGTACACATACATTATCTAGATAAAGCATAAGATAAGATAAGATATAGTATAAAATTAAGGTGGAACTAATAGGTTGTTTAGGAAATGTTGCCACAATATATATTTGAAACTTTGTCGAATTTTGGCCATCCTGATCTCAAAAGGTAAAAACTTTCCGTTAACTATTAGGTACCATAAAATATAGATTTATACTAGATCTCTACTTATGAAATAGTTATTTTTATGAATTAAGTTAAAATATGTGTTTTTCTATATATACATATATTTTCTGCCAGCAGGTTCAAGTACATTCTCCTGCACCCCCTCCCGGCGCCTATGATTGTAAACAAAGTTAATCAACTATATTACTTAAGAGACCTGTCATATTTCCATTATATCAGAAACAATTAAGATTGCTTTTGTCAACAGGCATTCTAGTTTGCCGGAGTTCCCAAGACATTTCTTTCTAGGGTATTTATTATTAGATTCTAAAATGGTTAAGGCATGATTTCGAATTCTTGAGCTGTTGTTAGGTGTTGTAAATAAACTTTTGAAGCTAATAACAACAAGACTACCACCAACTCTTGAGAAATTTCTATTTTTATTTTGCTTTTTTTTTTAAAGAAACGACACCCGCACTAGGAACAAATCCTGTGTCGCGGCGGACTTTACAAACATACAAGAAACAGACACAAAGAACACCTAGACTCAGAACAACAATTTGTGAATCACACAAAGTGTTGTCCCATGTGGGGTTTGAACCTACAACACTCAGCGCAGTAGAGAGTGGCGTGGTAACCACATAATTGGAGCTATAGAAACTGAGACAGTCGTGAGACTAATTTTTTGTGACCTTTGACTTTGAATATGTAACTTATATCGCAGACAAGATATTTTATCAGACTTTTGGAATATCTTTTAGAATACCAAAATAAAGGTGTATACGAGTTTACGGCGTATTATTTCTCACTCCGAAATAAAATAGCTTATATGACTGGACTGTATACGGAAAAAACAAAGATGAAGGTAAAAAAAAACTCTATTCTGATGACAAAGTCTTCTTTTTAAAACATTAGTCAAGAAAATCATGATGTTCAACGTCCTGGACATTGACTTAAGTAATTTATTAATTTCAATTTCTGCAAAAAATAAACATTATTCAAATTTATGTGTGGACATTAATTTTCTTTGCATGGCATTTTGGATCAAAAATTTACTGCACCTTTTAGAGTTTATTTTTGTATTCTATAACTCAAGAGCTTATAATATGGCTCAAAGACAAGTTGCCTTGCTTAATCATTGGATGTTTTCAACCCAGAAATAAAATCACAAATTCCTGTCTGGTAGAGTGGAGTTTATTCTCAGTTAAAGAGCTTCTACAACTTTATATTTAGATTTAGTACTACAAGTTTATGTTAGTTATTTATCATAACATAAGAATTGATAACTTAAGAATTTATACTCATTTTATAGCAAGACAAACGTCTATTTATATCTCTCGAATGAAATGTGAAATAAAAAAATTAGATTGTCTTTTGTAGTTTACGATACAAGTAAGATGTCAGCGTATTGAAATTAAGAAATAAATATAAATAAATAATGTTCTTAATATTTTTGTAGATAATATCTAAACATAAATTTCTTTGTATGTGCTTGTCATTTAAACTGTCAACTGGAGTTTTTTTTTTTCTAAAAATTACGTGTATAAGTGTGTAACTAGATACTGTAGATTTAAATTTGGAAGCTCATACTTTTGTAAAGTTTTTTTTAAACTGCTTACCTCTACATAATTCATTCTGTCAAAGGTTATTGGCCTGTTGAAGTCCAATAAAAAAAATCAAATGAAAAGAAACCTATTTTAAAGTGATCTCTTTTCGCATAACCTTATATTGAGCAGGCATTGATATCCTTACAGCTTCATCAAGTTGAAGGCATACCAGAAATAAAACTAATGTGCTTTTGTTTTGATAAACCGCAAGTATAAAAAAATAGGGACAGGATTTTTTTTTAAATATTTTAACTCAACGTTTTTTCTCTTTTTACGTTTTTAAATGTAAAAAAATCATCCGAATTGGTCAAGCTTTTACTAATTTTGCACTAAGTAAACGATTATTCTTATTTATATAGATTACAGTGCCTAGGTATAACACTAATTCTAAGTTAAAATAAAAACATATACATATTTTCTAATGGAATGATACCAAAAAATAATGCTACCAAAACGCAAAACTAACGTTCAGTCAAGACCACCGCTAGTAATATATTTATTAAATGTCTGCTAATGTCCACTTAGTATTAGAAAGATTTATAAGCTTGAACACTTTAAAAAATTAAAAGTAACATTATACTTAATAAAAAAGATATAAAACTAAAACAATAAATTAAGAATAAAACACAAAAATCGTTTCTATTTACAGTTGAATCACTTACATTTACAAATTGATATTGATACAAAAATGAGAGTAACAAATCTAAGAATATCATGACATGTATAAATTATTACAAGTTTATTCATTAATAAGAGATAACATCCTGTGTTGCAATAATTGTATTTAAAAAAAAGAACAACCGACTTCAAACGGCATTCGTCGCCCTTTACAAATTTTATTTAGGGTCGGTGCAGTGTAAGTCATTGCAAAACGTCTTGATTGGTTTCTTTCATCGTAATCGAACTCCTTGCAGCAAACTGTTTTGGGGAAATTATTATATATTATAAAATAATCTTAGATGGGATAGATACAGACGACTGTAAGAAGAGTAACGTTAATAAAAATATATATTCATTAAGGTTCGATTCATTTTTTGTTTCTGTAAGGCTCCGTTAAAGTACTGACTGGTATTACCTTATTTTATTTAGGGCCTATTTTATATATCGAATTTACTAGGACTGTGAAACCGAAGTCTTCATATATATTCATCATTTATCGGCTGCTATCTAATAAAGTAGCGAACATTAAGGTATTTTACCGTAACAACGAGAAGCCGCTAATTATTAATTTATTAAACATTTTCACACTATTTTATTTAGAAAATCCAAAGATTTTTAGCCGGGTTTTCCCCGGCTTCCTATTTGAAACCTTCGCACATTGAAACCTTGTCTCTATTAACACTCAAAAGTATTTTGTAATATCAACCGAATGTAGCTGAAAAGCGAGTGTTTCGCGTCGCACCTCTTTCAACAATAGCTAACCGCTCTATTCGCTTCCATTAGTTACTTTTTGTTTGACCATGTGACTTATCGATAAGAGACGTAATTCCCATACTTTTGTTAGTTTTCTAATAACGTTTACTTTTGTAGAAAGTCAACTTGGTTAGGGGGCTGCTGTAACATTATGGTTGGATCTGGATGTCGTAGTAGCAGCTGTGCGCAAAGTGGCACACTGTGTGGTTTTGGTCGGTCCGATTCCGACACACCACCCCACCGTAAATCCCGGTAGGGTGACGGCCCGACGGGGATTCCAAATGTTAAAAAATAAATTATGGTTAAAGTTCTGCTATTTAACGGTTTTCATAACCTCAACAGTTATCATTAAACTTCACAACTCAGAAGAACCGACGTGAAAGGACCACACCTAAGACGAATGAAGTAAAACTCGCAATAAGTATAATCAAGATGTAATAAAAACGTTGTCCAAAAAGTATTTACATCCATAAAAACTTGTATTGCCGTTATAATATTTTAAACTTACTGTATCTTATTATAAACAGGGAGATATTAAAAACAAACGCAAATAGAGACTTATGGTTGTCTAATCTAGAATTATTCACAACCTTTTTACTACACAGCTTTATAGGAGATAAATCTCATCAAATGAAAAGCCTTTAACAATCCACCACAGGACATAAAGGTCTATCCTTAGAAAAAAGACCACGCAGGACATACGGCTTGGTACAGAATTTATTTCGAAATTTCCTTTTTCTTTCGGTTCTGTTGTCCTGCAGTGGCCTCTAAATTGGCTCTTACTTACCCGCAGGATGAATAAAAGTGGTGACACCCCGTATTTTTTGTTGACTTATAATTATAGCTGAAGTTATTTAATTAAAAAAGAAGATCAACAAATATATAAAGACTAAAAAAATCTATAATTACTGGTGAAATAGCACGAACTTCAATTGAACTCACAACTTACATCGAGACAGGTGTACAATGAGGTGTTTAATAGAATCGTACGTACCCATCGTGCTTACTATGGTAGCCATTTAGCTTATAAACATACCCAGGCTTATATTGCCAATTAGTACCCTTCTTTTTGGCTTCGCCGTAATTGGGTAAAAATGAGTATATTCACATCCTAGCTACGAGTAATATTATGAATGTGAATGTAAGTTTGTTGATTTCCGTTCCACGTGTGAACCATAATCATAATTTAAAAGAGACACGCATTAAAAGCGGCATTATCTAATAGTAATCTAGACGACTTTTTATGTGGTACAAAGTATCATTCCGCATAAGCTACAGGCGAAATTAGTGGTGCATAAATTGAACCTAGACACAGACTAATGTTGGTCATCCCTCAATTATTTTTCCTGGACGTGAATTGAAGCAATGACCCGAAGCTCAGCAATAATTATCCCTATTGACTAGACTGGAAAAGTGTTCTGGCGAACTCTTCCAACTGGTCCCACCTTCTCTCTTTTTCTACAGAACGATACGTGCTGGTGTTTGACATGTTTTAGCGTTGTAGCCATACGCTCTCGAACTCAACGGTTCGGCTCTTCCTTCCTGTGTCAATTGGTCAAAACTTGGATCTCATTACCAATTATGATCACGAGTCCTTTAACCGGGGTGTGTAAAAGCATCTCATTAATCTGCCATAGTGTGGGCCACTATTTAGCATTATCTGCATTCACAATGAGCAGAGCGGCCACGACTTGGATCCTTTTTATACTTTCTATCACGCCGAGTAGTCACTTTGGCAGCCTCTTTATTTAAAAAAAAAAACCAACAGACCAGGAGGACATTTTATTACAACTTAAAACTTTAATAACGTTAATAAAGGGGTTTTTGAGCTAGTATTTGTATTTTTTTGTACAAGTAGGTACAGTTGACTTTTGTTATACATACATAACTCTATCTAAGTTGGTTAAAATACACACGGCTCTTTCGACAATAGTTTGTTCAGTTATTACGATTTCTAAATGCTATAGGCTATAGTCATATGAGAGTAAATTATTCTCTTTTAATAAATTACCTTTTAAAAAGTAACAGCATATCGTTTTTACTCAGTAATCAAGACTGATACTCTATAGACAAGAATTTAAGTCCTTGAGAGTTTCATTCTCAGGTTCATCTTTTTATTTAAAGAAAAGTCCTTTACAAACATACAAAAAACAGACACAAAGAACACCCGGTCTCAGAACCACAATTTATGGATCACATGAAGTCCCATGTGGAGATTGAACCCATAACACACAGTGCAGTAGAGGGCGACGTGGCGACCGCTTAAGCCACTAGGAAAACCGTGCAGTCTAGTAAGTCATCGATTATATTGTACATAAATAATATAAATAAGACGACAAAAAACATTAGTGCATCAAGCTGGCTTGTCGTATTTACCGGAGGTTCAATCCTTGTCCAATTATGAGTTGAAGATGTCTATGAGCGACACAAATCACCTCTCATCGGGTTACCAGACTGCTAATTAGACTCTAAACTTACAAAAAACCGCAACTGACGAAACCGTCAATGTTGATCCGGGTACCACGCCTTATTGACACTTACGTATATTAAGACTGGTTTTACGCTCAATTTTGTTGAAACAATTGGCAGGTTACGTTATTACGAGGAGAGACCACCGATGTGTTTATTTGACAAGTACAAAACCAGTTGCATTTAAATGAGAACAAAAAGTCGTACATACTCAAGATAGAACAAGTTTAGTTTCAAAGTCAAGATCAGGTTCATAAACTTGTTGATATGTTAAACACATATAATCATCATTACGCTGTTGTATGTATATTGCTAGCAGAACTTCCGATACACTATTGTTTAAGAATTCACGATCACTTCCGTGGGATTTTTACCTAATAAAGTCTCAATGTCTCAAAGCGTGGGCCACGACCTCGTCACTACGACCTATAAAACTGCTCTCGCAAAAAAAATAAACCACATTTAACGGAACAGATCATAAACAAACCATACGATGGTTGGAATACGGTTATTGTGTGTTATCATTGCCGTCGCGGGATGGAGTCCAACACTAGCGGAAGGTGGTAATTTTTTATCGATGTATTAGTCTATAATTTTGCCGCGTCACGATCACTCGATAAAATTTACGATATCGATATCCACCGTTAGGTAATTGCATATAATGATTCCTTTGTATATTAGGTAATTGATCTAAAAATAAGTTTCAAATTACGATTTTGAACTTGTAAATATTGTAATGCAAGCTGCAATATTATACTTTTTACAGTGTTGTAATAAAGCCGCATTTAATTTGAATTGCGCTGTTGTAACGGTCATTGAGCTTACAAATATCATACAAAACATTATTATATAAGTCAATTAAAATCATCATCAACAGCTTTGATGGTACCCTTGCTGGATTGAAGGCTTTTCTCTAAAACAAAACTTTGGCTTACTATAACCACGCAAGCCAAATGGAATACCCATTTGAATAATCATAAAACGAATGATGATTTAGTATTTCTTAACAAATCAATTTGCTTGCAAAAGATATTTAACGTCCAATGAGACTTTTTTTTTTAATTCTTAACCAAGATAAGTTTATCACAAACATACTTTATTTTTTTTTTGTTCAAAATCTTCGTTCATTTAACAAATAAAGCAACCTAATCCAAAATACTAGTATATACTAGGGACCTTATTCAACATAAAAAAATATTACTTATAATTAATACTCATCTGCCGTAGCTAATAAACTTATAGCAATTACCTATAATGATATTTTCTGGTAAATATGTAGTTGAATACAAAATAAAACGAATTTTGTCAGTATTTAGTCTAAAATTATCAACATTAAGAATAGTCAAACTGAAGTACAATTTAGAACACATATTCACTAATAAAGCTTACATCGATACCATTTTCTAACAACACTATCATAGTATACCCTTCCTGTCTTTACATTGACACAATTGTCCACGTGTCCTTTCATTTCCAATTGTGTAAAAAGTCCTTGGGTCGTTATTTGAAACCTTCACTGAATCTCAAATGACAATTTTTTCAGTCGTATCTTTTTATTATGAAATAATAATGACCAAGGAAACTCGAGACTGTTAAACTTTAAGTTCTTATCGAGTTTCATAGTATCGTGATATTCCATTACTTCAAATAACGTGAGTCCTATATACCCACATATACAAAGTAGTTATAACTGGATAGTTTCCGATCTATGTACCTATCGGACGTGCGAAAAATATGACTGTCATAAATTGTGTTTCTTTTCTCGAACATAATTGCACGACACGGCAATAAACAATTTTGTTTTTTATCTTAATGTTGTCCGTTTTCTTAGAAAGGTATTTGAATGAGGACAAGGGTGTGTAGGTACTAGCGTTTTGAGACTTCCTCTGGCTTCATTTGAGTATACATAGTAACTGTTTTTAATTAATTTACAATTTACGTTTACATACAAATTATTAAGTATTAGTTTTAATTGAAGAATTAAAATTCATCATTAAAAATGAAGTTTGAAAACGTTAAGTTGAAAATTAAGTTAAATTTTCGAGACAGGCAAAAAATCAGTAAGGCAATATGTAGATACATATTTATACACATATACCTATCATACCTTTTACGTTTCATTTAGATACTTAAGGAATCGTAGGAAAGTGTCTTAAAATAATAAATATTCTGGTAGGAAGCACTTTCATGACTAAAGGACTCTTCATTACCTAGGATCTCAGCGTCTAAGTGCAGTTAACTAGACTATGGATACAGCCTATTACCACTGTTTAAGTCCGAGTACTTATAATATTTTGGTTTTCTAGAAACTTCTGTCCAAACCGCTGCTACTCTTCTGAGAGTCCCACGCACTACCAAGAAAAAGCTTTGCTATAAATATGGAATGTGCGGTGGATATGGCGGTGGTTTCGGTGGGTACCAGCAAGGCTATGGTGGATACGGAGGATATGGAGGACACCAGGGTGGATATGGCCAAGGATATACGCCTATAAACATTGCCATCAGCCAGTCACAGTCCTCAGCAAACGAAGGAGGCGGCGGCTACGGTAGTGGATACTACCCAAACAATTACCAATATAACGGGGGTTACCCTAATTATGGATACAATAACCATGGATACAATAGGTACCCTAACCAATTTCATGGAGGCTACAGACCAGGTTTTGATAATGGAAATTTTGCCCACAACAATCAGTTTAATGGTAACTTCTACGCTGGTGATTCTGATGGAGGATATGGTTTCCAAGGTGGTTTTGGTTATCAGGGTAGTGATGATAGATACGACTATGACGAAGGAGATCGAAGTGCTGGCGGCGCAAGTGCCCGATCGAGTGCCGTCGCTAGTGCCAAGAGTTAGATAACTACATAGTTTTTAAGTACTAATTTAAAAAACTACATTCATTTATTTTAAGTGTCAAATATAATTGTATATAATGTACATTTAATAAAAAAAATATTAAACAATCTTTTTGCGTCTGTTTTTTGATATAAAGAAAATGGATTCTAATAATGTAAAATTCATATCCATCTTCAGATATCATGTTTAAATAGTTAATACTTACTAAAAAGGTTTTAAGAATACTAAAACAAATAAAAAAATGACATATAAATATTTTTATATTTTCCATGCCATGTTTAGTTGAAGTAGAAGCAGTTACCGCTTTTAGACTGAAAACTGGACCTTTTTGCGTTTAAGTACGGTTCACTGATAAGTAAACCAATCTCCTTCCAGAAGCTCCCTTGGGCGTTCGTAATCTTCCAGGAGCCATTGTGAATAAACAATGATGGTAGCCCGTTGTATGCAGCGCGGCAGTCTTCTGTCTTAAGACATGAGAGTGGCTTGTCTCAATCTTAATGGCAAATAGTTAGCTTTTTTGACTGCCTCGGTGGTGCAGAGGTAGCGTACGCAACTGCTGTGCTTGCAGTCTCGGGTTCGATTCCCGGTTCGAACCAAATGTTTGCAAGATCTGTAAATATTTGTTTCGGAGTTGGGTGTTTTCTATGTATAATGTGCATGTATTTACAGAAAAAGAGTAGATATATGTATATATAGCAGTTGTCTAGTACCCATAGTACAAACTCTGCTTAGTTTGGGACTAGATGACGTTGTGTGTCAAACGTCTGAATTATTTATTTTTAGGTTCAGAGTTGTACTGTAATAGTTTTTACATCTATTCAAATGTATGTAATATATAATCATTATTTCAGGAGTGTACATAAATTTTTTTATACATGCCAGTATTCGGACTGTTACCTGATCGATACGTAATTCAAAGATTTGTCTTACCAATAGATATGTTATAGTTATTACTTTATTAATTAATTGAGGATGTAATAATTATATAAACAAATATATAATATGTAAATATTGTTTTTCAATGATATCATAGTTTTTTTTTCTTAAAAATTATTTTAAGATAATTCTCTCAACAAGTTCTCAGATTACGATCTTATTATAAATTTTAATTAATATATTTGAATGTTAGCATAGCTGTCACAGTGTTGATATAGTATTATAGATTTTACATATTATTATTTTTTTATTTGTAACACGAGAACTTACATCTAGGTTGTAAAGTAAGATTTTAAAACGGACAGTTACAACCACGGTTACAACAATATTTAGTTCATTTATTTTTTATTCATTATACACTTTATAACTAAATAAAAAATTTTAGCTAACTAAGCTAGTAATCCGACTCGAAGGACCACGATGTACGCGTTATGGTCGCGTATGCCACTATATCGTCACCGACTATGGTAACGTACCAGATTTCAAATAGCAGTGTTACCAGCTTTCTTGAACGAGCACTCGTACCACATGACTCCAGTCTTCTCGGCCCGAAAACGGTTCAAAAACGTAACATATACAAATAAACTTTTATAAATGTTACTAAGCATATAAGGGACAAAACTGGTATGTTCGGTTTGTTTGAACTTGAACTTCAATATTACGATGTTATTTTTTTGCACATATGAATATGATTGTATTAATGATAGGCTCTTTATCATTAACTGTCTTTAACAGTCCACCGCTGAACATAGAGTTCACATATGAAAGGGGTTTTGGTCTACTATGCCACGATGGCCAGACGCCAAACCGTCTATAGGGGTTCAAGTTTATCTTTTCGTTGCAGTGATATTGTTCAACGTAGCTTTCTCCTTTTTTCTCTTACAACACCCATGGGATGTCATAGGGATGATGACTTACCGTATTCGTAATCCGTCACCACGGAAAAGCTTTTTATAAAGATTTATAGAAAGTTAAAATTCAACCTTACTTTGTCTAAGATACTTGAAATATGAGACTTAATTAGGAAACAAAACACTTAACATGTTATTATATACACATATATTAAATTTACTGTTTTATGGTACACGCTATAAACCAACAGACGTGTCAGATGATGAGGAGGAAATATCGCATTGGCACTGTATCCTACGCCGTATTGTTTTAGTTGGTTCGATACCAACTCACGACTTTTCGAATGGGTTTCAATACGCATAAATAATAGAGTAGTAATTGAATATGGAATGAACTTGAATAAGGTAACTACTTGAATACGATATGAACTCGTAACCAATTTATCATCTGTCAATCAAGTCTGATGTGATGTGTCTATAAATTATTATATACTAAATGGACAATAACTCGACCCATCTCGCACACAGTCGTCTGATCTGAAATTAAGCACAACCACCACGGCACCGTGATGCCAAGAAGTAAATATTTCTAATTATATTATAGATAAATCACACTTAGATATGGAAGTATCACACTTGTGTGACACACTTGTCCGTGTGGTGACGGATTAAGAACACATAGTGTTACCACACCTATTCATTCGTGTCGTAAAAGGCGACTAAGGGAACAAAGTATACAAGACAACATCATTACAAAGAGAAGGAAAACTTGAAACAAATCCTATTCCAACCCGTCTGGCCAGCGTGGTATAGTAAGCCAAAACCTTCTTGCTAAGGAAAGGCCTATGTCCGTCAGTGGACTGTAAAAGGCTGTTGATGATGGAAGAAATGGTAATACTCATCACACTATTACTTGTACTAGTTCGAACAGTACTTTACAGCCTCATGCTAAAGTTACGTGTTTTTTTACGAAGAGCCTGCCAAAGTTACTCTACTCTGCCTGATGGAAAGCATGAATAGAATCCAAAGAGTTGTGGTCACCATACCCATTACAAATGCAGACAATGCAGTGTGGTGACCCACACTATGGCGGCCTAGTGAGATGCTTTAACACACCACGCTTCGGGACGTAAAAGGCATGACAGTCATAGTTTAAAAGTAAATCTTAAACTAAAGTCAGAAAGTTCATGCAAAGTTTTATATCTTTCTTTTTCATTAAGATTTTGATAAATTTCTTGTCTACAATGAAAACAGTACAGTCATCGACCGAATTGACAATATATAATATATGTATATAAATTCCTAATATATGGCAAGCTGTGATAAATAGGATCGTGTGAAACTACCAATAATATGTTCGAATATTTGTCATGATTAATAATAGGAGCATTTATGATTAAATGTAAAAAAATTAACTGTAAATGAACAAATATTTCATTTCGATTGATATGTTTATTGATCGTAAATTAATTTACAGCGATCGTGATGAGCTTTGGCTTTTTATAAATGTATCAAAGATTAGACATTTTATGCTCGTATTTTTTGATCATTCACGGAAGGTCTATGACCGACGTCCTGACATTTGTGTAGTTTTATAGACTTTTCATGGTCGACTTATGTCACTATCGTGTGCCTTTTCTAACCACATAATACGTGTATAGAATACTGGCCTCTCTCTGAAATGGTGTTAGTTTTGTGTTCCTAATTCAGCAGCTCTCTACAGCCCTTAAACACCTCATATTTAACGAGGGACCTATATCCAACGGTGTACTACTAAAAGCTGTTGATGATTACAGCGGGAATTCTATATTATCCCAATGATTTCACATATTTTTAGAATTTACATCAAATAATACATATATATATGTATGTGAAACAGTACAAACTCACTTTGATTTAAATCACTTATATGCTTAGCCCCCGTCCTTTCTGTCTTTGTCAAGATATATTCAGAAACAGTGCAATATTCTCTGCCATTCTGTTTCAACAACAACCTTAAACAGTTCACTGCTGGACATAGGCCTATCCTTAGCAAGGAGGTTTTAGCCTACTACACGACGCTGGCCATACGGGTTGGAAATTGTTATATTTTTCAAGTTTTCTTCCTCTTTGTAGTGATATTCCGAATAATTTGTTCCCATAGTCGCTTCTTACGACACCCGCAGGATGAATTGGGGTAGTAACACTATGTATTCTTAATCCGTAACCATCACGTCGGTTAACGCTCTAAAAAAATATTAATAACAGATAAAGTTTAGAAGCTATGCCATGCAACAATATCGAAAAAACTCTATTAATAAATATTGTGACCCATCAATTAAGTATTCTATTAAAACTAGACTTTTATAAGTCTGGACTTGTTATAGCGAGGAGTGTGATGTCATTGAACCCATTATGAGTACTATAAATATCTACCTAGTATCTCCTAAAATGATGAAATATTTAAATTACGAGAAATATAATTTAAGCCACAAGTAAATGCAGCTCCATATTGTCAATTAGAAAAAAACGGTCGTTTCAAATGATTGACAATCTAAGTTGGAAAAGGTAGCGTTCTATTTTGAATTTTTATCGTATCGTATATTATTTCGCTCAAAAGTGAAATATATTCATTAGCTGATTCCTTGAAGCTTAAATTCTTAAATATAACATTATTATACACGTGTATTGCTCATAATTAACATGTTTTTAATATAATAGGTTGCTATTTAATCCATTTAAGTAAACATCAGTGAGTCTGAAAGTCGAATCTATAATATATCTGTGTGGTTATGGATTAAGAATACGGAATGTTACCACCCCTATTCATCCCCTGGGTGTATATGTAGAGGCGACTAAGGGAGTAAATTACCAGCGTGGTATAGTACAAAACCTCCTTTCCAAGGAGAAACCCCATGTCCAGCAGTGATGATGATGATGATCTAAAATCTTGTGTGTTAATGTTATGCAGTTTTATCAAATAGGACCGCTTTTTAAAGATAGTTACACAAAATTTTATGTTTATATTAACTTGTAAATATGAATTCTAAAGGACATTACTCACACCGGAGCCGCTGACGTCTCAAAGGACAGTTGTTAGGAACATTTAGGCCAGTTTTTTTTTTTATTTGTAACGTAACGCAAAACCTTAAGAATGTTTTTTACTATTATTGCTACGTTTCCTTTTTTCTAATGACATGTTGTAATGATTAAAGTTGCGGGTTCAAATATGGTTCATTACAAACACAAAATCTCTCTAATTTCATGTATAGTACTGTTTATAATGTCGTTTCAGACCTTTTTTTACATAAAAACAATTAGGTCCATTGATACAGGGGTGACAGTTATCGTGGTAACTGTGTACGTCTTACATTGTCACAATGACTGTCATGCTTTTTACGTCCCCAAGAGGGGTGCGAAAAAGCATCTCACAAGGCCACCATAGTGTGGGTCACCATACTGCGTTGTCAGCATATGCAATGAGTATGGTGACCACAACTCTTGAATTCTATTTATGCTTTCCATTAGGCAGAGTAGAGTCGATTTGGCAGACTCTTAATATAAAAAAAAGGTAAGTGTTCTTACACCTAGATTACAAGTAAGTATTTGGAATGATTAATACCTACTAAGTGTTATATTACCTATACTAATGTGCATGAATCTTATCATATTATGCTGCCGTAAGTAATATGGTCTCTAAGGCATTTAAAGTAATAAACTTTTTAAACTTAGCCAGCTTTGCTTAGGAGATATGGCAGCTTAGATTTAAGCTCAAGTTCATGTCCTACTGATATTCTATTTATATTACACAGATATTCGTATTTAACATTTTGATTACCACGTAAATTTTGATAACCAATGTTCAGTGTCTATTGTATATTTTATAGACCCTTTAACAAACACCGACCACTAACAATGTGTTTATTTTACAAAATATTTTAAGCTCTGGTAATCCGGTAAATTCGGTGCTTGTACGACACTTTAAAATGAAGATAATATCACATAACAGTCCATAAATGCTTAACACACGAGCAAGCCCTTAAGAGATTTTTGATATAAACATCGACACGTATATACAAAAATTATACAGGAAATTATGAATGTTATATATAAATAACTCCACAAGTTTTTTTATTTTAACGGAGAAGTGATATGTATATATACCTTTATGTATATATTTACCTTAGTGATATATACCTTTTAGCTGCCTTGTTGTATACAAATGAATACATTAAAAGATAAAAAATGTTAATATTCTCTGATTTTATTTTTCTTAAACAGTACCGCTTATGTTAGAATGGTCATTAAAAATGAGAGACATGAAAAGGCAATTTCTTATGTGAAATTTTTGTAAGTTATTCACGAAATTTCTTAACATAAATGATCTCATTTGTAAGAAATATGTCAGGATTTTTACACAAAAATCTTAATTAAACCTGCTAATACCGCTTCTCACCAACCATTTTAACGATAAATTTATACTAATTAACTAACTTTGCTATAGTTTTTGCGTTCATATGTTTTTATTGCTTTCAATTAATCAGATGTTTTGTCAATAATGGCGATACCTACGAAGAATTTATGATATCGGATCACCTGGAACCATCAAAACTTTTTACCGTAACATGTTAGATAAATTTTGCTTATGAGTGGCTTTCTCTGTAGTAGTGACCTAGTCCGTGTTGAGTGGGGGTATGATTTCATTGAGTATATATACTGAGGGGAATGTTTCACAAGTATCCACAACCACCTGTGCAAAGCTTAGACATCCTTGAAAGACACAAAAATGGCGTCGAAAATCGTTGTCTTTGCTTGCTTTTTGGCTGCTTGCAACGCTGTGCCTATTTGGTTTAACGGTGAGTTGATGAGACAATAACATTATTTTGGTCCTATTGTTCAAAATGTGTAAATGATCTGCTATCATTGCACGTTGAACTTTTCTTTCAAACTTTTTGGACATAATAATTTAAGTGTTTTTATTATATCTAAGATGTTTGCGTCCAGAAGGTGACTGTTAGACGCTTTTGATGGTGATGTTAATACTTTTACAATATACCATACTGTAATACCAGTACCAACAGTACTTATTAATTTATTTGGTTGATTAAGTTGGAAGTAATCATGAATTTATTTTAAATTATTATAAATAAATATTATGTCCTTTCAGAAGTTGTCCCCGGTACTATTGTGAGGGTTGGCCGCGCCCCCAGTATCTCTTACGGCTTTGGCAGTGGTTTTAGCAGCAATATTGGTGGTCTCTCGCAGTCTACTGGCATCGGTGCATCATTCAACTCCGGCGATGGTGTAGCATACGGCAGTGGTATTGGATCCTCTAATGGCGGTTTCGCCCGAGGAGTAGGCATCGCCAGCTCTGGAAACTCATACCCAGCATACCATGCCTATCCTTCTTATAACAGTCCACGTGCTTCCTTCGGAGACGCAGTCGCCTCATCTCAGAACTTCGGTGGTTTCAACTCAGCTGTTTCTTCCGCCAACGCTGCAGGAGGTCAAGCTCTTTCATCAGCACAAAACATCCGTGGATTAGGATACGAGTCCGCAATCTCTTCCGCCAACAACGGTTTTGGATCTGCTTCATCTGCTGCTTCTAACAGTGGATACGGAAACAGTAACTCCATCTCATCCGCTCGCATTGCTGGTCTCGGATACAACTCTCAAGCCGTATCTGCATCTGAACAACATGGACCGTACAGAGCTAGCAGCGCCCAGACCGTGCAGCAGCGTGGCAATGCTCTGCAGCACAGCGGTGCCACCAGCATCAACGGACCTGGTATCCAGGCCGCACACTCTCACGCTGTCCAGACCGGTTTCTACTAAATCATTTGTGAATATGTAAAAAGATGCTGAGACGACTATTCAAAAATTATTTTAGTTACTTGTCTCAACATCTTTGGAATTCATATGTGATAAGAAAAATCAATAAACAACTGTGATTTTCAAAATGATTTTTTATTCTTTAGCCATTACAAAAGTGTTAATATCCATATATTTAACCGTATCTATTTGTTTATATAATTAATTTTCAACTTTCTTGCTGGCCGTTGGGTTCTTGACTCTGTTATCAAATGCCACCGTATTCACTTTACTGAACACATGACCGTTATCACTGACTGCCGCAGCTGCATGGACCTGCCCATTGCTCGCAAAATTAGGATCGTAGTAACCTTCATAATGCCGCACCCATTCAGGAAAACCGTTGAAATTGAACTCAGGATTTATTGGGAATGCGAATATTGGTAAAAATGGACCACTTGATGCAGAGGCAAAACTTCTACCGCTGCCTGCTATAGCCTTCCCTGGTACTGCTACACTGATGCTGGAATGAACAGTGCCAGGTACATTGGGATACTTGTCTTTTGTGTCAACTTGAGTAAATCCTGATCGTGTTGAAAACTGTTGACTCAGATATTTCTCAACGTTTGGATCAGATGATGATATTGAAACAATTGCTTCTCCGTTAGGAGTAGACTCTGAAACAACAAAAATAAAACATACATTTTAAATAGAAAAAATAAAGACGAGCTTTCGAATAACGAAGGCAAAATATTTCGAGATTTAAATCTTAAAAAAAAAACAGAAAAAAGTTTACTTTATTTTTTTCTATCACTGTATAGTTAATTTAAATAGTTAAATAAAAAATAAAAAGTTAATTTTAATACCTAATTGTGCAATAGTAACACTTAAACATCAGTATTGGTGATGGGTTAAGACTACAGAGTGTCACCAATCCTATTCCTTCAATGGATGTCGTAATAGGTGACTAAGGGGGACTAACTACACAGGACAAACCATTGTCAAAAGAAGGAAAATCTAAAACAAAGTCTATACAAACCCGTCTGACGAGCGTGGTATAGCAGCCCAAAGAAAAGGCCTATTTCCAGCAATGGACTGCTAAAAACTCTTAATGATCGTTTTAACGTACCTTTGAAAACAACCGGAACTGCATCTACAATACAACACACAGCAACAAGTACAAAAGATTTCCAAACAAACATATTGGAATCAATTCGATATGAGCTCACAGCTATTAAAACACTTATTACAAATAAACGAAAATATCACATTGAACGGTTTATATACGATCTATGGACGGATACTTTACGTTGGTATATTATCTACATCGTAGGTTAATGAACTATCTCATAAACTCAAACTTGATTTAGAAGATGTTTGGAGATTGCGATCTGAGTTCAGATACCTATTAAATCATGAATAGTCTATACTTAAAGTCTACAGACGCAATACAAGTTCAATGCTTTCCTTTATGACAGATACTAATCGATTTAAGATATACGTTCGACGATTCGATTATCTAATGCATTTTCTGTGTTATTAACGTTGTTTTTGTCTGTAATGCTATTCTATATTCTGTGTTAAGATATTTTTATTTATGAAGTTTTCTAGTTTTTTCAAATATTTATTGCACTTACACAAATGTACCTCCACGTCCGAGATGGAACCCAAACTAGCGGAAAGCTTCACGGTGATTGTAAAAGTTAGATTATTTAAGAAACTAAAATCTATCGCCCGTCTACAGTGTCCCAAGGGAGTTCCAAGGTGGCAAATACCCGGTAGGATAACGATAAGATTCTTGTATAGGATTGGAATAAAAAACTAAAAATTTTTTTTTTATTAATTAATTTTTTTCAATACATATTAATTAAAAAAATCTTTTTTTTTTTAATCAATTTTAGTTATACCATGTATTCAATAAGTGAAATACTTTTAGGTTTTGTTAAATCATTTGTTTTTTAAAAGCTTCTGCATTGTATTTTTTTAAAAGTAAGGTTTTTTATAATTGACACTGTGGCCACCGCGCTTCCAAATCTATCAGGATTTAGAAACAATTTAATTTATAGATGTGTATATTTCTTTTCATTTATATATTTTTTTTAAATGTTTAAAATTTTTTTTTTGTTAGATTCAATATTTGTAACTTATTGTACGTCGAACCGACGTCAAAAAATATTAATACAACGGAGCATAAACAACCTAATTTTTTAAAGTCGGTTAAAAAGGTAATTTTCAATTCAATTGTACTTTTTTTGTGTGTTACCTAATAACTGGTTACAAGGAGTACCGATTTCATTTATTCTTTTTATATTCGAAAGCTGGAGCTTGTCCTGTGCTCCCATTTAAATTTGAATGAGATCTGACAAGTAGTTTAATTTAAATTGTCCGCAATAATGCGTACCTATTTAATATAAAAATCATCAATGTAGTGGAAACTAGTCATGTTTTTTACTTTTCAATTCTCGATGTAAAATATATAAAAACAAAATTAAAAGAAGCAGAGTTCTAACATTAAATATTCTAAAACAAAAATATACTTCAAAAATGACATATTCTTGTGCCTTCAATTATTGTCATTTTTGGAGTTGGTTCAATTATTGTCAAACGCATAACGGTGGCGACGGCCTGTCGAAGGGCACGGGCGGTTGTTAGGAGTATCGTGTATTTGAGTCATTGATTTCGTAATTCATGTATCGTATTATTGCTAAGTATATTTAGTATTTTCTTAGTTGACACTTTCTCCAAATACTTATAACAATAATCGTAGATACAAGAATATGTGAGTACTGTTTTTTCTTTTCAGTGCATTTTTTGTTTCATACTATTTTTTGTTTGAAGTAGGTTTTTTATTTTGCATTATTTTTTATATTCTATTTTTTAGACGGTAAAGAAAAACGAAAACAGGGAGCACCGTCCATCTACCTCTAGGATTATTTTAGAAATGATTTATGAAAATATGTGAAAAAAGGCTTTCGACAAAGCTAGCTGATTTGAAAATAGAGCTAGGATATTATCTTTTATTCTGGAATTTTTGTGTCCAATTATTGTCAGAACATTGCTAAATGAGAGACATTTAGGAATAAATTTTTTACTACCGAATAATTTTTACAAAACGTTTTTATTTTTTCATTTATGGTATACGTTTAATACGCATTTAATGATCCCTAAATCACTGTCGTATTAATAAGCAGACCACGATATACTAAACACATCTGTCCACAACTTTAGAGGGTACATGCGTGATGTTACGTTGTGTGGTTCTGTAAACAATACATTTACATATAATTGCAGCAATCACGACCGATTTACTGACATTTATTAAAGAGTTCCAAGATGTACCGATTTTGATGATTATTTTTTATAATTAAAAACTGGTACTTGTTATGTGGTCCTGTTGAAATTTCAATGAGATCTGACCGGAGGCCCTTTGATGCAGGAGTAACAGTTGTCGAGTTGTGTACAATTCCATGCCACGATGACTGCCACGCCTTTTATGTCCTCAAGCGAAGCGTTAAAAAGCATCTTACTAGACCACCATAGTGTGGGTCACCATACTGCATTATCAGCATTCACAATAAATATGACGACCACAACTCTTGGATTCTGTTCATACTTTCCATCAGGGAGAGTAAACTCACTTTGGTCGGTTTTAAAATAAAAAAAATTAGGTAGCCACACAGCTTTTGGAGTCGGTGTCAGCTAAGAAAATACGGCAATATATCTAGCAACAATAATACAATAACATTTTTGTACAGTTTCACGACCCTCCCAATTGCCTACACACTTTGACCCGCCCGTGCCACCGTGGTAACATAGTAATAATTGTAGATACAAGTATATGTCATTTTTCAAGTGTATTTTTGTTTTATAATAATGTTGGAAATATGTTTCTTTTAATTTAATTTAATTTTTTAAACATCGAGAATTGAAAAGTAGAAAACATCACCAGTGTCAACTAAATTCATAATTTTATATTAAATACGCATTATTATGGACAATTTAAAAACTACCTGTCAGATCTCATTTAAATTTAAATTGGAAGCACATGACAAGCTCCAGCTTTAGAATATAAAAAGAAAAAATAAAATGAGTACCCCTAGTAACAAGTTATGAGGTAACACACAGAAAAAAAATACAATTGAATTGAGAATCACCTTTTCAACCGACTTTAAAAAATGAGAAAGTTCAATGTTCCACTGTATTAATATTTTTGAAGTCGGTTCGAAATAAATAAGTTACAAATATTGAACCTATCATCATTATTTTAAATATTTAAAAGTATGCTTTAATTAAATTCGTTTAGCCTAATAAATGAAAAGAAATATACACATCTATGAATAAACTGTTTAAGAAACATTTTAACTAAGCAACGATCTGAACGAAACGTCAGATATTAGCAATATGATATTTATTCCTGTGAGTATTATTTTGGTTCCGACTCCATATGTACCTAGGTGATAGCAGGGTGAGTCACACAAGAATGAATGTTATGAAAGTGAGATAGCCGAGTGATATACTCACCGGTTACTGAGGCCGTTAGACTTGAACATCGGTCGCTTACCTCAAACTTTTGAAGTTAATGTACACCTTAAAATATAACGTAAACGTGTTAAATTCAGCATCCAAATCCACATAGATTAACAGATTCACTGAGCAGTAGGTACGGTTGGATTTGGCCTAAAGAATTCATTAAATGGAGGATCGTGTATAGATCGGTCGAGATCAAAAATGCAATTTTTTTAAGATTCAAAATATGTTTATTACACTTCACGTACGTTTATGTACTTATGTTGTGTGGACCAATAGCCCACGAGGCCCTCAGGTCAGTCATACGTTATTTTACATATTATAAGCTGAATGTTTCTATGCGCAGGTCCCAACACAGGTTAGAAACGATAAGTAAATGTGGAGTTTGGATTCTGGTTACTTTGGTAGTAGTATATAAAATAGTACTATTTCGAAAAAAGTATAAATATTGAGTTTTATACTTTAAAGAATTATTTGAAGTATTTTTTATACACCTTTACAAACTATTATCTATTGTCTTGGGACACGCACAGAAAAACTTTTTAGTTTTATAAAATAATGTCTGTCCACCGTGGCCTCTGTAGTGTAGGACGCCCTGCGACGCGATGGAGTGACGACTTAAAGAAGGTGGCTGGCAGCAGATGGATGCGAATTGCTCAAAACCGGGATGGATGGAGTTCCTTGGGGGAGACCTTCGTTCAGCAGTGGACGGTGATAGGTTGAATAGCAACCGTGACCTCTAAGGTTAATAAAATAAGTAGTTTTTTTTAATTTCATACCATTAGTCAGGTCCCAAGCTAGGCAGAACCTATACTATGGTAACCAAACAGTTGATAAACATACTTGTATAATGAGTATGTATATAGTAAAGTAAATACATGCATATCATAGATAAATCACATCCAGATACAGAACAAATGATCGTACTCGTCTCAAAAACAATAGTCCTGAGTGGGAATCTAACCCATCACCTCTGGTATAGCAGTCAGAAACACCCACAGGCCAATCAATCTCTATTAAATTCATATACCCAAACCCTAATCGTAAAGGTTGAGTATATCACCCGGTTGACGAAAACAGATATTTTACCGGAACAAGCGCCTTGACATATAATACTAGCAATCATTATGCTTACAACTGGTTACTTTAGCAGCACGCGTTCAACCTTACTGCACTGGTTACCTTACTACTGGTTACCTTACTGCATTATCTGTAATCACAGTTTTTGGATTCTATTCATGCTTCCCATCAGGCAAAGCTCTCCATTTGCCAAGATCTTATCAAAAAGAAAAAAGTGGTCCATATGACAAATATTAGGCGCTCAAATTTAGGTAGAAAAGTGCTATTCCTTACTTTTAGCAAAAATGCAACAAACATTTTACCCCGTACATCTTTGAGCTCGCATCCATGTTGTACATATCTGGCAAATAGTATTATTAACTTAGCATAGATAAATAAGATTTAGACTGCTCTATGGTGTATTTTTAATACTAACTTTGCCCGTTGCTACGTCTGCATGTAACTCCGCTATCGCGGTAAAAAGTAGCTTATGTCCTTTCTCTAGAATCAAAGTGTCTCCAAGCCAAATTTCATTAAAATCGGTGCAGCGATTTAGCCGTGAAAACGTTACAATCTAGTACCTTTAAGAATCAGTGGAAACGAATAAATATATCCATTTTTCTTCAGAATTTGACGACAAAGTATATAAGTATTTTGAAAGTTTCATACTGTGTGGTGACGGATTAAGAATACAAAGTGTTACCACCCCTTCTCATTCTGTGGTTGTAGTGTGCTTTTTAGTATTATTAGATAGGGAGATTACGTCTGTTTTTTTAAGTCACTTTTTATTTTGTAATTAAAAATGTTTCATTTCCTTGCAACATTTGTGTGTATTATTGCTGAAGTAGCTGAAGGATTAAGCAGACGGAATGTCACCACCTCTATTCATCCTGTGGGTGTCGCAAGAGGCGACTAAGAGAGGAACCTGACAGGATAACATCACTGCAAGTAGAAGGCAAACTTAAAACAAACTCTATACCAACCCGTCCAGTCAGTGTGGTATAGTAGACGAAAACCTCTTTACTAAGGAGAGTCCTATGTCCAACACTGGACTGTTAAACCTGTTGATAATGATGAAAGTTTTATAAAGCAAAATAGGTTCTTCATCGAAAAAAATGGCGTCCAAACTTTGAAGATAAAATAAATAAATGAATAAAATAAATGAACAATAAATAATAGAACACAACAGTTTAATCTCATATTGCATAGGATTTTTACTATAGGAACCAAACTGCCGATGAACTTACTAAATACACTTTTAAACACAATTATATTTTAGATAAATTACAATCAGACACAGAACAAAATGATCGTGACTAGATCGAGATCACTGACTAGACATACCAATGAACTATTTAGTTGCTACAAGACCATTAAAATAGTTAAAGAGAATTTAGCCCCTACAATTTTTAACACCAAAGACTATGAGAGTGTAGCTACAAGGTAGGAAAGTAGTGAGGTAAAGACAAGGCGCCAAAAGTAAATTAAAATCAATGTAACTATTTTGGTTTCATTGTGTTTATAATACACAGGGTTTACCAAGAATTCGTTAACATTTGAATTTAACATGCGGTGGGAGGAATCTGACTACTAGCTCTTTTCTCGGCAATTTTGTCGCAATAAATCGTTTCACGGGGCCACAGCGTGCTTACCGTATGAAACAACTTTATTTAAAGAATATTTCGCTTATTACTGTGAGATGCTTATTGCGCGTTGAATACTATTTACACGACTTAAATCAGTGCCCGAGTGCTCCTTTAATAAAGAAATGGGTAAAGAAGTTCAAAGAGATGGGATGAAAGCCAAATGTGAAGCAAACTAGAGGCCCACGGACTTCTCGGACCGAAAAGAATGTAGCGTTCATGTGGCAACACTGTTTTTGACGACGCCATTTTTTATACACAGAGTTGGGTACACACCAATGTTAAGTGGCTTCTCTGATTAACAAAGCGTGTAGTTCAAGCTCTTGGAAACAAATACTGTGAATATTGGTACCTCCTGTACAGTAAATCCATATTGAATATATACTGTGTTTAATTTGACAATTCAAGTGGTAGATGCATTAAATAAAAATATATTGTTGAGTAACACACAAACAATAGTAACTCCCAAAAGAACGTGCAGTAAGTTTCGCTTCTGTTCGACATAATCCAGATTTATCGACACGCAAACGTTCAACTGAATTAGGACTATTTCGCACATCATTACGCCGTATTTTGAAATTACATTCATATTAGATCCAGATAATTCTGGAACTAAAACCCAATGATTTAAATTTACGCAAGGTATGTGCTGGAACAATATTAGAACGGTTCAGTAATTTTGACAACATCGTATTTTCTGACAAAACCCTTTTTGATCTCAACGAACATGTAAATAAACAGAATTACAGGTATTGGAGCAGTGAAAATCCCAAAGCTAACCACAAAAGGCCACTTCATTCTCCCAAGGCCCGCAATTTCAGCAAAAGGAATCATTGGATCCTACTTTTTCGAAGAAGTGATAATGTTACGGGAGTTCTTGAAACATCGGTATTAGATTATAATCGATACATAGAATGAGCTTAGTATCTGTGAGTATTTAGTAGTAGAACAACATTTTATTGACGGATCAATAAAACGAATTAATGAATGATTTTTATTTCAAAAGTATGATATTACGCCATCTTGTTAACAAAAATCGGTCAGTTGGTCTTGGGGTAGCTTTATCAGGTCTACGGCATGTCTAAGTTGACCTAAACGCCGTCTGAGACTACAGGCCGTCGGTAAATGGGTCCTTGGGCTTGTTGGTATTTCCGGTGTGTAAATCCGGTGGGAGGCATCTCTAACGAGGTTGAACCTTTACGGATGGGTTCCGCAGGCCGACCAACATGCTAGTTTCACCCGGGTCTTTTAATTATAAAAGCTTAGATTAGTTCCATTCTACTTGAGCATCAACAATATCCTAACATTTATAAATTAACCAGCTGTGTAATCCATTAAAACTAAACTAACTACATTCGAAACCAAAGGGTGTCTTTCACAATATTTTTTTCTGTAATTTAATGTTTATTCTACAAAAATAAAATAAAAAATAATATAGGTATCCAATGTCGTAATTATACCCAAAAGTCATTTCAATTAAATACCTAGTCAGTACTTTAAATACATAAGTTTAATTACCTGCCCAGGGTAATTTCAGTCAAATATAATCCAATCCAGCTTTTTTAACCATATTTCTATTACACATCGATATTTTGCTAACTGTTATTACAATCCCACTACGGTACTAACCAGGTACTCTACTAAGAAACTAATGAAAATATGAGAAGTACATTATAAGTAGACTAAAGAACTGAAGTAGAACTACTGGTAGATTTCTAATATGAAACCTCACAGTAACTTAATCTATGGTAATGTACTTCTATCAATTAATCTGTCAATTAGATATATAATAATTACATCGGTCTTTAACAGATTGAGCAGTAACCAAACTATAGTGCGTTTCAGACAAGTGAAACAACGCCATCTATCGTGATTATAGGTAGTTATTTTTATTTTGAACACAGCATATATTAAAATAAATTGTAATTCCGTTGCTATGGCTATAAAGTTAATAAACGCGGATAGACGGATTAGTTCGAGCATCCCAAGGTAACTGAAAGTGGATATTATTGGGAAGCAGTTTATATATATAATAGTGCATACCTTCCTCAACAGTTTTCTATTAGAATACGAATAGATTGGATTTTTCAATAAGAAAATGTTGTTTTTTAGGCAATCACAAATGTACAAGCTCCTAGAGTACAAAGTAAAGCAAAATACAAATCAGATTTTTGAAAACAACTGTTTCAGGCGCATTGGTAATATTTGACTCACATATTAATCTCATTTTTTGGTCCAAAAATAATAGTAGGTAACATAGAAATATCGAATTAAATTGGCAAAACTTGTCGTACAACGGATCCTGCATCGAGTTGTAGCAATTTCTCTGCTGAACGGTGAGGGTGCGTAATATTTTTTTTCTAGGCAGTAGAACCTCGCTGATTTCAGCACGAGCAGGCTGGCTCGAGCGGGGCAGTACTATCCTCCCACAGAAGACCAACCTAAAGCGCCAGCATCCGTGCTGTCGTGTTTCGTTGGTGAGTGTGAGACCGGAGGCCCATTGAGGCAGGGGTGACAGTTATCGTGGTAACTGTGTAAGCCTTATACTGTCACGATGACTGTCATGCCTTTTACGGCACAAAGCGGGGTGTGAAAAAGCATCTCACAAGGCCGCCATAATGTGGGTCATCATACTGAATTGTCTGCATTTGCAATGAGTATGGTGACCACAACTCTTGGATTCTATTCATGCTTTCCATCAGGAAGAGAAGAGTCACTTTGGCAGGCTCTTAATATAGAAAAAAAAATGTGAGCGAACCACAAGCATTCTTTACCTTATCTATTAATATAGAGACGACTTAATCACGTTCATTATTTTTATTATATTTAATCTTAAGAGCTCTTAAACTGGTTTCCAAAATATGAATGTGATAAGTACTTATTTATTTAAAGTCAATTCATTTCCACATGCAACGAGAAAGTATACTTCAGAGTCATCTAACGAAAACACACTGAACTAAATACTAATGTTGTTACTTGCATCATGAAGTTACGGTTCACACGACGATTATTAAATATACAAATCTTTCCTAGGTATAGGAACCTCTTTTTGTGTTGAAGGGGAGTATCCTGCCTTTTTGCCAAAATTATTTTACCTAAATTTCATTATTCAAACAAATTTTAGCAATCTCTCTGAAGTTATATTAGTTTTTAAAAAATGATGAGAGTAAATGTTTACAATGCAAGTCCATCCTCAAGAAAAATAAACATCATGAAATTAGCTTAAATGATATTACATAAAATTTATTTAACTAAATGATGTGACATAATAAAACTTTCTTTTGGTGTATTGATTGCCTTTTATTTTATTATTAGTGGTTTTGTCTCTACAAACATAGGACAACGCGAGTTATGTCGTCATAGACCTGACGCCCCACAGTAGCATCAGTCATGAACGACCATTTAGCTGATAAGCCACAGACGCCCCGGAAACAATAGAACAACTTGCTCCTTGTCTCCAACGCATAATAAGAATAACTTTATTTATAAAATAAAGTTAATCTTGGCATCCGTCATGAACCACCACTTAGATGATAAGCCGCAGACTAAACATTAGAACAAATAGCTCTTTGTCTTCAACACATATCAATAAGAATACTGTTTTAACTTTAAGAAATGGTTTCATAAATAAAGTTAGTCTCAATCCACTCTTCAAGCCGAACACTTGTCTTATTAAAAACCCTCTCGCTCTCGCTCACAACCTAACTGGCGCAGACGGTACGTCGCGATACTGTCGGTTCCTGCTGCAGAGAATACCTTTGCTAAGCGTCCGCGTTCGCGAATAAAAGAATCTACAGTGAGCGTAGTGCAAAGCAGAGGCAGACGAGCTGACCAGCTGAAGAAATGAAGACTCAGCCTACAAATCGGCAATGCTCGTGGGGTAAGTATAGACTCTACTACTCCCGAGACTCCTTAAACGATTTCCTGGACATCCCCATAACATTTGGTGTATCCAGTATCGTAAAAAACCGTTAAAGCATTATTTTTTTTTATTGCAATACGCGTACTTATTAAAGAATTTTCTTACGTTGTTACCATCCAAAACACTGTAGTTAAAAATGGCAAGTGAAAAGAAGGTACTAACTGAAAAATCTTTCATAGACGAAAAATTGGTAACCACCGATTTCTCCACGTTTTCCAAACTGTTACCCAGTTATGATGGGAACAGAAGGACCTTATCTTTTTATATTGAAGGTGTAGAAATTGCACTTAACTTAATTCACAATAGGGACGACCCCTCTATCATATGTTTAATCAGAAACAAACTAACCGGTAAAGCTGCGGAAGCGATATCTCAAAGCCCAGGCTCCAAAACTTGGGAGGATATTAAGGAAGCTCTACAAAGAAAATTTGGGGAATTCCGCACCGAAATACAACTGGTTCAAGAATTAATACAAACTAATAGGAACGGTAGTTCTCTAGAAGTGTTTGGTGATAAAATCAGAGATCTGATGAGTACGCTCATTTCATCACAACCAACCAATAAACTATTTTACGAACATATGGCTTTGGAAACATTTCTTAATAAATTAAACCCAATTACAAACGTTTTAATTCGATTAAAGCATGTGGAAAACCTAGAACAAGCCATTAATGTGGCAAAACAAGAAGAGATCAAACTTAGAGCTAGGCGCGCTCAACAAACTAAAACCAAACCGAATATTTCTAACAATAATAAATATCCACACAAAACAGGTAATTTTTCAAAAAAAGATTCTAACTTCAATAAAAATAAAATTCCTGAAAACCTAGATTTAAACAGAAAAAAGTTATATTATCAAAACGAGTAAAATGATGACGAAAATGAATCGTCCTCGGAAGACGAACTTGAAGAAAATCTGTCCGAAGAAATAAACAACGAAAATTTTCTTCAGGACATAGAAGACAAACTAACAACATAGTATTACTAAATAATATTCAAAACTACAATAAGCTACCTTATATTTACATAAGTGAACTAGGCGGTAGATTTCTACTAGATACAGGAGCCACACAATCTCTAATTAGCCCACAAGTCCTGAAAAATAAAACAAATAAAAAAATAAAAATCAAAAAAGAAACTCATCACATTAAAACAGCACACGGCACCTCTAAACATAAACAGGTAGCATACATAGAATTACCAGTAAAATTATTCAGACAGAAAATAACACATAAATTCCTAATCTTTAACTTTGATAAAGACTTTGTAGGATTACTAGGCTTAGATCTGCTAGCCCCTCTTAACTGTAAAATAGATATAAAAAACATGATGCTACACACTGAAAAAGCCGACATTCCAATTAGAGATGATATAAAATCATATACTAAAATTAAACCTAAATGTGAACAAGTAATAAACCTTTCGTGTAACTATCCAGAAGGAGAGTACTTTTCAGAGCAAAGAAAAATGAAAAGTGACCTTTTCTTTCCTTCAGCAGTAGTTTCAGTAAAAAACGGAAATTCTCTAACAACAGTAGTAAACACTTCTGAAAAAGAAATAATATTGAGAAACAACCGGCAGCTGAATCTACAAAAATTAAACTTAATAAAAAAGCAACCCCGAGAAACCCCCATAGAACAAGACAAAAGAATAAACAACTTACTTAAACAAAATTTAGAAAGATTAAGAACAGATCATATGAACCGCGAGGAAAACCGCGAAAAAATAAAATTATGCTACAACTACCGGGACATTTTCTATAGCGAGGAAATCCCCTTAAGCTTCACGCACAAAATTAAACACAAACTAAGGATAACAGAAGATAGACCAATTTATGTACGCTCATATAGACAGGCACCTAAACAAAACATGGAAATAAAAAAACAAATAAACAAACTTTTAGAACAAAAAATAATTCAAGAAAGCAGTTCCCCTTGGTCATGCCCAGTACACATAGTTCCAAAAAAAATAGATAGTACAGGAGAACAAAAATATAGGCTAGTAATCGACTACAGAAAACTGAATGAAAAAACAATAGAAGATAAATACCCCCTACCTAATATAGATGATATTTTAGATAAATTGGGACGTGCCCAATACTTCACAACACTAGATCTAGCATCAGGTTACCATCAAGTGGAAATGCACCCTGACGACGTAGAAAAAACAGCATTTACAATAGATCGCGGGCATTACGAGTTCCTCAGAATGCCATTTGGATTAAAAAATGCGCCCAGCACCTTTCAGAGATTAATGGATGTAGTATTACGTGGTCTAGATAATATTCTAACATATCTCGATGACGTGATAATATATTCAACATCTTTACAGGAGCACATAGAAAAATGCAAACAAGTATTAGAGAGATTCCGAATTCACAACTTAAAAATTCAACTAAATAAATCAGAATTCTTACAGAAACAAGTCAAGTTCTTAGGCCACACATTAACAGATAAAGGCCTTCAGCTAAACGAAGACAAAATAAAAGCCGTAAAAAAATTTCTGGTCCCAAAATCACAGAAGGAAATAAAGTCGTTCCTAGGATTAGTAGGCTACTACAGAAAATTCATTCAGGATTTCGCAAAATTAACCAAACCCCTAACAAAATGTTTAAAAAAAGGCAATAAAATAAATTTAACCCCCGAGTACCTACAAGCGTTTGAAAAGTGTAAGGAAGTATTAATTAACGCACCTATTCTACAATATCCAGATTTCGAGAAACCGTTTGTTCTAACCACAGACGCCTCAGATGTAGCAATTGGCGCAGTACTATCTCAAGGCACAGACAGACCAGTAGCATATGCGTCACGTACACTATCCGATACAGAACAAAGATACTCAACAATCGAAAAAGAATTATTAAGCATTGTGTAGGCCATAAAATATTTCAGACCCTACTTATACGGCAAAAGATTAACAATTTACACAGATCATCGCCCACTTACCTGGATAATGTCAATAAAAGACCCAAATTCAAAACTCACTCGCTGGCGTCTAAGGTTGGCCGAATACAATTTTGACGTACAATACAAAAAAGGCAAATCTAACACTAATGCTGATGCACTGTCTAGAATACAAAGCATTCATCACAATAAATTAAAAACAAACACAGACCAACCACCCAGCACGTCAATCACCAACCAACAAACTAGAACACAAAATACAGATCGATTAGTCCACACCCCATTATTAGACTCAGACCTATTACACTTACCAAAGACACCTAACACATGCGAACGAAATCACCCAACACAGCCTAATCAATCAACAACTATACAAGAGACACAAACACATAAAATACCGGACATAGACGACGCGATCGACAGACAATTAAAACAATTTCACATCAGAAAAACACCCGGAAACGTATACAAGGTAGACGATAGGACAAAAGGAAAATATGTAATTAAAGATGTATGGATACCTATTAACGACACTAAACAGCAAATTACACAATTTTTAAAAGAGCACACTGTACCAGATAGAATTTTTCATTGCTATTTCCATCATGAGGAGTTTTACCCGTTGTTTTGCAAAATTTACAAAACAACATTCAACAACCGGGGACCCAAACTAATAAGATGCTTGAATAGAGTTACACTAATAGAAAACATTCCTGAACAAATAGATCTGATAAGAAAATACCATGAAGGAAAAACCATTCACAGAGGTATTTAGGAGACATATAAACACATCCACAGAAACTATCTCTGGCCCAACATGCTCCCATCAATACAGAAATTTATAAATAAATGCGATGCATGTTTAAAGAGCAAATACGAACGTAATCCGTTAAAATTACCCCTTTCTCTAACAAACACACCACACAAACTAATGGAACACATGTTCATGGATTTATATAGCAGCGGAGGTACAACCTTCCTAACACTCATAGATAACTTCACTAAGTATGCCCAAGCAATAGCGCTTACTGCTTCAACTAGCATACACATAGCTCAAGCATTGCTATCAATATTTTCAGTCATAGGAGCACCTAAGAAAATCACAACAGACTCCGATTCAAAATTCGATAACGAAGTAATAACGGAAATATGTGCATTGCATAACATAAACATCCATTTCAACACACCCTATAACCCTAACTCCAACTCACCAATCGAAAGACTTCAACTCAACCTTAACAGAAATGATTAGAATCCAAAGATTAACTGACAAAGATGAACCCTCAAACCTCATGAAATACGCAATCATAGCATATAACAACACTATACACTCAGCAACCGGTTTCACACCTTTCGAACTATTATACGGACACACAGACACCAGAAACCCATTGGAACTCCATTGCCCCAAAGAATTTTATCAAGAGTATGTATTAAAACACAAACAAATTATGGAAAATACACACAAATTAATTAATAACAAAATTTTAAACGAAAAACAAACAATAATCGAAAAAGCTAACAGAAATACTGAAAAACCTCAATTCAAAATAGGCGATATTGTCTACAAACAAGTTGCCAAAACAGCGCGAAACAATAAATTAGAACCCAAATACTTAGGTCCATACACTATAATACGTATACACCCGGAGCAGATTGCGGAAATTGTCGGAAAACACGTAAACGCAAAAACTATAAGAGTTCACTTCCGTTTACTAAGGCGACCTGAAAATGTTTCAGGAACGCCATCGCCCTTATCGTAGTGTTCTGGCTCGTCGCAACAGCTGCAATAATACAGTCAATAGATAATCACAACGAAATACTGATACTAACAGAAGCCAAAACACAATATCAATCAGATACATACCATTTAGCCGTAATATATAACACTACGAAAATAAGAGAGATATACCTAGACATATGTAGCAATTATTATACAATTAAGGTAAAAGTAGATACCTCAGTACAGTATATAACAATAAACGACAACAGATCAAATCAAAAGAAAACAATTAACATTATGCACGACTTCATAAAACGATTTGAAAAAAGCCTCAAAAACATTAAACATAACCAAGAAGAAATTTACAGAGCCATTGATCGTTATTCAACACTAAATAACAAGTTTGTAACTAGATTTATAACAACGAACATTTTTAATATATCGAGAACTCGCTTCAACAACTGTATGATAGAATAGAAACCCTAGGAAACGCGTTAACATTTGCTCACCTCAAAAAGATGCACCCTAGTATAATAGACCCTTCATATTTAATCGAAGAACTTAACATAATTCAAAAGAAAATAGATATATACCTAGCCTTTAACCCTAACATGGATAGTATTCATCTATGGGAAAAAGCAATCATCGTAAAAGCTTATAACACTAATCAAACCCTTAACTTTATACTGGACATACCAATTGTTACCGAACAATCTTACAACCTATTACACCTGTATTCTATCCCTAATAATAACAACACAATACTTATACCTAGCAACCCCATCCTAATCTTGGGAAATAATGAGTTTGCCTACCCTCACGAGTCATGCACATACATCACCGGAGACAACGTCATCTGCAAACACTTAGAATGGCAGCCCTTACTGCACTCTACGGACTGCATTTTTTTTTTTTTTTTTTTTTAACGTGTGGAAACCCCCTCGGGCCGTCACCCCACCGGGGTTTACGGCGGGGTGGTGTGTCGCAATCGGACCGACTAAAACCACACGGTGTGCCACTCTGCGCCTGAGATAGGAGGGATCCGGGAACCGCTGCTATTACGACATCCAGATCCCTCCTAGCGCCTGCCCGAAACTGCGGGCACCATCTATGGGTAAACTCTCTATTTTAGGCGACGTACGGCACACGTGGACGTCGCCTCCTCGCGGCTGGCAATTATAGCGGGTGGAGGGGAAAACACTCTACGGACTGCATAGCTCAACTAATATAACACGAAGATCCGCCTAACTGCACCTACGCCACTACAAGCTACAACAACAATATTATACAACAAATCAAAGACAAAACTAGAAAACATAGAACTAGATAACCTGAAAAGTACGCTGCAACAAACAGAAAAATTAAAGAATACAAGCGAAAACTTAACCATGATTCCAAGCACCCCCAGCTGGTCATCAATTGCACTTTACTTCATAATAACAGCAACAGGAATAGGAATTGCAGTCTACAAATTCTGGTGGAAAACTAGATCGGCGAAAATCTCGGCTGCACAACCGGAAGCCGTTAAACTTCAGCCTTCGCAGCCTTCGTGCCGCCTCCGTCTTAAGGGGGGAGGAGTTATGTCGTCATAGACGTGACGCCCCACAATAGCATCAGTCATGAACGACCATTTAGCTGATAAGCCATAGACGCCCTGGAAACAATAGAACAACTAGCTCCTTATCTCCAACGCATAATAAGAATAACTTTATTTATAGAATCAAGTTAATCTTGGCATCCGTCATGAACCACCACTTAGATGATAAGCCGCAGACTAAACATTAGAACAAATAGCTCTTTGTCTTCAACACATAATTCATCAATAAGAATACTGTTTTAACTTTAAGAAATGGTTTCATAAATAAAGTTAGTCTCAATCCACTCTTCAAGCCGAACACTTGTCTTATTAAAAACCCTCTCGCCCTCGCTCACAACCTAACTCGCGAAGGATAATTTTTTTAGAAAGATTTGGATCTTGTTACGCTAAAGAAATACAGGATAGGCCACGAATTACTTAACATTTGAAAAAAATCATATAAAAACATTTGATACATTATAAAAATTGTTCATTTACATGGAAGCTAATTAGTTGGAATTAATTTTTTGAAAATTACATAGTCTATAAGACCACCGTTTTGACGTTTGCACTCTTCTAAGCGAGCACCGAAATTTTTAAATACTCGTCGGCAAGGAGACCGCGAGATCGCCGACATCTCTTCGCTGTTTTCCTTTAATTGACGTAGTGTATTCGGTTTATTGCCGTAGACATGATTTTTCAAATTATTTCATCAAAAATAGGTATGCTGGGGATAGATCTGGACTTCTGAGTAACCATGGAATATCGCCTCGTCTGGAAATCAGCTGTAGCGGAAACATATCTTTGACCACCGGATGGGATTTATTGGATGTGTGACAAGTGGCTCCAGTTGGATGTGAACTGCCGTAACATTTTCGCATAATCAGCTGAATAGTAACTGAACGGCCGCGAGAATTATCGAAAAAGTAGGGTTTAATAATTCCTTTTGCTGATATTGTAGGCCACACAGTTACCTCGGGAGAATGAACTGGGCTCTTATATTTGGCTTTGGGATTTACAGTGCTCCAATACCTGCAATTCTGTTTTTTTACATGTCCGTTGAGGTGAAAATGGGTATCGTCAGAAAATAAGATATTGTCTAAATTACTGAATCGTTCTAACATTGTTTCGGTATAACATTTTTTTTATATTTAAATTATTGGCAACTGGATGTTTGTCTGAGTCATCTTGTCTTTCGTTCGTGTGGTGAAGATAACATAATTACAAAGAGAAGGAAAACTTGAAACAAACCCTATCCAACCCGTCTGGCCAGCGTAGTATAGTAGGCCAAAACCTCCTTACCAAGGCCTAGGACTAAGGACAGAAGCCTATGTTCAGCAATCGACTGTAAAAGGCTGTTGATGATCTTGTCTTTCGACAAAATGTCCACGTATTTCTGACCCGTGCTAATCGGGTTTATACCGGGCCATTTTTTTTATTATTTTGCCATCTTTTCATTTGTCTACCTTTATTTCTTTGCCAACTCTTGGTATATTCTGTTATTATTTTCTCTTAGCATTGACTACGTCCATCTCTATTTAATTGTCTGTAGGTTGTGTATGCTATCTTGTTGTACTTTTATGCCTAATATGTTTTTTCTATTCAATTTTGGCATACTTTAAATTTATTGTCTAGTTGTTCTGTAATTGTGGGCACTAACAGACTGGCACCAATAGAATGCGCGTGGCGTAATACATGTCTCGTATAATTTCTTTTTTCTTTTTATAGACACATATCTTTATTATTCCAAGCTTTAATAATTCTTCTTTCTATTGCTTTACTCAGGCAATCTTCAGTAGATATAAGCTAGCCTAAATATAATATATATATTTTAATTCGCAGTCAATTAATTTTCTTTTTAATTAATTCTCATGCAGACATGTAAACCGCGTACATGGCAACTTATTTTAACTGAAATATAACAATTTCATACAATGATCGTGCACAAACGTCTTTATATTTAACAATAAACCTGTAAGTGCAAAGCGAGTGATTTTTTTTTTTAAGATCATGCCAAAGTGACTCTTCTCTCACCATACTCATTGTGAACGAAGACAATGCAGCATGGTGACCCACGCTATGGCGGCCTAGTAAGATGCTTTTTCACGCCTCATTTGGTTACGTAAAAGGCATGGCAGTCATCGTGGCATTGTATTGCACATATTTACCACAACAACTGTCACCCCTGCATCAATGGGCCACCGGTCTCGCACTCACCAACGAAACAAGACAGCACAGATGCTGTCGTTTTAGGTGGATCTTCTGTGGGAGGGTAGTACTGCCCCGGTCGAGCCGGTCCGTTCATACTGAAATCAGCGTGACTCTACTACCTATAATTATACTTATAATATAATGAGATAATCTAGACTTAAATAAGTTAAATATGCTTACATGTTTTATTACCATTTATAATTGTAACTTTCTTTTAAATATGTAATACATAAGTTTGATATATGTTATAGCAATTTCTCGGTTGAACGGTAAGAATTTGTCAAATACGAGGGAACTACTCTTTTCCTTAATACATAAGTATTAATATCGGGACAACTTAATCACATTCACCATTTTCATTATATTTAAACTTAAAAAGACATATGTATGTTGTGTCTATGTTTGTGTGTATGTGACATATGTCAAAAATAAAAAAGACATACATATGTTGTTCGCATAAAGACTTAAATGACTAGTAAGTTCTAAATAATTTATGTCATTACGTAAGTTGTAAAACAGCGAACTATAACTTTTTGCAATCTTTAATATGTTTAGAATATCTTCTTTTACCATAAGTGTATTGCAGTTGTTCGTTAATTTTTTGTAATTTATTGTTTGTGGTGTCGAGAGTGCTATATTTCTGAATTATTCTGAACTATTCAGATTAGGTATTTTTTGATATTTGCTGTTTCAAAATAACCCCTGTGGTTGAAAAATATCTAGTAAAAGTTTCACAAAGTTCTTTGCATCTGTTTTTTTTATTTATAGCTAGCTAGCATTATAGCTAGCTGCATTGCACACCATTACAGTATTAAGTTTGTACAGACATAGATGGAGATCTACATTTAGTCATATCGCTCACGGCGATCCTTTCCAGACATTTTATTATTATTTTACAGAACTTTATTGTTTAGAAGAAGAATATTTTTCTTTTTATTATTCGCTTAGATATTTACAAGCTTACACATCTTTTTTAGCTCATCCAGATACCTTACCAGGCCGGTTTTCATACTTTTAACAAATAATTGATGTAACATTAATCGTAGAGTTCTCGCGTCATCTGTAAATAAAATTATATCAACAACTGTCAAGCACATGTGTTTAACATTTTTACCACCAATGTTGTAGTCTTTTTGGACCAGTTTAAATGGCGGAAGGTCATTTCCAATACTACTGAAAAAAATAATGTTGATGTACTTAGGATTCCCTTGACGTTAATAGCTAATATTATACATATTTGATTCTAAAGACATTATTACCTGTTTAGAATGTGTCCCAAGTGTAAAAAACACTCTAACAGGTGACAAGGATGACCGTTATCGTGGTAAGTGTGGAGAGTCTGAGACTACCACGACGGCTGTCATGCCTTTTGCATCCTCAAGCGGAACGTGAAACTGCATCCTACTATACCATAGTGTGAGTCATCTTACTGCATTGTCTGCGTTCGTATTAAGTATGGTGAACACAATTCTTGGATTCTATGCCTGCTTTCCACCAGGTTCATTTGTGCAAGCTTCTAAAAAAAATTGGCTTAAAATATTTAATACCAACTGAAACATTTGACTAAGACTTTTCGAATTTTTGAATCGATTGGAATTGGATAACAAACAGTTTCCCTACTGTCCAATCAATTTAGTAAGCATAACGAAGAAACAAAAGTTTTGCGATTATAGTGTTATTTTAATATATTAATTATTTATTAAGTGAACTACATATATTTACTTAAAATAAATAAATGTTTCGTAATAATTATGTATAGAGCAACACAGAAGAAGGCAGAAAGTTCAGAGGAAGGCAGTCAAAGATAGTATATTGCTCGATACAAAACAATCTTTAATTTATGTTGTGGGAAATATTCACCACATTTCTAGACTCCCGTACAAGAACAATCGCCAGTCATTACGAATTCACACACATAAACACATTTTGTATTGTTACAGTGTATTGAAGGTGCCGCATTACCTTGACAAATGCATACAACAGTGGCTGTAACAATCGTCAATAAACTCAAGAAGTCAGTTAGGAAAATCACGTTCAAAAAGTTATACAAAGGCGGATAACGACATCACTTTATTTAACATCATTGATATTATCAGAAAGAGCTCTCAAAATGATCTGAGTGAAACACACTGTTTCTTGTAGGTATCCAGGTAAGCATGTTATGACAAAAGTTCTTTTATACAGCCCTTAAACTCGGAACTATAGGCATATTGTAGGAGTCTGTTACTATTGTGAGTTGGTGTTTAAAAATTAGTAAATAGTATTTATTTGATTAAATAATACTTTTAAGTGAAAGATAGCGCTATCTTTTGTAAACTTGACGTGGCAAATGTCTTGTTTGTCGTAAAAAATCGACTTCTACGGCATTTAGGAACGCAACTAGATTTAGTCTAGTGAGTGAGTGTGCTGCAACTACTCGTAGTTTTATTACATGCGTGATACTATTCGGGCTTATACTTTAATAGAAGGGAAGCCTTTTTTTTCTTTTTTTTTAACGCGGGGAATACTTTTCGCACCATACCCTCCGGAGGGACGAAGGGCGTGTATGAGATTCCCGGCAAACCGGTCTACCCACTAAACCCAGCGGCGGCCTACCTCAGCAGTCGGGAAGAGCTCTTGGAACGTATTAGCGGCTTCTAGAGTCCTCCCTGCCGTACCTCACAATTGAGGTACATCCCGGGCACCTCATGCCCCAGGGCAAGACGCTATCGTACCCCTCATCGCTCTACACAGTAAGAGGTGGAAGCGCATGGCTTCTCTCTACCATGTTGCTCTATGTTACCCATGTAATTCGATGTGTCTCCATAATTTATTACAAACTCAACCTGTATATATGTAGATTTGTGTAATGAACACACTGTATAGTATTGATAGACTATTTTTATGGAAACACACAAATACTACTTACAAACTGACTCAAGAATACATATTACTTAGTTAATTCTTAGGTCAATGTCTTGTAATTACTGTACGTACATGTATTGAGCCGTTGTTGTCCAAAGCGATATATTTTGCTACATTATTCACGCATTAGAAATTAAATCTTTACACCAAACCAAAGATTAATTTGTTTTTTTTTTAATAGGTGTTACCGTACGGCTCTACGAAAATGTGAGTCTTAATTTTTATTATTACTCTAACATCTGTTGATAAAATCAATTTTAAATTGACGTACCAGACTTTTAATGTAGAACCAGCAAAATAACTTGCTAAATCAATTAAACATTTGGTAAATAATCTAATAAATGGCAAAAATTATCGTGTATAAAATTGAAATTGAACATTCACATAAATTCTAACATAAATAGGTATTTCGTTTTACGAAATTTTTATAATCTTAGTATAAAAAGTTGTTTGAAAATAAATAAATTGAAATAATTATATATTAATAGGAAATTTATTCAAACAAGCATCACGGCTCATTTCGTTAGTAACAGTTTTCCTACTTTAATTCTTGTCTACGCTATAGATTTACCACCGAGATAAAACGTCTGCAACAACGACTCACATACGAGTCGAGACTATTCGTTACACCGCTAAAAATATTTGGTTAGGATGGGACATGCATCTCGGCATCGTAGCTTAGAAACCAACATCCCTGATACGCTACCGCACTGGAGCAGCCCAAGACCCGAAATGTGTTCTTATATTGAATTCAAATCTTCTGAGTATATAATTGTCCAAAGACTGCACATATAAAAAGATGTGCAGTATGTACGGAACAAGGTAGTTTTTACCGATATGGGACAGCGTAGTTTACCTGATAGCGCCGTCTCCTACCGTTCCATATCTTCATTTGATCGGTGGTCGTTAAGTGTCCCCTACTTAACAAAATGTCCTTAAGTTTGACTGGAGGTATAACTGTCAAACATCGATCGCAGGCCCAAAAGACCATAATACAGTGGACCCCCGGTAATCCGACAAACATTTTGCAGGGCAGTGTCGTACTTTCGAATTTGTCGGATTATAGAGTACTGCCTAAGACCCCCTATAGCCCGAATTTTTTTACAAAAGAGTACCTTGTAATCCGACAAATTACAGACAAATAATAAGATTCTATATGTTGTTGTCTTCTGGGCTTGTGACGACATTACTAGGTAAGTATACGTAATACACAATGGATAAACAGCAAACAATGAACGCACGCTAACCTGCACCGCTATCACATGTAGTGAAATTCAATCTAAGTAATCGGAATTGAAACAATACGTACGCGTCGAGCACAAGTTGTAACCTGTTCAATCATGCACGATCTATATTAGCGAAAATTGTTTGATTGATGTCAGATTACAGGGGGGCCCGGATTAGACGGAGGCCGAATTACCGAGAGTCCACTGTATTGCCCTTCTTTACATTGTAAACCAATACGTGACCCTCTTCCTATTTTTGGCAGACGGCAATCCGTCCGTCTGAGATCAGACCGAGGCATTCAGCAGAGCTATTTCATCAGCAAAGCTGACAGTGTTAATACAAACACCGTCAATATAGCAGCCATCTCGCTGGTCTGCAGAGTGTCTCGATCAATTCGTTGACGTAAAAATCGAAAAAAAGTCACACCCCACACTCGAGTCCTCATTACTGCCCGTACCTGATTGACCTGACCTCCATACCAATAGTTGAAAGTGTTAATTAACTCAAGAGGTACTGCACGGTTGGTTTAGTGGTATACTCGAGAGTACGTCGCTCTCTACTGCGCTGAGTGTTGGGGGTTCAGAGCCACAATGGATAACACTTTGTGTGATCCACAAATTGTTGTGTTCGTTTCTTATATGTTTGTAAAGTCCTTGGCAAGACTGGATTTACTCCTAGAGCAGTCATTATCTTTTTTTTAAAAAAAGAAGTACTTACTCTTACTTTTAAACTTACTCCAAAGAATAACATCAGAAACTAAATCAAAGGCCTTAAGTAGGTCAAGGAAGCACCAGTATAGGTGTCTTCTTGTCACTGTTATACCCAGTCACCCATTTCAGACTCTGTACAGTGTTTTCCGTAAATAGCCAGGCCGAAAACTGTACACATTTCTCAGCTTATTGATGCATTTGTCACTGTGTCTAAAATTGACTTCCGTGCGCTTTGTCACCACAGTGGCTAAAATGATTGGTCTATAATTACTACTCTTGTTATTTGTTCAATTTCTTTCGCAGAGAATCTGATACCTGACTTATTATGGCTGACTGTACATTTTGAACAGAATAGCATGGCTAATTAAAATTTTAATACATCAGTACAACTCCAGAGACCTATAAATCATTTTACTTTTATATACAACAATTTATAGCGCCCAGTAATATTAATATAAAATATTTAAATCAAACACGTAACTAATTTTATTTTGAGTTATGTTGAATTAATTTTAAAGTTCCGTTTCAAAACTCGGAGTACCTACTACAATTTCAATTAAGTTAGATCAACATGCTGTTAATTATCAAAAATATACATATTTTCTGATACCGTTTAGTAATTAATATTCAATTTTGAAAGCAAATAAGAAGCACGCGATAATATCTTTGCAACAGTCATTCATTTGAAGTACAGTTACAACTGAAGAACTTTATCCGAGAATGCGTAGTAATTATAATTTAATTCCTACATACGGCTATAGCATATCTTTTCAAGGGTACGAAAAAACAAGGGTATCACGTCAAAAAAAAGTACAGTCAACGACACATTTACTAACGCGTATAGAGCTACGGACATAATCTACGGGTTAATTACTATAAAAATGGTAGTCATTTGAAAGATGATGTATACCATTATGCCATTAATTTCAACAGGTAGTTTGAGGTATAAAAAATATAGACTTAGATGTTATCTCCACATAGAGTTTAATTGGAATGTATTTTAACAAATTATCGAGTAAAATAATAGCGAAACTATATATTAGTGAATATGAATAAGACGATAAATCAGTCTGTAACGTTTAACACCTTAATCATTATAATTGATGCGGCTTGTTTGGTAATAAAAAAGGCATCAGTCAGGTACCAATTTAAAAATACCGTACAATTATTTATGTAACTTTAAATCTAGATAAACGTAGACTCATACGTAGAAAATAATTTGTTAAATGATGACCAATATCATTAGGATTGTCCTGTATTTTAAACACGACTTAACACTTCACCTGCATGTATATAACAGAATCTTTGAGCTCGATTATTATCGTCTTTGACAGGTTAAGATTAATACAAAATATTGCGCACTTTTCCAGGCCTATTTGATAATCTATACATATAAATAAAATTAGAGCGACTGTTTGTAATATTACCGCTTATTATAACCGCTTTTTACTACATACATGTGAATATACGTACGGTACGTACACAAAAATAACATTTTTTTTTAAATTTATCTGTCTGTCTGTCTGTTTGTTCCTGCTAGTCTCTGGAACGGTTGGACCGATTTTGACGGGCCTTTCACTGACAGATAACTGAAGTTACAGGAAAAAATTTAGGCTACTCACATTTTAGAATTTTGGAATCATAAAAAATATCGATGTGGACGGCGTAGCGGGTGCAGTTAGGTAATTGAATAATTATCCAGTTATCTCCAGCTGTCTTGATCTTCAGGATTAACAATATTTTGCAATTCTGAAAATACGGTAGTGTCTTGTGTCTCGTACGAAGTCATGTACTGGTGCATATCATCATCATCATCAACAGCTTCTAATAGTCTATAGCTGGATGTGAGACCCTGCTTGGAAGAGAAGCTTTTGCCTACTACACCACGCTGGCCAAACGGGTTGATATAGCATTTGTTTTGAACTTACCTTCTGTTTGCAGTGATGTTGTTCTGCATAGCTTGTTCCCTTAGCCGATACCCATTGGATTAATGGAATTGGTAACACTTTTTATTCTTAATCCCTTACCACCTGGATGACTGAGGCACATGTGACTTACTTACTTTTTACTTGTCGTTATTATCGAGAAAATGTTCATTGTTAACGACTAAAAGGCAAAAACAAAAAATTGTGTAAAAAACTACTTGTAACTAGAGGAAGCTTAGAGTAGTAAATTATTTTATAGATTGATTCGACACAATTCACGTTATAGTAAAAAATACAAGAAATATGCTAAGGTAAGGGACATCACAAGTTTTGTTTGGTCAACGAGATTGAGAATGCAGTAGCTCAGAGATCCATTTTGGGGTGGCAAGTTGAGTGTTATATCCATAAAGATGGCCTAGAAGACCTTATGTCGACAACATTTATCCATAATGAAGACGGAAGTCATAAAATAAAAATATTTGAAGGTAATAACATCTAACCCGTGTAAATGTTACCAAGCAATGGGAGGTAAGGGATATTGTGTATTTTATTTACATTTCCTTTAACATACCGCAATAAACTTAAGGATAGATTGTAACGCAAACGGAATAGGTTACCCACTATGGTAGCAAATTCATTATATGAAATTTAAAACAAAACGGTATACATAATCGTCATATTGCAAAACTTTCTTTCTCACTGACTTAAACAAATATTTTGTTTGGGTTCTAGCATAGCCCATATTTGTAACGCCGGAATGATTCATCATCATCAAATTATAAATAGAGGTATGTGTCAGAAGACACAGTCATGGAACTGAGAAACTACCGCTCTGTAGGTATGCCATAGAGTTATTAAAAGTTTTAGAGTGGTCCAATGTGGTTTGGAATGTTGTTAACCAAACTATTTAATAAATTCAATCAAGACTTATTTAATATTATCGCATTCACCAACGAAATACGACACCACCTACGCTTTAAGTTGATCTTCTGTGAGAGAGTAGTACTGCCCCTGTCGAGCAGGTTCGTTCGTGCTAAAGTCAGCTTGGCTCTAATACCAGTAGTTAATAGACCAAAATAATAACAATTATAAAGAGGAAAATATCGTTATATCAAGGTTGGATTAAGATTCCGACACAAAAGGCAGTCCTCCTTGACACGGCCCGTATAGCGAAGAGGTTCCTGTCTTTGGAACCCTTTTTCTTTTTTTTGACGCATGGAATGCTTTTGGCTACATACCCTCAGGAGGGATAAAGGGCATGTATGGGACTCCTGAAAAACCGGTTTACCCACTAAACCCCGCGGCGGCCTACCTCGGCAGTTGGAAGGAGCTCCAAGAACGCATTAGCGGCTTCTAGTCCTCCCTACCGTACCTCACAATTGAGGTCCATCCCGAGCACCTCATACCCCAGGGCAAGACGTTATCGCACCTCTCACCGTTCTATACACCCCCCGGGTGACACCCCCCGCCAACACTGAAGTGTCACCTGTCTCAGGACGTTTGCAGAGGTCACATCGCCCCAAGATGTGGCCGCAGCGACCTTTAGGTGGTGATTAGGGAGCTACCGACCTTTAACGCGTCTCCTTCGTCGCCTCCTTCGAACAGGATCGGCCCTTTCCCGATCTCGCTCAACGGTCTCTGTCTGGAGTATAACATCCTCATAAAAGGAAACCGCAACTTCCCATCTCTCGCCACTCACCAGCATTGACGCGATCAATGCTGACGGTGACAGGTTTCGTCCGATCCGTCCGTCTAGGACTCGACGCTCAGACTCCCATACAGGGCAGTCCTCCAGCGTGCTGTCCAGTGCTACCGTCCAGTATGCTGAGCGGAATCCCGTTCGGACATTGTAACATTGCCTCCCTTCCTATTCGATTCAGATACTCACCGAAGCAGCCGTGTCCAGTGCGGTGAGTATCTGAGTCAATCGATAGATGACACAATCGGTCCCCTCTACCCACGCTTCGAAGTTCGGCAAAACGGCTCCGACAGCGCGTTGGTTAGGACAGCCTTGAGTTTTGAGCCGTGCCCGCTAAGTCACCATAGTTTGTTTATGCGCGTTCTGCCGTAGCATTCCGGAGTCATGATCTGACGCAGCCTCTTCATCACTCCGACCGACAGAATGAATTTGGTCGTAGATCATCGCGTCCATGTCCGCCAGAATGTTGAAGTGCGGCGATCATGCCAGGATCGTCGCCGCCTCACAGGAGATTGTGCGGTAGCTCCACACGATACGTATAGCCAACAACCGCTGCAAGCTCCTAGGAGTAAGGTCCTGCAGCGGGAGGCACTCGCCAGGCCATTAAACCAGACGGGTGCCCCATAGACGGCCATGGATCTAACAACCCCCATGTAGAGATGGCCAACTTCTTTCCGTGGTCCCTCGAAATTGGGCGACAGACGATGCAGAGCACCTGCTACCCCTCGCACTTGAGGGGACTAATCGCCTGAAATGCTCTTCGAAGCTCCAATAACTGTCCGGGATAAGGCCTAATTACTTCATGTACTGGCCCACCCGGACTTCAGCATCACCTGCGCGAAGGCATCAGCTGGGTGGTTTCTGGTGTCTACGTAGGTTATGGAACCATATCGCCTCAGTTTTCTGAGGCGCCACCCTAAGGTCCAGCTCACACAGATCACATACAGATCACACACAGATCACAGATCTTGTCCACAACACAAGCCACCCCATTCTCGGCGAGCTGAAGCACCTCCTCAAAGCGTGACCCTCTAGCCAGTAAGAGGTGGCCTATGTGTCGTCCGCATAGCAGACGACACATAGGCCAGAGGCCAGACTGGTACGAAGGTCCGTATCGTATGCGAAATTCTATAATAATGGGCCCAGTACGGAGCCCTGGGGAACCCCGCAACACACTTCCTTCAGATTCTCCACTCCGTTCTGATCGACAAATTTCAGTGTCCTGTCGGGTAGATGGGCCTCTATGACGGCCCGTAGGTAGAGTTACAATTCGTGATATTCAAGGGCCGCCCTAATTACCTGCCAGGGAAGGGTACTGAACGCGTTATGATATCAAGGCTTACCGCCAACGTCACCCAACCTAATTGGATTGTCAGCATCTACTGTCTAACGTCCCCGTCGGCATCCAAACTGACAGGCCGATAGATCAAGGCCCACACGAAACAGATGCCCGCTGATCCAGGCAGAGATAGCCCTCTCAAAGAGTTTCCCCGACTCATTCAGCAGACATATCGGTGGGAACGCAGAGGGAGAATCTGCAGCCCTTCCTTCCTTTTTCAAGAGTACTAGGGGAAAATACCGAGGCTGAAACAGTCCGTGAAGATTCACCTCAGTTTGTCCCCTAGTACCAACAGAACTATCTCCAACGCCCGACCTGGAACACCATTTGGACCAGGCGCGGTGTTGCGGGAAGCTAACCACCCCATGACCCGGTCCAACTCCACCTCCGTCACCCCATATTCGTCGGACAAGAGTTGCCGGTCCGTGTCTTTGGTATCCTAATCATTGATTTCTTGGTTCCTGTACCAGAAGACGGTGGTCTATAACTTTTTATATATCTAAATATTTTTTTGTAAATTTATGTAAATTCATTTAAAAACGTAATTTATATAAATTTTGAATGAAATAAAGAGAATAATAATAATAACGTTTAATAATTTTTATCTTCACAAGAGATATTAGTAGAAGCATAATTTCCTTTGCATTGAACTGTTTTTATGTTAATAATATATTATTGATTTATAATTTTTATTAGTGTTTTGTAATTTTTTTTGACGACTTTTTTTGTGCTTGCTCATGTAACATCATACCACGAGGGCGTTATTACTCATATATAAAGTAAATATAAAGTGGAATAAAAGTAAATATGTAGAGTATACTAATTTTGTGGAGAAAAGATTGTCATATCACTGTGGAGGAACAGGTGTGCTCCGAGCAAGAGCGGTGATCATACCTGGCGGACCATGGCCCAATAGTTGACGTTGGGTCGTTGTATGCAAATTGCCACGAGAAATTCTATTTTACGATACAGAATTAGTAGTTACAACGTAGTTCGGTATGTTTTCGTTAGATGGCGCTGTAGTTTGTTTTTGTTTGCACTGTTCACAATTTCTTGAAGGACTTTTAAATGCAACATGAGTAAGGCATAACAAATTTGTTTAAAAATACTTTCTTTAATGTTAGTGTCAGTCATTCTGTTCTAAATCTTGTGAACTCTACATTAGCTACTTGATTTAGACTTGTTCTTTAACTGTTGTTTATCTCTACATTATGTTGGACTACTCGGGAACTTAAAACTAGTTCGTTATGACTTAGTGAAATTTTATTATAGTTTAAAACAACGACTACCAAGATTCACAGTTTTTCTAGTTTTTGGCGATGTATTATATAAATTGGACGGTTAAGGACATATATACCAAAAGCTGTAATAAGTCCGAACAGTTCACATGTTTCGTTACAATAATTACACTTAAAATTTATATCGTATTTCTAACTTAAAACAGTTTAATTTATAGAACATTATCTGATACTGTTGCTATTTATGAACCCTTAGCCAGAAGTTCCGTTTCGCATTATTATATAAATGTCGATTTGAATCGATGTTCCAAGTTTATTCCCTGCATTTTTATATAAATTGTAAACAATTTATATTGAAATGGATTTAAGACTATTAAGCGAATCACCTCTATAATCCTGTAATATGTTTTGGTAAAATTTTAAAAATGTTTCTTACCATTAAAAAGAAAATGTAGCTTATACACAAAATGAAATGTAAATAATGATATTCTCCTGGTCGATTTATGCCACGGTGGCTTGTCTCAACGGCAATCAGCCAAGCACACAGAATATATTATAGTACACAAGAGCGTACGCAAACACCAGTGCACTCTCTGTTCCCTCAGTCTTACAATCCGATGGGAAACTTATCCGACAGGACAGGGAGAGATCAACCGCAGGACCAACTGCTTTACGTCTAAGGGGTTTCAGAACTCAACTCCTGCTTTAATTAAGTATTTATATAGCCAGAAAAACTTCATAATACTTTTCGACCCGACCCGGCAATCGAAACCGAGGCCAAACAGGCTAGACTTAAACAAATCTCCAGTAAAATATATCCTTAATTTATATTTATTATTTTAATTATTACCATCAAATTGTTGATTTTCTTCTGACACTTAACACTTTGACATCACTGCACACATAAGACAAAATATAAATTTATCACGTATTCTGTCTATCTAATACATGCAAACCTAAGCTATTGTGCTCATAACTGTCATATTTTTAATTCTAATTGATCATAAGCGCCTAAATTAACCAATCCACCGATCAATCAAAACGTTTTGATTAATGAGGGTCTATTACGTCCATAGCAACCCGTTATTATAAAACTTCATTAATAACCTTCAACTTGTAACCTAATAAAAACAAAAAAGCAATAACTTACACAAACTGTGACATCAAATATGTACCTTAAAATAAACACGTTGTTTGGTAGTGTACTTTCATATGTTTTTTATAATTTTTATAGTTTTTATCGTGTAACAAAAACTACAGTTACGATTCAGACGTACTATCTCACCACGGTGAGGCAGAAAAAAGTAATTGCTGACACAATTGCCTAGCTTTGATACCTCGCTGTATGATTACAGGCCACAAACTTTTAACTGATGATCAAAACCGCGATCATAAAATAATAGGTGAGAAATTATTCAAAAACAGATCTGTCGTTGTAGCTATATTAAGAACCGTTTCTTATGCTATCAAGTTGAAAACTTGTAATTTCACGATGAGGATATAAAGTGAGAGATCGATGTTACTCATGCATTTCTGTTTGGTCTACAACATGAATAAGATTCGTCGTGTTTTTATTTTTTACATCTTAATTTCAACAACGTCGGGAGCAGGTATAAATATTTGAATATTGTGCTTTTTATTGACTTATAATTAGGATGTATATGGGTAACACTGGTTTTGTAACGGAATATAAAACTTTAATGTTGATAAAATGTATTTTTAAATTCAAAGTTTTAGGTATATCGACTCTAGATACATTCGTTTTAAAGATATAAAATTATGTTTCCAGTTGAATTCATTTCGAAGTTTAAAACGAGTACGACTACAGCAAAGTGGAAAGAACCAACAACAACACCCAGATGGAAGGAATTCCCAACTAAATATGTATATAAGCCACCTTCAACAACAACTAACAAAGCAGAAGTCATAAACAAGAATAAATTAAATACAACAACTTTAAACAAGGGGTCGTCAACAACTAGCAGTTATAAAGAGCCATCAACAACAACGAAATGGAAACAACCAAGTACAACAAGATGGCAACAGACAACCACTTCTAAAGCTTCACCTTTCTCTCGATCATTTTCACGAACTTCAACCAATAATGACAACGTGGCTGTGGCAAGCTTTTCAGGAATTGACTCCAGGAACGGAAGGGTATCTTCTATGAACGGTATCCAAATTTATTCACCGGTAGACTCATCCATGATCAAAACAGATGATGAAGGAAACTTTATGGTAAAGTCAGTTAATGGAAAAATGCCAGTGCCAATTACAATCACAAAACAAGGTGACGGAGTATCAGGAACCATTCGAATCCTTCCAGGTTCGGTCTCAGTCTCATCTTCAGCATCATCACCGTCAAGGTCTGGTCCAGTTTCAGCAGTCGCCAGCTATAGTCCATGGCCAGCTCCAATAATGAAACCAGTTATGAAAGATTTTTACTTTCCACCGTTTCCGACGTTCCCTACAATACCAGATCCGATGTTCGACGCGAGGTTCCCGGATACACCATTTACCAAGATGCTGGATCCTTACCCGTTTGTGAGGATATCAGAACCGGTTTTTGAAACTAGAATGCAAGACCCATGGTATAATAATAATAAATACAAGCAACCACAAGCAAAACGTAATATGTTTACCTCAAACTGGTTTTATCCAAGTTTCAACCCATTCTTTAACTACTGGTAATGTCTCTGAAATAAATGATTTAAACCTAACTCTTCTTTGATTGACACTTAAAACCTGGTACTAACGGTGGATCTTTTGAGGAAGAAATGGAGCGTAAAATACTCGTATGACTTACATTTCAAGTTTTTTCAAAGGAATTTAGTCATTTTGTAGTATTGAGATACTTTTTAAGAGTTAGTTTTATTATTTAATCTTTAATGATAATATAAAGTAAATAAGTTTTACGATGAATTATAAAAGAATACAACAATATCACGTCAGTTTTGGTGACGAAGAATGGTGATTCAAAATGAACCCAAAAATTTATGAGAGAGTTTGTGAGAGGCTTGAATTAATTACAACTATTTTGCTAATCACTTAATAAGTTATTCCAAATAAAGAATAATGTAAGGTTATTATCATCGCATTAATTCCTAATTTGGACATAATGAACTCTCTCACCTTTCAAGTTTCTTACTAATTCGCATCTAGCGAATTGGCTTTTGTCTCAAAGACAAGATATTATAATATAAATAGTGATAGAGGCTTGCTATGTTTATGTGAAATTGACACTTAAATATAATATATATTTAAATTTATTATATAAGATCGTGGTCAAAAGTTAACAAAAGTAATAGAGTATGTAGATTGACACTACATTGACAATAGTTTAGAATAATTGCTTATCTAAGCATTTGTTGTAACCTTAACCTCATTTCATGGTGATGACGTGAAAATTACGTAAACGGAGATTCTTTGGATACAAGGAGCAGCATCTCAATAATCTAATCTCTATTTCTGACATGTCTTCGAATCTAATCTCCAATAATTAATTCGTAATTAAGCTCTTAAAAAGTATGAGTCTGATGCTTTTTAACTATTCTAAAACGTTAACAACTTAAAAGGATTGACTAACGTTACTAATTTTAATTGATGTCAACAGTATTCGATGTTATCAGAGGTCATTGGTGCTCACCTACTCTTTCATTGTTAAAAATGCCGTTACTCACGACCAAAACTGTCAAGGCAAATGTGAGTAGGTAGATACTTCGTTGCCTTTATGGATAATCATTAAAAACGATGACAGTTATTTTAAAATAGACTTACTAGCTGAACCGCATTAAGTCTTCTTTGTCTCTGACAAGTACTAAATTGTTCACGTTTTTATAATTGCAGTTATTTATCGTAGTTTAACTTTACATAGCCTTTAGGCTGTATAAAGTCTTTGAATAAATTCATCAGCTTTATTAAATTAATATAGTTTTAATATTGTAATTGACGATTCTATACTTCTAGCGGAATGCTGCTGCGGCGGCTAGTCTCAACGGAGACAAATCACCTACATAAAAGATATTATAGTACATAATGTGTACACAAATAAAGGTGCCCTCTCTGTTCCCTCACTTTGACAATCCGATGGGACGGCTATCCGACACGACCGCAGAGAGATCATGCACAGGACGGTTTTACGTGCTCCCCGAGGCACAGGCGTTAAGACCCCAACATCCAAAACATTTCCATCTTCAGAAAAACTCTAGCCCGACCCGTGAATCGAACCAAAGACCCCTAGATCAGCAGTTTTATACGCTAACCACACAGCACCAACGAGGCAGTCAATATAATTTATTCCGCACATAATACATACATCGCCTTCGGGGCTCAATATGTGTCCTCAGCCAAGAGCAATAATAAACTGGTACCAACTTCAGAAACTTAAAAAACGAATGCATAAATATCATTTCACTTGAAACCAGTACTCAAGTGTGGACTTAAACAAAAATAAATCGTTTCTGATCTAGATTATAGCTCTATAAAAGGATCATTGCCCCCGCGTGCAATCGCAGAATCCTATCGTACAATGCAGCCATTTATATGATGCAGGCAAAATTATAAGTTGACTGTTCGCTCTATTGACTATACTATACTTTAGTTCTATATTTGTCACATTAGAATATATAGTATCTGTATCTATCTAATCCGCTTACAAAATCTATATATATAAAAGAAAGTGGTGTACCACTTATAACTCAAGAACGGCTGAACGGACTTAGCTGAAAATTGGTGGGGAGGTAGCATAGAACCAGGAGACGGACATAGGATACTTTTTCAAAAAAAAAATTCAAAAATCTGCTTATTTATTGCCTCTAAGGCGGAGCAGAGTTCGCGGGGTAAGCTAGTATAATATATAATGGAATGTTGTATTTCAATCGAACGCAAGGAAAGTTACCTTGACTGGCAGAGATTTTGTGTTAACACAGTAAACAACGTTATTTATTCATATGCATGGCTTAAAAACAAAGTTACTTTTACAAATATCCTACATATATGATACAGATTACGAATATATATATACACACAGTCTCGTTATTCTAGCGGTTAGCGTACGATACTGCCTATGAAGAGGTCTCGGGTTCAATTCCCGGGTCGGACCAGAAAAGTGTTATAGATTTTTTCTGATTATAAAAATGCTTAATAACAGCCCAGCGTTTGGCAGTTGCGGTTTTAACCCCCGGGCCTTGAAGAGCACGTAAAGCAGTCAGTCTTGCTCTTGTTTTCTTCCCCGTCGTGTCGCATAGCCGTCCCATCGTATTGTGAGAGTGAGGGAACAGAGAGTGCACCTGTACTTGCGCACAGACTTGTGCACTATATTATCTCCTGCGTAGTTGGATGGCCTACTTTGAGATTGGCCGCCGAGGCCGAAATCGGCTAGAACAACATCATATATTTACACTCTCAACTCTGTATTTAACTGCCTCGATGAAGCAGTGGTAGTGAATGTGAGTGCTGTGCTTGAGGTCTCGGGTTCGATGCCCGGGTCGGACCTAATGTTTGGGTGATCTGCAAATATTTGTCTCGAAATTTGGGTGTTTTCTATGTGTAATACGTATGTATTTACAAAAAAAAGTATATAACTATTCTATCAGTCAGTGTAGTTATCATAGCACAAGTTCTGCTTAGTTTGAAACTAAATGACGTTGTGTGTCAAATGTACGAAAAATATTTATTTCCAAAAGTCTGTTTGTCTGCTTTCACACTTTGCTGACTACGATTTAGTCTTACTGACAAACAAGATTATATAAAACAGAAAAAATAAAACGAATAAGCAAAGGATGGATAAGCATATTGCATAAATTGATGGATTGGAGATTGCTATAAGCAGCTACTTCGAACAGTTCGTGAGGTAGTTGAAGTATTTGTATGTACTTATTTATTTTAAGGAACACAGATATCCTACTATAATAATCTACGAGTATATAAAATTTTGGTTTAGTACATGTCGGCAGCTACTGCCATTTTGTATTAATTATCTTAAGAGATAAAATAATTTAAAAAAAATTACGCAATTGCACTTTAATCAAGACATGCGCCGCAGTACCGCCTCTGTGGACGTAGGTTGAAACCGACCCCAAAAATATCTGAATAAAATTTAGTACACGTCTTGTTTCAGAATATTTTTGGTTTGGTGTCGGCTTTTTTTTTGTTAAAAATTATGTTTATCACACAGCAACAAAGTAATGTTTAACAGCCATGTGTGCCGAAGCATAGTTCATAATTTCCCAGAAATATAATACATTATGATAGATCTTATTTTGTCATATTTTCTTCATTGTAATCATAACTTGTTTTTGTAGAAATAAAACTGACATTACTTAGTTTAATATATCATCACAACTTAATCTAAGAAAACAATTACTGTTTCTTGAATCGTAAAATACCCATGTATTAAAGTTTATTTAACGAACTATAAATTTTCATATCTTATTTTAAGAGCTTTTTGTCTTTAAGCCATAACAATAAATAAGAGTCGCCTTACAGAGAAGTCATTGACTTATAATTCATCAAAGGTGGACCAAGTATGAGAACACTCATTTGTTCTCTTTTTTTCTTTATTTACTTCTTGTGGAGGAACGGGTATATTATGATCTTCCGACACAAAAGAAGAATCCTCCGACCAGGAGAGGTGATCATATCTGGCGGACCGCGACCTTACGATTGACGTTGGGATGTTTAACATATGCTAATACCCGTGGCAATCTCTATTTCGCGATACAGAATTAGTACTTACTCCGTAGTTTATTATACTCCGTAGTTCGCTGTGTCTTCGCTAGATGGCGCTGTAGTATGTTTTTCTGTTTATGCTGTATCTGGAAGCGCCACATTCTCTTTAGTGCTGTTACAGTCTTCACTCTCTAGGTTTATAAAAGACAGACTGACTGGTAGACTCTCCGCTGATCCGCCATTCATCCTGAAAAAAAACAGTTCTAAATTAACAACACTGCCTACTTGATGCTGTACCTAAAGTTATTGTTTTGAAATTAAATTTCCAATGTGCACGACAGGGGTCTATCATCTTCAGTATTACTCAAAAGAATGAGGCTTAAAAGAGAGCCTAGCCAGCTCTCTTAACCAAGGTGCAAGTGTGTGCGTGCATGCGTCCGTGTGTGTGATGCATTGGCATGCAGATTATTCTATTAATTTCTGAAAAAAATTTATAATATGAATTTAATTTTTTAAATACTTGTTTTATGATATAGTGCAGAACAACAAAAATTTAAAAAGATAAATGCTCCGACTTCGCCACTTTCCGAGATGCAAGCTTTTCGTGTCGATTCTCTTTCCACAATCGTTAACGTCTCTATTCTCTTGTATTATTAGTTAACATTTTTATCACGTGACTTAACGTTGAGAGACAGCATTCCCATACAGTTGTTAGCTTTCTAAAAACGTTTACGTTTGTAAATGGCAACTTGGCTAGGGGAGTTGTTTTGCTACCAATTGAGCGATTATTGCACGTTTTATAGTATCAGTAGTGTCAAACTTACTGAATTATAGATTGAGCTCTATTCATCAACATTCTTTTACAGTCTACTGCTGGACATAGGACTCTCCTTGGCAAGAATGTTTTGGCCTACTGTACCACGCTGGCCAAACGGGTTGGAACAGGGTTTGTTTCAAGTTTTCCTTCTCTTTGTAATGATATTTTCCTGAATAGTTTGTTCCCTTAGTCGTCTTTTACGATACCCACGATATGAATAGGGGTGGTAACACTATGTATTCTTTATCCGTCACCACATGGAGAACACGTAAGCTCTATTACTATGGACTAGACTAAAAATAGGGTTCCTTTTTTGGTAAACGGTAACCTGTTCGAAACCTGTATAAGTGCAAACCCACATCAGTTGCATTATTTCATGTTAGTCAGTGTTCAGTCATAACAATTATCTCGGTAATTGTGTGAGCCTCACACTGCTTCTGGCGTGAAAAAGCATCTCACTAGACCGCTGTAGCGTGGGTGACCACACCGCATTGCCTGTATTCACAACAAGTATGGTGACTTCAACTCATGGATTCTATTCATGCTTCACATGAGGCAGAATAGAGTCGCTTTGGTAGACTTAAAAAAATAAGAAACTACTGGACATGACGGTTGCCATGCCTCTGCCCCCCTTGCTTCTGGATCATTATGCTACAGTATGAAACCAATAAAGTTTGTCATTATAGTATCTACTCTGTTATTTTAAACGAAAATCGCAAAAATTAACGCAATATAACTCAAAATAAAGTTGGGCTCATGTTTGATTTAACCGTATTATATCAATGTTATTACTGCTATAAATTGTTATTTATGAAAGTAAAATGATTTATAGATCTCTAAATCGTAGTGATGTATTAAATTTTTAATTAACTCACTCATTATCACACAATTAATATACTATTTTGATAATAATGTACAGTCAGCGGTAGTAAACGTTAACGCTTTGAATTTGTTGCAAAACAATTTATTATTAAAAATAATCTTATTTAAGGCATTTATATTACTCGATATATATTTATTTATTTATATATAAGTAAGTTACTTTACAAATATATTGCAGTCAGTCTTTCAGTGCAATAAATTATTATATTCAATGTTTAAATCAACCTTGTGAAGGTCCAAATACCTATGACTATGAATATGATGAACTGGATCATCAGAAAAAGCACACTTTCTAACAAAAAGAAATTAGTAAAATTTTCTTTTTTTTAAAAGACAACTCTCTAATCCATCATCAACAGCCTTTAATACTTTACTGCTGGACATAGACCTCTCCTCACAAATTAGGTTTTTGCCGTACGTTGTTTAAATAGAGAATTTGTAGATGGTGCCCGCGTCAGCGCGACCAAGCGCTCGGAGGTGTTCGGATAACTTAATAACATCAGTTTCCGGATCCCTCCTATTCGAGGTACAGAGTCGCACACCATGTGGTTTTAGTTGGTTCGATTACGACATACCACGCCGACACAAACCTCGGTAGGATGACGACCCGCGGAGATTTACACACACAAAAAAAAGTGTTAGTTTCAAGTTTGCCTTGCTGTACGTACTTTGTAATTTCTTAATCGCCTCTTACGACACTTTTGAGATGAATAGGGTTGATAACATTCCATATTCTTAATCCGTCACTACAAAGACATTTTCCTCAGTAGAAATATATCCTTAGTAAAGAAGAATCGACCGACATGTGTAAAATGAACACGGATTGACGCAAAGTACTTATTATCCCATATGGGGATCGGACCCAAAACAGTCGGCGTCATAAGTAGTGTCGGAGTGACCGCTTAAACCACGCTTACGAGCAACCTTCAAAAATCTCTCATTAGCGGCAATGGCACCATGGAAAACTTAGCATACATGTATCTGTAATTCTAAAATAAGTGTTATGAGTAAGACTAACCAAATAATATCTATGTGTGTCACAGCAATGTTTGACTGGACATTGTGTTGCAATACATACTCGAGAAGAATTCATTGCATCAATATGCGTTTAGCGTAGCGATTTGTCAATTAAGACTTCAACACAGTTGTTTATTTTCTGTTTTATTTATACCTATTTATGTTATATTGCATCCTACGTATCTTAAATAGATAGAAGGTCAAACATTATCTGTTTTGTCTTGAAACAGACGGAATCTAGTATTACACTGTTAACCACTTTTTATTATATTGCGCTTTCTAATTAAAATCAGGTAATGACATATCCTTAACCTTTATATTTAAGTATAAGCTGGATACTCAATCTTTAATAATTCTTTCGTTTGTTGTAATCAACACTTCGAGAATAATACCGTTTAATACCCTGAAGATTTCTTTTAAGTAAACTTAGGACTAATGCTTATTACTGAACTGTTGATGCCTGTGTTTAAGTTTAACTTAAACTTATTAACGTAGCTTAGAAATCGCACCTCCCGTTCACTTCAGTTATGTAATTAAAGTAGTGTCATTCTGCAACATTTGCTTTTAGATTAATAGTCTAATTGTGATTTTCCATTTTATATCTTCGATATACTGTATATTAAACTCGAATTTCACTGTAGACGCATTAGTTACAGTAATAAGACATTTCTAGAGTCCTTAATTCTTCGCTAAACTATGTACAATGAACAAGACAATATTTAAGTAAAGTAAAACTCATATAATTGATAATAATGTGCAATATGTGGGTGTGATTTCGTAAAAAGAAACGGAAACATGTAACAGGACGCCGCTATTTGTTTGACGAGTAAGTTCAATCGGTCCGATCAAGCGGTCATGCCGGTGAACAACTAGTTATTGTTTTGTATTAATCATGACTACGACCTCAGAAAATTATTTCAAGGACAATACCGAGACAAGACAGCCTATAGGTGTACTGAGTAAACGAATGTGTCACCTCCTACCAAAACAAGCAAAATAAAAAGTTATAGAATAGCGCTCTGCGTTCGCTCAATGACAGAACGTCGCGCCGCCTGCGCAGTATACATTGCACACGCGCCACGATGCGAGCCCTAACTACCATCACATTATTTATCGTATTCACTGTACTTTACTTCACTACTGCAGCCCCAACGAACTCAAATCTACAAACTGGACAAACTGTACCAACAAATGGTAAGTATTTAAAACGATATTCAAAATAGTTTCTAATATATTGTCAGTGTTTAAGTGACAATTTAAATGCATCGCACGTATAAAACGCTAGAACGTAGTACAATGACTAAATATAGACTCGAATTGTTGTTCTTTCGATAGATTTACATCAATTTTGTATCTAGTAGTAATAATAAATATGTTTGATGTGTTATATTCATTGTTAGTGGTTAGTTATGGGCTCAGGTTGTCGTATTTATTTAAAGCAGATAAACTACTTTCGCTTTCATATACGAGTGTGTACTAAACTGGGTTTTAAGAGCGGTACAATGTATTTTACTGCACGATGACATGGCTTTTAGAGTATAAAGCGAAAATGTGACTTTATTTCACCTATATACTTAGTCTGGCCATAAATACTGTTACACTTAATTATAAAAAAATATTACATTTGAATTTCGAATCTGTCATTTTTATACGATTGTTCATTGTGTTTTCTCATTTTGGCGCCAATACATTGTAAAATATTTTGCGATATTAAAATGGTGTGGGGTGATAAAGAGATCCGAATCGCTGTGATAGCATTACACAAAGTAGGTATGGAGCCAAATGCAATTTTTAAAACTCTCCATACACTTGGTATTAGTAAAATGTTTGTGTACCGGGCTATTAATAGGTACAATGAGACCTCCTCTGTTTGTGACAGAAAAAGATCTGGCCGTCCACGTAGTGTTCGTACGAAAAAGGTGGTCAAAGCAGTAAGGGAAAGAATTCGAAGAAATCCTGTCCGAAAGCAAAAGATTTTATCTCGGGAAATGAAGATAGCACCTAGAACCATGTCGCGTATTTTAAAAGATGACTTAGGACTTGCAGCCTATAAGAGACGCACTGGCCATTTCTTAACTGATAATTTAAAGAAGAATAGGGTGGTAAAATCGAAACAACTACTGAAGCGGTACGCAAAGGGAGGTCACAGAAAAATTTTGTTTACGGATGAGAAAATTTTTACAATTGAGCAACATTTTAACAAACAAAATGACCGTATTTATGCTCAAAGCTCTAAGGAAGCTTCCCAATTAGTCGACAGAGTGCAACGTGGACATTATCCGACTTCAGTGATGGTTTGGTGGGGTGTTAGCTATGAAGGAGTGACTGAGCCATATTTTTGTGAAAAAGGTATCAAAACATCGGCACAAGTGTATCAAGATACCATTCTTGAGAAGGTAGTTAAGCCCCTTAACATCACCATGTTCAATAACCAAGTATGGTCCTTCCAGCAAGACTCGGCGCCGGGTCATAAAGCTCGGTCCACGCAGTCTTGGTTGGAATCGAACGTTTCGGACTTCATCAGAGCTGAAGACTGGCCGTCGTCTAGTCCCGATCTTAATCCGCTGGATTATGATTTGTGGTCAGTTTTAGAGAGTACAGCTTGCTCTAAACGCCATGATAATTTGGAGTCCCTAAAACAATCTATACGATTGGCAGTGAAGAATTTTCCCATGGAAAGAGTGCGTGCTTCTATTGATAACTGGCCTCATCGTTTAAAGGACTGTATTGCAGCCAATGGAGACCACTTCGAATAAGCTTTTTATATTTTTAATTGTTTTATATTTATGTATTAAACTGACACACTGTAAAAGTAATAAATGTTATTTGCAGTTAACAATTTTCTTTTTTCTTTATTACAATATTTATGGCAAGACTAGGTAATGACACTTGAAATTTATACGAAAGTTGACAGAAGTGACAAAAGGAATTCTCTAAAGCGATTCATTGTTTGCGAAAACACTGCATTATGAAGTTTCAAAAAGCATGTCTACGAGATCAAGAAAGTAATTCTGATATAATTGAGATTAATAATTAAAGATTTTAACATTGTTCTCACGAATTATTTCACTTATTACTAAAAACCTCCTACAGTAGTGTAGTAGGCCAAAACCGCCTTTCTAAGGAAGAATTCAGTAGTGAAAACGCAAAATGAAACCTGTTGTAAAAGACTAGTAATTAATATAATCAATGAAGATCTAAATATTTAGAAACTCAATTAAAATGTCTTACTTTTTGAACACAACCCGCTAAATATAGTATGTTTGCGATAAACACCAGGCACTTAAATTGACGGCAATTGATTACAGGTTTGAATAACGTTTTATGACCATAGACAAGTAAAACATAGAATAGTGTTCCTTTGACAGTTCTTAAAAACAATTTGCCAAACAATTGTTGGATTGCAACAGATATATCATTTTATATAAATTGTGTGATTATAGTGGACTAACAGGATCCACTCTACTAGTCTATTTTATTATATTTATGTTTGCGTAAAGAGTAATAACCGTGTCTGAAGTGGGCACTAACTTATTTAAATAACGGTTTCGTAATTACTTTTATATTGAGTGATGGCGATTCCAAAAAGTAGTTTAAACATGCAATAACGCTTACAAATTAATGATTCATCAATATGGATATCATAAATCCTGTCAACTACCATTTACGGTCTCCACCCACGAAGTTTTATACTGTAATAAAAAAAAAGAAAGTTGCTGTAATTACTTTTTGGTCAGTAAATTATTAGGTAGCTTTCGCGCGCTTTTTAGCGTTAGCATCGATTACTTTGTGAATTCAGGATGAAGTCAAAATCTAATCATTGGATTTGTAATTACAGTAATTTAGGCAGCCATTTTGATGGTGATCTTGGCCATAGTGGTTAATGATTTTGACTGCTAAGTAAGCACGGGGTCGATACGCACCCAGGACAAATTAAAATTTCTGTGTCTGGGTGCAATTAATTTGGAATATGAGTGTATTTAAAAACAAAATTGTTATTAACAGACTGGACACTATAGAATGGGATCTGCTTGTTTGGAATCAGATGCTGAATAGAATGATTGCGCAACTGTGAGGAACCTCTTTTTTTTTTGTTTCGGATTGTATTTTAGAAACGCTCAAAGCGTATAACTGAGATTATCAACTTTCGTAACTGGGTCTGTAACCGCCTACTATACAACCGTGCTTTGTTTAGTCGTGTTCTGATTTATCAACAAACTAAAATAAGCCCGTAAAGTTACTTTTGAATAAATGTCATTTTTGTTATTTCTTATATAGTACATATAAAATGACTTACCTCCCATGACGAATTTATTAACGAAACCTTTATCGCTGAGGTTACATTTGATATTTAACAACTAATATTTTTTATGTTGCAAACACCTAAAATAAAAAATGAATAATTTTAAGTTTAATTATTTTAAATCTAAAAGTATAAAATTAGAATACCTTCCTTAATTTTATTAAAAACTTATAAAATAATATTTTTTTTAATGAAATTAAGGACTTTGTTTCAAATAACCTGGCAACTTTGACCATGAGTTTTTATAACGACCTCTAAAAGGACAAACCAAAAATATTTTTATATAAAACTATTGTTCATACAATTGTATATTCTCATATATGACATTACTTCATTATTTGATTTCCAACAAGATTCCAACATGTCTTTACTGAACAAGGCCAGAACAAACTTAAGACGAGTGATCTTCTGAAAATTGTTTCTGCTTGGCACTTGAAATTGGCTGTCGTACATGGCATAGCCCTCAAATCATTATTAGTCTGAGAGGATCAGTTTTTACTAAAAATTTTGCTCTTAAGGAGATCCCCCATCATAAGAAAAAACATTGCTAACCGAAACTAATCTTTATTGACTTCATCAGTTTTACTCTTGTGTATTACTTGTGTATTAAATTATTCAAATCTAGATCGTGTGTTAAATAGTATAAGATCACACTTCTACATGTCTTTTTATATTTCTGTGATATCTCCACAGTGGTGTGGAATGACCGTCCCATTGGATTGTGAGGGTGGGGGAACAGAGAGTGCATCCGTGTTTGTTCATACACGTGTGCACTATTATATCGCCTACGTAATTGGCTTTTCTTTGTTAAGACAATACACACTGTATTTACACACACACACACACACACATTTAATACACACTGTGTGTGAGTAAAGAAGTTATTATTACCTTTTCGAAATCAACCACTGCACTCGTTCTCTGATCTTGATATAAACAAACTCGGTTACGTCAAATGGCACTCAAAAACGATAGATCATAATTTGTATCATCATATATCATAGTAGAGCTGTAGTTTTAAGTGTTCATTAATTAGATAAATGAATTAATTTAATGTTATTTTCCATTCCAGATGTAGAAGGAAGACCGTATATAGAAGAAGTGACGGTGGAGTCGGTGCTACAAGTTCTTTCTCCAAGCAAATTTAATCGCCAATATCGGACCAATACACACACCAGCTTGCAAGACGGTGCCAGAGTGGAAGCAAGACAGTATCACTAATTACTAAAAGTATCTAATATTGACTACTATAATATCACGTATCATACTTATTCATAATTGTACTTTAACTGCTAAGTTTTGAATAACATATTAATTGTAAAATGCTCATTGATTCATAGGAGAACTGAAGATTACCCTTAATGTTTTTGCGGGTTTGAATATTCAGAGCATACATGTTTCTGTGAAATAAATGTAAAATAAAATATAGATGTAAGAAATGTAAATTCTTTTTTTTTTGTCGGAATATCCGTGCCACTGCCAAAGTTAGAAATCGTAGTTTTTTATTCTTATGGTGAGAACTGTACAAGGAACTCAATTGTTTAGTTTCACTTAATTGTTTTGCAAATGGCCTTAATGGATTAATTGTGTTTTGATTTTCCAAAACCTTCAAACCAAGTCCATCTGCATTTTTATACGCTCCTTGAATCATAATCAGCAATGAATCTATTTATTAACAATTATTATATCCATTAACGTATTATACGTAGGCAAGTATAAATGATTTTACATTATAATAATAATAACAAATAATAAATAATCCGGACATTTGACACACAACGCCATCTAGTCCCAAAATAAGCAGAGCTTGTACTGTGGGCACTAGACAACTGATATAAATACATATATACTTTTTTTTTGTAAATACATACATATTATACATAGAAAACACCCAAACTTCAAAACAATCATTTGGCCCGACCCGAAAATCGAACTCGAGACCTCAAGCACAGCAGTCGCTTTCGCTACCGCTACACCAATGAGGCATATTATAAACTAATTCAAGGGACGTGTCAAATGTCTTATGAAACGTAAGACTTCTACATGCATTGGTAGGAATTGCTTTAGAGCAGCACATTATTGACAGCATCTGGTTCTATTCTCCATTTGGCAACCAAATTCTAATCGCTAACAATGTAAACATAATACATGCAGTGTAAAATAGTAGTTTAATCCAAAAAATTCTTGGTATTTATACTTTCTACAGTGTTCCATCATTGTTCTACGGTGCAAAAACATCAATCTATCACTGGAATAATGAACACTCAACTACTGTATTCCACAAGTGATATATTCTCCAAGCTTTCAAGAAAAATACATGCTAGTAGAGCCACGTTGATATCAGCACGAACGGGCCGGCTCGAGCGGGACAGGAGACCAACCTAAAGCGACAGCATCCGTGCTGTCGTCTTTCGTTGGTTAATGCGCGGCCAGAGTTTCGTTGATGGAGGGGTGACAGTTATCGTGGTAAGTGTGTTAACCTTACACTGCTACGATGAATGTCATGCTTTTTGCGTCGCCAAACGGGGCGTGAAAATGCAACTCACTACACCGCAATAGCGTGGTAAATCATACTACATTGTCTGTATTTGCAATTAGTATTGTGACTATAACTCTTTTCTATTCATGCTCTTCATCAGATGAAGTAAAGTCACTTTAACTCTTTAAAAAATATTAAATAAAAAAACTTTAACCTCAAAAGTAGACAATACGCTTGTGACTCCTGAGTTGCGATGGTTATGAACAGCTTTTTCCACCAGGTGATCTGTAGCAGACAGATCACCTATTCGTCCCTCCTATCTTGTCAAGAAAAGTATCAGCAACACTAAGTTTTCGTATTTATTGCTGCTGTCAAAACATGTTTTGAAAAAATAAAAAAAAATCTTATCTTATTTTAGTTATGTATATGAGTACAATTCTTGAATATATATCGCATTTAACAATTTGTTTATCATGTGGCGTGGGGATGTATAGCGCAAACAACAGTGTGATATATGCTTAAAAACACATCTATTTGGTATTGGATTTGCATGTATATTGCGGTTTATAATCAATTTACATTTTATACGACCGGCTTTTGTGTTATTTATTATTTGAATATTGATAAAAAATGTTTGATTATAATAACAAAACTGACTTGGTGACAAATGATTTTTTTCTGTAAGGGTTTCCTTCTTTTTGAACGTTTGAAACGGTTTGCATAGGCTACGTCCTAGTTTCAGATCAATTATTTCTGAGTATTAAGTTTTATTATACTACTCAGTTTAATGGACGTATTGAGACAGGTTTAACGTATTCACTTTACGGTGAGAGACTAAGTTAAGGATGTCAAGTATACCTGTATTTAACTTGACTTTAAATTACATATTTCTAACGTACGCTTAGGATTATCTGTTGATCAAAAGAAAACATTTTAAACAATTCATAACAAATATGTGATGAGTCCATGTACAATGAAATAAAAATACACTTCAGTATCAGTTAACACTGACATACCGAACTACAGAGGAACTGCTAATCCTGCTTTGTATAATGAAAGTTTTCGTCGCTCGTTGGACCGTTCCTGGCAAGGTCACCAAGTCTTTTTGTAAATAGTATAAAAAATAAGGTGACAGATCACAGATGGTGATTGGTAACCTCTCATATTGCCACTTCAAACTCAAGATTAATAAGTGCTTTGCCGCCCTTTGAGTACTCCTCTTCTGCCTCTGCTTCTTGCGGGGGAATTCAAGGATCAAGAAGCAGGGAGGAGCGCTTTAGTCTCTATCTGGTCCTCCATTTATGTACACACTGTTTTATTTATTTATTTATTTTATTTCTAATACTACCTGCATTACATTTGCATGAGGTGGACTTAATGCCATATGGCTTTCTCTACCAGTCAACATTTAAGTGGTTCAGTAACTGACATGGCAGGTGCACGCGTGTCCTTAAGAGTAGCAATGAGTTGATAGTTGGAGGCAATAATTTACAATGAATTGTCTAAAAAAAAGAAAAAGATATATACATAGATGAAAACACAAATAAATATTTAAACAATAAATATACGAGTACAGTATAAAATATAGTATATAAAATGATTAGACCCGCCGCATATATATTAATAATCGAAGAGTATTTTTCGTGTGGTGATGGAATATATGGTATCACCGTTCCGATTCATCCCGTAGGTGTCATAAGAGGCGACTAAGGAAACCAACTACACAGAATAACATCACTGCAAAGAGAAGAAAAACCGTATACCAAACCGTTTAGCCAGCATGCTATGATAGGCCAAAGGCTTCTAAGGAGAGATCTATGTCCAGCAGTGGCCTATTAGATGCTGATGATGATAATGATGATGATTCTTTTTAAACAGTTTTAAGAAATTTGCCAAAAGGAGAAATGTGAAATAAGTATTTATAAAACTAGTATGAAAGAAAGTATTTTTTTTTACACAAAGTGCAAATTAAATGTGAAAATAACTGCATTGAGTGACACACATTCCGTACACATTATATTATAATGTAGAAAGTTTAATAATAAGAGTCCAACTTACGCTTTACGCGCTTAAGGCTGAAATTCGATCGGTGATTAAGTGTGTTTTAGTTTTTAAAAATATATAGCGAAAGAAAACACGAAGAAATATTTCAAACATGATATCATATTGGCAATATTTAGTATCCTAAAATGTAGAAGAACTGCAGAAAGCTAAAATTTAATTTATTTAAATAAATTGTGCTCTAAAGCACGAAACTACGCAACCTATCCATGATAAACGATGTCAGTTCAAGTTATACTGGTCAATCAACTAACACAGGTCATTCAAAAATGCTAAACTTAGCCAGGCGATTTCTATTTTACTTAAAAGTGTTATAATTACTGTTTATTCACAATACACAATTAAATTGTAAGTAGTTCAGCTTATGAGTGTTAGACGATCCTTATTTTCTTCTTTGTATACAACCTTCACTTAGTAGTCAAAGTAGAGAATCATCATCATCATCATCATCAGCCGGAAGACGTTCACTGTTGAACATAGACCTCCCCCCTAGAATGCCACGCCGTACGACTGGACGCTAACTGCATCTATCGTCTCCCCGCGACTCGGACTATGTCGTTGGCCCATCTAGTGGGGGGGCCTACCCATGCTTCGTCTTCCGGTACGCGGTCGCCACTTTTCTTCCCCAACGGTTGTCGGTTCTACGAGCGATGTGGCCTACCCATTGCCACATCAACTTGCTTATTCGAAGAGCTATGTCGGTAACCTTAGTTTTCTTGCGGATATCCTCGTTCCGGTTCCTATCACGCAAAGAAATGCCGAGCATAGCTCTTTCCATGGCTCGTTAAGCGATTTTGAGCTTCTCTATGAGGCCAACAGTAAAAGATTACGTCTCAGTTCATCTCATCTCGAAGCTTCCCGAACGCTGCCCATCCGAGTCGGATTCTTCGTGCGACCTCTTTGTCGAAGTTGGACCTACCTAGCTGGACTACTTGTCCTAGGTAGACATACTCGTTAACAACTTCGACTACATCGTTCCCAACAATTACCGGTATAGGTGCGACATAGACGTTAGACATGATCTTCGTCTTCTCCATGTTCATTTTAAGACCAACCTGCTGGGAAACTCTGCTAAGGTCGTTGAGCATGGTACTGAGATCCTCAAGCGACTCCGCCATTATGACTATATCGTCGGCAAAACGAAGGTGAGTAATGTACTCGCCATTTATGTTGATACCAAATCCTTCGCAGTCCAAGAGCTTGAAAACGTCCTCCAATGCATTTGTGAACAGTTTCGGCGAAATAACGTCTCCCTGTCTCACACCGTGTTTTAATTGGATTGGTCCCGTGCTCTGGTTCTGTAGTTGGACTGACATAGTGGCGTTATTGTACAGAGACTTTAACACTTCGATATAACTATAGTCAATTCGTCAAGTAGAGAATAACTAATTCCAACCCGAAATTAAATATAGTGCAAAAATCAAAAAGTGAAAAAGTTGGGAATGTACACCATCTCAGCATTGACCAGAAAGATGGAGAAATTAAAGAATAAAACTAAATACATGTAATGGCGGTATACCATAATTGAAAAAGTTTGTAAACCATTTTATTTAAACATCGATTATTAAAAAACAGACCGATTCGATTTGTAATTAATCGATTATTTGAAGGTAATTTTGATTTTATAGATTCATTGTAAATCAAATCAAAAGTGATTTACACTCTTCTGGTATCCGCTAGTCCTTTAACACTAAAATGGTGCTAAATTTTAATGAACCTTAGTTACTCAGCTCAAAGCGTAGAAAAAAAAACCTATTGGAAATAAAATCTAATAATTATATATATGTAACAAACTGTAACACGTTGATTGAATATCAAAAATCAATTATATTTTATATTATTAATTCACAAAATTATTCTTATTAAAAATGTATCAAAACTAATTTATTATAAATTAATCGATAAATTGAAATTAAAAAATTTGATTTACGCGACTAATTAAAGATGGTCTGCTCAACACACCGTGTAACCAAATTTCGTCATGTTTATTGGTCGAAAAATTCTAATTACCAGCGTCAACAGCCTTTAACAGTCCATTGCTGGACATAGACATCTACTTAGAAGCCTTTGGCCTATCATAGCATGCTGGCTAAAGGAGGTTTTGGCCTACTATATTACACTGACCAATCAGGTTACTATAGAATTTGTTTCAAGTGTTCCTTTTCTTAGCAGGGTTATCTGGCATATTTTGTTCCCTCAGTCGCCTCTTAAAATATTTATGGGAAGAGTAGGGGTGACTCTCTGTTTTCTAAATCCTTCACCATGTCTAAATGCCATAAAAATACTAAACCTCAACTATCTCAAAATATATTTTAGTATTCCCGCCATTCACATAAAATATTCGTGTAGAAACTTTAATTTATTAAATTATTGGGACAAATGAACCATTTGTTAAGTCATTTTATTGTCACGGCTCACCAAAGTAGAGCATTTATTGGAACTGCGAGGACAGAATTTTAAGTCGAATCCGGCAAATTATATCATAGATAGCATATATTATATGTACACCATTCATTGTGGTAAACTATTGTCAAATATGTCACGGCACCGTACATGAAGGTTGGCCCTAGAGGAGATTTAATAAAGAGCGTTGGCTGGCCACATCCTGTCTCTAAGTAGTTAAGACAAATGACGTACGCTAAATTTTAAGTATGGAACCCGATGTTGGAACTCGAAACATTATTCATTGGATTTTTTCTTGCCTAGTTTCATGGACTGTCACTGTATGTGTTTATATACCATAACAGTTTTGTTAGATATTTTAGATGCTTGGAGATCTTTATCGTATTTTGTGCATGCATATAGAAATATATTTATATATCGTCTGTAGTATTTGTCTCTCCTATTTTTTGTTTACACTAGTTAATCTACAAGTCACCTTCCAGTTATTGTCTAGACGGCCATAGAGACCTTAACGGGATATCAATACTTGAGCTTAGACCATTTAATGTACATAGGAAAGTAATGTTCAACTGCCAATATTAACCTAGCATTAATAGAGAAATCAGGGAAATAAAATAAGTAAATTAAAAGAGAAGGGGACGACTCTATAGCTTCCTGGGTCCATTTGTCAATCATGCTTCTTTTATTACGGTGGGCTAAGAATTCGTTAACATTTGAATCTAACATCCCGCGTAAACATGTTACGGGAGTTCTTGGGACCGATGCTACTGGAATTTGTTGGCTACAAGCGTAATACATGATTTCAACAAGATGGAGCCACTTGTCACACATCTAATGAGTCCCTGCCGATGGTCAAAGACATGTTTCCAGAAAAGCTGATTGTCAGACGAGGCAACATTCCATGGCCACCCAGAAGTCCAGATCTATCCACAGTACACTTCTTTTTAAGTTGTTTTCTTTTTAATTTTTTAACTTTAAATTTTTAACTAACTTTCTTTTTAACTTCGTTGTTTGAAGAATCGTGTCTACATCAATGAACCAAATACAAGTCTACGTCAACTAAAAGAATCAGCGATGAGATGTCAGCGATCTCGCTGTCTCTTTAACAACGAGTACCTATTCGAAAATTTCGGTGCTAGCTTAGAAGAGTGGAACGGTGGTCATTTAGACGATGTAATTTTTAAAGAAAACATTCCAACTAATTAACTTTCTTGCAATACAACAGTTTTTACAATATATCAAATGATTTTTATACGATTATTTAACTAATTCGGGGCCTACCTTTCATTCTAATATCAATATTATTATATGATAACAAAGTTTCACTAAAAATTTGATGACATTTGGATATCCAGGAATAAAGTTTTGTGAACTTGTATTAAAAGTGAGGTTATAATTTAGGCTTGTAGATTTTTGATGTTCTTTACGAAATGGTTTTAAAAGGCTTCAGCTGTGTAATATTTTTATACATGGAGTTAGTAAAGAGCCTCCATGTATACAATATCAAAGACCTAACACGTTTTGCACACCTGGACAGTTGCACAGCCAAGGCAGCGATATCTGTGAGGACGCGTGACAATCCTCCGCGATAGTTTTTGTAAATGAAAACAATAATATGAAAAGAATATTGATTTAATATATACTCAACTCTTAGGACTAAACAGATATTATATAGAAAATTCACAGACATATATTTTCTCTTCGAGTTTTTAAAACAACCACGGTAACTACACGAGGCTACGTGCGCCTGCGCTATTTTATGCACAGGGCACTACATGTTGACAGTTCACCGCATATCCATTAATCGTCGCGTAGAATTACCTTTTAAAATAGGTTAATAGTAGATTTATCTTTTAAAGAATGGAAAAAAGGAGGTAAAATAAAACTCCAACATATCTAAAAAATATTTATTATTTATCTTTAATAATTGAGATTAAAGCAGTTGAGCGACACGTCACATGTTATTCCTCGACGAATTAATCAGTCAACTAGCCATTAAAAAGTATTGTTCAAGCTTGATAACTTGGGCATGGTATAACTTTTTGTTGGGAAGTATGTCACCAACAAAAATACGTATGATTAACATGACCTCGGAGACGTTAACAGTAGATAGTATAGTTTTGTTCACTAAGTAGGATAAAACCATAATTTAAAGAGGTGCATACAGTCTGAGATACACACCACCGAATAACTGACAATATTGTCTTATTTTCCAAGACTCTTCTGCCAATCCAGTCACTGTGACCCGTCGTAATGGTAAAGTGCACATAGCGGTCTCGTTCCGTCCTCAATAATCGATTGAAAGGTGTAATTATTTCTTCAAAATAGAGACCCAGTTTAACTAAAGCAGCAAAAGATGACAGATGTCAGTTGGTAACCAGAGTTGCCAACTGTAGAAACATTAAAAAAAGTTAACTTTCTATAAATCAATTTCACTAAACAATTACGAAGTACTTGTTACTTGATTTTCATACGTATTCTTAAACTTTATTGTTTTGTTCATAATAAATTTTTGATCCACATTCAGTGAGATATTCGCATTCGCTTGTCCCAAATTTGCCCTTCTCTTTCAGAATTGTAGAACTCTGAAATTAAAATTTTCTTCGTATTCATTGATATAAATCACTGATTAAAAACAATATTATAGTCGGATTACCATAATAGCGTAGTAAAATGAAAATAGGCAAGTGTTTTATACATTTTTAATAGGGCACTATGACTAAAACTGTGACAAGACACTCAACTATGTCAAGCAAATGTAAAAGAGAAACACATTAACAAAACACATGTAATAAAAGTTCTAGCCGTTATAAAAATAGGAAAACATTGTCTATGAATGTTTTAACGGATAATTTTCTTTCGTTGTTAACCTGTAAATAAAAACAACAAAGAATTTTTAAACAGACAACGTCAGTAGGTAAGCCACGCCAAATCTAATACTTTCTGGCAAGACTCAGGAACAGTCCGCATTAAGTCCACGATCCAGCCAAGTTTCTGCTATAAAGTAGTCTTTGACTGACATCTAACCTTTTAAGGAATGTTTATGGAAATAATCACACAGACACTATATTTGCGTAGGAATTATGTTAACTGCAAATTTTAATACCACAATTTTAGTACAACTGCAGTAACATCGTTGACATCCTGATTAGATTTTAAACATACAGTTGCAACACGTCTATATATAAATGTTATTATGACAACAAGAGCTCTCAATGATCTATGGCCTTAACCTTAAATCCAATTCAATTCCAATATCAATCCAATTCAATTCCAACGTCACCCATAATCGGTACTCTTGAAAACAATACTGCTAAATTAGATTGAAATTGGAATTGGTTGGCGATTGTGTCAATACACCTGACATTAGCTATGTCACTGTCATTTAACAAATTACGATAAATCGAGAGTAAAGTTTCAAAATGGTCTATCTTTTAAAACACAAAGATAATAAATAAATACGATAAAACTGTCTGAATACGAGATGTCCGCAATCTTGTAGTCTCTTTGCCGACGAGTGTTCAAAAATTTCTATTCTATTTCTTGTAAATACACAATTTTTATAAAATATCAAATAGTCTTTTTCATACGATTTTTCAAATGTTAACTAATTCGTATCTCATCCTATATTATTCACTTACAATATAATTAGAATTACAAAAAAACTATTCCTAAAAATTACACATAGAAAATTTAAATCTTCAAACAATAATGAACTCAATAGGGACGCAATGTTGAGCTGTCAGACGACTCAAGAGCAATTAACGCTTGTGGCAATTGGTAATTTGAATTTCAGTTAGTTCTCCAAATTCTCTCGCAATTTCAAACCATTAATTATATAAAAAAGATACAGAAAAAAATATTTTTCTCGTTCTTTCTTTTCTTTCTGCCAGAGTGTCAGATAAACAAAAATATAGAAGACGTTCAAAGCGGTTAAAAAACGAACCTCAAGTAGTTTTTTACTGCTACTAAATGTCATAAATGTATTTCTTATTTCAAATGTGACGTACTTGCAAATCGAATGATATTTGTAGCGTGGCGAAGACCACATTAGCGCTAACCTCCTTTCTAAGAAAAGGCCTATGTCCAGCAGTGGACTGTTAAAGACTGTTGATGTTGATAATGTTCGTGTTAGCGTCGAGGTTGTGAAACGTCCAAATTCCGCTAATCGATCATAATCAAAATCAAGAGTAAGGATCTTATTATCTATACCTAATAATATAATTAACTAACCTTAACTGATCGATTCATTAACGCAGAGCTTAAACCGTTGAGACTAGACTTAGCAGCCATTAAGAAAGAAAAGCGAAGCCACAGGTTACTTATCGGTAACTAAGTATATAAAAAGTCAGATAAATAAAAAAATACTAGACATTCGAAGCGGTCGATAGACCCCCCAGTAGTTCTTTAATACTACTTAAGTGTCACGAATGTGTTTCTTATTTCACACGTGACACAGTCATAAGTCAGATGACATTTGTAGCGTGTAGAACATACTTCGAAATTAGAAGTGCTGATTTCATTTCTGCACTTCCTACAAGACCACATCAACACTTTCATACTTAGCCGACAAGACTTGACTGTGGAGGGCATTGTACAGACGGTCTGGTATTAGATCAAGTCTTCAGGCTCCTTGTACATACGAACTAAAATTACTGTGCTACTGCCACAGATCCTGGAAGTTACGGCGGAGGGATCAATTAGTGTAGCCGTAGCTGCAGAGCTTTATTATTTTCCTACCCGTCACACAATGATGTCTACTAATTGTCACTAAAGTAAGTAAATTTCCGAAATAGTGCTTGCGAGTTGGAATCCAGTAAGTAGTTGTATTGGTAAATGCTCGATCAAATTGTAAATAATAATAGAAAAGTAATTTTAAGATCAATAAAACTACGTTAGAGAACTTGAGCTACTCAACCATTGCTATAACAGTTACTTACCCAGAACTGCTAGTTACAATCTTAAAAAAACATACACAACTTAATTTTAAATGTAAACTTGTACAGTCAACAAAGTGCAACGATCTGAAGATTTTTATCTTAGTATTAATTGGAGTCGTAAAGTGACATCAGCCTTTGAATACATCTTTGTTTCTCCGAAATCAAACAAAAATACAGTACAGCTATGACAATTGTAAATTCTTTCGTTCAGAATGGTAATAGCAAATTAGATAACGTATAATTAAATTCGGTGTAGAGGCAAAAGCATGCTAAAACATGTAAGTACTAACAGTATTCGGGAAGCGTGGCGCGCGCTGGCATCACCTGCGCACGCGCTACGAATAACCTACTACGTGCCTATAGGATTTATACATGGTGTTTCATATTTGATATGGGGATTTGAAAACTGTTGTTGAATTATGAAGTTTTAGTTGAAATATATGATGAGGCATTATGTGCATTATTCTACAAAACTTTAGATGACGATATGAATATCTGAAGCCAAGATTCTCTGTGCAGATTCTCTTGTAGACCGTATTCATTTGGATTAGTGGAGCTATTATTACATCAATCTATACTGTCTGCTTACATCAGTCTACTCATTAAGTCCTCTAGGAATGTAGTCTTTGTTACATTAAATCTACTATGATACTGAATGGCTTACAGTTGACATCTGGAGCGATATACTACGAATATCTTGTCTCGTCTAGGTGATTCTGCCACGTAAAATGAAAACTAAACATTGTTGAATCCATAGTGCTTTCCTGTTTAAGAAGGCAGAATGGAATAAAATAAACTTTAGTGTACACTAGTTAACACAGGTTACATGCATATCAACTTAATGACCACACACAAACGACGACCTTATCGCTAAAAGAAATATTTTTTCCAAGTAAACTTTAGTTGGACGTATCGACTGTAAAAAGATGAATTCATGACTAGTTTGACTAGTTTGACATCCAACTCAAGTGCACAATATTCACATATTTATTACACAGGACTACAACAGAGAAATATGTTTTAAGTAGATAATTAATTAGATTAAAATGACAGATAATGTTCTTTGACCATTTTCTTACATATATGGAAATATTTGGCACGTTTTATAGCCCAGTGGCAAAGCATTCCATAGTCGGACAGCCTGTACAGTAAATTACTTATCGTAGAACCTGGTACAGTGAGTTAGTACTACTACCTGTTCCAGAGACTCAGATAACCTCAAGGATCTTGAAAAACAAAACTTTCTTTTAAGTAAGGTGGAGTACACAGATAAAATAGAATTGTTGAAGGTGAAGCGGAAGTCACTTATGCAGTTTGTCATGTTGACATACATGCTCATATTTTTGTAATCTCAATATGAATATGATGCAAAAGTTTTGAAGGCGCTCAAATTCATCAAGTTGTTCCTCCTTGATATGAAGACAATTGACATCAGTATAGTCGAGTTTAAGAAAAAGAGTATGGGAAGGTAAAATCCTATTTTACTTTGTTATTGTTTTGTGGAGGAACGGGTGTCATGTCCCTCCAACAGTTGAAGTTGGAAAGTTGTATATATGCTAATCGGCACGAGATTTTCTATATCGTGATACATTTTACCATTACGGATACGGATTAGCAGTTACACAGTAGTTCATTACTTCGTAGTTCCGTGTGTCTTCGTTAGATGACGCTGTAGTATAACTTTGTTTTTTTCGCTATATGTGAAAGTCGCCACAGTTTTTCGCTTAACTAAGAAATGCGAAGTACAATTATTACAAATTTCCTTACGGATTCCAAGACAAAATAACTTTGCCCACGATTTTCTACTAGTGTGTAGTACACACACTTGGTGTGTTCGTGGATCACTGCTAGGATCAACAGCAATGACACGTCCACTACAGAAACTCCTGCGCATCATGTTGTCGTATGGAAGGGATTAGTATGTAGATAGTAATGGAAAAGAGTAAAATAGAAGCAGCCAGTACATAGACAAATAAAACAATTATTCCAAACACACTTTATTCAATGACTAATCCGTTAAAAAATCCATAAAAAATATGTCACACCGTGTATAAATTCGTCAGTATAATAGAATATTTGAATACAATCAAGAGAACAGAGAGGGCCCCGCCGTTATCACGTGTTTGATATGGACTGTGAGTAGCATGGCCCGAGTTCTTAGAAGTACACCATCACTTAGGTACGCTCTCAATGATTTGTTACTATGGCAAATATGTTCAATTAGATGTTTAGAACTTTCTGTTCCAGGTAATGGTGACTTGATTATCGAGGTTATTTTAGGTTTTAGAGCAATGCGGATCATAACTGTAGTCTTAACTTTTAGATAGAATGAACCTGTTTTATTTCAGTGGTTTATTTTTTAATAAACCGTTTTTTTAGTTACGCACTTACACAACGGAGCTAGGTTGCACTGTCTATAAGCCTCAACTTGGGCATTTACAAAAATTTATGAGAAAATTAATAATTATAAAAGACGTGGATGATCTGAGGCTTATCCCAATAATAAATGCTTAAAATTGTTGTCACGATTAAGTTTTGGCAGATAATCTTTTTGCACAACTTTTGTGACTGCTTAGAAGATGAAAGATAAAAGCATGATATAACATGAGATCGAAAGAAGAATCCAAAAGAAAATTTAGCAATTTTTGTAAATTTCTTTATTGTGTTGGTTACATTAATGATACAGTAAATAAAGTTTCAGAAGACCAGTTTCAGAGATTCAGATGACCCTAGAGATCTCGAAAAACAAACCATTCCTTTAAATTCCTTTTTCATTGATCTATGTATGTCCAGCCAGCAGTCGACAGCGATAGACTGATGCTGATTATGAAGAATTAATTATGGTAAAAAAAAACATAAAAATAAACCTTATAATCATAGTGAGAAGCATGTGTGATATAAGAGCTACTGATACATTAAGGATTTAAGGAGCAGTAGGTTTAACACTCAGAAAGTGGTGCAATAGCTTGAACGTTACAGTAACACTTTCTGAATGTTATATTTCTTATGCTGACGAGCATGAGTATAGAAGAGTTTTGAAATGGGTGCAAGCTGTATCTGAAGGTCGAAGAAACAAATTTTTGTCTGCCGGCAGTGACGATATGAATACCAGTACTACTTCATTATAATGACAGATTGTTTAACCGCCATGTTCTTGCAAAAACAACTGAATATACACTTAAACTTGCTTCGTAAGTTTATGCTGACAATATATTCTACTGTTCTTTTATTTTATAAAAGTAATTTGAAAAATTTTTGCCAATCTCTTTTTAATAAATTGTGAAAAATAAGAAACAATCAAATCACATTTTCCTAAGCTTAAGAACCAAACCACCCACGTCGCGCGACTGTATACTTTTGATTAAAAACCATAGCATTAAAAAATAAGTATTCATTGTTTTGTGCATATAAATGCAATTCAAATACATTATGAGCTGTCAAACTTGACCGATTCACGTTGCATACGATTTCAATGCAGACAAAACCTCATTTTGTAAACAAAAAACGTAATTGCACAAATTATTTTAGATTTAAGCCATAAAGACAATTAATATGCACATATGTTTTTTTTTATATTTAAAACGTATCTAATGAAATATTCATTTTATAGCTCGTTCCGTACACCTATTGTCTAAGCGACAATTTATAGAGTAGGTATGCAAGAACAGCATTATTTTATATTAAAAAAAAAAACAGCGACGACCTCGTTAAGAATTTATATTCCGCTCTATTATCTACAGATGTTTCTAACGAATTTATAGCAACTGTTGATAATAAAAAAAATCTTAAAACGCACAAGGCATTTTTAATCGAAGTGTACCAATGAGGTCGTAAATTAAAAATCGTTACACGTGACTCAAATAATGAACCACACATAGTACGGAACTGGGACCTCTAATCGAAACATTAAACATAAGGCAACTGCTTATACTAAAAATTGCAAAATGGTAATTGTACGAGTACCTTTAATAAGTAGACTTTTTCTATTAATGGTGCTTACCATCGTACACCAGTCTTGCTCAGCATAGCAATCGACCACCAAATAGCAAATTCCATATTTTCTTATCTTAGACCAGCAGCGCTCCTGAATTGAGTATTGTTCATAACATCAGTTATCTACCAATAAACTCTAGTCAAAACCGATCCAGCCGTTTCAGAGATTTGCCGAAACAAACAGACAAACGGGCAAAGATTCAAAAATTACAAATTGATTTTTGATGTAAGTACCACATAGACACATATTTCATATATGTTTAGTAAAATGTTGTTAATTTGAAATTACACACTGATTTGCTATTTACTATATGATTTTATTTACTTGTACCGATTGGATTAATACATATACAATTAACTATAATTATTGATAAAATCCATGGTATTATTAAATTGTCATTATTAATTTAAAAGCATCTCACTAGGCCGCCATAGCGTGAGTTGCCATACTACCCTGTCTTCATTCGCAGTGAGTACGCCGACCAACACTCTTGGATTCTATTCATGCTTTCCATCAGGCAGAATAGAGTCACTTTGGTAGGTTGCTAAAAAAAATTACCAACCTTGACTTTTTTATATTTCAACGTACCCATTCAGTTTATATGGGTAAATATCAATTTCATTTAACTTATTCGAAAGAAAGAAAACGTATCTATGCAATCGTTATTTAATATCCAACTGAATAACATAATTTAAAAAAAACTATTGAAATCACATCTCATTGTTAATATAAAAATACTGTTATATTTGAATTGGGAGAGATATTTGGGTATTTGTAATACCATATCGTATTTTTTTAATTTATAACCTGCCAAAATAACTCTACTCTATGACTCATTTAAGATCCGTTTACATAAAGAAAAGACGAAAACAGATTTATACCAGCTTTAAATATACGACCTGCCATTTTTAGCTCAAATACTCGTAATTCCTTCCTTATACATAGTATAGAGAACTAGAGTACAAATATTTTTTTTTCTTAAAAAGACCACTAGGAATAAATCCTGTGTCACGGCGGACTTCACAAACATACAAGAAACGAACACAAAAACTACCCAGACTTAGAACAACAATTTGTGGATCACTCAGGTGTTGTCCCATATGGGGTTTGCACCCACAACAAAAATCCTGTGTCATGACGGACTTTACAAACATACAAGAAACGAACACAAAAACTACCCAGACTTAGAACAACATTTTGTATATCACTCAAGTGTTGTCCTATATAGGGTTTGCACCCACAACCCTCAGTGTAGTGGAAAGCGGCGTGGCGACCGCGTCAACCACTAGGCCATCCGTACAATCGAATTTGTGTCATGTGAGTAATCAAAGCCATAAAATTACAATACGTTGGGGCGCCTCCTGCGTCACGTAGACAATACAAACTTACGTCACTGAATTAAAACTTATATGATTTGTACTGTAGAAAAAATCAACGATTTGAAAAAAATAAAAAAAAAATCTCCGAAGAAATCTCAGATGACTTTGACGTGTAGTGTGTAAATAACTCGAATTATCACCTGTTGATAAATAATTTGTCCCCCACGAAAATATACTACAATGATGCAAGTACATTATCACCAATTGAGTCATCCCTTCTAATTTTAGGAAGTCAAGAGGTCTCATTACCTTGGTCAAAAAATTACAAAAGTCTTGCTTAATAACGATTTTTGTGACTCCGAAATTCCGGTCGAACCGATGATAATACTTAGGATTTAGTTTTATCCAAAAAAAGGAATTCAATTCTACAATTGAGTATGTTTTATGATAAGGAACAAACAAATGAACAAACTTCGCAGGATAAAATCAATGTAAAATGAAAAAAACTTGAACAAAATCCATACTAATCCATCTAGCCAGCGTGGTGTAGTAGTCCAGAATTTTCTTTCGAAGGAGAGGCTTATGTCCAGCAGTGGACTGTTAAAAGATGTCATAATTTTAAATCCTATCTTAGATTGAATAACAATCACCATGTAAAAGGAAAAATATAAAATATTCAAAGCATGTCCTGATCCATATAGTATCCACAAATCAACACATCGTGTAGTTAGGCACGTACATTGTTGTAAATGGACTTGTGGGGATAACAAAGAACAGGAAAATTTTCAGTCTGTCTGTACACGACGTGGTTGACGTCAAGATGAACATGATAAGCATTCAATAGCCTCCAGACATACTTGGAAAGGGTGGGACTATGACGTTAGGTCTGTGCACGCATGCTATAATTGAAAAGTGCAACATGTAATGAAGTAAATAAAATTTGCTTAAAAGAAAATATTTTGAAGTTGAATAAGAAAATAATGCACAATTTCTAATATTACATAATTTTTCTTCTCTTTTTATTTTATTTTTTTATAAGAACTAAGCTCGTACTAGGAATAAATTCTGTGTCGCGAGGGCCTTTACAAACATACAAGAAACGGACGCAAAGAACACCCAGACTGAACAGACAATCTACATAAGGGAGCGTAATTAAATTTTCAGTTGAGATTGAAATCCTGTTCATGTTAATTAAACATCTTTATGTAAAGCTCAAAAAACTAGAAACAATCAAATGTCAAGGGACGAAAAAGAGATTCCTTCAATCATTTCTTTTGTATAAACAGTACATCTTTACCTGGAACGAATATTGATAGAATACAGGGTGGGCCACGAATTAGTTAAAATTTGAAAAAATCGTATAAAAACCATTTGATGTATTATAAAAATGTTTATTTACAAGAACGCTAATTAGTTGGAAATTTTTTTTTAAAAATAACATCGGCTAAATGACCACCGTTTCGACATTTACACTTTTCTGTGTTAAGGTGTAAGGAATTCTAGATAATATAGACACCATTGTGTGAAACTACAAAGATAAAATGCTATAAATAAAGTCGTAAAATAAAAATGTCGAACGTTGTGATGCGCTTACGCATTAGCTGTTGCGTGCATTTGCAATGCACTACGGAAACCCGATCCTACGTGAAGTGATAAAAGGGTTCATTCATGGAGATTTATAACCCATAGTAAACTGACTTTAAATATGTGTTTAACGATTCTTAGAAATTAAATGTAGTGTAAGTGAAAAGTATGTGGCAAATTTAATATTAATTTATTTTAAAAGTTCACTAAATAGTGAAGCAAAGTTGTGACGGTAGGCATTCGGCTCAATGCATTTTAGTAAGACATTAACAAACCACCTAAATCATAAAGATTTATACAGGGTGGGCCACGGATTACTTAACATTTGAGAAAATCGCATAAAACAACATTTGATATATTATAAAAATTGTTTATTTACAAGGAAGTTAATTGGTTGAAATTTATTTTTTAAAAACTACATCGTCTAAATGACCAAAACTTCGACGTTTACACTCTTCTATGCTAACATCGAAATTTCGGAATATTCGTCGACAAAGAGACCGCAAGACCGCCGACATTTCTTTGCTGATTTTTTCTTTTAGTTGACATAGTGTATTTGGTTTATTGATGTAGACACAATTCTTCAAATAACCCCATAAAAAAAGTCTGCTGCGGATAGATCTGGACTTCTGGGTGGCCATGGAAAGTCGCCTCGTCTCGAAATCAGCTTTTCTGGTAACGTTTTTGACCACCGGTAGAGGCTCATTGGATGTGTGACAAGTGGCTCCATCTTGTTGAAACCATGTGTTACGATTGTAGCCAGCAAATTCCAGTAACATCGGTCCCAAGAACTCCCATAACATTTTCACATATTCAACAGAATCAACAGTAACTGAACGACCGCGAGAATCTTCAAAAAAGTAGGGTCCAATGAAAATTCCTTTTGCTGAAATTACAGCCCATACAGTTACCTAGGGAGAATGAAGTGGCCTTCGGATCGTTAACGAATTCCTAGTCTACCCTATACTTTAATATTAATGTTCAGTTTATCAAAATTGGTAACAACAAATGAACAAGTCTTCTTTTCCAACAATGCAGGCAAAGTAAGGTTTGAATATTTCTATCGTAAAAAAGCATCATAATGATCATAAACAAATCTGGTACGCCTCTAAATCCAATCTTCCATAAAATACACATTATGGAATTATCTTAGACGAAAAGAAGTCGCAAAAAATACTTAATAAATTCACTGTAAGCGGAATGTAAATGTGACCACGTGACAGGAATATGTGCGCTACATACATGATAAATGCGAGACAGGGGCTGACTTTGGTGCAAACTTGAGCTTTGTTGCCAAAAACTCTACCGGCGGAGGTAATAAATCCTACTGACCCATTAAGTTGTACCCAAAAATAAATCTTTTCTACACAGAGATAGAATATCTTGAACAAATTGCCGACAAATAAAAGAAAAATGTAATTCTCAAAATTGTTAAAAAAAAACACTACAAGTGTTCTTTTTTAAATAGTTGAGATGCGATGCGATGGGACTAGTCTAATACTATGTAATAAAAGTCTCTTTATAAATAACGATTAAAAAAAAGAAAACAAAAATTAATTCCTTAGCTTCGCAAAGCACAAAATATTTTCAAAGATATACTGGACCAAGGACCAGACACCTCTCCTGATGGAAAGTAATAGCTACCGCCGATAGATATTGGGTTGTCTAACGACCTGGTAAAAGTCGCGAGAAGCCACTGGATGCGGGCAGTACGGGACCGGCTGTTGATGAGAACCTTAGGGGAGGCTTACGTCAAAGAGTCTTTTGTCTGAGCTGATGATGATGGATAATGATAATAAATATTTGAAACTCTAGAGTCACAAATACCGTGACAGCCTATGAGGTAAGGAGAAATATGCTCTTTTATTGAAGGTTTTGAAACCGTATCACTCTTGTAATGTACGTTCTAAAATTTTACTGAAAAATAGTGAAAAGCTACAGTCGATTTAAGTTCTTCAAATGACCACAACAATTTTTGGCATTAGGCATACTGAATGCCGTAGACCTGTGCCAAATAATTCTTTTATATTTTAATGCGTACACCATTAAGTAGACTACAAAAGACACCATTCAAAATTTTGTGTATTGTATTCAAATACTGCAATAAGCCTGAATTTGTCTTTATTTTAACCAGTATACGTTAGTTATCCAAGACTTATGTACTCGATGTGAAGTAAATTTTCACCTTTACTAACCCTTAAGTTGCTGTCCTATCCAGGATCTCTAGCCCTATAACTTTATTCATTACTTTATTTACTTATATGACCGGACACGTTTAAACACATCGTTTTAGATGATTATACCAATAATTTTCATCTTATTTTTTTCATTTAGACCAAGATATTTTATAGTACTATTGAAGCCGTTTAATACATGTATGGCTTTTAAAATGAGAAAATATGATTACCAATATCACCAGTTTATCTTCTAAGTCAAAACCACTTGTAGCTTACAAATTACGCTGACCTCTAATAAAATTACAGAACTGGCAGGAAAATAATAGCGCTTACCTAAATTCTACAATGACTACTAGGGAATTTTTCAACTTCGAGCTAGCGATTCAGGTATTAAGCTTTTTAAGAAAAATCTAATAACAAAAACTGAAGAAAGATAACGAAATTTTTATAACTTTTTAAACGCGCTTTTAGATTTTTGGAAACATATTTTATTATTCAAGTCAACTACAAGTTAAGCTGTTGCAATTTAAGATGCATCCAATGTCAGAATTTTAATATTTCATCGAAACACTTATCTTTCAAAAGTAAGTATTTACAATGAATATAACTGTAATGGTTTTGGGAAGGTCTTTGCACTTAACAGTGATATTAGACTATCAACATGTTAGCGTATCGCACCATCTGACAGGTGATTCGCCGCCAGAATGTCTGTCGAGTATGCAAGTGCAGTTCAGTGAAATTTAGTTCTTAATATACACATTTATACAAAGATATCTTTGGACACATTGATTATTTATTGATTTACAAATACTCACGAGAATTTTTGTCACGGAATGATATCACATCCATCAAAAATTTTTGAACAGGATTTCTGATGATTTGAAAATACGCTTCATAAACCAATTGATTACTTACATGGCTAAATAACATGTAGATAGGAGATATTATACCTTAACAATTGAACCGAGTGTAATGTCTGACATTTAATAAATATAGTACATACAACATAATACATAAACGATAAATTATACCAATCATAAAAGTAGCATCCATATGGTGACGGATTAAGATGTTACCACCCCTATACATCCTGTGGATATCATAAGAGCCGACTAAGACAGTAAACTAAGTAAGACAACAAGAGTTCAAAAGAAAGAAACTTGACACAAATTCTATACCGATCCGTCAAGCCAGTGTGGTATAGTAAACCAAATCCTACTTTCTAAGGAGAGTCTTACCTCTAGCAGAAGAGAATTGAAGGCTGTGTGATATGGTGTTATAAAGGCACTTTAAAATAAAGACTTCTCCATCCAAGAATTAACATTTTACACTGATTAGTAGACATTTAGGTAACATACAAGTGTTTGAACAATCTTACAAAGCGTGAATCAGAGCGTTCCACTAGTAATACTAATGTACGGAATAGGACGCTTCCGGCATAAATCAACAATCATATACATTTAAAATGTACGCGAAAATGTGAATTTGACAGTTATGAGTATAAGCAGTTCGCTAAGGATATACTGGACAGCGACCGTAGATGATATCTAAGTAGATGTTAAAGTGAAAGATTATTATCGCCAGCTCTGCTACTAGTAATACTCAAATATATTCCGTGGACGAAATACAAATACTGAGCATTTAAATATTATGAATTTCGGACATGTGCAGACCGAAATTCCTTTTGGTATGGCGAATGCATAAAATTATTTATAGCGAAATAATTGACGTCTCTGCTTACATTACAATGAAATTTTGATGGTTTATACACTAACTAAATCAGTATGAATATCTAGAATTAGGATGGAATATGTACTTTTTACTACGTTAAAGAGCAACATTTATAAAGAAATAAAAGCGTTACTACTTATCAAAGCAATCTTTGAAGTTATTTATTTAATATTTTTATGTAAATATAACATTATTATCATTTTAAGGTTAAACTATACTTTCTTATAGCAAACTTTGTTTGTTGATCTCTTACATAATTGCATTAAGCCGAATGCCTACGGTCACAACTTTGCTTGGTTGTTGAATGAACTTATAAAATATATTAATATTAAATTTGCCACATACTTTACACTTACATTATATTTAATTTCTAAGAATCGTTAAACACATTTTTAAAGTCAGTTTACTATGGGTTATAAATCTCCATGAATGAACCCTTTTATCGCTTCACGTAGGATCGGGTTCCCGTAGTGCATTGCAAGTGCACGCAACAGGTAATGCGTAGGCGCATCACAACGTTCGATATTTTTATTTTATCACATTATTTATAGCGTTTTGTCTTTGTATTTTCATACAATGGTGTCTATATTATCTAGAATTCCTTACACCTTAACACAATAAAATTATAGATTATGGAATTAATCGTCAGTTATGTACAGAAGATTTTTTTTGTTGTACTTCTTTTGGCACATTTGGACAAAATGATGAAAGTAAAATTTTACAATGCCCGCACACACCATCACGAAAAACCGACACCATGAAATTAGCTAGTCCACATTTTAGTTTTTTTGTTATTATTTATGTACAAATAATTCTTTTATGCTATTTTAATAATTTATTTAACAATTATTTATTATTTTAATTTTTTTACGATTTTTATCTTGTTACGTCACATAAGTATAGCTTCTAACGTGCGTACTAAGTACACACACTTGTTTTTTTATTTACTTTTTATCAAAGGTATATAATATATATTCACTAAAGTGATAACTTTAATACGTTTTATTCTTTTAATGATGATGTAATCCTAGTCTGTTTTAGCCACGGCAGTCAGTCTCAACGAAGACCTGTTAACTGTGCAGAAGATATGACGATGCGTAAAAACAGGTACACCCTCTTTTCTTTAACTCTCATAATCCAATCGTGTGGTTATCCAACCGACGAGAGGTCAGGCACAGAACGGCTTTATGTACTCTCCGAGGCACGGGAGTTAAGACCCCAACTTCCAAACTGGGCTGTGATTAAGTAATTCTCTAACCAAAAAAACTCAATAAAACTTCTTGACACGACCCAAGAATCGAACCCGAGATCTGATCAGCAACGAACCAGTTCTTTAAATTTACAGGGAGCCGAAGAGCGACCCTCATGAACACCTACAACTCAAGAGTCACAATGATTATACTAACTGACGTCAAAATAATTGAAAAATACCTAACAATTAAAAATAAATAATCAAACCCGTCTATTACTTACTTAAATATTTTTAAGTTTAAGTTAATCAAAAATTAAAATTTATCTTAATCTCAATACCAACATAATTTATCTGAATCCATCTTAAAATCTAAAGACTTTATAGTTATAACATCTCTCAATATTGCCAAAAAAAACTGACTCATCGAGTAAATCTTCCAACAAAATGCAAAAAGTACCAAAACACAAAGTTCAACGGTTTACCTACCTAATACTCTGATACGTGTTGTGCATGATCACATCTCCACTAGGATGTCCAGTTTCCCATAACGGTTGGAGAACTCTGCCGAACAGTGTAAAATGACGGTCTAAGCGTGCGGGTGCAAGCCATCGACCGTGTCCTGCATCCCAATTAGACCAGACAAAATGGACTATATAACGCGAACTCTGGCTGTAGACAACACAAACCAACTAGCAGCTTGACGAACAGCACCCTTGGAAAGTTTGTAAGGGTTTTCAAGTGTTCAAAGTAATACCAAATAAATATGAAATTCGCTCATTTATTGGTGGTTTTGAGCTGCATGCTCTTGGAGATTCGAGGATATCCGTACTATCCAGCTTACGGAAATGTTGATAGTTGTAAGTATTTTTTTGTCTAACTATTACTTTAATTTTCCCAATAAGTTTCCAATTACGTTGCATAAAGATTATTAAGTCTATTCTCTAGTCTCTGTTACTTATACCAATTAAAAACTTATAATAAACCTTATTTCTAATATTCCTAAGACTATAAATCATTGCTCTATTAAGTTCTAAACTTTGAAAGTCCATGGTAACCACATATTTGCTACCACATTGCTAACACACAAATGCTATCACTATCTGACCACGGCTTGATATTTCGTTGAAACGTCAGACAAATTAAGGACATGTTAATGCTTTAATGTCCACCATCATATTTTATATATTTTAAAATAATATTAATATCTTCAATCTCTGTATCACGCATCAAAATACTTGGTCAATTAATTTAAATTTAAATTTTCTTTTCCACAGATTCATACGGTGACTCTAATCGTGGTGGCATGGCATTGAGTCGCTACTACAGCCCCTTCTACAATCCTGGCAATGGAGGAGCAAGTATGGCTGCATTCATGTACAAACAGCCTGAACAGGCAACTCGTCAGGAGTCCAGTCAATATTATCTCCCTGACAGGCGCCGTCAAATCCCTCAAGAAGCCAACTTCAATGTTCCACCTCAGCAAAACGAAATTTTTTACGCCCAACAACCCGAAAACCCCGCCTTTATTCCGACTGAGGCGACAGAACTGATAGAACCTACAGAGAAAGCAGTTGAAGTGGCACCAACTACAGCAAAAGCCGCGATTGTTCCTGAATTAGTTGAACATGAAATTGAAGAGGTCCCTGAAGAAGAGCCCGTGCCCAAGGCGAAGAAAGCTGTAACTAAGAGGAAGCAAGTTAAGAGGCCTATTGACGATGATGACGAGGATGATGACTACTCTCCTAAGATGCCAGCCGCTGCTTACTTCCCGATGTTCTTCGGATGGGGTGGCAGGTCGGGTGGTCAGCCTAACGGTGGTGGCCCTACTGCTATTGCCAACGCTTTCAGTACCGGCCGTGGTGGTGTAGCGACTAGTCATGCAACTGCTTATGGAGTGCCCAGACCCGAAGAAAGAGTGTAAATATAAAACATCTTTATAGTTAGTGTTAAAAATAATTTTATATCAACATGTTGTTAAACTTATGTAAAGTTTTATGTGCCTTCTGTAATTAAAGAAAATAAATTTTATGATTACAATTGAAGCTTTCACCAAACACCATGCACCGACAGACGTAATCAAATAACGGTAGTTTATACTGGTTTATATTTTTCACCAATTAAGGAAAACCTAAGTTTTATCCAAATGCAACTTTATTTATATCAAACAATTACCAAACATGCGTATAGTTCGTTTAAGAGTAAGAAGCTAGCCGATATTCTGTATGCTATAGTATTTTTATTTCTTCTGTCCATGTGATGACGGATTAAGAATACATATTGTTACTACCCCTATTCATATCGTGAGTGTCGTAAAAGGCGACTAAGGGAACAAAGTATGCAAGACAACATCATTACAAAGAGAAGGAAAACTTGAAACTAATCCTATTCCAACCCGTCTGTGGTATAGTAGGCCAAGACCTCCTTGCTATGGAAAGGCCTATTTCCAACAGTGGACTGTAAAAGGCTGTTGATGATGATGATGATGATGAATCATTTCTTCATGGAAATGCTTAGTCAATCGGAAAATTTTTTAATATGTTTACAGATATATCGTATTTTAAAATAAATAAAAGCTTGAATGGGTACAGACGTAATACTTTGGTAGTCATTTGTTCTTATTTTAGCCATGAGATACCTAAAAAGAACTTTATCATACTAGATTAGATATAAAAAATTAAAATAAGAATTCTTTAAGCTATTTGAAGCTAAAACCCAAATTGTGTACAAGAAAAACGAAAGGTGGCTTGCAATATAATTTAAATAATAGATTTTTACTCTCTACTAGCTGTGGCTACTGAGATGAATGCGAGTAGCCCAAAATCGATCAAAGTGGTTGGAAGAAGTTTATGTCCAGTCGTGGACTGCGATAGGATTAGAGACGTGGTTCTTGCAGCATTAATCCCGATCCCGTGGGTAATCCGAAATAAAAAGTACTTAGGCATACCTTGTCGAGTAACATTTTCTATCTCCTAGTAAGTCCGTGGGATAGGCAGACAGATAGGCAACTTCTTTTTTAGTATTGTGTAAAAAGCTATAAGCAGATGAGAAATCATACTATTTTTTTAAAAATCATAGACAGACTTGATTTTTATTTACCTTTTTGTAAAATACTGCCTACTTAGAATACTTTAAAGTACTTCCGTGTTTCTGCAGAGTCAATTCATTTCACCGCCAATTCCACAACGATCAACATTCTTTGGACAGAGTAAGGGCTGCAAAGGATCTTTAAGGGAGTGACTGACTGAAAGTTTTCGGTTTTGGTTTCGGTAGAATCACCAGTTTCGGTCGCACACAACTTTAAACATCAATAGATGTGGTATCACTATAATATTCTTCAATTATAATATTTTTATCGGATCTACCACCTAATGTTATCGATCATCTACCAATTTTAAAGGAAATGTGTAGGTATTTCAAAAATAGGCAATTAAGTATCTAAGTTAACAAAGCTGAAGAGTTTATTTGGTTGAATGCGCTAATCTCAAGGACCCATTTATCGAGGAATATAACATAATGATATAACCAATGGAGCATCAATGGAGAATACTTATAGCAAAAACGAGGCAAATTTGTTGCTTATGAGAGACGCTGATGAAGTTGTGCATGTCAGGTGGTTATTTGGTGATGGTTAATTATATCTTCACACATCTGACACGGCTGTTTGATCCCGAGCTAGGCAGAATGGTATCGAGACTAATAAACATACTTCGAAAATTTTGAATATATACACACTACCTATAGGTAAATTATACCCAGACCCGGAACAAATTAAGGTGTTCGCCCCGCAAAGATTTGTCCTGGGTGGGAATTGCACCCACGTCTGGCACAGGAAGGAGCACTAACCAAAACTGACGATAGAGTGGTAGTAGGTAGGTAGTATACATATTAGCTAAAGTTTTGTTAATGTCATTGTCCGAAATACTCGTTTGTAAAAGGAGAATGGCAAATCCTGTACCGCTAGCAATATGTAATGAATGGTTATAAGATTTGTATCACCTATAAAGTGTCATTTTTTTTATAATTTTTAGAAAAAATTAAATAATTTCAAAAAAGTTAAATTCTTCTCAAAAATTTATTACAACTGCTAAACAAAACGAGTTAATATGTTTTCTAAATTTGCCATGCTAAAAATCTACCTAATTTGAAAACAAGATGGCGTCGTGTGTGTAAACATTTTTAGATGATTATGAAATAAGCATAAAACCGATAAAATATTTAAATGTTTCAGACATTTCGGACATTTAACACACAATCCCATCTAGTTTCAAACTAAGCAGAACTTGTGCTATGATAACTAGACTGACTGATAGAATACTAATATTTTTTTTTGTCAATACTTACATAGAAAACACCCAAACTCTGAAACAAATATTTGCAGATCATACAAACATTTGGTATGACCCGGGAATCGAACCCGGGACCTCAAGCACAGCAATCACTTTCGTTACCGCTACGCCACCGAGGCAGTTACAACCTTACTCATATATTTAGCAGTGGAGCATCATTTTGTTGACTTATCAAGAAAATCTTAAATTAATGATTGATTTCAAAAATGTGGTAATTCGCCATCTTGTTGACAACAATGACAATTTATTTACAATATGGCAGGCAGTTATAGCGGTCGTCTTTAGTAGCCTATTTATAACATTGTTGACTGCAAACTGGAATAACTTTTTAACACCAAGTTCTAAAAATCTAGGCACTTTAAATGTTCTTTTCGATGATATTACCAGCTAAATAAATGCAAAAGCAATCCCTACCATGAGATACGCAAAGCGGTACAAAATTGCCGTACATTGCTGCCATTGTCTTGTTGCTATGCGTCAATGTTAGCACTTCGTAATGTTGTCTTATGATATCAACAGTGTTTGACTTTTCACGATATCAACAAACCGCTCTCGTCTACTTCGTAAACTGGTTAAGCATTAGTTCCTGTCTCATATGGTAAAATAATTATCTACCTGCATAATATGGTACACTGTTAAAAAGACGCTCAGACCGCTTGCTTAGTGTGATACTTCATGTTGGCAGGTAATGTCGCCGTGGCACCTCACGAGAGGCATACGTGCGTTCCTCGTTTATTTAGATTATTTATTAATTCTTTTATAACTAATTTTATAACTGAGAACAACAAATTGTGAACCTCGCAAAGGGTTGTTCTATGTGGCGATCGAACCCACAACACTCATCACAGTAAAAAGCAGCGTGACGAACGCATAAATCTTTTCCCTTTTTCTCACTGCAGTATTTACGAATTAAGAATTCAAAGTGATTAGAAAGAAAATGCTATTTAAAATCATCAGAAATTCAAAATTTTGAAGTTTATTTTAACACCATCTATCGTAAAAAATAAATAGCAATTGCAAATGTTCATTAGCAATTGTTATTCTAAGAGTTAGTGTGAATCAAACATCAGTATAAATTTAATATCGTCAGTATATGACAGAGGGCGCTGTAGCTAAAACTAAATTATATTTTTCATCGTCTGTCTTTGGTCGGTTTGCTCTTCGCTCTGTTGAAAGTGGTTTATATTTCATATTTGTAGAAACATTACTGCATAAATTGCCTATCAATACAAAATTTAAATGTGAAATAACTCATTACTAATTGATGATGATGATGTTTCTCTAACACATTAAGAGAATCCAAAGATGTGGGATTACTATTTCGTAATCCTGTACTACTGTAATTGAATAAAATTTTCTGTAATTTTAGATAAACTGGTCTTGAGGCTTTCTGATCATCATACCTGTTTCTCACAATTTGGAGACTGACCATTCATTGGTTTCTTTCAATATTTGTTTTTTGAAAGGAGTATTTCGTATATCACCAAAAACGTAAGAAGAATTCTAATTTCTTTACCTGTACCATATTACATGATATTTTTTTTTATTATTATTATTATAGATCTATCTCATATTTTAGGTAACTAATAGTTCACTATACAGTAAGTATTACCTATGGTAGATAGTAGAGTCAAGCTGATTTCAATGTCAATTCCTCTGTCAATTACTTCTTATCCTTAAGTGCACCTACTTCATATTTTCTCTACATCGCCCAATCGGTTGACTGGCAGAAAATGCCTTAGGCATTAAATTCATCGATGCATGTATTTGTGCATAAAGTTGTAAATAAATAAATAAATTTCAGCATGAACGGAGGGTAGTACTACCCCGGTCGAGCCGGGGCAGTACTACCCTCCCACAGAAGACCAGCCTAAAACGACAGAATCTGTGCTGTCGTGTTTCGTTGGCGAGTGTGAGACCGGAGGCCCATTGATGCAGGGGTGACAGTTGTTTACAATGTTACGATGACTGGCATGCCTTTTACGTCCCCAAGCAAGGCGTGAAGAAGCATCTCACTAGGGCGCCATAGTGTGTTTCGCCATATTGCATTGTCTGCATTCCCAATGAGTATGGTAAACACAACTCTTGGATTCTGTTCATGCTTTCTATCAGGCAGAGTAGAGTCACTTTGGCAGGCCTTTAAAATTAAATAGGAAAAAAAGCAAGTACGGGTAGTACTCACAAAAGACCAACCTAAAGCGACAGTATTCGTAATATCGTGTGTTGTTAGTGAGTGCGAGACCGGAGGCCCATTGATGCAGGATGACAGTTATCGTGGTAAGTGTGCAACCCATCCACTATCACGATGACTGCCTTTCACGTCCTCGAGCGAGGCGTTAAAAAGCATCCCACTGGGCGGCCATACTGTGAATCACCATACTGCATTGTCTGTAATGAGTATAGTGTCCACAACTCTTGGATTCTTTTCACATTTTCGATCAGGCTCAGTAGAGTCATATTTGCAGGCTTTTAAAAAACACTAAAATTAGCTTAAAAGTTACAATAACAATTCCTTTTCCGTATAATTAATATAGATTAATTAGCGGATACTATCGTTGCAAGAACGTCCGGAATGGGTAGATTACTTGAAAGTAAACAACGACACAACACGATGTTAAGTAGGCACCATTTCAATTGCTAAATAACTTGGATCCAAGTTAAAGATTCCTGTCACACATAAATTACTGTAATATACTGATCAAGAAGCCACCTATTTATTTATAAAAAAAACCAGTGAAGGAATTAATATCGTTGAAGTAGGTTCGTGCGCAAACTTCCTATTTATGTCTATCTAATATCTTTAAACGAACGATTCTTGTATATATATAATTAATCTGAATCTCGGAAACGGCTCTTACGATTTTCATGCAATTTAGTATGTAAGGGGTTTCGGGGACGATAAATCGACCTAACTAGGTTTCATTTTTAGAAAACGTTGTTTTATCCGTGTTTTCAAGTAATGAAATGTTTGTCTAATTTGCCCTTTTTTAAGTGTGATGATCTATGTGACAAAATTAAGGATGGGAACAAAACAAGTTGGTAAATTGCGAATCGACATCACACAATAATTTTCGGGTACTGTGTAAAAAAATAGCGTCGCATGATAAGAAAAGCTGACCCCTTGTAACAGGATATTTACAGATTAATCTGCAACGATAGACATTTTCTTCATCATCTCGCAAACCTACTTCAACGATATACCATAAACTCCACAACTCATTCACGTGTCAATTAGGAATTTAATACAAAAGTATCATCGACAGTACATTGCACGTGTAATGTAATGTATTATTTAGTTGTGAATAATGAGAATAAAAAAGAAAAAAAACAGCGCTGGTTGGATGAGTTTAACTACGGAATATTGTAACTGTATTTTTAACACAAAGTTAATTGAACGTTAGAGATTGTCATTTATAAGCATACTAGCTTTTGCACACGGCTTCGTTCGCGTGGAATTTGGTCTGCCATATTAAGTTTCGTAACAGATCATTTTAAATAAATATTTTTTAATAAAAAAAGTATCCTATGTTACTTCGAATACCTCCAAGAACATATGTACAAAAGTTCATGATGATCGGTTAAGTAGTTTTCGCCTGATATCGTAACAAACAAACAAACATTTATAATATTAGTAAGATGTAATGAAATACTCAATTTATTATCTTACCCTTTTTTCGAATTAATTTGGGACTGGAGATGGTGTGTTACCCTTTTTCAAATGTCCTGTGTAATTCATCAAATCACTCTATATGAAATCATATGGAGTGATTTGATGAATTACATACAATTAGGATAGATATCCAGCTCGTAATATTCTCTATTTTTAACTCCTGTTCATCTTTTCCTTGTCCATTTTCTACCGTCCGTCAACTTCCATACGGTTTTGCACTATCTTGACCACATTTGTCTGATTCGTGCATATGGTATGTCCGTAAAATGGGCACCCTTGCGAAACACTGTTGATTACAACATTAGACTGTGTAGATCAACATATCAATGTGAATTTTTAAATTTTCAAGTTTCTATAAACAAAATACGACGTTATTGTTGAAAAATAAACAATAAATAAATAAATAACCTCACACATCTCATCATCATCATCATCATCACGACTGTCAGATTCCAAATTAGGTAGAACCTGTGCTATGGTAACCAAATAGCTGGTATATATATTTAAATATTTCTAAATACATACATAGTATTACATAGTACTCGCATAGACAAATTGCACCCAAACACAGACAAAATAAATGTGCTCATCATAAAAATATTTGTCCTGGGTGGTAATCGGACCAAAAGTCCCTTAATAATCTTTCCTCCTAAAAAAACAGCTATTTTTGGTCCCATACCACCTTTTACAAGAGCATAGTACCACTTGTTACATGTCCATTCTATATTTTTTTTTCTATATTAAGAACCTGACAAAGTGACTCTACTCTGCCTGATGGAAAGCATGAATAGAATCCAAGAGTTGTGGTCACCATACTCATTGCAAATGTAGACAATGCAGTATGGTGACACACGCTATGGCGGCCTTGTGAGAAGCTTTATCACACCACGCTTGGGGACGTAAAAGGCATGACAGTCATCGTGACAGTGTAAGGCTTGGTTACCACGATAACTGTCACCCCTGCATCAATGGGCCTCCGGTCTCACACTCACCAATGAAACATTATTATTATTTTATTATTCGTTATTCTCTTATAAAAGAAACAATAGAAGTAATATTATGTGTTATTGTCATTTAATATATGATTAGGTTTTTCCCCGTAATTAAATACAATTATGTTCATCTTGAAAAAAATATATTATTATACATATAAAGGCAGATTATCTGTCTTCCAAATGTCTAGTCACAAGAGATGAGACAAAATGTATAAAATTTAAAACGGAATATTACTTTCAGTAGTTTTAATTAAATTAAAAATAATGAAACTGAATATTTAAAATACCTAACTACTAAGTAGCGACGTTTTTTTGAATCTAATTAAAATAATATTATATTTAAATGTAGCTGTTGTTTGTGAAGATGATATGCATGGAAGCACCACTGGAAAACTTCAGCTCCACGTGACTCCTGAAGGTCACTTTTCGAATAAGGGATTCGTTCACACTCTGATCTACGTTCGATCTCACAAATATCATTAATGATATTTTTGTATTAAAATGATATTCATCCAACATTGGCTGTAATGAGATAATATTTACAACACAAATCAATCTACACATATATTAAAATTAGAGTGTCTGTTTCTAATATTAAAATAACCGCTTTTTACTACATGCATATGAATACGATAAATATACCAAAATAACATTTTTTACAATTTTTGTCTGTCTGTCTGTTTGTTCCGGCTAATCTCAGGAACGGCTGTACCGATTTCGACTCGACTTTCACTTACAGATAGCTGAGGTTATAGGGAATAACTTAGGCTACTTACATTTTAGAATTTTGGAATTATGAAAAGATTGCATGCGGACGAAGTCGCGGGTGCAGCTAATGTTTAATAAAACGACAACAATCGTCGAAAAAGTTCATCTATCCAACCCCATAGCCAAGATGTAAGTGTTCCACTTGGATTCTCTTTCAACAATCGCAAACGTCTCTACTCGATTGCATTATTTTCTCTTATTTTGCCCACGTGACTTAAGAGTAATCATACCCATTCATTTGTTAGTTTTGTGGCAACTTCCACATACAGCGAGAAAAACATACTACAGCGCCATCTAGCGAAAACGTATCAAACTACGGAGTATAATGAACTACGGAGCAACTACTAATCTTGTATCGCGAAATAGAGATTCTCGTGGCCATTATCATATACACGACATCCCAACATTAACCGATTGGTCGTGGACTGCCAGGCATGATCACCTCACCTGGGCGGAGGAACGTGACACTAGTTCTTCCACAGTTTTTTTTTAAATGTTCACGTTTGTAGAGTGGCAACTTGGCTAGGGGACTGATCTATTGATATATTAATTAATTTACGCCCTGAATGATCTTATTTAATATGTTATCTGAGCTACCAATATTTACAGACAGCTTTGGTCTTTCTGAATACCATGCTTATTGTGCACCTAGTTATTTTAACCTTTGGATTGTTCAAAAGAATGTTGCTCGAAGCATGACGACAACTGTACAAGTATTTTAAGAAACGAGTAATAGCATACCAGCCAACGTTCCATGTGTTAAGTAGTATAATAAAAACAGATATCAAATATAAACGATGTGGGGAAGCCCAGTTTATTTTGATACACGTATTTATACATTCCACGCACGTCACGACCATATAGATGGTTGGGGAAATTTGTAGAATTCACATTCATAACAATAACACTGTAATTTATGTGGGTACGTACATGAATAAATCTAATATATAAAAATCTTGTGTCAGTGTTTGTTATCAAACTCCACCGAAACGACATGGCCGATTTTTTGATATTTTTTTTTTGTGTACATATGGTAGGTCTGCAAAAAGGTCATAGGCTATTTGTCACACCCCCCTTACGTGTCCGTATAAAGGATAAGGGCTGAAATGGAGGATAGCCTTCTCTAAATTAATAGTTCTTAATTACAGCTGTATGAATCGTCGGATGAAATCGTAAATTAATAGTTCTTAATTACAGCTGTATGGAAGTTTGGATGTATTTTACACCCATACTTCGAAGAGCACGTTAAGACGTCGAACCCAGTTGTCATAAACATCAATGACAATTGTTATTGAGAAGTCAGGGTCCTCGAACCCACTGAGAAGTAGTTCAATCTTAGAATTTAGTTCACCTATGGGTTGCGGAAGTCTGATGCCTGTCGCTCCTTGAAAAACCAGATATCCAGGTAAAACCGGTTGCACTAGTAACCGTCTCCAAATAATCTCGGGAATAATAAAAACTAGAAAGGAAATCACACCTGTTTCGCCGTCGGGGTAGGTTGAGGCATATTAGACACACTCTTCTGCACTGCTTTGGTCTCACGTAATAGGTGGCGAGCCAATTGAGGACGTTTTGTTTGCCAGAGCCTCGTCCGTCGCTCAGCAGGTGAAATTATTCTTGGAGGAAAGTCTATGCACCCTATGATTTGGCATCAAAATATACTTAATCAAATATGAACGTGAATGATTTGTTTTAAAAATATTTTATTTTAATAACGAATACACGTCCTAATGCAGCGGTGTGCAACTGTGTAAGAACCATCTAAGTTAATGTTACGAGGCTTTTTATATAATTATTGTTCATTGTTCCAGGAGATCGTAAGGTCTTATTGTTTCTGATATTAGCCAAGACCATGAAATTTGTTAATCTTTATAGGTTTGGTCGTCGTTAAATTTGTGAGATTATTAACAATCAGTAACTTGATATTGACGACTGATTGACCGATTCTACTTTACTAATATCAGTTAGTCACACATAATTACTTACAACCCGAAATTATACACTTCTACAACCAACTCCTATTTTAGATAAAATTTATATGGCAAAACAACATGTGCCGGATTAACTAGCTTTTAGATAAAAGTATTCGTCATATACCAAATCTAAATTATGTATATTTAACTAAGATAAAGTAATTACAGTGTGAGTATGATGGCATACTGTAATTGTAAATAATAATTTTGCGGATTGTTGAACTGCTGACGCGGGGTTTGCCAGGTCAGAAATGCTCTTTAAGTGTCGTTGTTTTTTCATTATAGTAAGCACATATAATTAAAACACTAAAATCAATTAGCATAAAGTTGGATTTTCCAAAGATAACGCCCTCTTGTTTTGTAGATCAGCACAAGTTACACTGGCAAAACTCGAAGTAGGTGGGTGGATTCGTTGTTTCAGTCTTTCAGAAGATGTGTTTAAGTAAAAATTCAATCTTTATATTATATTTTGTATAGACATGGATGGACATTTACATTTAGTATTACAATAACTGTTTCTAGACTCACGTTTTTTAGACATACACATAGTTTTGAAAAAAGTAACGATACCTTCTATTGCCCGATGTTTCGAACGGGTCACACCGTTCGTGGTCACGGGTAGACTGGTGTGAAATAAGCGACGCCTTCGTGATGCGCAAGGTGTGACTACCTGCACTACACTTCTAATGTCTGCAGACTTTGTTACGGTGGCCTCCACAGATCGTAACTATTTTTATCATATAGTACACGGAGTAGTTGAAATATTAAAATATAAAAATTTGAACCCAGAAGGCGGATCGATTATCAACATTATGGAATCCTATCATCAGCGTGTGCTACCACAAAGTTTCCAGAAGTAACAAGTGTAGTTTATAGAAGTAACGACAGTGCAAACAATTAACGCAACTACGAGTAAGTGTGGATAGTCACACATTACGCATCACGAAGGCGTCACTAGTTTCACACCAGTCTACCTATGACCACGAACAGTGTGACCCGTTCGGAACGCCGGGAAACAAAGCTATCGTAAACTTTGCAACAAAACTATGTGTATAGTATGACAATAGCCGGTCTTATCGTTCACGTCGATCTCCTAAAGACAATCTTAACACGGATATTGTAATCTCGATATACTTATTAGCGAGCAGTATAAACAAACAAAATATTACTTGTTTTCTTTTGTTTGAAAGGAATATTAATTACTCTCAGCTCTCTTTCATATTCCATACTAATTGCGTTGCATTGAATAAATTAATTACAATACTAATTAGCATTAGATTGTATTTGATTAACGTATTCATTATTTATTACACTTCTTGCAAAATTCAATGAACAAGGTCCACTTAATGATGCTTATCAACTTGTCTATAAGTAACATACTGAATGAGCGATTGTATTTTCAGTAAGTACCTACATACATATCGTTACTAATGTTATAAATTCGAAAGTGTGTTTGTTTGAATGTTTGTCTTTCTTTCACGTCGCAACGGAGCTATTTTATGGTATTATTTTTATGTCTGAAGATAGTTAGGAGGTTGGAGAGCGATATAGGCTACTTTTTACCACTGTAAAATATCTCCTCATGGGAAGGTGATGCGTATTACTCTGTCAAGTACCGTATCTCATTTCCTTATTACTGCAAATCTCATTGACAGTCAAGATTGATTGAGTAGCTGGAGACAATATAGAAGCTGCGGCAAATAACATTTATTTTAAGAGGTTATTTGCACTATAGACGACTTTTTTTTTAATAACAGTTGTACTGCTCACTTGCAATCCTGTTAAAAAAATAAAACCACAACGTTTAGTGGTTTCTAATAATATTATACATTATAAAGTGCTAAATGACTCCTGAAGTAACAAGGATCACTCGTGTTACAAAGAAACCATTATTGCAATAAAGATACCAAATATTCCCTTATGTCTGCATCAGTATAAACATTACGCCCGCCGCGTGACCTGACCGGTTCTACACTTTTTATCTTGACAGCTTTGTGTTCGGTTGACCTTGCTTTAAAGACAGGATATAAAGGAATTCACTTATCACGCACATGACTTTCAGATAAAAATCTTGTGTGAATATGTCTAGAAAGGTAATGTTCAGTGATGGCTAGTAAATGTACACTTAAAGCAAATTTTTAGGCAAAAGTATATAAAAGATATGTTCTAATTTCAATTTTATTTTCACTATGTTAAGGTTGGTTTTAAGCCCACTACGTTACCGCTGAACTTGGTATAATTTTATAACGTGAAGCTACGGCCATCAATCCTCCACAAGGTAAGTATTAGACGACATCGAAGTTCTATCGAAAGACTGGTGGCGGATCTTTTAGAGCTTCAAATGTCTGTAACGATTGCCACAGATGGTTTATGGCAACCGGGACCAATGACGTGTTCCCAACGGTATGAAAGAGTTTCAATACATTAAGAATGCTCACCCAATCGTGGACTGGATTTTTTCAATTAGTTACAAAATCATTATAAATTCTTATACTTAGGTCGCTATGTGAATTTTATAAATCGTTGTGATTTGTAATACTATAAGGTACCGCTTAATGATTCACATAATAATATGTTTGTAATATGTTTACTCGACGACGTCTTCAAAGCCTGAATATGTATGCATAAATCGTATACATACTTAAGGTTGGACAGCCTGGTTGAAACATCACGCCACTACAGGTACTATAGTTATACATATAGTTATGTAGGCCACTATATGTAGGCCACTATATGTAGGTAACACCTCGTAATAGATTCCGTAAATACACATTAATTATAATGTATACAAAACTTCCTGATGATCAGATAAGCAGCTAATGATCGACAGTGAATGGAACACGAACATACATTGAATTTATATATTAATAAAAATTACCAAGTGTGTGTCGCGTCACATGCATATAGGGTTCCGTAGTTACTCATTACACCATGCAGACTTAGAAAGGGCTTTATGATTTTACAGTGTAACCGCTAATGAAACTTTAAAATAGGCTAACAAAATATAAAAAAAATAACGGTGATATCTATTTACTGATTAGCAAAACCAATACGCATTTTTATCTTGGGCGATTCTAACTCTTGAAATAAAAAGTTGACTCAGCTGGTACAGTGTTCCTTCCAAGTTATTTATACGTACTTACAGATTTTTCAATCTAAGTTCCGTTTTTATAGAGTGGGAGGAATGTTCTACTCTAACAATAACATTAAATCAAAGCTCAGCGTTTCGCAACTCTATCGCTCGATCAGAAAATAGTTGTAACAACTCATCAATACTTTTGATAGAGCTTACAAACAACACCCTAAACTGTTCTAAAATCTAAAAATAAAAGTAATTCCCACTTTGTCCGTAATAATAAGCACTAGTGGTCGCCTACTGGTCAAAATTCGACCATAATTAAACACAACTTACATTATATAAATTTGTATAAGCGAACGGTATTTTACGTGGTATTTTTTATATTAAATGAGTTGCCCCATTTAATATAAAAAATACTACAAATACTATACTATACAAAACTTTCCTGTTCGACATTCAGTAAGGTATTACTGAATGTCGAACAGGAAAGTTTTACATATTTACCGTGGTAACGGTAAATATGTAAAACAGTAATCTATGTCTAAGTCAGTACTCTATGTCTATAGACAAAGTGATAAACAAAAGAAACAATTTGATCACAGAGTATGTATGCGTGTAACAAATACTTGTTTGTGTGTGTTAAATGCATGGTAGGGTGTGTAATGTTTTATTTATTGATTTAATATATTTTACAAGCATTATTATTGAAAAATATTAGCGTTTTGCACTTCTCCTACATATAAACTATAAGTGTACCAAATTTCATACTCTTCCGCCCGTGCAATTTTCGTATAAAAGGGTCCAAAGTTTTTGCTTCACGTATTAGTACTATATACATATAGATAATATTTGTTTTAAACATAACTTACAACGGTGTTACATTTTATTATTTTTAGAGCACATACATTAGGGTGTCCCTTATATGACAAAAAAATATTTTTTTTCGAATTTCGAAATGCATACCCTCTATAATTTTTACTAATGCTATAAGATACTTAAATATAAAATTTTATCAATCTAGCATAATTGCAACCAGTGCCGACCGAGCTTCAAAGTTTAGTAAAAAACGTGTTTTGTCCTAAAATTTCAGTCTGCTATAATTTCACTATAAATGCAATGAATTAAGTGAATAAAATTAAATAATAAATTAGATGAACATTAATCTTTAATTAAAAACATAAAGAAATAAGAATCATTCAGGGTAATTTCTTTTTAGAGTAGTTTTTTTACAGTCTGGATACAATTTTAGATGTTCCTGGACACAGCGCAGCAAGAACTGTTTTTGTTCTTCTTCAGCCGTGATAAGTCCGTTAAAATCTTGCATTAATTTAACAGCCCTTTCAGCAGTATCATTTACAACTCTCAAATAACTTATTCTTCTTTTAGCCTCCAGAAAAGCAGCATTGTTATTCCAAGAAGATACATCTTCCTTTAGAAAACTATCGTCGATCTGCAGTTGTGATAAAAATTGTTTGCTCTTTTCCGATACGAAATCATCCAGTGCTTTGTCTAAAAAAAAAGAAAAATAAGTTAAATAACAAATAAAAATCAACAATAATTTTGAAAATAAATAAAGAAGTATTGGACATTGAAATTGAAATCCAACAAAAAGTCAATTTAACTTACCAAACAACTTTTGAGTCAGTTCTTTCTTCGACGGGTCATAGCGTTTGCTAAAATCCGAGATTTTGTCCCTGTTGAAGTTGGCAATCATCTTCTTCTTAGTTTGGTTGTCAACTTCATCATCAAATAGTGATAGAATGACTGTCTCTTCACATAAATACCACAAGTGATGGCTGAACTTGCTTATAGAAGCTTTAGAAATTGTTGCGTCAACTTTTTCATACTATTTTAACATCTTCAAGAAGCGCAAATCTTGATTAGGTGCTTTGGTCGCCACTGTACATTCAAGCCAAGGTTTAACATACAATATTACGAGAAATAAGCAAATATCTTGTAGAGCCTTTTTGTCCTTCGCAGTTACTCTGCATTGTGACTGAAGTAAACATATTTTTAAAGAATAGATCGCTCTCGCCATCCAGCGTGCCTGATGTATAGCTCCGGGGGGCCTTAGTTTTAATTTTTTCTCTGTGTCTCCTCCTAAAAATATTACGCACAGTTCGACCAATTCGCGGTAATCATCTCTTACAAAACCTTTATCTAATTATGCCTTATAAAATAGTAACAACGCTTGAATGTCTGTCTCGGCAACCCGTGCTTTTACGAAATTAAGAGATGGTTCAATTTTAATACAATCAATGTTTTTTCCAATTTTCTTGGAACTTTTTGAACATCAGAATATCTGGGCTACTAGTAATTTGCTTAATCTTGGTTTCAAAGACAGCTTTTAGGACCAATTCATAAACATGATGACGACAGGCGAAAAGCAACAATTCTCTTCCTAAAGTTTGCTCCAAAATAGCACAAGCTCCATTGAAACGGCCCATATTGGAAGCTGTTGTGTCGCAGCACATTATTTGCACTTTATCATAAAGGTTCCAGTCAAAGAGAGCTGCTGATACAGCCTTCGCTTGATGTTTCCCAGAAGAACTTTCTAGTTTCGGCACTGCAAGAAGCTGCTCTCTATCGTCAAATGAAGCTATAACTGGCAAGCGTTCTTCTTTTGAACTCCGTACATCCAACCCCGGTAATAGTTTTCCATCCCAATGGACTGTGACTATGTCGGGTACATTGTTTTGGAAGTTAGATTTTATTGCTTCTGCCCTTGATTTTCTAGTTTCAGTACGAATTCGCTGAATCGAGGATTTGTTAATACAGAAATCATCGCTGCTCAGACCAAGCGCTTCTAGCACCGCATTAAGAATGTAAACGGTATCTCTAATGCTTAACTGGCATCGATCTAAAGCTGCAACTAGTTTAGGTGTTATAAGATTCTTTCTACCTCTTTTTGAACTTTGTTCATGGCAGGGAACGTCCGGCAAGCTGAGTTCAGAATTCAAGATCTGTTCTTCGTCTGAATCTTCTACACTGTCTAAGTTATTTGTGGTGGAAGTAGATGCAACAGCTAGTGATTCTCTTTGTCTTACAATCCTTTCCTCTTCTTCCAATCGTCGTTGTCTAGATCTTTGTTCTTTTTCCGCCAATTTTTTATCTACACCACCTAAGCATCCCGGTCGACCTGGCTCTCTCTGTTTCATTAAAAATAATTTATCTTCCTCTATTTTCATTCTCTCAAAAGCATCAGCATGTGCAATATCAAACAAATTATCAAGATTAATTATAAAATTGTTCTCACGACTCTTAAACGTAATCTGAGTTTTCCTACAATTTTTTTGCAACTCTCTCCAAACATGATATAAATCAATAAGTTTCTTCACGCAGTTAGGAAATGCCCTTGTTGAAATTTTTGCTTTTTCCCAATATATGATGCACTCCCTAATCACAAGATTTGCACTTTCACTAACAGTCAATTTAACCTCACGAATATTGTAAAATAGGACTGAGAGAACTTGTCGATTAGATGGTAATTTTGCACCATTTATCTGGTAGCTAGTCAATCCGATAAGAAAAATATTTTGTTTATCACTCCGTAATTCCACCGACATGTTTACGCACTAAACAATGAAGCACTAATAGTCTCAAAAATCACGTACTAAATGGCAAATAAAACATATCGTAACAGGTCACTGGGCAGTACTTAAGCAACTTGTATCGACAAGTTTAAATAGCAAGTCGGCACGGGTTATCGTTTATATATCGAACTAATATTTTTTTCTAGACAATATAGGGTTATTACGAAACTTTTAAGAAGGTATGCGTAAAAAAATATCGAACTTGAAATTTAAGGGACACCCTAACATACATGTTTTGCTAACATCTACTGGCATGCAATATTTTTAACAGTCTTCTGCAGAAACGCCTTATTACTATAAAAACTATTTGTGGTGACTTCCACATACAGTGCGCACAGAAAAACAGACTATAACGACATCTAGCGAAGACACATCGAACTACAGAGTATAATGAATTACAGAGCAACTACTAATCCTGTATCGCGAAATAGAGATTCTCATGGCGATTAGCATATACACGACATCCCATTTTTTTCTTTTTTTCCTTTTATTAACGTGTAGAAACCCCACCGTGGTTTACGGCGGGGTGGTGTGTCGGAATCGGACCGACTAAAACCACACGGTGTGCCACTCTGCGCTTGAGATAGGAGGGATCCAGTAACCGCTGCTACTACGACATTCAGATCCCTCCTAGCGCCTGCCCGCTACTGCGGGCACCATCTATGGGTAAGCTCTCTATTTTAGGCGACGTACGGCACACACAGACGTCGCCTTCTCGCGGCTGACCACTACAGCGGATGGAGGGGAAAACCCGTCCCGTCCACCCGCGGCCACACTCAAGGCGGCATGAGGCGCTGGTATGCGCGCCTCCGCCGCCCGGCTCGCCGGCTGTGAATTAGGTCCGAGTGGAGATCGTCCTCCCGGGCCTTCTCCGCCGCCTCCTTCCGCGAAATTACGTCTTCGCAGAAGGTTGCGACCGCGGTAAAACAACTTTCGCTACCGGCCATGGAGCGTATGACGGCCGGTAGCGAGAGATCTCTTCCAATAACTGCAGTGAGGACCCCACAATGCGCCGCCCAGGCGGAACAAACCGCTAGCGTGTGCTGAGCCAAGTCCTCACTGCAGTCGCAGTGGTGACAGACGGGACTCAATTCCCTCCTGGCGACCGAGTGCAGATACTTCCCGAAGCAACCGTGGCCGGAAAGGACCTGCGTCAGTCGGAAGGAAAGGGTCCCGTGCTGCCGCCCCGCCCACTGCGCGATGACCGGTTGGAGAGCCTCCACGAGGGCAAAGCCAGCACGAGGAGTCTCCAACCGCAACGACCAACGAGCCATCGTGGCTCGACGAGCGGCCTCACGCCACTCGCGTATCTCTTCGGGTGGGGGTCGTATGTCGCTACCCGCCCGGAAGTCAGCCGTCCGCCGATAAACTTCGGCTAGCACTTTCGCCTCCAAATACGGACTACTCCGTCGATACGGTGCGGTAACCGCGTATGGCTCTAACCGCCAATATCCTCTGAGGGCGCCAGACGCAAGCCCTGTTCTGGGCGGTCAGAGTCGCCGCCCACACCGGTGCACCATACAGCGCCATTGACCGGACAACCTCCGTGTATAGCCGTCTCGTCGCGACGCTGACTCCACCCAAATTCGGCAAAGTCGCCCAAGGGCAGAAGCAGCGCCGACCAGCTTTGGAGAAAGCTGTCGGAAGTGCTCGTCGAAGAACCACCTCCCGTCGAGGATCAGGCCCAGGTACTTCATCTGAGCCTGAACCGGTACTAGGACCGAATTGACTACGATAAAGGCGCCGGGTGGTGGATCACGTCGGGGCCCATGGAACAAAGGGGCCTCCGTCTTATCTTGGGCCACCCGTAAACGCAGTGCCTCAATACGCCCGACCACCAAAGAGACTCCCGTGGTGGCCAGGCGCGCGGCTTCTTGAAAGTTCGCTTCCCGGGCCGTGACCAATGTGTCATCTGTGTAACAAATTACGCCCAGCCCGGGGGCAAGACGACCTCGAAGGGCCCAGTCATATCCCATATTCCAGAACAGTGGTCCGAGGACAGACCGCTGTGGCTGTGTATTATAAATGCAAACACACGGTTTTTTATTGTATTTAGTTGAATGGAGAATGTCATATAAAACAAATCTATGAAGATCTCTTCTATTGCCTGGATTTATGTCATTTGCTGAGATAAATAAATGTATTTCTAACAAACAGACAGAAGAATAAACAGACAAAGTGAATCTATTAAAAGGATTCCCAGTCCTATTATGGAACCTTAAAACACGTATCTCATGCAATGAAATCAAAATACAAAGAATATCAAATACGTCCCGGAATCCGGATGCGGTCAGCTGTAAATAAATGATGTTGTTGCATTTAAAATCGTGACTGTGGTTGGGTATTCTCTGCTTTAAGCTCTGTTTATACTAAACAGTTAAATAACAATAACCAATACATATATTATTGGCATTAAGTTCCTCTAAAACAATCCTTTTAAAGTCTGGTATATTTAGATGTTCACATATATTTTGTGGAAGTAATTGTAAAGTCAAGAAATCGTAAATAAAAATACGGAAGTACGTTCAGTTTGAACGCGAACCTATGACAAGTTCTTCTGAATGTTTCATTTATCATGTCTCCTAATTAAGTGGAATAACCACATTAAAAACCAAATGTTCTCATATTCCTAAATAAAAGTATTTTTAGATTTAGATTTCCGGGTCAAAATCGGTCTTGTTGCAGAGGAGGGTCTTTACCATTTCTGTCATGATCACCGGAAGCAAAGAAGAGTGGATTTTTGTTTGAGTTTGACTTGTTTTGCCAAAGTGATTGAAACTGCCTAATTGAAACCTTTTGTAAATGAAACCACAAGATAATGAGTCCCGTCTTTAATTTGCTTAAAATATAAGGCGTAAACAACTTATTATTCAATCATACCCTGCACAATGGGTAGATGGTCTTCTTTTTTATTTTAAGAGACTGCCAAAATGATTCTACTCTGCGTAATGGAAAGCATGAATAGAATTCAAGAGTTGTACATACCAACTGTGAACGCAGACAATATAGTATGGTGACCCAAACGATGGTGGCTTAGTGAGATACTGTTCCAACGCCCGTTTGGGGACGTAAAAGGCATGACGACTATCATGGCAAGTGTAAAGCTCCCCACAGTTACTACGATAACTGTCACCCCTGCATCAATGGGCCTTCGGTCAGCATCAACATTACCATTACCATTACCTTTAGGTTTGTCCTCTGTGAGAGGTTAGTAATGCCCAAGTCCAACCCGCCCGTTCGTGCAAAAATCAACGTGGTACTACTACCTTAGTAAAAACAATTTACTTTTATCACATACTTATTAAATTGTTTAACTTAATGTTTATATCTAGTGAACACACAACCTTAAAAAATGACGTGTACTTGGCATCAAGGATCGTCAATGAAATAAATGACGGCAATTAAAAGCAATAACTGAACAATTTATGTTGTAGCATGTAATATGGATGTACTTATTCACTTATATGTAGTATTCTTATGATCACGAATATTGTACGATATTTTTCTCGTACTAAGGTAACCAGACCGCTGATAAATACACTTATACATTTATAAATACATAGATATTATACATAAATTACACTCAGATATACATAACTGACATCGCACGGAGAATCAGAATGAGAGAGAGAGAGAGAGAGAAGTGGGCTGGCTATGTCTCCAGATGAACCGATGGTCGCTGGAGCCGAAGTGTATTTTTTCTTTTTTTTTATACCACGACGGTGGTAAACAAGCATACGGCCCGCCTGATGGTAAGCGGTTACCGCAGCCTATGGACGCCTGCGGCACCAGGGGCATCACGTGCGCGTTGCCGACCCTTTAAAGACCTATTTACCCCCTTCTTGAAGAACCCCATACTGTAGTTTCCAGGGAAAACTTCGGCAGGGAGCTCATTCCATAACGGGATTGTTCACGGGAGAAAATTTCTCTGAAACCGCACTGTGCGCGACCATTTAGGTTCCAATGTATGTGGATGAGCTCCCTGACGATGGCGAGTGGTGTGATGGTAGAAAGTGGCTGTGGGCATTATATCAAACAATTCTTCAGAACACAGCCCATTGTAGAAACGATAGAGCACACACAAGGAGGCAAAGTCTCTCCTAAGACTTAGTGGCTCGATACCGTCTGTGAGATCGGGATCGTCGACTATTCTCACAGCACGTCCCTGAACTGAATCGAAAGGCTCAAGCTGGTACTTCGGTGCTCCCGCCTAGAAATGACAGCAATACTCCATGTCAGGTCGAACTTGTGCTTTGTAAAGTAGTAGCCTTTGTGCCGGTGTGAAGTATCGCTTCGCTCTATTCAGAACACCAAGCTTTTTTGATGCCAGCTTGACCTTTTCTTCCAAATGAGCTCGAAATTGGACGTCACTGGAGATGTCGACACCGAGGATTCCAATACTCTGTGAGATGGTAAGGGGTGTTTTCTGGAATTGTGGAACCACAGTGAACGGGGTTTTCTTAGCGGTAAACGCACAGACTTGTGTCTTAGAGGGGTTAAATTTTACCAGGTTATCCCGATCCCAATCGGAGACTCTGTGTAAGGTGCTCTCGATTTGAGACACAAGTTGTTCCCGATTTTCTACCACAACGGTACGAGGGATGTTAGCTCGGCCCGTGTAATACGCATCTCCAGTACTGTCGTCCGCATAACAATGTATACCATCCGTGGACAGCATATCATTGATATGCAGCAAGAACAGCGTTGGAGATAGCACGGAGCCTTGCGGGACACCAGCGTTTATGTCCATGCTTTCGGAACAGCTACCGTCGACGACGGCTTTTATGCGTCTGCCGGACAAAAAGCTAGCCACCCACTTGCACAAACCCTCGGGCAGGCCCTAGGATGGTAACTTCGATAGAAAACCCCTGTGCCAGACCTATATCCAGGCTAACTGCCAAAGCCTCACCTTGAGTCTCAATGGCTGAAGCCCACCGGTGAGTGAGATATACTAGAAGATCACCAGTCGAGCGACCGCGGCGGAAACCATACTGGCGGTCGCTGATCAAATCGTGCTCCTCTAGGTAACTGAGGAGCCGTGTGTTGATTACACGCTCCATCACCTTAGAGAGAAGAGAAGTTATAGCTATAGGCCTGTAATTCGATGGGTCCGATATATCACCCTTTTTTGGCACTGGATGCACATGTGCAGTCTTCCACGAAGACGGCACTTGCCTTTTGCGGTAGGAAAGCGCGAAAAGTCGCGTTAGTACAGGGCACAACTCAGGAGCATACTGCTTGAGCACTACTGCGGGTATGCCGTCTGGCCCACTCGACTTATGAACGTCTAGACAGTTTAGTTCCCGCCGCACTTCTCTTTGCGAAATGTGTATTTCCGGCAAAGAGTGTTGGCACGGCGGGTTAGTAGGCGGTACCGCACTTCCATCCTCGTTCATGGTCGAGTTTGAGGCAAAGAGTTGCCCAAGTAGGTCGGCTTTCTCTTTGGCACTGTGGGCCAAGTTACCATCGGCATTCCGCAATGGTGGTAAAGACGACTGGCAAAAGTTTCCCTCGGCCGCCTTAGCAAGAGACCAAAAGGCACGACTTCCAGAGGGGTAGCCCGTCAGTCGCTCACCAATCCCGCCGATGAAATCGAATTTGGCTCTGGCAATTTTCTTTTTGCTGGACCTCGAGGCAGCATTTAGTTTGCGTCTCACATCAGAGATGTTCGGGTCCTTATTAGCACGGGCCGTGGTCCAAGCCCTGTAGGCAGTCTGCTTGACTAGTCTGGCTTCCTTGCAGAGCCGGTTAAACCACGGTCGCTTTTTTTTTTCCGCAGCTACTGATGAGTTAGGAATAAAATACTCCATACCCACCAGGATCGTCTCAGTGACAGCGGCTGCGCAGGGGTCGGGGTCTTCTGACGCGAAGCAAAGCTGCCTCCGCGGGTACGATGCGTAGAATTCACGCAATCCATCCCAGTCTGCTGATTTATATTGCCACATGCGGCGCAAATCGGCTGGGCGACGTGGAATATGCCGCGCGCATGGGACTACTGTCCGGACGAGGCAGTGGTCGGATGATCCGAGAGGTGCGTCCACTGTGATAGTGCAGTCGTCCGGACGCGTCGTCAGCAAAAGGTCCAGCAAAGAGTGCGCATGGCTCTCAATATCAGGTATTCTTGTTGGGGAATGTACCAGTTGTGAGAGGCCATGGGCCAGAGCAAATTCATGAGTAGACCTTCCCGCAAAGTCGGTGGATCGAGAATTTAGCCACTCACAGTGGTGGGCATTAAAATCTCCTAAAATCCCCAACTCAGCACGAGGGTACTGCTCAAGAACTTTGTCAGTCGTCACCTGCAGGTGCTCAAAGAGTGCTCTAGTCTCCCTGTCGCCGCTATGAGACCTGTATAGGCACGCATAGATTCGAGTCTGACCTCCGTAGTCTACGCACACCCACATTACTGACAGGTCCCTGTCTTCATAAAAATGAAGACGGCGACAGCAGATATCCTCCCGGATGTACATGCATACACCGGCACGTCTCAGGAATTTGTGTTCGAGTTTGTAGCCGGGGTAGTGTAGGTATGATGTATCGGCCGGGCAGGATATCTGTGTCTCCGTAAGAAATAAGAGGGTCGGCTGCGCAATCTCCAGATGAAGGTGGACTGCGTTCAGGATGGATTGAAGTCCCCTGATATTACAGAAGTCCATATACGTGGAAGAGGATGCCGCTGTAGATACTCTTTTTCTATTTTTCTTTGTCATTTTTTTTGGGGGGGTTCAATTGGTTTGTAAGGATTTACTGTGTTGACAGCTAAGGGGGCAATGGGGCGGTGCCAATCACATGGCTGATGCGGGTAGTGCGATTTGTCAGCGCGGCATACGAAAGGGCCCCGCTCCCCTCTTGCAGCAGCAACCGGGTTCCACTCCGGTCTCCTCCTCCGGCACGATTACTACTGCAGGGCTTTTTCGCAGGCTGGCGGTTCGGACTCCCAGGGTGGAGGTTGTAGTGATCCCTGGGTTCGGGAACTCATCTATCCTGCGGGCGGCCACCGGACAACCGTTTCAGCAGGTCTTCCTGACCGCCGCGCCCACACGAGCCAGTAGCAGTATTATAAGCACCACTGGTCCCCCGTTGTCAAAACAGCGAATCCTCTAGAGCTCTGGATACCTTACTTACCACAGGAACACAGCACTGCCGAAAAACGTTGTGCTATTTGGCTGTGGTCTTCTGTAAGGCGGAGGTCCTTCCCCAGTCGGGCTGCTCTAATATTTGAGCGGAAAATATCGCGCTATGCCCTACCTCCCTTACTAGAGTGTACTAGAGTGGAGACCACAATTGGGCTAAAGTAGTGTAGGGCGCCCTGCGGCGCGATGGACCAACGACTTGAGGAAGGTGGCTGGCAGCGGATGGATGCGAATTGCCCAAGACCCGGTATGATTTGCGCTCCTTGGAGGAGACCTTCGTTCAGCAGTGGGCAGCGATAGGTTGATTGAAGATACATAAATTTTATTTATCCTGTATGTAAATAGAAGTCACGGCCCAAGTGTGTCGTGGCTTGCTCCTATAACCACTACCTAGGGATAGTGGATCTAGATTCACGCCAGAGTCAGTAACCACTGGATCAGCAGATAAATTTACAACTATAATATTTAAATGGATCGAGAATTTTTTTTATAATACAATTTGTTCAAAAAATTTAAAAAATACAAAGATAAAACGAATCTTTTACAATTTTAGTGAATTTAACTAGACTCAGAAATTATTACTTTAAAAGTTTCTGCTCTAAGATAGCACCGGTTCCTAGATCAGAATAAAAAAAAAACAAATATAATCCAGCCAGTCAATTGTTTTTTATTTACATATATATTGTCTAAATGTATTAAAAGCTGCTATAACCGTGAGAACTTTAATCTAATGATGTTAATGTCATCAGTAATTATACAGGAAAACGTCATAACTTCCGCCTATTATAAGGTGAACATCTTCAAGACATTGTACACTCAGGATACAGGTAATGGTATCCATTTTAAAAAAAAGTGTTCAGTGTTTAATATATTTGATGTTCCATATATAATATTATAAAAAATTTAAAAACCCCAGACCGAAATTTCTAAATAGTAAACAATAAATACATGTTAGCCCTTACTTAGTTTACTTAGTGGAAATTAGTAAAGTTTTTATCCAGGTATCCTCGTCACGTCAGGGGAACGAGGGGTACTCCCTACCCTCTCGCCCCTCATACTTAGACAAACCTAAGTTGCTGTTGACTTACTATTTACTGCGGTTCCCCCTGCGGGTAAGCTGAAGAGTTTGTTTATTTGACTGAACGTTAATCTCAAGAACTATCGGTTCAAATTGAATAATCATCTGTGTGTTGGATAGCCCATTTATCGAGTCGAACAATAGGAGTCGAGTATCAATGAAGAATATTCCAAAAACGGGGTATATTTTGTTATTGGGAAACGTAAACGAAATTGCACGGGTCAGCTAGTGTTATATTATATAGGGAAAAAAGGAAAGCTTAGAACAACTCACCAGTCAACGTTTTTCCCATTTTCTTGAACTTTTGGTATATTTTAAGTTTAATCACTACCTGAAAAGCTGAAATGCTTTACTCGTACATCGATTTTCTGTGAGGACCTGCCAAGATTGCCAAGATGCAAGTATTTCCGTCAACTCTTTTTCTACAATCCCTCACACCTCTGTTGTCTTGTACTATTGGCTAATATTTTATTTTGACCACGTAATTTAACGTTGATAGAGGTCAATCCCATACGGGGTGCTGGGCTAGAAAACCTCCACGTGGTGCACCCTGGTAACGTTGGCGACGGCACTGTTTCTTCCTGTGCCATTTGGAAGAGGACATCACGCCAACGGCTAATATTCTAGCACGAAGAAGAGGACACCATTTTCTTCGGTCATTCGGTTGAGGCTTGGTCCAACAGAGCGGGCATTTTTGTCGGTTCCTCTGTTGGCTCTTCGCTCTTCGGAGCAATGCGGAGAAAAATCTTTCTCGGTCGGAGTTCCTCCGCTTTCAGCGGTGGAAAAGAAGGACGGGCTCGGTGTGTACTTACACTGCCACCGAGCAGGCATCAGGAGACGTCGTCTCCCTGCCACCGTCGGCATATCGTAGTCCCGAAAGTAGTGTTGTGGTTATGTCTCGCGACTTCTATCGGGGACGAGGGTCTTGGCTTAACCGCCCGGACTGCGAGGAAGAAAACCTCTATAAAAAATTACCCCGAATCCCGTGTTCTGGTGCGTGGCCAGGGGATGCATGGCTGATGGGCAGTTCAGTCGTAAGCGCACTCCCAGCCGAGGCACCTGCGGACCCCTCGGTTGGGCATAAATATACGCTTGCCCGGGTATTGGGGATCTCTGCCCGGGTCGACCTCTGTTCTCCCCATCTCGTGGGTTCAAAAATGGAATCAAACTTAAATAAAACAAAAAACACCAATATTGTTAAAGAAAGAAAGGAGATCAATAATAGGAGGGATATAAATGCAAAAGCAGAGGATTTCTCTTCCAACGAAGAGGAAACACTAGTTGGGATGCCTATCTCGGTGGGGCTCCCAGAAGTCATTATGGCTGCTGGGAGCCGTAGAACATCGGAACGATTACGTTCCAGATCCGCCGCGGGCGGTAACTCCAGTGCGAGGGAGGACGCACTGGAACTTATGGAAACTGAGCGATGCGACAGCCGAAAACGCGGACGCTCCAGGGACGAGGAGAGCGACACATCCCAGGAGATGTTGCCTCCTAAGGTTCCAAGCAGTCGCAGAGGGAGGCCACGAACCCCGGTCTCGGCCACGTCAGGCTCCGTCTTCTGCAAGGCGGAAGCCTATAGACGAGTCAGGGCAGACGGCGAAACGCTGGCGGAAGAGGAGATTGCAGATCTCCTGCTGAAAATTAAGGAGCCGATGGTGGGGGATTCAGTTCCCCAAACACCATCATCCATGCAGGAGAGAGCTAACGCGGCGATGGCCATTATTCACAAAGTGGCCACCAAATCGAGTAACCTTAAGGGCTCTTTTGTGAAAGCCCTTAAGGACTCCTCTTCCGCTATTGTGGGGGTCGTGGATACCCTCATCGGCGACGTGGCTCGTCTCCAGGCGGCCAACGATCGCCTGACGGGGCAAGTGGCTGAGCTCAGCGCTCAGTTCGCCCAATTCCGGGCGCATCGTCCGGCTGTAGATCCGGTCCCGTCCCCGTCTCAGCCTACTTCCTCTTCCAACCTCGGTGTTATTCCTGACGCCCATCTGCGCCAAATTACGGATGTGGTATGGCGCATGATGGACGGACGTCTGGCTGGCCTGGAGGCGAGACTGCCACCGGCCCCCGTTGTCCGGCCGCCACTTGCGGCGCATAAGCCGAAGGCCGCATTGGCGCCGTCAGCGCTGCCCGTTGTGGGCGGTCGCGTGACCTATGCCGCGGCGGCGTCGGTGTCTGCTGCTGCCACAACAACTCCGGGGGCACGACGGGCAGTGAAGATAGCGACCAAGACGCCTGCACCAAGGTTGGGGCCAAAAACAGCGGCAAAGGCTGGAGCGGAGTTCCCTCCGCTCCCCACTCCAATCGCTGTACCTGGCACCTCCACATGTGCTCCCTCAACATCTGTCCCTTCCACCGATGGTTGGCGGGTAGTCGGGGGGGCTAAGAAGTCCCGAAAGCGGGGTAAGAAGGCTGCACAAACAGCAGCCTCTACCCCGCAGGCACCATCGGCTGCGGTGGCTACCGCAAAAAAGCCGCGCAAACTGCGGGTGCCTAAAAGCGCGGCTGTGGTGGTCACCGTAACACCGGAGGCAGCTAGTGGCGGACTGTCCTATGCGGCCTTATTTAAAAAGGCCCGGGATAGTTTCGCCACTGATTTCGGGACTGAAGGGGTCAGGTTGCGCCTTGCCCAAACGGGAGCTCGAGTCCTGGAGTTCCCCGGGGCTGAAGGCGCAAAGACGGCGGACAGGTTCGCCGAGAAACTGAGGGGAATCTTTGCAGCCACGGATGGTGTAAAGATCGCCAGGCCTACCAAGTGCGCAGAGTTGCGCATTTCGGGCCTGGATGACTCTGTGACGGCCGAAGATGTCCGCGTTGCAATTAGCGAGAAGACGGGCTGCAACGCGGACAGCATCAGGGTCGGCACCATCCGCCCCGGTCTGGGAGGACTTGGCGCTGTGTGGATCAGCTGTCCCGTGGCGTCGGCCAAAATTTTGGGCGATGCTGGCAAGATCCTCATTGGTTTCGTGAACGCTAGGATTACAGTCCTGGCGCCGAGGCCAATGAGGTGTTTTAAGTGTCTGTCATCGGGACACACACGCGCCAAGTGTGTTAGCTGTTTTGACTGCAGCGGACTATGCTTCCGCTGTGGTCGACCGGGGCACAAGGCGGCCGAATGCTCTGCCGCCCCTCACTGCCCGGTATGTGCGGCGGGTAACAAGCCCGCCAATCACCAGATTGGGCAGGGAGGCTGCAAACCCAGCATTGCCCGCAATTCTCGGCAAGTGTCAGAGGCTAGCCAGTCGACCCAGGCTGCTTCTGACATCGTTCGTGCGTCGATATCGTCGCCCATGGAGGAGGTTGTAGAGACGGTCAAGTAATGGACCAAGTCTCCAACCTCCTTGTCCAGACGAACTTGAACCACTGTGCCGCAGCGCAGGACCTTTTCCTGCAAACCATGGCACAGTGGTCGATCGGTGTTGCCGTAGCCGCGGAGCCCTATTACGTTCCTCCCCGCCCAAATTGGTTGGGTGATCGGGACGGCTCCGTGGCAGTCATTGCCTCCACGGCGGCTCATTCCCCACCCTTGTCGCTAAAAGACAAGGGCACTGGATATGTTGCTGCTGAGTGGGGGGGGATCACCATATATGGTGTCTACTTCTCCCCCAACCGGAGTGTGAGCGACTTCGAGGTTTTCCTTAACAACTTGGAAACCTCGATACGGCGACTAACGTCTGGGCACGTTCTGGTGCTGGGGGACTTCAACGCAAAATCCATCGCGTGGGGTTCCCCCAGGACGGACGCTAGGGGCGAGGCCGTAGAGGAGTGGGCGGCCTCGGTGGGCCTCTGTTTATTAAACAGAGGCTCCACCAACACGTGCGTGCGACAGCAGGGGGGGTCAATAGTGGACCTTTCCTTCGCTACCCCTGCCCTCGCCGCACGAGTAAGGAACTGGCGCGTCTTGGAAGAGGTTGAGACGCTCTCGGATCACCTGTACATCCGATTCGAGCTCTCCCGGACCCAGGACCCCAGTAGGGGTCACGCGGCGCGGCGTTCTTCTCGTTTTCCGCGGTGGGCTATAGCCAAACTAAATAGGGACCTACTAGAGGAGGCGGCCGTCATCTATTCTTGGCTGTCTCCACAGGCCCCGGCCGAGGAGGTTGACATGGGGGCTGGTCGCTTCCGCGATGCGATTACGCAGATCTGCGATGCGGCCATGCCCCGCATCCGAGGTTGTCGGCCTCCACGGAGGGGGGTTTACTGGTGGTCCCAGGAGTTGGCGGACCTCCGTGCGGCCTGTACACGTGCCCGGAGGTCCTACACCCGTAGTCGGCGGCGACACCGCGAGGAAGGCGAGGGGGACCAGCTTCACGAGGAGTACCGAGAGGCGCGGAAAACTCTGAAGCTGGCCATTAGCCGCGCCAAAGAAGTGAAGAGGAAGGAGATGCTGGAGAGTCTCGATCGTGACCCCTGGGGTCGCCCTTATCGTGCGGCGCGACAAAAGCTCCGCATGTCGGGCCCCCCCCTTACAGAGACCCTCCAGCCCAGCTTCCTGCAGGAAGTGGTCGAGGGGCTTTTCCCGCAGCGGGTGGAACACACACCCCCGTCGATGGCCTCCTTGGTCAGAGACGACGGGGGATGGAATGAGGATAATGTTCCGCCCGTCAGAGAATCGGAGATAGGGGCGGTCGTTCTACGGATCCGCTCTAAGAACACCGCCCCTGGGCCAGATGGGATACCTGCCCGAGTGTTGGCGCGAACCCTCGACCACATGTCGAATCGCCTTGGGGAAGTCCTAAACGCCAGCTTGGCGTCCGGGCGCTTTCCTGAGGGCTGGAAAAGCGGGAAGCTGGTCCTACTACGTAAGCCGGGACGGTCGACCGATTCGGTCGCGGCCTATAGGCCCATCGTGTTGCTGGACGAGGCGGGTAAATTGTTTGAGAGGATACTCTCTGCCCGCATCGTCCGGCACCTCTGTGAAGTGGGCCCCGATCTGTCGGACGCCCAATACGGGTTTCGAACCGGACGTTCGACAGTCGATGCTGTGTTGCGCCTGAGGGCCGTGACTGAAGAGGCGGTGAGCTGTGGCGGCGTGCTGTTGGCGGTATCGTTGGACATCGCCAACGCATTTAATAGTCTGCCATTTAGCTGCATCAGGGAAGCACTCCATTACCACGGGGTGCCCGAGTACCTGAGGCGGCTTGTGGCAGACTATCTACAGGAGCGTACCGTCATGTACGAGGACCGAGACGGTGTTCTGAGGCGGCGGCTCATGTCGTGCGGTGTTCCACAGGGGTCTGTCCTCGGACCACTCCTGTGGAATATGGGATATGACTGGGCCCTTCGAGGTCGTCTTCCCCCCGGGCTGGGCGTAATTTGTTACGCAGATGACACATTGGTCACGGCTCGGGGAATGAACTTTGCAGAGGCGGCGCGCCTGGCCACCACGGGTGTCTCTCTGGTGGTCGGGCGTATTGAGGCGCTGGGTTTGCGGGTGGCCCTGGACAAGACGGAGGCCCTTTTGTTCCATGGGCCCCGTCGTGGTCCACCCTCCGGCGCCTCCATCGTAGTCAATTCGGTCCTCGTACCGGTTCAGGCCCAGATGAAGTATCTGGGCCTGATCCTTGACGGCAGGTGGCTCTTCGACGAGCACTTCCGACAGCTTACTCCAAAGCTGGTCGGCGCTGCTTCTGCCCTTGGGCGACTTTTGCCCAATTTGGGTGGAGCCAGCGTCGCGACGAGACGGCTATACACGGGGGTTGTCCGGTCAATGGCGCTGTATGGTGCACCAGTGTGGGCGGCGGCTCTGACCGCCCAGAATAGGACTCGCCTCTGGCGTCCTCAGAGGATATTGGCGGTTAGAGCCATACGCGGTTACCGCACTATATCGACGGAGGCGGCGTGCGCCTTAGCCGGAACTCCCCCGTGGGATTTGGAGGCGGAAGTGCTCGCCGAAGTTTATCGGCGAACGGCAGACTTCCGGGTGAGTAGCGGCATCCGGCCCCCGCCCGAAGAGATACGCGAGTGGCGAGAGGCCGCTCGTCAAGCCACGATGGCTCGTTGGTCGTCCCGGCTGGAGGCTCCACGTGCTGGCTTTGCCACCGTGGAGGCTCTCCAGCCGGTCATCGCCGAGTGGGCGGGGCGACAGCACGGGACCCTTTCCTTCCGACTGACGCAGATCCTTTCCGGGCACGGTTGCTTCGGGAAGTATCTGCACTCGGTCGCCAGGAGGGAATTGAGTCCCGCCTGTCACCACTGCGACTGCAGTGGGGACTCGGCTCAGCACACGCTGGCGGTTTGTTCCGCCTGGGCGGCGCAGCGTGGGGTCCTCACTGCAGTTATTGGAGGAGATCTCTCGCTACCGGCCGTCATACGCTCCATGGTCGGTAGCGACAGTTGTTTTACCGCGGTCGCAACCTTCTGCGAAGACGTAATTTCGCGGAAGGAGACGGCGGAGAGGGCCCGGGAGGACGACCTCCACTCGGACCCAATCCGCCGCCGGCGAACCGGGCGGCGGAGGCGCGCGTACCAGCGCCTCATGCCGCCTTGAGTGTGGCCGCGGGTGGACGGGACGGGTTTTCCCCTCCATCCGCTATAGTGGCCAACCGCGAGGAGGTGACGTCCGCGTGTGCCGTACGTCGCCTAAATGGAGAGGTTATCCGCAGAAGGTGCCCGCGCTAGCGGGCAGGCGCCAGGAGGGATCTGGATGTCGTAATAACAGCTGTTCCCGGATCCCTCCTATGTCAGGCGCAGAGTGGCACACCGTGTGGTTTTAGTCGGTCCGATTCCGACACACCACCCCGCCGTAAACCCCGGTGGGGTGACGGCCCGAGGGGGTTTCCACACGTTAAAAAAAAAAAAAAAAAAAAAGGTCAATCCCATACATTTGTTAGTTTTCTAATAACATTCACGTTTGTAGAATGTCAACTATGTTAGGGAAATTGGTATCTGTTCAGTCCAGAGAACACAGATGCTGTTTCATAGGAATTACAGGGTCCAGGTAACTGTTCGAAAATTTATTTTTATAAAACTCTTCTCGGAACATTACTTACACATATACGGAATAGTTAGTAATAATAACCGCTCTCAAGGGATGCGGTAACCAACCTTGAGAAGACCATGAGAATTATGCCTTTGCTTAGGTACAGCTATATTTATAAAACCTGTATTACTTGCTGACATGGACCTAGTCTATTTATCTTAGTATATTAAATGACAGTTCAACTTTATACATGTGTCGTGTATATGTTTATTTATAACATAAAACAGCAATAAATTCTGTGACATAATAAATGGATGATTAACGGCGCTATTCTTTATGTTGCCTTTAATGCACTTAACAGTCAATCTTATAATGTAAGTTTCTGTCTTAAGTTAAGACAGAGGGAGAGTTGAATTCGTTCTGTTAGTTTGTAACGACCAATCTGAAATATTATTTTAAGCTTTGGATTTCTATTCAAAACTTAAAAATGAATAAAAAATATGTTTATATTAAGAGCCTACCAAAGTGACTCTACTCTGCCTGATGGAAAGCATGAATAGAACCAAGAGTTGTGGTCACCAAACTCATTGCAAATGTAGACAATGCAGTATGGTGACCCACACAATGGTGGCCTTGTGAGGTGCTGTTTCAAGCCCCGCTTGTGAATGTAAAAGGCGAGACAGTTACCACGATAACTGTCATCCCTGCATCAATGGGCCTCGGTCTCACACACACGAAAGAAACACGACAAAACGGATGCTGGTGCTTTAGGTTGGTCTTCTGTGGGAGGGTAGTATTGCCCCGGTCGAGTTGGCCCGCTCGTGCTGAAATCAGCGTTTCTCTACTACCTAGCTCTATTTTTGACGAGATTTTACAGTAGTAGTATGAAATAATTATCTTAAATCTTATAGGGCTTCAGTAATAAGGATAATCGACGGATTTAGTTAACTTACTGTAAATAAAGTCGTGAAAACTAATGTTTAAACTTCTTAAGTTTAAGTCATAGACGTTAAGTTAAATTACGTTATTAAATAAGAAATAAATTTACGTACATTTGAATTTATTAACTCCGTAATTAAAATTAATATTTGTATAAGATATAATCAGTTAATTTTATATTAAAATAATAATTCTTTGCATTAAGTATATATACATTATTTAAAGACTTAAATAAATATATGAAAACTCGCAACTGTTTTTAGTTGGAAGTTTGCTGGGCATTTAAAAACGTTTTTTTAAGGCTAATCCCGCACTATGAATAAATCCTGTGTCACGGGGTACTTTACAAGCACGCAAGAAACGGACACAGAGAACACTCAGACTCAGAACAACAATGTGTGGATCACACAAAGTGTTGTTCCCATGTGGGTTTTGAACCCGCAACACTCAGCACAGTAGAGAGCGGCGTGTCGTCCGTTTAAACTACTAGGCTAACACGTGCAGTCAAATTACATTATTAAATAAGTATATAAATATTTATAAACATTCTTTTCAATCTACAAATAATTTATATGACAGGTTCCGCAGATTCGTTGTCGCAGAAGTATTTTTTCGGCTAGAAGGGCCACTATTTTCAGGATAATATGTGTTCTATTTACATTATTTTATTTTACTGTTCTTACCGCTGTATATGTTTCGTGATGACAATATAAACGTTTACTTAACATATTATAAAAAAAGTAAAAATAAATAAAATCTTTTATGGAGCATAAAAATAGAAACCGAACCGAACGAACGTAAAGAATGGAAAATATTTTTTAATAAGAGGTTATTTTGTAGTTTTATTACAGCATGGAACACGGCACTACTAGTTGCAGCGTCCATGGGAGTCAGTGGTTACTTTTCACTAAGTGATATGCGAGCCCAACACTGCCACAATGACTGTCATACCTTATACATCCCCAAGCGGGAGGTCACCGTACTACATTGCCTACATTCGCAATGAGTATGGTGACCACAACTCTTGGATTCTACTCACGCTTTCCATCAGATAGAGTAGTTATTTCGGCAGGTTCTTAAAATAAAAAAAAAACGTCAAACTGATCCGAACACAACGAGCTGATGCGTATAAAAGCATTTCACATGCTATGTGCAAATGAATTGAAACTATATTCAACGCTCTAGCTGTCTCAAGACATTAGAAACTGGGTGAAAAAGGTTACAAATCTCTCTATTCAACCACTTATGATATGTTGCATTTAAAATGAAAACCTATTAGCTGTAAATAAAAACATTGCACGCTTACATAAATATACTAAAGTCGATAACGCATCGATCGAACTTACGTCATTTCTGTTCGTTGTTCGTGGGAAAAAAAAAGCTGTTTGAATTGAATAATAATCAAGTTTGTAGACAAATGAACAATCGGATACTTTTTGTTGTTGTTCCACGTCCAAAGAAAAAAATACATAAAGTATTTACTCGACATTTTTGGTCTATAGACACCTAAATGTTATTTTTAAATTATTTCCTAAGAACACTCTTTTCTGACTTATATATAAGGGCAACCTTTGACTTAATATTTTCATTGGTACTTCTTCAAACATCCATCTTTTTTTCAAGCTTGTTTAAATATTTTTGCCGACTTTCACGCATATATCTTTCTGAATGCTAGATATGTTAAAAATTTTCGCATAATAAACATGTCCAATCAGCGTTGTATGAATTTAGGATTAGTTACTAAAGCCAGTGAAGTTTTCCCATGTGACTATATTGCCAAGTGACGGCCAAATCATTCTATTTGTTTAGAAAGTAAAGATAATCTTTACCAATATTTTAAATGTGTCAGTGTGTTTGTTTGTCTTTCTTTCACGTCACAACGGAGAGATTTTATGGTTTAATTTTTATACTTGAAGATAGTTAGAAGACTGGAGAGTGATATAAACTACTTTTTGCCGCGGTAACACATCTCATTCCAATAGGACAATCCATTATGATGCGTATTTGAATCACTCCAATTTTATACTTTTCAATGGACAATTAGGTTTTTCACCCGATTGCATACGGTACAAAATCTTAGGCTTTATAAAAAATACCTGCTGTTTCTGATAGATTTTATTAAATAAGGTACCTAGGTTCTTTATCGATCAACTTTATATTTTTTAACTTTAAATATTATAAACGCGAAAGTTTGTAAGGATGTATGGATGTTTTATACTTTTTCACGCAAAAATTACTATGCGGATTTAAATTAAACTTTGCAATCACGTAGCTTATACGTCAGAATAATGCATAGGCTATTTACCGCAGTGACTGACACATAGGCGCACGAAGCCACGGGCAAAACCTAATAAAATGAATAAGAAAAATAAGCAACAAAGATAATATTTACTGAACTAACAATGTACTTAATGTATAAGATAATATAATTTCTTTTGCAATAAAATGCTACATTACGAGAATTATATTTACAAAGTTATTCTACTCTGTCTGATCGAAAGTATGAATAGAATCCAAGAGTTTTGGTCACCATACTCATTGCAAGTACAGACAATGCAGTATACCGATCCACACTATGGCGGTATAGTGAGATGCTTTTTCACGCCCCGCTTGGGGATGTGAACCTCACACAGTTACCACGTTGACTGTCCCGTTGCATCAATAGGACTCGCATCCACCAACGAAATACGACAGCACGGATACTGTCGCTTTAGGTTGATCTTCTGTGGAAGGATAGTACTGCCCCGGTCAAGCGGACCCGTTTGTGCTAAAATCAGCTCGGCTCTGCTCCCTATTTTTTATGTATTTCAATTACTTTATTTAATTCGCTGATGGTGACACTTTGTATTCTTAATGTGTCATTACACATGATGTTGATGATAATAAGATATAGGCCCATTTCTTTTCTTTACCCCTCTAAAAAGCATGGATTCAGTATAAGAAAAAAGATAAGATCTTATATGACTAATTTTATGTACTGGCTGACAGTTTTGACTTTACCTTGACTTTGTGTTACAGTTAAAAAACTTAATTTAGATGCGAGTCATGGTTAGACTGTACTTGCGTTTGGTTCTTCTAAAAACTTGTTTATGCATTAACTAGGAACCCGCCCCGGTTTCATAAAGGCTGCCGAGCACATGTCTACATTTTTTCTTGTCATAGTTAGTGCATCTTTTAAAAGAAAGTAGTGCAGTATGTACTTTCCTTTCATATGTCATTACGCTAGTAAAGCTCATTTTATTCACGCCTTCGTCCGCGAGGATTTTTTTATAATTCCAATATTCTAAAACGTAAATAGCCTAAGTTTTTCCCTATAACATTCCCTGTCTGTCAGTGAAAGTCCCTTCGAAATCGATCCAGCCGTTTCAGAGATTAGTTGAACAAACAGCCAGACAGACAGAAAAAAATTGTAAAAATGTTATTTTGGTGTATCTATCGTAAATATTCATATACATGTAGTAAGCGGTTATTTCGATATTACAAACAGACACTCCAATTTTATTTATACGAGTATGTATAGATATTTTTCTACATTATTAAAATTGTCCTTTTCTTTCTTGATGAATTTTACACCTAAAGTGTTATTACGAACCACTATATTGGTGAAAATCGGATTTGAAAATCATTTGGAGCATAACACCTTCGAAAAGACAGAAATAATTAGAGAAGTGCACTCTTACCTCTTTCCTCCAAAGACTAGAAACACAGGTTTATTACCTACTTTTATCAATAAGAGGACCGCAAAATTGATTGAAAACTCGATCGTATTGAACAGAAAATTACTATCAATTGTCACAATCGCATAAATTCCTGGGTAAAATTGTTTAACACGCATGTTTTTTTTATTAACACTTTAGGACTATTAAGCCACAGATACTATGTGTATTTTAACTAGCTGTGGCATTACGATGGCATTGATGAAATAAAGAACAAAACTGTTGCGAAAAAGAAATAAAATTCATCTTTAAAGTAGGTTAAATATAGTACTACCCGTAGATGGTGCCCGCGTCAGTGCCGGTGGGCGTTGGGAGGGTCCGGATGGCTTAACAATAGCAGTTCCCGTAACCCTCCCATTTCAGGCGCATACCGTATGATTTTAGTCGGTCCGATTAGGACACACCACCCCGCCGCAATCCCGGGTGAGGTGACAGTCTGAGGAGGTTGCCACACTTTATTAAAAAAAAAAGAAAAAAGGTTATAAATCGTGTATAAGCGTATCATAACTTTAAACTATATCGGTTCAAAATTTAAAAAAAAAAACGAAACTAACACGAATTAATACGGCTACATAAAATCCAATCACTATCTTTTATAGGACGCATGACATTTGACTGTCAATGATTGTTACTTGCCATTAATCACAGAATAGAATATTTTATAATGCCGTCATCGCTTTTACTAACTTTATATTCCTGATAGATATTGTAAACTAATATAGTTTAAATATAACAAAATTTACTATCGCTTCTAACGAATCTAAGGCGATAAAAACACTGGTTTTACTAACATAACCTGTTGTGGGAACTTTAACATATAAAAACTAATTGTTTTTCCCGTACTTACGTATTTAGCATTTGTTTCGAACTTTGGACACGTTTCCATTCAATATAAAAGGACGACGTTTCGTACTCGTGGCCAGTACAAAGGAATCATGAAGACGATGCGTTCTTGCATTGTCCTCTGCCTGATTATAGGCTTAAGCGATGCATCAGGTAATTTTCTTAGTAAATTACAGTTTTTACACGTTAAGTTTGACAACAAATTGTAATTGTAACTATATAAAGAGATAAATATGGAGATAAATTACTATTTGTAATTTTTTTTTCAGTGAGAATCCGTCGGGGTTACGGCGGAGGCGGAGGTGGAGGCGGCGGTGGATTTGGATTTGGCGGAGGAGGAGGAGGAGGAGGTGGCGGTGGATTTGGCTTAGGCGGTGGGGCTGGCGGAGGTTTCGGCGCTGGTCTTGAAGGTATCCGTGAAGGAGTCAGCGGCATCATCGGCAAATTCACTGGCGGTCTTAGTAGTTTAGGAAAAGCCGCTGGCGGATTCAGTGGCAGTATTGGCGGAGGAAGTGAGAAAACCATTTATACGAAATCTGAAGATGGTAAATCTGGAGGCTTTGCCTTCACAGGAACACTTGAAGGTGGCAAAGGAGGATATGGGGGCGGAGGTGGATACAGTGGAAGTGGAAGTGGAGGTGGAGGTGGATCTGGATTCGGCGGAGGTTATGGCGGTGGTGCTGGAGGAGGTGGCGGCTTTGGTGGAGGAGGCGGCCTTGGAGGGGGAGGCGGTCTTGGAGGAAGTAGCGATCTCGGAGGTGGTCATGGAGGACACGGCGGAGGCGGAGGTGGTAGTCACTCTGGAGGTGGTGGATTCGGCGGCAAAGGCAGTGGTGAAGCCCACAGTGGTCTGAACATCGTGTTTGCAAGTAGTGGAGAAAGTGATTTTAGTGGAGAAGCAGGTGCAAGTGGTGGTCATGGAGGTAGTATTGGAGGCGGTAAAGGAGGTGGATATGGAGGTGGTATTGGAGGCGGTAGTGGAGGTGGATTTGGAGGTGGCTACGGGGGTGGTGGTGCCGGCAGCGGAGCAGTTCATGGGGGTAGTTCTGGTGGATTATCCTTAGTTGAAACTGGAAGCAGCAGTCTCCATGGATCAGGCAGTGGCGGTGGAAGCGGTGGTGGTTATGGAGGCGGAAAAGGACATGGAAGTAGTTCTGGTGGGGGAAGTGGTGGGCTTATAATTGGATTTGGCGGTAGTGGTGGACTTGAAGCTGGTGGTAGCGGTAGTTCTGGAGGTAGTCTGCACGGAAATAGCGAAGGACATGGAGGCGGCATTGGTGGTGGCAGTGGCGGTGGATTTGGAGGTGGTGCTGGGGTAGGAGGTGGACATGGAAGTAGTTCTGGTGGTGGAAATTTTGGAGTTACCGGTACTGGAAGCAGTGCATTTGAAATCAGTAAAAGCCACAGCGAAAGCAGTCATGGACACAGCGTCAGTGGTAGTTATGGAGGAGGTATTGGTGGAGGAAGCGGCGGCGGCTATGGTGGAGGTAGTGGATTTGGAGGAGGCAGTGGTAGTACTGGGGGACACGGAAGTTCCTCTGGTCATGGTAGTGCAGGGGGAGAATTAGGAGGATCAAGTGGTCTGTTAATAGCATTTGGCGGATCTGGAGCAGGTGGTCTTGGAGGTAGTGGAGGAAAGGGAGGCGGAGTTGGTGGAGGATATGGAGGAGGATATGGCGGTGGTTTTGGTGGTAGCCATGGAGGTGGCTTTGGAGGAAGCAGTAGTCACGGAGGAAGTGGAGGAATAGGCGGTGGATTAGGATTCGCAGGCGGTCTCGGTGGTGGTGGAGGAGCATACAGCGCTGACGGCTCGTCAGGTTCCGGGGGATACGGTGGATCGGGCTCAAGTGGATGTGGATCTGGTTGTGAGGGAAGCGGAGGTTATGGAGGGCATTCAGGAGCTCATGCTTCAGCTAGCGCTTCTGCATCAGCAAGCGCCAGTAGCTACGGTTAACTGCGGGTAATAATGGTTAAGCTTCACTGGGCCAGTTTCTGCTCTCTGAATGTTTAGTCAGGTTTCGACGGCCATATTGATTGTAAAAAAAATTGTGTTTATGTTTAGTCATTAAATTTATTTATCGTAATGTTATTTGTTTCATTTTTTCATACCAATTGTGGGTAAAAATTGTCGAATACTAAACATCATCAACAGTTTTAGTCCAATGTCTACGTTCAGCACCCGCTAAAGAAGAAGTTTTGATCTATTGCTCGAAGTCGGAGGGTTAGGTATGAGGGTTTGTTTCATAATTTCTTTCTTTTTACAGACATTTACTAGTCATAATAGCGTACGAATCAGCGACGTAATTCACTGTTTCAGTTGAATTAAAGTATGAATACCGTCTAAATATTTCTTTTTCGGACATTTAACACATAACGCCATCTAGTTTCAAACTAAGCAAAGCTTGTACTATGATAACTAGACTGACGGATAAAATACATACATACTTTTTTTTGTAAATACATACATATTATACGTAGAAAACACTCAAACTCTGAAATAAATATTTGCAGATCATATATTTAGTCCGACACGGGATAAAACCCCAGACAGCACAGCAGTCGTAATTGCTACCGCTATGCCATCGAGGCAGTCAATTAAGACATTATTATTGATAATATAGAACTAAGAAAATTATTCACACAATTACAAAAATAAAAACTACAAAACAACTCTATAACAATGAAAAACAAGACATTCAAAATGGCACGATCGCTAGAATGTATAATTATGCACTATACCTAAAAAAATTAACAAAAAGTATGTCTGAACTAATTAATATGTAAAACATATTAGGTCGAAAAACTAACTAACCTCGATCGAGTTTTTTTACATTACCCTTTTTGCGAATTTACGCATTTATAGATTACGTAAAAAAACTTGAAATTTGGATAACACCAAAATACTCATCAAGATTAAACGAATAAGCCCAAACAGTTTATCTTGATATTTTTTTATTCACACGGAAGGTTGGCGTCAAGCAGGTGGACCACCATAAAAATGATGTTGGTAGATACGATCACGTCTTTTTCCACGAAGGGGTAGAAAGACGTATTAAATGCCTTCATTTGTTCCTTTCCCGACATAGGCCTCCTCTTAAAAAGGAGGTGTTTTTCTACGATACCACACTGGCCAGGAGGGTTTTTTTTCTATATTAAGAGCCTGCCAAAGTGACTCTACTCTGCCTGATGGAAAGCATGAATAGAATCCAAAGAGTTGCGATCACCATACTCATTGCAAATGCAGACAATGCAGTATGGTGACCCACACTATAGTGGCCTAGTGAGATGCTTTTCCACACCCCGCTTGGGGACGTAAAAGGCATGACAGTCATCCTGACAGTGTAAGGCTTACACAGTTACCACGATAACTGTCACCCCTGCATCAATGGGCCTTCGGTCTTCGGTTGATATAGGGTTTGTATTAAGATTTCCTTCTCTTCACGGTGCCGGTGTCTACATAATTTGCTTTCTTAGTCGACTCTAACGACACCCACTGGTTTAATAGGGCTGGTAACACTTCGTATTTTTAATCCTGTACCTTTTCTACTTGGCTAATAAGCCATTAGTCGTGGATTTATTTCCCAGCCACGACAGTTACTGTGTCATGAACACGACCATGTTAATGATAAGGAATAACTATGAGGACACCTTAAAATTTTAAGAAAAAACCGTAAATTTCAATAAAATTACAAACTTTCAGCAGAGGTCCATGTCCAGCAGTGGACTATCATAGGTTATGGTTGATGATGATACTTATTTATTTTGTATATATTCAAATTAATTACGAGTAATTTGCCCATCACCTTAGTCCACTTTATAAAAACACAGCAATTAAGTTCTTCTTCAAGGTATTTACTTACAATAATTACTTCACTTGACTACGCTAATTATTAAGACGTACAAACTACACGGCAAGTACATACCATAGACATCATTGGACATACACGGAAGGGCTTTTATGATCCCTTCCGTGTAACGTAATAATTCAAATTAATTTACTTGGTAATCAATTTGTACTCTTGAATTACAAATAATCAAAATTGAACATTTAAAAATAAGATATTTATTACACAAACATTGACTTTTTGAAATATTATAATTCATTTTTAATTCATTGTATTTATAAACTGTTTACAAAGGAGGTCCATTAGCGGTACAGGAATGAATCTACTATCAAAAATGACTTTCTTTCTTTTTAAATTATTTTGCCACCAAATGCTAGTTTTGGATCGGGGTTTTCATTTAAAGCTATTAGATATGATTTTTTTTATATTAGATTGTAGTTTGTCTCACATAGCTGTTCAAAGTATCGTCATAACAAAAATAAGAAAATATTTTGGCGCCTTTTTTTTAATCGATTACAAATCGATAAATACGGATTGGTATCGAATGAATCAATCCAATCAATGTAAAGCAGTCAGTCACTTTTTAGTTTTTACTAATTTTAAAATTAAATACAGGATATTTAGAAGACCGCCATTATTAATTATTTACGTCAATCCAAACCCGTTCTTGTTATTGTACCACGTCACGGTGAGTTCACTTCTTTTAGTTAAATGCCATTACTTATTCAGATAATAATAAAAGTCTAAAGTTAGAGTATTCGTTACCAGACGGGTTAAAGAAGCAAGCAAGTTGGTGCAACAAACCAGGAAGGTAGAGGAGCTAAGGTAACAGATACCACAAGTCCTAGATATGGTAATACATAATATGGAAACCTTTTTCACAACACTAAAACAGCATGTGTAAAAGCATGCACAAAATATAAAAGTCTCCAAGCAATTTGTTTTAGAAATACCCCACTCATTTAATAAACTTTTCATTATTGGATATGTTGTGACTACGACACACTTATTTCCACACCACCCAACGATATACTGGTAGAGAATACCTTTGGCATTAAATCCGCCATTGTATATTTAGTGCATAAAGGTGTTTTGGAAATAGAACTTTTTCCTCACTTTTAACAAATAATTTTTGTTTTCAAATACAAATATGTTCTAAACAATAATGTTCAAGTTGGTTTACATATGTGGTTATTTAAACTTGTGGTTAAATAAATATACTTTCTCAAAAGATAATAATAATCACTTACTAAATGAAATAATACTAAACAAAAACATATAGCCGATAGCCTAATCAGCGTAGTTAGTAAGTACTTCATGGCATTGCCTTGACTTCGGACTTGGGTGGTGACAACAAATTTATTTAGGATAAATTAAAATATAGGTATATACAATTCTATAGTACTCGTATTAGCTATAAAGGCGATTTGCATTCAAATGTTATCCCTCTGTTGGAACCAAAGCGAACTAAAGAAAGATTATTAATAAATTTCGAACACAACTTAGAAAACCAATCAATTTAAAAAATTCCAACTGCTACCGAAAGGTGTCGCTGTCTCTAGATTTTTAATATCCTGTAAGCGTTTAAGTTCACTTTAGCTAAAACTAATTTCATATTATAAAAATAGATGGTGCCACTTGTCCTAATTTAAAACAAGCGCTGAGTAGAAAGAGGTTTTGTACTAGTTACTGTAATTGTATGTAGCACCTAAATTGAATTAAAGCGGGATTCAGATTAGACAAAGCACCAATATGCTTTAACTTCCTATCTATAGTGCGAAATGAGTTTAGCCTGACTACTCCACCAGGATTATCAAATATTAAATTAAAAAAATTAAAGCTAGCAGGCATTGTTTTTTAATCCTGGTCAAAGGTTATTAAGGGTAAAGTTAATTTAAAACCTCCTTGCTAAGGAGAAGTATTTATCCGGCAACGGACTGTTATAGGCTGTTTACGAAAATTTGGAGTTACTATGTATGTGATACATCACAGTCTTTTTGTCAATCAGTGTGGCCACTTAACATTTTTAACAAACTCTTGTGCTAAAAACATGGGCGTTGTCAAACAGTGTTGCTACATGAACGCTACAGAAACATATTTAGGACCGGTTTGTAGGTTCAACAATAACTTTTAATGTACTCATGTATAATAAAATCATCAGAAGCCTATTACTTTCTTTTGTAAACCATCTCGGTTTTGACCAATCCACATCCATCCATATGTAAAATGTAGGCATTAATTTTTCCTAGGATAAAAATTGAAAAATGAATTGAATAGCTTCGATCGAGAACTATAATTATTTATGAACTTCACCTTATACTTTTTTGTATGGTCTATAGCTGCTAACATTATAATTTGGTTGAATAAAACAAAACAATAATTATTACTGCAAGCGGCGCTAGAATACTGGTTTCAATTAGGGCAGCCATCCGTCCGGGTTTCCCCGGATTTGGATTTCCGAGGAGCGTACGAGCGTGGTTTTACATTACAATCTAAGTTTGAAATTTTTCTTTTTTCATCGGTCAGTTAGGCTAATGGAGTCTCTTATAAATCTAAGATCTCCAAACGAATATAATTACCGTCTAAGAAATAGACAATGTCATATTTATTCTCTACAAGTTAAAGAAATTTCGGTATTGTTACTTGACTTTTAAGACTACATTTTATTGTAGGAAAGTCCTAGAAGGGATTTCGGGATTTCTCCGAGCGTGAAAGATTGATATGAGTTGTCCTTAGTTGACTTTCAGAATTATTCGAATATGTAAGATTAAGGTCAAAAAGGATAATTAGTTTTGAAGACTATTTCAATAATCTGACGATTCGAACATGACTAAAGGCAACGATGCGAGACATCCTATTTAAATGTACGAATAACTTTTTTACATTAAATAATTAAATAAATAAAAATATTTCTGACCCTCAGACGTAAAATACTCTGCAAAGTGATCGCCAGACTTGCCTGGCATGACAGGAACATGTTAAACAGTCGGTAAAAATCAGATTCGCGATATTTCGATGTGTAGATTTTGATTTGCATTTCCGAAATTTTGTTACGAAATTGTGTAACTTTAAAATCGTAGAAAAGCAGTTTTAGCTTCTAACTAACATATCTTCTAAAAATCTGACTGTGCTCTACCGTCTCTACAATGGGTTGTGTTCTGAAGAATTGTTTGATATGATGCCCACAGCCACATTCTACCATCGCACCGCTTGCCATCGTCAGGGAGCTCATCCACATACATTGGAACCTAAATGGTCGCGCACAGTGCGGTTTCAGAGAAATTTTCTCCCGCGAACAATCCCGTTATGGAATGAGCTCCCTGCCACGGTTTTCCCTGGGAACTACAGCATGGGGTTCTTCAAGAGGGGGGTAAATAGGTTTTTGAAGGATCGGCAACGCGCACGTGATGCCCCTGGTGTCACAGGCGTCCATAGGCTGCGGTAGCAGCTTACCATCAGGCGGGCCGTATGCTTATTGGTCAACGTCGTGGTATAAAAAAAAAAAAAAAAAATCTGATGTATTCGAATTTCTTTTTTTCTCCTCTTACATTTTTAAAAAGTCTTTTCCCATCGCTGAAAATGGAAACAATATACAGCTATTCATTCCATTACCTAATCTACGCTTGAGTAAATCGACATTTAGCGTCATTGACAGCACTATTAATTTGCGTTTCTCAGATATGGTTAATGTTACCTTCAAAATATGGTTGCTGATGAAAATTTTGAGAAGGTTAATAAAACTTAAGGCTGAATTTTGAAATAGTCCCTTATAAGTTGTAACTTAAACTGTTCTTTTAACTTTATTTATGGAGCTTAACAACAATTATAACTCTGTCGCTCCAAATAATAATTTCAGGTTGTGAAAAGTACACTACTATTTAAAAAAGCTTATCAAAACTTAATTAAGATGCTTTTTGTCACTGACTTTTTTAAAAGGTGACGTAATTTAGTTGAAATTTTACTGGAAACTAAAAGAATTAACAATTTAGGACTATTTAACAGTTCTTGAACTCCAAAATCCGGGGAACTTGCGCTTTTTGTCCTGGTTTCCAAATTTTAGAAATAGCAGTCCTCGTTTCATCTTCAGCTTAGTTTTTTTTGTTTGTCATTTTTGTATTGTGTTTTTTCTTTACTAAATAGAAGAACTGACTCCAAATATACACCCACGATCAACATTCAAACAGGTCATGTAAAGAAAATAGATCGAAAATTATTATATATATTGTAATATATAAATGCATAATAACCAACATCGTTGTTAAATAAACTTTACTTTTAAATGAACTGAAAACTAACGACATTGTAGGCAACACACCTGCTGTCTATTGATATGATTAACTTTTTAGTCTGACGACTTTGTAAACAACATTCCTGTCTACGAAGTCGTCAGACTAAAAAGATAAGCACACTTAAAACTTACACTAACAGAAAGTACTCTTTGATGAATACAATTAAAAATTATTACCAGTACACCTTTCCTAATTTCATGACCTCTTCATTTCATCATCAAAAAAACTCCATCTGTAAAACCTTTTTTTTTCAACAGCCTGCTAAAGTGACTCTACTCTGCCTAATGGAAAGTATGCAGTATGGTGCCTACACTATGACGGCCTATTAAGATGCTTTTCTACGCCTCACTTGGGGACGTAAAAGACATGACAGTCATCGTAGCATTATATTGCACACACTTACCACGGCAACTGTCACCCCTGCATCAATGGGCCTCCGGTCTCACACTCACCAACTAAACACGACAGCACGGATACTGTCGCTTTAGGTTGATTTTCTGTGGGAGGGTAGTATTGCCCCGGTCGAGCCGGCCCGTTCATGCTGAAATCAGCGTGGCTCTACTACTCTAGATTTAAAACGACTAAAATGAAATTCAGATGTCTATTAGTCCTTCTTCATATGTCAATAAGTAAATAAACAAATAGATTAACGTATTATTAAAAAGTTCCATTCTACTCCTCATTTACAAAATAAGTGTTCTCGAAGTTTCGAATCGAATTGCACCGAACTCTAGACATGGTTGGATTCATGTGCATACCTAAAAGTCCCGAAAATTTCCATGCAACCAAATGTATCGTCCGATCGTGACCGTGACGACTATATAAAACGAAACATTGTTGCCTCTTGCTGAAAAAATAATGACGATTAATAAAATATTTTATTTTACAACGGCCGTCCTTGAGAAACTTTATTTGTATATTTTTGTAAATGAAAAAACCAAGACAATGAGTCACGCATTTAATTTAGTTATAATATAAGGTGTAAACAACTTGTTATTTAATCATACCCTGCACAATGGGTATATTGTCTTTTTTTTTATTTTAAAAGACTACCAAAGTGACTCTGCCTGACGGAAAGCATGAATAGAATCCAAGAGTTGTAGTCACCATACTCATTGCGAATGCAGACAATACAGTATGGTAGTTAAGTAATAGTTGCACAGCAATTTGTTACTTACTAAGATAACTTTATACAAGAGCTAATTACGCTAAAACACGAATTTTAATTGACTTTATTTTATTAATGCCTGTCAAACTAATTTATCCTTCTCTTTCTCTCTTTCTGTCTCTAACACCTGAAAAAAGAAACAATAAGCTCGTACATAGGTACTTATTCAAATAAAATAACTGTTTAAAATCATGAATAAATTACCGTATCTATAATACATGGGGTGAAGACATTTCCGATGCGAATACTTTAACGTTGACGACTTCGCTGTTCAACTACCCTTGTAGACTGACCATGTGACGCGCTCAGTCCACTATGAATTATTCTGAACACATTTCCTAAAAAACAAACGCGTAAAGTTAATAATACTGCTCTACATAGTTAATATTATCGGCTAGAAGAAAGAATCTTTTGGGTCCATATTTTTCCAAGCAAACTTACGCTGTTACCAATATTCTTAAAAAATGTCTGCCGGGGTTCCACCTGTAATGCTAAATTCATTTTATTTCTTTAAATATTATTTCATAAATAAACTCCTCATCGATCAAAAGAAAAAAGAAATCATTCAAATTTTGTTATCAACATATTCCACCATTAATATATTTCTTTTTACCAAACCGTCACTACATTTATTGTTTTATAATGTAATAGGTTATTTTTAAATTTAAATATAAAAGGCTGTAAACATGTAACTAAAAAGCTACATCGCTATATACATTTGTTTAAACATCACTTTTGTCATTAATTCATTGTCATAAACTAATGAATCATAAGTATTTATTTGGGAAGTTTACGAAGCACAAAGAATTATACACTATAACATCCAATCACATAACTAGTGCCGTTAATTCTCACACACAAACCACCTCGGGATATAACCGAAAACAGATTAAATATTTCTAAACCAGTTACACAGCTGGCTCCCAAATAAATCGTCGATCACAAAAAATATTCACGCCCAAATGTCTAACTATTACAGGGAAACAAACCGACGAATCGCTAAAACTAAGACTACATTCGTTTTAATCTGTCATCAATGTCATCTGCCTTTAGTAGCCCACTGCTTGACATAAACCTCTTATGAAAGGAAGTTTCTCCCTACTTTGTCACGCTGGCCAGAGGGTTGATACATACCATGTGGTTTTAGTCGGTCCGATTCCGACACACCACCCCGCCGTAAACCCCGGTGAGGTGACGGCCCGAGGGGGTTTCCACACGTTAAAAAAAGGGTTTGTTAAGCTCCGGATGGTATAATAAAAGCTGTTCCCGGATCCCTCCTATCTCAGGCTTAGATGACACACCGTATGGTGTTAGTAGGTCCGATTCCGACATACCACCCCGCTACAAACCCCGGTGGGATGACGACCTGTAGGGGTTTCCACACGTAAAAAAAGGATTTGTATAGCTGGCTCCCTTGGTCGGTTGTCACCTGTCAGATGAATAGCAGTGGTGAGACTCAGTATTCTTAATTCGTCACTACACGGAGGTTACACAATCCAAGTATAGTAATCATATTTGTTTACCAATTGTCATTTCCTAAAAATATATGACACTTCACGTCAGACGTGAGAATAACAATTTAAATTACAACAATTCCACTGCATTTTCCACAACCGTGTTATTATCGTCTAATTATCAAATAAAACATCAAAATTTACAAATAAAAACATAAAACTCTGGAAGTAAAAAACCCAAAAAAGTACATTTTAACTTTAAATACAGGCCGTCTCGGTGTATAAGTTCCTAGGAAACCCCCGTTCCAGAGTCACGCCGTATAACGATTGAGCGGCCAATAAACCGATTCGTTGAAAATAGTACAAATAATAAACACACTATATTTCCTTATCAATTCACTTGTAACTGAAATAAAAAAAAAGTTTCTTAGTATTAACAATAATAATTTTTTCAATAAATATTAAGGCCAACGTCTATTACATTCTATGTAAATAGTGAGCGATACAAAGCGATGTTTCTTAATCTAATCTAATCTAATTTTCTTATTCTTTTGTGGTCATGCCCGTAAATGTCCTTGCCCAGATGATGTCAAAGGAAGGTCATACTGGTAGAACGAACATATACAGATTTTTCGACCTACTTCAGTCCACCTGTATCTCCTTCCGTGATTTGTGATCTCATTCCATTCATCGGAGAAGAGCTTCCGGCCATCGCATGCTCCAAGACTGATAGCGAGAGATGGCTTACCGGGGTTGCATTCTTCTGGGAAGATGTTTTGTGCCAATTTTGTAACGTGAGATGAGAAAATAAGTACTTGAATGAAATCAGTTATTTAAGAGACGGTCAATACAAAACAGATAGAATTGAATTCAATTTTAATACTTCTTGAAGAATTACATTATTAGGGGTTGAATCTGTGAGCTTATTTTATATTCTCATAATTCTATTACTTGACAGTTTACGTGTACAACTAACTCTATTTCTAGCAATTTCTTTCCAATTACAAAATTGTTTTGTCTTTTTTCTTTTATGGCTGACCGTCTGCCTGACGTCAACTTTCCTTGGAAATTAAATTGCTAATGAATATTAAATCCTTCTAATATTACAAATGCGAAAGTTTATGAGTATGGATGTTTCTTAGTTTTTCACGAAAAAACTACTGGATGGATTTCGATTAAACTTAACAGTAATATAGGTTATATATCGGAATAACATATAGGCTACGATTTGTAATGATTTTATGTAATTTTGATCGTAATATAACGATACATGTCAATTTAGTTGGCAAAAAAAGGTGGCCTCTTAGAGTTATCTTGGCGTACACTGCCTGAACCATTGAAGTTACACAAAGATGATGTACAGTAGGACTGTTTGAACTCGTATGCTAAAAAAATAAAATGATCTGTTACGAAACATATGTGGCAGACCAAATTACACGCAAGCGAAACTGCGGGCAAAAGCTAGTATGCTATAAAACAAAAACAATAAAATATTTAATATGTACTATTTTTTATTAATTTAATTAGAAACTATAAGTCTGTTGTTTGTCTCTCTGTGAAGTTTTAACACTATTTCACGCACATGACAGACATCGGCGATCTTTATTCTCGTTTCTAAACCATAGCTTGGAGTGGTGTGTTAACCTGACAATGCTTCGTAAGAACAATTACAAACGTTTATTTACAATATGCATCTATATGTAGGTAACTATATATAACAAACGAGTTACTGCTATAGTTACATGTACTGAGTAGCGATCAACCTCCGCATAAACATAAAAACTATTTATCGACCACTTCGGTGTATTAGCGAATGAATATTAATTTATAATATTAAAAGTTATCAATATTATAGGTTCCGTACACAAATATGACCGTAAATATATAGTTAAACAAAACAATATACATAGTATATATCGAAATATATGTAATTATATGTATATAAATGTAAAAATTACTTGGGCTAAAGTTTAAATTTACGGTGTGTGTTTCATCTGTCAGATATTTGCAATTTGCTAACTACTTAACGAGACATTTCTAACGAACAGCATCCTTTTTCTTTTTTAACGTGTAAAATCCCCCTCAGGCCTTCACCCCACCGGGGTTTACCCCGGATGGTGTTTCGGAATCGGACTGACTAAAGCCACACGGTGTGCCACGCTGCGCCTGAAATAGGAGGGATCCGGGAACAGCTACTATTACGGCATCCAGATCCCTTCTAGCGCCTGCCCACTACCGTGGGCACCATCTGCGAGTAAACTCTCCAAACGTCGCCTCCTCGCAGGTGGCCACTGTAGCGGATGAAGAAGAAAACCCGTCCCGTTCACCCACGGCCACACTCCTCGCACCCAGTTCACCGGCGGCGAATTGGTTACGAGTGGATATCGTCCTCCTGGACCTTCTCCGCCGCCTCCTTCCGCGAAATTACATCTTCGCAGAACGTTGTGACCGCGGTAAAACAGCTGTCGCTACCAGCCATGGGGCGTATGGCGGTTGGTATCGAAAATCCTCCTCCAACAACTGCAATGAGGGCCCTACGCTGTGCCGCCCAGGCGGAACAAGCTGCCAACTGAGCCGTGAGCACGTGCTGAAGCGAGCCCTCGCTGCAGGCGCGTGCTGTCACCCCACCTACTCCACATTGATCGGCTGGAGCACCTCCGCGGCGGTAAAGTCAGCATGTGGAGCCTCCAGCCAGGACGACCAACAAACCATCGTGGCTCGACGAGCCACGATGGTTCGTTGGTCGCGCCACTCTCGTATCTCTTCGGGCGGGTGCCGTATGTGCTACTCGCCCGGAAGTCAGCCGTCCGCCGATAATCGTCGACGAGCACTTGCGCCACCAAATCTCACGGCGGAGTTCCGCCAAAGTGCAAGCCGCCTCTGTCGACACGGTGCAGTAACTGCGTATAGCTCTAACCGCCAATATCCTCTAAGGGCGCCAGAGGCCGACCCTACTCTGGGCGGTCAGAGCCGCCGCACACACCGATGCACCATACAGTGCCATTGACTAGACAACCCCCATGTAGAGCCGTCTCGTCACGACGCTGGTTCAACCTAAATTGGATAAAAATCAGCCGAGGGCAGAAGCAGCGTCAACCAGCTTTGGAGCAAGCTATCGGAAGTACTCGTCGGAGAGCCACCTGTCGTCGAGGATCAGGCCCAGATACTTCATCTGAGCCTGAACCGGTACGAGGACCGAATTGACTATAATGGAGGCGCCGGGGCCCATGGAATAAAAGTGCCTCCGTCTTCCAGGGCCACTCGCAAATCCAGCACCTCAATGCACCCGACCACCAGAGGGACTCCCGTGGTGACCAGGCGCGCCGCCTCTTGAAAATTTGTCCCCTGGGCTGTGACCAATGTATCATCAGCGTAAAAAATTACGCCCAACCCGGAGAGAAGACAACCTCGGAGGGCCCAGTCGTAACCCACTTTCCACAGGAGTGGTACCCTGCGGAACACTGCACGACAAGAGACGCCACTTCAGAACACCATCTCGGTCCTCGTACAAGTATATGAGGGTACGCTCCTCTAAATAGTCTACCACAAACCGCCTCAGGTACTTTCGCACCCCTTGGTAGCTAAATGTCACATCCCACATGGCACATGGTACTACCCTGATGCAGCTAAATGGCAGACTATTGAACTCGTTGGCGGTGGCCGACGACACCGCCAACAGCACGCCGCCACAGCTGTACATCATCAGCCTATCGCAGCTTACTGCTCGTTAAGTGTGGTGTAAAAAAACAATAAAGTTAAAACACCCATAATGGAAAAAAAAACTATTTTGCAAACAACATATTGGACATTGGTTCACACAATTTTTTTTTCACTTGTAGAATTTGAACAACACTCAGAGCAGTGAAGTGGCGAAGCTGGCACTTAAACCGTCGTAGTTTCTTCAATGAAGTCGTGAATTGACGATATTATGTAAAATGTTTCTCATGTTTTAAAGAAAACCTTTTTACCACCCGCGTGTGGTTATGTCGAACTCCAACCGACTGAAAACCGCATGCCGTCACGGGTACTGATAGCCAGGGAATCAGGTGCACCCAAGAAAGTAAATCTTTAAAACTCCGATGTTTCCTTCGCACCCTGAAAGGGCACGTGCTCATAGCATGGCCTCACTTCTCATCTTCAGGCTTTCGCTTATGGCAACACCTGAGTGGTCTACGGTACCGGGCCCGTCGCTCCGGCCATGAAGCATATGACGGCCGGCCAGAATACCTTGATTTGATATCCCTTACCAATGGTAGTTTAAGTTATATTTAGTTACGAATAAAACTCATTAATAACAAATAACTTTCAAATAGCTTACATATTCGTCAAAAACACCCAATATAGGATACACTCTGATATTAATAATAATGGTTATTAAGAATTTTTATTAATCAAGTTAATGATATAAATACTGGACATCCCTGATTTCCGACCTTCTTCAGGTGAAGCTGACAAGTCCGACATCAAATTTGATTTCTTATGTCAAATTAATTTATTTCATTATTCAATCCATGTCACTGACAAACTGTCAGTACCAGTTCAATATATTTATTTACATTAATTCACTTCCCAAATTTAAAACTGCCCAAGTATCACCAAAACCGACCGAATGAAAAAAAATTGGAATTATCAATTGGTACATTGATCAATTAGAAGTTTAATGTACAGATGTACCTGTACATCTCCACAGTTGTAGCCAGTGTATACCCATAAATATATGATATTAAAATCCGCCGTGATGAAATACAATACATTTTAACCACCACATATTTAATTAGACCTAACCATCTTCGTCAATATGACATTCAAAAGTAACACAAAATATTCAATGGATCCACTGAAAGGATCTCAAATAAACATTCGCAGCGGAACCTTAACAAAAGGAGGAAAAAACGAAACAAAAAATGAAGAGTCTAATAAACATTTAATCCTTCATGAAGCTATGACATAAGCTAGTGTGTATATATAAGCTAGGTCGGTGTTGAGTTTGGCACAGTACCAATATGGCAAAGCTTACAGTACTAGCGTTCGCCTTAGGGCTCGCCGTCTGCTGCGCGGCCTCAGGTTTGTTTACCAACAACATTTTTTCATTAAAGTGATTTTTAAGATTTTGTATCCGGAATTGTGAGGTCTTTGATTGTTTTGTGGAATAATATTAGGTAATCAAGTCAATTATAAACTTTTCAGCCTTATCTAAAATTTCTAATGTACTCGTATATCTATGTATTAGTAACTGATATAGGCTGAATATTTTTAATTTTGTAAATTTAAAGCCTTTACCGGTTTTTACATGCATCTGAATCAGTCAATCTGTTTTTTTTTCTCAGCTGAACACTACCGAGTTCGTCGTGGTTACGGTGCTGGTGGTTCAAGTGGCGGTGGAGGTCTAGGAGGAGGCGGCGGTGGTGGTCATGGTGGCGGCGGCGGCCACGGCGGTGGTGGTGGCGGCGGCTTTGGCGGCGGCGGCGGTTTTGGCGGTGGTAGTGGAGGAGGCGGTGGTTTCGGCGGGGGTAGCGGCGGAGGCCATGGCGGTGGTTTAGGCGGAGGCCATGGCGGTGGTTTAGGCGGCGGAAGCGGTAGTGGTGGCGGCCACGGAGGCGGTGGCGGTCACGGCGGCGGCGGTAGCGGCGGCCATGGCGGTGGTTTAGGCGGCGGAAACGGCGGTGGTGGCGGCCACGGAGGTGGTGGCGGTGGCGGCCACGGTGGCGACGGCGGTTTCGGCGGTGGTAGTCACGACGGCGGCCTAGGTGGTGGCGGTCACGGCGGTGGTAGCCATGGAGGCGGCGGCGGTCTGGGCGGTGGAAACGGCGGTGGATTCGGTGGTGGATTCGGCGGTGGTCATGGAGGAAGTGGTGGCCATGGAGGAAGCAGTGGTGGTAGCTACGGCGGATCCTTCGGCGGCAGTCATGGCGGTGGATATGGCGGAGGATCCGGGGGTGGCTACGGAAAATACGGGTAAGCAACTTGCAACTATCCCTTTTAAATTGGAACCCTTAATATTTAGCGTCACATTATTAGCTTCTAGTGTCAATATGAAGGTAATAGGGTAACTTTTAAACTTTTGCAATCAATGATTCATTTATCATAGTAGTTGACATTACCTATCTTTGCATTATATGATTATTCCTACAAACATTATAAGTCAAATCAACCTATCGTGGTCCACTGCTTTACGAAGGTCTCCCCCAAGGAACGCCAACCATTATAAGTCGATTAGCTGCAATTCATTTGGGAGAGGCCCATATCCAGAAGTGGACGTCAACAGGCTAGTGATGATAATATGTCAATACTCATTGGGTATATAACTTTAAAGTAAGCGTTTAGCATCAAGTGGACCATGTACTGGTAACTGACAGTATTTTAATTTGGAATATTTTGATTAAACTCCAGTATATTATTATAATGTTACACTACCTAATTCCAGGCATAACGCCTTGATTTCCTTTGATTCCAAGAATATATTTTCATGTTATTCATATTATTAATGTATTTTTTTTTGTTACAGACGTTAACACTAGACTCCTGCAAGTGCAATATAATATAAAAAATCAAAAGCTCAATGTGATAACCTAACATACTATTTTCGCCACATGTATCAAATACATATCTATTGTTAGCTAATTCAAATATATTTTTTAAATCAAATAATTGTTTCTTTTGGATCACCTTCTTATTCATTTTTTTTAAAGACAATCCAACGCTGGGAAAATATATTCTGTGTCACGGAAGACTTCACGAACGTACAAGAAATTAACACACTCATCACCCAGATTGAGAACAACAGTTTGTGGCGTACATAAAGTTATTAAACTTTATTAAGACATGGGACATATGACCTCTTCAAACCCACAATGACCGCTTAAAAAACTCCACCATTCATATAGTCCTGAGGGCATTATCTTAGCTACTGCTTTTCTCAACACTTCACTAGAAACAATTGAATTGCAATTGAAAAATTTTGAGAATGGTTTTGAACCTCAACGGTTATGTACCTTTGTGTGTAGTTTAGTGGTTAGCGATCCTGACTCCTAAGTCAAAGTTTACACATGTTATACAGGTGGACCACAAATTAGTTAACATTTGAAAAAGTCGTATACAAAAAACCATTTCATGTATTATAAAAACAGTTTATTTACAAGAAAGCTAATTGGATAAAACTTATTTTTCAAAAATTACATCGTCTAAATGACCACCGTTTCGACGCTTGCACTCTTCTAAGCGAGCACCAAAATTTTTGAAGACTCGTCGGTAAAGAGATCGCAAGATCGTCGACGTCTCTTCGCTGATTTTTTCTTTTAGTTAAGGTAGTGTATTTGGTTTATTGATGTAGACATGATTCTTCAAATAACCCCATAAAAGGAAGTCTGCTAGGGATAGATCTGAACTTCTGGGTGGCCATGGAATGTCGTCTCGTCTGGAAATTAACTTTTCCGGAAACATGTTTTTGACCTCACCAGGGACCCATTGGATGTTTGAGAAGTTAGAGGTAGAGAAGAGAAGTTAGATAAGCTAGAGAAGAGATATTCAGAAGAATTAACATTAAATAAACGGCCGTGAGAATCTTCGAAAAAGTAGGGTCCAATGAATCCTTTTACTAAAATTGCAGCCCATACAGTTACCTTGGGAGAATGAAGTAACGTCTCGTGTTTAGCTGTGACTAGAGGCCCATTGATGCAGGGGTGACAGTTGTCGTGGTAAGTGTGTGCAATATAATGCTACGATGACTGTCATGCCTTTTACGTCCCCGAGTGAGGCGTAAAAAAGCATCTTAATGGGCCGCCATAGTGTGGGTCACCATACTACATTGTCAGCATTCGCAATGACTATGGTGATTACAACTTTTGGATTCTATTCATGCTTTTCATCAGGCAGAGTAGAGTCACTTTGGCAGGCTCTCAAATAAAAAAGAAAAAGCTTTGGGATTTTCACTACTCCAATACCTTTTTTCTTTTTTTTTTACGCAGGGAATGCTTCTCGCACCATACTCTCCGGAGGGATGGAGGCCATGTGTGGACTCCTAGAAAACCGGTCTACCCACTAAACCCCGCGGTGGCCTACCTTAGCAGTCGGGAGGAGCTCCAGGAACGCATTAGCGGCTTCTAGAGTCGTCCCTGCCATAACTCACACGTGAGGTACATCCTGGACACCTCATGCCCCAGTGGCAAGACACTATTGCACCTCTCGCCGCCCTGCGCAATAAGAGGCAAAACAGCGTCCCGCCCTAGACACTCCCCGGCCGCACCGGAGTGTCACCTGTCTCGGGTCGTTTGCAGCAGTCACATCGCCCCAAGATGTGACCGCAGCGACCCTTAGGCAGCGATTAGGGAGCTAGCGACCTCTGCCGTGTCCTCTTCGCCGCCTCCTTCGGTCGGCCCTTTCCGGATCTCGCTCTGCGGTATCCTTCCAGAGCATAACCTGCTCACAGAAGGAGATCGCGGCTTTCCATCCTTACTGCTCCAATAACTACAATTCCCTGTGTTTACATGTCCGTTGAGGTGAAAATGGGCTCGTCAGAAAATAAAATGTTATCAAAATTACTGAATCATTCTAACATTGTTTCGGCATACGACTTATACGAATTTAAATCATTACATTTTAGTTCCTGTACTATCTGGATCTTATATGGATGTAATTTCAAAATACACTAATTCAGCCGAACGTTTGCGCGTCGATAAATCTGGATTACGTCGAACAGAAGCGGAAACTTGCTGCACGTTCTCTTCGGTCTGAGGAGTCCGTGGGCCTCCAGTTTTCTTCACATTTAGCATAGATCCCGTCTCTTCGAACTTCTTCACCCATTTCTTTATTGTTTGCGTGAGACGCTAGATTCAAATGTTAACGAGTTCTTGACCCACTCTGTATGTATTTGTAAGTAAGTATGCTCATCAATAGTCTGATTACCATAGAACAAACTCACAGCAGTCGAAATCAAATGGACGTATGTGAGATGACATGTGTCAATCTGTTATTATTATTATAATTTATGATTTACAAGCCTAGGAAATGCCCTATACAAAATACCGATATGTATGTCCACGAAAAAGTAAACAGTGTATTAAACGAGTACGGGTGGGTAAATTGTATTTTATTTATTTGGACAAACAACGAGAACATACTTCTTGAAATAAGATACGTCTAAAGTGGGTAAGAAAAAAAGACAATGATAGCTAATTAATGTTGCTTACACGCACAAGTTCAGGAGCGTGATCATTAAATCGCGCAGCTCAGCACATACAACTCAAGTTCAAGCTCTGGCACAACTCTTCAAATCTTTAAAAGAAATAACATGCCTCCTTGAGACGTAATGGAAGATAACTGGCGTTGGTGTGTTGATCTTAAAGTAAGTTACCTTGACTGCTAAACCAGCGGATAACTCCTAACCAGAGCCAACGATTATGTATGAGTATGATCATTTGTTCTATGGCTGGGTATAATTTACCTATAAATAGAATATTGTACGTATAAGAAATATTAAAATATGTTTGTGATCAGGTCGGTAATCATAGTATACGTTCTACCTACTTCGAGATAATATTGCCCTTTATCAAATGTGTAAATTTATGTAATTAAAAACTTCCATGATATTACATTCAATACACATCTATTTGCATTGTAATTTCAATTCATATTCATATTTCTTCAGAAATAAGTTCTATCGTCGACTCTAATCCGTTATTCATATTTATTAACGTGGGTCATTTTGCATAATGGTTTTCCTGTCCACTTTTAAAAATCACACGTTCCTTCTACTCCCATGTAACTACACTATCATTTGGTAAAATTGACTTCTACATTTTTTTTACTTGTTTTTTTGCCCCTCCGATAACGGATATACTCAGTAATATAACACTTTGTAATGAACATTAATAATGCCAAGTATTCTCTCAATTACGAGAAGCTACAGCATGCGAACTAAAGTTGCAACAAGCGCGCACATCAATTCAAATTAACCTATCGCCGTCCACTGCTGAGTGAAGTTCTCCCCAAGGAATGTCAACCATCCCGGTCTTGGGCAATCTTCAACCGTCCGCTGCCAGCCACCTTCTTCAAGTCGTCCGTCCATCGTGCCACAGGATGCTCTTCACGCATATATTAGGCTTAAAATAGAAACAAATAACTAGAACACTAAATTGAATCTCCTTATGATATGTACATATCACCGTGGGGGAGATTGAAACAGTGTTATCTAAATAAAACCGATATTTAGAATTTCTTTCACAAAACGACCACTTTTATCTAAGCTCTTCCTAATGCTAGTGACAATAAGAAAACTACCCAGATTGCTAAATTCGGACATTCAATACAGTGAGCGAAAAAATTATGAATTTATTGTATACGAGTAAGCTAGATTGGAAAAGCACTCTTTTTGTTAAATTAAACTAAACCGTTAACGGCAAATTAACTCCTAAAAATAATAAATGTACAAGATTTTTCAGCCCAAATATCCGCACAACGAACCTACTTTATAAATCTCATAGAATAGACCAAAGAATGGGCAAGAAGAAAAAATGTTAAAATCAAGCACGTGACATGGACACCTACAGTTATGATGCTGTCAAGAAACTCTAGCAAACATCCAACCAAGAATCTAGAAGCAAAATCTTCAGTATCAGCATATCCAGTAATCACTTATCAATACTTAACCAATTGCAAATCAAATTTAAACATCATTGATGCAAAGGTGAAAAGCATATGCTAATCAGAAAAGTACGATGCGATTTAAAGGATACTCTTATTCCTTGATGAAACTATGTGCGTGCAGATTTAAGAAAATATACAAAAAATCCTCATAAGATGTGCAATAAACGGACTGAACGGTTTGACAGCTCTTTTTTGGTGAGAGTCGCCAAGACTTGGAATGACCTGCCTGGGTCTATTTTTCCTGATGACATGAACTCTGGAGCCTTTAAGAGTAGAGTGAACAGGTATCTTTTCGATGAGCGTGTACCACCTTCGTCTTCATCAGCACTTTCCATCAGGTGAGTTAGAGGACAAACGCCTATTCCATTACAGAAGTAAAAAAAAAAAAGGAATATAAATGACAAATTTTTCAAAAACGCGATTTAAAGCAGTTATTTTTTTAAATCTAAAAGCTGTCAGTGGCATTATCACTAAAGATCCTACTGTAATTGACAATCTGTTTAATAAACACTTCACCAATGTAGGTGCTGAATAAGCTAACAAAACTCTATTAAAATACAATAATAACACTGTTTTAACATCGCTAACACTAAGTCCTTAATAGTAATTAGACCAACACCGTCTCCGTTAATATGCCATAAAAAATATTTATTGGATCCGCTAAAAGGATCTCAAATAAACATTCGCAAAGGAACCTTAATAGAAGGAGGAAAAAACAGAACAAAAAATGAAGAGTCAAATAAACATTTGATCCTTCATGAAGCTATGACATAAGCTAGTCTGTATATAAGCTAGGTCGGTGTTGAGTTTGGCACAGTACCAATATGGCAAAGCTTACAGTACTAGCGTTCGCCTTAGGGCTCGCCGTCTGCTGCGCGGCCTCAGGTTTGTTTACCAACAATAATTTTTCATTATAATGGTCAATTTTTAAGATTTTGTATTAGATATTTTGCACTGTATTTGATTTTTTTTATTGAATATTATTAGGCAGCCAAGTAATTTATAAAATTTCTGATGTATATGAAATAGTAACCGATGTGAACCTAATATTTTTTAATATATTAACAGCTTTTACCGTTTCTTGTTATACATCCATCTTAATTAGTAAATATGTTTTTTTTTCAGGTGAGTATCACCGAGTTCGTCGCGGTTACGGTGCTGGTGGCTCAAGTGGCGGTGGCGGTCTAGGAGGAGGAGGCGGTGGTGGCCACGGTGGCGGCGGCGGCCACGGTAGTGGTGGCGGCGGCGGCTTTGGCGGCGGTAGTGGAGGAGGCGGTGGTTTCGGCGGGGGTAAAGGCGGCGGAAGCGGCGGTGGAAGCGGTGGTGGTTTCGGCGGGGGTAAAGGCGGTGGAAGCGGCGGTAGTGGAGGAGGCGGTGGTTTCGGCGGTGGTAAAGGCGGTGGAAGCGGCGGCGGTGGTAGCCACGGAGGCGGCGGCGGTCTGGGTGGTGGAAAGGGAGGTGGTTTCGGCGGTGGTGCCGGCGGCGGCCATGGTGGAAGTGGTGGCCATGGAGGAGGCAGTGGTGGAAAATACGGGTAAGTAACTTCAAACTATTTATCAAACTTATTAAAAGTAAATTAATATAAAGGCAATAGGGTTATTATTAAACTTTTACGATCAATCATTTATTTATCACAGTAGTTATAGGTGGCTTATACATCTTCAAATTATGTGATTGTGATTGTACCTGTAAAGATAATAAGGAGATTAGCTGAATTTATATGTCAATGCTTATTGGGTTTAAAACTTTAAAGTACTCAGTAACCGTTCACCACCAAGTAGACCATGTTTTTGTAACTGACAGTATTTTACTAGTAAACATTTACATTATAATTAATTTTTCTATATATTATGTCTTATAATGATATTATTATTGTCATCACTACCAAATTCCAGGCATAATGTCTTTGATTCCATGAAGACATTTTTATATTATTCATGTTATTAACGTATTTTTTTCTTTGTTTCAGACGTTAAGGCTAGACTCCTAAAAGTGCAATGAAATATAATAAATCAAAATCTCAATGTGATAATCTAACATACTATTTTTGACATATGTACCAAATACATATCTATTGTTGATTAATGCAAATACATTTTTAAATCAATGAATTGTTTCTTTTCGATCGCCTTCTTATTCAATTTAATTTAAAAGCAACACCCATAGTAGGAATATATCCTGTGTCGCGAGGGCCTTGTGTTTTTTGTATCGATTTCTTGTATGTCTATAATATGCAAGAAACAGACACAAAAAACACCAAGACTCAGAACACCAATTTGTGGATCACACAAGGTGTTGTCCCATATCTATCGAAACTTTTTTTGAAGTGAAAACTTCTTTAAGCGCGTTGAGCGTTTTGGTAGAGGGTAAAATCCACGGTTCGCGTCACCGACATGCTAATGATAATAGTATATCTATAGCTATGGAGAATATGATATTATATATTATATATGAAATTTATTATTATTATATATTATATATGATATTATATATTATATATAGCTACATATGAAACATAAAAAATTTCATATAATTTTTGCATATAGTTTTAATTACTCTCAACTTAATAGCTCCGTTTTCACTTCTATCGGCAGTCCCACGACTGCTACTGTTTTTTTTTTGTTGACGAGGCGGAAAATCCCTTCAAATCTCCTGCTCCTTAGGGTGCAGGAGTCAGGAGTATGTGGTGTGCCCACTAAAAACCGCCCCGACAGCCGTCGACGTCTTCTTCTCTCGGGATCGGCCCTCTCCCGATCTCGTTCAGCGGTCTCTTTTTGGAGCATGACAGCTTCGCAAAAAGAGACCACTGTGCCCCAGCCCTCCTCACCCGCCAGCATGGCAGCAATGATTACCGGCGGGGACAGGTCCGATTTGGTCGACCAGGACTCCGCGTTCAGACGCCCACGCGGGGCAGTCCTCCAGCGTATGTTGGGCGAAGTCCCGGTCGGCCACGCAGTGGTAGCATTGTGCTGTCTCCTCGCGACCGATCTTATTCAGATACTCACCGAAGCAACCATGCCCGGTGAGTATCTGCGTCAGGTGGTAGGTGACGCGACCTCCTCCCTACCTACCCAAGCTTCAAGGTTAGGCAGAACGGTACCGACAGTGCGTTGACGCGAGTTTCGCAGCTATTCAAGCCGCACGCGCCACTGTGCCAGTGCCTGTCGGTGAGCGTTCCGCCGCATTGTGAGCTCGTCCTGGTCTTCCCTGCTCTCACCCCGACGGATGGCGCGAATCTGGTCATAAACCCTCACGTCAATATCCGCTAGGATGTCCAAAGGCGGGCAACGTGCCAGGACGGCACCGCCTCCGACGAGATGGTGCGGTATCCTCGTACGATCCGAATGGCCGTCCACTATCCACGTATCCACTGCACTTGGTTGAGCTTAGCTCGGCAGCGGGAGGAGGCCCATAGGCGTTTGGCCCATATCGGCGCTCCGTAGAGGGCATATCTATCGAACCTACAATACTCAGCGCAGTAAAAAGCGGCGAGGTGACCGCTTAAAACACTTTAGTATATGCGTAGTCATGACAGCATTATTTTATTATATTAGCTGTCTTTCTTTCTCAACGTTTTGCTAGAAACAAAAACTTAACTTTTGAAATAAAACATTTTTAGAATGATTTATAACTCAATAGTAACATACCTTTACTGACCTGTCGGTGTCGTTGTCAGCGATCCAGGTTTCTAAGTCAGTAAGTCAGTACTATTACTACCCAGGACAAATATTGCATGATTAGTACGTACGTATTTCGTGTGTGGCTGAATTTAAATGTAGTTTATCTCTAATATTTATGTATTATATTTAGAAATATGCATGTGTTTATCAGAAATATGACTCCGATGGAACTGAGTCACCGTAGTTGGAATAAAATAGATGAATAATCTTTGGAACGACCTCTAAAAGAAACTACATATATACATTGATACCAACGTTCCTGAAAAGGTAGACAGAAGTGTAATAATTCAAGCTTTGGAAATGAGATAATAAAATTTTATTTTTATTTTATTTATTTGCGCAAACAACAAAAGCATACATAAAACAGGTAAGTAAGGCAATGCGAGGTATTGGATATTGCTTAAATAGCCAAGTTCAGGAGCGTCAAATCGAGCAGCTCAGCACCTACAACTCAAACTGGATGTGGTCGAAAACTTCAAGCTCTCTGTCGCAACTACTTATCTCTAAAAGAAATAGCATGCGACCTTATGTCGTCATGGATTGGCTTTGGTCAGTTAATCTAGCAGTTAGTGACCCTGATCACTAAGCCAGTAGCCATAGCAAACAATTAAAAAAATAAATATTTCGGACATTTGACACACAACGTCATCTAGTTTCAAACTAAGCAGAGCTTGTGCAATGGTAACTAGACTAACTGATAGAATACTTATTTTTTTTATAAATACCTACATACTATACATAGAAAACACCCAAACTTCGAAACAAATATTTGCAGATCATACAAACATTTGGTCCGACCCGGGAATCGAACCCGAGACAGCAGTCTCATTCACTATCGATGCGCCACCGAGGCGAGATGAGTATGATCATTTGTTCTGTGTCTGGATACAAATTGCTTTTTCAATAATATATTGTATGTCTACACACTTCTTCTCTTGTTCTTTCTTCTTTTGCCGTCCAATCTATTCTATTATGGAATGCGCACCCACTTCAGATCAGGAAAACAACTAGTCGTGGTACATTTAAAGTCAAGGTTAGGGAATTTTACAAGCAACAGCTGGCAGCGATTCCCTCATAGTCTGGTCATTTTATATACTATATTTTGATCTATATGTATATATTTTTAAATATTTATTTATATATGTGTCTATGCATGTATCTTTTTTAATTATTAATTGTAATTTTATAAAGGGTAGGCCAAGAATTCGTTAACATTTGAATCTAACATCCCGCGTAAACATGTTACGGGTGTTCTTGGGACCGATGTTTCTGGAATTTGCTGGCTATAATCGTAACACATGGTTTCAACAAGATGAACCACTTGTCACACATCCAACGAGTCCCTGGTGGTCAAAGACATGTTTCCGGAAAAGCTGATTTCCAGACGAGGTAATATTGCATGGCCAACCAGAAGGCAAGATCTATCCCCAGCAGACTTCTTTTTATAGGGTTATTTGAAGAATCATGCCTACATTAATAAACCAAATACACTACGTCAACTGAAAGAAAAATCAGCGAAGAGATGTCGGCGATCTCGCAGATTTGCCGACGAGTATTCGTATAATTTCGATGCTCGCTTAGAAGAGTGCAAACGTCGAATAGGTGATCATTTAGACATTGTAATTTTTTTAAATAAATTCCAACTATTTAGCTTTCTTGTAAATAAACAATTTTTATAATAGATCAAATGTTTTTTTTATACGATTTTTTCAAATGTTAAGTAATTCGTGGCCCACCCTATGTATATTAACATACTTCTTCTCTTAAAGACACTTGTGCTCCTGTCATATCAGTTACTGAACCACCTAGAGGTTGACTGGTAGAAAATGTCATATGGCATTAAGTCTACCTCACACAGAAGTATTAAAAATAAATAAATATAAATCCCGGGTCCTTTAAGCGGGGCGTAAAAAAGCATCTCACTAGGCCGCCATAGCGTGGATCGCCATATTGCACTGTCGTCATTCGCAGTGAGTATGGCGACCACCGCTCTTGGATTCTATTTATGCTTTCCATCAGGCAGAACAGAGTCACTTTGGTAGGTTAAATATAGAAAAAAAAATGTATGTGTTAAAATGTAATATTTAAATATGTTATAGTACAGGCTCTACCTAGTTGGAATCATACTGCCCTTTGTGTGATGTGTAAAGTTATGTTATTAAAAAAAATCCCTGATACCACAATCGACGCTTGTATTTGTATTGTAATTTCATTTTGCATTCATATTTCTTGAGAAATAAATAAGTTTTATAGTCTACTCTAACCTGTTTTTTACATTTATTAACATCGGCCATTTATCTTAAAGGCTTTCCTTTATACTCTTTTAATTCATTTATTACTTTTCTTCCGATGTAATTACACTAACATATTGTAAAATTAGCTTTCACTTTTTTACTTATTAATTTTGTCTCTCCAATAACGGATATGCATATGTAATGAACATTAATATTGCCCTCAAGACTTTAACCTCTTAACAATGGGCTCCGAATTATTAAAATAGTAAATTACGAGAGAAACACTCTACTCTTAACTTAAGGTGTAGCGTCCCACAAGAATCAAGGCCCTATGATCTAGACCCTCTGTTACTTCTGATATATACTTATAAAATCCTTCAAATAGACCTATCCTTCATGTTTGTACGTACAATAATAACTATTTCGCTCGCTACAAAGCTTTTGACCTCTCCGAGCCCATAACGTCCTACATCTCATACATTGTCCTGCAAACATACGCACCTCAACCAAGCGTCAATACAGTACTTTGTTTAATACATCTCGGTTTCCCCCACTCTAACAAGCGAGTAGATAGGAACCGCACCTCTGAGTGCAACAAGACCTAGACCTATATTAATAAGACAAAACATTACATGTAATTTTTAGTGATAAAAATCATACAGAGCCATTCTGCATTGTAATCAATTTATGTACAAGTATAATAATATAATAAAAATTATTTATCATTACGCCTTAAAGCCATCTAAAACAATATATAACGAAACATACATTTTCTACATGTGTACTTATTTACAAAATAAGACACAGCATACATATAAACAAATTACACTCACCACGAAGACCCAAAGTAAAACAAACAAGTACTTACATATGTCAGCGCGCTAACAATCTTAATTATTGAAAGACAAAAACAAACTACGGTTAAAATGGCATGACATTTGCGGGAACAACTGTATAACATTCCCAATGACGAAAGCAAGGTCACTATGTGTCTTCATAAGAAGGGTGCTTGAGTTAATTAGTGACGACCATTCTATTTTGGTTTGAACTTTTTCTATTTACTGTTAAAACAGTCTTAGCATTTTTAGTTTTCTCTAAGTTTCTAATACCACACAAATTATTCGTAGAAGTGGATATAAAATAGATATAATAGTATCTTTTGTTCTGTGATTTATTTTGATATCTACATTTATGTGGAATTTTTTAAACTCAAAAAAACACAAATTGGAAGTAGTAATGAAATTAAAATTTTTACATTTTTACATAATGACTTTCATATTTTTTTACTGACATTGACGTCTGTTGTATCACGTAGACTTTCAAAATCATCAACTTTCAAACCTCTGAGGATTGTGATGTATCGTTTTCGATGCAAAGTTTTATTAAATCAATTTCTGTCCGTGTGGTGATGGATTAAGAATACATAGTGTTAACACCCCTATTAATCCCATGGTTGTCGTAAAAGGCGACTAAGGAAATAGAGTATGCAAGATAACATCATTATAAAGAGAAGGAAAACTTGGAACAAACCCTATTCCAATCCGCCTGGCCAGTGTGGTATAGTAGGCCAAAACCTCCTTGCTAAGGAGGGGCCTATGTCCAGTAGTGGACTGTAAAAGGCTGTTGATGATAGAGTTTCTGGTAATGATCGACCCTTCTGTTTCCGAATTTCTTCAGGTCGTAACAATAATTTCTTTTTTTTTCTTGTGACTTCATGTTTTTTCACATTCCGTGCGAGATCCATAATTTTGTGAGATGTATAGACTCTAAATAACAACGATATTTAGTCATTCTCTTAGACGGGAATAAACTTCGCTTTTTCTTAAATGAGGTAACTGACCCTTAAATCTAAACCTAATGTTATACAGCTCAGAATTCAACTTCATCACCATCATAGTGTCTTTTTAATGGTATTGGGAGGTAATAGAGGTTACGGGTCTTCTGAGAGTAAGTACCGCCTACCCATGGTCACATGTAACTCGAGAGTCACAAATGTGTTACCTCCCTTTGAACCTCACTTTTGCAGAATCAGGGAAAGACGTGGATTTTGGTAACATTACTTAGTCGTTCATCATCTTCCTAGCCTTTATTATTCCCAAAATTTATCTTTTTTTATTTAGTTTTACCTGAATATCACTTTTTCCACAGAATGATTGGTACCAGACTGCCGCAACCCTGAGGGTGAACTGGATTCAACAATAACAATTGCCATAAATTTAATTTCAGCTTAACATACTTGCCGAGGCACGGGTGTGACACACCAAAAAACTTCCATACTGAGGGCTGTTACTAAAAATTACTTGTAAGAAAAACTCAACATTCCGACCCGAGAATCGAACCCGAGACTTCTTTATTGATAATCGCATTCGCTAAACGCCAGATTAAAGAAGCAGTTCCATTTGGTGTAAGGTAAAAAAAAATTGCAAACCACCGGTTTCCTCCGAGGTCATGGTAACCCCGGTCCAACAGGTACATTTGTGCCGAAGTAAAGAAATCCCATGGCTTTTTATACATTTTTTTTGTATTCGTCACAATATTTAACATTGAAAAGGGTATTTTCTTGGTATAAATTCAACTTGTATCGCTTTCGAATGTCTGACGCTAATCTAAGTTGGGAATTTAATCGTTTTTCGAATTTAAAAACTTCTCAACTAAACTTATTTAGAAGATTTTAAACTATGTTCTTAAATTTACAAAATTAGGGATGAAAATCGTATTTCAGTTAACAATCAGTGTTAATTCAGACATCAATCAATTGTAATTAATTATCCAACTAACGTCAAGGTAATTGATACTAAAAGAGATTGTTTAAGGACTTTTTACTGTAAATAATGTGGAAAATCGGAAAGTGATTGTGTATTTAAAGGGTGGATTCACAGCTGATTCATGTAGTCAACCGAGAGTGTTCTAAGCAAATACAGATATGAAGAATTTAACTATCTTCGCACTTGTGCTCGTAGTATACGTAGCCTGTGCGTACGCTGCACCGGGATGTAAGTACATGTGTTTTGCAGAAGTTTTTAAAAGAAAAATATTGTATTACAATTCATTTTATTTCTGTAGCGGTTATCTGTAACCTGTTCACTCGTGCTTTGCCTAAGAGCCTAGTTTTAACGTTATAAAAATTAATATTTTTGTTTACATATTTTAATTAAACTTTACACACACCTCTTGGTTGTCTGAATGGAGTCAATTGTACTGTATTAAAATGATACAATTCATACTAAACACACCAGACTGTTACTAAGAGCGTCACTTATTACTTTTAATATTAATAAAACTACGAAAAGGCTGACGGCCAAAAAAGGCCGTATATGTTTGAAAACTCTCTGCGAGAGAAATCTATTTTGAATATAATATTATATACCTTACAATTCAAATTGATTTCAAATATATCTGATATAGGTATTCTCGTAAATCAACGATCTATACCGAAAATCGCTGTACCTAACTTGTTACAGATTTACCAGATTTTTTACCCGAATTGCACTTACTTTTTCTTAAACATATACATACCATAGATTAATTACACCCAAGTTCACGAATAAGAAAAGAAGACTCCAAAACAAGTGGCGTACTATTAAAGAGGCCTATTTATATATAGTAGTGGATTGTGATAGACTGATAATAATCATAACACAAATATGTGATAAGCAATATGGTGGTTTTCATACAATTATTTGTATGTGGCAATCAAAGCCAGCCACACTATAAAAATATTCTTTCCGTTTCAGACTACGGTTACCACTCGGGAAAAGGTGACGATAAGGGTAAAAAAGGCGGCAACGATGGAGGTAAAGGAGATCATGGAGACAGCAGCGAATCTAATAGTGACAGCAGTAGTGACGAAAGTGGTGATGATGACAAAAAGGGTGATGATGATAAAAAGGGTGGTGATGACAAAAAAGGTGGTGATGACAAAAAGGGTGATGATGACAAAAAGGGTGATGATGACAAAAAAGGTGGTGATGACAAAAAAGGAGATGACAAAGGAGGTTGGGGTGGTAAAGGAGGTTGGGGCGGTAAAGGAAAATGGTAGTTAAACTATATGTGCATAGTGATAGCTACTGTAAAAGAGGTGCACACACATTTAAATGTATGTATTTATTATTTACCTTATAAATAAAACTTAAAATAACTATGTATATGTCATTTGATTAATTAAACTGCAGTTTTACGTTATACATGTATTCACTATTTTGTTGTCTTACCTCTTGTTCTCTTTCTCTCATTATTTTTTATTTATAGTCTCATGTCCCCTGTCTGAGGAGAGGATGTCTACAGTAAATCTCCAACTAGATCGGTTCTCGTGCTTAATTTCGCTCTACACCTTGCTGATGACATGCCGATGACGAAATAACACAAGTAGTGTGCAAAGTGTGGATATTGGACATATAACAAATTGCCCTAATTAAACTAAGGTTAACTTTTCCTTAGTTCCTTCTTCTTCCGTTTATTATTACATTAATATCTGCCAATATTTAGGAAGCTGTAATTTAACTAGCTTTTACCCGCGGCTTCTGCCACATTAAGTTTCGTAACATATTATTTTAATTTTGTTTTTTAACATACAAACAATCCTACGGTATATCATCTTTGTGTAACTTCAACGGTTTAGGCAGCGTACACCAAGATAACTCTCAGAGACTTGATTTTTTTTCCGACTTAATTGACATGTATCGTTATATTACGACCAAAACTACATAAAATCATTACAATTTGTAGCCTATATGTTATTCCGATGTATAACCTATATTACTGTAAAGTTTCATCCGTAATAATACTAGTAGTTTAGTAGTTTTTTCGTGAAAGAGTAACAAACATCCATACTCACTAACTTTCGCATTTATAATATTAGTAGCATAAATTTATTTATTACTCGTAAAATATAATCATGACACAATTACGCGTTATAAACGACATATTTACATATATTATCTATCGGTTGTACAATGATATATGGATGCCTGTGATGAAAGAACGCTATAATAGTAATTTGACCTTGGTTGAGGTCATATTTCTCACGCCGCTTCCGATACAATTTATGGCATAGAGTTTGAGGTTTATTGGCTCATCCTTTTTTGTGCAATTCGTTCTTTGGAATGAGTTTCCCCTCGAAGCCAGGATAGCCATCAACTCTTCATCAACAGCCTTTAACAGTCCACTGCTGGATATAAGCCTCTCCTTAGCAAGGAGGTTTCGATCTACTACGATGGCTAGATAGGTTGGTAAAGGATTTCTTTCTTTCAATGCTCTATGCAGTGATGTTGTCTTACATAATTTGTTTCCTTAGTAGCCTCTTACGGCACCCATGGAAAGAACAGAGGTGGTAACACTGTATTCTTAATCCGTCACTATACGGATTTCACGTTGTCACAACTCTTTTCGTTTATGACAAAAGTAAGACAGAATCTATTAAAACTGTTGACAGAATCAACCAATACTTGAATGTCGTCTAATACAAATATCGATGTTTGCGTAAGTATGTATAAATATGGCTTTAAATCTATTTAAGTGTGTATTACATACACGTTAAGATACATACGTACATACATAGTTTAAATATACGTTTATATATGTGTATTTGATATATTACATAACTAACTTCTAAAGACCACTAACAGGCGTGAAAACATGCAAGCCAAGAGTTAGAGAAGTGTTACAAACCTTTGAGTTCCCTCGCGAGAATCAGGATATTGCCTGACGTAACAAAAAAATTACTTAGTACAGTTTTGCTGAGAAGCTGTGATATCTTTATGATCGAGTTAGACTCATAGGATCAATTCTACTAAGATCCGATTGACGACAATAACGTACTTCATGTCCACACATACGTTACGGAATCGTTGATTTTCATTTGATTCTATTTTCTATTTCTAAAGTACGTTTACAGGAAAATTTCTCAAGCATTAATTGCCCTTGTCTTTTTAAGGAAATACTCTTGTATTTAAAATTATTTTATAAAATAAACAACTAACTAATAAATACCGTTAACAATTAGACGATTTGATTTACATGACACGATTCGATTGAAAATCTAGCTGCACTATGTGTGAACTTCTTGTGTAGAGAAAAAAAATACTATTTACACATATACCTCGATTAGTACCTACAAAATGTATGAAACTACTTGTTGTATCATTTTAATTTGATAGTAGCTTTTGCATGCGGCTTCACTCAATTATATGTAACTTATAAAACAAACACCAAACCTTAATTGAAAGTTACCACAATATATAAAAGAAAACCGGATCCAAGTCGATTAAGCTACTTCTGAGATTAACGCGCACAAACACACAGATGAGCAGACAAAAATTCTAATAAAGACCCCCTTTATTAGTTTTTCTTTGACATTGATTTCTTACAATTTTATTATGTATATAGATTATATTTATAATCATATTATAAGCATCATTTTAACAGCGTTTAACAGTCTACTGCTGGGTATAGGCCTCTGCTTAGCAAGGAGATTTTGGCTTACTATACCCCGCTGGTCAGACGGGCTGGTATAGGACTTTTTTTAACTTTTCCTTCTTTTTGCAGTGACGTTGTCCTGTGTAATTTGCTCCCTTAGTCGTCTCTTACGACACCCATGGGATGAATAGGGGAGACACTCCGTATTTTTAATCTGTCACCACACGGACAAACGGTGTAATCATATATCTGATCGTAATCAAAGTGTATAATTATATTATCGAAGCTGATCAATTCTCATCGCTTCATAATATTCACTAAAAATAGATATTTATAAATACTTGTAAATAATCCTACTAATATGACAAATGCGATAGTTTATGAAGATGGATTTATAGATTTTTAATGTATGGATATTTGTCACTCTTTCACGCAAAACTAGTGAACGGATCTAAATGCAACTTTATTTATTTATTTATTTTTTTTTTTGTTTACACTTTATGCACTTTGTACAGCGGCGGACTTAATGCCCAAGGCATTCTCTTCCAGTCAACCTTAGGATGGTATAGAAATATGGTAAGGGAGGTGCACAGTGGCTATATTGACAATTAAGATATCTAATACATGAGTACGTATACATACATGAACACATACAATACATACGTTATAAATACACATATAAATATACACATATATACATAAATATACACATACACACACATTTAGATTATATTCGTACACTATGACAACTTGACTGTAAGCTGAGCCAACTATCGATAAGACGATTCTTCAGTCTCGTTAAGAAGGAGATTATGTACATTCTTTTTGAATGTAAAACGGTTTGTGGACATCCTGACTTCGAGCGGGAGCGCATTCCAGAGTAGTACTGCCTGAACAAAGAACGAAGAGTTCACGAAATCAGAGTTGTGAGAGGGACATAAGAGAAGCAGATTATTTTCTGAGCGAAGGTTTCTGTCGTGATTAGAGGATAGATAACGGAGGTACAGAGTCAGATATGTAGGTGAAAACGGTGAGTTGAGAAATGAGAATAGGGCAGTTAGTGCTCGCAGATTTACAGTACTTTACAGTTTCCCATGATAACCGACATACGCGCAGGTGGAGCACGCAAAAGCTAGTATTACAAAAACCACATAATTGAAAAAGCCCATTTATAGTGGCACTAGGCACAGTGTACCTATAGCCATTAATTATTGAACCATAGCTGTGTGCTGTTTGTGCTCTACTAGTCAGTTTTTAAGGAATCGATCTCACGAATTAATCCATGATTGATCGTGTCTAATTCACTATGAATAGACAATCGAATCATCTTCATCACTTTTTATATGCAACAAGTCGTACCTTGCTAAGCTTCGTTGTGGCACATTGTGTTTGTATTGATGAGGAAGTAAAGTGACGCAAAAACTGTGTTAAAACAATCTTGTATAGATCTAGCGTTTTCATTTTACACCAAAGAGTTAGGGCCCAAGTCAATCTCACCTGCAAGTAATGCACCTGCGGATCGACGGAATAAGCTTTGGCAAACAAAACATTCCAATTAGCGATAATAGGCTCGCCACCTGTTACCTGCGATCAAATCTTTGACTGCACGGTTGGCCTAGTTGTTTAAGCGGTCGCCACGCCGCTCTCTACTGCGCCGAGTGTTGTGGGTTCAAATCCTACATGGGACAACAGTTTGTGTGATCCAGAAATTGTTATTCTGAGTCTGGGCGTTCTTTATTTTCGTTTCTTGTATGTTTGTAAAGTCCTCTGAACACATAATTTATTCCTAGTGCGGATCACTAGCGAAAAGAAACCCCTCTGGGGAACAGGTGTGATTTTATGTACGTGTATATGTAGAGGAAGATAAATTTATTTCCAAACTCATTCATAATATGTTATTACTCATAACCCTATATTATGTTTGGCATCTTTTTATCACATTCTGAGCATTAGCATGATTAAATATGTATGCTAAATTCCTTCAATAACAACTTAATTACACAAAAAATAAATGTATATTAGTTAGGATGCCATTGGTAACATAACAAATGTATGTACATACATACGAGTACAGTCACACTTGTGTAATGCAGAGATACATAAGCGTATTAATGGCACAAAATATGCCTAAAATTTACCTAAACAAGTTAATAAATGGGAATGTAGTAGCAATAAAAAATACAAAGTAAACATTACTGATTAAATTCTGACGAATATACTTGTGTATATTTCTATTTTTCTACCATGAGAGGATCACGTTCTATTGCTAACGTCTACCATTTAAAGTTATGTTAATAAATATGCGTAATATATTCATAACTTACTTCACACCTCATAACTATTTACTTAACAACTTGTTTCCAAATAGTAATGAATCGACCTTGACTTTGAACTGAGACAATTCCACTGCCATTTATATGAAAGGAAAGAAAATGTAAATTGATGATTCAAATTAATTAACAAATAGTGTACCGTGTAAAAAGTATAATTACTTTTAGAGTTAACATTTTGAAACTCGATCTAAAAGTAATTACCGCGTAAAATAATATAGATTTTTTTCTTTCTTTAGAGGGTAGACTAATGTATTTAGCAGTTTACTTACATGTTGTGTTATAAATTTGTACAAAAATATCTAAACTTGTAAAACAAATGATGAATAAAGTGCCTCCAGAGATATTATTCAACTCTGTGTCAGTAGTCGCCTTGTTTTTGGCCCGTATGACTATTTTGTGCGAATAAGATCGGTCACGAGGAGATGGTACAAAGTCACTCCGCTCCGCATACGCTGGGGGACTGCCCTGCGTGGATGTCTGAATGTGAAGTCATAGTAGATCAAATCGGATGACAGAATAGAAAGCTACGTTCAGCGATAGGGTTGCAGTCTGGTCGCAAAAAAGCGAACTAGACAGGTAGGTGGGGCAACCGTTGAGGTTTCCCCAGGATAGGGCTCAACTAAGCACGGCGTTGATCCTGGAGGGGACCTAAAATAATATGATCCGGGTCCCCTTTAGAGTAGGACGGCTGAGACCGCCCGTCGAGATAGTTTTTAGTGGAAACATCACATACTCCTCACTTTTGCGTCCCTGAGCGGCCAGAGATCTGCAGCGACGAAAGGAATTAAGGACAAAGGATAATTCTGTTCAAGTCATCATGGGCTTGGCGTTTTCAAACCTGTGCGACGATAATATATGTATGAGGTGTATGTAAGTACTCGTCTATCAGATAATATCGTTATATGTAAATCTACTTATGTAGGTCCGTACAGTAATAAGATAAATTACAATATATTTTTTATTTTTATCTGACGGGCAGAGTAAAAACAAACATTGTTATAACGGATTAATTTAATCGTAATAATTATGTGTTTTTGTAAAATAGAATTATTTTCGGGAGCTAAGATGTGCCCTAATGTTATACCTACACCAGCTAGCATTTTTCATTTACTTTATGTTATAGTGACTAAGTAGATTGTTAAAGTTGTCTTTATATCATAAAATTATTTTCAAATAATTTGAAACAGTCTCTTGTGTAGACTCTAAGATTATAGATACATACATACATAAAAGGGTTTCCTCGGAGGAGTAGACAGAGGCATATTAAATGCCCACTTTTCGCCAGTATTTTGGTCTCACATAATAGGTGGCGAGCGTATTGCCGCTAATTAGAATATTTTGTTTGCCAGAACCTCTTCCGTCGATCAGCAGATGCACTACATGCAGGGGAGGTTGATTTGAGGCTCTAAGTTCTTGGTAAGAACACTATACACCTTTTTTATCAAGATTATCGATCAAAATATATAATAATTATAATCTGTTTATCCCGTGGGTGTCGTAAAAAGCGACTAAGGGCAGAAACTATTTAGTAAAATATCATTTTAAAGAGAATGAAAACTTGAAACAAACCCTTTTCCAACCCGCCTGGCCAGCGTGGTATAGTAGGCCAAAACCTCCTTGCTAAGGAGAGGCCTAGCCTAGGAGAGCCATCCAGTGGTGGACTGTAAAAGGCTGTTGATGATGATGATGATGATGATGATAATCTGTTTTGTGAATTATTTATCCTATCCGCCCGTTTTTGGGGTGAAATTATTAAAAAAAGGGCAAACAAACTTACGGTCACTCTTTTTACATTACTATGTGGAATAACAATAATCAGCTTTAATGGAAATCTACTCTATCATCAAACATAATGTGTCTTCTAAGTCGTGTAAGTGATTTAAAATTTTGCCAACTAATAATAGTTAAAAAGAGAAGTTATTAATAAACAATATAATTCTTAGACATAAATACATTCATAAGTATAAAGTTTGGACTTTTCATCAACAGCTAAATCGAGTTACACGTATGTGGCTGAAGTTCTCGAGCTGTTGTAGTTTATATTACCGAATTCATGCTTAAAAGAAATACCTCTTTCTTACAATTGACTATCCTTCTTACTTATCCTTTAGTACACTGTTTCCCATTTAGTGGTACGCGTACCCCCAGGGGTACGTGAGATTGCATCAAGGGGTACGCGAGCAATCTCTTAATTTAAATATTAAATCCTTAAAATCAATACCTGATGATTATTTAATCCTTCTCTCCCGACTCCTTAAAGTTATTTGTAGTCGAGTTATTTTCTTAATGATAAATTAAATGTCACTTTTTACATAAGTGTTCTTAGAAACCTATTTTCAATAAACGCATTTTACTTTGACTTTGACTGAGGGGTACGCAAGTTCGAAGTCTTTCTTGAAGTGGTACGTAGAAAAAACTAATCGGGAACCACTGCTTTAGTATATACTCAAAAAATTACCATCTGACTCCTAGGATTCCTATGGTTAAACGCAATAAGCTTGCCGCCTAATAAGTGAGAATAAAATTATCAATATGTGAGCGTTTAATGCGTCTCAGTCTACCCTTCCTGGAACATAGATAAGGTGTACATAACTCAAAAGGAATTACCCAAAGTGCCCAAAGAACGAAGCATTCATCACTAAAACAGTTGTGTACTGTAACAGATCCATCGCAATGATAAATAAACACGAATTTACGCTTAGTTGATTCTAAAAAGTTTTACCAAAGTGTTTTTGTTTATGAACAAGTCTCAGGGGAAAAAACATTGAGCCAACGACCGCCTAGACAAGGTCAAGCACGAGTTAACAGACAAACGTGTTGTGTTACATCATTGTTGTTCGTTGTGTAGCCTGGAAATTAGTTTCAGACCGGTTTTGATGATCTGAACGCACTGCTGAGTAATAGTGTATAAACTAGCCGATAGCTTTTAGATTCAGAAACGGACTACAATTGTAATCCAACATTGTGCAATTGTAAGCTGGTCAATGTTAGACTTTAACTTAAGACATGGGGCGATGGGACAGATGGTCTTATTTTAGGCATTACATGAAACACTACTTATTTTAGTGGGTTAGATACCTACACACCGCCCCGACATAGTAACAGCTCGAGATGGCTTCCACATGCTCGATAAAATAAGATATTTAATAACGATTGTAGTTAGGTGCTTCTAAGAAAGACATACGCTAGAAGAATGTTTTAAGAAAAATTGGTACGTCACCTATTAGGTAGCAGAGTGCTTGCGTGCGTGACTAAAGCTTTAATATCTTTCTTTCTAAGAAGTTTTCACACAGGTTTTTCTTACTGATAATTATGTTGCCACGGTCATCATAACTGAACTTGTCTAAAATAAGTAAGCTTAACATTAGTTAGCTACACCCTACTTGGTATTATTGTTAACGAGATTCAAATTTAATTGAAATAAAAATCAAGATATCGTTAGTTACTGCAGAGGCTAAGGAGTGAAGCAAGTACGAAGACACATCTGTTACGCATCATGACTGCAAAACCGTCTATCCGTTTTTTGACGAACATTGTCGATGCGCTCAGCCTTAATGACTTTTTTTAATGCACTTGGGCCGTCATTGCACTGTAATTTTTGATAGCGCAGTGCATCTGAATCGATTTGATGAAAACAACGTGACCACACTGTCTCCTATCGTCTGCCTAAGAACACAGACACAAGTAGAAACTCTTATTTAGGCGACGTTCACATGCAGATGTTACGGTACTCTTCTACGGTTGCCCTAACAAGAGCTAGAAAGTCAACCTGTATTTTTTCCTCTATCTCTAAAGCAACCATGTTACCTCTGATTTCAAACTACCGAAGTTCTTAACATATACTGTTTAATCCGTAATTGTACGCGTCTACCACGAAATTTTTGTTAATTTTGCAGACATTTCCTCTAAAATTTGTCATATCCGATAACTAACCATGAATAATTGTCCCCTGTCCTCAAAGTCAAGGTTACCCGACCCGCCACCATTAGCCCGTATGATGCCTTTGTATGGCTGTCATTGCATATCACCGAAAATGTGACACATTGATGAACCGTATCACATCCGATGCCATGCAACAGGGGTCATCCTGACCGGAACAGTGATTGTATATATAGTGTACATGGATAGAAAATGGAGATCAGTGTATGAAGGTAGCAATATGGCCAAGGTAGTTGTCGTTTTTTCCCTGATGGTGTTAATTTCTACGTTCGTGGAAGGAAGAGGTGAGATCTTTTTACCTTAAACGAACAATTCTTGTATATATAACGAAATACAATTGTGAATTTCGTTCATCTCGGATAGACCTTGAACGAATTGAATCAATGTTTGCCCAAAAGTATTATATAGGTATTGCAACGAAAGACATGGATTAATAAACTGTTTACTTAGGTTTTTTTAACTTTAAATAATATCTTTAACTAAAATCTCAGTAAAAAAGCAGTATAAAATTAACCAAGACTTTGGTAATTCCGATATGAATCTATTTTTGCCTTTTTGTACAAAGAATTTGCAAACAAAATGTGTGTTAGAATAAAACCATCACGGCACAATATTCACATCAAGGACTCATCATTGTGTTCACCCTTTTTTGCCTTTTCGTTTCTTAGATGGGAATAGAGCATTCCTTTGTTGCGTTCCGGGTGGATTAGTAAGAAATAACTTACTAATTTGAATAAGAAACTAGGTAAAAGTGTTTCTATTCTACAAAACAGTTATTGTGTTAAATAAACAATGATTATATAAAAATCTACTTTTGTAAAAATTTTGTCTGCGTTTAAAAAGCTGGTGACGGATTTGTCATTGTGAATACTTTTGGTTTTAGTACATAATGTATATATGTGTATGTATATACATACGTATGTACATATTTGTGTAGGTGTATATATGTGTATTCGTGTATGAATCTCTATCAATGTTTTAAAATATTCTAGTTATAATGTGTTACTTGTGTATGGCTGTCGGGAAGAAATCGCCGTGAGGGATAAGTCCCCCGATTGTTATATTTACATATTTTGTAACTCGTCGTTTCGTTTTTTTTGTTCTGAGTGTATACAATAATAATAAATAAATAAGAAAACAATATATCCAATATTGAACTGTGATCATAGATTGGCAGTTCCAATCAGTAAAGAGACTAAAGCGTGGCTTCAACGGTGGCTCTGGTAAGCTAGGTTCGTACGGACGAAGTGAAGAAGACGACAGCCTAAGCCGGGAATCACTGAACGCTTGCAGTGGAGAAATAAATAAGAGGTAAGAGAAGGCAATGAATAAAAATAATAAAACTTTCCATTGTGTCCTTAACTTAAGTGGCAGTTGACGGGGCACATTACACGCAGAAACGATGGCCGATGGGGCCATGAAGTTCTGGACTGGTGACCGCGTATTGGAAAACGCAGCATTGGTAGGCCCCTCACAAGGTGGTCTGACGTTGTGGTGAAGGTCGCGGGAAGCTGCTGGATGCGGACGGCACGGGACCGGCTGTTGTGGCGAACCTTGGGGGGGCCTATGTCCAGCAGGGACGTCTTTTGGCTGAGATGATGATGATGATGATGGTGTGTTCCTTAAGTTTGATATAGATTCTAAACTTGACAGTGGACATTGAAACATCGGCCAGTAGACAATACCGGAACAATACTACTACCTCACAAAAACTAATGTGGGGAAATTATTGTGCTGGTTTTCACCGAGTGAGTAAGTTTATACTCCATGATTCTGGGAGTGGCTCAAAGGGCGGCCATTCATTCACAGACACTGCAACTCCATGGGTCTTAACCTTTAAAAATATTCAAAATTCTTATTGTGTTATAAATTTATACTTATATTATAATACTGAAGAGTTTGTTTGTTTGTTTGATTTCAATTTTCTTATCTTTTAAGGTTGGTTCATTATAAACTTTTTTATGGTAAATAAATTTGCTCATGGTGTATAACATCACGGCACGGGCAATAGGAGACGCAGACGAGATTGCGCGGGTCAGCTAGCATTATTAGAAACAGAAGTTAAAAACGTCATAAGTTACCCTTTTCTTTTCTAATTTATCTTTCTTATTTTATTTACCATAATAAAAACTGTTAGATTTTTAATTAAATACTAACTCCGCTGTTAAATTTGGTCTGCTTTACTCTTTTAATGTTGACCTTGAGCAGTGACACGACATACAGTAATGTTATTGTATATTGTATTTCAGAGACAGTCGTGAGCTGCTAGAATACAACGGAGATGGTCGTTCGAACGATAACTATCACGGACATCGCTCCTTCAGTAAAGCCTCCGCTTCCGCCTCCGCTAGCGCTTATAACCAGAACCACAACTATACACCTTAATGTTGCCATTGACTACCTCAACTGATTTGTGTTTTTTTATATAACTACGGCTTAAGACACCATATATATTTTAATTCAAACTCTATGTAATGTTTCTGACAGGAATTTCTTACTCTATGTCTTGTGAATCTGTGCCACAATACTTTTAATAGCTTTCAAAAAGAATTTCATATTATTTTATTTTGTAACATTGAGACTGTGGTTTCTATCCGACACAAAATATTAAAAAAGTAATGAGAACAACCCCCCTAGCCAAGTTAACATTCTACAAACATAAACGTTATTAGAAAACAAACAAATGTATGGGGATGACGTTTCAACGTCACGTGGTCAAGACAAAATATTAGCAACTAATACAAGAAAATAAAGACTTTAGTCATTATAAAAAAAAGAATGAACACGATACACCTTACATCTTGGATAAGGAAGCAGGTCAGAGTAGTCACCTTTCTGACTTTTAATTGTACCGCACCATGGCGTAAAACAAATGTTCAAAAATTAAAGTTATTCAAAGAAACTAATGTATCTTTTGTTGATGTTTTTATTATGACCCGAAAGTAAAAGGAGGAAGAATAATTCACACGCCAATACGTCACATACACACACACACACACACACTAGCTATCACATAAAGAATCTTACAAAGTAAACTATTAAAATGGCGCCGGCTAAATGAAAAGTGTTGCACGGATGTGTTATGAATAACACTTTGTGTGATCCACAAATTGTTGTTCTGAGTCTGAGTTTTGTTTGAGACTGTTTCATAAATGTCTAGTTAAAATCCTCCGCGATACAGGATATATTCTGGAGTCGTCTTTCTATAGAAAAAAGGATACAATGTTATACTGGCTGCAGCTGAGAATTTTTGTGCAGCTTTCCCCACCCAATTTCATATCCATTATTGGTGGTAAGGCCATATTGTACAGATAGTTGGTGAAAATGAAGTTTTGAAACTTACCGAAAGTATGTAGAATTGTTATGTAACTATCTAAAGTGTAAGAATAACATAAGAATTCTATTTATATTCTACTCTTATGCAAAATGACTCACGAAGTTGTTCCGTGCAGAACCAACACTTGAAAAAAGCACACTGTTTTTTTTTGTAATATTTGTGTATCGTTTTTAGAGGTAAAGCTGCAATTAGAAATGTTTTAGATGTTATCATTACTCTTTATAGTATGTAACTTAGTTAATGATAAGATTTGTCATTAATTCATTACAATAATACTACTTTTGCTTCGGTTTAAGAAATAATAATCAGTAATACATACGTATTTGTTTTATTTCCAATCATGTTGTCCAAGATTGACATTATAATTTTATTCTCTTTTTTAATGAAGATACGTTGCCCTCTCACTATGATACCGGGTCCTTTGCGCGAGGCGTGAAAAAAGTATCTCAATAGGCTGCCATATTGCATTGTCTGCATTCGCAATGAGTATAGTGACCTCCTCTCTTGGATTGTATTCATGTTTTCGATCAGGCAGAATAGTCACTTAGGTAGGCTTTTATAAAAAGAAAGTAAAACATGTTATACTACAAACGTAAACTCGTTCTTTTCCTAGTGTTTATGTGAGGTTCTCATTGATTTTCCTCCTTACTTATCAGTTTATCGCTAGCTCTTACTTATTACCTCTTTTAGTATTTTAGTTTTAAATAAAGTACGCAAATAGTAAGAAGAAAGGACCGCCTTACTGTTTATACTTTTTTACTTTACTTATGCAATTTGACTTAAGTACCAACTTAAGTAATAAAACAAAAGTTTAGTGCCTAAGCGAGCTCAATGTATGTATTGCTATGTCATTTTTCGTGTAAAATTAAATTACAGGCTAACTGAGTCATTTATCAACGCAAAGCTTAAAACGATGGGAACACAAATGACAAAGTTGAAATTTTGACAGTTAAGAAAGCATTTTTCTAAACTTCAGCACTAGGAGGATAACATGACAGATGAACGAATGGATGGATAAATGAATGAATGGAAGTGCCTCAGTTTCGAAGTAAGAAATAATTACACGATCAAAACTACGGGTAATAACTAGTTTGGCATAATTACGAACCTTGAAATATTATTATACACTTTTACATATTGGCTGTTGTATTGGTCCAAGTCACGACTTTGACTTTGAATACCTGGAAACTCGCAAATTAACACTTAGGTGTTATCGGTAAATAGATTTCAACGTAATTCACTTGTACATATTAATCATAATTACAGCTGCAACATTGTTCAGTGTTAAATTAAATCTTGAAAATTAAGGAAAATCCTTTTTTCTAGCTACTTAATTTAGGTGTTTCTAACGGCAAGATTCTGCATTCTAATTACTATAGTACTTACATTCGGGGCATCATTAAACGTAATTATTAAGTCCAATGTGTATTTCTTTTAATAAACCACCTTTTTTGTTGTTTCTTTATTCGTGTTTTCACTATTCGCGCATTAAAAACTAATTCCTATGATCACGACTAAAGATTTCTTCATTTACTAATAAAAAGTATTAAATATCCTTTGTAAACTCGTCCGTTAATGGACCAATAAAAAGTAAAACAGACCTTATTACAACTATGCCTAAAGTATGTTGTTAAATGCTATCGCCGCTGTATAAGTGGTTTGACTTTTACTTTGACATGAGCCACCTTCGCCGCAGTTTGTTTTTAAGAATGTAAACAAATATAAAGTTACATAAAACAACCTTATTTCTCAATGTATAAAGTATATTATTACATCCTGCAACATATTAGACGTTCCGTCCTTTGGTAAGTCTCGCTTTGGAAGTTTTATTGTCTTCTTTTTTCATTTGTTACAAAAATTGTGATCGAATAGCACGTCTCTTTTTTTAAAAAGCAAATTGCTAGTTCTAAATATCGGTCCAAATTGAAATGGCTTCTAAGAATTGTCAAGCCAAAAAAATAAAAAGTGCATTAAACCGGTGCCTAAGCCTGACGAATCAATTAACATAGTAGAAAACTTCAATTAAATACCCCGGCCGCACCGGAGTGTCACCTGTCTCGGGTCGTTTGCAGCAGTCACATCGCCCCAATATGTGACCGCAGCGACCCTTATGCAGCGATTAGGGAGCTAGCGACCTCTACCGCGTCACCTTCGCCGTCTCCTTCGAGCGGGATCGGCCCTTTCCCGATCTCGCTCTGCGGTCTCCTTTCAGAGAATAACCTGCTCACAGAAGGAGATCGCGGCTTCCCATCCTTCACGATTCGCCAGCATTGCCGCGATAGATGCTGACGGTGAAAGGTTTCGTCCGATCTGTCCGACCAGGACTCGATGCTCAGACTCCTAAGCAGAGCAGTCCTCCAGCGTGTGCTGGGCGGAGTCCTATTCGATTATGATACTCACTCCTGAGCAAAGAGGTTTTCGCCTACTATACCAAGCTGGCCAGAATGGTCGATATAGTTTGTTTCAAGCTTTCTTCCTCGTTGCAGTGACACTATCTTGCATATTTTGTTACCTTAGTCGCAACACACAACTTACAATATTATATTTATAAGTGCTTATTGGAACGAAGTTCCTTACGGCAGGCTTGGAGGGAATAGGGATTTCGCTGCGGGACCGAACCGAAAAAAATGTGATAGTAAAACCGTAAGTGGAAAAAGTGCGTAGAATAAATCTGTGGAAAAAAGTGCGTGGAATAAAACCGTTAAATGAGACGTGCGCAGGCGCGAAAGCGCGTCATGTGTGCTATTTTATTATTTTAAGGAATTTATTATTTTATTTCCTAAAATACTGAATTTCCTAAATACTTTCTTGTACTTAAATAAAAACTAATCAGCAAAATTTAAGAGAAAAATCAAGAAAACCTACATAAAATTGAGCACGATTTTTTTTGGAAATTGTGTCGATTCCACATTATCCGAAGGAACTTCGTTCCTACCTGGTGTCCCACGACACCATTCATTTTTTTTTATTTTTATCCTCTTTTATATTTTGCAGCTACAGTAGAGAGTACTATCTCGCCGATACATTTTGATGTATCCCAAGATTCTTAAAAAGAGATTGCTCTTTTTAATAAGGCCCTTTGAACATTACTATTTCTGGAATTTTTATGTACGATACTTCTTCTTAAAAATGATGTATAAATCGTTTACTATTATACTATATTATAGTGTATTTAATAGTAATATATATTTATTTCCAAAAGAACTTAATTATAAATTACAAATAACTTGACAATATTTTTAAAAATCGTTGAATATAGCATCTGCAAACAAACTAGGCAAAGCCTGTATTTCGATTATCAGCACCAATTATTTTATTGCAACAATACCTTATGATTTTTTATTTTATTTATTTTTATTTTATTTTATTTATAACTTTATGCACAAATACATGCATCGGCGGGCTTAATGCCTAAGGCATTTTCTGCCAGTCAACCGATTGGGCGATGCAGAGAAAATATGAGATAGGTGCACTTAAGGATAAGAAGTAATTGCCAGAGGATTTAGTATATATAGACCTGATAGACCATAAATAAGTAAATATACTTACATAAACACATAAATATATAACATATACATATATAATACACATACACACAACTCATATACATACGTGCATACATATTACCACTATAAGATATAATAATACCAGGTGGTGAACTAAGACTTCGCCATTTCAGCCAGTAAAAGCTTCTTCACCGGAACCCTAAACAAATCGCGACTTTTAGCCATCCTGACTTCGAGGGGAAGCGCGTTCCAAGAAAGGATAACCTGCACGAAGAACGAAGAACCGACAAGCCCAGTGGAGTGAGAAGGACACAGTAGAAGGAGATTATTAGCCGAACGTAGATTTCTGTTATGGTTGTTGCTCAATAATTGAATTTGGGATGTTAAATAAGTGAGAGGGGATGGGGAATTGAGAAAAGAATATAGTAATGTGAGTGCACGCAATTTTCTGCGTTGACGAATAGGTAGCCATGTGAGCTGGGTCCGGAAACTGGAGATATGATCATACTTACGAAGGTTAAAGGTGAATCGAATGCAGTCATTGAGAAGACGTTCTAGCTTGTTGAGGAGATCTGCATTCAGGTCGTAATAGCACACATCACCATAGACGATCAGAGGGAAGATTAGAGATTGCACGACCGTTGCCTTAGTTTTCACGGGAAGGAAGTTTTTCAGGCGGTATAGTGTTCTCAGGATTCCAGTAACCCTCTGGCACACGTATGTAACTTGATGACGCCAGTTCAGTGTACAATCAAGTTGTAAGCCTAAGTCTTTCACTGTTGCACAAATAGGTATAGTGGCACAATTTAAAGTAATCTTGGGCAGCAACTCAAGGTTGACTCCCGATCATTATTGCCTGACACTTTGTCGGGTTCACAGATAACCCAAACCTCTCCGACCAGTTTTGCATAGCTTTAAGATCTGTGTTAATGATATCAATTGCTGTTGCTATGTCTTCAACGCTGGCTTGAGCGTACAGTTGCAAGTCGTCAGCATACAAATGATACGCACTACGAAGTTCAAGAGTTAAGAGGTTAATAAACAAAGAGAAAAGCAGAGGAGAGAGTATGCCGCCTTGAGGGACACCAGAGTCGACATCACACCAATCAGAAGAGAGATCATCCACATGAACGGACTGCTGGCGTCCCTGAAGATAAGATGAGAACCATTCCAGTACTTCGGCTGAGATCGCTAGATAGGAGAGGATGGATAAGAGAATATCGTGACTGACGGTGTTAAAGGCGTTTGAGTAATCAACCAAAACTAAGGCCGTCACTTTTTTATCCTCCAAAGCCGCTCTGATATCACCAGTCACCTTGAGTAGGGCAGTGGTAGTGCTGTAGCCAGGCCTAAAACCGGGCTGAAATGGCCTTAATAAATCATTTTTGTAAATGAAGACAGAGAGCTGCTTATGCACACAGGTTTCAAGAACTTTGGAGAGGAATGGAAGGATGGATATCGGTCGGAAGTGATTGGGCAGAACAGGATTTGTGATCTTAGGTAGAGGAATGATGTAAGCTTTACGCCAAAGTGAGGGGAAAGTGCCAGAATATAAGGAATGATTAATGATGTGGGTAATGGTGGGGAGAAGTTGGTTAAGTATGTTTATGATCATGCGTCTGCTAATTTGATCGTAACTCACAGCGTTGGATTTGATGGAAAGGATTATTTTTTGATCTCATCCTGCGTAACTGGTACAAATTGAAAAGAGTTATATTAACATTAGGAGAATTTAACCTCGCCAGGTAATTGACAGTACGATGCTTAGTTAGGGGATCCAAATAAGTAGAAGTAGAGAAATGTAAATTAATGTCGTTCAAACTAACCATCATCGGTTGGTGAGTACATGTCTGCTTACCAATATCCAGGCTTCCAAGGAATTTCCAGGTATCGGCAGGGGAGGAATAGGCAAGGTTGTCTAAAATAAAGCGGCGTTTAGCATTGCGTATCGTCTGGTTACCTCGGTTCCTTGCTCCTTTGTACAGATTTCATTTTTCATCTGTGCGATCCCTCCTATATCTACAGAAAGCCCTATCCCTTCGCCCCATAGCTAAAAGAATGTCCCTTGTCATCCAGGGTGCAGGTGGTCTTTTGAGCTTGATCTTTTTTATAGGTGCATGTGTCTGGTATAAGCTACTAACCGCGTTATTGAAAGCTTCAACTTTATCGTCCAAGGTGGAAGCCGCATTAAATATATCCCAGTTGAGTCCTGAAGCATCACTATTATTATTTTTATTTGCTAGTTGCACTATTTTAAGATCAATACAATCCAATACCAAGAATTGAATGTAAATGTATTTTTTTTCTTGTGGAAACGTAAAAATGTCCTCTTTTTTGGAGAGATGAAGTGATATAATATATAAGTGTTGCGAGGCTGATGTAGTTGTGTGTTAAGAGGGTGTGAGCTTGTGTGTTTAAATAGTGAGATCAGTGTGTATATGTATAATGTTTATGAAGATGAGTGATATAATGCGTGTGACTTTGGAAACACTTTAAAAGTCAAACATTTTAACTAGGTACTGTGTTATAGCGATTAGCATTTTTGTTTCTTCGTAGTTAAGTTTCTGCAAGTACTGACTCACTACTTTGCATTGTTTTGTTGTCACAGGTTAAATGTTTAATGGTTTGTTTCTTTTTCTGTGTAAATACAGGCCAAGAAATTCAATAAACCATCTGCTATAGATATCAGACAATATGTAATTTTAGTAATAATTTTTCTAGGAGAATCGGGAAGGGCAGAAAGATGACAATTGTCTCGATTTTGAGTAGTTTTTACTTGTAAACAAGTCATTATGACAATCAGAGCCACTATAAAAATCTGTGTTACTTATTTAACGATTCAACTTATGTTAACATCATTAAGTTTTTGTTAGTATAAAATAAGTAAATAGTTAAGTGCCTGTATGTACTGTTGAGACAACTTATCCATTACAAAGGTTAAGTATTATTGAAGTTACGTTTGAATAAGCGTCTTGCAATTGTTGAAATTACTTAACTTAGGATAATATTGTTGAAGTCGTGCGGTGTTCCACAGAGGTCTGTCCTCGGACCACTCCTGTGGGACATGGGATACGACTGGGCCCTTCTAGGTCGTCTTTCCCCCGGGCTAGGCGTAATTTGTTACGCAGGTGACACATTGGTCACAGCCTGGGGGATGAACTTTCAAGAAGCGGTTGGGTTTGCGGGTGGCTCTGGACAAAATGGAGGCCCTTTTGTTCCATGGGCCACCTCGTGGTCCACCCTCCGGCGCCTCCATCGTATTTAATTCGGTCCTAGTACTGGTTCACGCCCAGATGAAGTGTCTGTGCCTGATTCTCGACGGCAAGTGGCTCTTCGACGTGCGCTGCTTCTGACATTGGGCGATTTTTGCCCAATTTGGGTGGAAAAAGCATCGCCACGAGACGGCTATACACGGGGGTTGTCCGATTAATGACACTGTATGGTGCAAAGGTGTGGGCGGTGGCTCTGACCGTCCAGAAAAAGGCTCGCCTTTGGCGCCCTCAGAGGATATTGGTAGCTAGAGCCATACGCGGTTACCGCACTGTATCGACGGAGGCGGCGTGCGCCTTGACCGGAACTCCCTGTGGGATTTGGAGGCGGAAGTGCTCGCCGAAGTTTATTGGCGAACGGCTAACTTCCGGGCGGGTAGCGGCATACGGCCCCGCCCGAAGAGGTGGTCGTCCCGGCTGGAGGCTCCACGTGCTGGTGTTGCCGCCGTGGAGGTTTCAAGGATCTTCAACTGGTCATCGCCGAGTGGGCCCTTTCCTTCCGACTGACACAAATCCTTTCCGGGTACGGTTGCTTTGGGAAGTATCTGCACTCGGTCGCCAGGAGGAAATTGAGTCCCGCCTGTCACCACTGCGACTGCAGTGAGGACTCGGCTCAGCACACGCTGACGATTTGTTTCGCCTGGGTGGCGCAGCGTGAGGTCCTCACCGCAGTTATTGGAGGAGATCTCTCACTACCGGCCGTCATACACTCCATGGTCGGTAGCGACAGCTGTTTTACCGCAGTCGCAACCTTCAGTGCCTCATGCCACCTTAAGCGTGGACGCGGTTGGACGAGACGGGTTTTCACCTCCATCCATTACAATGGCCAGCCGCAAGGAGGCGACGTCATCGTGTGCCGTACATTGCCTAAAATAGAGAGTTAGCCCACAGATGGTGCCCGCGGCAGCGGGTAGGCGCTAGGAGGGATCAGGATGTCGTAATAGCAGCTGTTCCCGGTTCCCTCCTACGCGCATCTACGCTTGTCCGGCGCAGAGTGACACACCGTGTGGTTTTAGTCGGTCCGATTCCGACACACCACTCCGCCGCAAGGTAGGACGACGCCTGGACGAACGCCGTTTTACGGCTATACATGCAAAAATGATTCTAGTGTTGAAATACAACGGAAATTTTCGTTGTTTAAGTGACAAGTACCAAGATAGCTCGGCATTTGTTGTCAGAAGCTGATAGAGTACGGTTAATGCACTATCAGTATAAACAAATGTCGGTGTACGGACGCAACAATGAATATTATTTAGAAAAAGTTTAACATGTGACCCAAGCAGGTACCAATTTTAACGTGTTGGTGTAAGTGTGTTATAAAAATCGCGGTAAATTACAATGCATAGCGTTGTAATAAGTGATTTAAACGAAGTTTAACTAGTGAATCACGGTGTTTCTGTAAGTGACGTTAACATGACGCTTTAAGTAGCATCGCAGAGCGTTATAATTAGTGATGTGAAAAAGGTTTAACTAGTGCATCCCGCAAACAGGAATTTCAAAGTGGTGGTGTAAGTGACGTAAACATAACGCTTGAATTTGCAACACATAGCGTTGCCACAATGCGGTAGGACGACGGCCCGAGGGGGCTTCCACACGTTAAAAAATAAAGGATAATATTGTTCGCATTAGAAGTTTTATGGGCTGAATAGATTACACTTCCATAATTTAGAAATAGATTTTATGGAAAAGGTTTGAGGAGGGAAAAGTATCAGAGGTTTTTTTTATATCAGTTTAATATAAGTATCAGACCTCGGTGGCGCAGTGGCAGCATATGCGACTGCTGTGCTTGACATCTCGGGTTCGACCCCCGGGACTAAATGTTTGCATGATCTGCAAGCATTCGTTTCGAAGTTTGAGTGTTTTCTATATATAATACTTACAAAAAAATTATATATTATATCATTATATATTATGTTCATATCAGTTGTCTAGTACTCATATTACAAGCTCTACTTAGTTTGGGAATAAGATGGTATTGTGTGTCGAATGTCCGAAATATTTAAAGATAAAAATATCCAGTTTTCAACGTAGAAATACAACTGCATAGAGCGCTCATAAAATGTGTGCACAAGTGTTCTTTCGTCACCTTCATCTTATATTTATTACGTAGATATTAGAGTTGTTATCGTGAATGTAAGGTGTGTATGTGTTTACTAGAAATTCATAAAAATAACTTGCCTGAAATTATCATCTCTCTGATCTTCATTATTATCCTCTGCTGGATATAGGTCTCTCCTTAGAAAAAATTAAAATAGGCTGACATCAGGGAGATGTCAGTATATTTCTATCTAAAGGCTTTGTCTGAATTCTTTTATGATCGTCCGCCTTTCTCGATATCCAACCTTATGCATGACTTTACATGAGAGGCCTGTAATGGTCTAGTGGTGAGTGATCCAGACTGCTAAGCCACAGATTGTAATTTTATATCCCACACAAGACAAATCTTTGTGTAGTAAACATGGTCATTTGTTCTTTTTTTTCTATCTTAAGAGCCTGCCAAAGTGACTTTACTCCGCCCGATTGAAAGCATGAATAGAATCCAAGAGTTATGGTCACTATACTCACTGCAAATACTAACAACGCAGTATGGTGACCCACACTATGGCGGCCTTGTGAGATGCTTTTTCACACCCCTCTTGGGAACGTAAAAGTGTAAGGCTTACATAGTTACCACGATAACTGTCACCCCTGCATCAATGGGCCTCCGGTCTTACACTCACCAACGAAACACGACAACACGGATGCTGGCGCTTTAGGTTGGTTTTCCGTGGGAGGATAGTACTGCCCCGGTCGAGCCGGCCGGCTCGTGCTGAAATCAGCGTGGCTCTACTGCCTAGAATGTGTTTGGTGTATGGATGTAATTCATCTGTAATACGTACGTATTTAGAAATATCTAAGCATATTTATCTGTAATCTGGTTACCATAAGCTTTGCCAAGATTGGGATCACACTGCTGTGTGTCAATGGAATATTATTATTATACACGTCCATCTTTTCGCACTGATATTATCAAATGTTCTGTTAATAAAATTGCAAATCTTATTTCTAAGACACTTATCTATAAAATCCTCGTTACTTGTAGATATACGCAGTCTAATGTGCACTCTTTGCATTATCGTTTAGTGCTAAACAATAATTCTACGATGATGATAATTGAAATGACCTTCCAAATGCATGGATCTATTATAATTTATGTAACTTTACAAAAGCAATTCAATTTATATTTGGTTTCGAAGCGAAAAATTAAGAATGACGTTATCCTTTATACCTAAGGCAATACAAGGAGGTACATCTTTTTTCGTTCCTTTGCTACGTTTATGTGTATTTTCTGTGCAGTAGCGGATTAACAATACAGAGTGTCACCACCCTTATTCATCCCATGGGTGTCGTAAGAGACGACTACTGCAACAAACTACGCAGGACGACATCACCTGAAAGAGAAAACAACCTGGAACAAACTCTTTTTTTTTTAACGTGTGGCAACCCCCTCGGGCCGTCACCCGACCGGGGTTTACGACGGGGTGGTGTGTCGGAATCGGGCCGACTAAAACCACACAGTGTGCCACTCTGCGCCTGACATAGGCGGGATCTGGGAACAGCTGTTATTACGACATACAGACCTGGAACAAACCCTATACCAATCTGCGAAATAGAAACATACCAACTCAAGAAAACCATATTTACTCTACTTTTAAACATACCAGGAAAAAATTTTAATTGTTATTATATCTAGAAATGAATACGTCAGAAGTTAATACGTCAGTAGAAATAAGCTCAGCAGAGTAAGTGTGGGCAAAATAAAGTACATAGTATCTCGACGTTAGTACCTCATTTCTCTTGAACATAGTTCACAACAAGAAGGAAAAAGTAAACAACAAAAGATTTTAACGCTGTTATGTCATTAAAAACACTTAACCCAGGTTCTACGAAACGTAATCACAAAATCTATTCGTAGCAAGCAATCAATACAACTTGAAGTGTTATGGCTGGGGCTTGCATGCAATTTGTTTGGACAGGACGACTAAAAACTACAGTCTTCGCTTCAAAACGAAACTATAAAAAATTGAAGTTATAAGAGTATAGTGCAGGGTCTTTTTTTCTATATTAAGAGCCTGCCAAAGTGACTCTATTCTGCCTGATGGAAAGCATGAATAGAATCCAAGAGTTGTGGTCACCATACTCATTGCAAATGCAGACAATGCAGTATGGTGTCACACGCTATGGCGGCCTTGTGAGATGCTTTTTCACACCCCGGTTGGGGACGTAAAAGGCATGACAGTCATCGTGACAGTGTAAGGCTTACACAGTTACCACGATAACTGTCACCCCTGCATCAATGAGTCTAGCCCTGTATGTTCTCGTATATAGCTTCAATTAAATAAATGTTCACGATCTTAAGAAAAGCCACCTCTTTAGTATGTATCGGCAGTTCTTCCCAAAGTGAGTCTTAGGAAATGCCAGCGCCTTCTAGCTGATAAGTCTGACGTGTTAAAGTAAATGTAAAAAATTGTTATTATTGTACTGTAATTCCAAGAAAATCTTTGTATTTTATCCTTCGTGCAATAAGCGCATTTTTTTCCATTGCTAAAACACAATTCGTTGAAATTATAGGTCAAATAAAAAACAAGTCTCTGTTGTATATATTTATAAACAATAATTTAGTTAACTACAACTAGTTACAACCATGCTTGATTTCATTTTACAATATAATATTTCGATCGCGAAGTGCCAATAACTCGTTACTAACAACAGCCAATAGACAAGGTAGCCAAAGAGCATACAAATTTCCTGATTGAAAGTCACGATGACTAAAACATGATATGCACCTTTCCAAGAAAACCTTATTTACTCGACTAATAAAAAGATAAGTGATTATTACCGCCTTTGAACTCCTACAACTCGTGGTTGCCGCTTGTGGTTGCCACTCGTGGTTGCCGCCCGTGGTTCCCACTCTTTGAGTAGTTACTCGCTCGGCGATAAGCAGCGGTAGAATTACTTACCACCGGTTCTCTATGAGGTCGTGGTATCACTACAGTCAAGCAGCCATGGCAGGCCAAAGCATAACTCTCCTCCGGGATGTATTGAAAAATCAATATGTCAATTTAATTGACAGTTTATTCAACAAACATATAGTGCTGTTGACCCTTAAAACAGGCCTGAGAGCTTATATTAGACTGGTTTTGAAATGAAAATGTTAAAAAAATAATATAAAAGTCAATAAGGAGGTTTTAGCACTTGCCCGTCGATGTAACAGCTTTAATTATAATATAATAATTTACAATATCTATAATTTAGTTCCTTAATTCATAAATTATCTTAAATAAGTTTAAAGATTCGCTTATCTTCATAGTTATACGTTGGATTGCGGACCACTAGGAAATCGTCTGAAATATAGAATGAACATATATTTTCAACAAAGAAAAGTAAAATGCCTTCAACACACTTCTAGAACTATGTCTTTGAGTTTAAAAAAAAATTATGTGTCAGGCGGTAAACGTTACCATTTAACGTCGCATTGCTGTCAGTCTTCTGGGAACATCAAGTAGGCTACGCAGTGACGATGCACAGGACTTTTTTAGACATTTGTATAATATATTGTTAAATGTATTAATCTATTTAACTATATATTTTAGCTATTTTAAATCAAAGTAAAGTATTACGTAGTATCAAGATTACACTTTGCTCGTTTTAATGTGACTTGAAGAAAGAAGTTTGAAATGAAGAACTTACAGCCGTCTTGGGATTCACACTTAGGTAATAAAATCAAATACGTATGTAAATAAAAAGGCACGAAAATATTGACTCGCCCTTGGTGGTTGTAATGATCTGCCCTTATTATGGTACAACCTACTATTTTATTCAGATTTAAATAAAATGAGTGTTTTCAATTTTTTCATTGTATTTTTGAAAACACAACGTTCAAACTACGTAATAACATATTCAATCTAGTATTTTATTTACCTATTTATCCTGATACGCTTCCACCGACGGAAGATGAACTCGCTGAAGCTTTCGACTGACTAAAGGACTGAGTGAGAGGAAAAGTGGCTCCTCCAAAACCATGGCCACCAAAACCGTGACCACCAAAACCACCGTGTCCACCACCGTAGCCTCCGTGACCGAAATCATACCCGTGTCTTCTGGTTCGAAGGCGTTCCCCTGAAAATAGAATTCAAAGTCAAACTTATTTAGTGCAAACATTGATACATCATCATCATCATCGTCAACCGGAAGACGTCCACTGCTGAACATAGGCCCCTAGAACGCCACGCCGTACGACTAGACGCCAGCTGCATCCATTGGCTCCCCGCGACTCGGACTATGTCGTCGGTCCATCTAGTGGGGGGCCTACTTACGCTTCGTCTTCTGGTACGCAGTCGCCATTCGAGAACCTTTCTTCCCCAACGGTTGTCGGTTCTACGAGCGATGTGGCTTCACCATTGCCACTTCAGCTTGCTTATTCGAAGAGCTATGTCGGTAACCTTAGTTTTCTAACATTCATACAATCTGACTTAATTATTGTATTTTCTACGTATACCAGGATTTACGTTCATATAAGCTTCCGGAATGAGACCAGCTGCAGAATACGGTCAACGAATCTTAATTTCTCGAAAAAAAATTCCAAAATAAAATCTTGCTATTTGTGTTGCGTTTACTTATGAGTGTAAAATGTAGATAAGTCAAATCGACAGGAAATCAATAACATTGGTAAAATATTTAAAGATATTGCCCAATAAAACGTAAGAGAAATAAGTATTAAGGAGAGGCCTAAATCCAGCAGTGGACTGTTAAAAGCCGTTGATGAAGTATAGAAAAAAGTGATGATATTTTTTGCCAGCCAGCATGGGCGTTGAACCTGTACTTTTTTGTAAAGCCACTTTTGAGCCAACCGTTCTTTAAGAATATCTATATACAGTACTGTATTTTTTATACAATTCTCTCATATCTTCTGGATAGGGCCATGGCTAAAAAAATTATAAGTGTTGTTTTAGAAAAATACCTAGTCTTGCCATAAATATTGTAATAAAGAAAAAAGAAAATTGTTAACTGCAAATAACATTTATTACTTTTACAGTGTGTCAGTTTAATACATAAATATAAAACAATTAAAAATATAAAAAGCTTATTCGAAGTGGTCTCCATTGGCTGCAATACAGTCCTTTAAACGATGAGGCCAGTTATCAATAGAAGCACGCACTCTTTCCATGGGAAAATTCTTCACTGCCAATCGTATAGATTGTTTTAGGGACTCCAAATTATCATGGCGTTTAGAGCAAGCTGTACTCTCTAAAACTGACCACAAATCATAATCCAGCGGATTAAGATCGGGACTAGACGACGGCCAGTCTTCAGCTCTGATGAAGTCCGAAACGTTCGATTCCAACCAAGACTGCGTGGACCGAGCTTTATGACCCGGCGCCGAGTCTTGCTGGAAGGACCATACTTGGTTATTGAACATGGTGATGTTAAGGGGCTTAACTACCTTCTCAAGAATGGTATCTTGATACACTTGTGCCGATGTTTTGATACCTTTTTCACAAAAATATGGCTCAGTCACTCCTTCATAGCTAACACCCCACCAAACCATCACTGAAGTCGGATAATGTCCACGTTGCACTCTGTCGACTAATTGGGAAGCTTCCTTAGAGCTTTGAGCATAAATACGGTCATTTTGTTTGTTAAAATGTTGCTCAATTGTAAAAATTTTCTCATCCGTAAACAAAATTTTTCTGTGACCTCCCTTTGCGTACCGCTTCAGTAGTTGTTTCGATTTTACCACCCTATTCTTCTTTAAATTATCAGTTAAGAAATGGCCAGTGCGTCTCTTATAGGCTGCAAGTCCTAAGTCATCTTTTAAAATACGCGACATGGTTCTAGGTGCTATCTTCATTTCCCGAGATAAAATCTTTTGCTTTCGGACAGGATTTCTTCGAATTCTTTCCCTTACTGCTTTGACCACCTTTTTCGTACGAACACTACGTGGACGGCCAGATCTTTTTCTGTCACAAACAGAGGAGGTCTCATTGTACCTATTAATAGCCCGGTACACAAACATTTTACTAATACCAAGTGTATGGAGAGTTTTAAAAATTGCATTTGGCTCCATACCTACTTTGTGTAATGCTATCACAGCGATTCGGTTCTCTTTATCACCCCACACCATTTTAATATCGCAAAATATTTTACAATGTATTGGCGCCAAAATGAGAAAACACAATGAACAATCGTATAAAAATGACAGATTCGAAATTCAAATGTAATATTTTTTTATAATTAAGTGTAACAGTATTTATGGCCAGACTAAGTATAGTGTTAGACAATAGATCTCTAATTGGGTTTTGGTGTAATATTTGCAATTTTACATTATTTTCAAAAAATATATCCAGAAATCTTACCTGGAGCCGCGAAACAGGAGACGATTAGGACAACAAGTACAGTGAAGGCTAATCTGACCATGTTGAAGCTTGATCTGAAGAACTGTGTCCGTTTTTCTCAGGGTACATCGTTTTATAACGCGCCCAAACCATTGTCCAAAATGTCACAGTCATCCTATTTCATCCACGCGAAATTGCAAAATATCAAGTCATATATTTTTTGTACACCGTGACGATTGGCATTTAACGCACGAGTAGAAAATAGTACCCATCGACTGTTTTCCTCATATTGTTACTGAATCATGGTTATTGACATGGCCCAAGAAGTAGATAGTATTCAATGAGTTGAATGAAATAAAAAAGGGATCAAAAATGTATTTATTTAAGCCACATAGTAAACTAATAAAAAGTTGCGTAATTGATATTCATGTAATAAAATATAGGTGAACAGTTTTTCTCATGTGTAACATACACATGATACCCAACTAGATCTAGAATTGGGATCTGATGGCAACCCATTTTAACGGAGTAAAGCACCCTGCCTGCCGCGACATGTAAAACCTCTAACACTGTAAATTTTTACGCGAGTAGAGACGTTTAATTTGAATATTAACAAATATTTCGTTGAATGTGTGTTCTTTTTTTAATCAAATTATTACGCATTACACTCAGACATTCAGATGTTGATGTTTAACAAAGTAAAAAAAAGAGATCCACTGTAACCCACACTGCCCCAGGACTTTATGCGTACATCTACTCCTATTGATTCCTGCCAAAAAACATCCATTGACCGCCAACTTATTTTTTAAAGATGTGAAAAATTATATTATATATATATTCGTATATTTAGCTTTGTAAGTACGTATATATGGGCTTATATAAAAAATAAATGTAGTGGTCGGTAGTTAAGAAGGAAAGACATTAGGAGCCCTCGCACTTATTTGATTAAAGACTAAAGCAGATTTTTTTTTCCACGTAAATAAAGTTTAGCGCTCATTTGTCACGTTCATTTGATTACCTTTATTGATATATCTAAATCTTTCGATCATAGGCAGATACATTATTTTTTGTGGTAATACTTAGCTACCATCAGCTATCAAGCCACCGTGTATTAATCCCAGATCGTTATCATATTCAGCGAGTCACGGGTTCGAAGTAATCGATTTAGTTTTCGTAAACTTCAATTAACAATAGATAATTATCTAAAAGCAACTTTGAATAAGCCAGAAACAATTCTTCTTTTTGTTTTTTTTTTCTCTATTTTTTTGCCATCTTAGTACTGTTGCTATATCTTTATGGCCAGCTGTTAAATTTTATTCCAGCCACTAACGTATAAAACTATTTTATGCTTAAACAGACAGCAATAAAATCTGGATTTTTTTATTGTTTATTGCGAAGTTAGTGGCTTTGGGAGCCATGATCTCCAAATACTAAAACCAACCATGTAAACATTACATTTAATTCACGTATAGACGATCTAATCGTATTACTGTAAGAGTTATCTCAAAAAGGAGATGGAAATATGTAAGAGGAAACTGGGTACGCAAGTCGTTTGTTTTGCCAATGAGCTTACCTACATAGAGTTTGAAATCCGAATATTCCATTTTGGTAGAATGACAGATATTAATCATGAAGTGTAGTAGTTACACTTCGTAAGACTTACCTCGTTTTTAGTTAGTTTTAGTTACTATTTTTCTAAATGTTATAAAATATTTTATATGTTGGTAATTTCCATCAACATCCGACCAACCGATAGGACGAGTTTTCCTCTCCATCCACCGTAGTGGCCAGCCACACGTCAGTGTGTGCCGTACGTCGCCTAAATAGAAAGTTTTACGAGAAGACGGTGCCCGTGCTAGCGGACAGGCACCAGGAGGGGTCCGGATGTCGTAATAAAAGCTGTTCCCAGATCCCTCTGTGGCGACGTCCACATACAGTACAAACGAAAATATACAACAGCGCCATCTAGCGACGATACATTGAACTACGGAGTATAATGAACTACGAAGCAACTACTAATCCTGTATCGCAAAATAAAGATTCTCGTTGCAATTAGCATATGTACAACATCCCAACATCAACTGTTGGGCCGTGGCCCGCCAGGCATGATCACCTCGCCTGGTTGGAGGATCCTCCCTCTGTGTCGGAGGGACATATGACACTCGTTCCTTCCACACCTCCTATCCTAAGCGCAGAGTGGCACACCGTGAGGTTTTAGTCGGTCCGTTTCCGACACACCACCTCGCCGTAAGCCCCGTTGGAATGCGGCCCGAGGGGATTTCCACACATTTAAAAAAATAAAAGGCCATGTCCACCAGTACATCTACGTCTTTTGACTGAGATGATGATACTGATGATGAATTGAGTACCTTATTATACATTATTTATTTTTATTATATAGTTTATATTGTTCATGTACTTCAATAAAAGTGAAAAAGGAACTATTATATGAAATTAAACGAAAAAAAGAACGGGTTGCATCTCAAGTTTTATTACAAATACTTAAAAAAAAAATGACCTGAAGTCACAGTAACAAATCTTAATTAAACTTATGAGCTAATAAAAGTGACGTATCAAAAGGGACTTTAAATTATTCCTGCAAGGAAACGTACCCATAATATGTGACCTATTCAGGGGTGAGATCGTCATTAAATTACCACGCTTAAGTCACAGGGACAACAGTCGAAAAGGGAAAAGGAATTTTAGCATATATTACGGGTAAGTACCAAGACAGAGCGAAGGCTTCTTAAACTTGTTTAAAAATGAATCATGCAGTTCAGATACGTTACCTGAAAATAAATATTATGTACTTTTATGAGAAAACTGTTTACTATCTTAGAATGTGCGTTAAAAAATATAGTAAAAATGACGGTATTGCGAAATTATTAATTTTCGTATTATTCATTTAAATCGTGGGGCAAAAGGAAAGGTGGAGAGAAATGATATGGAAATTATTTTGTGCATGTTTCCTTTTCTGTAAAGAATATATCAAAGAATAATGTAAATCATCATTACTTTGCCTGTATGTTTTGCGATTTGCGATGAATAACACAAATATTCGTATTTCTCAATACAGTCGTATACGCCCGATTGTAAATGTAGTGGCCCCTACCATACGTACACTTTTCCAATAATAAGTGACGAAACACTTTGTAAAATCTAAAATAGAGGTATAATTCTCTAAAATTAAATCGTAGACTAGTTTAATTGTGTTCACTATTACTAGGATACATTACATTCAAAGGATCTAAATTGTATATAGTAAAATTACAGCAACAAACAACAAATTGATCTAAAAGCTACCACTGAGATGTAACTTACTCCATTCGCATAAAGAAAATAGTGACGACAATCAAACCACACTCTGACCAATCAAGTTCTGAGAAATTCTCGTGTCGTACGAAAGCTTGAAACCTAATTGGTCGGTGTGGCTTGATTGCCGTCACTGGTGTTCTTAACGCGAATAGACTACGATATTATTAAAGTATACAGTATATAAACACTATGGCCTAGATATTATTCGAACATACATTTCATCTAAAAAACTATATAGGCGTTCACAGTTTAAAACTAACCCATGGTTGGAGCTCATAAAATGTATCGGAATATAAAATAGGAATTAGAATGGGATTTTTCAGGGCGGAATTACCGGATTAAGGCAATTTGAATTATTATACGTCCACGCTCTATTCTAGTTACCATTGCTTTTCCTTCGTAAGTAGTTTTTCTCTGTTGATCGAATAGTAAGCATGTAGAAAACTCAGAATATTTTAATATTTTAAGTTTTGCCACATAATTACTAAAGCGCCCAGTTAATTAGTAATATTTCACTTATTTATTTCAAAAACGTCAACTATTGTGTGAATAATAGGGTTGCTAAGTAGCAGTTATACCAACAAGTTGTTAGTATAACTATTTTCTTTTGTCTTGGCTTTTTATCCAGGATACTTTTGCTCATATTATGTTGATAGAAATTTGTGGCTTCTGACTATTGATAACATTACATAGCAATATTCTTACCTATAAATTCGTTACATTTGTAGTTAAGGAAAGTGTAAAAACCAACAGATGTCAACGAAAGGAATAATTCTGATTCGGGCATAGATATAAAAGTACCGTGTTAGTAAGTAAATAGAAGATAGTAAGAAAGTAGTATGTGGTTAGATTTAATGTGAACATCCTATATATACCTACATATGCACGTACACTTTCCACATCACGTACAAATTGAAGCTAAATACAACAGAACTACACGATAAATCTAAATTATGCTTACGACTTCTAACCTACTAAAACGATTAATATTTAAATTCATTAATGCAATATTACTAAAGCAAACTTATTACAACAGTGACAATTCATTAAAGATTAAAAATATATCATATAATAATAAGAATTTTTCTACGTGATTTTAAATATTCGTGAAATATTTCTGCATTTACACAGTCGTAAATAATATATATTCGCTAAAGTCGTGATTATTTAATAATTTTACTAAAATATATATGTATAAAGTAGTAAAAATAATTAGCTAAAAAATGTAACAACAACGTTAAAATGATCAATATAATAAGATTGCACTTGATATAATGCACAACGTTCAATTAATAAGGAACAATTTATTGTGTTTGGTCAACATTTTAGCTAAAAAAAAAAACTCGTGTAGTCAAAGACATTAGTACTAAAAAGTCATGTAGTCAAATAATCCAATAAAAATAAATAAAACATTAAAATTAATCAGTATCAATTTTTACTTTTTACCTTGCAACACTCAACTCGTCAAGCGTCAAAACAAGTTTTTTTTTTTATTTATTATACAAAATAAATTTCATATTAACTTTTTTACTACCTCCTTGGCGTCTATTAGTTTTAAACTGTTAAAATAGTTTCGATGTCACTGAAAACTTTCGATGACAAGCAAAATAAGGTTATTGCACTTATACATTAATTAATATCAAATTTTTAATGATACATAAGGATAAAACCGGTAATAAGCTTCGGTGATAAGCGATGTTGCGATGTCGGTCTGTATAGCACACAATACTATACTAAATTTGACCTGGAATACAGCACTATGAAGATATCACTCGTTTCTGTAAAAAGATACGACGATTTGTGAAAACGATGCTTTACTAAACGTTAGTTTTTAAGTTTCTTCATCATAAAATAATCAATAATGAAAATAAAAAGCCGAAAATATGCATCAGTATTTTTAATAAATTTTGATGAAACCAATTTTGTTGTAGATCAAATAATAATATCAATTACATTTAAAATTTAACATTTTATTTATTATTAAATTGGCTATCTTAAGGTTCAATTAATCATAATTAGTAATTTTAATGTAAAATTTCGTATAAACAAATACACACGAATAAAAAATCGCTGTAACAAACATATTGTTAAATATATTCATAGTCTAAGTGCATTCCAGGCCAATTATTACCAGATCTTTATTTATAAACGAAACATTACAGCATCTTTTTTATAAAAGTAATTCCACATAAGTATAAAAAAAACAGTCCAATCTCAAATTGTCTCCCATTTCAAAAATTAATGTATTTCTGGGTGACAGTAGTGACCTCTAACTTCTTTTTTATACTTTAAGGGCAGTCAAGAAGTATTAAATATATTATTATGATAAAAAATATTGTAAAAACCGCTATTCTAATTTCACTAAGTAGTTTTACACGCGGCCCAGCCTTTTAATTGAATATGCTTATCTCACTCACGCTATGGTCTTTCGTTATAAGTTGAGGCACGAATTATCACACCTCACGCCACAATTGTGTACTGTTATTAAGAAATTCCAAATTTTCTATTAACATGACATAATTAAAATAGATATAGAATAGAACAGTAATAAAAAACGCGCCAATAATGACGCTCAAACATTGAAATGACATTGCTGAGTACAATATAACGTAGATGGCGCCACTAATCCCTTATTGGGGGCGAAATATCCACTTAAGTATAGTACTTTCCATTTTTAAATTTTCAAATCTTCGAATAGCAAAAAGAAATTTCAGAGTAACAAAATAGACTACAGAGTAAGAAAATAGACTGCAGAGTAACAAAATAGAGTACAGAGTAACAAAATAGAGCACAGAGTAACAAAATAGAGTACAGAGTAACAAAATAGAGCACAGAGTAACAAAATAGACTACAAAGTAACAAAATACAACATTACTTTGATTTTAGGATAATTTAAGTGTACTGTGATTAATGGATAGGTTTCAGGGAAACCGAAAAGGAATAATATTTTTAAGCTTGCAAAACCAAGAATCATTGTTTTTAATTTAGAATTACGTATTACCATTGTAACAACAAACAATAACGACCGACCGTAGCAAGAGAAATATAACATTATAAAAGTAATTGATTACATGAAAAGACAAAGAAATTTTATCCTAGCTACAAATATTTATTTTAAACTAATATTAATGTGATTACAGTTCCAATCCATTTATTATTATGTACAAGGGTTTCAGTAATTATTTGTTGCAAAAAATACTAAAAACTAATATAAAGTCTAATCACTAGCCATGTGAATTGCAGTAACCGAAATTGATGTAACGCTAGAAGTACACTCTGTTATGACTTAGTTTGTCATTTATATTCTTAATTCTACTACGTTCCTTACATTAGGACTTTATGTACTTTCACACCTCATTTGAGTTTTTGTTTTTTCTTAATATTAAATACCGATTTTTATTATCCTATGTATAATTTTGTCTAAACAATTACTTACATCATGTAGCTAAAATTTATTTAGTTTTTTATTTAATTATCTGGTATATGTACTTCGCTATTGTTTCATTAGTTTTAACAATGTATACTTCTAGCGTACATAGGTATCTCGGTCCCACATATAGTATTATTATGTGATGCTATATAAAGTGATGTATACGTCAGCATTGTGAAGGGTCCGTCGCGAGTAACAGTTTGTAAAGCTTCCCTCTCACTGGCACGTAACATGAACAAAAATAACTGAGATAAAAGGCTTCTTAAACACGTATAGTATAATTAACTTATATATTATCTACAACGATCGCCATATATCGGCTCGACACGATACATAATTTGATAAGTAGCTGTGTAATTTGGTATATCAAACGCTTGCTCCCAAATCTCCGTTGTATAATTTTATTATGTATATATTTATTATGCCCGAAGTCAGTATATTTATTTTTATATTATGATTATAAAATTGAGCATATACTTACATAGTAAATTAACTAGTGTTTAAAATGCATAGATATGAAAATAAAATGCACGTAATATTATTATTTCATTGTTCAGTCACGTCGAAGTGTCGTCATTAATTACAGTTTAAAACGATCGGGATACCACAAACAAAAAAGATCATTTAAAACTTATAAATAACCAAAATATTGGCCCTCGTAAATCGATTTTATGTACAAATAGTTTCTAATTTTGTCCAAATACAAAACTACGCACGCAGTGTCCTCTTTCCTAATTATATGGCTCATAATGGCGGTTTCGCCGTTCATTCATATCGAATTAGTCACAAACGTACAGATCGATTCGCGCAATAGGGTTACATCGAGATCGATCGTGCCACACTCACATCTAGACTCGACAACGTCGAGTCCATCAAACCTTAGTCTAAAACTTATACGATTAACTCATATTTGAGATTAACGTCGACCGGCGCACGCGCCACTGACCCGCGGTGATCTAACGTCGTCGGCGCTAGCGTCATCTGAAATTTCGAACCGCCACAACACCACCGCAGACGAGATAGGGACGTCATTCTCGACTTCGAGTTCCGCGTACACACACCGAGGGGGTGCCGGCCGCGCCTGCGCAGTTTAGAAGTGCGACTCGTGTACGGTGTGGGGTCAGAGCTGCGTGTCGCCGGGCGGCGCGGGCGCGGCGGGGGGCGCGGCGGGGGGCGCGAAGGGCTCGGCGTCGGGCGAGCGCGCCTCCACGGGGTTCATGTCGATGCGGCTCGCCTTGCTCCACACGAACAGGTCCGTGATGAACGCCATGAACATCAGAGCCGCCGATAAACCTGATAATAATATTATGATAATTAATAACGATGTTAGATCTGTGTTTTTGTGAATCGCAAAACCAATTTTTTTAATTTTTAGCCTCCGACGTTGGCGACACCGCGTAAAACAAAACTAAAGATTCAATTAAAAAGTTTTAAATATTTACATTAATTTTCTAGAACTCGAGGAAAACTTTAGACTCCAGAACGTCGATGTTTTTTTCTTATGAAACTATAAAAAATCTAATTGTGCATACGTGTACTTGTCGAAAGCGGTCCGACCGCGGTCTCTAGCGAACTGAGGAAGTGTCGGAAGCTATCGTTGTCGTAGGACACGCAGGCGCCGAGCACGTTGCAGAGCACGTCACGCGCGCGACACGCACATGTGTTACGTACCGAGGTAGAAGTGTCGGAAGCTATCCGTGTCGTAGGACACGCAGGTGCCGAGCACGTCACGCGCGCGACACGCACATGTGTTACGTACTGAGGTAGAAGTGTCGGAAGCTATCGTTGTTGTAGGACACGCAGGCGCCGAACACGTTGCAGAGCACGTCACGCACACGACACGCACATGTGTTATGTACCGAAGTAGAAGTGTCGGAAGCTATCCGTGTCGTAGGAGACGCAGGTGCCGAGCACGTCACGCGCGCGACACGCACATGTGTTACGTACCGAGGTAGAAGTGTCGGAAGCTATCGTTGTTGTAGGACACGCAAGCGCCGAGCACGTTGCAGAGCACGTCACGCGCGCGACACGCCGCGTCCACAGCAGCGCCAAACACGATGGGACACGGCACGTTACCAAACACGCCGATTGCAAACTGGATAACACCCATCGCCATCGCTTTATCTGTTAACGGTCACCTCTATTGTTAACGATTGTTCAACGCTTTTACCATACTTCGTACACAGCAAAACCACTTTATTCCTAAATTACCTTACCTATTAAAATAAACCCTAAGTCATTCCCGTTCTATTCACATAAAAATTAAGATAATAATATTGACCCGAAAACAAAAATAAGGCAGGTATCACCTTTGCTATTATAGTCCCTAGAAAAGCTGCTACTGAATTGCTGTACTCTAACTGAAAGTATAAAGCTTAAATAAATTCTTGCCACATTACTAAATCTATTAAATATATATATATTACTGTTCCTCACCGTGCTTGTCAGTACATCGTATGATGAGCAGCACAGCCCCCACTTCCCCGCTGGCGTGCACGAACATAATAGCGGCGAACACCGCCACGAACGTGTAGATTTGATTGCACGGCCCTTTGCACTCACCGCTCACCGCAAATCCCAAGTCCCGTGACCCCTCTGACGATGTGTTGTGTAGATTGTAACGGTTCAATCTAATAAATTACAAAAAAAACTTTATTTTTGCCTCTTTTTTGCAATCTGTGGTAATCATTTTGTGAAATGGGACGAAAATGTGTAACAGGAAGCCGGGAAAAGTGTGCTATTAGATGACTTTTCTTCTTTCATTTCTTTTTTTACCCAGATAAGTTTACCAGAGAAGTGTACGCCAATATACCCTTTCCAAAGAGAGGGCTACGTTCAGCAGTGGATTATTAAATGCTGAACTGAACTTTTATATCATTTTTATTTTAGTACATTTTTCATTAAAATGTGTGAGTTTGCGTTTGCCGTTTTTTTTTTGGAGTTTACTCCTTAAGAATCGGTTTTTTGATATAAGGCGCCCGGTATGAGAAAAATGTGAGGAGTAAAATCTACTGAACGAATGACCTCGTTACATTTTTGGTGCGGCGGATGGAGTGTATTAAGACTGCAAAGCGATTATATCTATATGTTATTTTCATTAATTTGTTAATTTACCCTTTCATACGGTATCAATCTTTTTAAATAATAATTACTTAACATTTAAAAAGTCCAATTATTTTAATGTAATGCTCGCGTTTAAATTTAGATAGTTATTCAAAAATAGCGCCATCTAGTGTAATATTAATTCAGTACCTTAAGTATTAAATTTAAAATGTGACTGTTTATCACGCTCTGTAATAATATTGGCCTTACTTCATAGGTGTTACTGTTCTAAAAAATATGTTTTGACAATCGTACTTAAGGAGTAAACTCCAGTCGTGCGTCGGAGCTGACACACACATTTTTTTCATTTATTATTATTGTATGTAACGAAATTCTATCGAGAAATAACAACTGCTGGTTCGTGAGTGATTATTAGTTCTTACTTCGAAGCCAGAGGTCGAAGCTTCGATTCCCACACAGGACAAATATTTTTACATAAAGCACAATAATTTATTCTGTAGTGTAAGATTTGCCAAGTTTTTACTAGTATTACTCACGTAGCGAGGGCCTTGTCTCCATAGCCGTCCGTTTTCACACAAGAACACTTGGTATAGAGCCACGTATTGTTGTCTAACTGGTGACTATCGAGACAACCCGCCTGACATGGCGATAAGTATGTGAAAGAGTCCTGAAACAAAATAAATTGGATATTGTCAGACATGTCCGCGTCATGACGGATTAAGAGTACAGAATGTCACTACTCCTGTTCATCCCAAGGTTAAAAGATAAGTAACTACACAAACACAGCACTGCAAAAATATGAAAGTTTGAAAAAAATTCTATATCAATCCGTGAGACCAGTCTGGTGTCAAAGCCTTCTTTGTAAGAAGGGGTCTATGTACTGCAGCGCAATTGGGTAGATGACTGTATCGTAAATAAATACCAATGTCCACTTCATTAAAACTAATATCGCGAAACAACTCGGCAAATACAATTAACATAGCTTTTTATTAATATTACGAATTTCAATCAAATGTACAGTGAAATAGTTCAATTGAGTAGTCTAAAAAAGTGACGTCACAATTTGGTATTTAGTACATTTTTCGTACAAAATTGTCGTTTTGACAGATGATAAAAAGTAAATAATTTGACTAAGGAGTCATCTAGCCCATTAAATGTGTTTTTTTAAAGTATTACAGTAATTCTGGCCAGCGTGGTACAGTAGGCCAAAACTTCCTTTCAAACCAGAGGCCTACGTCCAGCAGTGGACTATTGAAGGCTGATGATGATGATGATGACAATAATTCTAACTCGTGCTCAGAACAAAAGAAACACTACGAGATATTTTCTACATCCAAGCCATTTTGAACTGAATTGCCTAGTCGCTAAAATTGATATTTATTTGTGACCAATGAGGATCACTTTTGTACGTAACTACATTAGTGCTACATTATTGACAATTTCTTAAGTTCAGAAGTGAAGAGAAATGTTACTGACCTGTCCACAAACAGGGTTGAAGGGAACATTGGTACAGTTGCAGCCAGAACTGCATTCAAGGCCGCTGTTCGCGATGGTACCTTCGCTGATCATAGCATAGTTCTCTTCAGGACAACTGACAAACATCAGCATTATCATACCTGGAATATAGAAAACGACACCTTAAAATAAACCATATAAACATTGACCTCTATATGTATTATATACTACAGTGGACCCGCGGTAATCAGGCCCCTGTCTAATCCGGACCCCCCTGTAATCCGACATCAATAAAACAATTTTCGCTAATGTAGATCGTGCATGATTGAACAAGTTACAACTTGTGCTTGACGCGTAGGTATTGTTTCAATTCCGATTGCTTAGTTTGAATTTGACTACGTGTGGTAGCGGTGCAGCTTAACATGCGTTCATTGTTTGCTGTTTATTCATTGCGTATTACGTATACGTATCTAGTAATGTCATCACAAGCCCAGAAGACAACAACATATACAATCTTATCATTTGTCTGTAATTTGACGGATTACAAGGTACTCTTTTGTAAAAAAATCCGGACTACAGAGGGTCTTAGGTAGTACTCTATAATCCGACAAATTCAATAGTCCGACACTATCCTGCAAAACGTTTGTCGAATTACGGGGGGTCCACTGTATATATATATAGTCATCATCATGAACAGCTTCTACCAATCCACAGCTGGACATAGGCTTCTCCTTAGCAAAGACGTTTTTACCACGCTGGCAACACAGTTGGTATAACGTTTGTTTAAAATTTTCCTTGTCTTTGCATATTATCCTGTGTAGTTTAATCCCTTAATGTTACAACACCCACGGGTTGAATAGGATGACATTACATGTTGTTAATTTGTCGCCACACGTAACAAAGAAAGACAATAGCAATTTATCTAACGCTAAAAGAGTCTACATGAGAAAGACATGAGTGAGAATCAGTACATTGAATAGTATATAAGTATGGACGAGAGTACAATATAATAATTATATGTAAAGAATATAGTTAGTTATATAATGTTCGTCGAACAAGAAAAAATTTTTAAAGTCCTAACCACCGATGTCATAGACAACAATAGTTTTTTTTTTTTGGATGTAAAAATTATATAATGACATGAACCAAGAAATTTTATACTTCACTCACCAGCACTATAGATGGCAGCACTAGCAGCTGTCCAGGCCGCTACTTGTCTAGCAGACGGTACCATTTTCAATATTATGAAGCCGGACGAGATTGTACCCAAACCCATCACCAAGATACCACCAAGACCTGAAACATTCAAAACTTAGAATTAGACTTGTTTTCTGAAGGTTTTAATAGTACCTAAGATGTTGATATAAGTATCATTGAACTGATTTTTGTTTTACCAAAGACAAAGTTCGTTCGTGTTTAGAAAATAATGACGCATCAGTGAAACCACACCCCTTGACCAATCACGCTCTAAAGTTCACATTGGCAAAATTTATATGCATATGAGAACTAACATTTATCGCAAGAGTGTATTCTTATAATAAGCCGTAAGCCACCTTTGCTTGTTGACTTACTTTATTTCAATAAAAAAATATGAATTAAGTCCGATAAAGAACTGATCTAAGGGACTTACACTTCGTATATACGTACTGTGCCATAGGGCCGATCTATGCGCATTGGGACTATGGCACAATACGGCACGTTATCGAAACCGGCCTTTTTGTGTCCTCTTGTAAAGCAATAGCTCTGAATTAACTAGTTGCCCTCAATGTAGTAATTACTTTTAGTTTTGTTGTAAAGGTATTTATGAGTTAACACAACAAAATAGATAGGTTAAGATGTAGCTTATTCCTTTTAAAGACCGGAGACCCATTGATGCAAGGGTGACAGTTGTTGTGGTGTGTGCAACACAATGCTACGCTGACTGTCATGTCTTACGTCCCTAAGTGAGGCGTAGAAAATCGTAATAGGCCGCCATAGTGTTGGCCACCATACTGCATTGTCAGCATTCGCAATGAGTATGGTGACTACAACTTTTGGATTCTATTCATGCTTTCCATCAAGCAGAGTAGAGTCACTTTGACAGGCTATTAAAAAAAAAAACCAAACTGTAATTTTAGCTGACCATTAGCTGTCTAAAAGTTTTTTATATTTTAAATTATAGATTTTATTACTTAATTTTCTCTTAACAACGGGGAAGGGGTAGGCAGTAGGGAACGCCCGCATTTCGTCTACTATTTTTTTTCCGATTTATTATTTGCTTTTTTAATCACGCGAATGATGGCGCTGACGAAACTGGTCGATAATATGTGTATTTAATGTTTACATAGAAAACACTTTCTTATGAATACGTAGAACTCGTTTAAAGAAACTAGGAAATAAACGTGCGTGTTAGAAATTAACCAGGAAATATGATAACAACATCTCTCAGCGTCCTTATGACGTCAGCATGTGGCACGTCTATGCTGCCATAACACGAAAAAATGAAAGAATAATAATTTGGTTGGGGATTCGAATCCTAGCCAGCGCAGTGCCTATGTCAACATCTTTTCTACCGAGGTTTGTGAATAAACAACTGAACTATTTAATTGTGTATTACAATTCCACTTTTCTCACAAATTTCACAAATATATACACATCTCAATGCTATACAGATCAGCCGTTTTTTTAACCTTTAAATCGACTTCTAAAAAGAGTACATTCAATGTCCCACTGTATGTCACTTTTCACGTCCTCTGGTCGTCACCGCACTGGAGTCTTTGGTAGAGCGATATGTCGGCAACTTACAAAGTAAACCCGCCTAATACGCTATATTACGCCTAAAACAAGAAGTATTCCGGAACAGCCTTTATTAAGACATTCAGATCTGCGATTTGTCCAGCATAAAGTAACCTAATCAATACAAATACCTACAAATTGAAATGTCTGTCTGTGATTTAAAAAAAACTGTGTTTTCTCAAGTACTTGTATAAGTCTTTACACGATACTAAAACAAACTACCTTTTTTTTAATTTTTATCCTGTCTGTCTGTTTGTTTGTCCTACCTAATCTCTGAAACTGCTGAACCGAATTTAATCGGGCTTTCACTAGGATATAGAGGAGGTTACTGGGCACGGGACCAGGAGTTACGCAGCAAAAACTACGTCTCTAAGGTAAGAATTCATAATTCCAACTCTACACTTACGAAGTCGCGGCAGTTTACCCCAAATTACGTTTGTTTACCAACGCAATAGCAAGCAAACAGAATCATAAAAGTCATCACCAGGTAGCACAAGCATCATATTTCACCACAATGAGGAATTTCACCATCCCACCAATACTCAAAGAGTTCTTAGTACCTCACCCGAGACAAGGTTGGCATCATGTGTTGGCAATCGAAACTGCTTCTCAAGATACTTGGGCAGAAAACTGTACACCCCACTAATAGGCATTAAATGAAGAACAGCGCTCGCCGTACGCCACATCAGGATGTCATTCGTCAGTTGACGTTTTATCGTCGCAAAAAAATCTGAAACAGGAAAGAGAAATATATAAATATTTTGTTTTTATATTTACACAAAAAGCTTCAAAGGAGTCAGAGTTGGCGACATGCAAGTCATTGGTATTCGATACCATTTGTCACCAAGAAGGCCAATTCCGTAGCCTATATCGTTAAATGAAAAAGTACCTAAGGATTTCTATTATAAGCAATTTACTGAAGATTTGATGAGATTTTAAATATCGAGGTGGATGAGAAACTCTTCACTGTTGAAGTCTTCAAGAGGGAAGGTCGAGTTTTTCCTCCAATTTTTTTTCCCAAACAAGGTTGGGCTGGTTGTTAGTTTACTATGATACAGTTGAGCTTCAATTTTTCATGTCAAGTGCTGAAGATAGACAACAGTATCTACAGAACTTCGATAGTCATGGACTGAATGTCTACACAAACATTCTTGAAGTACCAACTTTGCGTTCACTCCCCGACTATTTCCAAAGCAAAATAGATAAGAACTATATATTCGTGGTATTTATCCAATCATAATTTGATTATTCTTGTTCAAATTAACTCATTTACAATCAAATATTATGTGCAATATATGAAACCATTGCACAGCAGTTAAATAATTACCTTCTACTCCAAATATAAAGAATCTAATACCTATCTCTAAAATGATTATATTTAAAGATGATATAAAAATATAGATATAAAAGGGTTTCAAAAACGTCCACACAAATGCGCTCGTTGATTAGATTATGAGTAACAACGAGCAGTTACTTCCAGGTCACCAGCCACTTAGCTCATACGACAAACGCAGGAAATGATGCGTGACCTCATTGAAGAGTTGTATCACTAACTGTTGCAATAATATTGTCAGATTAAGAGTGAATGTTATCACAAAAGAGACTTCAGTCAATATAAAAATGAAACGATATTAAATCGACTCTATTACGCATCTCAAAATATAAAGACAAGAATCCTACGATTGCAATTTTTTGGAAATGAATCATTATGTTTCGAGTTGGAATGTAAAACGAGGTGCAGAATTATTTACTACAGTAACTATGCTATACGATCGAAATCTTATATAATCCTAGGGTGTGGAAAGAACGACTTGGGCAACCAAGGCCTGGGCACTACGTTGTTTCGACGGTAAGACCCGTTATGGAGGATTGGTTCGAGTCGTCACGGAACCCTTTCATATCGGTTAACACAGGTGAACACTGGAAAAGGATGTTTCGGAGATCACTTGTCTGATCCACAAGGATTCAATGCCTGAGTGCCACAACTGTGATGGCCGGACCGTGAACAAAATGTACGACATGGGAGGAGCAGAGGCGTGACCTCGTGGTGGATAGCGGAGTGGAGATTCTCTCACTCGGTAACGTGATTGCGGCCGTGATACGGAGCGAGAGCGCGTGGAACTCCCCCGGCTTTTTCTGCGGGCAGGTTATGCTTACGAAGGAGATGTTGGAGCGGGAACGGGAGCGATTTAGAACTCTCCCAGTTCGCTAGGCCTGGGAACGGTCAGTCAGGCACCGGAGATCGCTAAACGATCTCAATCTTCCATCAACGTAAGCAAACACGTGAAGCTATCTGTCACCCTAGTAGAACCAAGTCGGGGTGGTGATGCGAGCGCTTTGGATCGCTCGACCCTTTTTAAGGGCAGAAAAGAGAACATCGGGGTTCCCACACAGGAGGGGGTCATCTACAAGCCCTAGGTGGCTCTAGGTATGTCGAAGTTTCAGGGATTTCCTTACTAGGGTACATCTGGTTGCCTGGCTACTAGTATCCGAGATGATGTGCGATTTTTGGTCAGTTCAAGTCAGATATAACCAACATCCGGTGGTAACTCAATGATATCCGCACAGAAAAAAAAGAAGTGTAGGTGTATGAGTATATGTCTGCCGGTTTTCTCTAAGTTTACAAAATTAAAAAATATATTTACCTACAACAACATATTTGATAGAGATATGAAGTATTTTCTAAATATGTGACGGTCCGTTAAAATTAATCAAGGAAATGTAGCTATTTAGTACCTACGTCTGAAGGAAGGAATTTAAGATACGGGTAATGGGGTATATGTAGAAAAAAAACTACTTACAGAAAATTCCATAAATGAAAATAACAGTTCTAGGGAGGATTTATGATAACGTCTTTCACTTTTTTGCTTGGTGCCAGTTGAAGGAAATGGTGATATGAATAATTCTTATTGCATTCTCATCAATCCCCATAGCTTCAAATGGCCTTGTGCGAAAAATAAACCATTTTGAATCCTCCGGAGAAAAAGGAGGTACTTTTATACTCATTTTTCGTCAAACTGCGACGGGTTTTGTGCGTGAATCGTTACGCGTTTCCTGACCAAACAGTAGTTTTTGCAGAATCACTGCTATCGCTAATTACATTCTTATCGATCTCACCAGTAGTGGTATAAATAAAAATTATTTTTAGAAACAAATTATAGTTGAAGGTAAGCATATATATATTTACACACACAAAAGGAGGAACAAGAATCTCGGAAAGCAGTAAAGCACAAGAAACGATCAATGATGAGATAAAACTTAAGTTGAAATATTAATATTGACAATGTTACATATAAAATTATTCGCAGTAATGAACTGTTTCGTAGGCAACAATGTAGGTTTCACGACCGAGGGCTGTACGCTAAGTCCGTGTAGTGAGCGATGCGCTTGCACCGATGCAACGACAAAACAATAGACTTCAAAGATAAGGGTGCAGTTCTACTACATCGTTAGTAGCATAAATAAATGTGACTCTCGGAGAAACGGGGCTTAACACCCCACTTCCAAGCTACGGGCTGGACAAACTCAATAACACCGATCTGGGAGTCGAATCTGAAACCAACGAGGAAATAATTGCAACTAAGCTCTTTTAGCGTAGTCAGCCCTTATGATATTAAACGGAAGATATGCCAACAAACTTTAAAAGCAAACGTACTTTTTTCTTTTTTTATATGAAGAGCCTGCCAAAGTGACTCTACTCTGCCTGATGGAAAGCATGAATAGAATCCAAGGGTTGTGATCACCATACTCATTACAAATACAGACAATGCAGTATCGTGACCCACACTATGACGGCCTTGTGAGATGCTTTTTACACCACGCATGGGGACGTAAAAGGCATGACAGTCATCGTGACAGTGTAAGGCTTACACAGTTACCACAATAACTGTCACCCCTGCATCAATGGACCTCCGGTCTCAAAAGAAACTTAAAAGAAAACATTACAAACTGAGGTATAGTACTCGTATATAGTAGTTCGCAGTGATTGTTAAAAAACTTCTACTTTTCACATTTATATAAATTTAAATTAAGAAACGTCATTCAAATTAGTTAATTACGTATATAAGATTTATTTTAAAACACGCTTTTTTATATTCTAATTTAAGTAAATGAAATGAATGACAATTATATTTATTTGAAATTTTAGGGCCGTGACGTACTTAACGCATAATATCAATAGAAAGCGTTAAGTAATACCTCAAATAGAAAGGAGCCTTTTAAAAATTAGAAAATTTATAAATGAATAAATAACTGATTTGTGGAACATGGGTTCATCGTACAAAAGTAAAAGTTTAGATAAATCATAATTTATGACAGACCTCCACGAATTATGAAAACGTTCCCAACCACAGAGGTACTGAATGCTCTGTAGGTAATTAACTAATAGAAGTATAAAACCTCTTTGGAATATCAACGTGCAACAAAGAGGTTGATATTCAGAGGTTGTATGTGTGTTGTAAGCAAATATAAATAAGACTCCCACTAAAAGTTTGCAAATCTACTTAGACAGGTTAGTACGGATGCGATAAACGAATGATCAGATACTAGTCGGCAGTTTATTGTAGTTACTATTTACTGTTAATTTGGATATGAGAATCATAAAAATTTATATACAATTCACATACGTATGTGTATATACACACCACCAAGGTGTGCTCAGCTACTAACTTACCTACTTATACGAAATCTGATACCTGGGGATGCTTTGCAAAAAAATTACAATTCTGATTTAGTCATGAAGCTTTCTGGGATAGTTAACAGTCCTAGAACAGGTGTATCCCCGCGTGTCGTTCGAATTACTAGCAGGCACTATAGAGGGTGCATAGGGTTTCTACCAAGAACTTAAGGGCTCAAGCCAACCTCACCTACAAGTGACGTACCTGCCGATCGACGGACGAAGCTCTGGCAAACAATACATCTCGATTAGCGGCAACAAGCTCGCCAACTATGGCACCAAAATACTACCGAAAAGTGAGTGATAAATATGCCTCTGCCTACCCCTCCTGCAAAACAGGCGCTATTTTATGTATGTACTATAGAGAAACTCAGCAGAACAGACATATTTACAGTCTGACAACGCACAGAATTGCAATTGAAGGTAAAACCACTCTTAACCCGGCCACATCTTTAAGTTCAGCGCTGAGTGTTTAATCTCTGATATGATTATTAAGATTGTGATGCAGTCTAGACACAGTAAAGCTCGGTGTTAATCTATTTAATAGAAATCAAGACTCGAAAGTAGAAAACCTACTGTCACAGATGATAAGAAAACTCGATGATCTATATGACAATGGGTAGTCTGCTTAGTGTTCTGTCTAGTTTGGCTTCCACCAAAATCATAAGTTATTTTACTAACAGCTCAGATGTTTGACAGATCATATAGTACTGCAACAGACATTTTTTTTATGTTAATAGCTTGCCAAAGTGACTCTACTTTGCCTAATGGAAAGCATGAATAGAATCCAAAACTTGTGGTCACCATACTTATTGCAAATGGAGACAATACAGTATGGTGACCAACACTATGGCGGCCTAGTGACATGCTTTTTCACACCCCACTTGGGGACGTAAAAGGCATGACAGTCATCGTGACAGTGTAAGGCTTACACATTTACCACGATAACTGTCACCCCGGCATCAATGGGCCTCCGGTCTCACACTGACCAACGAAATACGACAGCACGGATGCTGGCGCTTTAGGTTGGTCTTCTGTGGGAGGGTAGTACTGCTCCGGTCGAGCCGGACCGCTTGTGCTGAAATCAGCGTGGCTCTACTACCTACCTACATTTTGTTGAGACTAGCAGGTACTCAGATTTGTTTCAGCAGTAAAAGATATCCTGCCTTACCTTTAAAGAATGACTCTCGTTTATCCTTATTCTTCTTTACTGGTGGGAGGGGCTCTTGCTTGATCTGACGTGGAAAGAAGAACATCAGGATCGCCAGCAGCACGATGAAACTGGCTATAAACACCATACCTGCAAACAATAGATTACCAGGTCAGTACACTGTTTACATTTTAACCATTCAAAATTATTTTGTTAGATTACTAAGCGATACAAATAGCGCATCAACAATACAAATCACAAAATAATAACATTGAAGTACTAGGTTTTGCTTTGGTGGAATGTGCAGTATAAAACTACCAACTCATATTAAATTCTCTTCAAAATAAATAATAATAATAATTATCGGTTCCCGGATCCCTCCTATGTCAGGCGCAGAGTGGCACACCGTGTGGTTTTAGTCAGTCCGATTCCGACACACCACCTCACCGTAAACCCCGGTGGGTGACGGCCCGAGGGGGTTTCCACACGTTAAAAAAAAAGGGTTTGATGCAGAAGGCGGTCCTCCTTGCCACGGCCCGTTTAGTGAGGAGGTTCCTGTCTTTGGAGCCCTAACCACCGGTGTCCCTGTACCCGATTGTCGGTGGTCTACTTTTTTTTATATTTTTAAATATGTATTTTTGTATTTCTTTTGTATGTATTTAAAAATGTAATTAATATGTATATATAAGTGAAATAAAGAGAATAATAATGATAAATATTTCGGACATTTGACACACAACGTCATCTAGTTTCAAAGTAAGACTTTGTGCTATGATAACTAGACTGACTGATAGAATACATATATACATCTTTTTGGTAAATACATACATATTATACATAGAAAACATCCAAACTTCGAAATAAATATATACAGATCATCTAAACATTTGGTCCAACCTGGGAATCGAACCCGAGACCTCAAGCACAGCAGTCGTATTCATCACCGCTGCGCCACCGAGGCAGTTAAACCTAAGTCTAAGGCTCCTGGAGACGAAGCAATCCTTTTAAACGCGAATAAAAAATTGGAAAACCTCTAAAAATTAATATAGTAGCTTTATACTATTAGTATGTTTCAGTTTCTGTTAGTATATCTCCTCGATCTTGTCGGATAGCTGTCTCGTCGGATTCTGAGGGTGAGGGAACAGAGAGTGCACCTGTGTTTGCGCACACACTAGTGCACTATAGCATCGCCTGTCTAGTTGGTTGGTCTTCGTTGAGACTGACCGCCATGGCCGAAAGGAGAGCATCTTTGAGTTGAGCATTAAAAACTTCTTAAATCTTCTGTACTTTGTTCTAGTGGTGTTGCAATAATAAAAAAGACTGTTAATTTGATTGTGATAAGAGAGGACAGTGAGCATCCATAAGAACTTCATTTTAATCACGAAATATAATTGTACAAATCTACTGTGGCATGGTACAAAAGTGTAATAAATTAAAAGCCACAATATACTCAATGCTGCCATAAAAAACACAAGTTCACTATATTATAATGAGATATTCTAATGCCTTGTGTATGCATATACCTAATATTTACATTTTAAATAGAACACTGGCAGAATAATTAACGAAAATGTTATTTAATTTTGATTTTTTTAAAATCAGTGTATTTTTAAATAACGTAGAAAAGGAATTTATTTTCTACAAATGCCCTTCACTTGTCCTTAATGTTACGTGAGGTATCATTTGCTCGTGTTTCTTCAAGGAAAAATACAATTTTGTGTGTCTACTCATTTCCATTGCCTATTCTTATGTATGAAAGTAGCTCTGACTATTCTCTGGCTACCACTACGGGTGTTACTAATCGATTTATACTTTCACTAAAAATCATTGGTCGATTTAATATTAATTCGAATAATTTATTACTTTCCTTTTCTATCTTTAGAGAAAACATGAATAGAATCCAAGAGTTGTGGTCACCATACTCATTGCAAATGCTGACAACGCAGTACGGTGACCCACACTATGGCAGCCTTATGAGATGCTTTTTCACACCCCACTTGGGGACGTAAAAGGCATGACAATCATTGTTTTATACTAGTCGCTCAAATGGTGAAATGTGTTTTTTTAATTTCAATCAAATGTTACTAAATAAAAGAAGATGAGCTGACAATCAGAGCATAGACGAACTAAACTGTTTGTCTTAACTTAGCTTTTCATATAGACGTAACTATGGTCTAAGTATATTTATATGACATGTATACTGCACATATTTTAGTAAATGTGTTATAAGATATATCGTAACTAGGTATTTCAAAATATCGCGCAGCAAAGTTATGAAAAAAGAATATAAAATCTAGCATAATACTGGCAATAAGTCCGCCTCAAGCAAAAGTAATGCAGGAAGTAAAAGTAACGTAAGTAAGTAACTTTTTTTTAATAATGAGGACATAAGGTACTCCTAGACGATTTCGGACACGGTAAACAGTCTGAACGAAGAACAGCCAATTACACAGAAGATAGTATAGTGCACCAGTGTGTACGCCAACACAGGTGCAATCTCTGTTACCTCACTCTCACACTCCGATGTGACGGTTATCAGAGATAGAGAGAGAAATCAGACGCAGGACCGACGGCTTTAGCTCTCCGAGGCACGGGGGTTAAGACCCCAACTTCCAAACTACCGGTTGTCATTAACTATTTGTGTAACCAGAATAACTCAATAACAATTTGACCCGACGCGGCAATCGAAGCGGAGACCTCTTGATCGGCAATCGCAAACGCTCACCACTAAACCAACGGGACAGTTTTTTGTCAATACTATATTGCCAACGTATTTTAAAAATAAAAACTATCCAACGAAAAAGTTATACACTTGTGTATAATGTGTATAAAATAATCATTCGAATGAACGTCTAGATAGAAATATTCCGCTTTCTATTCTATACATTGTATTATATCAGCCAGACGATATACAAACAAAAACTAAGATAGACTAAGCCCGCTTGTCTAGGCTAGGGCCATTCAACCGCATAGGTAAGAAACGTACACCTAACGTCAACACTGTAATAAAATTATAATTGGTTTGTCTGTACATCATTAGTATTAAGCAATTCCTGTATCTCATTGCAGCTATGTTAACTAGCGAAAACACAAGTCTGAGTTTCTCGACGTGTTTCATCTTAAATTATATTATAATATGTTAATTAATATATTACAGGAGATTAAATGAGAAAAAAACTCCGTCGGATGTAACCAACAATAGGTGGTATATGGGGGAATTCCCCACAAAAAAGGGAATTAAATGGGAAAAGACTAATATAGAAGACATGATCGTGTTGTTTGAGCCTATAAGTCTAAACTCAGTAAGGATATATAAAGTAAATTTGTAACGATTAAAGATTATTTTACTACTACATACATTACATCAGCTAGGTAGTAGGGCCACGCTGATTTCAGCACGTGTAGGATGGCTCGACCGAGGCAGTACTACCCTCCCACAGAAGACCAACCTAAAGCGCCAGCATCCGTGTTGTCGTGTTTCGTTGGTAAGTGTGAGACCGGAGGCCCATTGATGCAGGGGTGACAGTTATCGTGGTAACTGTGTAAGCCTTACACTGTCACAATGACTGTCATGCCTTTTACGTCCCCAAGCGTGGTGCGAAAAAGCATCTCACAAGGCCGCCTTAGTGTGGGTCACGATACTGCATTGTCTGCATTTACAATGTGTATGGTGACCACAACTCTTGTATTCTATTCATGTTTTCCATCAGGCAGATTAGAGTCACTTTGGCAGGCTCTTAATAAAGAGAAAAATTAAAAATTACTATACAGAGGTGAAGTCACGGGTAACCCTTATACTTTACAAGCTTAAAACAGTGTCTACAATAAATTCATGTATTATATTATCATAGACATAATAAAATTATGTTCAAATATATACATAAACGGTAAAGATTCCACAACGTAATGAATTCCACACACAAAATTATTATGGACAATACAAAGAAACTTCGCTAACGAACAAATAGAATGTACCTAGTTTTAGGCCGCACTTGTTAAAATTATCAAGTGCCGTCATGTTACAAAATTTCGTTTTGTTGTAACATTAATGGCGACACAGACTATGTAGTTTACTAATATTTTTTATTGTATTGTATAAGGCCCCATATCCGGTTGTCTATGTTGGTTATTAAAAAGAAATAAAATTAACGGACAACACTTTATAGGGGAGGTCTGGAAGTCCATTACAGCCCGCACCGATTAACAGCAGACGGGGGTTCTCTTTATTGTTGAACCAATTGTCCATAGAGTAGCTGTCAAAATGTAACCTTTTTTCTAATTTTAGTCATTATTATTTACTTTTTTTATTACTAATTTCAATTGTCCCTTTATAAAAAAATTAAAGAATTCTATTAATGGTATTTACCTTGTACCTTCTATGGCTTAAGCTGTTTGCTAGATAATATTTACAAAAACGAAGAAAACAATCAATTAATTCATATTGATTGATTACAATACGATACTGCTTGATACTAAATAAATAAGTAATCAAAACTTTTAACTTTAAAATCTTTAATGAAATGTTTGAAATCCTTTGTTTTATAAAAATCAAATTCCGGAAAATGAAAAACGTCGGCAAATTTTTATTTAGTCAGTTATTCGTCATTCATTGTTTGACTAAACTATGTATGTTTTAGTATTACAGAACATTATAATTATAGCAATTATTAAGTGAGAAATTCTCCTCGAATAGTTCGTTAAATACACAGTTGTCAAGAGATTAGAGCGTGTTGGATTCTTCACGCTCCGAGAGGCGCCAAGAAGCGAGACTGATTACGCAGTATAAATGTATATAAAACATATATGAACGTATACTTAGAACCATATAAGAGTATATAAGTTATAAAAAGTAAAAACGGCTTTACACATGGACGCACTAAGTAGGTAGGAATATATTACGAGCATACTTAATAGTTAGATGTACCTCTGGCCAATATTAAAAGGAAATTCTTCTCTCTTCCCCTACAGAACAACATGTGCTGGCCTTAAAACCCACCTTTTTAGAATAGTAGACACGCTCTCGAACTAAACAAACCAGAAAACCTAGAATTCACTACCAGCGCATGTGTTTTTCTCCCACTATGATCCCAGGTCCTTTAATCAAGGCGCGAAATCGCCTCACTAGGTCAGCATAGTGTGGGTACCATACTGCATTGTCTGCGTTCGCAATGAGTATGGTGACCACCACTCTTGGATTCTATTCATGCTTTTTGTCTAGCAGAATAGAGTCACTTTGGCAGGCTATAAATAGAAAAAAACAGTTAACTGAAAGAGACTAGAACTAGCCTTAAATATTTGAGGAAAGATCAGTAACCTTTGTCTTGTTATTAATATTTATTTTGTGCAATAAATATAACATAACGATGATCTAAGCGAAAACGACTTTTATCTTTATTTTCGTTCGTATGATACAATCAGAGATATTTCCACGTATTACAATACTGAATTCGGTAGATACCATAGAGAAAAGTATTATTTGGTCAAGTCGGACAATAAAATAATTTTAAGTAGTGTGAAAATTACCTACTTGCTAACGTTCTTGAAATAACAATAGTAAAGGAGTCATGCCTAAGTACTTGATACAATCGTGTAACTAATCTACCATTTTGATGTTTATTCAGAGCATACCCAATTTACTTAACGATTATCGAGACCAGCGTGGTTTATCAAACCACGCATATACATTAGTCTTACACTTTATTCTTATTTTCATTAAGTTCACTTTTGGTCTGTCGAGCAATGAGTAGCCTCTAAAATATATGGGGAGGATTGTCAGTATACTAATCAGCGCGAGAAGTTTATAGCGCAATGCAAGATTAGCAGTTACTGCGTAGTTCGGTGTATCTTCGTTAGATGGCACTGAAATATACTTTTGCTTCTTTATATGTGAAAGTCGCCATACCTACCTAAAGTTATGCCTAGTTTTTCCTAAGAGCCTTCAGTCTCATATCAATAATTATCAAGCTAAATAAAGGCGCAACGACTTATTTCAGTTTTCATAGAGTAATTTTTACAGAAATTTGAAAACTGTAGACTTTATAACTTGCTTCGTTATTGCAAGCGACTTTGCTTTTAATGCAGAATAGCACCGTGTAAAAAAAAATACCAAGTATCATCTCGATCGTTCCAAACAAGTAAGTGTTTCCATTAACGTTAAATATTTGCCAACGTTCATTATATCTATTGACCATTTCAACGTTCAGTTCTCTTTACATTTATTTTACCAACTTTTATTACTCACTATATTTGAGTTGTTCGTCATCAACTAACTTTGTGTAAATGTTTCGTTTCAGTTAATGTAACTACAAGTTTATATAATGGGTACCTCAATTGTCCAAAATTTGACCATAATAACTCATGAAACCTTGGAAACGATCAAAAACAATTCCAATAGATTCATACAGAAAACATTTGCGCGTTCACAAGGTCGACCGGTCGATGTTCAGTCAAGGGCGTTCGCTAGACACGGTAGGTATGGACTATGAATACCCGCGGCGAAGTGCCGACCAGCATTGTTTACAATACAAAATTACAGAGTTATGGAAATGTAAGAAACGCATCGTCTATTGCAATTTGGTGAGATGTAGAGGTGGCGCGCAGGAGGCGAAGGTTAACACGACCGGTTTAAAAGTAAAAGTGAGCGAGCGTCGTCGGTCGCGTGTCCACCCACTAAATCCTCATTACGGGCAACGACGCGGCATAATTGTCGGCAACAAGGCGCATAGCCTTGGCCGTGACCGGGTGTGGATAGAGCGCTTATTTTAGCTGTGGTGACGCGCCATGATGTAAGACGCGTTATATAACTAGTGGCGTGCGCCGGCGCAGCGTGACGACGACTTCGCAGAAAAAAGCGAAAGCCGAGTGGAAATTGCATCGAGCGCCAGTCTATGACACCACGTTGCACATTCCACGGCTGTGCTGTAATACTTCTTATCGAACACACGCTTCCTATAAAATGTGATTTTTTCCTTTTTACTTAAATTATACAAAATAATTTCATCCTTTTCCTTCACTTTCTATAACAGTAAGGAGCGTATGTGAGAAATTCTAGATAAATTGCCGAAATGAGTTCGAAGGTGTTTGAAGTCTGATAACAAATTTTACCATTGTGAAGTAAATCGCCTAAAAGTATCTCCAAGAAGTCCGAATATGAGTAATGCGTTTCTAGACACCGATACAAGTGTTATAAACTATACTCAATGTGAACAACTTTGGTTGGAATACCTGTAAATACTGGACTCAAAGTCACATGAATACATACTTTGCCCGGAAATAGCACTACTTACGCCATTACAGTAACAGTGAGGAAATATTTTAGTTTCGTATAAAGAGCTTATTTAGTTAGATTTCATAACAAGTAAAATATGAATATCAAGTATTTACGCAAATATTTTATTATTTACGAGTTTAGACGTCATAAACATTCGTCTCAATTTTAAATTTTGAAAAATTACTTAGGAGGATGCATATCATTGCGCAATAATAATGTAATCTAAGACTGTCTCTTTCCCTTTAGGAATAATTACAATGCATTCAGTAACGTTGTAGTTTTTGAATTCAAGTGACGGGCGGTAACAAGATGCAATTAACATCTTTCAACATGCGATCTATGTATATACTCGTTCATATTACATTTTACGAACATGTTCTTGTAATAAAGAGAAAATTATTACCCCAAAAGTATACTTAATTGACATTTTAAAATTACGTGAAACGTGTTGTGTATTATTTAATCTGGATTCCATAAGCCCTGTCAATTTACAATAATTATTTAGTATTCGTGTTGCAAAAGTTTAACGTAATCGAGTAGAACGAGTCGGCGTACCAGCTCATGGACTAGACGTTATTAGTTCAAAACGTCCGTTCAACTAAATTGATTAAAATTCAGAACTTCATTCATGTTAGAACAATAAGGAAATACGCAGAAATCATTCAATGTGTATTTGCGAATTCAATGCGTTGGCAGTCGAGACACGCTTATAGCAGTTTTCTACCGCAACACGTCGCGTGAACCACTTCCTAAAACAGTTTGTTGTAGAATTTTGAACTTTAAAATATATGAGTTAAGATGTGATGTGTAATTTATCCTGGGTAGAAATTGGTTTGTGTTGTTTACACGCATTCATTTGGCAGGCAGTTCACGCGCATGCTTTCTTCGAGGATTTTGCGCGCAAATCTGTGCAAGTGCTTCGCTAACGGTAGACGACTGTTCCGCGTAGGAATGCCTGGTACTTCGATTTTGTTATAGCCGTGAGTTGAGGTTTTTAGTTAACCATTGTAGGGCATGTTCTGTTTGTTATGAATCTAAAATACTTGAACTGATAACAAGAAAACAGTATTTGATTTACAAAGCAAATTTCAAGTAGTTCTTTCATGTCAGTGCATTAGAGTACCAAAGTGCATAAACTATTAATTTTACGAATACAATTCAATGTAAAATCCCTTAAAAAAATTATTATGATATTTCTTTTTGTTCTTAATAAGACAACGTTCACACTAGGAATAAATCCTGTGCAGCTGGGGACTTTACAAACATACAAGAAACGAACACAAAGTCCACCCACACTCAAAACAACAATCACACTAAGTGTTATCCCATGTGGGGTTTGAATCCACAACACTCAACGAAGTAGAGGGCGGCGTGGCGACCGCTTAAACCACGAGGCCAACCGAATTCCTATTCCTGTCATTTTACCTTTCTTTAACATCTAGGTTTTAAATCTAAATTAAATTTTTATGTTGTTCTAGTATATTTTTTTATACCACGACGGTGGCAAACAAGCATACGACCCGCCTGATGGTAAACGGTTACCGCAGCCTATGGACGCCTGCGGCACCAGGGGCATCACGTGCACGTTGCCGACCCTTCAAAAACCTATTTACCCCCTTCTTGAAGAACCCCATACTGTAGTTCCCAGGGAAAGCCTCGGCGGGGAGCTCATTCCATAACGGGATTGTTCGCGGGAGAAAATTTCTCTGAAACCGCACTGTGCGCGGCTATTTAGGTGGCGATGTCCCTGACGATGACGAGCGGTGCGATGATAGAAAGTGGCTGTGGGCATCATTTCAAACAATTCTAATAACTAAATGTCTGTCGGAAGTGTTTGGGCTGTTAAAGAAAACGATCATTTACATACTAAATAACGTTTGCATTAATTACTTTAAAAGCGAACAAATACAAAACGTAAGGAAAACCGACAGCTTAAGCTGCCGCCCACTTGTATTGATTTTCAGTAGGAGTATGGTATGTCTACACCACAACAGAATGGAAATGTTTGGAGTTATTTTACTGCCAAATATGTAGTTGTTACTGTACTACTAACTTTGGTTAGCCAACAATATATATAGTTATTATAGCAACGATCTTTTTCTAGTAAAACTAAGATAAAGTTTTAATTTTCTTTCACAAGCTTTATTTTAACTTATCAAGTACTATACTGTGAAACTCTTTATTTAATACAAACTTTTTAGACAGTCTTGTTTTGTAAGAAGTAAATTTGTAAACGAAAAATGAGAAGAAGGAAATGATTCTCCAGCGGCTTCCAAAGAATCTAGGAAGTTAAGAAATACTAAACCTAGACAGTACGAAACAAAAATCATTCTAGTAACAGGCAGAAGGACGCATGACTGTATCTTCTATTGTAACAATCACTTTTTCTTTACTTTTCTCTTTTTTAAAAAGACAACACCCACACTAGGAATAAATCCTGTGTCGCGGCGACTTTACAAACACAAGAAACGGACACAAGGAACACCCAGATTTTACTCATCTAGAGGTTTTCCATAGATAAATAGAATGGCGAATGAGACAATAATAAATAAAATGGTGAATGTGATACAGTAAGTAATTTTCCAGAAGGTTCTTTACATACTCAACTACGGTAATGCTACTTGACCTCACCGATTGATGACTTAAATGACGTAGGTATTAAATGAAAAGAAGAAAAGATGTAAGAAATCACTGAGACGACATGTTACTTGACAAGCAAAGGCGTCCTAAAACACATGATTTTCAGGTGCATGTCTCACTGTATTCGGTAAGAACTGATTATTCATTTTATTATTTTTTAACCCAGCGGTGCCTGCTACTTTCTAATTTGCCTTGGGTATTAAAGTTACTTCGTAATAACACCAATTAGTAATAAGTATTGATGATAATCAATTTTTTTTAAACACGTTTACACTGTACAAACTTTCCACGGACTCTCATAAATATTTTAAGACCAAAATGAGTCAAATCGGTGCAGCGTTTGTCGACTTTTACGTAGACTAACGAATAGCAATTCATTTTTATTATACAGATAATGTTAAATGTTAATAAAAATATTTTGAAATAAAAAAGTTATAACAAACAAGTCCAAACGCAGATTATTATCTAATAGTCTAAATTTGACTACATTTTTATCTACTAATTTTAAAAGAAGAATTTAAATTAACAGAACAAAATGACATGTAACTTAAAAAAAGACTACATCGATAAACAAAACTAAAAATCCTGTTCGCGAATTCGATAAATAATTTTACTGATTTGAATCAGAAATAAACTAAAACTTCCTTTCCAAGGAGAGGTATATGTCCATCAGTAGGCTATGAAAGATCGTTCGATATTGTGCTCAAAACTTGGAAATATCTAAATTCCAATATGTTTTTCTTATTTTTTTTTTATATTTTCATTGTCGACTACTGGGCGGCCATTAGTATTATTAAATTTTCAACAAGGTTACTTTCTAGTTCTCGAAAAGCAACAAACAATTAAGAAAATTGAATTTGTTTAAAGCTTTACTTAGATAGGTTGTAGCATAAACACACCCTGTTAGATATTTCCATTTGATGCCTTAAGCGGAACCCCAAAAACTTTACTGTAACGAATGCTCGGCTACCGTTTCTCAATTCACAATACACTGTCTCGCTGCCCGCTCTAACAGTCAGTCTGACCATTGCCTCCAGATCTTTATATCATTTCATTCGCCAATCTCCTTGGGAATTACGAGGCACTTAAATTTTAACTACAAGTACACGCTCTTTGGTTATGTTACCCATAAAAGTTAAGCACAACTAATAAGCTAAATAAAGTTAAGTTTATGGCTTAGGTTAGACGAAATTAAATTTAATTAAAATTAAAAGTGTAGAGGTCCAAAGGTTTGCATTTGCATAAGTGCTATAGTTGACTTTTAAGGCGGGATGGATAATTAATCAAATGTCATTTGAACCCTAAAGACCTCCTGAACGAAACGACACGTGATCGACACAAAAGGTACGAAATATATTCCTCATTGTTTATTTCATCTTGAGCCAGTTTTTTCTGGGTAGAAATACCTACAACAACATGACTACTTAACAGTTAAATACGGAATACGTAATATTTTTTTTCATCCTAGTTTTAGTTATTTTTTGCCACATTTCCATAAACTACATATTTAGTTTATGGAAATGTAGTCGACAACAACAAAAAAGGTCTTTGTCGTTTTTCATTACCAATTATAATAACACTAAAATTCAAAACGTAGAACCCCCTCCTAACGAGTCCAGTCCGGTAAAAGGTACATTTATGTTTCTCATATTTAAATAGTATTTATTATCGAATCTTGATAACTCTCTGTTCAATGAAATTTGACCAAAAGCAACAATATGATTTTTATAATGTTTTTATTTGTTCAAATATCGAACGTGCTGCAAAAATATGAAAAAACGCGAAGAATTCCAAACAGTGTATAAATGTATGTAATAAACTCTTTAAGGCAGATTTTATTCTTTTTTTAAATTCTTATTAGGGTAGCGGTTACAAATCGCGTCTCTTTGACTTTTGGAGATTACGCCCTCATTTTCGAGTACATGTGAATGCTAATGACATAACAGACATTCTTAATTTAAGTAATTAGAGTAAAAGAAAAAACAAATTTAAAAATGACTACTGAGAATCTGTCAAATCATTTACGGTATGTCAATGTAATGGGTAATATTTTATCAATTAACAAAAAAAACCCTTAAATGAAGCTAATTTCCGTTAAACGATTTTAGCTTACTAAAACGTTTAATAAATCAACTGTTTTGGGTTAATTGATATATTAATTTACACGTGTGTGCAAGTGCAATACACAAATACCTAGTACATACAATCTTAACGTCCTACAACGTCTTGACATGGTAACTAAAGTCATCTTTGACTACCTACTTGAACATAACAATCATATCATATATATATGTTTGAAGATTATGATACATTATCCACACTTATAACGATTTGCCTGTTGGCCTAGAGATTAGTGATCCTGACTGCTGAATCAGAGGTCGAGGGTTCGATTACCCCCAGGACAAATAAGACGTGATAAGCACAATCATTCGTTCTGTGTCTGAGTGTAATTTATGTATAACATTTTATTTAATAAATGAATTGGTTTGAATTGTATATCAGTGGTCTAGTTACCATAGTGTAGATTCTAGACGGTCGTTTGTGAGGCATGTATGTCTCTATAGTAGGATCTTGTCTTCTCTATAAGATCTTGTCTTCTGTGTAGGGTATTGGAATAGGCAGATGACTAGCTTTATGAATAATCGATTCTGACAGACTGCTGCTGACGATTAAATACCATTCAATTGAACAAAATGATTTGTTTTTCATTGACGTGAATGTCGCAAGTTCCACGTACATCCTAGTTTAAAAAAAAGAGCGAGTTCTCGAGGTGCTTAAATGGTGTTATAGATGGCGCAGTTTTAAAGTTGAGTGTGTAGATATCCATTTTTTGCTCTTTTCATATGTATACGATGCAACATGCAACGTTACGTCACAAATATGTCAATAATATGTCAATCGCTGCATCATCCACTTTGGTTCCAGGTTTACGAATGCCAATATTGGTAGGATAAAACCGTGACTAGGCTGTCCCAGATCATTTTTTTACGCCCTTCTAATTTTATTTGGAGTTGGCGCAATATAACACTGCTATAAAAGTATATTATGGCTTTTTGTTACAGAACAAATGTAACTCAAATGGAAGGAGGGTCGCCCGACTGAAAATTCAACAAGAGACATCAACTAGCCTAAACCAGTGTAAATAGTCAAGTAGACCTAATAAACCGATCCAAACCTGCATACCATCTACAATTTGTTTAAATCACGCGTAATTTTCTAATAAATAATTCTAAATTCTCTTCTATTTAATACTACATCCCTTTAAAACTTATTTATACCACTAAGAATAGATTTTAAGACATAAAAACACGCTCTACCAACAGAGAAGGGATGTATTTTTGTCACGTAATCCATTTAAATCACTAAAAAAGACGATGCAAGGTAACAAACTACCCGACAAAAAACCGTAGAGGGAGCGACGGTTTTTTGTTACGGTTTACGGGAGCGACGGTTACGCAGCTTATAGACATTTCGTGTTCAAAAAAACTCGTCTCGTATACGAACCAACGCACACCATAAAGGTCTATCACGCAACAAAAAATTGTGTGATCCACAAATAGCTTTTTCCTGTGTGTTCCTACATTGTGGGCAGGATTTTAAATTTTGGAACGAGCCCCATCGTAAGCTCATGGTGTACAACTGGTTTTGTTTATTCATGTACGAGTAGGTATGTAACTTTGGACATTCATTGCATTTGAAAAAAAAACTATCAGTTATGAAGTATGTAAAGTTTTTAAAACGATCATTAAAACAATTCAGATTACTTATTTAACAGGAAAAATCTTATATTTATACAGTTTTTTAATCTCTTATGTTACACAAAAACTGATAATAAGTACGTGAGTTCAACTGGAAGCGAAGTTGTGATATTTCTGTCCATTCAAGATAATATATAATTATAAAAAATATTAAATGTACCCAAATCAACTTCTCTGTGTCACACTGTGCTTGTATTGAAAGTGAAATGTCGTGTTAAAATTTGTGTTCAATTGAAGAGAACTTATAGAGTTATTAAAGCGTATAGAAACCAGCTTTACATTTTTGTGCATTTAGATTTATATATTTTACTTATATTAACTAAACTTTTAATCGTACTTACCCAACCACCAAGCGCCGACCCATCTTGGATCGCTAGCGTCAAAATCAGGTTGTAACAGGGGGTCTACATAGACCCGGGTGCACAAAGCTCCAAGCAAGAACCCCAGTGCAGGACCAATCACCCTGATGCCGATAGTGATAGCTGTCAACAAAAAAAAGAAATAGGTTAATGACATTATCATCATAAAAGCCTTTTACATCACCTAGCGGGGCGTGAACAAGCATCTCACTAGGTCGTCATCGTGTGGGTCACCATACTGCATTGTCTGCATTCGCAATGAGTATAGTGACTACAACTCTTGGATTCTATTTATGCTTTCCATTAGGTAGAGTAGTCACTTTGGTAGGCTCTTAAAATAAAATAAAAAAAAATTCAATACGCAATAGTTCTTTCTAGCTAGCTAACTTTAGGATTAGACATGCTTGTATTGTAGGAATATTATGCTTCTTCACGAGAAATTTGTGTGGTTAACATACGGGTTGACGTTTAACCCGATGTTAGAAGACTGTACACCTGATATAGTATCATATAGGCAGTATACAGAATGTGCTAATTATCTCATGAATATTACAATTGTGGAACTTTTAAGAGCTAAACTCATCACATCGTCACACACTCATCATAACTTAGTTTAATATGATATGAATATGAAACACACACATACATACAAACTAGTAAATTCTCATTATTTCGTTATAAATTGCGTTTAGAAGTAAATGTGAATTATTAAATGATTCAATAAAGTTTGTTCAATAACAGCAAAACTTATTTTCATAAATATTGATTTTTTTGAAAAGAAATTGTATTTATGTTGGGACATTATCATACGTTGATTTGATTAAGAGTGTTTAATTCCTTAATAAATTTAAATAAGTAAAAATAGCACAAGACAAGATACAAACAACACAAAGAGTGATTTAACAAAATATTTTGAAACCATATTTTGAAGGCTTTTGATTGGTTGAGTTATTTGAGTTTTCTTACCAGGCAACACTGTTTAGCAGTTTATGTTATCTGTGTGATTAATTGTACTTAATGACTACAAATGTGGTAGTCATGCTGACATCAAAATTTCAAGTCTTAAATAAACAAATGTGCCGTCCGTTTGTTCAATTTTGGCATGATATTCTAGAATCCTGAATTTTACAGTGATCTTTCTACTTCTAAGAGTTCGCAACTCATGACAGAATAACAAAGCCAAATGAGCACACTTAGACTCGATTAATTTTCATTATGACGTCATAAACTAAACTAACATACGTTTTTAGAATTTTAAAAGTTTATTCCTGATATGTTTTTATACCAAAGTTACTTAGGAATACTTACTAAAATAAAGTATGGACAAAGATTTTTATATTTTGGGAAAAGTTTCAAAGACTTGAATATTTTGAATAGAAAGCAAAAGTATTTTGTAATCGACTTCATATTGAGACAATGCAGTTCACGTACCCTGTACGCAAATAAGGTATAAACAATGCAATTAAAATGTCTACTCTCAAGATATAACTAACGATATTATGAATACAAGTCCATTACAGCACACGTACGCATAATGTATACATGTTCTATTTGATGCACTCCTCTCCTCATCATAGCCACAAAACACATGCCCACAATAAAATAGCAACACTAAATTATTTCAAATAAATATTATTATCGATTACCTAATGACGTTGTAAATATTAATATATATAATCGGTTGGGCGGAGATCTCCATTATGCAAATTGAGATGGATTCTTGCACACAGAAGACTGCATCATTTATCTCAATAGGGCTAGGGCTCTGAGGCTAATTGAGGGCCGTTGAACTCGCGACAATAAATTATCATATGAGGAATTGCCGCTGTCAACGATCGCTTCGTACAAGCTACTGTTAGAACGTGAAGGGAAAAGCAAGAATCTCGTTGATTACTTGAAGTTACGACATCAAGAATTACGTTAGCACAAACTATTTCGCGTGTCATATTACATGGGAAGAGTTAACTTGCATATTAGTCATTATGATTGCGGAAATAATGTTTGGGTGTGGCTCAGTGCGAAAAAGAAACGTGCGGCCAGACCGTTACCCCGTAAAGATTGTCCCAAATTTCGAAATTAAATTATAACCTGTTATAATAAAGGTTGCCGTTGCAGGGTGAGTGACCGAAAAACAATCAGGTACTTAGGTCCTGAATGTAATCTTTCCCAGAAACGAAGCGCATCGGTTGCCAAAAAACGGACGGGCGCGCGGCCAGCTCGCGTGCTTCACGTACGACATAAAATAATATATACGCTCCTATTATCATCTTGTGCTTTTGAAATAAATAATGGTCTGGTCTGATCGTTGTTCAAAACGGCCAGTACCCGCGCCTCGGTACAAGTTTTTATTATGTACCGGTGTAGAGTATATTCCTCCTTACCGGTTCCAATGCATCATTAACATCGTTCATGTGTTGCTCTCTCGATTAACGCTCGGTGATTGTCAAAAAAAATGACGAATTGCATCATTAAAATATACCCCTTCACATGCGATGAGAATATTTAACATATTTTTTATACCTCATACAAGTGTTAACGAATAGAGGAATTATGTTATGTTTGCAAAGAATCAACAATAGACGTTAAAAAGATTAAAAGTACCAGGGCTGGGGAAGATAACCTTGTCGTATGTACGGTTCTGTAAATAAGGTCATCTCGCAGTTACCTACGCCGCTGATATTCCAAAGGTTGGAAAAAAATACACACATGAAGGGGAATCAATATATCAATATATGATTCACAACAATAAACGCATTTTGGTTTTCGTCACATGCACAACGGACCGTATCAATTTTAATCGACTATCATGGCGATAATGCGAAATATTAAACATTGAATATTTATAGTAGAAGGCTTCATTTCTCATTATAGCGATACTTTGTGTCACAACTCTATTTATTGTTTCAAAACTTATTTCGATACATTAAAATCAACGTGCCGTCTTAAAAAGAAGATTCAAAATAAGCTACAAGCAATTCTTATCGATACCAACAAATCAATACTGCCACAATCGTATTCACTAGTCACGATTTTTTGACGAGACATAGATATATTATATTTTCCAATACGCAAAAAGTTCAACGCTCTCGATGCAAAATCTGTTTTAGCAGTGTGACTAATCCTACTTTAACAACTCTACCGTGTGTCGCTTCCAAGAAAATACCTGTTTCCACAGACTATCCGGCAAATTTTTATGAGCTATGTAGGTTGTTAATATTAATAGAATACCGTCATATACAAACAAAGGATCGTCCAAAAGTAACACCATCGTGTTTTGAATGAAAATCGAATGATAATGATACTCGATATAATGGTATCTAATCAGTTATACGTATACCCAATCTTATCTTACGATGTTGCAAGTACCTGACCTATGACAACTCGCAATAACATAACAAAAGATGATTAGCTACAACGCAATTTGATATCGCACGCGCAAAAATATTGCATAAAGTGTGCACTGCAATTTCGTTCGTGTAATAACAATGTAATTTTCTCGCCCATACAAGGCGTAATTAATGGCAATCAAATCGCGAACAGATACTACGATTTCTTAAAAATAAAACTATTCCAGAAATAACTTGTTGCTGCTTTTGGTATGTGCACTTCAACGGTCGATAAATGGGATCATGTGTCCCATATAAATTTTACATTTGTTTCAGTGAGAGCTCATCGAGAGGGGTTTAACTGCGCAATGGAATGGAGACATAAGAGTCAATTGATTGATGGTAGGCACCATTAGCTGATGATAAACACGATATTAGTGAACTTACAACATTGAATACAATGAATATGACCAGTCCAGATTTATAAATGTTTGTATCGCCACAGAAAAGAGATACTTTCCACCATGTAAACATGTATATTCACTATCACAACGCATATGTTATTTACATGTAAAACTCCAAGCGTATAACCCAAAAACAACATTTATTTATATCACGTGTGACCTGAATAAATACGCAACTCTTCATTATTTTATGAATTAACATTTTGAGAGAAACCATTGTGATATACATACAAGCAACAAGGAAAATCTTCAAAATAGTCGTATACTATATTGAATACATTAGGATCAAAAGACATATATTTGTATTCATATCAAATAACAAAATAAAATCTAAAATGTCAATGAAACTTAAATCCAAATTTATTCTGTACACTAAGCAATAATTAGCTTGTTTTACAAACTACGTTTGACATTACATTGCATATATAATTACGACAAGAGTTATGTATATGTATAATATATATGAGAGAGCGTATATTTTTATCCGTTGACCTAAATGGAAGCGAAAGAATCATTCTTGTGGGTATAAGGGACAAAATTAGGGCAACGTCGTATTCGTGGTGTCCGCGCCTCAACGTACTGACATCGGCAACGAGCTGAAATTGTCCCCGAGACGTCCCGGCACACTGACACACTTGCGTTAACCATCTACTGAAATAACTATTGCATTCGCCATTTATCAAATGATAGGGTTTCAGTGATTCTATGTCTAAACAGCTCTCAATAACTTTAAATTTAGAGCATGACGCAAGAATTACAACGGCGTCCGTACAAAAACATTTTTAGTACTTCAGTAGTGTTCTGATAAGACGAATCTTTGCTTTAATATACAGAACGCCACAGATTCGTATTTAAATCTAAAATTACGCAGGCCACGTTATCTAGTTTCCAGCATGTAATACGAAGCAAATTGGACAAAATGCTAAACCATTTGCTGATACAATGTGCGAGCAAGCTCGCATCTGAATAAGGTAAATTCTAGTTTCCACATAACAAGATCTACGCAGCTGCAGGTCACAAGAAATACAGGTGTCAAACGTTTTTGAAAACAATAACTTGTTATTGATACAATGCCTGTTATGTTCCTGTTACACTTAAATAGCACCAATTGTAATGCACCATTGTAAATTTAACAACAAACAAAATATTTTTTTGCGCGTACCGAAATGTTTTCACCAAGTTAAATTTAGTTTGATATTTGAACTTTCGAGTGTGATTCATCGGCTAGAGAGCAGTTACGATTTAATTTGTAAACTAGTCCAGATTGAACTACTCGTACTCGTTAAAAGAATTGTTACGCAATTAGAATCTTCCAGTATATGGAAAATCTACAAAATTACCAAATAATCTACATGTCAAATAACCCAAATTGACATTTCGACATCCCGCCATGCAAACATTGTTTTTTTTTTCTATTCTAAATAAATTATAATCGTCTTCGTAACTTTATCTAATAGCTCGTTTTAGAGCAGTCGTAAACAGAGACGAGATGCATGTGGCAACGTAGAAGTGACATTACACAATATTTTATCCGAAGCCCTCATTTTAGAAACTAGATACATCTGTATTGTAGAAATATAAGTTTTAGCAACGTAAAGAATGCCTGAGTTGTAATTGCTGCCGTAACGTTTTATAATGGACACATTAACATTATTCAATAAAATTACTGCATATTCAACTTTCATCAAAACGCTGTTCTTTTCCTCTTCGCTGCCCCGTTAGACAACCACTTGGTTTAACTGGTTGTATCACTGGAATTTTTACCCGTGGAGCAACCGTTCGGTACTGCAGCTAAAATGATTCCCCTTGGTACAACTAGCATTCAGAAGGATAAAGTGGATAACAACTGGTTGGACTACAGGCAATTCTTTTCTCAGTGGACCAACCATTACAGTACAACTAAAAACAACGTTCGAAATAAATATATTAGATTTTTTTTTCTTTTAATAAAAAGAACAACGCCAGACGCTTGATGAGTTTTCATAACTTTGAACTTTATACAATTGTCGGCCTTTTAAAAAAAGCACTGGGGTTTTTTTTTTTCAATTTACAAATTGTAATGTTGACATGTAAAATTAATTTGATTTTTCATTAAAATTATCATCAACATCAACAGCCTTTTACAGTCCACAGCTGGACATAGACCTCTCCTTAGCAAGGAGGTTTTGGTCTACTATACCACGCTGGCCAAACGGGTTGGAATAGGGTTTGTTCCAAGTTTTCCTTCTCTTTGTAATGATGTTGTCTTTTATACTTTGTTCCCTTAGTCACCTTTTACGACACCCACGGGATGAATAGGGGTGGTAACACTATGTATTCTTAATCCGTCACCACTCGGACAGTCACCACACCGACATTAAAATTATATTAGTCCAAAAAAAATTCTGGATCAAAAACAGAATTACATAAAAGAGCTTCTCAATCAAAACTATACTGAAGTCTTCATTTACATGTATATGTAACTTGCAATTTTAGAAACCCTTTGGCTAATCAATAATATTGATAACCTTTTGTCTAATTTCAAAACTACATAGATTGGTTGTACCACGGGAAATAGTTTTAGTTGCACTACTGAACGGTTAGTCTACGGGGAAAATAATCCCTGAGGTACAACCAGTTGAATCAAGTGGAACTATTACATCTTGACTTTTATCATATGAAAACTTTGTTTCTAACAATTTTTAAAAGGAAGTAGCGGGACATTTTAAAGCCCATGTTACTCCTCTATAAATACTTCATCTAATCTTAAGATAATCATTTCAATCTGACTCATAGATCAGGTCATTTTTTGAGCTTAGTTCTGTTAAATACACAAATTAACCGCATGGTGACGAATTAAGAATACAGAATGTCGTCATCCCTTTTCATCTCATGGGTGTCGTAAGACGCGACTAGGTGAGCAAACTCTGCAGGAAAACACTGCAAGGAGAATGACCACTTAATACCAACGCTATACCAACCCGTCTGGCCAGCGTTGTATCAAATCAACCTATCACCGTCTACTGCTAAACGAAGATCACCTTCAAGGAATGCTAATCATCCCGGTCTTACGGTTCAGAACTGTTTACTCCCGGTCCCAGTCAGCGTGGTATAGTAAGTCAAAACCTCCTTTTAGCGGCAGTGGACTGTTAAAGGCTGTCGATGTGATGATGATGATGATGATAATGACACAAATAAAAAACATATCTCATCATATTGTTTAAGATAAAAATTATTTATCTTCTATACCAATCAAGTATAATTTATTCAAATAAGACAGTTAAACTACTAAGTCTATCAACACTACAAACGTGTTTTAATTGACAGTAATGTATTCAAGTAGTGCCCTATCTACCAGCAAATCTCCCGCATGCCTTAAGGTCACTATCACGTCAAATAATTAACCTACATAATCTAGGGCGCAACGCTCCATCAATGAATATCCGTGTCTAGTATTTAGGTCAATTTGTACAATTTAATTTGTTAGCTTCATACACTAATACCAGTAAAATCTTTCGCTATTACACACGTGTGCGTTAGACTGATTTATAAAACTGTTTGACTAATATTCAAGCAATTCTTTTAACTTATTTTTGAATGAAAATGGCGGACGAAAGCGTTGTTAAAGACACAAGAAGTGCCATCAGTTAAAATTTTAAATAGTATGTACTTTGAACACGAAAATTACGAAAAAATATCTCAAGAGTTTACTTCATGACTTGCCATTTTACAAATCTATACAATGACAGTTCAAATTATACTGGTCGATGAGATAAAACAAGACGTCCAAATCGATCAATCGTCAAAATACGGGTGTACCTTTCTTTCTATAGACGACGTACGGGTACATACGAGTACATGTGCACCCGGGTAAATAGTTCTAGTACTTTCAATCAGTGGATTAATGGTTGTTAAAAGTAATCTAATTTACCGAGTAACAGAATCTATCATAATATAAAGATTTAATTTATGTCTGATATTCAATAGGCTATCAAATCTTAAGTTTAAAACCTGTAGGCAAACTTTGCTTATTTAACGCTCATTCTAATTAAACAAAGTAGTAACACAAATGATAACTATTAATTAACAGCATTTTATTAGCTTTGGTTGTAACTAAATAACAAAGTAAAATTAATTTTAACCTACTTTAATTGTTATTTAAATATGACCTTTATATGTATGAGTATTATAGTTTGAATTACAATACTACAATTTAGTATTTGGAGCTAATCTAATGGGGAGTCAGGAATTTGATAGTGAAACTCTTTATTGGGCACATAAACCGTCATTACTCGGTGTGTTCATGTGACATTGATGTCCTTGGTGTACAGGAGCTAGTGTGTGCGTATCGGAGGGTTTAATCTCACTTAAAAAGAGCATATTTTTGAAATAATAGACACATACATACTACATACAAGAGAGAAACCAGACATATAACAAATAATCTTACTCATCATATTACTTGACCTACGTATCGTGTTTAATTTCATATTTAGTAGTGGTACAAGCAGCTACAATTCACTATCTTCTATATAACATTAATATAGTATGTAACCCTTGTCTGCAATATTCTTGTTAAGAACAAAAAACAATGATGATCATGTCGAAAACATTTCGTGGAACGAACACATTATTTATTAACTTACAAATTGGAGGGGACATTTCGAAGAAATATGAACATATCAGATGTAACGGACAATGTCTTCTTAGCTCTTAAAATAAAAAGGAAACTACAAAGGGTTAAAAGCTATATACACTTTCGTGACCGACTCCTTCTAAAAACAGAGATAAATAAACTCATAATTAAAACACACATACGATAATTACTGGCCTAGATAAAACAATCGTACAATTATATAACATTTATCTAATCTTCCGCTAGTTTATTTAATACTATGATGACATTCCCAAAACCTATTTCTGATTTAACACAAAGCACGCGCAAGTAACGCTTTCGTAAACAAAGTACTTTTAACATGGTTCAGTAGAGACAGACAGGCAGAATAGCAACACTGACTTGCAAACGACCTTTTCGAGAAGACACAGTGGGGTCAGAAAGATAAGAATAAGAGAGCGTCTGAAATAGATACGAAAACAGAACTTGCATTATAAAGGGCATTTAAAGTCATTTCTGTGCCAGTTGCAGCATACAGAATATAGTAGTCCCATAATCAACAAAGAAAATCGTTACAAGGCCGCTATAAGGCAACGTGTTAGTGATAGCGGGCATCGGAAAAATCATTTGGTTGAAATTGTCGACTAATCGTACTTTAACATTATAATCGCTGAAGTTTCACCTTTTACTGAAGCGCTGGCAACAAAACGCATTTCATTCAACTGTACAGAAACAATAAGAAATGGTAAAAAGAAATATAAATCAGGTAATGCAGAAAAAGACCTTGGCCATTTGGAATGCATTCACGAATCGTATATTTTTAATAGAAGATTAGAACAGATAACTGTTCGTGTGGCGACAGATTAAGAATAAGGCGTGTTACATCCCTTACTCATCCCGTGGATGTCGTAAGAACTCAAGGAGCACACTACGCAGGACAACTTCACTGTGAAGAGAAGAAACTCTTTAAACAAACCCTACATCAACGCGCCTAGCCAATTTAGTATAACAGGCAAAAACTTCTTTTCTAATGGAAGACCTATGTCCAGCCAGTAGGCTACTAAAGGCTGTTGATGAATTTATTAGTGATTCTTAATTCAGCTGTACTGAAAAATATGCCAACACATCATAGGTACCTAAGGATAAATGCTAACAAAATCTATACGCCATCCGCGAGCATCGTTGACTAAACATCGATATATATTGAAGCTCGAGAAAGATATAGCAGAATTATATCATAAAGATTAGGCATTTTACTAAAGTGATGAGATCGATACCTTATAACAGTAACTTTACAGATGCAGGTAATAGACAGGATAATTGCATTACATCCTTGAACCCGCTTATCGCTGTCAATGAAACCTCGGCGATACGTTATCGCAGTAGTGCAGTAGAGTCGTTAGATACGATGCAGACACAACAATACATGCATAAAACCAAACACTTTCGTACACCACTATACACCACACCCAAACACCTATTGTTTAAAGTTTTTGTGCCTGCTGTACAAATGCTATGACACGTCTGTTTATGTTTCCTGGCGGGGTTTTAAGGGCTTACACGTTTTGGTTGTAAAAATACTATTATTAAACGATGTTGGTATACAAAATGCTCAGCCTGTAACGATATAGGTATTAAACAAAAATATTGTCTACTTACATTCAGATGTAAATTTAGAGTGACTCTGAACATGCGTGTTTTTCAATAAAAGATAACCATACAATTAATAATTATAGCTGAATCTAAATAAAAGTTAAATTTTAGTTATCATTACTTAATATACTATCATATCTTAATACACGTTTATTTAAAAGAAGTCTAAAAAAGTGAAAATTGCTTAAAAATCACGTTATACTGTCTGATTTTGTATTATAAAATCTAAGAGTAATATTTAAGGTAATGAGAAGTGCAAGCTGCAATAAAGTGAGCAGTTAATAAAATAACGTGGTTCAGGGCGGCCAACAAAGCATCTCGTGGGCGGTGCTATGGGCAGCTTCCATTATCAAATCAATTAAAATGGTCTAAATGACAACACAATAAATCAAAATGTCATGGACATGTAGAGTACAGAGAATACGCACAAACGATTCTCCACTACATCCACTTTTTTTTTAAATTAAACGATATATGTAAATGTTTGTAATTTTAATTTTAACATTAAAAATATCTACTCACCCATATAGAGCGGCGATTGCTTGCTCCCGACGTTGTCGTCTACATACGGGATTCCAAGGGTGGATATGCCAGTCTGACCAATACCCACCACCAGCAGGCAGACGAACAGCCACGGAATAACTACTGCCGTAATATTAGAGCGAGTGTCTCGACTCTTGACATGCTCGTCGTCACACATAGACGAATTTTGAGCCGAATGACAAACGGGTGCAGCACCCGCTCTATGTGCATAGTTATGCACATCCAGTAACTGCGTGCCATACAGCAAATGGGGCACCACGCACCCGATCACGCCCACAGCGAGCACAAGCATCATGCACGCGATCCATCGCGGCCGGTGCCCTCGTCCCGCCAAGTATGTGAGGAATAAAGCGGTACATATTTGACCTATCTCCGTCGCCGCCAATAATGTGCCAGTCGTCTTGGATTCTACTTTAAATAATTTTTCCACAGTCGTTGTCACACTCACGAAATACGTGAGGAACATTCCCTGCAGCACCCATCCCGAAAGGAATACGAGCATGAAAACACGCGTCGAGTAAAAGACAGAGCGATCGCCGACCGGCTGTGGCCGAGGCGCCGTATGTTTACTATCCAGTGAGCCATTATTATTTCCCGACGCTAGCTTTTCTTGTTCTTCAGGAGTGGCCTCGACGCCCTTCATAGCGGCGCCTTCTGTCGCTGGGCCCGGGGTATCCGAATCCCCGGCCGCTGCTGATTCTTTAGGGACAGTACTCGCCCTGCAACAAAACATGGAAATTGTTTACGTTTAATCATTAGATATAGACAACGCAAATATTATTGCTAGGTCAACTCACGTCATGATCACGACCAAGCTGCACCTGGTCCTATTACACTACCCCCAAGGTACGTCAATTACGTGACCGACGAAGCGAAAACGAAACACACGCAAAACTTTAACGTCGATAACGCTTCCGGCTAACGGAACTAAACATATAATATGATCAATGGTCGTGAAAACAAGAATCGGGAGTAAGATGCGTGTGGCGTTGTTCAATCGTACGCATACTTTATTGGGGAGTCGTTCACCCGACGCGGCGATAGGGAGGGATGTTGGAGGCTGCGTGCGCGCACCCAGCGCGGCGGATAGCGACTGCAACTTGCATTTACAGGCGCAGCGCGCTGCACCCGCTTCACCCGCCCCTCGGCTTCTCTCCACACGGGGTTTTTATTGGCCGTCTATCCGTTTTTTGTGCGACACGCATTTACACTCGATGAAAGCCGTCTGGGTACAGCCCTTTGCTGAAGATTCCCTCCCGTCTCGACAGTACGGAATGTCTTTGTCTCATTACTTTACACTACGCTATACATTTGTGTTAAAAAATTTAAACATAGACTGTAGTTCTATACGTGCGCTTAACACTTTTTATGTTTGTGGTCTAAGGTAAACATCAAAGAAAATCATTTGAAAACATTAACTATATCGATACTTATAAAGGTGGGGAGAAACACTAGGATCGCAATAAAATCCACCGTAGAATATTAATGTGATCGACTCATACGGTTAACTGGACTTGCGAAACTCACCGATGGGGGCCGATGACCACAGGCGACACCGAGCGACACACTGCACTACGCAGACCTGTTCCGTCAGGAAAACAATTTAACTGATTCTATTAATTGTATATCACGAGACAATTATTAACCAAAGATGAGTTACACGGTCCACTTTTTTCATGTCTGATGATAAACTAAGTGCACTGTAGCTGCATTCCGAGATAAGCCCACGAAGTTGTGCAATGGGCGAGTTATCGACCAAATGCTATCATCGTTTTACTGATAACGGGACGCAGAAAATAGACTACTAGTAACGCGGGTTACTGCCCAACCAATGATACAGTACACCCTATTTATCAAATGCCAACACTGTTTGACCTTTATAATAATAAGCTTGAAACTCATGTTGTCTTTGAAAACGTTTTTTTTTCTGGTGTGCAACCAAAATGCGGTTTTTATCCGACTGCCAAGGAAAGGTTATGTTTTTCGGGTGTACCTTATGTGCATATAGCATGTAAATATTCCTAACTGCTGCACGGATTTACTTCATTAATACATGGTCAGATTTGTCTTGGTAACACAAAAGTTTTGAGAGGTGACGCGAAACAAAAAATCAAAATGACGGCTGTGAGACGCTTCAACCAAAAAACTTTTTTTTTGAACGTGGCAAATTGAGTATTAAATATAAAGGTTCATCGTGAGGATGGTATATTATGACCATATTTAAATGAAAGAAATACTAGTATGTTATTTACAAGATTCGCGCGGATGACTAGGTAGGTTTCTGATCGTTTAAGCGATAAATGTACATCTAAATAAATAAAATAGACTAAATATATCAAAATATTAGAAATTCAGATGATGAAAATTACTTTAAAGAATTAGACGTAATAAAAATCTAAATTCTTCGTCTTATTATAATCCTAACTAAAAAGTGTAAAATAGAAAACTAACGGGTCCCGTCTGTTGCAGTCAATATGTTCCGTAGTAGAATTTACCGTTTTCTTTTTAGTTTTTATTTAAAGTTATTAGTTTGTTATTATTAGTTATTTTTACCCAGTCGAGTTCTTTTATTTTTAAATTTATTTTTACCGAATGGAGTTCAGTAGGATTGTTGTATGACCAATTACAAAGGTTCACAAAAACTGCTCTGTGTGTTGTGGAGAAACTTGGGGGAGGCCTATGTATAGCAGTGGACGTCTTTTGGCCGAGATGATGATGATGATGATGATGAAACACTCTTATATCTATCTTGCCGTGTAAAAACACCACGAACCGATTAGCACGCATGCAGCGATTGATGAATGTGGACGAAACGTAAGAAATCGGTCAAGACCACAGAAGTGGAGATCAATAGTTTCTGCCTATCCCTCTGGTAAATAAGCGTCACTTTATGTTACAATATTTGTCTTAGTAGCATTTCCAATTTCATCCCACCACTGAAAACATGGTAGTAGGTACGCCATCTGTTCAGTCTTAGGTTCTATTCCGTCTTAGATCAGGTTTAGGCGATCACCTCGACGATTCCTATTACACTGAATCTTCTGGATTCTGTCACATGGGAAAACACTTCGTGTGATCCACAAATTGATGTTCTGTGTCTTGGTAATTTGTGTCCGTTCCATAAATGGTCTCCACGACACAGCATACGTTCTTAGTGCAGGAGTTGATAAAAAAAACCTATTTACGTTTCTTATTGACCTTCTGTCCCTTATTTTTTTTTCTCTTTTAAGAACCTGCCAAAGTGACTCTACTCTGCCTGATGGAAAGCAAGAATAGAATCCAAGAGTTGTGGTCGCCATACTCATTGCAAATGCAGACAATACAGTATGGTGACCCACACTATGGTGGCCTTGTAAAATGCTTTTTCACGCCCCGCTTGAGGTCGTAAAAGGCATGACAGTCGTGGCAGTGTAAGGCTCACACAGTTACCACGATAACTGTTACCCCTGCAGCAATGGGCCTCCGGTCTCGCACTTACCAAAGAAACACGACATCACGGATGCTGTCGCTTTAAGTTGGTCTTCTGTGGGAGGGTAGTACTACCCTTATTCCGTTTTAAAACAATAGCATTCCTTGAAAGCGCCGGCGTTACGCAGGCCGTTGGTCATTAAAGAAACCATGCAAAAATTATTCGAATGTAACAAATTTTCCTCAAATATAATTAGAAAAACGACCGAGAGTTGAGGATGATTACCTCTAAAATATTAATACTTATTACTTAAATTATTTTTTCATAATTTTACCAACAAATTGCGACATTCCACCCTCAACTAAACTTATATTCAGTGATTACCGACGTTAATATCATCATCGCCAACAACAGTTACCACCCCTATTCATCCCGTGGGTATCGTAAAAGGTGACTAAGGGAAAAAGTATGCACGACAACATCAGTACAAAGAGGAGGAAAACTTGAAACAAACCCTATTCCAACCCGTCTGGCCATCGTGGTATAGTAGGCCAAAACCTTCTTGCTAAAGAGAGGCCTATGTCCAGCAGTGGACTGTAAAAGGTTGTTGATGATGATAATGATGATGAATCATAATATACGTATAGAAATAGTTATAATGATTATCTGTCTAGAAGTCTAGTGAACTAGTAAGTTTTGTGATGACTGATTGTGTGTTAAGAGTAAAGGTACCTTACATAGAACATGATCCTATTTCACTAATCATTATTTTCTTTTTTTTCTTTTTATTTTAAGGGCCTGCCAAAGTGACTTTACTCTGCCTGATGGAAAGTATGAATAGAATCCGAGAGTTATAATCATCATACTCATTGCGAATGCTAACAATACGGTATGGTGACCCATACTATTACGGCCTAGTAAGATGCTATTTCACGTCCCACAAGTGGACGTATCGTGGCTGTGAACTGTCACCCTTGTATCATTGGGCCACTGGTTTCACACTCCCCAAAGAAAGATGACAGCACGGATGCTGTCGGTTTAATTCAGTCTTCTGTAACAGGGTAGTACTGCCCCGGTCGAGCCGTCCAGTTCATACTGAAATCAGAGTGACTCTACTTACTTGAAAATCCATTATTTGAAGTATTCGTTACTTATCTTTTGCCTGAAAAGTGGTATTGGAAATATCCCTATTCAATAGCTTAATTATCCCGAATACAAAAATCGAATCAGTTTTTAGAATATTGTATTGAGCAAGAAGTTGTAGGTAAATTGATCTTGGAATAAAGTGAATGGTGTAGGTCCCAGGCAGTGTAGCGAGACTCCACGATCTAATTGGCGACAACATGGTATGAAAGTCGATTCAGCACATTAATGCAATCACATCGGCGTCGAATATTTACCGAGTGGACCAGACGCGATTTATTTAATCTCCCTTGGCAATTGAGTGCTTATGAGTCGTGTAAGGCGAGTGCTGGTTCATTAATTGGTAAAAAATGAAAAGTTATCAAAGCAACAAATGTGAAATGATTGTATTTAAATTAAAGACTTGTGTAGAAATCTGATAAATTCAACGCTTATTGTGATACAAAAAATTGTTTAACGTCACGTCTTCACTTATGATTCAGTGACACGACCAAATGAACTACAACCGAGAACAGTCTCCACGTCAACCCGCATCAAAATTCATCCGCGAGTCAATGTAAAAAGATACAGTTCTGTTTTGGGCGAAAAAAAAAACAAAGTCACGGTCTCATACATACGTTTTGAAATTCATACAAATCAATGTTGATTTAAATCAAAAAATTTAAAGAACGAATAAAAAAGGATCCATAAATCTTTCATGACGGTATCGAATAAAAACTTAGCTATATTAATATTTCTAAAGAAACATCATTGGATGTTATTCCAACAAATATCATATTACATGCGCTAATGACTATATAATAGGAGACGAAAAAGTCATAGGGTATGTGCTACCGATCGGCGCAACGAAGATGTCTATGATCACTCTATAAGTGAGAGGACAACGTGCGCGGTCAAGGTAAGTGAGCTGATACCTGTTGTCGATGACACTGTGCACTCAACATTAATCTTCACTTCAAACCTTATTTAATAACGTAAGGTACAATTTACAATGACGGTAGCTGTCACGAACGAGAAATATAGTCCTAACCGCCAGAAAAACTCTATTATAAATCTGTATAAGGACCTAGACCCAGTCTAGATAAATGGAATTGTCATTTAAACGCTTGTAGACGAACAAGATATAATAATTATTCGTTTGTAACTTGCCTTAGCTGTGTTAATTAGCTAGCCTAAGATTTATTTTAGTTGCGAACAAAAATATGTATCTTTACATGAAGCAGATGTACCAACAACTGGTCCTGATCAGGTTGCATACGTTGTCGCAGCCCTTTCACATATTTTTCATTAAATATATACGATAATATATCGTTAACGCAAGTTGCAAGCGAAGACTTAAACTTCACATTATATAGTTTATAGTTCCCAATAAATAATTGTCAGTGTTATACTTTACGTATCTAACATCAAATATGTCAATGAAGACAACCCAAAAGTTATGACATGAACGAAATATCTCCTAACAATGTTAACACAAACATCAAAACACACAATTCAGAATACGCAGATTTATTTAGCAGAACCGGTTACTTGTAGTGCTAAAAGTAAACACATGGCAAAGTGAATATTAACAGTAAAATTAGTTGGGTCTTAATTTAATTAAACCAGATTAAACTACCGAGTCGTATTTAACAAAAGTCATTGGCATATCGCTAAGCTCGCCGGACAATTACACGGAACGAAACAGGTGATGTATAACTGGCAAATATATACGAACGTGCTCGGATCAAATAGTTTTTTGAGTACTACTTGTAATTAAGACGCGTTAATCATCGATCTGTGAATGTTTTTAATGAGAACGTAGTAGCATTCATATTTATTGGATACGCTTGGCGCAAATTCCTAGGAGTAAGCTCCAATTATCTTAATTTAAGTCCTTAATGGTGATTCAATGATAAATAAGTCTATAACAATTACGGACCTACTTGCATAAATACCGTTAACAGCATATTGGTGAATTAATTTACATGGTTTAATTTTTTGCAATACCCGTAATAGTTGGTTTATTTATATAAACATAAAAGTACGTTATTAGATAAAATACATAACTTACTTTAATGTTACACATTGTTTCAAATTTAGAGTTTTCATTAGTGCAGCCGCAAGATTTTAGAAATAAACTTTTAACGGCTAACGTCATCTATCTTAACTGAATCCTGTCATTAAAAACAAATAAAAAATAACAAAACTCACAAAATTAATTTAAGAGAGTAGATTTCAAATAATAATCAGAATGCAAAACAATACAGTAACAAAAGAAAAAATGATGCAACGAAATTAAAATTCAAAAACGAATTAAAGCAAAATGATCAAAAAAAAGTATGATTAAGAGTAATAATTCAGCAAAGAAGACAAACGTGTGAAGCATATCTTCCAAATAGGTGTGTCTGCATAAACCAACCTCTGTAAGGAGACACCCCGGGGCGCCGTGCGCTGTCCTGAGATACAATAACTTACAGCGTCTTGTCAGTAATGGACGACCTTAACTGCTTATTTTTAACCTTCTTGAAAAATAAAGTTCTCTACTATTTTTTTGCATAGGTTACGGCAAATCTTCACAATTTTCTTATGTAATGCTCATTCTTTTTTAATTTTTTGGAAAAATCCACTCAAGATTGCTTCTCCTCTCCACAAGACAAATAATCTCCTTTCTAGGAAGAGGCCTATGTTCAGCAGAGGCAAAGGCTGTTGATCTGATGTGTGATATGAAGGTTGATAAAAATATTAATAAAAAATATTTTCAAATCTGAAAATATTTTTGAAGTCTGAAAGTTGGAAATATATTTTTATACAACTTTCAGACGAAACTACCATTTCATTGAAAACGACCACAAAAATCTGCCAAAGTTCAGTATCAGTATTGTATAAGTACAGCAGCAATTAATCGATTGAAAAGTTAATAATAAAATAAAAAAAAATCGAACAAAATTGATGAATGATAGTAGAAAAATCGAGCAACAGTGGATCCGTAGATAAAAGCAAATATGCATTTTCCACACAATAATTTCATTCACAATGTGTGAAATGTTGACATTATCGATAAATTAGCAAAGTGTCAAACACGTTCAATCTCGTAAAAATATATTCAGCACTCAAAAATAAAACGACGAACTTATCACGATGATCAACACACAAGCCATTCGTCGAAAAGATTAATATGTAACGACGGGCACCTAGCATAAATCGGGATGCAATGAAAAAACACCACCGGACCAAAAGTCCTTATTTTAAAAAATGGCGATGCATTGCAATAATGCAATACAACGTGTATTTAATTCCAATGCACTTTGCACTAAACAGCGAAAAAGATTATGTGTTTTCGTAATATCCGGCAGTTTGCTGATGTATGTGAATGTGTTGAACCAACATAAACGTACCTTGACATTGTTGAGCTCATACACCGCGTTCCGTGCCAAAGCCACAGCAGCACGGCTGTCAAAAGGCTCATCAATCGACTATAGAATACGTATAGCCTTTTGGAGGATAAACATCTCAATAAACAATTCAGTTTAGTGTCAGCAGGTAGCACCCTAGTTTTATCATAGCTATTTGATGTTACACGTGTACATAGATTGCTCCAACGAGATCATGACTCAGATCGTATACTCTTAAATGACGAATACGTATACCTACTTTAAAATATATATATATGTACAACTAAAGACAACTGCGTAACGCACTTTGCGCAGCAACTGCGTATAAGTGTGTCGGGCAAGGTCGCTGTCAACGAATCACTAGTACTACCAATTTGACACTGCTCACCTCCACTTATTGGACAAAGTGGAACGTGTAAATGAAGAAACAAAACGCTACCCTGTAATCATTTAACAGGCATCAGCGGTGATGAAACAGATGTCACATTTGAAGGTAAAATCAATTCAAGCATCGAATAGATTGTAGATAATATGAAATTAAGGGTGCTCTTATAACATGTAATGTAGCATGCTACGAAATGAAATAATCCTTCAAATGGGTAAATAATCTAGTATCTAATTATGTTTAGCGCAAGGATTAATATTTTCTCATAGATAATTTAGACATTTATTAAACACTCAAAATAAATTTTCTGTATCCGACACTCCTCTTAGTTAGAAGACTTAAATATCTTTGAAAATAGTTCAAGAGCAGTACGTAAATAAGTATGTACTGTTGGTATTACCAAAACTTAGTTAATAAAACGAAATCTCAATTAGTATCCGTGATTTAACGAATCGCTGTCCAACTATAACTTAACCACAGGGTGTCTTGTAATTGCATCGTATGAAATCGTAAGCTTTTTTCGTATTTAACCATATACATAATAACATAACATAACGCCATAGTGTTGGTCACCATACTGCATTGTCTGTATTCGCAATGAGTACGGTGATCACCACTCTTGGATTATATTTAACTGCCTCTGTGGCGCAGCGGTAGTGAATGCGACTGCTGTGCTTGAGATCTCGGGTTCGATTCCCGGGTCGGACCAAATGTTTGTATGATCTACAAATATTTGTTTCGAAGTATGATGTGTATGTATTTATCTAAAAAAGTATATAAGTATTCTATCAGTCTATCTAGTTATCATAGCACAAGCTCTGCTTAGTTTGAAATTAGATGACGTTGTGTCAAATGGCCGAAATATTTATTTATTATTACATTTATTATTCATGTTTTACATCAGGCAGAGTAGAGTCACCTTGGCCGGTTCCGATTAAAAAAAAAACATTAAATTATAAGTATAATCACTTTTATTTTATTTTGCAATTTATATAGATTGTGGGGCAGGTGTACCACAGTTCTTTACTGAAGGAAATGACACTAAAACATTCATATACATCTTTTTTAATTGCGTTGAAGATAGTCCGTTGCACCGGTTAGCTATCCGATAAATTTATCAGTAACTTAAAGGTCACGTTCCTATATTTTAAATTAAAAAAAAAACCGTACAAATAATCTATATGTATTCGCGATTCGGAAACACGGACTTATCACCCCTTTGTGCATGACCTCTTAATGGGCGGCCTATTTATTCCGGTGGCATAATTCGTCGCCTATCTTCAAGCGTGATCATAAAGTCCAAGGTTTGATGTCCTGATTGGGCACGTTGTAATCGTTTTGTTTTCCTGTTATACAAGTCCCTATAACAGCTTAAAAACGACGTGATTGTTGACAAATTGTCACCTTATATAAAACTTTAGAACTCATAATTGTTTTATTGTTATATTTATTAAATTGTATGAAATAGATACAGATAACAGATTAACAAAATATGAAAAAGTATGTACAACTGTACACAACATCAACAATGTGTGCTTCGCTTTGATATGAAACTAGAAAATCAATCTATGATCATTTACAAATCCAAAGAATATAGGTAAATGGGCTAAAATGATCACTACAGTTAGAATTCGTTAAAACAGAAGAGAAAAGATCGGAATGAATTGTAGTTTTCGTGAAAGATATCATGTGTGGAGTAGTTACACAATAACTTACTATTGACTACACCCTTACTCCAAAATAGATGGAAAAGGCAATATAACGAAACAACTAGTAGTTCAACAACTTCACTAAAATTCAGATTTATACGATACTAAACTTTTGCGATTAAAGATTTATAAATATAACTAACGAACAGGTATAAACGCGATTGATGAGTCTTACACACCTAGCGATCTTAATTGTTCGCGTCTTCTGCCCATGGGGGGGACCGTAGTAGTCCACTTGTGACCACGGGGGTTTAAAGGCGTGATTTAGTACCATATAAATTAATAATATTACTTATATAAGTAATATTATACTGGTGGACCACGAATTATCTTACATTTCAAAAATTCGTACTAAAAAACCATTTGATATATTATAAAAATTGTTTATTTACAAGAAAGTTTATTAGTTTGAATTTATTTTTTTTATTTTACCATCTAAATAACCACCGTTTTGACGTTTGTATTCTTCTCAACGAGTGTCGAAATTTTCGAATACTCGTCGGCAAAGAGACTGCGAGATCGCCGACATCTCTTCGCTGGTTTTTCTTTTAGTTGACGTAGTGTATTTAGTTTATTGATGTAGACATGATTCTTCAAATAACCCTATAAAAAGAAGTCTGCTGGGGATAGATCTGGACTTCTGGGTGGCCATGGAATATCGCCTCGTTTGGAAATTTCCCAATTATAAAGAATCAGTTTTTCCGGAAATATATCTTTGACCACCGGTAGAGACTCATTGGGTGTGTAACAAATGACTCCATCTTTTTGAAACCATGTGTTACAATTGTAGCCAGCAAATTCCAGTAGCATCGGTCCCAAGAACTCTCGGAACATGTTTGCGCGGATGTTAGATTCAAATGTTAACGAATTCTTGGCCCACCCTATAGTAGTATTACCTAGCATTACGTATAAAGACTGACGAGATAAATAGGGATTTATTTCTCCGGTGAGTGTCGAAAGAGCCGAGTAAAGCAGTAAAATTACACATGATAACTGTAAAGAGAAGGAAAAACCCTGTATCAACCCAGGCTAGCATAGTTTCATAAGTCAAAACCTCTTTTCTAAACGCTATTAAAGATCATGATGATACTAATATTACGTGAAACACAGGTTTATACAATAAAGAAGTCGTAAGTGATACAGGAAAATCAAATGAACACAACGATAGTTTATGACCGAATCGTGAAGCCGAAACAACAAACAGATTCAAAAGCAAATATTACCAAGTACCGATACTTTTATGTCCGGTGAAAGTGCTACTCTGTGAGAGCATTGCAAGGGCGTAGTGATAAAAATGTCATCACAAAAGAAACGCCTCCTTAGTGTCGCGTACTTATCGACAATTTGCATACAACACTTGAATTTGCACGGAGAAATCTGGCCACGGCACTTTTAAATCCACCTCCATATCTTGTGGGTATATGTAAATATACAATATACATGTATGTATTACACGGAAATGTAAACTTAAGGGGGTATTCTAGTGTAGAAATTTGAAAAATCGATTTTTTTGAAAACAGTCAATATGAAGTAGAGGAAGGTCCAATGTATGGAGCTGGGATAGCAGATTAACAGAACGTAAGTTATATGTACTATTCTATCAGTTACGTTGCCAGAAACTTTAACGTAAAACTTTAAACGTGTTTTTCTCGAAACTACTTCTTTCGATACGGTCGGCACGATATCTCAAGTTCTAATGAACCGATTTGCTTGAAATTTATCATGAATATTCATTACATATATCTCTATCGCATGAAGCACGAAAAACTGGAAATTTCAATTTTTTAATATCTGTAAACAATTCGAGAAAGCTTAAAAATTAGGGAAAAATCGACCTCAATTTTTGAGAAGCCGCCATTTTATGAAAAAATTTTTTTTCCCTTGTTTTCTGCGTCATACGATAATGACATTCATATTAATTAAGATTTTTTTTTTTTTTTTTCCGATGACCACAAGGGTAGAAATCGTGACGACGAGGATACTGCCTTTTGTTTTCCCCTTCCACTTCAAGGACGCATAATTCCATGAAAATTTATTTTTTTGTTTTTAAATTCATTTTGTGTGCTCTTAATATATAAATAAATAAATGATAAAAAAATGGATAGTAAAATATCAATAGCTTTTATTTTATTCACCGTCAAAAAATGCTCGAAATTCGGGCCTCTAGACTAGAATACCCCCTTAAAAGAATGTGTGGAATAATAAGTATATAGGGATGAGATAGCAGATAACCTAACGGTAAATAACTACCGTTACCGGGGGATTAAGACTTTCATTGCCCTCTACCCTCTCTCCAGAATCAGGGGAGATGGAAGGCTGAACATCTGAGATCCGAAAACATCCGTTTTTCTGTAGGGTAACGGCATCACTCCAGTCAAGCCGGCCCATGTGCCTATGCGTGACTCTCCCAAGGTTAATGATATTATACTATCAAAATCATGAATATGCTGAATGTTAAGTGAAGTGTAACAAGATTCAGTTTCAAACTATTTATATTAAGTACGTTTTCCTTCCTTCGTCCTTTAAACTAGGTCAATAGAGTTATACATTGATAACTCAACACTAATAATTATATCACGAGTACAAATATTATTTGCATTAATTAAGAATAAACAGTTAATTAGATTTAGCACAAACCAATTACAACTTTTGCATGATAGTAAACATACGGATAAAACAAAAAAAATATTATCTACAGATATATACAATACGTTTCGCTTGAATAATAAACATGCTGCAAAAAAAACTACTGAGAAACCAAACACGAATAAAAAACACCACACTAGTATGTGTTGTGGTATAAAAATCATAATTAAGCTTTGAAAGAGTGTCACTGACTTCAATGCTCTTAAATCATGATAAATTGTAACAAGCTTCTAGAAAATATTCCACTAGCTAAGGTGTTACATTTTGTCTAAATTTAAATATTGCTAGCCTTGAGTATAACCAAATCAATGAGAAAAATCGATTGCCAAATGTCGAAGTCATCGCGTCATATATAAACACAAAGACAAAATTCAGTCAAATTGAGAAACTCCTCTTTGTAGAAATCTGTCAGCCAATCAATATCAATTATTAAACTTCAGTGGGTAACTGTAGAAGACAGAACGTCCAGAAACTCTTAAGAAATTATTATAAGCTTATGTCCTGTATTTTAATAGACTTACATGGAATACTTCAAAGATAATCATAAAAGAAATTTATTGCCAGGACCTGATATCACTTTACCGCGTGGAAGTAATGAAGCTGTCGCATAAAACATTTACAAAGGTAATAAAAAACACAAGCCCTCAAAGGGGAAAGACCTCACAAATATAAAGAACTCTTCAAACGTAACTACCAAATGCAAGCAAACAAATAAGGTGGTTTTACATCTCACCTTGGTTAAACAACTTAGCGGCAACCACTTCCGACAAGAATACATCGCAGTACAGCAAACACCAATACACGTTTACTTACAGTATGGACGGTTTTAGACACGACCTTGGATAGGCATGTATCATAGATAAGAATAAAGTATTCTTAACATTGAAGTTCGAAACTTAAAGATCATGATTCAAACAAGTTTATGAATAACCGTACCAATCGTAACCAAATAATAAGAAGCCAAGTACCGCCAATTGGTTTTGTTATTAAATGAATTTTGTAAGTAGATTCGTAATGGAGTATCGCGAGGGACTATCTTAAGACCAAGTAGTTTTTATTTCGGTAATGATGTAATTGAACATATTAAATACAGAGATAACGAGAATATAAAAAAATGTTTTTAAGCATAATTAAAACGAGTCGCCATTGCAAGACGTAATCATTCATGAACAGAAAAATATTTTGCGTATTTTAAATATGTATATTAGTTGTAGATTTGATAACATTGTATACGGTAATAAAATTAAACCTATTGTTTTAGCAACGGTATATTATTTGATCAAGAATTTTCTAAATATCTTAAGATGGGCAGTGTTCTTACAGCTCAATCTCATTCGAAATTTTTTATATAGACTTCGGCTTTATACGTTCTAATAATAGAATCTTTATAGTATATTTTATCGATGTTTACTTATGTAACAAAACCTTGGAAGCAAGAGCTATTCATCTTTTAATTGGGTAAAAAATTAAAAACATAACATGCTCTTATCAAAACAAACCAAACAGTTTAAAAAAAAAAGTGGTATATCTCATCGTTGCTGGTGAATGTATTAGAAAAATCTTTTTAAGGAATTGTTATTATACAACATATTGGCCTAGAACAGTTTACAAATCAACTAAGTTTTACTTATAACAAACAGAATAAGTAAGAGAGATCCGTATAGAACAAGAAACAAAATATACTTAAGCAAAGATTGTGGACACAGTTTAAACCCATAGACAAATATGGACATTCTTTCCAAGATTTCAAAAAGCATGTATTTTATAAAAATAAATGACTACATCATTATCTAACGCGTACAGTTGATTCGATTCGAAAAGCAACACAAAAGCATATATAATATATAACGATTGTTCTGCTTACTTAAGATATTAAAAAGGTGCAAGGTTATTTATTTAAATCTTATTTAAAGATGATAAATGTAAGTTTTAAATCATAAAATAAGTCGAAGAATTTACTATAAAAATAACTGAAAATATGACGTGTGACGTCTTAAAAATAAAACGAAATTACATTAAAATAATTTTAAATGAATATAACATAATCCGTTGCTAAAAAGATATTTTTGTAATAACAAATTATTCCGCTTTCAACGTGGTAAAAATAATGTTATGACTTACAAACTTGATTAATGATTATCTATAAGACTAATATACGGTTATTAAGGTCAAAAGATATATAACGGTTGTTTGAAAAAAAGAAATAAAAGGAATTTTAAAAACATCACAAGCTTACACAATAGGTCAATGAACACATCTTCCTAACAAATAACACACAAAAAAAAATTGATAAGAAATAATAATTTAGTTCAAAAGTCATTTTTTGCGTATTTTGTATCAAGTTTATTAACACTTTGTTAATTGGCGGCTATAAATGTTATCTAGAAGTTCAATGTCAAGCGTCAACCCTAAACTGACTTGACCGGATGAACGCCCACCATGCTTGGTTTAACCAGTTTCAGAAATACGTATAAGAAATCAATCACGCATTTTCTATAAAGTCAATATTATATGTTCTGTGCAGAGAACTTAATACAGAGTTGAAGAACTATGTGCCTAGCTCTATTTATTTTATTTTAAGTAAAGGTACAATCTAAACATACAGTAATTCTCCTTTCCTTATATTTAAGCCGTGATTTCGCAACTGCAGTAAAGAGGTTTGATAGCCGGATTTATCGTATGCCAGTACAACTTATGAGTCCTAATTATGACATTCTACCCGAATATTGTGAAAATTCAGAGGTAAGTCAGAGGACTTAGCAGTCTAGTCAAAAAGCATCTACAATAATAAAAAACGCACTAGTAACGTCGTTAGATAGATTTCGATGGAGCTATAAATATTGACATCCATGACATTCTAGGGAGATTTACTGCAGGAAGTGATTATTAAAGTTGCCGGTTTGGAAGTGCTCTTTGATATCTTAAAATGAAATTTCAAGTGCTGTCTTGGTGCACGAGGTCTACCTCCACTCGCCTGAAGGTGGTATATACGTGATGTGGCTTACAGTACCAAAGATAAAGCTGCTAATTTACTAAACATAGTCACTTTGGTTCCAAATTACTACAAATTCGATTGCATGTCTATTTCCAGATAACATTGTAGATTAAGGTCTCACTTCGCCATTGCGTTGTGTTTCTAATATGCAATACTTGAATTAATGTTTTCCTAGATAGTTGTTTCCACTATAAGTGTACTTAGTATCACGTAATAGCATCTCTTGCCTTTCTGTTATATAGGCAATTGTGTAGTGCAGGAATAGTCTTTGAAAAAGTAGACTTTAAGCGCCCATCAACTGTTGTCAGAAATGGTTGCTGATCGCAAATGACGATGGAATTTAATGACTTAATCGGTGTCTTGTATCCTATCCAACATCGTCATCATCAACACTCTTTAATAGACCACTGCTAGATATAGGCCCCTCCTTAGAAAGGTTTTGGCCTACTGAAGACTGAAGAACTGGGAAATCTGGTGATATTGTAGTGTTTCATTTCAATGATATCAACGCTTATACTACCATCAGAATCTTTGCTGTTAACGACAGCATTAACACTCAATTATTCAATGATATTCTATTTATGGAAAATGTTTGCTATTACGTCGGTAGCTACACGACTTGGTTACCGCATAAGTCGATATTTACCACAGGGGATTTCAAAAGTATTTTTACAGCATATAAATCAGTAGCTTAAGAAAAATAAATGAAAATAAACACTAAAAATATGTAGGTACGTGTATGTCCATTATTGTATTGTTTTATTATTTTATATTATTTTTGTTCTTATATATTTTTAGTTAATATTCGCAAACTCCAGAACAACATGCAATAGAAAAATATTGTAACTTTATAAATAAAAAGGGAAAATTAATTGAACGTTAAATAGCAATAGAACCGTGTTGTGTTTACAGAGAAAGGCGCGATTAACTTAACTGCAATACATTAGCAAGACAGTTCCACCAAATAGATGACAAAGAGACTTCTCTGCACTGTAATGAAAAATATTACGGAAGTACGAAAGCGAAAACTACAATTTTATCAAAAAAAAATAGATAAAACTTTAAATTCGCCAGTTTTAGCAATTGGTTTCTGACCTTGACTGTGCCAGCGTGAATGGCAGCTATGACGAAAATGGAAGCGACTATAACTTTACGTTTCATTGATTGTCTATGTTAAATAAGAGATTAAAAAGATGATTATTAAAATTACTTACGCACTACAAGTAAACAGGAAAGTATTTTAAAAATAAAAAACTCAAGCAAGTGACATGCTCTGAGGCTGAGCAACCGATATAATTACAATTCCTATCGTAACAAAAAGCATAATAGCATATATGCTCTTGCACTTATCACATGTTCTTGCAAGTTTTTTATCGAACTTAAAGATTTACTCGCAATAATGAAATGTATCGGTACCGGCTCTATATAACTGAGGCGTGAATTGCAAAGTAAATTGATAATGTTGCGTCTAGTTATTTCAAAGAACGATACAATGTTGGCTGAAACTAATATATTTATTCAATAGCTTTCAAGTTTTACATACTAAACTAATGTCATCAATTAGTCGTTCATAATTTAGATAAACACAAGCAGTTTACTTTGATAAATTTAGGAAAGTTAAGACATGCTATAGATGGTTACACAGAACATCAATTACCCTAAAATTATACGTAACAGCAATTGAACAGTTCTAAGCGTTCAGTAATGGTTGTTAACAAGTAGAGACTTCCAAAACTTCAATGGCCATGAACTACGCCTTGACTGACAGATGCTAAATGTAACAAACAAAAAGTACCAATTCTAATAAATAGCGTTACTCGGCCTACATCGGTGACCTCGTTACGGCGAAATCGCAATGTAATTTCGCGACGTAAATTTTTTGGAACACTTTTACTTCGGCACCGGGCGTACGGTCCAGCAGTTCGTATGACTTTAGTGGTGACATGAATTTCTCTTTCAATGAATGAGTACAGAGCTTTAAGTTGGGTGGAGTCTTCACGGCCTCAATATTTAATGCGTTACCCGGTCTAACCAATTGACTTTGCGTAACACTTGGCATAGTTACACAGCTATGTAGAACAGCCAAACTAATGAGGTTGTACAGTTCGTGTACAGTATTCATTCATATTTTCCTGGTATTTGTTCGTTGGTGACATTACATTGCGACACTCCCCTATGTATTATCACTTTATCAGCTGTCGCAAATTTTTTCGAACGATTTTTCGCAACACGCACGTCATCGCCGGTACGTAAAACCTCTGTTGGACGCACGAGCGAACCATATACTGTGACTTTCTCTCATAGCTACGCAAACAAACATTTGGTTAAATTTTGCTTTTTGCACACTGTGGGTTGGTGCAAAATTTATTTAACCATTTCAAAACAATTGGTCTGGAATACAAATAGTTGTAACAAATGATGTGAATAGCAACGAGTCGTAAATTATTCAAAAATGCTCTTCTATAGTTTCTAATTACGTGACCCGGCTCTTAAAAATTTAAATTTGATTGAACTTTACAATGGATGTGGAATTCCCGCCAAAGTGGTCGAGAGCGAAACTAAACTAGTCACTCGAATCGCTTTCATCTGTTGGAAATGCCGAAAGGAAACTTTTACTTTCATTATGAAAATATTGGTTTATATTGACATTTATAGTATTTTATGCTATATTACAAATAAGATTAGGTAAACTTACCTCAGAAAACATAAATCCGTAGCTAATGACACCGTTTACGTAACAAACACACCATTAAAGACTTGTCCAAACGTGGAGTAGATCATCAAACAAATAATTATATCACCCATAAAACTAAAATTGATTATCTTATTAAAATAATGATGACGAAATCTTGTAGAAGGCATATGAAATCGAACACTTCCAACATCAACTATCTCTATCCATTGAGATTTCAATATGAAAAATCTTTGCAACAATATATAAGGTGAATTACATGAGCACCGTAGCGACAGTAAAACAGAACTGGTTACACGAAAGCGAAAACATTTAATTACTTTCATCTGGTCGTCCAAAGTGGAACTCGTAACCCAGATTATTGAATTAGAGTCTGGTAAGCAGTTGTAGTATGATTTATTTACTTTCGATTGCTACAAGTCTAATATGCATACGTGTCCAAACGTACGGGAAAAACCAGCGTGACGGGAATTTTTTTAATATTTCCGAAACTAGCGAAAAGTAAACCACATATTTGATTGCCTTAACATGAGGTACTTAATTTAATTGATAGATTTTAAAAACAGAAATCAATTTCCGTCAGCTGGCTGTTCGACTACCCACAAATGTAGAACAAATTTTATGTGAATATTTTATTGTAAAATTGGAAACTTCACCATACTTAATTTAATACATTTGTATTATATAATCAAATTATTATACATAAAGATAGAGGACTTATGAAATAATATTTTGTAACATGGTATTTTGTAACGTATTTGGAGTAACATTTACAATCATTAAATTTTGAAATAATTAAGTACTGGTTATCAGTTAACGCATCGCATGTGGCCGGTGAGCAATGGCCGATAACACGGTAAGTTGTCATTTCGTTAAATAAACTACCGAGACAATAAATATACTCTTCTCTTATAAAGTAAGGATAATAATTTATTTATATTATATCAGGTCAATATACTCAAGACCTTGAATTCGAATTCAAATGCTGTTTTCATTGCTCTAATACGTATCTAAACGTTTTCAGACAAAGCAATTTAAGAGAACATTTGACGGAAGCAGCTAATTTTGAGGTTAAACAGAAAACATTAAAGTTTTATGTAAAGTCTACATGCAAAATGCATGTAGAAATCAACAAATGTAGGTAAACTTTAACGTTGATTTGTTTTAATTTTATGCGCTACAATCTTATTGATTCGAACATCATTTTTGATCTACGCTGCAGTCCTCGATGTCAGTCAGTCGATGGTATACCATTAAAAAAAAATCCAGAGGATGAACAAGGTACTTACTTGTATGTGAGTGAAGGCACAATAGCTTATATGAGAGAAGATTTCAGTACTCCCAAAACTTAACTTCAGCACTTTTTAGTTTAAGCCTTAATTACTGTTTTGTCTAACCAACATGTAACAGTAGCTTCGAGTATATTTAAGGAATGCATCAATAAAAACCCAACAATCAGATCAACATTGACGTACATAGCCGTTTAGAGGCACTAAACGAAATTACCATAAGCGGGACTGACCTGTAAAAAGGTTAAGGATAGCAACAAACATAGAAATAGACTAGTTAGACTTTGGAAATTAAAAAGAGATGAATGAAACCTTGTTAACAACAAACGAAGGAAGAAATCGGAAAATAGTAGGTAATAAATTTCTGCTTGTATTGAAACCGAGAAAGCATATCAGAGGAAAAAGTATTTAAACAGCACTACGAGCATACCATGTATTGATTCCTGATCAATGATTTTTGGCAACTCTTCTGGGCGGTGATAGAATAAGTATTAAAAAAGTGACTTATTTGGTATGCTGTGATTATTGTGTATAAAACGGTGATACGAATACTCTGCTAAACGAAATTGACCACTTTATTTCAAAAAAAATTGACTGATTGGATATATGTCTCTGCTGACAGGAGGCTTTGACTTACTATGCCACGCTGTCCAGATGGATTGATATAGAATTTGTCACCGTATTCTTAGTTTGTCACTACACAGATGACGGATAATTTACATACGATCTATAAAATTAAGGTTTCATGAAGTGTAGGAGTATGCAGAGAATAAAATGTGGTAATTAGGATTAAAGAAAAATAAGCAGTGATATGGGTAAATGACTAAAATATAAAAAGAGATCTCATTCCTTTGACAAAAATGAATATTTATATAAATTGCTGACTACGTATAAATTCATCTGAGAACTGACAATAGTATGTTACAAATAGTAATATTTGTCAGCATTAATGACAGTCAGTTTAAAATACAACGTTTTTATAGAAAAACTAGCTGACCCGGCAAACGTTGCTTTGCCATATAAATTATTTCTAAGTAATTTGAGCGGGATGAAAAATGATTAAATTATTAAAATGGCTATTAAAAAATAAGGGTTGATCGTAGAAGGGTGAAAATTGAGGATTGTATGTATTTTTGTATGTTGTATCATAAAAAAATAGAAATTAAAAATTTTGTCTAAAAAATAAAAAAAAAAATTTAGGGTTGTACTACCCCTAACATTTAAGGGGATGAAAAATAGATGTTGGCCGATTCTCATAGATACCGGATAAGCACAAAAAATTTCATCAAAATCGGTCAAGCCGTTTCGGAGTAGTATGGCAACGAAAACTGTGACACGAGAATTTTATATATTAGATTACCAAACTCTACCTTTAAGCTTAAGGTGTGAGTTCGAAAGTTCGGTGTTAAGTCGCTTGCTTAAGTATCAGTGACTCACACTCACTTTCAACAGGTTTTTGTATCTCCATCTTTTAGAAAGACGCTTTGGTGAAACCAAATATGTTCGACTTTATTAAATTTCGTTGAGGCAACGAAAAAAATGTGACATCAACCAGATGACGCAGTTAACATTTTATGTTTAACTAGATTGAGACATGTTGACAAAGTTATCTTATTTTAGTCACAAATCTCGTAAGGTCACACAATATTTAAACATGGTAAATGTTAGAGAGGTCACGGCTATATCGTCCAAAAACATTATGAATTGTTACAACACTTGTTCTTATGGAACCAACTTAACTGATTACGTTTACAATCAAATTTATAAGATCTAGTTCAATGGTGTCTAGAATTATTGTACTTTATACACGGTAAATTCACAGATTACTCCCTAAGGACCCTTTATATCAAACATAATGCAAGTCTTTGAGCCCATGTCATTCACAGGTAACCTAAACACTCTTATTTTTGAAACATGAAACAGTTCAATTCAAAATAAAATTCTTTCATTTTACTTTAAATTTATTTGCTTCTGCATCTTGTTTTCTTTTTTTAATATTATTTATATTTTCTTTATTTCAAACAATAATTTATGTTTCGCCAGTAGTTAAGATTGGATACTTAAAGGTATTATCTCGTTGATAACGATAGCTTTCAAAATATTTAAGACTCCATTAGCAAGAAAGAGCTTGGTATGCTGGCATGAGTACAAGAGTCATAAACCATTCTAACGCATCAAAAATTTAAATAGCCAGTACTGTCCAAAACAATCAATGCAAAATTATTGTAATGTGCCGTTGCCCAACATGATCGATATGACGAATATTGTATTGTGTAACTAGTCTGTAGAGGGGCCCCAAGAGGTCAAGCGTCTAGAGGTCGTCAGGATGAGGGTGTTGAGGTTGAAATTTCTGTTATGACTGAAACTTTTTAAAACAAAATTTGTTTTTTTAACTTAGGCATATCGACAGGTTAAAAAAAAACTGTCATTTTTATTTCTTATTATAAGGAAATATACTTTTATCTTAAAATTGACTTTAAAAAAATTCCACAGATATGAATGGGTAGCGCCCTCCCATGTTGAAATCGATTCCAAATGAAACCAAAAGCGTTTATATTCAAGATTTGAGTTTGAGAATATTTTACTACAAATTTTAATGCAACATCGACGAAAATGTGGAATACAAGATTAATAATAAGGACTTTGAAATATGTTTCTTTTGGCACTTGGACAGATTGGCAATTTATTTAGATGATCTAATAATAGTTGGACTGACGGGCAACTTTATGGAGTCAGTTAACAATTCAATATCATTACTCGTAGTATTTTCTAAAACCTTTTCTTTTAATTCCATACATCGCGAACGTCGCTTTGACTCGCTATTTTGCAGGATAGAGAAGAGATCTAAAGTTGACAAAGAAATTAATTGTCAAAATCTACAAATTGTTGAATGTACCTACATAAAAAACATCGAGCTTCTACACAATCAAATGCCACGATAATCGGGTTTTGATGCTTACATACATCACCGAAATCACTATACATACTTTGTAGGTGAGTAAAATCTCGTAAATTTAGTAGTAAAACACTTGAAATATCTATTTCAAATTTCGCAGTTATGAATCTCTATTTGCTGATGTACTACAATTGCATAATATTCCTCCTCTTTTGTTAATAGGCATTCGATAAGATCTTAATTATTATATTGAAGAAAACTATATTATTAATGCTCAGATAAATATCGAGTCAATAATCTACATAACATGAAAACGACTCTGTTAATATCAATTACAGTGACTATATCCACCAATAAAATAATTACACATTCATTTGTTTCGACTTCTGCCTTTGGAAATACTTGTGTTGGATATTCTTGGCTTTGTTTATTGATATGTTCTTTGTATTGAATGATAATAGTAGACGTAATTGTCGAGTAACAACCATTACGAACTGCTGTTTATGCATGTAGCTGAAGTTATAGTCAGATAATATCAGTAATTCGTTCGTTACTCTTCAGTTTTACAGCTAGTTATGTAGTCTAGACGCTCCATTGCATCAAGATTAGGCAGGTTAAACCCAAATTGCACCTCATGTATGCGGGCGGCTAGATCACACGTAGTAAAAACCTGAATTCAATTTCAAAATCAAATCATCTTCCTGAAGTCTTACGCACTATCTTATCTATAGGAGAATCTACAGTCAATTTAGAACAGTGCTCAAGTAAACAAACATCCCAACATTACACGAGGGGAGATACTGTCTTATCGAAGATCCATTAACGAATGCAGTGCACATTCAATTTTCCTTAGTTGTGAAAATAAATATTATGATTTTATGATAAACGCGACATATTTATCTTTGTTATGGTGTAAATGTCCTAAATTAAGGGCGAGTGTACCTGTAAGTGAGCATGTCACTCTACACGTGCACCGATCCCTGCCACTGATATGTTAATTTTATTACACCAGCTTAAAAAGATCCCAACCGGTTTTTGGTTTCGAAAAGGAACGTAAGGTGATATAAAAATTACGACCTTCACATACACGATGCTTGTTCCCAAATTAAAAGTCACACCAACAAAAACGTTCAACGAGCAAATAGATCAAGCGCACCGACGATAAACTTCAACCATTTACATTACTTATACAAAATTATACGTAAAATCGATAACAAATTATGGAATTATTACGAATCAAAACTTGTTCTTAACACAAAATAAGAACACAACAAATTAACATGTGACTTACGATGTTTTTCGGCGATAGCAGGATTCTTAACACTCACTCGATGCACGTCTAATTTCGCGGGTATGATCTAATGTGAACAGAATAAATATATAATAGCTCTAGTTTTTTCTACAACGACTTCGGAACCGGTAGTACGTCCTCGGGGGCCTCAGCACTTCGAGGATATCAGTTATCAGCGGCTAGTATAAGCTTTTGACACCGACACCGTGCGTGGAGGCGTTGCGTTCCGCGTGCTGACCGGCTGCGAGTGCCGGCGCTCAGGCGTCGCTCTTGTAAACAAAACGTAATGGTGGGGGCCCCGCCGAAAAGCCTGGCCGAATACAAACCGACACCGCTCACGTACGTCACTCTATTCTCAAGTGCTCTGCTCTTCTACTAACTGATTGCTCTTCAAACTTTTACTGCCACACAATGACATTTCCATGTTCATGAGTGTCGTCTCTATTTTATGTTCTTTATTTGCAGTGTATCGACGCCATTTATTACGGCACTTAATTGTCCTATTATTTTTATGTACACTAAACGTTTAGCAGTGTACTTTTAAATCTATTTATACAGCTGATGAGCATTTAATGTAACGCAAACGTTAATTTAACAGCAATAAACCCTACAAACAAAGCGTTTACAATAAACTAATAAGAAAAACAGTCAATTTTGCTACATTTCTATTGAAAAGACATTCACATAGAAAAAAAAATAAAGAAAGTGTAAAGCGTAGTTCGATATCTCTTAAATATTAGTTAATATAACATCATGACGTTTATCTGGAGGAGCAAAAAGGGAATTAATCATGGTAACGTCCATCGCGTTCACTTAGTACAAACCATAATAAGAAGCAGTAACTATGGTCCAATTTAAAAACGATTCTACACGCAATGATCATTTTAAAATGCCTTTTATTTCACACAATAACTGGCTATAAAATGAATTAAATGTACTTGACTCGCTGTGTGGTAAAATTATGGCTATGCAACCAGAGCTTACAATTTACTCACAAGTCTTGAAATATGTGTACCTGTTTTATATGCGGATGAATCTTATGGATATACGACTTACAAGTAGTCTAATGAGAGGTGAACCTTTTTTTTTTTGTTGACGAGTGGAAAATCTCCGGGATCTCCGGCTCCTCAGAGACGCAGGAGCTAGGAGTATGTGGTGTTTCCACTAAAAACTACCCCGCCGACCGGTCTCAGGCGTCCTGCTCTGAAGGGGACCCGGGCCATGTTATTCCAGGATCAACGCCGTGCCTGGTGAGACTCTCCTGGGGGTCGTTACAAGGTACCCCCGGTTAATGAGAGGTGAACCTGAGCATACTTAATCTTTTTTCTGATCAATATTCGAACTTTTTCTCTCTTTCAAAATATTTTTTCTTAAAATACATATAATACACAAGTGTTGGAACAAATCCCGTTTCGAATGTTTAAACATGAACAGCGAACTCACTTGTAGGACGTTCTTAAGCCTCTTGGTTCGTAAGTGAGCGTGAGATATTTTAATGCCATATTTACTACTGTTATCAGCGAGATTAGTTCACTTTCGTTCTTTTAACTGAAACCGTTTAATAGAACAAGAGCAGTTGTTTTAAAACCAGTCACTTTAATATTTCTTCAAAACTAACTTCTGATGAAAAAGGACTCGAACAGCGTCAAGCACTCGTGGCCCCTGTTATCTATCACATAACTTTTTTTTATTTTATATTTAGAACTAAGATACAAGGTTTTTTTTATCAGATCTCCTTTCTTTTTTTATCAGTTCTTTCAACAGTGGTTCTAATTCATCATAATTATTCCTTCTCTAATCTCTTAAAATTGAACCATATAATCACTTATATGCGATGTATATTAGCTGTACAAGATGACTAATATACCAAAAACATAGATTTCTTGGAACTTTGGAAACAAAAATCAACCAGGTCGTCTGGTGGCGGGAAAAATGTTTTTGTCACTGGACTTGTGACAGTATAGGAGAAGAATTTGCTTTGCTTTAACTAGCTTGGGTTCTGGCAATTGCTCTATGGATGGTGAGTGTGGTTAAGTTTTGAAATCGAAACGCCCATCGATTTCTAAGAGATCGAGTACAGTATTCATCGATATCGACACAAAGAAAATCGAATAAAAACTTTTCGCCTTATTTAGGACTAAATATTGGCAACAACTGATATTCCTAATTATAGGCATATATAATAAAACGAGTATTTTTCACAGAAATCATTTGTAGGCAATACTGCACTCCTTTACATTTGAGAGCAGACCGAATTAATATAACATGACCTATGAATTTTAAATTTTTAACTCATGAAATTCATGTCCAAGCCATCACTTAGTTCTGTTAGTAAAATACCTGGCAATATGACGCATTCTGTGTACACAGTTAATATTAATGTGGAATATAAATCAGATACAGTTACATAAACAGCTACATAGACATCTTATCATTGCTGCAGAAGAAACTCTATTTGAGTTTTGAGTTATATAAACCAGCTAATGTTAAAGTGCATCAAGGGGTCACGTGATAAAGGCAATATTAAAAATTAAATTGTTAACGTTGATTATGTCAAAACTACATAAAGAGTAATAGGTATTCTCATCACTTACTTATATCACTTAGATGGTAATAAGCATTGGTTTAAATTTTGTATTAAAGATTATCCTTTCTTGTGTAATTCAGAAAATAAAAATACTTATTACAGACGCTGGCTTTAGAGTACTTTTCTTTACTGTTCTATTCAGGATCTAATCTAAGTTATTTCTTATTGAAATTTCATCACTTACTGTCTGTCATACTACCAGTAGAGTGTACTGAACACACGCAAGAGAACCATGGCAAGGAACACGTATTTTAGAGTCAATCATAAAAACACGACGCTTAAGCTCATAGAAAATATACTCAAAATCAACTAATAAAAATAAAATGCAGTTCTTAAAATAAACTCAAACCTTACGTACTCCGAATTCAAGACGGTTTAAGGCTATAATTTGTCTCGTAGAGGTCTAAATAAAAGTTTGAAACACACTGGTGGACGCAACCCTTATTCTACTCGTATACATTGACGTCAATATAATATTAAAACAATGTGACACGTGTCTCATGTTTTGTGTTTAACAAATCTGAAGTCGTCCAACTTTACAAGTCCACAAGTTATTACAATACCAATAGTTCTACGAACAAAATAAATCTAATAGAATCAATTGTATAGTATACATACTTAATTTTATACCTTTTCTTTTAAGTTCCCTTAACAGCAATAAAACTGTCTATCCGCAGATTCCTAATAATAAAAGATCTTGCTAGATTTAACGCTAAATTCATTTTTTTTCTATTCAGCACCACTAACTTAAGCTAATTACGTAAATCTGAACTTATTTGTGTGATTAAACGGCTTCCAGATCTTAATATTTAACTCAAGCCCGATCTTTATAAGAAATTAATGTTAAAGTGTAAAATCGTATCATTTTCTCACCCACCCCTTTTTTTCTGTGTCGAAAGCCCCACGGATACCACCAATAGGTGGTTGTGTCGAACTCGAACCGAAATTAAAACTGCACGCCGTCTCGGTTACCAGTAGCCGGGAACCAGGTGTCTCTTGCCCACCCCTAAACATCGCGAAAGGTCATGCACACCAATCCTAACTTAACTTCAAATAATCCATATGAACGGTATTATGAAAAAAATATCATTGTTCCTCATAGTTATTTATACGTCGCGTCATACATGCCCGCCGGTAGCGAACAAATTATGTAGCGAGATTAATGAAAATATTAGTAAAAAATAGCTTACTGCGAAATACAGATTTGCTACCATCATTTATACAAGTCGCCATTGAAATAATGTTTTTTTAGTGCCATTAAACTTCACAATAATATAAAGTTCCTTTTTTATAATAAAAAGAAACTAAATAAGAATAAATTATTATTGATGCCTGGCTGTCTTGTCATAATCATTCTTTTGAGGATTACAAATATGACTGAGATGAATGTTAAAAAGTAAAAGAATAAAATATCTAGTGAACTTTAATATTTGACAGTTGACCCTGGCTATTGAAGTCCAAAACCGCGAAAGACGAATATTTAAACAAAATTGACTAAATGTTACGTGATGTCGAAAAACTTACAAAAGAAAAATATTAAAAAACCACCAAATACCCTTGATAACAGAATAAAATGGTTAAGAAAAAGCAACCTATTGTATCCATCATGAAAATCTTGTTTTCAAATTTCTAAGCGAAAGAAAGAATAGACTAATTGTAGATTTCCTTGTAATCTTTAGTTAGTGGCGACCAAGACAATTCAATTTTTATTTTATGTTTTAACACATTTCGGAATCCTGAATAAGGAAACTTATCATAATGTTGGAAATCGTGATAAACACCTATTCAAGAAATACTTCGTTGAATTCGGGGAAAACCCCTTAAAGATTTCCAAAAAAATGAAAATGACGAAGATTTTTTGCGTATGTCATTTAAGATAACCTCGTTCAAATAGAAACACAATTTTATATGTTTGTATTCAATATAGGAACAAAAATTATGTTCTTAAGCTAGATTAATATTAGTGCAACTTTCTTTCTTGTTTTTTATAATTTTAATGCTATTGCCAATTTATTCGACTATAGTATCTTACATCTAAAAGTCACAGATTTAGGACAGATTTTTCACCTTACTTTACATCCACCCAAACTGGGCAAAAAAAAATTTCTTTAAATCTTTTTAATTTCTTTATGTAGAAGGTGAAAGTGAAATAAAGAAGAAATGACACATATTACGAAATTATAAAGCTAACAGAGTTGATCTTGTAACTGTTCAAGAAGCCGAAATTTCTAGAAATGCTAAAGACGACAGCAATATATATCATAAAAAAGACTAATTGAACATGATGCATAAAAAATTGTAAAAAATGAGAAATACAATAAGCATCAAAGCTTCAAAAGCTTTTACTCACCAACCTACTTTTCTTAATGAGTTGAACAATTAGTGAAAATGAGTGAAATAATTTTGAGCGTAGTCAACACACGATAAAAAAAATTCCACATGCGATTATCTTTTAAGACATTGTTTACTTTTAAAAATTTTGTGCAATATTAATCAATGAAAACTTTTTCATCATCATGACATACAAAGACGCTTGCAAGGATGTCACCCACACATTGCTCAACTTCTCTGTAAACAGTCTTTTCAAGCTTCTTTTAAAGACTTGAATACTTACGATAAATTTATTAAATTAACAAAAGGTTACAGACATTTAAAATCACATGATCAAGAAACCCGCTAGTCAACAAATTATGGTGATCGATCTAAGTATCTTGTTAAATATTCCGTATTTCACTGTTATAGGTACAAATTTCTGTCTATTTATGCAATAGTAAGTACCAAATGGCCGACTTATTCCAAGTTAGCTCCACAGAAATAGATAATTAAGATCGTTATCTTTAAATTAATTTAGCAATCGCAATCCTTATTAGATTTAAATGCACCTCACCACAATTGGTTAAAATACGTATGAAGTAATTGTATCGAGATTTACTTGTCGGCAATTTATCAATGATAATAATTATATCATGATAAAGTGAAAACGTTTAACTTTTGATTGATAATATTTTTAAGGTCATTACAGTAATCGCTTAACTACCTGCCTAATACAGTACCTAAAATTTCTTTATGTTTTGTTCCAGGTTAATAAACGTAACCCAAACCAAATCAGACGGAAAGAAATCTCTAGCATCAAATATACAGTAGTAAAGTACCGTAAAAACGACACAGAATTATCAGCACGAGTCATTGTCTACAATTGAGGGTATAGACCAGAGTGTAAATTGCCTGATCTCAAATACAATGTTTTCCAGCCGCTCTTGAAGTTGTACCAGCTGAAGTTATCACAGAAACCAAAATACAAGACACGAACAAACTCAAAACCTTAACGTTAGCAAATTGTAGAAAAGAATATCGTTAAATAATTGCTTAGATTGCCTAGTGATTACGGAGTTAAATGTTAGCATAACGATACGCGCCGAATTCATATTTTTTTCTTTTTAAGACGTCCAGTACCTGATAGGGTTTCTTTCATCAGTTGCTCCACTGTGATTGATAAATAAATTATTGCCAAATGGCTCTATCCGGCTTAACAATTCTCATACTACCAATCGGATACTATTAAACTATTAATGACATCAATATACGTGGTTATGAAATGATGGTGTGACCATCTAATATGTAAAAGTTTTTTTTCGTCGACCGTCAAAAAAATTATGTTAAGTCGTAGGATTATGCGTTGAAAAGAGAAGTGTACACCAATTGATTGCAACTCTGACAATCAAATAATTACAATACCGTATATTATTGTCATCGCCTAATCAATAAACTAGTTTTCACTTGTGAATATGTAACCATAAAATTAAAGATATTGACGTATTGATACTGAATTTAGGAATGTTGAAGTGTCGATATAAACTGTGTTTATTACAGATAATTCATTTGAAATAGTTTCAATCTAAGCAGAGCTTGTACTATAATAACTAGACTGACTGATAGAATACTTATACACTTATTTTTTTCTAAATACATACATAATCTACATAGAGAACACCCAAACTCAGAAACAAATATTTGCAGATCATAAAAACATATGATCTGACCCGGGTATCGAACCCGAGCACAGCAGTCGCATTCGCTACCGCTGCATACCGAAGTCTATATTACATGAATATAATCATCTCTTACCTAACTTCGTTAAATGGTAAATCTTAAGATTTATGAAATCCTAGCTTTTCCCTACGGCTCTGCCCGCGTATATGTCGGGTATAATTGTTTTATTTGTAAACCGATTGAAATAAAACAAACACTAAGTGGTTAGTGAAGCTTATTACAATATTAAAGGGAAAAAGCACACACGCAAACAGACAAACATTCAAGAAATTATTGATTTGAAGTCCGTTATTTAATAAAGAGTTAGTTCCCCATTCATTACAGTTTTATTACATTTAGAGATATAATATTTCGGGTTTTCCTCTCTACTTAAGCGACCGACTAAGAACGTCACGTTAAGACGTTTCGCCGAAAGAGGGTCGGGTTTCAACCTTGTCGGTCAATTCGGAAAGCGTTGGTAAATAGTTTTTGGGCGTGTTTATTTTTGTAGCCGTGCACAAGCGCAGTACACATACTTGTAAAGCTTGGAATCAATGTTGTTAGTAGAAAGTTAAAAGGGTGACTGGGGAAGTACTCGATTACTTACCCAATCACCGTAAAACCTATGGAACAAATAAATTAATTCATGGAGTTTGACGTCATTTGCAGGTCGTAAAGCTAAAGTGTAAAGCACGAAACGGTCATAATAAAAAGTGTAAACTCAAAGAAACAAGTTAAGTTTTCGAGTAATTATAAATAATGGCCGTTACCAAAGCGGCGTAACCATTGAGCCTCACGTGTTTGTTTCAATTTGAATACCCGATTACGCACCTCGGCCCATCTCGTTAGCTTGTGAGCATCCAGCAGTTACCATACAGGGCTAATTGCATTTACATATTTATACCACAACACTTAAGCATTTTTTTTATAGAATCCTACCAAAGTGACTCTACTTTACCTGATGGAAAGTATAAATAGAATCCGAGAGTGGCGGCCGCCATACTTACTGCAAATGAAGACAATGCAGTATGGCGACCCACGCTATGGCGGTCCAGAAGCATAGACAATTACTATCATTATTACATCTTTTAAATTTAAAAAAATAGATCAAAAGAAAAGTAATACAGACAACGAGGTATATAACCCAATATAAAAACTGCCTAGGTTTAAAAATTATCGTTTATTTATTATGCTTTGTTACTTTGAAAAATTATTTAAAGATACTGTCTCATTTACGGAGAGGACTGTGTCCTTTCCGAGTTTGTTAACCGTTTATTGTAACTAAGCTAACATAAGTGGACTTTACACTTCTACTATATAACGAAAGCATACTTAGTGTTTACTTACAACCAACCTAGCACTTGAGCTTATCTAGATAGTACGATAAAACTGTATAAATAAGACCCAGTAAAGTCTGGCTATAATCAACACTGGCATGTATTTGTTGCCATGACCACAGTGGTCAAATTGTTACGTCATAGGCTTTGACGTCACGAATTGAAAACTACAAACAGGCTATATGATAATTTTAATTTTTTTTTTTCAGAAACTACTGTGTTTCGGAAACTGTTGGGATGAATTGTCTAAAAACCTTAACACTTTGCTTCAAATGTCTTTATAAGAGGTGTGGGGACCTTACCTTAGTGTTGTCAAAACGTTTTTTTCAACACACATAAATCTATAAATAGGCAACATCGATCGATCAATTAAGTTTCTTTTCCAGTTTCTTAACAAATTTTCTTTATTTAAGTTTTCTTTAGTTAATTTAAAACGGTCAATATACAAAGGAGCAAATGACTTTCAAGCCAAATCTTTTTTAATACACGTCAAAACGATAAAATCACTTTTATATGAAATACTATGGTGTCACGTCATAGTCTACTATTGTCCAATCATTTGAATTTAATGTTTATTTGAAGATATAAAAATAACAAAACATTAAATTAATTATAGTGGACAATTCAAGCCGTACTTTACGATGTTACGTTTAATAGCTCAGGCAAAATATTTTATTTTAAATCTAGGATTAACTTATTGACCTGTCATTAAAGAAGAATCGATACATTGATAGTTCAAGTTATACTTGTCAATCCAATAAAACAAATCACTTAAAATCTAATGATATACTCGACCAACGGGCAATACATATAGGCTTTGTTTGTTAACCGACCATTTTTTTAGTATCTCTTAATGAGCTCTAACGTCATCAATATTTTTTTAATCAATGTTAGAATTACTACACGTGGGCGAACGCTACAATACGAGAATATTCTTATGTAGAATTACATATTAGTAACTATAAGTAGATAGTAGTGGCTTATTAATTTAAACCTACGATTATCTCTGAAACTGACGAAAAAAATTGATGACTAACTAGCCCTAATAAAACTCATCATCATACTAATTTACTAACTTAGGTATTTTATGAGTTATATCACATCCTTTTCAGTTCTTAAGTCATTGAACTGCTCATGGGCAAACTCTTAAATAGGGACATTTGGCAAAAGTAGTGTTAGTTCCGCTGTCGGCAGCATCCATTATGATTATTGTCGCACTAAATATGTTAGCCTTGGAGTACCTAGTACAAAGTTCTTTGACCTAACTAACAAGTATTTTTTTTTTAGCTTTAATTTTTTTTTATTTTTTTTCTCATGATTACAACTGGATAATAGGGTGAGCGTAAGCTAGGACGTACAATCGGCCAAATAACTTAGGTTATATAATTGTGTATCGTGAGAAAATATTGACGGTGTTCGCATGCTTTTTTTATCAGATGCTTAGTGTGTAAAATCCTAGACGTATATGCTGCTCTTACACGCTACATGAAAAGTTGAACATAATAGATCTAGCATCTAATTAATTTTTGTGAAGGAAGACTTTTATAACACATTTATTTCCCAATTTTTAAAGTTTTTGTATAAGTAAAAATATCTTAGTGTTGGTTTTATTTCATCATCATCAACAGCTTTCACAAGTCCACTACTAGACATAAGCCTCTCCTTCGAAAGGTTTTGCATTCTATACCACGCTAGCCAGGCGAATTGGTGTAGGGTTTGTTTCAAATTTTTCTTCTTTTGCAGTAATGTTGTCCTGTCCTGTGTAATTTGTTTCGGCTTTTACGACACCTATGGGATGAATAGTGGTTATGGATTGGCTACATTTATTTCTAGAAAACACAATAAAATAGCTTCAGTTCACAGTTAAAATGAAAGCAAAACATCGAATACGGGGTGTACATCCCACCGTAAGCGAAGCCTTTACAGGTTTTTGTTTGAAATAATCTATCATAATTTTTCCAATCGACTAGTTTAGGTCATTACAACGTTTGTTATCCTACTAATGTTATAAATGCGAAAGTTTGTGAGTATGGATGTTTGTTCCTCTATCACGAAAAAACTACTGGACGAATTTAGATGAAACTTTACAGTAATATAGGTTATACATCGGAATAACATATAGACTACAATTTGTAATGATTTTATGTAATTTTGGTCGTAAAATAACGATACAAATAAGTCGGAAAAAAAATTTGCCTTACAGAGTTATCTTGGCGTACGCTGCCTAAACTATTGAAATTACACAAAGATGATGTACCGTAGGTTAAATACATATATTTATTTAAAATAATCCGTTCCGAAACTTAATGTTTCAGAACAAATTCCATTCGAACGAAGCCGCGAGCAAAAGCTAGTAGGCAACTGAATCTACTTTTGCGTAATCAGCGTAATAACAATTTCTTATCAATTATTTATTTATATTCCTGATCAAAAGTTGGCAATGTTCTGATCAAGGTCTTTGATGCTAATTGATCATAAATTTTGTGGTAATCGTACTAATCATGCTGCACAGAGTGACTCTCACATTTCACGGATTAATTCCCATATCTAAAAGTGTGTCACTTTATCAATAATCGTCAAATAGATACCATAATTCGTTTTGAAACGTTTCACGATCAGCTAGCGATTAAAACTACATTTCGGTTTCCGGTAAATACAAAGAGATTTATATTTTCCCTCCCACTGTGACATCGGGTCCTTAAGTGGAGCGTGAAAAAGCATCTCACTAGGCCGCCATGTTGTGGGTCATCATACTGAATTGTCTGCATTCGCAATGAGTATAGTGACCACCACTCTTGGGTTTCATTCATGCTTTCCATCAGGCAGACTATACTCATTTTATATTTTTACATTTGATATACAACGCAGTTCTTGCCTATTTATATAGTAAATATTGTATATATATTTATCTCTTGAAAAGTAGAAGTAGAGCCAATTATTCTTGAATATTTTTTGTTTTAGTTAAAACAGTTGCCCAAACAGCGGAGCGCATTCAATTGGAATTGAATAAACCTGTCTAACACTTAATCAAGAAAATACAAGACCAAGTAGAAAGTACTCATCAGTCAGCCAATTATTCTTAAGTCAAGAGAGCAAAAACGTCATAAACCAGTCAAACTAAACGAGATGGTGGCAGAATTTAAAATTTTGATTGAATTTTTATCGCATAAGAGGTAAACGAGAGAATTGGAACAGACGCCTGGAGTTGTAGAGACATGTGTACGTGGCCGACCTTTAAATATTAATGCCATCCTCGTGTTATTAAACCTCCGATTATGTCTCCAGAATCACTGCGACGGAACCAACCCATACATGCCGAAACATGGCTCACCCATTTTAATACTGCATTAGGAAAAAAGTTTTACTCCAATGAAACGTAATATAATATTTTCTAACACCTTTACACATTTTTAAGTCCATTCCGTAAATAATCTACTAGGTTATTGGGTTAAATTCTGTTATCATTTATTGCGAAATAAATTCCGTATCTACTTAGAAGAAAAAAAGAAATATTTCAGGCAAATTTGACGTTATCTATGATAAGAAAGTACCATGACATTGTATAAATAAGTGGCCAAATTCTCTTATCATTTGCAAGCAATTACTTGATCACGAATTTGATGGCTGCCAACGCTGACATTGTGGTATCGCAGTATAACAGTTTACTATTAACGTGTCGTACGATAGTTTACTCCTTTTCAAGCTGCAATGTCTCCATTTTATTTGAAAATTTATGAGATTTTAATAAACATTTATAATTTTTTAATGAAATATCTTACTTCACGCTTGACTGTATAAGTAGTTTGCGAGGGTGATTAATTGAAAAGGGATGGGTGTGTGTGTTTTTGATTATTTGACTAATAAGTGCATGTGGTGATAATAGTTGTCAGACAATAATAAGATATCAGATGTTATATATAATATATATGTATTTTACCAGCTGGCCCACCTAACTTCGTCTGCTTCCTATTAGACATAGTGTGATGATGTACAGCGTGAACAAATTTATGAGATATCAGATGTTTTACATATATATATTTTACTAGCTGACCCACCCAACCTCGGCCGAGTCTTCTTATAATCGTAGCATGATGATATATAGCCTATAGCCTTCCTCGGTAAATAGGCTATTAAACACAAAAATAATTTTACAAAACGGACCAGTAGTTCCTGAGATTAGCGTGTTCAAAAAAATAAACAAACTCTTCAGCTTTATAATATTACGCATAGATTTTATGGTTCGTTTTAATAAGATAGTTCACAATATTCATAAGATGACAAAAGCTTCCAGTAAAGTCCGTTTTGAAAATAACAGGATTCAGGCTCCCGTGTATCACCATAGATGGCAGATAAGCAAGGATAAGACCCAAGTAGGATTGTCAAACAAACAAACACGACAGCTGTTGATCTTAAGAACAAATACGGCAGCTTTTGCAGCAGCACGAGCAGGATAGGCCGATAGTCTCGAGGATTCTATCAAGACTCCATCAGAAATATCAAGTCTTAAAGCGTTAGGATCAGAATCCGTGTCTGAAAACTGATTAGATCTGTTAGAAAGCTGTTCAAAACACAATTCTTATACAATACGATTCATTAAAGTTACAAGCTCACTGGTAAGTTAAGTTTTCAATATCATTAGTGACCCTAAGGATTTGCATCTATAGTCATCATTTTTTCGAAATAATAATAAGCTATTCAGACTTAAAGAATAACTTTTTTTTTCGTTTCTCGATGCTTAAATGGTTTACATGTCAACAGTTGCATCTAAAAATTGAAACACTCCAAAATAAAGTGGAAGCATATTAGAAATATCACAAGGAAGGTCAAGTTATGTCTCAATTAGTAGATAACCATGACATGCGGGTATTCGAGCCATTCTTTTTATAATTAATGTGTCTAAAATATATTTATATATGTAAATAGGTTCTTGGGTGCTTCTGAACACGCTGACATGAAACCATATATTACATTAAAAAGATATATACGCTTTTACATCAACATAACATGTATGTTCAGTATTGTACAATACAATAATAACAACCTGCAATTTGAGTTTGTAAGAACACAGATACATTATCCTGACTAAGAAAGAACTAAAACTAAGGAAATGAAGAAGTTAAAAACAATAGCTGTGTGACTTAAAACATTCAAGTTTTTTTTTATATAGAAACCTACCAAAGCGACTCTATGCTGCCTTATGGAAAGCATGAATAGAATCCAAGTGCGGTGGTCGCGTACTCACTGCGAATGAAGACAGTGCAGTATGGCGACCCACGCTATGGCGGCCTAGTGAGATGCTTTCAATTGTCACAACTGAGAAGTTGGGTAAATTATTTATTAATATATGTTTAGTGGTAACAAAATATAAAAGCTGAAACAGCTAATATTAGGACCAAGCGACCGAGCTGGGAATAACTCCGTAGGCACACAGTACTTGTGAAGACAATTTGACAATCCCAAACACGTCAAAATAATGTTGCAGCTGATGATATTCTAACGTCATATTGTAGTTTCTTCATTAGGTAGGTATTATCGTTTGGAGGATAAGTATTTGAATACAAAAAGTCTCAAAAAGCAAGTGTTACATTTGTTTCAAACAATCTACAGGTGAATTGTAAGAAAAGGTAGTTACTATAATACATAATTTCTCGTTCTTTAAATGTCCGAGTTTGTCTATCACTGACCTGTTTGACAGTTTTTATCTTGTGCTGGTCGATAAAGAATAGATTCCTTAGGCATTTATGCGTCACAACACATTAACTCGCTTATCGATCACTACAAATATGCGAAGGGTTGTATAATTGCTCACAGAAAGCACACACTCTGTTCCAGTAACATTCCTAATAATTAATAAGAGAATGGAGACAACAACTTGGAGGGCAAGTTATCTTTGTCTAGCGTCGTCCTCTACTCGCTTTACGTCTTGTCATAATAATTGGTTCTAGAGGAATGCTATTTTACTAGTAATATAATAATCAACGACTGCAAGTCAAAAAGGTACAGTATCTTCTGGAAGTTTCTGGAACGTCCGAGTGTAAGGTCTCAAATTTAAAGTTAGCAAAGTAAAATCAATAACAAACGTACAGAAAAGAGATAAATATATTACTGCGAAGAATGACATGACACTTTTTTCATCTTCTATTCAATACAGTTTTCCTCAATTCACCATCTAAGAACAACAAATTGATTAATATCTTCTTAGAATTGAGGCCGGTATAGTTTGACATAATATTGACAGTTTTGATTTTGATGATAGTAGCGTTAGTCTGAGTATTAATAGGCAAAAGGTCAAGGGAGAAAAATCTATTTTTGAAACGAAGTAAAGCTATTTAATGCCGTCATTCATACTGACACTCCACCGGAGGCATGGAGCAGGAACGTGGTAGTGCAATTCTTCAAGAAAGGAGACAAAAGCCTACTAAAGAACTACCGTCCAATTTCACTCCTGAGTAATGTATATAAGTTGTTTTCTTTCCCGTGGATCAGGCTTGGTTTCGAAAAGGCTACAGTACCATGGACCCCATACACACTCCAAGGCAAATAAGCGAAGTAAAGTGCTCATTTAAAATCTATTATACATACATACTAGTTTATTTCTACAACTTCGAATAGACACACAATTTCGTCTTTTTACTCAGAAAGGTTTACGACCCGGGTTTATGATTTTTTGGACAAATTTTGTTATATATTTAGCTGACAGCTGATTTGTAATATGATATATATGTCAAGTTCTGTTTCAACTTTGCATCTCTATTATATTTGGCAGCAGCTACTTCGGTTTTAATATGAAGTGATGTCTGCTGAACGATGTTCTATTAGTTTTACTAGGGTAGGTGACATTCAGAAATTTCTTAACTAGCTCAGTATCTTGTGCAATATCTGCTAAACCCGCAGTAGCAGTTGTACTTGAAAGTGACCAATAATACCAGTAATAAAAAATAAAAATAGAGACAGTAGTTACAAATAACAAAGTATCACACTCCAGTCAAATGATTCACAGACGTGGCCAATATTGATTGAGATAGATTGACATTATACTAACTATAAATGACGAATTGATCACCCTTCGTGAAAGATGTATTCAATCTGTTCATTGCCACTGATTGGTAGAAGTGGCTCTTACCAACCTAGCTGGGTCATCGAAGGCAATGTCAAAAGAAGAATCAGACTAATAATAACAAAAATAACACGCTACATAAATGTATACTTACTACCTACGTATATTTTATTATTCGGTTGCAAAGACCGAAACTGTGTATATTAATCCTGGCAGCCAATACTGCCATTATCTACGCAAGAGTCTACATTAAAAAAATTGTAAGCATACTTTTTGCACGTACTTTGGTTTTTGCATAAAGTTTTCTATTTTTTTTTTATTATTCTGCAATATTTTTCTGGATTATAGGCACACAGCTGATAGAGACTGCGGTTTTTTAGCAACGTTTAAACGAAATTTCATGTTGATCAGCACGCTAGCACATTTGATTACATTTTACACTTTTAAGATTTTTATAGGTTTATAAATCACTATCAATAAATTGACGTCCAAACTAAGTATTTTATTCGACACACCGTAGCCCACGAGCGTCATTCATCCTATACGGTAATTATATTTATGGTGTTATTAAAACTCCAAGGTGATCAAATCCTCTCTCTTTTAGTGTTGTTTATTTATTTAACATGTTCCTTTCTGTGATTGCAATGAATGCACGGCACGTTTCCGTGCATTCATTGCAATCATAGTATTATGCGCGCATCGAAAGATTCAATTACATTTATTTTGTCTCTATTTTAAGACCTTGTAATTTTGACAATGCCTAAATAATACCACGAACTTTATTGATAGTATGTTTTTTTTAAACGGATATATAAAATATTTGATCGCTTTTAACAGTTAACGACATCTGTCTGCCGGCTTCTGTGAGTCAATGTACTTCTCGAAGCGACTATCGACTGTCAATGTGATATTTGTATTTAACACATTTAGTATAACAAAAGAAAAGACAAACGCCACACTATCACACATGATGACGTCATTAAAGAAGTTAAAGCCTCTAAAAAGTGTAGTCACCATGTACTTATTTATTTAAGAGACATAGACGAAAACTACAACGACCGTGTCAATGTGACCAATTTTCATCAGGCAAGCCTTCAATCAAGTGATCGATCAAACCAAAAACGCACTGTACCTTTATTCTTTGTACCTCCTTCATACAGGTCATTGACATTTACATGGTGTCTGTGGTTTGTTGATGCCAAGATGGAACTTATATTACAAAACACAGTGTATTTTTAATTTTTCCATTATCACAGATAGACAGTGGTTTCATAAATGTACAAGCAATATTTGTGAGTACCACCCACAGAGAAATCGAATGGGAGACAAATAAAAAAATGTAATAAGGTCAGTGTTGCACGTAAAAAAAATTGAATTTCGTATTTTATATATTTTAATACTGGCAACATGACATTGCCTTATAGTATATAGGACATTCCTTAGTTTAACATTATTTTTTTAAATTAGTTTACTTAGTAGCGTTATACTAAGTGATTGTGATACGTGTCGGTTTTATATGTCAAGCTAGACTCCCTAGAAAGGGCAATCATTTTAATTACTTAAAAATTCAAAACACACATTTGGATTAATAATCTAGTCCATAAAAAATACGTGGAAATAATTTGATTCCTTGAAAAACCAACATAGTGTGCTAAGTAGGACATGAATCATGGACAGTTATCACAGGAAAAGTAAGTAAATTGGGCCACCCAGTTCTGAAGAGGCACGTTCATTCCGACGGATGTCCATGGTACCTAACGAAAATACATTACATTCGTAAAAAAATATGGGCCTATTTTTATATAATATCGCCACCGAAAATTAATGAAAATAGGAGTCTAACAAATAGAAATAATGCAACAATATAAGTCATTAGGGTAGATTGTGGTGGTTGACTATAGGGGCGAGTAGATTTATCAAAAATTCCATCTATTTTAAAATGTTTCGTCACGCAAGTCACGAGACACAATTGGCCCCTTCCACTCAATAGGAATGAAAGAAATGCAATAGTTAAAAAATCTATGAATTAATAAATATTTTCTCTTTAATCTGTATAATTCCTACAAATGTTATTTATTTACAATATTTCTTACATCGTTCGCTACGAAGTCAAGATATTTGCTTAAAATTTACTAAACAATTTGGGAGTAGCCAAGTAATTTAAAATGGGGTTGGTCAACCCCTTGTTTTATCTACATTATACTAGTATTAATTAAAGTCACACCAAACTAAATTAGCTTTTTATAAAATTTCTTCGAAAGTTGTTACTTCTGGGCATTAAGACGTACAAAAAAATACATTTCTACGCATTACATTGGATACATTTCATGCAGAGATATTCTAAAAGATAATATATCTTGAATTAAAATAAGCACAGCTAATAGCTGGCATAATGGCGGTAAATTAAATGGCGTCCATTTAATTTTGCACAAGTATCCACATCCTATTTCAATTTCCATCTATTTCGATGTTAAAATATAAAAGTATTATTTACAGGAATAAAAAATCAAGACTACCCCACAATAGAAGGAGTTTTCATTCAGTGTTTGCATTAAGAAGTAATTGTTACATTGTCTGTGAATTTTATATTAACATCTTTTTAAACGTGATGGTTTTTTTACTGGTTGACAAATCAACAAATTGTTAAAAAAAAATAAGTGCACTGTATCATCATTATTATCAGCAGTATTTTAGAGGCCATTGCTGGACATAGACCTCTTCTTAGCAACGAGGTTTTGACCTATTATATAACATAATATAATAGTTGTGTAACTTACCCTAATATAATTACTAGAGTACTAATTTTCTCTTTTATTTTTTAACCGTGTGTAGGTACGTTGTATCTTTATATTGTTGAGCTTTATTGCTAACTATTTGAATGTGAAAGGAGAATCACCAATTGTGCAGATCGACAGTCCATTCCCCAACTACATTAAAGATAGTAGTAACTTTAGGTCGATTTTAAATCTTTTTGAGTATAAACTGTAAAATATCTACTTATCTATGGTAAGTTCTAAATATCTAACGGATATTTAAGAACGATTAGCTATAGGAAAGGGTTCCGGATATTTGTTTGAGAGTATTTATCTAAGGTCTAAGAAGTCCAGAGGTTTTAAACACTTACCTGGAAGTCTCGCAAGAATATTTAGAAAATGGTATCTAGAAAATTTTAAGTTAGCAATAATAATATCGGAAATATATCCGAAAAATAAGATTGTGTTTTAACTTGTAGTACCTACATCTGCATCAGAAGCTGAAGTATCACCGCCATTATATAAAAGCAAAATTGAGGAGTTTCAGAAACAAAACAAAATTATAAATAGATCATAGATGATCACTATTTAGTGGTGATAAAGTTGATACTAAATAAATTAAGGTCAATCGTTAGTAGGTCTACGAAACGTTCGATGTTAAGATCCGTTATCCAATTAGATAATGCCAAAAAAATGTAGGAAGCTGAAGTTGAGCGGTCAGTTAGCACATTATCCTTCTATTCTTGGATTGACTAAATTATTATTGAATTATTCGGCTTTCACATCTCAATGCCAGTAAAGATTCCAGAATCATTCAATAGAAAGACAAAAATAAAATGTCTTTACATACAATTTTCTGTAAATAAAAGCATAATTTTATTTAATTTATTTGGTTTAAGTGTATTAACATATGCTAGAACAAGAAAATAATCATTAATACTCAGAAATTCTCACACTAAGAATATCAATTAACCGTTTTTAATACACAAATGTGAATATGTCAACTTTACGCTTTCTGCGTTCAATCGACACGGAGGAAAGTGAAAAACTCGCGGCGACTCGAATGAGGTAATATGGTGAAGTAAACTAGCATCGTTCTCCGACAGCGCTCACTTTCGTTCGGCGATATAACCCGTCTAACTGCTAAACTGGACGAACAACTACCTATACCACTTTAAATGTTATAACCGCAAGATCTAGTCGATGGCGATACAGAACTTTTGGACATTCGAGACCATCCATATCAATCTTTTTTAACACTAGGAGTTTGACTAACGAAACAATATTTTTTTAAAAGGAAACCTTTGAATAATGGTGTCCTTAATTGTTCAAGAAAATATCACTGTATTGCAGTCGTTTTTTTGACAGTGAAGTATGAAAGAATCTTTTTTGGACACTGTAAAATCAATCTGTTGACAGGTTAAATACGAGATCAAATTGAAACATTTTCGTATTCTCATGAGACTTCGTTCCTCTATTATTACGTATTAGATATGAGCGCCGACGGATCTAAGATCGGCACCGGCGCGCTTACTATTTGAGAAGAATTCCGTGGTAGTGTGAACTTAACATGCCAGAGAGACATGAATAGCATTTTATCGAGTATCAGCTGTACGAATACCAAATTCGTTAAATAAATTAAGGGAAGTAAAACACATATCAATATCGTTATAACATTCTAATAACCTTCGTACGGAGATGGATTGCTAACACCCCTATTCATCCCATGGGTGTCGTAAGAGGTGACGAAGGGAAAAGATTACCCAGGACAACATCACTACAAAGAGAAAGAAAATTTAAAACAAACCCTTTACCAACCCGTCTAGCCAGCCCGTATACTAAAACTTTCCTTTTAAGGAGGGGTCTATGTCCAGCAGTAGAATGTCAGAAGGTGTTGATTTGATTATGATGATTCTAATAAAATTTAACACTTAAAAATATCGTTACCAAAAAAGCAGTGCAAAGTTACAATACGTGCGTTGCCACGAAAATCAATACCCCATGTATAAATGGAACTGCGTGTTCTGCGCGCGCCTTTATAAATTGAAGAAATAGGACTCGCGCCTTCGTACCCGTCGTCGCCTGTCGTGAGTCGTCTTAAGACTCAAGACTTTGTTTTTTGACAGAGAGTCGTAGTGTGTCAGTTACTTTTTAAGTTTTACTTCATGCCATAGATCGAAGAAATTTTGCAGTTTTCATACATGCATCTTTATCCATAAAACACTAAAAATAAAAAGTATTTAAATAAATTTAAAGTCATACAATAATTAATTATTACATTGTAATATATTTATATCAAGGACTTCGATTGCACTTCACATTACAATATACCGCATTTTCTATTTCATTCGATATTTCTCGTCTCAATCTGAGCGCCAATGTCAATTTGATGGCGCGAGCGATTTGATTGCGACAAGCCGGCGACAGTGCTCTTATCTATAGTACTACTTGTATGTTGTAAATCTAACACGAAGGATAGGATAAGGTTTTAATTCGTCGAGATTCACTATGATTTTTTTAAGATTTTTAAGACTTGACACGGACTCGAGCATGTGTAAAAAGACCACCCGCCTCATCGTTTGCGCTGCGGTCTAATACGCGGGGAAATCTTTTCTGCGTTTGAACACTACTTATGAGATGGTTAATAGTCAGTCAATCAACAACCTTTAACAGTGCACTGCTGGACATAGGCCTCTCCTTAGAAAGGAGGTTTTGGCCTATTACTACTGCTACCATGCTGGCCAGATGTGTTGATATAGGATGTATTCAAATTTTCCTTCTCTTGGCAGTGATGTTGTCCTGCATGATCCCTTGATCGCCTCTTGCAACATCCATGGGAAGAATAGGGGTGACATTTTGTATTCTTAGTCCATCACCACATGGAAATAGTTATAGTCAATAGTCTAACGTTATAGGTAACACATTTGCCATATCTATCAAACTAGTCCAACAGTCAAACTAGGCTACAGTTGATCTTCTTATCAGAAGTTTCAACATCACTAAGTAACACTCATTTGCAACAAATACGAGGCAGCAAAAGTATAATTCGATGATAATTATGTATTCTATTTAGTTATTTAGTACCACTTTAATTATACTTAGTTATTTGAATTATTTATAAATAAATGTAGGTACCTGTATTATTAGTAGGTATCAAAAATTATGGTACAATTGTCTATCAGATTTCTTTTAAAATAGTTAAAATGTTTCTTTTAGTTATAAATCTTAGAAATGGTTTAATTTCGTTGTTATAATGGTCTTAACAACTTTTTTTTTAAAAAGAAAAACTAATTGATTCAACGTAATATAATATAATGCACACACTTGTGCACTGTAACATCTTCTGCGTACTTGGCACAATATAATATTAATTTAAATCATTTTACTATATTTTAAATAATCACGGCGGCCTGTTGAAACACTTGGTTGAAAAACGTTGAAACACACACAGACTGCACGATTGGCCTAGTGGTTTAAGCGGTCGCCACGCCGCTCTCCACTTCGCTGAGTGTTGTGGGTTCAAATCCTACATGGGACAACACTTTGTGTGATCTCCAAATTGTTGTTCTGAGTTTGGGTGTTCTTTGTGTCCGTTTCTTGTATGTTTGTAAAGTCCCCTGCGACACAGGATTTATTCCTAATGCGGGCGTTGTCTTTTTTAAAAAAAAAATAAAAAAAAAAAAAACTTTTGGAAAATCACAAAAATACTAGTTTACTGTAACTTTGTTACAGTTACCCTCTAATAGAATTTTTGTGTTATAGTGGTTAGTCAATATTGTTAACTGGGCGAAAAAAAATAGTTATTTTCACTAAATTAACTTGCCACTTTTAAAAAAACCAATAACTTCAATATTTTGTATGTGACATGACATAATAATTGAAACGCATTCAGCTCTTTTTGTTTTCATTTACAAAGGCTATTTATAGAGATGTGAAAAAACTCAGTATATTTCCTAAGAATGTGCATTATATACTTGGGAGATACCAGAACACTGGCACTTTAAAAGATAAAAGACAGAGTGGACAACTAAAAGTTACTTCTGCAGCAGAAGACAGATTTATAGTAACAATGTCAAAGTATACTAAGAAAAAAATTCAAAAGCTTCTATGGTTCATGTTTTATCTGTTGGTCTGGTCATGTGACAGGAAAACACCAATAAAAAAAATATGCATGAACATGCAATATGCAAAATAGCATGAACATTGACAGTGGAACAATGGCAATCTGTACAATGAACGGATGAATCAAAGTTTTAAATTTTTGGGTCTAATTAATGAATCTTTGTCTACCACAGATCTCATGAGAGTATCTGAAGGCTGTTTGTTTAGTTTGATCTGTAAAACACAGCGCAGGTAAGCTTATTAGTCTGGGATAGATAAAATAGAGGGAATGATGCAGACAGAGCAGAATTTGCAAATATTATAAAATCAAATAAAAGCAAACAAACAAGCCCTATGGAAGCCCATTTGTCGAGTATAGTATCATTATCATCAATACCCTTTAACAGTCCACTGCTGGAAATGTGCTTTGCTGATGATAGATCATGCTTTGCCTTCAGGATCATGTTTTCAAGAATCAAGGATCAATATTTCAAAGAAGGTTGGAAAGAAATGAGCACCAAATACCTGAATAAATAAGTGGTGAGTGCCTAGTCACATGCCAAATAGTGGTCATATAGAGGAACATCAATTATAAATTAATTTTATGCTTAATAAAAATTTAGATTTAAATTTAGACCATTTTATAGTTAAAAAACCGTTTTAATTAAGTACCATATTATTATTAACTAAATTATTTACATATATTTTTAAATTCATTCAGAATATTAGAAGTGTTTCCAAACTTTTTATCAATGGTGTAGACATGTCGAGATTTTTGTCGGTATGTGGGTAGGTAGAGATTTTTGGTCCCTTTGTTCACTAATATTTAGTTGCACATTTTTTTCCCATTCTAATAATTGACAGGTAAAAATAAATTAGTAATATTTTTATTATTTTCTAAAGCGTATATTATGATAAGTAGTAAAAGCATTCTTACCTTGCAACGTTAAGATGTTACTGGTTCGTAGTAAACATTCTCATTACTTTTACTTTCAAACGTTACTGCGTACGAGACTTAGACTCGGCGTTGATCTTGTGATAAGCCAAGAACACCACGACTCCGATCAAAACACCAGCACCAAGGGTAAAACGTGAATGGTATACAATATTGATAAAATAAAATAATTGTCCTAAATTACTCGATAATACATCGCTAATAACAGAATTTAATATTAACTCGTTACCACAACAGGAACTCATCACATAATAAAAACAAGTAACATTTACACTACGAAAGTTAAGTATATTTATATATTTACTTTATTTATATATTTTTTTAATAAAGAATTGACCTAAATTTTATTTATCGGCGTGAAGTAAACACCTGACAATGACACAATTTATCAATAATACGGCAGACAGTAATTAGTGTTGCCATATTATTAATTATTTGAAACACGGATCTACAATAGAAATAAAACCAGTTATACACAGTATCTATTAAAAGACGTACACTTTTTAAAACAAGTATTTTTTCGTTTCAGGACTATAGCATTTTCCAACCTGCATAATACTTTCATATTATGACTATGCACAGAGTAAAATGATAAGTATATTTTCTCCACTATCAATTTAAAGTTCAAAAAACAAATGTTGTATTTTCTGCCTAATTCACCTATTGGATAAGATAACTTTTTTAGTTAATGATACTTGATAAACACTTTGAAAGGCAGGTGCCTATTAAAAGTTATAATGTAGTCAAGATACAGCAACGTTGTAGTGTATCAAAAATTAATTATTTTTCGTTGACTAAATTTCTCAAGAGTAGAAGCCGACTGTTACACTGTGTCGAAATTCTTAGTTACATGATGCCTTGAACTGTTCAGTCGGGTCGAAGTGGTCGCCATTGCTTTAATTCAAGACAACATGAAACCGATCTTAGATTTATTTTTATGTAATCAGTAAGTATATTATGTATCTGAATAACAAATATGTTAAATACTTACAATAATGAGGCAGGCAAGCGCTTTGTTTTATAAAAATCATAAATGCATTAGAATTACTACAATGCGTGCGTCTAGATCGAGAACCTATATATAAATTTTTACACAAGGGAATAGAATTTAATTGAAAATTAGTTAAAAATAATAAAAACCTGAAACAAAGGACTATAAATTTCTTAAACGTGAATTAAAGCAGTTATGATCAAATAACTTGAGAACAATATATTATCTCTATAGAGATGTGCCGCTGCCGGTTTCAATGTATGCGTGATCGCTGGGCATCATGTATTCATGGCATGACATTAGCATAATATAAGATGGTAAAACGTGGCAACAGCTTCGACCAAACCGTGACCGTTTTACCATACCTCATTTTTCACTGGTCACTTTATTTAATTATTTAGTGTAGTTTTATGTTAGTGTTTGTAGTGTAAATCATTTAGGTATGTTTGTATAGATTTTTTTATCATGACTTCGAACGAAGAACAAAAGTGAAATATATTGCAGTGTCTTTGGGTAATTTGCAATACATGATACACTTAAGACCTTCGAGCCATTCTACCTATAAATTAACAGAAAATAAAAACAATTGTCACACATTTCAACATTTTAGGCAACAAAATCGTTACTATATGGCACAAGCTGCTAACACAAAAATTAAACGCTCCTCACACAGGCTCTTTATTTTCGGTCAATAGTACCGGATAATAACACACCTGTAGAGCTAGAGAGAGCTAGAGAGGTAGAGCTATAATGCTAATTAGAATAAATTTTTTAATTAAATCTGATGTTTTGTCCGTTGTTCTAAATACCATACTTTACGAAAAAAAATAGTAATTTGTAGGGTAGATAAGTTTTTTTTTCTCCATGTACTCTCATACAAGCTAATGTTGGGTAATAAAAATGTTTATGATTTATATCTCTTTTTGTGATTTTGGTCTCACAGCCAATTAAAAAACATTCAATACTTTTTCTTATTTGTTATGCCAATTTTTGAAAATTAAGATCAGTCAAGAAGTATGTCGGAACGTGAAAAAAAAAATCTCTAATATTGTAAAATTTAAACATTAAATCATCGTAACAATAAAACACTGCCCTTGTAGTGAGCAAGATCAAAGAGATCAACAGATTTCCATAGTTTCAAATTCAATATTCAGTAATTAATACCGAATATATGTAACATTTTCCTCTTAGACAGATCGTCTTAAATTAAGTTTATCTGGCCTGAGATCACAGTGGGACTATTTTCATCAACAATCTTGAAATTCCAATAATTCATGTATATTAATCGACAAAAAACCAGCCAAGCCTCTCGGAAAATTTTGCTTAACATTTTACAAAAAAACTTAAAACACTTTTTGTGAAAACTGCACTAAAAATAGAATTAAATAACATGTTCACAAATATAAAGGTAGGTACCATTACAGGTACAACCAATACTGATATCCTTGCTTCTTGCGCCGTTTTAAAATACTCAAGTGCTATTCCAGACCTCATTTTGTACAATTCTTGATGTGATGAATGACTATCAGATAAAAGCTGAATGTTCGTTATTAATTTAAAAATTTTGTGTCAAAAGTATTTAGTATGTAATGGTTTAAATTTAAGTTTTGTCTTTTACTGAATATATGTTTAAAATAAAACCAACACCTACCATCAGGTGGAGACGCCACCCTAAATTATTTGATTTGTAACATATAACGAAGTGCGACGATGCGTGACCATGATTCTGTAACTCTCGTGCCGATTATTTTACATCTACCAGACGCCATGTGACAGTTTAATTTTTATTTTTTTTATCTTCATAGACCAAAATCACCATTATTATTGTTAAAAAAATCTATAAGTCTAAACTATCCCTATATGCATCGAAATGAACAACCTTTAGGAGATCGCGAGTTTCATACCTCCTTGTGCCCTAGAATGACTATTTGGTGTTTATGACATTGAAAACATTATGTTACATTACCTTTTGTTTTCTTTGAATTATAAAACTTTACTGTTGATATTTATTAAAGATTAAAGATTAGATGAAATATGCTTTAGTTAAAATCGAGTAAACAGATGATGAATCAGTAACATTTACATTTGGAAAAATACATAAAATGCTATTCTTCGACTAAAGTAGGCAATATAAACGTGATTAAGTACTTACTTCGATATCAAAACGGAAACACTGACAATATTATTTACTGCATTATTAAATTATACCACTAAAAACACAGCCACTTTCGACACTTAAACAATTTTTACTTAGTCGCTTAAAAAATGTAGAAGGGTACATACAAACTGATGTCCTATATAAATAAAAATCACATCTACCCTACAAAATCTCCTGATATAATAAATTTGAAATCAAATCAGTCATGATTACATTATTATTATTAACGTATTCTGAACAATGGAATGGGAAAACATAATTTCCAGGTATTCCTTTCAAATTTCATGATTGTGGCAATTGAACTTTGAGGAAAATTAGTATACATCTATGTAAAAGGATACAAAATCTAATTTTTACTTTGACTTTATGGTTATAACTGGAACATATCATAAATATTATTTTTACTAACATCTGTAGAATATAAAAAATAAGGGGTAATAAAATTAACAACAATTGTCACAGTGCCGATTACATATAATTATATAAAATAGGAGAAAACAATTACAACTAATACATCATTTATTCATAGCAAATTAATTAAGTAAATGCAAAAAAATGTGCAAGAAATAAATTTTAAATATATTTCTTTGTCATAGAGATAACGTTGAAAAAATAGAGATGATCGCGATTATCTCTATTTCCCCTTGGGACACTTTTACAAACAATATTTATACACATTTACTCCCCTACTAGAGAGGTGACAAAAAAGGCAAAAAAATGTACTCATTTCACATTATAATAATTTAACATTTTCACATTACCATTAACATATACCTATTTCTAGTGCACTAATATTCATAATCTTATAAATAAAATACTTGTTAGTCTAATAAAGTTACAATGACAGTCAATTATTTAGAAAAAAAAATATTATAATATTCTTCTCTGTGGTATAATAGATATAGGAGATGTAGTGATTGGTTTCTTTGGACTGAGCTTATTAGGAGATCTCATCACAACATCCACAGCCTTTCTCAATATTTGGTGTTCACTCCTTTGGTATTCTTCTGTTATTTGTGTCAAATCTAAGTCAGCATCTAAAACTAAAACCTGTAACAAATAAATAAAATTAATTTACAGTAGACAAAAGTATTTTTTTTTAATTCTTATTTTATTAAAGGTTGGCACAATGTATTCGAAGAAAATCCTTTCCCTTTATTATTTTAATATCATAGTTTGTTACTATATACATATGTAAATGTTCTGATAAAAAAAAATAACCTATTCATACATTACACCCAGGACAATATTTGTGTGAAAACCAATATATTTTTTTCTATCTGGGTGTATTTTTCTATATGTATATATTTAGACATTTATAGGTCTGTTAATCATATGTGTGAGATGTATGAGTTTATTATTATTGTTTAAATCTAAGTACAACAGAAAACTAATTGTTAATTGGGATTTTTTAAATTGAAATAGCTAGGAACACTCAAGACTAGGGCTATGTAATCTTTTCATTTATATTTAGGTTAGAAATTCTGTTTTCACCAATAGAGAACGTGATTTCTAGAGGAAGGTTAATAGGTATAATATTTAAAATCCAAGAATTACAAATTTACCATGTGTATCACGAAAGGGTAGCTAGATACAAATTAAATAAACTTACAGGAGCTGGACACTCTGCATGTTGTCGTGTTACAAGCCAGTCTTCGTGCAGTTTATGCAGCTCCTCAATATAAGATAATGGGACACATTGTTCTTCAGATCTTGCTCGCTTTTTTATTCTTTCGTAAACTACTGATGGTGTAGTTTTAAGGTACACTGTAAAAGAAGCATTGATTACATTAAAAATTAAATATAAATAAAGTTTTGTGCATGATTTTCTGTTTATATCAACAATAAGTCATTATAATTTATGTCAATTCATCTGGACAGGCCAAAACCTCCTTTTTAACGAAAGCTTTATGTTCAGCACTGTTAAATTCATTCATTAGTGATTGTTTACACAAAAAAATCAAGTATTTCATCAGTTAAAAATGAGTGTTTAAAATGGTTAGTTACAATATGGCAAATATGGTGATTCAGTGTTTGTAACACAATGAAATTAAAGATATAGTTTTCTCTTGCAAAACAGCTAAAAAATTCTTCTTTTAAAAACCTTAGAGGTTATTTTTGACTTCTACTAAAATTGTTATTGTTTTGTTTTCTAAATAATGAATACGCAAGTATAACATACGTTAACAAATGATTTATAATGTAAGAAGTGTGTTATAATTGAGTGTAGTGACATGATCTCAAGGTTATTTATATGGTATGTTGTCTAATTCCACAACAGATGAAGTTACATGGATAACTAAACTGGCTGATTCACACTTAAGTGCTCAATAATGTATCGCTTATCATCCATATGGAATGATTTTCTTGTCACTCAATGACAAAATATTTTTCATAACAAATAAAAGGTTTTACATAATTAATACTAACCTATAAGATCTACATCAAGTTGTATTTGGTTATGTATAAATTTGAACCACTCGTCAAGTACTGCAAATTGTGCCGGATGTAAAATACCACTTCTGTGCATATGCTCAACAAAACAATACCGTGCACTATACAGTGATCGCTCCATGAGTTTAATAGGCGTTGGGGTTGGTTTGCGGTGCATGTCCAGCATGGTCAGAGCAACATAAGACTGAAAGGTCATTCCCCATTTTGCTGGGTCCTTATACATTAAATCCTGAAAGTGTAACAGTTAGTATATAAGAAAAAACATGAATCTAAATAGATAAGTAATATATATGTTTACAAGGATTTAGAACTCGTAAACAATCACTTTTTAACAACTTAGCGAGGATTAATACCTGATTTATGGTATCAATCGAAGAGATAAAAGTCCTATGGTCAATAACATTTACTCACACGTCATTGACGTTATTAAAGCATTATTAAGTATCATTACTCAAAGAAACATAGTAATTGTTTAGACAATGTACATCAACAAAAGAACATGTTAATACATGTTCCATTTCTTGTACGATTTAGTCCCAATTGGATTTCATTACAAACTTGTGACGTCATGTAAATGTATTTAACAATTTGAAATAAGTAATCATTGTGCAACAGAGAGATGTCACCAATATATGAGCTTAACTTACTAATAAATTCCATCCTTGGAGGTTTCTCCATTCTTCAACAGGCTCTGTTAGAAGGGTGATGTCTTCAACTTGACGAAAATGTTCCAAGAACGTCGTTTTGCCGCTTCCAATATTACCCTCAACTAGTACAGTAAAGGGCTTGTTTGTGTTCATTTTGTAATGCAATTTTAGGACTGCAAGGTAACGTAAAAAATTATATTAAAGATAAGGAACGGAGAATCGAGATACACGGAAGCCGATAATGAATGGTTTCCCGCCTTAATTGCTCCAACACCCAAAATAGAAGTAAACAAAACGCGCCAATATAACCTGTCACCAAAATTTAGTAAATACAAATACCTTTAAACTGCAATAGTATTTGACGACCAGTTTTGAACATTATAACGTAACATTTAGTTAAAATATTTTTTTAAATTCCGTTGATATTATTAATGATGACTTGGGTATAACAATTTATACTTTGTTTTCCAAATTTTTTTACATAGATGATGACAGTTGTCGGTTACTTTTTTTCGTTAATGTTGAATTGCTTTTGACTGAACATCACATCCTGTCTATGAACCTCGACTTAACTCGGGTAACTTTGAATCTTCATATCGTTTTCGTTAAAATAATTCACGATAATAACTTAACACAGTTGATGTACATTATATTACGTTGCAATATTGTATGGTATAAGGCATCAGATATTCATATCAACATTGGATTTTACATTTAACGCTCTAAAGGTTATATACGGTGCTACTTATTAAAGTTTTATATACTTTAGTGCCACATACGAGCTCTAGCTTGATTTCGATGGAGTAACATATAACTTATAACTTATTCTGTCGATGGTGCTAAGTAAGAGTGTATGAAAAAAAACGTGAAAGAATGCTAGTATTCGCTCATCTCAAAGAAGAAACATAACAGTGCAGAGCTTTGTGAACCCTTTGACTTCACGAATGGCGTTGTTGTTTAAGCATTCATCTCACCTTCTTCTACTGCGCTAAGTGTTGTGAGACTAAAATCCACACGCGACAAGACTTTTGAAATTGTTGCTTTGAGCCTAGCTGTATGTATCCGTTACATGTTTTTTTTTTAAAATCCCCCTCAACACCAAAATGTTCCTAGTGCGGGAGTAGCCTCTCAAAGAGAAGGGGAAGAAGAAGAATGGCTTGAGAGTATCGGTTAGGTTGCCCGTTACCTTAGTCTCAAAGCTTACAATGGAGTAACCGTCTAAGGCGGCCAAGGTCTACCAGTGCCCTCAGGCGCTTCTAGAGTATTTCCGTTACCCTTGCGACTTATTATATAACGGAACTGCTTTTTTAGTTGTTACATATCGAGAGCCCCAGTAAGTTACATAGTGACCAGCAATTGTAAAGTGTAATAACATGTTCGAACACGTTTTTCTTGTGGCAGTAAGACCTATTATGGAGGACTGGTTCGAGAGGACCCCCCCATGGGACCCCTCATACCGGGTGACGCAAGTGATCACTTGGAGAGGATGCTTAGGAGATCACCTGTGTCTGATGCGAAGGAGCCAACACCTGACTGCCACCACCACGATGGTCGGGCTGTGGAAATAGCGATCCACACGCTGATAGAATGCCCAGCGTGGGCGAAGTTGAGATGTGGCGGCCATCGGAGCAGGAATTCTCTCACTCGGTAGCATGATTATGGTCGTGGTACGGAACGAGAGCATATGAAACTCCGCTGTCTCCTTCTGCGAGCAAGTTATGGGGTTTAGAGGTTTAAAACTGTTCTGGTTCGCCACGCCCAGGAAAGGGTCCCGTACCAGAGAGGACTCGGACGCTGGAGATCGCAAGTCGTAGGTAGATGACCCAAGGTACGTCGGGGTTCCAGGATTTTTCTTTACAAGGGTATGCCTGGTTCCTCGGCTACTCACTACTACTACTACTCACCTGAGACGGCGTGTGGTACTTGGTTGGCTCGAATCCACCATAACAGGTATCCAGGGGGATTAATTATTGATTAACATGAAACCACACTACCGTGACGACCGTCATGCCTTTTTTACGTCCCCGTTTCACCTTTCCCTAATTTATGATCCCGGGTCCTTTAAACGAGGTGTGAAAAGGCATCTCACTAGGCAGCCATAGCGTGGATCGCCATACTGCACTGTCTTCAGTCACAGTGAGTATGGCGACCACCGCTCTTGGATTACATTCATGCTTTCCATCAGGCAGAATAGTCACTATAGTAGGCCTCTACAAAAAAAAAACCCAGAAAAAAGTGTACTACTACGAGTATTTTGAGTTAAATTTATTTAGTAAAACCTGAAACAGCATCTATGAATAGCAAATGACCACACGAATTTAGCCAGTGTTGATTTTGTGTTTGCTCTTACATAAATTAGAGACTACTAAGCTTCTGTGTAATTACTATTATTTTGATATACGAAATGATAATGAATGTAACTTCGAATACTTACACCACAAGTAATGTTTAATTCCAAAAACTTTTTTTAGAGGAATTACAATATTTGAGACAAAAACGGGGCACACTGCTGCGACGTTATAGTTTTAGATGAATTTATATACTTGGATTTTTTAATAATTATAATAAATTATCTTGTCACAAAATGATAACATTCAGCTACGAATACACTGTACTGAATAGGTACACAAAATGCGGGAAAATACAAACCAGCCAATGACACCAGTCCACGAATTCCATTGACAATTTCGTATTTGTCTTAGGCTACCAAAAAGAACTGACGTGTTTATTCTATTTAATCTGAATGTCCTATCATTGTTTGGCCGATAACTCTTGCGCGATCTCGTTAGAAACGCCGGCGTTATTAATAGTTTATAAAAGAAAATAGCATTAAATCTTAAACAATGTTATACACTCATATCTTAGGTATGTTTTAATAACATTATTAATCCGTGAAACCAATTTGAAATGTGTAATGTTTCATATGCCGGTTATTATAATTGTTTCTTTTTTTTAGGTATTTTACTGTGCGTGGCAGGGTCCTATGCACTCTACGATTCCTCCTCGGACGTAGTTACGCTTGATCCCAGCAATTTCGACACATTAGTGCTAAAATCGGATGAAATTTGGATTGTGGAATTCTTCGCACCATGGTGCGGTCATTGTAAAAATCTAGTTCCTGAATATAAAAAAGCTGCTGCCGCACTTAAGGTCAGTATAAGTTTCTTATAAGCCCCTTGATCATACCTTTAAAATTTTTCACTAAAAATTTAGTAAAGCTCTGCTCATTCAGAAATGAAAAATGAAGTTTGAATGGGTGTGTTTATTTTGCATAATTGTATAAATAAAACCCACACATTAATGAAATAAATTAAGTCATAATTAATAATTAAACATTCTCTTTAGTTATTCATATATATAGGTGTTGAAATTCATAAAACTATGTAAGACATTTCTGTCAATCATATAATTTTTCATATCTTTATAGTACTTGTGTGTGTGACATACAACTATTTATTTTATTTCCAGGGCATAGCCAAAGTAGGAGCTGTGGATGCAGACGCACACAAGAGTCTTGGGCAAACATATGGAGTTAGCGGGTTCCCAACCATCAAATTATTTAATGGCAAGAAACATATACCATTCCAAGGTCAAAGAACTGCCGAGAAATTTATAGATGCTGCACTTCAACTGGCCAAAGAAAAGGCGTATGAAGCTCTTGGAAAGAAACCAAAAAGTTCTTCAGATAAGGTAAGGGTTAGATCTAAATCAACACAGTTAAAGCGACGAAACTATCATAATAATTATTTTCATGTTGTTGGGTTCCTTTCTTGACATATGTTCAAATCAGTTACTTATAATGTCAAATTAATCATATTTGAAATAAATGTGTATCTACCTTTTTTAAAGAAGCTGTAGAAGGCTGCTTAGAATGATAATTTGGTACTTTCTCACTCCACTTATAGATACTAGTAAATAACTCAAAAATTTTAATTTCGATCATATATATATTTTTTTAAAAGGCTTTGTCCCTCCATAATGTTTAATTATGGTAGTGTACACATACTGTAACAGGAATTAGATTAACTTTAGAAATATTTAACTTTAGTTTTTTGTATTTAATATACACTAACTCATTTGGTATTTGTATAACAATTTTGAAGTATTGAAATTTCTTGACTGCCTCGGTGGTTGCGTATGCGTCTGCTATGCTTGAGGTCTTGGTTTCGTTCCTCAGGTTGGAACAAACATTTGTGTGATTTGCAAGTATTTGTTTTGGAGTTTGGGTGTTTCCTATGTATAATATGTGCATATTTACAAAAAAAAAGTATATATATATGTATTCTATCAGTCAATCTAGCTGTCTGTTTGAAGCTAGACAGCATTGTGTCAAATGTTGGCAAAATTATTTATTTTGAGTGCTCATTATGAATTTCATTTATCTGAACTAACAGTTTGAAACATATTTAATTTTTGGTACAGATAACAATTTCAACAGAGGTTCCGCAAGGGTATATTACGTTAACCTTGTTTCGATGGACATATTCAGGATTTGCACTGTGGTAGGGCAAAAAAGCAAGGCAAGTAGTTGAGGCAAAATTTATGATATAGAAATCACTACTGTTAAGTTGTGGGATTTGAAATTTTCCAAAAGGCTATAATGTGTTTATGGTACACGTGGCCATATGTGAAAATATGAATTGGTACTTTAAAAAAAAATGTGAAATTGTTTATTGGTCAAAACCCTCAAACATATGTTGCTAAGACCTTGTTTGTTTCTATGAGAAGTAAATAGTTTTTTATTCTGTGAGTATATAATTAATTTAATTACTATTAATTAGATTTCTTCTATTAAACAATAATATTCCTTACAAATAAATCTTAAGTGATTATTTAAAACAGAACCACTTTGAAAACTATTATGATAGGATTTTGTTCTTAAGTTAATCTAAAAAGTTATCATTTTTAGTACAAAAATCATTTTGTATTTCTTAAACCCCAATCTTAATACAAAAAAGTATACTAATACACATTTACTTACTTTAATTATATGGGTATACTTATTTCTGAACAGTTATATAAAAAACATTTTAATATAATACTACTAATGCTACACGCTAATATTTTCATAAGTCTATCAGAAAACAACAAAACTAAAATAACACATAATCAATTAGTTTGGGACTTACTCTCACTTGGTACATGTTAAAAAGTGACAAAGTAACTAAACACAAAGTTTTTACTAGCAGCAAAAGAAGAACACATACGGTCACAATATACCATGGAAATACACCAAACGAAACTCTTATGCAACAACTGCAAAGACCACAAAAAAACAAAGCGTAACATCAAAAAAAACTAATGCAGACATAGCAAAATTCAACGAACTACAGTTACAATTATTCCGTAGTAAACTAATGAATTTGGGACGTCCTAAGGTTGTGAAGGCATTTTTGCAAAAAGTAAACACTACTCTGGTCAATCAGTTAAAGGCAAATGAGATTAAAAGTATTCTAAGAACAAAAAAATCAACTCCGTTGTTCAAAAAATGGTTGGTTTAGATATATATTTTAATAATATACGGCGGGTTATTTATTTTTATAAGCGTTTTACAGATATTTTTGTATGCAAAATGAATTTAACCAAAGGACAATTAATTTATTTTGTATGCATGCTATGGACTATTGAAAATTATGTTTTAAAATATCTTTAGTGGATCTACATATGTTGAAATAGTTGCTTATTAACAGAATTGTGTTTATAATTCTGTTCATGGACTCAAATCTTGAATTGTATGTGTATTGTTGAGCTTTATATTTCTCCTGTAATTTAACGAAAATAAATTATAATATATACAATAAGCAAAATAATAATTCTAATATAACATTTAGTATTAGTTATACAAGATCAAGAATATTGACTCACATAGTTATACAAGATCAAAAATATTGACTCATATGGGCACACTTGCTGTATAGCAAAACGACAAGTTAGCGGCTAGTATTTTTTTATATTTCACAAATAATATTATACTATTATACAGTAAATTTGGTACATAATACGTTGTGAGTAATTAGTCTTTATTAATAGTAATATAAAATACAATAATTCTACAATATACACAATTCAACGTCTACTGTGGAGTCACTCCAGGCCTTTTATTCTTTCCACATAAAAGGAACTTACTATAATAAAAAATATATTATTATTAAACTCTTCATTAGTAAATATTTTAATTGTAGACTTTTACAAGTAATGCAAATTTAAATGAAATAAACAATAAATTCACCAATTGAGTCAATAATAAGTTGCTATTTAGTGCATTTTTCATAGACAATTGTCCCTGACAGGTGGTTAAAAGTAACTACTAAAGTCTCAACTAGTCTACTGATAGCATTTAACCTCCAAATAGTATTATATCAAGTGCATTAAAGTAAATACAGTGGACCCTCGGTAATCCGGTCCCTGTCTAATCCGGATCCCCCTGTAATCCGACATCAATCAAACAAATTTTCTCTAATGTAGATCGTCCAGGATTGAACAGGTTACAACTTGTGCTCGACATGTAGTCCTTTAAGTTCAGTAGTGTATTGTGTAGTATTGTTTCAATTCCGATTGCTGAGTTTGAATTTGACTACGTGTGATAGCGGTGCAGCTTAGCGTACGTCATGGTTTGCTGTTTATTCATTGTGTATTATTTATACGTACCTAGTAATGTCGTCACAAGCCCATAATACAACAAATACAATCTTATCATTTGCCTATAATTTGTCGGATTACAAGGTACCCTTTTGTAAAAAAATCCGGGCTATTAGGGGTCTTAGGCAGTACTCTATAATCCGACAAATTCGATAGTCCGACACTGCCCTGCAAAATATGAGTAGTATGAGTTTTCATAGAGTTTAGTCTGTAGTAATTTAGGCATTTACATTAAAAACTGCTGTATAAATAAATGCATTCTGACATGAAACTCTCTGATAGTTACCATAACTGATATAAAGAATTGTTTATAATTGATTATGTATACAGCAATTATCATTTAAGCTTAAGCAACAGTGGTAAAAAAAAGAAAATTATTGATAAACTGATATATATGTTTCATATATAAATCAAATATTTTATAAATAGAAGATGTTCATAGATAACCGTCGTGTCTCTCTATCAGATGATCCGTCTGCTTCTTTACCATCAGTATGATAAAAAACCTGAGCTACGCTTACACCAAGTTAGGGTCAATTGAATTTATAACATTTTTTGTTGATCACTGTCCGAACTTTACACCGAGGCGATTTTTCAATGAGCTTTCTGTATACGATATTTTACCCGACTGCGCCAGAAGGAGGGTTATTTCGACTATTTCAAGCGTCATGTTGAACTTAGATTAGATTCTCGCCGTATGTACGCTTTTATGTCGCACTTGCCTAAGTCGTTGACTTCTTATCGTGCGACTGTAGGGAACCCAAGAGATGTTTACCATGCCAACAAATCATCTATTTTGGTAGTTTAAAAGATTCATTGTACACATTTTAAAGTACGTTGACTTTCACCTAGATGTGAGATATTTTTTAAATTTTATAAACAAGTTTCAGTAATTTATAATAAAACCTTAAGAAGGCCCACCTCTGGTCTTTCCATCGACATTAGTCGTATGTATATCTTAAATGTAATTATTGACTTATTATATGTATATATCTGTGTGTGTGTGCATAGGTCATTCACTCACACACGTAAACACAAATAGTAGTTTTAGCTGTGTTTAAAATACTTCGCCAAAGTTGTCGCAATTGCTTTTTATCGATTGTTGAATAGTACAATAAGGGAATGTAAAGAAAATTAAAACTTATGAGGCAAAACGCACGCAATTTAATTTACGCAACGTATTTTGAGACAGTCAAAACAAATTACATTGAAATAGAAATCTGTATATATATTGTTATTATAATGTCCAGCCACCCACTAGACTCCTACGCATCCTCTCACTTTAGAATGTTCTCGAACAAGACACGTCAGTCGATCTCGACTTGACCTCTTTTTGTATGTAATTAATCAAGTACTCCGAAGTCGATAAGTTTTTTTTTGAGCTGTAATCGTTTGATGTTTAAACTTTAAATGCACGATACACTTTCTAGAGATTTTTTCATTCCTTGTATTACTTAATTAGATTCATAGTATAATTTGTGTGCATCTAAGTGCAAAGGTACGAGTAGCAGTTTTTGTTTTTACAAATATGGCTCCAATACGAGTTTAATTGTAATTCTAGTATAGAGCTGCTTCGGAAACAAATTTTAACATAACACGCGCTTTGCTTTCAGTCATAGATTAGTAGATATTCTGAGCACGTTACTCAAAAGAGATTTTGAGAAGCGGTTCTAATACTGTCATAGATTCTATGTCCAAGTTTTTTCATGTTTAAATATCATTGAAGGGTATCATTTTACTCTCAACTCAGGTGTTCTAAGTAAATTCCAAATTTAAAAAAGAAAGCCATTTTTTTTTAAATTTTATGTAAATAAAAACTCGTTCTTATAAACGCTTTATAGCTTCTCGCATCATTGCAACCAGTAATAAGAAAACATATTTAGATAATAAAACCTTTTTGCTCGCAGAAGATCAGAGCGGGTACGTAGCTAAGTTTAGATTCATTTATTAGAAGGCATGATAACATAGCATGTGGATTTAGCTTCCGTAGCAAGATCTTTACCAAACAGTGCCTACTCAGAAACAATAGTTAATTGGCATATATGTACTGTTCCAAACACCAATATTTAACAGTTGAAATACTTATTGTCATAGTATTGTAAACTATAAAATTACAATAATTAAGTTTTAAAGGAGACATAAAATCGGTTGGTCATCCAAAAGTTATTCGGCAGTGTGTATTTTATATTTATTTATTTTTTAATATATTTTTTTTTAAATACTAATTAACATTATATTTGTCTATGATATACTAGTAGCTATGTACGTAATTTTTATGTTACTTATCACATATTATAAAGATGTCACCACTACTATCTGTTCATGCAGTAGTGACGTCTTTATTTTGCACAATTTTATATTTATTTTCGTTTTTTTTTTCAGTCTGATGTCATCACTCTCACTGACAGCAACTTCAAGGAGTTGGTTCTTGACAGCGAAGATCTATGGTTGGTTGAGTTCTACGCACCATGGTGTGGACACTGCAAGAATTTGGAACCTCATTGGGCCAAGGCCGCCTCTGAACTTAAAGGAAAGGTCAGTATTACAACATTTTGCACACCCATACTCATTCATATTTCGAATGCGCAATATTATGTAGCCTTTTCAAATATTAGAGTCACGACTAATGTCGCTGAAGGGTTAGACAGAGAATATATAACCTGCTTCACCAGCTGTTCATAGAAGGAGGTTGAATGTTTCTACAGTCCGTGTTGCTACTATCAATTTTTATAACAGATGAACTTAATTCCATATAGTATGAGATCAACTTTTGGTAATAATTTCATTTCAATTTTTTTATTTATTCAATAATGCTACAGGACTATTCAAGAAGTTCCTTCTATTTTCCCAACGTTTCGAACGTGACACGCTACTGTCACGCAACTTTCCGCTCGTTGTCACGTCGTTTTAAATAATTTTATCACGAATAAGTCCTGCTATACAATAGAAGCGTGTCTACGTGTTAGTCGCGAAAGTCGAAAAACAAATAGGACTGACTTGGTGAGTGAATAGTCGAAATAATAAACTTTTCTTTACTATCGTCTTCGTGCGAGTACCGTTAATAATTATACCGTTGTAAACATACATTACTGTTATTACACCACAACTAGCCATTTATCGCTCATATATTTTACTTGTTTTTACTGCCAAAAAAACCTGCCAAAGTGATTCTACTCTGCCTCATGGAAAGTATGAATAAGATCCAAGAGTTGTCACCACAGTCATTGCAAATGCCGACAATGTGGTGACCCCACACGATGGCGGTCTGGTGAGATGCTCTTTCACGCCTCAAACACCACACACCAACACCAACGAAACACGAAAGCACGGATGCTGTCGCTTTAGGTTGCTCTTCTATGACAGGGTAGTACTTACTTACCTTATTACCTAATGGCTTATTAACAGGGTCTAATATGAAACGCACTTCAATACCTTTAACCAAACGGTTTCGATTCTGACATCTCTCGAGAGACAAATGAAACACGTATTCACCAACTTCTCCAAATCAAACACAGTGCAAAATCCTATACCACGAACAATCTGTAATTTTTTACAAATATTTTATTCTCGAACTTAGTCACAGTTTGAAAGGCATAGGATCCCAAACGGTGCAAACATCCAGCTGCGATGACTGGCGTTCTTTCCGTGCTTCACCGTGGTTTGCCTATTAGCACATGGAGAAATAACTGAATGCTGTATCCACATAACTTTATCTGGCACCAGCAACTTGGGAGATATTAACCCAATCTCTATTCAAAGGTTGTACAGCTCTCAATTAAGTTTTTAAATATAAAGAAAAATAAATCAGACACAGTAGTAGTTTTTAACAGTTCACTCCTGGACATAGATTTGTCCCTAGCATAGAGGTTTTAACCTACTACAACACACTGGTCAGACAGGTTGGTTGACCTCTTGCGACACGGATGAATAGGCGTGGTTACACTCCGTATTCTTAATCCGTTGCCAAAATATATTTTTAAAAAAGGTATTTTCTCTGATAACCCGGAACATTTTGATAATATCATCTAGTTGAAAAAATAGGTACAATTAACGAGCTGCAGCGTGCCAATCAGTTGTCACATTATACTTATCAGTATCCATTTATAAGTACTTGTGATAATGCGTCCACCACTTGCCTGACAACCCGAAACCCCGATATAAACGTTATATTGTATTTTACTTTTATATAGCGTTAATTTATATTTTACTAATGTGTTTTACGTTTCTACGTAATACTTTTTTAGGTCACCATAGTGTGGATCACCATGCTACATTATCTGCATTCGCAATGAGTATGGTGGTCACCACTCTTGGATTATATTCATGCTTTCCATCAGACAGAGTAGTTACTACGGCAAGCCACGAATAGAAGAAAAAGTTTATTATGCTTTGGCAACTTACTCATCCATACCATGAAAATTTCAACTCTTATTTTAAAATCTGCAAAGAAAACAAAGAGATGTATTGAAATGTGTTACCATTTCGCCGATTTTGAATTGTTTATTCTTAATCCTCCTATTTTTAAAAAAAACCTCTGTAAAAAAATACACTTATTAATGTCGTGGTCTCTTGTAATTAATGTTTAAAACACATTCTAGGTTAAATTGGGAGCTTTGGACGCGACAGTGCACCAGGTGATGGCATCTCGCTACGAAGTACAAGGCTACCCTACTATCAAGGCTTTCGCTGCGGGTAAGAAGAGTAGCAGCTCGGTTGAAGACTACAACGGAGGCAGGACTTCTAGTGATATTGTCGCTTGGGCTCTTGAAAAAGTCGCTGAGAACGTGCCAGCACCAGAAATTGTACAGGTAAGTGTTACAACACTGTAGACGCTTCATCTAGTAATGTGGTTCCGCGTGGTTCGATACCCACATGGGACAACACTTTCTGTGGTCCACAAATCACTATTTTGAATGTGGATCTATGTGTCCGTTCATTATTTTAATTTAAAAAGAAAACAGTTTTCTCTAAGTTATAAGTCTCTTTCGGTTTTCCGTTATTCTCGATATTCTAATTTATCATAAATACAATATTCTGTAATACACTAAACCAATAATCAAAACTAAATCAAGTAAACTGTCAATCACTTGGCGCAAGCAATACTTTATCATCTAAAAGTTTTGTGATTATTTTTTTTTTTTAATATTTTAAACCGCACCAGCACAGTGTACACGTTTAGACAAGTTTACGTATTCAATTACACTCAGTCATGACTCAACGATTTGACTTACTCTTTAATTTGTTATGAGAAACAATATCAATCTACCAGGAGTGAACAACCACATCTGCAAAACAAAAATGTAATATACACTAGCTTGTGCCTGCGGCTCCGCACGCGTATGCCTTGATTATCGCGGTGAAATAAAACAAACACAAAATTTAAGTGAAGTCTACCCCAATACGTAAGTGAAAACTGAATCCGAATCGGTTAAACCACTTCTGAGATTAACGCGCACGGATATAAACAAACAGAAAAAAATCGAAAAACTGTTGTTTTGAGTTCTGTTACTTTAATAAAGACCCCTTTCATTGGTTTTTCTTCAATGTACTAATGTACAGGCATCGATCTCCTACAATTTTATTAAATGTATAGAAAATGGCAGCTATACGCAGCATGCGACACCCCGTAAAGTATAACAGAAAAATTGTATGTGTCAGCTCCGACGCGCGACTGGAGTTTACTCCTTAAGTACGATTGTCAAAACAGACGCAGAAAAAGCTTATTTAACTAAAAATAACTGAAAAAAGATTGATACCGTATGAAAGGGTAAATTAACAAATTAATGAAAATAACATATAGATATAGTCGCTTTGCAGCATACTCTATACACGTCTTAATACACTCACAACCAGTGTAACCGCACAAAAAACGTAACGAGGTCATTCGCTCAGTAGATTTTACTCTTCACATTATTCTCATACCGTAGATGTAAAGTTAGTGTAAAGTGAAGATCTTGTATGAATTTATTTAAACATAAAAAATAATTTATATAAAAATCAATTTGACGTTGATAGCTTTGCATTTATCCACATGGAGAAAATTTGTCACCTTTTAAAATGCTTTTCCTTTATTTTGTTTTGGATAAACTTTTTTAATGAGAAAAATATTATTTTTAAATCATTCTTTGAAGTTAATTTACATGTTACGTACGTATACGTAACTAGTTACGTACGGGTTATCTTTTATTAAAGCTTTAGGTTAACTAAGAAAAAATAATCGCGGTTTTCAGGATTTATTATTCCCAATGAAAATTTATTACCAGTCATAATTGTCCACATTTTTTTTTCATACCAAATATCTTCAAGTAAAGGCCAATGGTTTCGTACTTACATTTTGTCTGATGTGGCCGCACACTTTGAAACGGAATAAAATTTAATTTAACCGAATACAATGCATTCTCGATATTTTGATAACCATGACATTTCTCACGGCTGCTGTGAGCAATATAACTGTACATTATATTGTTAGGATATTATGGGAAATGTAGCCAGAACACCAACAATAATGACAAGATAAAAATAATGGGTGTAATTGTCTATTTAAATTACAAAAAAAAATGTGTAAGATATTTTTTTTAGTTTTCTTTTTGTGTTTAGGATATTTTTTTGATTTTTTGAATTTTTTATATATTTAACAAAAGCCTTTTGCCGTCAGATAAAAATACTCACGAATTTTTCAATACTTTTTAGTAATTTCTCTTTTTAAGTAATTTGATGTTTTGTATTTTTTTTATTTTGTAAATAAAATTAACAAATTCTGTATTAGACTGCATGGAAATAGTAATGAAATAAAACTAACAAATACAACGTCACTAGACGTATTGCATAGCTTGCAATAAGCCGTAAAATTTAACACGCATGCGTGTTACTACCGTAATAACACACAATCATTGCTCGTATAACGAGGCTTTTGATTATATTATTATACAATTCAATAAATATTTTCGAATACCCTTTTCATGTTTCTTTACATAGTGTAAAGTAAAAGAAGATTTATATATACAATAAACAAATGATTCCAAATTAGACAGAACCTGTGCTATGGTAACCAGACTGCTGATAAAACATTTATATATTTCTATATATATATGCATATTTTTGATTAATTAGAACCTTACTTATACACTTATATTGTAATAATAAACCATAAAAAGTAAATGTTTTGTAAAACACTGAATTGTTAAACGCTTTTATCTCTAACGCTGACTAAACCTTATTAGACCTGAAATTTATTTACTGTGTATTTTAATAATGTCTATACAGTGGACCCTCGGTAATCTGGCCCCTGTCTAATCCGGACCCTCCGTAATCCGACATCAATCAAACAATTTTCGCTAATGTAGATCGTGCATGATTGATCAGGTTACAATTTGTGCTCGACGCGTAGGTATTGGTTCAATTCCGATTGCTTAGTTTGAATTTGACTACGTGTGGTAGCGGTGCAGCTCAGCGTTTATTCATTGTGCATTACGTATGCCTACCTAGTAATGTCGTCACAAGCCCAGAAGACAACATATAGAATTTTATCATTTGTCTGTAATTTGACTACGTGTGGTAGCGGTGCAGCTCAGCGTTTATTCATTGTGCATTACGTATGCCTACCTAGTAATGTCGTCACAAGCCCAGAAGACAACATATAGAATTTTATCATTTGTCTGTAATTTGTCGGATTACAAGGTACTCTTTTGTAATAAAATCCGGACTATAGGGGGTCTTAGGCAGTACTCTATAATCCGACAAATTCGATAGTCCGACACTACCCTGCAAAACGTTTGTCGAATTAACGGGGGTCCACTGTACTTCCAAATTTTTATATATATAAAAGCCTACCAAAGTGACTCTACTCTGCCTCATGGAAAGCATGAGTAGAATCCAAGTAATTTTAACAATGTAATATTAATCCTTACCCAATTAAATACGTTAGATAAACAATTTGAAAATTACTTTTTAAAATGAAATGGAAGAGATCAGAGAATTCAAATAAACGAGCAGAAAGGCAAACGCCGATTGCAGCCGTGCGAAATCGAGGCGGATCGCTAGCATTTTGTGACTTAAAACGTATATTATCTCAGTATAATTAATACTTATAACAAATAATCATAGCTATTATTTTTTACTTAAAAAAAATCTCGTAAAATCTATTTTTTAAATTAATTTAAATAATAGATCTTATGAAAAAAAATCTCTTTAAATCCATCTTTTATATGACCAATAGATCCTCTGACAATGAAGCATCATATCTCGTCATTTGACGTAACTTGACATAGTAAGACATGAAAAAATATCTTACATATAATTTATTTTTTGTATCAGTGACAAACAATAAAGATCAATATTACTTATATTTTAAAATTAACAAACAAATACCACGAAACTTAAAAGTAAGGAATAAATAATTTAAGAAAAACGTATGAAAAGAAAAGCATATATAAGATGATTTGCTATAGGTTTAATGGCGTATTTACATTATACGAATACTTTTATTTGTAGATTGTGAGCGAAGAAACCATGAAGGCGTGTAGCGAGAAACCTCTGTGCGTGGTGTCCATTCTCCCGCACATCCTGGACTGCGGCGCGTCCTGCCGCAACGACTACATCTCAATCCTCGCCAAGCTCGGCGAGAAGTACAAGAACAAGATGTGGGGGTGAGTAGCTTACTCTTTCTTCTCTATGAAAATACTGCTATAGAAACCGCATATTCATATGCTACATACTGTAAAATGTCAATAAGGTCGAATTTACTTTAAATTACGGCAAACAACTCAAGTTTTTTGTTCCTTATATGACCATTATCTGATATATCTTCAGTATAGGTATAGAATACCTAATCTCTTGGGTATATCATTTCATTTGAGTAATTATATTCATTACACTTGGCTAATGTGAGAAAAAGATGAGTACAACGACGTCTAATGGCGTCCTTGCTGACTGCAAAAATATTTAACGCCGTCGCACAATAGTATTGTTATATAAATGTAAATATTAAGTATAAAAGAAAAGTTATATTATGTTTTCTCACCCGTTTCAGATAGTAAAACTATAGACTAATTGTAAAAAATACTAATATACCTAATAGAAAATACCTACTCAAAGTAACAAAAAAAAACATACTCCCTTATTTCATTATTGTATTTCTTTTTTTACTGATATCAAGTACCAATCAATATCAGTCAGTCTTGGTCAGTATAGTACATATGATCATATTAAGCTTAAGCGGTAAGGCGTAATGGCTTAAGCGGTCACCACCCCGCTCTCAATTGCGCCGAGTGTTGCAATCCACAAATAGTTGTTCCGAGTCTGGGTGTTCCTTGTGTCCGTTTCTTGCATGCTTGTAAGGTCTCTCACGGTACAGGATGACCAATGACTACGCCCAGTCTTAAAAAAAGACATTAAGTCAGTTAAAATAGTCATATGTATCATTTTTCTATATATATTAATACTCTTAATAATTGACAGTTGGGTGTGGGCGGAAGCCGGTGCCCAGACCGCGTTAGAGGAGGCGCTGGAGCTGGGCGGCTTTGGCTACCCGGCCATGGCGGTCGTCAACGCCAAGAAACTTAAGTTCTCCACTCTTAGGGGATCATTCTCGGAGACTGGTATCAACGAATTCCTCAGGTCAGTCTTTATTTGACTTTATATGCTACTATATACTATAGATTTAGATGCACAAGTAGGCTAAAATCAGTCTTGTATAAAGTGTCTATGGAAATAGCCAACACTAATACATAGATAATACAATTATTCTGTGTATAACACATATGTATTTATAAAAAAAAAGTTAATATGTATTTATATCAGTTGTATAGTAAGCAGAGCTTGTACCCATAGTGTAAACTCTGCTTAGTTTGCGATTAGATGGCGTTGCTTGTCAAGTGTCCCAAAATATTATTATATCATATAAAATTTGTTTATAGTAGTATAGTATTTGTACATAGTACTCTCGATATATGTAGGAAAAGTAATAAATTAAAACTTACTATTTCTGGGTATTATAGTGTTACTTTCGTTAGAAGTATTGTGTCTAATACAAACCCTGTGTGCTTTAAAATAATATCTGCCATCTCGCCTACCATATCTACCGCCCAACTTGTACGCGCTCATTGGATAAATCAAATAAGGTGTTCTTGCCAACTTTCTGTTACGTACTTCCGTCCCTGTATACGAAATCACTCTCACAAAATGCAGAAAATCGAGTACCTCATAGTTGTATTTAAGAATAGTAAAATATCTTTTTAAATTACAGGGACTTATCGTTCGGTCGCGGGCAGACGGCACCTGTACGAGGCGCTGAGATGCCAGCCGTCGTATCTGGAGACGCGTGGGACGGACTCGACGGAGAACTCCCTCCAGAAGAAGACATCGACCTGTCTGACATCGACCTTGAGAAGGACGAGTTATAAGTAAACACCACCGCTGTGGACTAAGTGAAGTCTGTGGACCCGTTTATTTTCAAACATTCGTTGAACCATATCACTTAATATCTTGTAACGCAGGCTTTCGTTAGATGAGCAGGCTCAATTTAAAGTCAATTTACTCTGGCTGTGCAAAATCCAGACCCATATATACACGAGCTGATATAATTTATCTATAATATGTATATATTAAGAAATATAAGTTATCAAGTCTGGTTACCATAGCACAGGCCGTACCTTGTGTGTGAAATGTGTGAAGTTAGATTATGGTATGGTTGTTCTCGACCCTTCTTACAAACTATACAGCTTGTCTTTAGAAAGCCTTGCATTTATATGGTTTAAACACATTGATTGTGCTCAGTAATTAAAAATAATTATAAAATTGTCATAAAATGCTTGTGAATTAAGCGATTTAGAGATATTTGCAGATCTAACAATATGGTTGCTCGTTCCGAGATTATTGCTTTAATCTTTTGTATTTAAACTTTAAAATGAAGATCACAACATCTAGTATATAGTTATAGAGAGCGCTTTAAGATCGCAATGAGGGATTGTTGCTTATTTAACAAATATATTTTAACTCGACTGATGACGTATCTAAGTATGTAATATATGTGTTTGGTAACTACTAGTTTTTATTTAAAAAATAAACTATAATTTTCTATATTAATATGACTAAATATTAAATTTCTGTAACGCTTAAACTGATCCACAATAAAATGTACTTAAGCTTGGCTAAACTTGATCAAGTTGTCGATAGATTCAAATCAATTGTTGTTAAATGTTCAACAATACCTTGATGTGTTCTTTAATGACTGATGTTATGTTATTAATAAAATCATGGATTTACTTATCGAACATAAGAAAATCCACGCAATGGTACTAACCACTAGTACAATGACATTTAAAAATGTAAATTAGCTATCTGCCATTCTTCCAATATGTATTTAATTTTGGTAAGCATTTACTGAACTAAATATTAGATTTGGATAATTTTATGAAGAGTAAAATCAATAATACATTTTTAATAAGAATTCGTTTTCTACTTATTTATCCCCATAAAGGTCATTTGTAATTTCCATAAACATGTGTATGAGGAAAATAATAACAAAATCTCGATGACATTCGCAGGCCTCGTATGAGTATCACAAAGTGTGTATTTGTGTCAGATTTTGTCTTACGTCTTGTTCAAACACGTAATTTGTTTGAAATACGATTACCCTAATAGATAACAAATTAAATCTCTAGGGTATATAAATAAACCGAAATGATATTATAAAAATTCGTTTATAGGTCATGTTATATAAACTATAAGGTGAGATAAATGGTTTTGTTGTTTTCGTGGCTTCTAATGTAACTTTACTTATAAAAATACAATCAAAGGCAGCCTTGCTAAACATAGGTCTCTCCTTACAAAAGGTTAGGATTGGTATAGAGATTATATTAAGTTTTCCTTCTTCTTGCAATGATGTTGTCCTACGTAATTTGCTCAGTCGCCTCTTACGACACCCATGGGATGAATAGAGGTGACATTGTATCCTTAAACCGTCACCGCACGGAAAGTGAATAAAATATATAAATAAATCTTCTATTTTGATTTGTTTTTTTTGTGCTTCTATCAGAGATTTCAACAGATAATAAATAAAAAAAAAATCGACTTTAAGACTTCACAGTTGTTGAGTAATTAGATAGATAGAAAAGACAGACATAGTGTACAATGGGCGGTCTTATTGAAAAAACCGATCTCTTCCAGGCAACCTCAGGATGGAAAATGTTATGGAGTTACAGCACTAGTTGATGGTGCAATGAGTTTTGAAGAAGTATTTACTAGTAGTGTAGTATACATATAAAACACATACCTATACATACCGTATTGTGTATTTAATATCGATATAAACATAACTATAATTACTTAAATCGCTAACAAAAAAAGAAAAGCATTAGTCTCATACCCTAATTCGTGACCGACTCAATTATGTTGCATAAAATTCCTGAACCACTGTTTTGAAACTATTTATTTTTTGCGCTTGCTTGATTTATATCGGCAGTGTATTCTACAATTGTACAGCTCAACAGTAAAATTTTCAGATCCTAAAATTTTGTGGAATGCAAAAACACTTCCAGTCTTAAATCTTCCGATGAACTTAGACATTTTTCGTGTATGTTATTAAGGAACTTGAATCGTTATCGGAAGAAGAGAGCTCTAGGATTGAACAAGATGTCATGGAGAAAATTAAGAATATGAGCATTCCCGCGAGAGCGAATCCGAAGCCTCTTGAGCATTTGTCGGAATTCAGAAATGAGATCATATTTTCGTGGGGCAAATACGAATCGTATACGGAGATTTTCTTGTCGCTCAAGTAAGTATACAAATTGACAAAAAAATCTGTAGGTGACGAAATCTTATCTCTTGAAAAGCCACCTGTATATAACAGGTGTATAGACTATATCACTTGAAGTGTCATAAAAAGATAATCCACTTCAAGGTCAGGTAAGGCTCTAAATTGCGGGCATCAGTGAATTATGAAAATATTTACCATAAATATTTATTTAACAGTGATGACAAGGGCATTTAGATAGATACACAACGACATAAGACTTGATTTTGACTTTTTGACTAACACGCGAAACTTCGTCTGCTTCTACTATATGTTGTAGCGTAATGTGAACAACTTACAACTTAAAAATTACTTGACTTAAAAACCTTGAAAGATAGTAGATATGCTGTTGGAAAGAGGAACAATTCTGTCGTACATTATTTTTGTTAAACTTTAACCGTCTACCCAGCGCCGCAATGAAAGCTCTTAAAAGTAGCGTGCTCTGCTATTGGTCGTAGCGTGATGTCATATTGCCTATAGTCGATCCGTAGTCCGCGATAAATACTAAAAAGAACAGAAAACTGGGCTATCTAACAGCGAGAGAATTTTCCAATCGGATCACTAGTTGCTGTGACTAGCACGCTCAACCAAATAAACAAACTCTTTAGTTTTGTAACATTAGCATACATTACGGCGCGGAAGGAATACGTTAAGAACGTATTTAAATAAGTAATTATAGTTTATGAAAAACCCAATAAGCGTATTCAAAAATTATTACTATAAGTAATTCTATTTGGATTGTTCCTGCAGAAAATTCCGGAACTAAAGGTTATTGCTCCCATCACGTGCTTCAGCGTGTGGGGACGATAGCGTCGCGAGATTACATAAGTAGAGGAGCAACGCGAACTGACTTTTGAATTGTTATAAAATATACACCAAAAGGTGTTCTATTACTTTTCTATGAAACATTACATTCTGGGCATTAATGTTAAGTGTGTTTATTATAGTCAATATTGTGCGTTAAGTAACGCTAAAAAATTTTATTTATTTGATCACCAATCTATTGACATAGGTGTTATGACGTATAAATTTATTTAGCAAAACAAAATGAAACAAAAATGATTTTGAATAGATATACGTATTATCAGACAAAGATTTTAGTGTTCGACTTTTAATTACTAAAACTAATCAGTAATCTAATCAAATAATCAGTAATCACACACTAAATACTAGTGACCAAATAGTCGTAATATGCGCACGAGGTAGATGTGTGCACGTTAGCAATTCATATGGGAACATAAAGGGAACATTTTGCGTACTAAATAGTTCGAGTTGTAATACAGTGAAATTCTCCCTTTGCCTTCAGGTTTCTCCATATATGCAAATTCTGCGTGCAATGACGTTAGTTATTAATATAGTTATTTTCCTGCCAGATAATAACTTGAACTTCAGTTAGTCATGACATGCATTTTTTTCTGCAAATAAGAAATTACTCACTATTTTTATATGATTCAGCCGAGACCAGGAAGACTTTAATGAGTTAGCGCAGATAGATAAGTTTATAATAAGTATACATTTTGTAAATTTGAAGTTAAACTACCTATAATAACACGTATTCAGGCACCTGTAAACAATGATTTAGGATATGTGGTGTTTGTATACAATTATTTTTAAGGAACATTGTGGTAGAGTTATTCTTCGGCACAAATAGGCACAGATATCAGTGATCAGGAGACAGAGACACGCAATCTGTGTAAATAGGCCAGTTTGAATGGACTAATATCACAACGTCGCAGAAAATCGATGTGAAGCATTCTTTTCGTTGCGTTGAACGTTCGGGTGAGTGAGGTTATCGGAACCCAAATCTCCCCTTTCCTCTATTTCTAGGAGAGGTTATTCCAAGGGCGGCAGCACACTTGTCACTCTTGAAGTACAGCTGTCCTCTTAATACCAGAAAAAAAAAAATGAATACATAGGTATCATATAATTTACCTGTTTTTTAATGACGTAGTTTGTCACCTATTTATATTGAAATTTATAGTTACGTAGTATTCATTCATTACATATTTAAATATGAGTCTTTGTTTTCACGGTTGAAGAAGCCAGTTTAGGTGATATCTACCAGTTTGTATAACATTGTGAAACAATAGTTTCCGCTAGTGCTTAGCCGAGTCGTATTTTCTGCAAAATTCATTTCCAAATATTAGATTTGCTCACACCGACCCTGGTGGGCACTCGAAAAGAAGTGTGGCTCATTAGCTCATGAAGAAAACATAGCAAAGGTCATGACAGAAAGGTCTACCTCTTTTTTGAACATGAGCTAAAGATGATCATGTCTCGCGAAAGACAAAATAATTAGGTATTGTCGTTAATCTGGACCGAAACTTAGGTCAAATTAAAGTTATATATCAACAGTATCATAGATAAATTACTCACCAAAAACATTAAAATTTATCGTACTCATTGCACAATTGTTTGTCCTAGATAGACCAAAATTATAATCATTTAACGCTTGACTACAATAATTTTATTCGGTTGAATGCTATACCATCTATTTAAATGTAATGTATATTTAGACGTTAACTATGTGGTTGAATAATCAGACAATCAATAAGCTCGTGACTCACAAATAAAAACATATTATGGAAGCATCGTATCACTGCTATTGTTATTGAATTCTTTCCGCCAACAATGACTGAGCGTATTCTTCGTAAATAGATAAGTAAAAGCGAAAACAAAATTTCAAACCTTAATACCGATATATTAAGTTCGCAGAAAGTATGATAGGAACACTTTGGTCACCATCATCAGTGTTGCAATGGAAGAGTTAAGACTGTGGTCCCCAAGTGAACTCTTGATTGAACATCCACAATAATATTTTACATGCACACAAACGTATCGTACATCGTTGCTATACTTACCATGGAACTTAATCAATCTACTTTATACTTTATGTTTTTCGTATAAATAGGATATTCACCAACGCTTCGTCTTTTTAGGTTGTTTATGAATGTCACAAAAACACGTAATGTATTTAACATTATATTGTCGCATCGTGAAGCTCGCGTGCCATTGTACTGGCTCTTTGGCGAGAAAGGGTATGGTCTAAGTGTACGCTTTGTGCGTACTATACTATATGTGCATAATATTCTAAGGGAAATGAAAAATGGGAGTTTCATTGATGATATTTTATTTTAAAGAAAAGTAATTACAATTTACAATAAACACAGCAATATTAATATTTTTCTTAATTTATATGAAATCGTCTATTATGTAGACCTTAATTCATTCATAATTTATAAATATAATACTTCGGACATCTGACACACAACGCCATCTAGTCCCATACTAAGCAGAGCTGGTCACTAGACAACTGATATATATATATACCTTTTTTGTACATACATACATATTATACATAGAATACACCCAAACTCCGAAACAAATATTTACAGGTCATAAAACATTCGACCTGGGAATTGAACCCGAGACCTCATGCACAGCAGTCGCGTTTTTAAAATAAAATTATTTCTTTATTGGAACGAAGTTCCTTACGGCAGGCTTGGAGAAGATAGGGATTTCGCTGCGGGACCGAACTGAAAAAAATGTGATAGTAAAACCGTAAGAAAAAATCCGTGGAAAAAGTGCGTGGAATAAATCTGTGGAAAAAAGTGCGTGGAATAAAACCGTTAAATGAGACGTGCGCAGGCGCGAAAGCGCGTCATGTGTGCTACGTTTCATACTATCTATCACGTACTTAACATTCGTACTATTTTTTTTTCTATTTTTCTATTTCTATGTAATTTTTAATTAATAATAATGTTGACAAAAAAAAATAAAGATACATATTTTTTTGTTATTTCAGTTGAAATTTGAATTACGATGTTTTTTTTTATTTTAAGGAATTTATTATTTTATTATTTTAAGGAATTTATTATTTTATTTCCTAAAATACTGAATTTCCTAAATACTTTCTTGTACTTAAATAAAAACTAATCAGCAAAATTTAAGAGAAAAATCAAGAAAACCTACATAAAATTGAGCACGATTTTTTTTGCAAATTGTGTCGATTCCACATTATCCGAAGGAACTTCGTTCCTACCTGGTGTCCCACGACACCATTCATTTTTTTTTTAATTTCATGTGGTCAGTGTTGCAGAACGGTAATTTCATAAGTAAATTCCTGTACAGTACGTAGATTAATGCAATGTCAAATTCAAATCACGTGAATATTTTACATTTAACACGTTACGATGTGAGAATGCGTGTAATCGCTCAACGATGGGAGACGAGAGGCTAAGCGGCACGTGTATGTTCAGTGTCCACAAGGAAAGGGAGGAAAAGGATCAGTACCCACCAAATTTGTTCATTATCGTGAGGTATATATCTTATTAGGTATTATCTTTAACCTTGAGGTTATGAACAAATTTAGACAGTAGCCTAGACAACCTTCAGTTTTTATTCACACAATAACTTAATACACCAATAGGTGATCGTCCTGGCTGGTTATCACATTGAAGAATGCCCAAAGTATTAGTTTAGGGGAAGTATATCTTTTACTTCTAATTTTGGTTTTAGAGTAGGATTAAAAGCCAATTAAACTCTGACTCATTTGCGATTGATTGATAATAGTTATTATAATTATACTATATTAATAATAACATATTTATAAACAATAATATAAATAGCCCGGCCACATAGTACATTTTTATAAGAAATCTAATCAATTTAGATTTTCATTTGTTTAATTTTGATGTCATTTTTATTCCATTTTTAAGTTTATATCGTTAGGTAATATACTGTGCCTACATTTGGAGTAATCACTAGGTAACGATAAAAATGTAAAGTATACAATTTGTTATTACTCATTTTTATTTATTTTATTTTTGATATATTTTGCAGCTATCGAACGTGGGGTATTTTTATGGAAAATGTTACTTCTCCTTCGTAATTAACTTTTTTTTGATATAAAATTGACTGTGTTGATTTTTCATGAAAATTATATAACCTTTATCACTCTTACGGCCTTTACGAATCCAATGACACATCCTTGGCTAAAATTCATCAAGCCCTTGGGACTGCAGGGCGTGCTGTTGAAATTGTTATAAAAAAAATACTTGTGGCATTCAGGGACTGCCGCGGTAAAGCTATTGCATAGCGTTTTTTATCAACTTATGCAATTATAATATTTCGGAGCAGTTCATCTCGATCTGTGCGAACTTCGTAGTCTACACGCATACATCTAGTCTCACGAACGCAAATACGTGCCGAAGTCTGCCGAACTGAAACGACGTTAGACGATGCACGGCTTCCAATGCCGCACCACTGTGCCGGTCGGAGTAGGGGGTGTTAGGTTTATTTTCGTTACGGAATTTCTTGATTCGGTCGCCGCGCTCGAAGCCGAAGATAAAAGCTATGCAATAGCTTAAAACCTCTTTGCACCCCTCTACCGACAACGACGGACACAATAAAGATAAATAAGCTTTATTTTTGACTTTAGTATCTTAACCACGGATTTTAAGATACCAAGCGATATTAATCTTAAAATACTGGTTTTTTATATTAAGATATGAAAGATATCGTAAAATCTGAAATATTAGATTAAAAATAATACATATATAAGATAAGAATAGAAATGTTCCTACCTAAAATTAAAGTAGTATTATAAAATTAAAGTAAAACAGGATACGATAACCGATTTATACGAATTTTGTTATCCATTTTACAAAAATAGGTAGAATAACAGTTTGCCGATTCTAAATAACTTATGGTCATACACACTTTTTTTAATTAAAAAAGTAGGAAGCTCTCAATGTTTTTATTTTTTTATGTTTGTTACCCTAGAGCCTACCTGTTACCTGTCTTTTACGAACGATTCGGAAAACATTTTTTAATTTGAAAGGACACATACTTTCCGTTCGGTTAAATAAAATTTTAAGACAAAAAAACCATCCCCCAGGAAGAATGATATGGAATAGATAACACTTATGTTTCATTTTGTGACTTTTTATCACAATGCGGGTGCACTGAAGTTGTCGACAACGATGAATGTTGTAATAACATTAAAAAACAGTTGGACTTCACATGAATAATAAAACAAATTTTACATTTACGTATAATAATATATTTTTGTTTGAGCATTGTTTTACAATATTATGTTATCTTAAACTAAATCAGTAGGTATACTTAACTAATTTGTGTACGTACAGTCTTACATATAGACGGGGAGTATCTTCAATAATACCACAATCACTATCCTTGTAAAGGACTTTTTGGAAATGTTCGAAGTTTAAACGAACCTACTATCAATATTCAACCTGGCCAGTCAGAGCTTGTATCTATTGAGAATAAGTCTTACTACAAAAGTAATAAGTATTTTTTAATCTTAATTTATAACTTCAACTGTTCGAAAGTTCGAATATACCTTCAAAAAACAATGACTTTATTAATATGTGTACGAAAGCGAAAAGATGATTGCAGTTCAGTTATGTCGGATAATGACCAGTGATTAACAGTCATTGATAATGACAGTTACTAGGTATGATATGACGTCATAATTCCACATATTTTCGTAAAAAGTTAATCGCAACGCAAAACTAAGATTAAATCCTCCAGAAACATTATAAAAAAAACTATTTTTAGAGCATTATGTAATAGGGCCGTAAACTAAAAAACAATTTAGTTTCATAGTAGCCTCAACTTTTACTCTTTCAAGAATGCATGCTGTAAATGTAACCATTGATTAATCATGAGTTAAAACCACAATACAGGGAAAATTAATATTTATTATATTTGTTGTATGGCACCTATTTATGTTTGAGACACATTGAAATGCCTTGTGGTAAATCTGAACACAGCACTTGGAAATAAATTTTAAAATAGTTATCATTTTATAACAATTGAACATGAATATAATTATTACCTTTTGGGTACGTACATCACTTGTAGACACAACCACAAGTGAAAAAATTTATTACTTTTCACATTTTAACATGCTCACATAACATATCAGATAATGATAAACGAAATACAAACGACAACAACTTAAAACACTCTTGGTCCAAGAAGTCTAAAGATGCAAAAGTATTATCGGAGCCCCATACAACAGCGAATACATATTGCTGTATATTTTGTAGGATTAAAATGGAATGTGCATAATAAAGTGCTTTAATCTAGTCCATTGACAATGTAAACAACTAATGTGATAAAAATGTGATAATCAGACATTGTCATCATCCATCTTCAAAATGCCGAGATGAATACTAAAATGTTGTGGTTTACACATCAGAGTCACTAGCATGTTTAGGAAGTCTAGTGTGAGTTTATTTAGATCATCTACTCAATCATCATGGTGATCTCATTTTTCTTCAAAAACATAATTTAACTTTGTAAAATTAGTTTCAAAAAAAACCTCTAATTATGTTTAATACTCTAGAATTCTAAAAATATTACAGTAATGTTTTTTTTTTAAAAAAAAGCAATAGATTATGAAGTAAAATAGTGAAAGTTAATTTCAAATAATAAATGTAATAATAAAGTCCTAAACTGTTTCAGACCAAATAATTATGTCTCTTAATGGCCTTTATCACTTGTGTTTATGATGTGACATTTAAAAAGTTTATCAATATATTATATTTATATCTACATACCTAAAGAAATGTAAAATGTGCCCATTCAATAAATTTAATTGGTCCAACACAGTCTCATTTATATTTTAAAAGTTTAAAATATTTTATAAGCACCTCCAATACAATAAAAAATCTGTATTGATATAATACCATTGCACTTTAAAAAAAAAAGTTTGGTCACAACCTTTTTATACATATACTTCATTTAATTTGTTGAGAGATATGTCAAAATTTACAACATTACCATTTAGGTGTCTTAACAATATGTACAACCCCTTGTGGATTATCTATAAATAAATTTCTAAATATAAATCTTACATAAGGCAGTACTGATTTACACATTTTTTGATCATTGTTATAAAATATAATTTATAAACTTTTAACCTTGTGTGCATTTCTTACATATCTAATCACAAAGCTTAGCTAAAATCTAATGCTAAACCATAGCCGGCATGTCCATCTTATCATACTTGCCCTTGGTAGGCTGACAAACCGCATAACACATAGCAAAGTAATAAACTCCCATACCTGCCAATATAATAGTCACAACAAGGAATACAATTCCCCATGCAGATATACCCAAACCTCTACGGGTAGTTTGTTGTGGGGGTAAACCTGCACTATTACCGGCATACGTTTTTGGCTTGCCATGGTCTTTCGAACTCTTGCTAGAGCTCCACAAAGCGTCGGCCGGACAGAAGGATAGATTTAACACTGCAATTACAAAGATTTTTATTTAATAATATTTCATTAAATTTCGTAGTGGCAATGGGCAGATAAAGATCAAACGTGACTTAAAGTGTTAATTAATTACATACAATACGCCGTGTGAATTTATCATGTGTATTCTTTTCTTTTTCTAGCAAAAGTAGCCATTGTTTAATGGTCAATAACTTTTATGTAAAGATCAATATTAAATTATAAAAGTTTTCGTAACTTAAATAAATAGGTAAGGAACTTCTATTGAAGTAACGGTAAATTTGTTTTTATGACTGAAACAAATAATATTTAACCACTTACCGAGTAGCACGAGGCTTAAACGAACCAATAAGGATATCATTGTTGATCACTGGGATTTCCTGTGGGTACACCGATCAGCAATTACCACTTCTTCAAGGCAACCGTGAAATATTTGTTCTGTAGATAACTATAAGCAAGCTTACAGTGTATGTTTCTTCAAACAGCTTGGAACACTTTTCATATAAATAATATATTTCATTTATTTTGCATGTTTATTACACAATACAACCACACAGCCACACACTTCCACAACTCACTTTTAATACCTACTTTTGTACTCTTGTCATTACGTTTTGTTGTGCCGATTTGTTCTAACGAAATGAATTGATGACTGATTTGAGTTCAAGTTATGTCTATTGATGGTGAAAGTGCTAGTACCCAAACTTTTGAATCGATTCATTTTAATTTGTTGCCTTATTTTTCTAGTATTGAATAAATATTTTGATTTCATAATGGAAACCTAATTTATTTTTCATAAAGAGTCTAAAGTGTTAAATTAACCATTAATTTTACTAAACAGAACATTTTAGTCGATTAACAAACAGTTAATTTCTGTTGTAACGCTGAACTTATATATTATCGTGTATTAAATAAATTCAGTACATCAAGGGTATGTTATCGACATTTAACTCGATGTTTAAAATCTACATTTGTTATTCATTAATCTAATTATAATGTCAATTTTCTAAAGTTTGTTAATATGTCAATAGTCTTCCACTGCCAAGGAGAACCGTGCAAGCATTATGTCTAGTTTGGTAGGCAACGTTCTCAGAGACTGTTAGCTGTATATGAGGTATTTAAAAGCTTTTATTATTTAAGACTGTCGAATGATTTGCCTTTATAATATTGCAATGTTATACATATTAATATTATAATAAAATAATAATAATAATATTTGGGACATCGGACACACAACGCCGTCTAGTCCCAAAATATATACTTTTTTGTAAATATGTATTTACAAAAAAAGTAACATATTTTACGAGTACATACAAAATACCTAAACAACATTTGTTATTTACAGACTTAACATTACGTGAATTTTGTACTCGATTCATCACCTAAATATTACAAAGCCGCACAAGACTTGGTAAAAAAATGTGCAAGACAAATACTGGACTCCAATGAAAAAAAAAACGTAATCAATGTCTTCAATCTACTTCTGTACTACATATATACTTTAGCAGTTCTGACATTGATTTATCACTGGTTTTAACATACGATTCACGTCACTGTCAATTGATTCTTTTCCTCCAATCTTCTATCTATTTCATGCTCTGCTTCTAATTTATGCTTCTTGACTATTTTAGAAGCACTAGCTTCTGAAAATCTCTAATAAAAGGATAATCTTAAATCTTTCTGAAACGGCACGTTATATATAGGTGGGCCAAGAATTCGTCAATATTTGAATCTAACATTCCGCGCAAACATGTTACGGGAGTTCTTGGGACCGATGTTACTGGAATTTGCGGGCTACAATCGTATCACATGATTTCAACAAGATAGAGGCACTTGTCACACATCCAATGGGTCCCTGCCGGTGGTCAAAGACATGTTTAAAGACAAGCTGATTGCCAGATGAGCTGATATTCCATGACCACCCAGAAGTCCAGATCTATCCCCAGCACTACACTACTCACTACTACACACGTACTAGTAGTCAGGGAATCAGGTGAGTCTTAGTAAAGAAACTCCTGTAATCTCATCTTATCTCGGCTTATAGATGTCCACCTATCGACCACCACCACCACATCGAGGTTCCTACACAGGGTAGGAACCTCGATGTTCCCTTTTCTGTCCCTTAAAGAGCACGTGAGTTCCGTAGCGCTCGCACCGTAACTCGGGCCTACTTCTGCTAGGATGACAGATAGCCTCACATGCACCTGAACATGACATGACAGATGCGTCCAGGCTCGTGGTGCGTACTTCAGTGCATTTTATTGGCTTGAACACTCGGACGTCAGCTGCGTCCAGTAAAATCTTTAGCTTTGCCACTAGAGCATTAGCTTTGGGGCCACTGGTGTTGCTGCGGATCTCGAGGAGCTGGGTTCTAGTCTTTTATTTTTTACATGGGACTCCCGCTATCGAGCTGCGCTATCCGCTGTCGAGAGTTTTGAGGTTGACATTGGTCTTAATTTTCGTTAAGACCTCGGCATACTCCAAGCTCCTTTCCGTTGCTTCAGCCGTTAAAGTGACAACATAGGTTGCAGAGCAAGGAACACGGAACCTCCTGATGATGCTGTCTGGCCTCGAGCCTCTTCTTCTTATCCTCAGCTAGCATCCAGTTTCAACGTGTACTGTGCAATATCAGCCGGTCTACGATTTAGGTTGGGTTGACCTTCCTCTTTCTCTTTCCTTTCCACTAGGTGGCCTTCTGAGACGCTGCTGTTGACGTTGGCCTGGCCACCCTAGCTGCAGGCTAGTCTGTTGCGCTCGCCTTAACAGTGGCCACATACATCACTCTTGGCAGAGTCAGATCTGGGCAATAATAAGCACTCTCTACACGAGAGATACACTTACAAAGTCGCTAAAGAGTCGCTACAGAGTCAGGCTAAAGAGGTTTCATAAAGTTTAACTGGAGGTAAAACTGTCGGACATCGATTGCCGACGCCAAAGACCATGATTTTGCTCTTTACATTGTCAACAGACTCACATACTTATTTTAAATGTTACCAGCTAGTGCCGATACTTTGTTTTAAGAAAGCGAAAAGACTTTACTGCAATAATAAACATACTACATGTTTTGAAAAATAAGTCTTAAACGAACTTATTAATCAACTAAAGTGGGTACCAAAGACAAGTCATTAGCATTGCAGGCCATTTCCCGTTTAAAGTGATGGCGTGTACTTCCGATTACTGCGTTGTCAAACGTCAATAGTACCAATGATTTTACCGGCGATGGCGAAAATACGATTTTCTCTTATATTTTGTCTTTATATCATAGTAAAATGTGAAAGCATTAATGTAGACACTATATCTAGTGACATACGATTCAAAAATGTCGACCGAACAATTGATATATCTTCACAACTTGTAAAAATTACAAGTAGAATAACCTTGGAAAATATTGGAGGTACGCCGGCAAAGAATTTCTTATTAGCAATTGAAGAAAATGCTAAAAACAATGTTGCCTTTTTTGGAGTTAAAGATAGTAACAATAAAGAAATACGGCTGGTCGAGACCACGGTTAAAGGCTACGATTATGTGAAGTTTTGGCGTGTGGAACTCAAAGAACCTGTTAACGCTGGCGCTACAGCAATAATCGCCGTAGAATCCGTTTATACGAAAACTCTTCAACCGTACCCTACAGCTATTACACAGCAAGAAGATCAACTAATCAAATTCGTTGGTAATTTGTACGCATATTCACCTTACTATGTAGTTTCTCAGAAAACCAATGTAGTTGTGAACACGAAGAGTGTTGAGTCGTTCACTAAAGTTAAACCATTCTCTCAACAAGATGGTTCTATACAGTACGGCGCCTACGCTAACATCAAACCTTTTAGCGAAAAGGAATTAGTTATTCATTATAAGAACAATTCTCCCTTCTTAACTGTAACGCGTGTGGAAAGGCTTATCGAAGTTTCGCATTGGGGCAACATAGCACTGGAAGAAGTTATAGAAATTGAGCACACAGGAGCAAAACTGAAAGGACCATTCTCCCGATATGACTATCAACAAGATCACCATAGTGGACCTGCAAGTGTTAGGTCTTATAAGACTCTGTTGCCTGCATCTGCCTCTGATGTATATTACAGAGATACTAATGGCAACATTTCAACATCTAACATGAAGGTGAAGAAAGATTCTGTCGAATTAGATCTGAGACCCAGATACCCACTATTTGGTGGGTGGAGAACTCACTACACACTTGGCTACAATGTGCCAAGCTATGAATACTTGTACCAATCGGGCAATGAATATTTACTTAAGATGCGAGTTATTGATCACATCTATGATGACATGCAAGTTGATGAATTGGTCACGAAGATCATTTTGCCCGAGGGATCAACAAATATAAAACTTAACCTGCCGTATGCAGTGACAAGGCTGCCAGACAGTCTGCACTATACCTACTTAGATACCAAGGGACGTCCAGTAATATCTTTCCTAAAGAAAAACATAGTTGAAAACCACATCCAAGATTTCCAACTTCGCTACACATTCCCACGTCTCCTTATGTTACAGGAGCCATTACTTGTTGTAGGGTTCCTCTATGCTTTATTCCTATGTGTAATTATCTATGTAAGATTAGATTTCTCTATCCATAAGGCTGATCATCATCATAAAGATTGAAAAGTTAATTTTATTTATTATTCAATTCATTTATAGTTCAACACATCTTTTTTATGTGCATTTGTACGGTGGTACTATGTTATGTGCTAAATAGAAGTGGTTTTTAATTAATAGACTGTAGTTTTATTTTCTTTTCATCATAAAACCTTTTATGTTGTGATAGATATTCTTTTTATAAATTAAAGAATTAAGACTTTCTGAGTTACATATCTATATGAAATTTATCTAATGATGACAAGTTTACTATTTATATCCCATTTGCATTCCATTTTTTTTACTATTGATAACAGTGTCCTGTTCTAATATTACTAATAAAACTGCCTAAAAAGACAAGGTCCTGGCAATTATCCACATTGATGATGAAGGGTCACAATATATACAAAAAAAACAATCAAATAGAAAGAAAAATTGCAGTCTGTAATTTAGAATATATACTGTGTAATCTTACAAAATAAAACAATTCAATCGGCCACAAAAAGAATTGTGAACCATTTACAATTTCAATAATATCCATGAATGATTTTAAGAAATTAAAACCAAAATATTAGTTGACAAAATATAATTTATTGGAGATAATTCCTACATTAGAAAATATACAATAGTAATTATATTCAACTGAAAATGATATTTACAATAGAGTATTTAAAGTTAAAAAAGTATCCTTATGAGTGTGTAAACAAACAAATTATTGGACTCATAAGCTAGCATTTATTAGCATTTATATAAGATATGTAACAGTACAATATGAGAATGTGCACACTTGGAATTAAGGGAGCGGAAAATTCGTCAAGAGTCTACGGGAAATTTTGTCAACAAATAAAAAATCACAAAGAAGTCTAGGCAGGGGTTAGACAGTAAATGGCTTTCAGTAGAATCTTACCACTAACACTAATATTAACTATATTCTCTCTACAGGATTGTCTTAATCTCTTGAGAAGAATTAAGAGCTAAAACCTGTTACATTCTTACCTTCTAAGCAGTCATAGGGCGCAAGGATCGCATAGAAGAGTTCGATAAGAGTGATTTAAAATAAGCTTGTCCCTTTAATTAAAAAATATACCTATACTCATAGAAGCTGAAGAGTTTGTTTGATTGAACTCGCTAATCTCAGGAGCTATGGATCTGATTTGAAAAAGTCTTTCAGTGTTAAATAGCCCAGTTATCGAGGAAAGCTAGGCTATGTATCATCATGGCCCGGATGTCGTAATAACAGCTGTTCCCGGATCCCTCCTACGTCAGGCGTAGAGTGGTACACCGTGTGGTTTTAGTCGGTCCGATTCCGACACTCCGTCGCAAACCCCGGTGGGATGACGGCCTAACAAGGTTTCCACACGTTAAAAAAGATATATCATCACGCTACAATCGAAAGGAGTAGGGTATCAATGAAAATAACACAAAAACGGCGACAAATTATTCCATTGTGTGTGCTGCGTAAACGGTTAGTTTCTCAATAATAATCTATGAAAGAATTTTTCACCCTTAAAACTTCTAAGAAAGTCCGCGATTGCGTGCATGTTTATCATGTTAAACAAATTTGTTTACGTTACGGACAATAAGAGACGCAGACGAGGTACCGCAGGACAGCTAGTTAAGCATATATGTACAAATAGAACAATTGTTAGATGATTTTACGAGCCCTTGTCTGATGAATTTAGTTCAATAGCATCTACAATAATTAATAGAGAATAAGTATTTAAAGACATTTTTATTATATAAATTAACTTGGTTATAGGAACATGGATTATTAATGCTACAAATAGAGAATGCGATTATTATTAAAATTAAATAATAATTAAAAGAAAAAAAATCATTCTGCAATTTAATTTATATTTTACCAGCTGTAACCTGCCGCGGAATAGCACACATACTATTTATATTCTCTGCTCGGAACCCTAATTATTTAAAATAAGAATTATAATTCCTTACAGCATCGGCTGTCTGGCAGTGAAAGTTCAATGAAAATAAGGCCACTAGTTCTTGAGATCAGCTGAAAGAAATATACAGACGACACATTCAGTTTCTGTACAAAATAAGACGAAATTTTTATTAATATATAATAGATTTTTTTATCTCCACCGAATCTATATAATATTAGCTTAAACACCATACTCCGATAACTTGAACCTCAACACCACAGGGGCGCTGGTGCAAGGCAAGATGGCCAGCTCTGTGACGACAGCGGTGACGAGACTGGCCGGTGTGACGTCATACGTTAGGTTCAATGGCATCAAGTTCGGATTCGAACGCCAGTCCTTTAAGGGTGAGTTGTTGTCTGTGTTATCAACTAGGTCGTCTGGATCGCCTGTAATGTTTATTTAAATATATTGTATTAGTATTAGTAAGGTATTGTTTACTGGAAAAAAATTTGAAAGTGATTTAAATGGTTTTATCATTTTTATCCATACTCTTTAACATTGTTTAGGCTTCTCCTTAGCAACACATTTTTAGCCCACTATAAAAATGCCGTGTGGTAATGGATTAACAATATGGAATGTTAGCACGTCTATTTATCTCATTGGTGTCGTAAGAGGTGACTGAGGGATTAAACTACACAGGGCAACATCACCGCAAAGTGAAGGAAACCTTGAAACAAACCCTATGTCAAGCCGTCAAGCCAGTGTGGTATAGTAGGCCGAAACCTCCTAAACGGATACGACTAGTGTTACCAATAATTGTACATAAATATGTATATTTATTTATGAAAGATTTGATGTTTATAGAACTGGTAAATCAAAATAATGTTGATATTTTCTTTTTTAGTTGAGTATGTACACATTTGTAAGTTAAAAAATAATATATTTTCCAATAGTCGGGTGACGAAATCCAAAACCAAACACCATACGGTCGGCTCTGCAGATTTTAGCGGTTACACTTTGCGTGATCCACAAACTTTTTTTTTTTTTTTGTTGTGACCTAGCTGTCGGCCTGGGATGGCCTCTACAACTTTACGCGGGTATTACGGTGAGCGCTGAGCGCTCTCAACCGGTCATTTGTTAAGCAACATAGCCCAAGGGCACCCCCTGTGGGGTACGAACCTCGGCTTGGGGTGTTGCTGATACGTTGGGGCGACCTACTCCCATGTTTTGTGGACGGTTTACGCGGCGCGTATTCCGCCCCCGACGACGGGGACGAAAACGCGGACGGTTCCTATTCGATTGCCTAGCTGTGTTCGCTCTACGTTGAGCGAGCGTAATTTCGTCGTCTTGTTCCCCTAACGCGTGTCTGGGTCGACGTATTTTGGAGATCCTACTGGGTGTGTAGTCTACGGCCGCAACCACTAGAGGGTTGGGGTGAGTCGGAGCACAGTCAAAGTAGCTAAGAGAGCACTGTTTTATGTATTGCTTGATGGTCGGCAATCTGAGGTCGATGTGGAGGTCGACGTTGCGTACATATCACCGTGCTCCCGTAGCTTTGCGCATGAAATTATTCTGTAGTGTTTGAAGCCTATGGATCCTATGTGGCCTAACGTGTGCGAAGACTACGCTACCATACGTCATTATAGGGCGTACGCATGCCGTGTATAGCCTAATTTTGTTTTTTAAAGCTAACTTTGAGCGCGCTTTTATTAAATTGTGGAGACGTCCTAGCACGAAGCCAGACCGGTTGCGGACTGCCTTGATGTGGTGGCCGAAGGTTAGACGGTCGTCAAGGGTTATGCCTAAGTATTTGGCCTGCCTAGCCCAAGGGATAGATTTGCCGAACATCCTAATCTGAGGGGTCTTCTCCAAGGGATACAGGCTTAGCTGTCTTCTGTGAAACAGCACCGCCTGGCTCTTCTCGGGGTTGACCTCTATCCTCCGTTCCGGAACCAAACGCCTAGTGCGTTGGTTGCGGTCTGGAGTTTTTTGGCTACTGTCGAGGGGTTCTTTCCTGAGTAGTAGATAGCCGTGTCGTCTGTGAAAAGTGCCGTCTGCACATACCGATGCCTCGGAATGTCGCTAGTATACAGCGTGAAGAGTAGCGGGGAGAGCACTGACCCTTGCGGGACACCAGCTCGTATGGGGTGAGGGGAGGATAGTGACCCTTCTACTCGGTAGCGGAAGCTTCGGTTCGATAAGTAGTCTCGTATGATGAGCACGAGTCTGTGTGGCACTCCCATGGTGAATAGCTTAAATAGTAAGCCGTTGTGCCACACTTTGTCGAAAGCTTTCGCCACGTCAAAGAAGAGGATTCCTGTGAACAGGTTGCGTTGAAGCCGATCGCTGGTGTATTCAACGATGCGGTGGACTTGGTGGACGCACGAGTGATCGGTTCGGAAACCGAATTGCTCGTGAGGGAGGAGATGATTAGCGTCGGCATATGCTTTCAGCCTATTATAAACTAAGCGCTCATATATCTTGCCTAATCCTTTAAGCAGACTTATCGGTCTATAACTAGTCGATTCGGACTTTGGTTTGCCGGGTTTGGGTATCCCAATAACCACGGCTTCTTTCCATTGTTGTGGAAAGATATTGTTTTTGAGCGCTGCGTTGAAGATAAAGGTCAGAAGGACCACTAGCCTGTCTGGAAAGAGTTTTATAACTCTATTTGTGATACAGTCCGAACCGGGTGCCTTGCGAGCGTGTAGGCCCTTGACGATCGTCTTAACTTCTTCGGGGGTGACTGCTATTAGGTCTTGCTCGTTTGTCCCCGTCGTTGTTGTTGTTGTTGAAGTCGGAAGTGAAGCTATGCGCTCTACTTTCGAATCAACTTTAGCTACCTCGTCTATATTATAGTGTATAGCGCTGGGCGTGCACTGAAGCTCCAGACTGTCTGCCAGGCACTCTGACTTTTCGATATCGTCGAAGGCCGGTGGAAGGTTAGGTCGGCTTAGAGGAGGCATACAGGTGATAGTGTCTCTCTTTAGCGAGCGGGATAGTTGCCAGAAGGCAAGGTGGGTAGGTTCGAGGTCTTGTAGTGTCCTGTCCCACCTGTCTTGGCGCATATGGTCGATGCGCGACTTGACCGCTCTTTCTAGGCTTCGTAACCTAATCCTGTTGTCTTCGCATGGATATCTGTCATAGGTTCAGCAGTTCACGTACGTCATCGGGTAGGTTCCAGCGGCGATCGTTCGTCGCCGGTGCCTCCCTACTGAACACAAACGTAGGTTTATGTTCTTTAGGAGTGCCACGTCCAGAATGTCGGGTCTGTGTGCCACGTTGGTCGGGTAGTGGGTTGGTTCGAGCGGGGTGATAATGTCGAACGCTAGTTTCATCGAAAGCGACTCCAGGGCTCTGCCTCGGCTGTTGGTGATGTGACATCCCCAAAGGGTGTTTTTAGCATTGAGGTCGCCGCTGATTATCACAGCGTTGCTCAGTTCCAGCAGTGCTTGGAGGTCGCTCTCGAGTAATTGCCGGTTGGGTGAGAGATAGGCTGAGACCAGGGTGATTGGTTGGTGTCCAGTCATGCCTATTCGGCAGACCGAAGCCTCAATGCTCGTCAGCGCAGGCGGATCCATAGGTACACAGTGAAGGGACCTTTTGTAATAGATGAGAGTGCCCCCTAGCGCAGAGTCACGTCTATCGTTGCGGACCATACAATAGTTCGCAATGTTAGGGTTTCTCTGCGAGGGTTTCAAAAAGGTCTCTTGTGCGAATAGTATGTCGAGTTGGTGTGCCCTAAGAAATTCGCCAACTTCATCTCGTTGCCTACTGATGCCGTTGGCATTGTAGTACCCTAGCTTGAGTGATCTTGGTTTGACTCTGCTTGTCGGTGTCCTATCCATTATGGGTTACACTTGAACGCGCCTAACTTCTCGAGTACGCTCGAGTATCTAATGCTGACGTTGAGAAGGGCCAACAGGTTGCCCTCGTTTTGGCGAATTAAGTTAGCGAGTTGGCGTAGCTCGCTAAAATCTATCGCACTCGCGAACCTTGCCACTAGGGATAGGTCCGGGTCGATAGTTTGGGTTAGTTGGGCAGGAGGGCTTCTATAGTCGACGAGCGGCTTAAGCCCTCCCTGGAGAGGTTTTGTGGGCATGGGCACGCCGGGGGCTGCCTTTGCGCGTACTCGGGCAGGTATGGGGGCCTGCATCGTCTTCCGCACGGGCAGAGGTGGGAAGGTCTCCCCTCCTGGGAGTGGTCCATGCGTTTGTTTTTGGCGGAGGAGCAGGAGCAAAGCTCCCCGCAGTCCCTGCAGTAGCAGGGGCGACTGGGCGAGGACGCTGAGGTCCTTTTGCCTTGGAGGGTTTAGGCGCCTTCGGGCAACCTCATCCACAAACTGTCGTTCCGAGTCTATATATTCTTCGTGTCCGTTTTTTTGTACGTCGGTAAACGTCGGCGTAGTCTACAAAAAGAAAAAAAAAAAGAAAAGCGTTCAGACGTACCGATCTCGTTGTAGACGAAGGCGTCGGTCTGCACGCGCGGGCTGAACTTGTGCGTCTCGCACGCGACCAGCACGGGCACGTTGTGCGCGCGCGCCGCCAGCGCCAGCTGCGCCGTGCCCGCCGCGCCCAGCACCGAGCCGTTGCCCAGCAGCGCGCCCGCGCCCGCCAGCACGGCGCTCACCTGCGCGCCGCAAGCGTTAGTGTCGTAAGGAAAACTTCAAACAAAATCTCATGCGCCACCCCGCTGGGAAACCCGAGACCTCTAACGTGACATTTTTTTTAATAATGAGGAGGAGGGAGGCGCGACGACGGTGGACCGTCCCGCCCGTTACGTGATAAACGTAAGTTCGTTGACGCTAGAAGAGGGGGTAACCTCGCCTTTCGATAAAAATCAAAGAAAAACTACGTAGATTCTTTGCGAGGCTACGGTACCGCTTCGGTCCGTTAGCGCCGAATCGCAATATTCTCGCAGCGAAATAATAGTGATGTACGGTACCGTGCTCATGACGTGCTGCAGCGCGGTGATGTCGACGTACGAAGCGGGCACGCCGTGCGCTACGAGCCTGCGTAGCAGCGTAGAGCCGGGATGCGTGCGCGAGCCGGCCACGGTGACGCGGAACCGCCGCCCGCTCGTCCACGCCTCGCACAGGATGCGCTCCACCAGCGACGACCTGGCGACGCACGATTTTGACTATACGTACCACTACGAACTCCAACTTACCATTTTTTCTGTGTGTAACTCTGGACACGTCAATAGAAAAAATAATAACCGAGTTTTTACTGTATTAGTATAAAAATGCAGGTTGATACGAGTGAATTAAATACTTTTATGTGCTGATAACATCGTCATATTTTTCTGAATTTATATTTAAATGAAATTGTTTATTATACTCATATTCCTTTTTAATATGAAACATTTAAAGCAAGAGTATGCCCAGATCTGACGCGGAGCTATACGATACTATGTTATGTAACGAAAATCATCCATCACAACATAAATATAATAATATATGTCATTTTTCTATATTCAAAACTATAGTAGACATATACACAGATAAATACTAATTTACAAATTTACACTTCGTTTCTTACCGTCCATAGGTCAAGAAATTGTCACCGTCAGAGATCTTGTTCCGCACTACTAAATTGATAGCCTCTCCTGCCATATCGATTTGTTCTCTGATGTATTTATCTATTTCTTCTTGTAATGATTTCTTTGCCTGTTTAAGAAATATAATCATAGTCTAATTATATGAGAAATATACGTTTAACTTAATATGTACATGAGTAAAGTCAAATTTAAGAACAAAGGGCCTTATTTATTTCCCACCAACTCGCTCTCGACACTTAACGTGTTCGTCATTACGATTGGTTAAGAATTCAGCACGAATTCGGTGACTGGGACTGTCGATAATGTAGACTGCTCGCCGGTGCAACAGATCGAGAGCGACAGCCCGCTACTGCGCGGAAAAAGTGCGAACAGGACTTCACCCAGGAGCGAACTAGGATCTTATAAAAAAGACACATGTTCGGGTAAGAAGAACCGTCTCACATTCTTCAATATACCTAGCTCGCGGGATCGCCTTGGAAGGCTCTCTCAATGTTAAGATCCCGGCAAATATCCATAGCCACGATACCGAGCGATAAACACCAGTGGCATTTGAGTGTTCTGAAAAGTGAGCAGGGACAGTGTGTTGGAGCAGTTTTTGGTAGAGAGCACGCACATCTGTGTTCTCTTGGCGTTGAACTCGACCAGATTTTCATAACCTCATTGAGATATGCAGTTTAAAACCATATCGAGGTTAGTGATAAGCTCCTGACGTATTTCCTCAACGTTTGTTAGCTTGGTTTTAACCCTACAGCACGCCACTGTCGTCGATTCGAGCTTTTTCCTGCGACTGATGGGCAAGGGCTAGCTGTAGTTGGACTGTACGAATTTTTGGCCAAGCAGCGTAAAACGCTGGACATTCGCTTTAATGTAAGCTCTTTTGCATTCCCTAGTGGGTGCATGCACTCACGATAGAACCAGGGACGGGTCTTCGCGCTAGTGACTTCACTGTAGGGAACGTTATATTCCATTACGACAGTGATCTCGTCAGATACAGCAGACGCACTTTCTCTGTTTTTAAAGCAGTGTTGAGCTCGCGGGATGGATGCATAATAATCCCGCATTAAATCCCAATGTACTGACGAGTAGGTCGTGGCGAGGCAACAAAGAGCACAACGGTGAACTCCAAGCAATGGTCGGAGGATGCCAGAGGGGCGAAAACAGATACACCGTACTGTGCTAGGTGATGATTCGTCGGGGCGTTGTGACTGCTGCAAACGACCCGAGTCAGGTGACACTCCGGTGCGGCCGGGGAGTGTCGTCTGGGGCGGGGCGCTGTTCTGCCTCTTACTGCGCAGGGCGATGGGAGGTGCGATAGCGTCTTGCCTCACTTGTGAAGTATGGCAGGGAGGACTCTAGAAGCCGCTAATGCGTTCCTAGAGCTCCTCCCAACAGCCGAGATAGGCCGCCACGGGGTTTAGTGGGTAGACCGGTTTTCCGGGAGTCCCACACACGCCCTTCGTCCCTCCGGAGGGTATTGTGCGAAAAGCATTCCCCGCGTTAAAAAAAAAAAGAAAAAAAAAAGGTGATGATTCGTCAGTAGTAGGTCTAGCAAGAAGGGCGCTGGACTTGATGTGTGTGGTATCCTGGTGGGTGTATTTATGCGTAAGAGCAAATGCGTGGACTCTCCAGACGTGTGGGCACTCCAGAAAGATCTCAACGAGCACTCATGTTGGTCGTAAAAATCTCCCAGAAACACCTGTTCGACGGTTGAGTACTATTCTTACGTTTTATCCGCTGCCTGACTCAGATGTTCAAAGGAGTTGTCGCAGTCTCCAGAACGGGACAGATGATAAAGGCACACGTAAATTCAGTAGAACGCTGTGTCGTCACGTAACGGTGACTGTAACCGAACCGTTAAACAGTAGAGCCCTCGTACCCTCTCGGAAGTGGTCACTGAGCCCCACAGTCCGGTCACAAACCGGCACGATGAGACGTTAGATTATGTGTGACTTGACGGGGCAGCCTCTCAGGGAGATTAACCGTGATTGGGGATGCCACGGGAGGCCAACGACACCACCGTTTCTACGCATCTCCATGGCTGATGGTTCGATCCACACGACCCTTACAATGACTCCACGAGCATTCTACTGCTCCTGCACTTATCACGATAACTGTCACTCGTTGGTAATGGGCCTATGGTCTCGCACTCACCAACGAAACACGACAGCACGATTGCTGTCATTTTATACCGCCGTTTGTGGACACGTGTAACTCAAAAGCCATGTGAGCGATGGAATGCGTCTGCTCGAATTTGAGTTGGAACAAAAGTTGGGGAAGTTATCCAATATGTGAATATAAAAAAGACTAAATACTCACGTCAAATTCATCAACGTTATTGGGCAGCTGAGTGAGATGGTAGCGGAAGAACTTGATGGCGTTGCTCTGCGACGCTGAAGGTGCGCGATTCGCCCACAAGTACTCGACACTGACCGCCAGGTGAGCCTCCAAACCACGAGCAAACTCTGTCTTGGCTGGGAGCGTGTAGTCTTGGACCATCTATGTTTTGGGATAGATATAGTATGAAATATAAAGTTAATTTACAATTCTAAATAACAATTTCGTTGCATGTTATTTCTTTTTTAGATAACTTCCTGTAGCCCTTTATCAACTACTCGTTGCTTTTAAATAACAGTGAGTGTACTACCATCACAGAGCTGTATCTATTTCTATATTTGAGGGATACTTTTATTATGGAAGCTTTACGCACAACGTGTGTCAGTCCCAGCGTATCCTGGACAAGTTGCTACACACTTATGGTCGTAACATAATCGACATGAATTTGAACAGAACTTCGCGTCATCGCTTTTGGTTCCGATAGAATTTTATGAAACATTCCCAAGCCGATTCCATTCAAATTCAAATCGCACTTTAAAGAATAATCTTTCTTAAGAATCTCTTCTTAAAAATCTTTCTAATAAGATATTGGATGGATGGATCTGTAACTATGTTTCAATATAGATTATTGATAGTGTAAAAACAAATCTGATGTAGGTAGACGATGTCTTCAATAATCCTATGTAACCTTCAGTAATTAAATAACACTAAAAGAGCAATAATCAAGTTTTGTAATGTAAATTAAATGACACCATATAATTAAATAATTGTTCCCATTTATCTAGTGGCAGGAAACTCGTTATTTTGATATCACACCAATGTTTAAAACACTATACTTATATACACACACTTTGATACGCTACACATTGTAGTGTTAACAGACAAATTGTCGCTCAAATTAGTCATATGGATAGATAACTTAGTTATTTTAACGAAAATTTCACGTCTGATCGGCGAAATGCAAGTCATAACTTCTCCTGTGCGGGCTTACTTCTACTTTTACACACGATAATGACTTCCTTCCCCTTGAATCAAAATCTGGATTTGCCATTTACACTTAAAGTTGAAAAAAAAAATTACCTTTTTGAGAGCATCCAACAGAGCGACACATCTAGCGTTTGAGCCGGTAATAACTCTCGTCGCCAGTTGCACACCCAACTTAATGATGGCTGGATGCAACCTGTAGACAAAATATAATTGGAGAACATTATATAGAAATTGAAAAAACTAAGCAGAGCTATGGGTACTAGACAAGTTATATAAAAACATATCTCATACATATTATAAAATACATAATATATGGAAACATCCAGAGAAATATTGAATGTTCATGTACACAAATGTTTGACTTGAGCCTGAATTGAATCCGCGACCTTTGGCGTAGCATTTATACTAACGTTACACTAGCCACTACGCCATCCGGTCGTCAAAATACGTAATGTTCTGATGATCTTTGTGTGTGTGATTCACCGTAAAGTGAAGTGGTATGTAGAAATCGATCACATGGTGTTGCAACACATGCGAGTCTATTGCAAGGGATATGAGTATTTTTTTTTTAATTTGTGGGAACCCCCTCGGGCCGTCACCCCACCGTGGTTCACGGCGGGGTAGTGTGTCGGAATCGGACCGACTAAAACCACACGGTGTGCCACTCTGCGCCTGACATAGGAGGGATCCGGGAACAACTGCTATTATGACATCCAGATCAAGGGATTTGAGTATACCCTAGGTAGGAAGGTGGGGGTCTGAATGTCTTAATAAAAGATATTGCAAGTACGTGAGTAGTTGTCGGTAAAATTGAACTTATACGAATGCTGAAGGATTAAGAGTACGCAGTAACACCGTTCCTATTCACTCTGAATGTGTCTTAAAAACCGACTTAGCGAGCTAACTAGACAATAGACTGTAAAGAGAAAAAAAAATTGACAAAACTTCACCCTTCTAGTCAGTGTCAGTAGGCGAAAACTTCCTTTCTAAGAAGAGGCTTATGTCCAGCAGTGGACTATTAAATTCTGTAATCACCAGGAGCGTTTTAGGGCTTTAGGCATTTGAAGTCATGTGTGTAATACTCATAAATGTATTTGGTTCAATAAATGCAATGTTGTCTCTACTGTATTGCTAAATGAGGTCAATTCTACAGACAAGGTCAATTGCATACAAGTATTTGTCAAGTGTGTTTTATAGCACTCGAAAACACTCATATATCTATTGAATTGAAGCCTACATTGTGAGTTATCAGTAACCCTTCATTGTTTCTACGCTTGGAGTTAAAGCTGACGCAATCTTGTTTACGATTATTAAACGTATCAAGAACAGTAAATACATAGTCAACTATGAACCATATAACTTTGTCGAATTGTTTAATGTATGGGATGTGACAAAGCGTCTCACTAGGACGCCATAGTATGGGTATCCTGCATTGAGTATGGTGACCACAACTCTTGGATTCTATTCGTGACAGTGGCAGAGTTAAAATAAAAAAAAAACTTACTGTGAATTAATTGGAATAGACTTGAGAGGTTTGTCATGTTCTTTGTACAGATGATGGAACCAATTGAGTCTATGGGCATTCAGAGATTTAGCTTTAGATTTTTCAGCCGTTGGTTTCACTACCTTCTCCTAGAACAAACAAAAATTAGAAGTTTACAACATTTTCTAAATAAATTAATGCTCAACGTAAAAACAAAAAAAGAGAAAGTACACAAGACAACATCATTACAAAGAGAAGGAAAACTTGGAACAAACCATTTTTTTTTTTTAACGTGTGAAAACCCCCTCGGGCCGACCGAGTAAAACCACACGGTGTGCCACTCTACGCTTGTCATAGGTGGGATCTCGGAACAGCTGCTATTACGTCATCCAGAGGTTATAGTCAACCAACCTCAAAAGATAGATATATGCTGTTGTAGATTTTTTTAAAACTTTTAAAGGGGAACAATTTTATCATAGTCCATAGTTTTTCATAGATACTCTGCTCCTATTGGTCGTATCATGATGATATATAGCCTATAACTTTCCTCGGTAAATGGGCTGTATAACAGAACTGAAAGATTTTTTCAAAATGGACCAGTAGTTCCTGTGATTAATGCATTCAACCAGTTAAACAAACTCTTCACCTTTACAATATTATATAAATGTACACAGTCATAAAGCGAAGTTCGTAAGAATACTTACATCTTTACTAGGAGTATCTTTAGTGACAGTAGCCTTTGTTTCTGCTTTAGCAACTTCTTTTTGAGTGGCTTGTTTGAGTGCTCTTTGAGCTTCTTGTTTGGCTCGTCTTTCTGCTTTTAACTCCGCTTTGCTTTTTCCACTTTCCTCTGGTTTACATTTGGTGTTTCCATCTGCTTGTGACTGAAAATTGACTAAAAATAAGTACAACCAAAAATATAGTGTAAAATGATGTATGCCATGTGGCCATATTAGAACCATATGCATACATTTTGTTTTGAAATATTTACCATTTTCCCACTTAAATCAATAGCACTAACTTTGTCAGTAACATCTTTAATATCCTTTGCGACAGTTGCAATATCTCTCAATGTCTCAACTACATCTTTCACTGTCATATCTTCATTAACAGGTTTCATTGAATTACTGTCACCTCTCTCAGAATTTTCTTTAACAACTTTAGGCAATTCTCCTTCTTCTGCACCTTTTTTCTTAGCTTGTTTAGCTGCCTTCTTTGCAGCTCTTTCAGCCTTTATTTGTTCTTTATCTCCATCTACTGATACAGATTCTACTTTGAGACCAACTTTATCTACTTCATCTTTACTATTAGGAGAAGATCCAGTTGCCTTTACTTCTGTAACTTTATCTACTACTTCTGCATGTTCATTTGTTGCTACTGCAGCTTTTTTTGTTACGTCTACCTCTTGCTTTGTTACTTCTGCATTCTCTTTGTCTTTTCCTACTCCGGAATCTTTACCTTTTACTTTCTGTTTTGACAGTTTCTTTGCTTGTCTGGCAGCTTTAATATCATCTCTAGATTTATTATCTGACATCTTGTTGTTTTCTTCTTCTTTTTTATTTATGTAATTGTCTTTCTCATTTCTCTTTTCACATTCACATACATGTGAACAATTCAGATCTTTTGAATTACTATTGGGATAATTTTCTAAGGATCTATGTGATTTCAGTTTATTTCTTCTGATTCTTCTCTTGGCAGTTGCTTTAGACTTTTTGTTTGATCGATGATTATTATTATTTTCCTGTGAAAGAAGTAGTGTTATTTCATAATGGCTATTAAGAACATGAATAAGGTTACAAGCACATGGCAGCAACTTGACATTCCCAAAATTTTAAAAGAAATTAAGTTTATAAACCTATAACCCCACTACATCAAAAAAAGGAATCTTTTTTAGATCGCTTTTTATGTGGTCAGCATAATTAAATATAATATTTTCATTCTTTACTGTGAAGAAGGTGGCTGGTAGCGGATGGATGCGAATCACCCAAGACCAGAATGGTTGGCGTTCTTTGGGAGACCTTTGTTCAGCAGTGGACAGTGATAGGTTGATTGATGAGTCTTTACTGTTTTTTGACCGGTCATACACACTAACCATGCTAAATCTAATATTGTAATGTAACGTTGGTTTGTTTTTTACTTAAATAACTGTAATGACTGGATCATGTGCACTGTACAACTGTATTTTACACATTTATTTTGACCTAAGCAGCATAATATATTTACATATTAGTAATATGATCATCTACCAGATCTACCTTTCTACACCAAAAATGTCATGATTATTTCAGTATACTTTTGTTGAAGTTAGAATCTGAAGTTTAAATGAAATATAATATTATGAAATAATTGATATAACTTATTTCACTTTGGCTATTATCAAAAATCTATTGATACCTTATTTATTATAATCAATCCCGTAAAATTATTACTCCTTCTCTTGGCTGTGCTGTGGTCAGGTAGAAAATGGAGAAGACTTACTAGGTTTTCCTTCTCATCGCCTTCTGGGGTGTGCGGTCCAATTCTTTCTCTGTCAAGGCAACTGGGCACTATGTTGTTTATATCTTGATCGGATCTGATCACTCCATGTGATGAAGACCAACAGGTTTTCAATTCAATTGTCTTGTACTTGGAAGGTTTGGACTCATCCTGCGAAGAAAATATCTCGATGAAGTCTTAATACTACATTAAAAAAGGTAAAAAGCATAATTGTGCGTTCTAAAATTACGAATGCAAACAATTCATAACAAGCCTCTTTGAATAATAAATTCTTCATGCTCTATAAAACATTTCAAATATATATCCCAAAAAAAAATTTAAAAATGTAGAGAATAATATTGTGAAAATCAAATAAATATTATCACTAACATATGAGCAATGTAACATAACCTTAAAATATTACATGACACATCATAGCATTAATTTTAGAAATAACAATACCTCAGAGAAAACCATAGCTGTTAATCCTGAGCAGGCTATAAAATTTATCAAAATTTTAAATAATTCTAGATATTTTAAGTAAATAAACTTGTACACCATCAACACAAAATTGTAACAAAACATAAACTTACCTTTTAACGAATGGTAAGGGTATAGAAATAGGTGTATTAACTTATATTGCAAATATTATTGCTCCAGTACAATGGTTGAAACGTAAGTTTAACAATAAATTGTGAAATAATTACATACTCTAAATGATTTGGACTTGTCAAAAAGTATACGCAACCAAGCAATGTTAGAATAGCATTCAGTGTTACTAACTCTCAAAAATATTTATTCTTAAACCTAAGTCAAAATCCCCTAAAATTGCCTCAACTATTTGAAAATTCCCCTAAAAATATATTTAATAAAAATAATATACAAATATAAAAATGATATATACAATAAAAGTAATATTTCTTAATTTTCTTTACTTATAAATTATCTAATACGTTATAAATTATATCAATTTCTTCTGAAGAGTCTGTCTTTTTTAAAATCAAATATATTGACATTACATAAACTTATCATTTTTGAAGGTGGATTAAATGTAGAACATGATCCACCATTACGAACCAATGTGAAACGAACCTTCGAAACCCCTAAAAATACCCTTAAACATATAAAACCCCTAATAAAATCCTATCCCACTCATTTATCCCCTAAATTTGGGGAGAAAACAAATGGGAAATATGCAAACAATTAATTATAAATTTACTATATTCATTTATATTAAAGGTACGTAAAAAAGATGGCAATAAAAATCCATTGAGTATCTATTTTATTTTTCTTTTTTATTAGATAATAAAATTTGCCGAGCAAAGCGGCGCAAACGCTCATTATTGTAACGTCATGTGCCATAGTCTTACAGTTTAGTGCATGCACCAATATGTTTTAATGCAGATCGTTTGAATTGTATAAAAATGATTCTTGTATTTATGAAAAGTAAGACAGCTACTATTATTTTACTTTAATTTAAAAAAAATAATTCCAATTTGGCAGTCATGATGACATGATATGATCATGATCATTCATCGATCAGCTCATCATCGATCATCAGTTGTGTTACCTTTTGCATACATAACCAACTCATAGCCACTTCAAGTAGCTTTAGTTCGGTCCCATTCACATTGCAATTACCAAATAGCGAAGTAAGTAAGTCTTTAAATATAAAGAAAATGAAATATCCGTATAATGTATATAATATATAATAAGTATACTTATTAATTTAAAAAAACTAATATTACATTAAGGTTTGCAACAATTGCAACGTAAGTAAAAAATTCAATAAATGCACATAAAATGTAGACAAATGACACATAGCTCACATCGGTTAATATTTTCTCTTTAATCTATAGTTTCTGCTCCTACCTCTTGAGTGTATGGGAAGTAGGTACGAATATCATTTAGTTCATAATGTTATCAATCAACCTATCGCCGTCCACTGCTGAACGAAGGTCTCCCCCAAGGAACGCCATCCATCCTGGCAATTCACATCCATCCGCTGCCAGCCACCTTCTTCAAATAATGTTAAATGTAAAATAAAGTTAAACTTAAATAGGTGGACTGAACTGCTGACTTGTTAACCTATACCTAATATTAAAAATTATGAAAAATATCACCGGCTAAATAATATCTACATATGATGGCACAATTTTACAATCTATTTATTAACGTATATTTCAGCACCATGATTAGGTGTAGTAGCAAACACGTAGCAGCGCGCTGCTTCTTCATCTAACTTACAATATTTTACATAAAATTTCTGAATTAATATTTTTATACATTGCTCTACTTTTTCCTTAGGACATAAAGCTACGATACATCCGCCCCATCCTGCCCCAGTCAGGCGAGAGTGAACATTAATTTCTTCCAACAACTCGACTAGATAATCTAAGTTAGCATGCGAACACTCATAAAGGTTCTTTAAACTTTTATGACTCTCTGACATCAGTTGTCCTAGGACATCACAGACATTGTCTTTCTTTTGACAATTCTCACGAGCAACATGCTCCTTTGTTTCACAGTCGCCATTAGCACCCTTTTTGTTTTGAACGGATTCCACGCATTGTTTACGAAATTCTTCAACACGAATCGCTTCTTCGTAAACATGCAAAGCGCGTTGCTTTAATTTGAATTCCGTTAAGTGTTTCGTGTTTGCGGCACAATACAATTCTTCCAACTCCTTTTCACTAATATCTAAAATCTCACAAACATTGTTTTTTGTATATATATCTTTTGGTAAATACTCGTGGACAAGTTTCACCATATCTTCAAGAGTCTTATCAAGTTTGTTTTGCGCTTGGCCAAGAGTAATAATTTTCTTATCAGCTATGGCACCTGCGCATGTAACTAGAATTTTAGCCGCTAGCCGACATTCAGTAACACGTCGATTATAATCATTAGTAGCTGCTTTATTTAATTTTGCCAAACTGTGAGCAACGATGAAAACAGCATTTTCTGGTAGAGTTACTGGCGTAGCTTTCAAGGGTTGAAATGTAATGTACTGTGCATTATTCTTTTGGGCCAGAAAAGCTATTGCTTGATCCATTCCACCTCCTTCAGTTCCAATATATCTTTCACTTTTAGCGCACAAAGAAGCAATTTCAGTTTTACTCAAAGGTACATTTTGTGCATACAAAAGAGCTAAACATGCAGCACTTACTAATGCTGATGAGCTTGAAAGACCAGACGCTGGAGGAACATTTCCATCTATACAAAGTTGTAGGCCGTTAACAATTTTATTGTTTAAAAATTTCAAACCTCCTTTTACTCCACATAATACATAATTATACCAAAACGGTTTTCCGTCAGCGTCCGACATAATTTTAATATTTTCATAGCTTTGAATTACAGTATCAAATTTATTATACTTGTTATCAACATTTCTTAAATGCAGTTTTGGCTCATTAAGTAAATTAGCTGCAATCAGAATATCCTGCTCCAACGCCATGGGCAACACTGGATAGCCACAATAATCGATGTGTTCGCCAATAAGATTGACGCGGCCCGGCACTCGAACATAAAATAATGGTTCACACCCGAATTCATCACAAAAGATTTGTTTCAAGCGAAGAACTCTCTCGTTGTTCGGTAGACTTGTTATTGGCACGTCGTCACTATTAGCCAGAGAATTCATATTTGTTTAATTTCCTTGTGCGGCACACGTAAACAAATAGAATGACACAGTTCAAAATACACAAGCAGCCCGTAACACTGAAAACTGACGACTGAATGTTATCCTTATAAACAACTACGTAGACGCCGGCTACCGATATTACATCCGTACTTGCACTGCGATGACTATTTTGTATTTGTTATCAATTTGTCCACACTAACTACAATGTTTATTCTCGTATAGCTAATTTGATAATTTACAGAATTAGTATTAGACGACAACTGGTAACATTATTTAATTAATAAGTAAATTTACATTAAAATTAACTTTATGAAAAAAGCGGGTTAATTATTTCTTTTTAACTAGTCACATATTACAATATGAACTTATAACCTATAAAATAATGCTCACACAGCTGTCGTCTGCTGTGTTTAATCAACTTGTGTGTATGCGAGACGGCTGTAGATGACGTAGCGTGGCATCTCCAACCGGTAATCGTACCTACTGTAATCTTCAATCAAGAGTAAAATATTTAGTGTATTTGAGAAATGTACAGTTATTCAAACTCGTTTCAATTCATTCGGCAGACTATCCATATCTACTTTGAATTTTGATTCATGTATGCTAACAAAGTTGTATGTATTTGTAATTCGTAATCGTGTTATTAAGTACTTAAAATTTTAGTTTTGAATTTTAGAGAAGATAGATGCTATAATGCCTTATAAATAATAACATAAATTTGTTGAATCAATAAAAATCATAAAGTTGTAATCAACAAATACATTCGCAATATATGAAGATAGATATGTTTTTATTCATAATAAATAATGGACATTCGTTATTATTATTATAATTATAATAGGTAACAGAATTTTATTTGCGGTCTCAATTTTAAAACATTTTGTGATCTTAAAAAGGATATTCACCACAGAGCAGACAATTATTAGCATAACAAATAAATAATAATATACCACTAACCAACTAACGTGCAAAACATATTTATTAAAAGAACTTTGCCAATGTTTGAAAATGGGCGTAGTAACTATAGGTGAATAAGTAAACAGGCAAAAGATTGAAGACACATTAAACTTAAACTGATTTGGGTGATGAAGAAAGACTATTTGTTAATTATTGCAAACACATTTATTTGAGAATTTTTAAGTATTGTTGAGCTATTAGCCGAATACTATTCGGTTTTGTAAGAATTACAAAGTAAACAAATTCTCGTTTCTGTTCTGGTTCTAAGAGTAGAAAGTGCACTCATAAACGCCGCGCCATTTTATTCTATTATATCTATTTGATACAATTCAAGGTATAACAAAAACTGATCAAATGTATGAACTATATCGCTATTGTATGATTGAGATAGACGAAAACAGCATCTAAAAGGCCCTCGTCATTAAAGAGTGATTTTTAGGGTATCTTGAAGTCAAGGATTAATCTGCTTCAGCAATGTCTAAACTAAATATTAAATCTATAAATGACAAAAACATACCTCTAAATAAGGGTCGAGGACAAGGATATGACGGTGCTAACACAATGAAAGCCACTTGTGGAGTTCAAAAGCTTATAAAAGATATCGAGCCTAACGCAGTATAATATGTTTAATGTGCTGCTCATAACTTAATGATGCAATAAAAGAGGTTATCTAAATACAATTTTTTTTTTGAAAAAGCTTAAAATTTTTTTTTTTGGTATAATATCAAAAGACGTAATATCTTATCAAATTTAATATCCGATAAAGAAAGGGAGTTTTCAACTCATAAAACATTAAAAACCAGGTCAGGCCAGGTCGTTATGGTGATATTTTTGCTCTAAAAGTGCGGTTTGTTGAAGTCTAAAAAGTGTTGACGAAAACAATTCTGTTAAGCTATAAATCAGATGAAAGAAATGAAGCTATTTCACTTAAGAAAAAGATTGAAAACTACAATGTTATTTTGTTACTCGTATTCCATTGTAAAATTTTACAAAGTATTAATTCAGCCTATAAAACATTTCAGTCTAAAACCACCGATCCTTCAAATGCTTCAGAATATTTGAAAATTTCTTCGGAGGAATTAGAAAGATATCGACATGAGTTTGGAAATCTAAAAAAGGAAGCAAACAATATAGCTGAAAAATTTACCAATCCTGTATTTTCTAAAACTCGTCAGAAGAAAGTTTGAAATGCCATTTTGAAATGGATGTTAGCGTCTTCAATATCCAGAAAGTTTGTTCAAAATGTACATCGTGTATTCGACATTATTATTAATCAACTACAATCACGTTTTCTTCACATGAATGAAATTGTTTCCAATTTCAATGTTTTGCAACCTACTCCTTTGAGCAATTTAAACGATACTGATCTTCTAAAAAAAGGCTCTAGAATTTGTTGAAATATACAAACAAGACATGTCTGAATCATGTGCCAAGAAAATTTTTAGTTTTCGGTTCACTTACAGCGATGAAATAGAAAGGCTTAGGGTGTTAGAGAATTAGCTGATTTATCAATGATACAGAATTATTTTATGTCAACCAGCTTTCCTGAACTATGTATTGCATTAATGTTATTTGTCACAATTTCTGTGATTATAGGTAGCGCTGAAAGATCATTTTCAAAACTAAAATTACTAAAAAAATATTTAGCGAACTCTATGGGACAAGACAGGCTACGTAACATGGCTATTTTGTCTATTGAAAATTCTATGCCTCAATTTTAAAACTTTGATGGTGTTATTGATACTTCTGCGGAACAGAAAGCTATGAAAAAAAACTTTGTTCAATAAATATATTGTTGAGATATAAAAATGATATTTTATTATAAATGGTCTTATGCTTTTAAAAATTAAATGTTCAATTCAATGATTTTTTTCTATTCTTACTGGAGCCCCATTCAATGAATTTACCACGGGCCTCAGATGGTGTAGTTACGCCACTGGGTAGAGAAATGAGTTATATACTTCGAAACAACAAATAATAATCTTTATTGATTGATGGTAAACAAACAGCTACGGCCTGGTGGTAAAGATTAATGAAAGCCCATGAAAATCTCCCACTAGAGAGAGCTGAGTGCCCTTGCCCGGCGGCATTAGAAGACACCTTTCTTTTCCATAACTAATTTAATATTATTAACATTGTTAAAGAAATCAGTGGTTAGTGATCCTGAATTCCAAGCCAGAATTCTTGGGTTCGAACCGATTCTCACTCAGAGAAAACAAAATGTAAATGTGTTTCAGAGAATTAATAAAAACTAGCCATAGTCCATTATTTTACTTTAAATAATATAATACTGGCTTTTGCCTGCGACTTCGCCCGCATGTTTATAGGTTATCGCGGTAGATATTTCATCTAAATCCGTACAGTGGTTTTTGCGTGAAAGAGTAACAAACATCCATACATCCTTACAAACTTTCACATTTAAAATATTTAAAGTTTAAAAAATTTAAAGGTTTATTGACAAAGAGTCTAGGTACGTTATTAAAATTTGATGCCAAATTTTGTACTGTATGCAATCGATCGAAATTGAAAATTTAAAGTGATTCAAATATGCATCATAATGGATCTTCCCACGAAAATGAAATTTTTACCGCTATAAAAAGTAGCCTGTATTACATTTCAGCCTCCTATCCATCTTCAGAGACAAAAATTATATCATAAAATTGTTCTGTTGTGATATGAAATAGAGACAAACATTCAAACAAACAAAGATACTTTCGTATTTGTGACATCAGTAAGGGTACGTGAATAATGCTGTTGATTACACTAATTGAACAGTGTAATAGTTAATTCTGTGTAAGTAATTGATAAGTATTTCAAACACATAAAAATAGCAAACACACAGTCATTGTATAAACTTGTGGCGACTTCCACATTCAGCACAAACAAAGATATACTACAACATCATATACCAAAAACACACTGAACTACGGAGTAATTAATCCTGTAGCACGATATAGAAACTCGCGCCGATTAGCATTTTTACAACTTCCCAGCGTTAACTGTTGGGTCGTGGCCCGTCAGGCATGATCAAGTCGCCTAGTCGGAGGATCCTCCCTTTGTGTTAAAGCGATATGACATCCTTTTCTCCACAGACTAACATAATACATTTTGTGTATCTTTCCAGTGCATTTGTACTTCAAAAAAATACTGTTATTATTGATTAACTTATCTACCACCAGGTTGTTAATCTGTGTCACAAACCACTTTTCAGTTAGTAATCTTTTCGAATGACATACATTTACTTTGATAAAACCTTATATTACTATATGAATTACTTTATTGATGATTAATGATGTCGTTAACTATATTAGTCATTTACTAGAAATTGTGTACAGCTTATGTGTCTATATACTGCGTAGATAGCATCAGTCCAACTTATTTCATTTTGAAACAGTATTTATGCAGTACCATCTGAAATATTAAAGATGTAAGTAATATACTTTACAAGCGAAATACGCAATGTGGATTTTTAAGTAATTTTCGTATACCTCGATAAGACTCGGCTGCCATTGCCGAAAGTCTGTTGCAGAGCAAACCGTTTCTCGATAAGCACGTGAGGGTCACCGCCTTTTTCATCTGAAATTTGGGCAACAGGCCTTCTATATCACCACAGCTAAGTGATAGTAATATGGGTGATTTTCGTGGTGAAAGAGACAGAGAATATCTTGATATATAAAATATTAGGCAGACCAAAGAATTCAGAGATAAACATAGTCTTATCGTCTAATTATTTAATAGGATAATTCTTTGTTATTTCTTGTGATATTAAACTGTACAAGTTAAAAGAATTTTTGCCCCTCTAAAAATTTAATACACCCATAGTGAACAGCTCACACTGTCACCTTCCCTCTGAGGACGTGCTGTATGTGGAGGCGGAACAGACCAGGCGACGTGATCATGCCTAGTGGGCCATTGGCCCATGGTTGAAGTTGGTAAATCACGTTACGCGTTAGGAATCTAAAAATTAGTAAATTTGGGATTGATATTAATTACAGCACTCATTATTTATACATATGATCTTGACGCATTTTTTACGCGCTCTCTCTCTCTTCCTGTTTTGCCCTTGCCGTGAAATGAAAATGGAACGCTTACAACACAGATTATTTTCACTATTCTTTATCAGGACATAAAAAATATATCTACAAAAGATAAAGGTTGCCTTATTTACCCAAAATAACTTTAACTAGTTGTTTATTTCTTTTATATACTAATATATTTGTGTTGCGCTGTATATGGAAGTCGCGATTCGTCGTCATTTCCCTCTAAGACTAGAGGGCGATATATCCGTTAACTGTCTATGCTCTGTTGTGGAGTACCAGTTCCGAGTTCAGTAGTTCCAGTAAATCGAAACTGAGTGCTGCTAGTCCAAGTGAGTTGAGATTGAAACTTACTGATCCCAATGAGTGGAGATTGCATGCGTGATGAGTTTCGTTGCTGCGTAGTGGCTGGCTACTGTGTAGATGGGAGAGAGATGAGACGCTATCTCATAAGAGTAGCTCAGAGTTTAAGAATAGAGTAATTTTGTACTTCGCTTAGTTTGAAACATTCATATGTCAAACAGATTCTGAAGAAATAAAACGACAATGTCCAGTGAAAATGAAATATCGTGGTATATAAGTATAACGTAGTCTGTAATACTTATTTAAAATGTCTGTTAAAATTTATTTAAAACATTACTCAATTGTATCACTATGCGAGCAGTTTGTGTTCGAATCAAAATCGAATTGGGTGTATCACCACACAAGAGATATTTAATATCTGTGGTCAAGTGAAGACAGTTTCCGAGTTAAATGTCAAGTCTTGTTTATTGGTTTCATTTGATAGATTTTCTGTGTAAAAACACAAACAGTAAAAGTCCTTTGTTTGTATTTACTTACTTACTTCATAGTCTGTGTTATAACACTAAATATCAAATGTATAGAACAATTACTATTTGAAGATGGAAACTGTAGTGAACTTCGAAAAGATTTGTCGGGTTTGTTTATGTGACACTGGACCCATGAAGAATTTATTCTTGGTGTGCACATCAGAAGTATTTCAATTTTGCACGTCTGTAGAGGTATGCTAATCATGTTTTTCAATTAACTTCCCTTATAGAACGAAATCTGTTGAATGATTACACTGCTCAGCTGTGATTCTATAACACTAGTCTAAAGAACTTTAATTGTTAAAATAGCTATAGAGAATCAGAGTATTCCTGCTCTTTGAGCATGATGAGTAAAATTTTTTAAATTAAAAGATTACTAAAGAGAGAAAGAAAGAAAGAAAGAAAGAAAGATTACTAAACTAAAGATTATTAAAGTTACTTCATAAACCATAGTTGGTAACTAACCAATATTGCTTTAGCTATAACATACATATATAATTATTTTGCCATATAAAGTACAAAAACAGTAGGTCCTTTTAAAAAAAATATTTGCTTCATAAACTTTCATTACTTGTTTCAGGTGTCAGAAAATGACAGACTGCCTACTCAACTATGTCAGGCATGTGTAGACTTATTAAACAAATCATATTATTTCAAACAGTCCGCTATTCGATCAAATAGTATTCTAAAACAGCAATATCTAAATAAGGTAACAATAAAATTTTATTCTTTCTCAATAAATATTATTCAATAATAATATTTATTTAGGACATTAGAGGCAATGGTATTTAATTTCAAACTAAGCAGAGCTTGTACTATGATGGCTAGACTGACTGACAGAATACTTATATACTTTTTTTTTGTGTATACATACATAGTATGCATAGGAAACCCTCAAATTCCGAATCAAATATTTGCAGATCTAATAAATTAATTAATGCATATTGTTTAAGTATTATTTATTGAAATAATAGAAAAAAGAGTATGCTTTAGAGTGGAGGAGAGAGAGTACTGTAACCTGTATCTCCCAATGTTGAGGAAAGTCAATGAAAGTTATACATTTGTGGCTTATGAATTGCAAAATTATGAATGCCTAAAAGAGGAGAGCAAATACCTTATACAGAATAATTTGAGTTATAATGATGATGTTGAAGCTTTCCTAGCTGATTGCAGCAATGGCGGCTAGTATCAATGGAGACTAGATAACTACACAAGACCTATTACAATGACCTTGGCAAACACTGGCGCACTCTCAGTTCCCTCATTCTCGCAATCCGATAGGATAGTTATCCGACACAACCGGGGACAGATCAGATGCAGGACTCAGAGCTTTACCTGCTCTCCGAGGCCGAGGGTTAAGACCCTAACTTCCACTAACTTCCAAGCTCTGGGCTGTTATTGGATATTTCTGTTACCAGAAAATTCAGTAACATTTTTCGACCTGATACAAAAATGAGCTCAATACCTCTTGAATGACAGTCGCGTACATTAACCACTAGACTAACGAGGCAGTTATTAATAAAATTAGTAAAAAATTACACTTACATTGTGCTTAAAAGTAGGCATAATTTATTTTTTATGTTATTATATCTTGTCTTCTTGTTTCATACAGCAACAGCAAGTGAAGCTTGAAAATCAATCCAATGATAAAGAAGTCATTGTGGCTGAAGTTGCTGATGATGTAGTTTGCCAGACCAATCCAAATGAGACTGATATACCTAATAACACAATGGAACCTGCTGAGATTATCAGGTAAGGATGGTAATCTAATATTTCTGCCAAGACATTTGTACTGTTAATTATATGCTAATTTGTTTAAACACCTTTTTTCCACCATCAAGACCAACGATTGGTTATTTCATTCATTTAAAATAGAAATGAGGTATTACTTCATTGGTTTTCAAGAAGGCTGAAGATTCTTTATTCAAAACTATAAAAAAATAATTAATTCCATGAACTGTGGTTTCATTAAGATGAAAATCCTAGTTGGAAACTGGTTTTGCGCTAAGATCACTTCCTTCTAATCAACTGGTTACAAACAGTTTCAATAAAACACTTAAGCATAATAAAACAAAACAAAAATTTAAATAATTATTTTGCATGCAGATGAAATATTATGTTAAAAAAATTAATATACCACTCGCACAGTAAAGTATAAATAACTTATACAAATGTGTGCAAACTCTCTCATACTCAGGAATATGGCCTGCCTACTGAGAAATGAATTATCAGGCAAGCTGGAATCAGTCAGATAACCAGATATGGCAAAATATTCTCTTATGAAAATCTTGGCAGTTTATTCAGCACCCTTGAGGTTTAGAAAAAAAAAATGTTAAGTAAAAATTATAGTCAGTTCCATCCACAATTACATTTCAATTATGAATACTTATTATTTAGGAGAATCCGGAGAAAAAGACAACTGACAAGACCCTTAAAGAAGAGAACAAGAATGAAATGTCCAAAATGTGAAAAGTCATTTCAAAAGTACGAAAATTTCGAAGCACATATGAGAAGTCATTTTGGAAAAAGGGTATAATTTTTTTATTTCTTATCACTTTTGAAATCAAATCATGTAACGATGTATAGAAATACACTAAAAGTGGCTTATTTAGGTTCAAATGTGACCCAATCTGCTAACAGTATAATGTAACTGCCTTAAGCTTGGCCCTCCTGATGGTTTGCGGGACGCGGGACGGGTGATGCGGTCTGTGACACACTAAATGATTTCCGAATTCGATATCTTCAGATTTATTTGTTTTATATAATGTAATCTACACATGAAGTAATGTTTATAGAATTTATTTTCGTTTATTGTAAGTTTTAACGATTAATTGTGAAATGTATGTATATAATTTATTATTTAATTAACGAAATGACTATAATAATTTTGTATTCAGATACAATTTTATTATGAAGTAAATTAAATACTTCTTTACTAGAACGTTATACAATATTAATGTCTTCACAGACCGTGGTTTCCAGTACAAAACGTTACTTAAAAAAAGGGAAATCAATCAAATTCCCCTTTGTCACTCGAATATTTTTGCGTCCTTCCAATCGTCTGGCTGTCCAGCCAGCGTGGTATGGTATGCCAACACCTCCCTGCTAAGGACAGACCTATGTCTAACTGTAGAATGTTCTAGGCTGTTGATAATGAGACAATATTTTACCTTGTAACAGCTCCGACATTTTTTTTTACATATTTGGCAACCTCATTTTTGCCAGTCTTTAATTTTTTGTATCACAGAGTCGGCAGATTATCCACCTTGCAAAATAATACTGTGTGTACTGAGTTAAAGTGATAATGTCACACGCAGACTTACACGTCAACCACTACCGGCGGACAGTGACACACTAGCTGATTGGTCGAGTCTACCAACGCCTCGCATCCCGCAAACTAACTAGAGCCAAGCTTTCCTCTATACCTCCCAATTCCCAAAGAAAAATTAGAAGCAATATTATTTTTTGAAGCCAAGAATCGCTATGCAGGTAAACTTTACTATAGTTTCTCTCTTACATTCTGATCATTTTGTAATCTTCCAGCCAGACATAAAGTGCGATCACTGTGATAAAACTTTCCCTACACTACGAAATCTCCACAGCCATTCAAGAATCCACACCGGTGTAAGAGAATACCAATGTTTGACGTGCGGGAAGAATTTTGCTTATTTAAATGTGCTGAAAAACCATGAATTGATACATTTGGGTGTGAAGAAACATGTTTGCCACATATGTGACGCGAAGTTTGTACAGAGATATAATTTAAAAGTAAGTTGTTTGTAGTTAAACAAGACAATTTAACTAATTTAAATTTCGATATTTTAATGGCATGTCATAATTGTTTCAGTCACATCTGAAAACTCACACTAAAGAACAAAACTACATTTGTGGACAGTGTGGTAAGAAGTTCTCACAAGCTGGCAACTTGAAGATTCATCTAATAAGGCACACAGGCATCAAGAACATAGCCTGCCAACTGTGTGACATGAGATTTTATGTTAAGGTTTGGACATCTTCTTTCTTCCAAAACTTAAAAGAATACGCAAATACAAATGTATTAAAAGAGAAAAGAAATACATGAGTAAACATAATTTATTGATTTGAAACATTTAATGCGAAGGGTCTGCCAGGCTGTTGGCATTTGTCACATGTCTATGTAACGTATAATGAGGTTTGCCGACGCATCGTCATTCGCAAGTGACGACGAAATATTTCGATGTTTCACATCTACAAGACGTCCCACGGCCACTTTTTATTTTTTTCTAAAAAGATGCGCATCCTGTTTACTTACGTATTGCCCGTAAATAGCATTTTTTCATTAAAATAACTGTCTAATTATTTTTATGTTTTTTTTTTCAGAGCGATCTCTTCAAACATATGCGATCGCATTCAGAAGATAAACCATTTTCTTGTGAATACTGTGATAAAACATTCAAAAGTAATAGTTTCAAAATAGTTCATATGAGAACTCATACAGGTATTATTTTTTAATTTTAAAAATACTTTTTATACGACCCAAAGATCTTGAAATTTAGAGAACCTAGCAAAAACTGAAAGTGCTTTCAAGTGCTAAAAATGTATTAATAGGTTAGATGGAGATGACACCTTAGTCAAATTAGTTACTTTTTATCATCTGTCAAAACGACAATTTTGTATGAAAAATGTACTAAATACCAAATTGTGACGTCACCGTTTTAGACTACTCAACTGAACAATATATTTCACTATATATTTGATTAAAATTCGTAATAATAATAAAAAGCTATATGTTAATTGTATTTGCCGAGATGTTTCGCGATATTAGTTTTAATGAAGTGGATATTGGTATTTATTTACAATACAGTCATCTACCCAATTGACCACATACAGGAAGATATGATATGGTACAAAAGAGATAAATTGTAACGCACAGAGAGAAACTAGTGTCACATGAGCATACTGCTGAGCACCGCACTAGTAGTTGCGAATGATGTTATCTTATTATATGTTGGACCATAATCAGCTTTTGTTCGCGAAATGGTTTGTTACAAAGGTTCCGAATTAGTCTTGACCTTTAATGTAACTCAGAAGACTCATGTTCCATTCCAAATCTTCACTTTAATGAGGCCATAGTACCTGCTTTAAACATCCTCCTGCATTAAATTTATATTGTTATAGGTGAACGTCCTTATGCTTGCGATATATGTCCAAAAAGGTTTATGGCACGAAAGGACATGAGGAATCACAGAATGATTCACACTGGCGAGAAACCTCACAAATGTCAGCTGTGTGATCAAGCCTTTATACAAAAATGTGCTCTCAACAGGCATATGAAAGGGCATATGCAAAAGGATAGTGATAAGGCACAGAATGTAATATTAAGGGCGAGGTTACAAGAAGAGTATGCGCAGTGGCAAGATGTGTGATGTTAATAAATTATGAATGAGATTAAATGAATGCTACAAGCGGTTTCGTCGCGTATTGTCAAATTAGAAATCTGAAAAACCGTCAAAATAGCAATTTGTGAATATAGCGAATGGTCAAATTCACATATTTTTTAATGCGAACGGTCACGTTGACGAAGGCTTCTGGTTAGCTTATAATAGGCTAAATGACACCTTAGTCAAATTATTTACTTTTTATCATCTGTCAAAACGACAATTTTGTATGAAAAATGTACTAAATATAAAATTGTGACTGCACTGTTTTAGACTCAATATATAATACTCAATTGAACAACATATTTCACTGTATATTTGATTCAAATTCGTAATAGTAATAAAAAGCTATGTTAATTGTATTTTCCAAGATGTTTTGCGATATTAGTTTTAATGAAGCGGATATTGATATTTATTTATAATACAGTCATCTACCCAATTATATATATACAACTTGTATAAAAATAACAATATTAGATGTTCATTTTCCGAAAATATCCTTTCTCAAGAGGTCCTTATTCCCAATAGTCCGGTCAATCTAGACCTAAAAATGAGAGCGAAGGTACATAAATTCCCATCAAGCTGAAAATCAGTAAGGTTGTTTAAAATATGATTAAAAATAAAATTTAAAAGTTCTCCATCTATCTCCTGTATGGAAAAAAAATATTCAAGATCAAAGGTCAAAAAAATGAATTTTTTGCGATTTTCAGCGAAACGGTAAGTTTTATCATAAAAATATCTCTGACAAAAATTGTAGATCATAAAATAATCTACAATAAATGTATCAATACTTTTTTCTGTCACCGTTTTTGAAATATAACATATTTAAAAAGTTGTTCAAATCAGATCATGTGTCAGTGAATCAGCTTTTTGTTTGTTTTGTTTTGTTTTTTGTTGTTGCTCAAAAACGGTGGCTCGTAGGAAAAAAAGTATGATAAGAATGTTTAAATTGATCGGACTACAATATATTTTCTCTAAATATCCTTTTATTTAAATACTTTAAAATAAAACGGTAGGTTAGGTCAGAATAGCGACCAAAAACATTAAAGTTGTTTTTTTGATTTTTTTTAATTGACCATTTGCTGTTTTGATGATTTCCACAAATTGCGATTTCTATGAATAAACCGACAGTGAATTTGACCATAGGCGATTAAAGAACTACAAACTACACATGTACCTGAAACAAATCTTTTATTTAAAAAAAAATCCTAGAAATTCCACCTCCCTACTTTCGCGATTCAATGAACAAATAACAAAAAATACCAAAATCAATAAATAGTAATCAAGCTTTCCATAATGCATATATACTAAAATTATATTATTATAATAATAATCGTGATGCTGATGAAGCTGATGGAACGAGCAGGCCGGCAAACTGCCCTTAAACAACTCAAGAATTATAAGTGCATTTTCGCTCTTTAGGCTGCACAGAATTGTGTGGAGGAGGAACGGAAGTGAAAGAATAGTTTAAAACGGATTTTCCGCTGTAGTATCACTTCGGTCGAGCCGGCCTATAAGTGCAGAAACATGACTCCCATGATCAAATCATTACACAGTATAAAATAAAGCCGCTTCGTGTCCTTGTACGCACATGCGTGTGCGTACGAAAAGGTACGCTTTTTCGTACGTATCTTTCAAACAACACAATGGATTTTAAAGGGGGTTTCTTGTGATAGGGAGAGAGATTCAAGGAAGGTTTGTACATATAATATAAAGATTCCCCGGCGAAGCTGGGCAGGATCACTGGTTAAAAATAAATAAATGCTTCAATTCGACTACCTTTTATCGAGGATTTTAATCACAAATACAATTACGTTGATTAACAAAATCTCAACAGCAAAAAATACAGAGGTATGAAAATCGAGAAATCTGTTTTGCCACTAGGTGGCGTTTGACTACAACTTAAATTGTAGGCACGATCCTATCATGTACTTTCATATGCCTCTTCAGGGTCCCTCTCTGCGTAAATCGTTGATCACAGACAGTACATTTATACGGCTTATCTCCTGTGTGAATTCTAACATGATCTGTCAACCTTTTCTTGGAGACAAAACCTTTCAGACAATAGCTGCACACAAAAGGTCGTTCGCCAGAATGAATTCTTTTATGCTCGAGTAAAGTTGACTGGGTGGCATAAGATTTATCGCAAATATCACACTTATATAACTTCTTGCCTTCATGTATAAGTAAATGTTTAGCTAAATTGTATTTGTCTGTAAATGGGTAGGAACAGATTTGGCAAATAAATCTGCGGCCAGTATGCCGTCTTGATACGTGCGACATCAGAATAGTATTTGTGAAAAACTTTTTGCCACAGTGTTCGCACGTAAACCTTCGTTCTCTGTCTTCTTTGTGGGTTTCTAAATGTGCCTGTAAAAAAAAAAGATCAATAGATATCACGAAGTCTTTGTATGCTAATGCGACAATAGTCTTATTTAAAATTAGAATAATTTTAGAAATTTAAGTTATAAAAAAGTTTCTAGAACTAAAGAACTCCTAACCATAACCAGTTTCAAATACATTATGTTAACAAGTTATCACTTCATTGCTCATTTTGAATTTTTCTTTTAGCATGTTACCAAGTACATGTCGATCGGTACGAACTGGGCTTTCTACACGGCTGATCATGTTATGTTATTAAAGAGTGACTAGAAGGCTTACTAAAGTAAATAACGGGAGACCAGTTTGTTAATTTTCAACGTAGCTCATAAATTAATGTAACAATTATAATGTGGTTATTTTCGATTAAAAACTGACGTGATACAGATGATTTTTAACTTAGCAAATTCGTGAAGATCATCAGCTTATTTTTATAGTTGATAAAGTGATCTCACTAACTTACAACTGACTTACTGACTTACTTTAGATTCGAAATTTGGTGTAGTAACCTTAGATTGATGCTGCTGTCCGGGAAGTACCAAAATTTTAACTTGTGTTATTGCTATGGCATCACCTGGTAAACTACATTATTAAATAAAACTTACTCTTAAAATGACAGCAGTAGTAAACCCCTTTCCGCATACATCACACACACTCAGTCGTCTTTCTCCGTGTGTTTTCTCATGCATCTTCAACGTTTGCCTGCTTTTGAAGATTTTACCACACATTCTACACTTCAGACTCTCCAAGTTTACTAGAGTATGTTCATTTTCGTTGTGCCTCTTTAGACTGCTCCAGGTCATGAAGGTTTTGTTGCAAGGAGGGCAGTGGATTGACACCTAAAAGAAGAATAAAGAGAGCTGTAGTGACCTTTCTCGTTAACTTCACCTTCAGTATTAATCAGATGCCACTAGTAGTAGCATCTTTTTGTTATTAAATTAATATCTATTTTTTTAAATAAAAGAGAACTCCGACACTGATTTAAAGTTTGTAAATCGTATTCAATGCGAAATAAGCATATCACATTAATAAGCGTACTGTGGGTTAAATAAAATTGTTTCACACAGTAAGCGCACTGCGGCCCCGTGAAGCAATCCATTGCGACAAAATTGCCGAGACACGAGCTAGTAGTCAGCCCCTCCCCGCGCCCCGCGCGACTTTTATTTGTGCGGGATGTTAGATTTAAATGCATTCAAAAATTTCGGTGCTCGCTTAGAAGAACACAAGCGTCAAAACGGTGGTCATTAAGACGATGTAATTTTTAAAAATAAAGTCGAGCAAATTAACTTTCTTGTAAATAAACAATTTTTAAAATATATCAAATGTTTTTTCTTAGACGACTTTCAAATGTTAACTAATTTGTGGCCCACCCTGTAAATTGTGTTTTCTTTTTTAGAATAGTGGAATAGTTTGACTGCACGGTTGGCCTAGTGGTGTAAGCAGTCGCCACACCGCTCTCTACTGCGTTGAGTGTTGTGGGTTCAAATCCCACATCGAACAACTCTTTGTGTGATCCACAAATTGTTGTTCTGAGTCTGGGTGTTCTTTGTGTCTGTTTCTTGTATGTTTGTAAAGTCCCCAGTGACACAGGATTTATTCCCAGTGTCGGCGTTGTCTTTATATATAAAAAAAACAGTAAGTGACATGGCGGTAAGTGGCGTCTAAGTGAACCAAAACTGTTTCACCACCTTTTGAGTCCCTCATCCCAAAATCTTATTATTTCAAAAATATGCTTACAATTTTTCCTTCATGTTCAAGTTTATGTGCTTCAAATCTTTCCCTATAGTTGAATTTCTTCCGGCATAGCTCACATGTGTAGATAAACTTCTTTCTTTTGACATTTACACTTACTTCCTTCCTAGTGTGTTGTTTCAATTTTAAAGATTTTTTCCCTTTTCTGTAAAGGTATTAAAAATTGTTATGTTTATGTGAAAAATAATAATTCATTCGCATAAAACAATATTTTGAGACTCACATTTGAGGTATAGTACATAATAGGTAGTAGTAGAAAATATACTTGGCATTTCTGGTTGTACACTTATTATCTTTAAAATATTAATAAATAAAAATAATAATAAAATATTTTGGTTTAATTTGATTAAAAGTAGCTCTAATTGTCAGACTATATTACTTTACTTAAATAATGACATCTACAAACAGACCTCTTTTGTATCTTGACCTTATTTGGGACAACAGGATCATCATTATTATCCATTGGTTCTAAATAATCTGTAACATTTAAAACATGTAATTAATTTTAAGTACTGATAGGAATTTAGTGAAAATCCTTATGAAAAAGATACATACAAGCTAAATATACTGAACTGTAATGTCTGTGTCTCAAACAGAAGGTATGGGAAAGTTTATAAGTAGTATTATTATCAAACAATTTAAAGTGTGCGATGAAGCATCGCAAGTAAAAAATATTTTTTTTTCGCAAAAGTTGTTCTGTTTTTTGAAATTTTTTGAACAACTTTTGCACATAGATTCTATTGTTTTTTAAGCCCTTGTTTACACAATAAAATGTAGTCCCTTCTACATATACAATGTAAATAAATTTAATTTGAAAAGAATAGTCTATCGTTACAATTTTTTTATTTTTTATTTATTTATATTTTATAACTACTTTAAATTTGATTCTGCACTAAGCTTGTGGCATGTATAATGTTATAATACTGATAATATATATGTAATACTGAAAATCTACTTACTCCATTAAAGTAAACAAATTAAGCAGAGATTAAAAAGCTAAGAGATAATTGTCAAGCACACACTTAACTATATAACATAATTTTTTATTACTTTATTTTTAATTCCAATTTAAATTTATAAATAAGATATATAGTTATTGCAAAGTATCATTAAAATTGGTCTAAGAGGTAGAAACCTGGTGATTCTTAACCCAGGTTTGCCTAATATCAATATCAGTCTGTCACAAGGAAATGATTGCTACTTTTATTGTATTGACTGCATGGTTGGCCTAGTGGGTTAAGCGGTCACCACGATGCTCTGAGTGCTGTGGGTTCAAACCCCACATGGGACAACACTTTGTGTGATCCATAAATTGTAATTATGAGTCTGGGTGTTCTTTGTGCTCCTTTCTTGTATGTTGGTAAAGTCTCCTGCGACAGGATTTATTCCTAGTGCAGGCACTGTCATAAAAATAAAATAAAAGAAGAAATTGTATTACCTAATATATACCTTTGTGAAAGAATGATAAATAAATTATGTTATTATTAATAGTAAGAGTTACACAAGTTGTCTATACTGTCCATATTTAAATTGCTCAAAAGAGTTAATGCAACTATAACTACTAAAGGTTTTCTCCCTCCAGACATTTTTCTCAAACCAGGTTGGCGTTGTCTGTTTTTCTGGCAGTTTGACTAAGTCTACTCATTATACAAAATCCAACTTAGACTTAAAACGGAAAACTTTAAAAGTAGTATGACAATAAAACAATTTACCATTTTCATACTCCTGAGATTCTTCATGTTTTATTGAAATATCAGTCAACTCAGTTTTTAGTTTGTCATCTTTGCTTTCCACACTTACAGGGGCAGTATTAGATGTTATTTCGTCCGTTTCACATTTTAAATTATTTTTGTAATTATTTAAAGTGTCCTGAGATTGTATACAAGCCCGTTTGAATTCCGAATATTTTGTGATAAGTTCATAACAAGTATTACAGATTGCCTTTGGTAACTCTTCATCCTGGTACACCTGAAATAGCAATTATAATTACTGAACAATATTTTTGAGAATAAAAAGTCAGGCTTAAGCAGAAAATCGGATTAATAGTAATCAAATACCTTCACCGATGTACAGAAACTATACAAGTCAGGGCATACGTTGTCGAATAAAATATAAGTAAATGATTCCTTCGTTGTGAGACAGGCACGACACAATTGATTTATATGAACCATATTTATTATATCTATGTAATCAGAACACAAATTACTATTAATTCAATCCTATTAATAATAAATTATAATTCTTTTATATTGTTTACATTTTCACACAACAAAACAAGAATAGAGATGGACTAATTTCGAGTGATTTAAATAGAGTCCAATATAAAGTCTGTACTCGAGTTTTTGGATATTCGACTACTCAGCCAACTTATTTAGACTTGGAAATTCAATTTCAAAAAGGGAGATTTAATAAAAAGGTAAGGAGAGACCGCCTTTAATGTATTATATCTTCGTAACTCTACTAGCAATGTTTATAAAACTTACTCTATTTAAGTAAGTTAAATGATTTCTAGTGTCATTTTTTGTTGAAATTTTGTTTAACATTCACCATAAACATGTAAATATATACAGATTCGCTGATGTCACAATACATTGACAGTATTACAGTGCAACTACTTTAATTATTTAAATTATCAATAATACTGATGACATCAAATTCTGAACTAGCAACTAGAACGAAAAGCGTACGAGTCGAACAGTAGTCGAACACGATGTTGAACACATTTGTTAAGAAAACCCTTTTTTTTACGCGGGGAATGCGTTTCGCACCATACCCTCCGGAGGGACGAAGGGTGTGTGTGGGACTCCCGGAAAACCGGTCTACCTACTAAACCCCGCGGCGGCCTACCTAGGCAGTCGGGGGGAGCTCCAGGAACGCATTAGCGGCTTCTAGAGTCCTCCCTGCAGTATCTCACAAGGGAGGTACATCCCGGGCACCTCAAGCCCCGAGGGCAGGACGCTATCGCATCTCTCACCGCCCTGCGCAGTAAGAGGCAGAACAGCGCCCCGCCCCAGACAACACTCCCCGGCTGCACCAGAGTGTCACCTGTCTCGGGTCGTTTGCAGCAGTCACATCGCCCCAAGATGTGACCGCAGCGACCCTTAGGCGGCGATTAGGGAGCTAGCGACCTCTGCCGCGTCCCCTTCACCGCCTCCTTCGAGCGGGATCGGCCCTTTCCCGATCTCGCTCTGCGGTCTCCTTCCGGAGCATAACATACTCACAGAAGGAGACCGTGGCTTCTCATCCCTCACAACTTGCCAGCATTGCAGTGATCAATGTTGACGGCGTAAGGTTTCGTCCGATCCATCCGACCAGGACTCGACGCTCAGACTCCCAAGCAGGGCAGTCTGCCAGCGTGTGCTGGGCGGAGTCCTGTCCGGAGCTGGGCGGTGCCATTGTGCCGTAGCCTCACGTCCTATTCGATTCAGATACTCACCGAAGCAGCCGTGCCTGGTGAGTATCTGAGTCAATCGACAGGTGACATAGTCGGTCCTCTCTATCCACGCTTCGAAGTTCGGCAGAACGGATCCGACGGAGCGTTGGCTAGCACAGCCCTGAGTTTCGAGCCGTACCTGCCAAGCCACCAGAGCTTGCTTATGCGCGTTCTGCCGTAGCATTCCGAGCTCATGATCTGGCGCGGCTTCTTCAGCACTCCGACCGACAGAACGAATTTGGTCGTAGACCATCGAGTCCATGTTGGCCAGAATATCGAAGGGCGGAGATCATGCCAGGATCGTCGCCGCCTCATAGGAGATTGTGCGGTAGCCCCGCACGAACCCTATGGCCATCAACCGCTGCAGGTTCCTGAGTAGCACTCGCCAGGTCACTAAACCAAACGGGCGCTCCATAGAGGACCATGGATCTAATAACCCCCATATAGAGGCGGTGAACTTCTTCCCATGGTCCCCCAAGATTGGGCAACAGACGATGCAACGCACCTGCTACCCCCCGCACTCGGGGGACTAATCGCCCGAAATGCTCTTCAAAGCTCCTGTTAAGCAAACCCTACACCCGTTCGTTTGTGAAATGAGGTAACGCGTGCTTCTGGTAACACATTTTATTGTCTTAGACTAGGAAAGCAAAAGTTTTACACATTAATAAACTTTTATTTTAAATATGAAGATACTGCTAAAATGAGACTTTATGCTGTCAAATGAACAAGGTCTGTGTCTAGGGCCAAAATTCCATTAATATTTATTTTAGATATGACAGAAAGAGGGTAGAAGAGTACATGGATCACCTGACCTTGACTTCCATAAACCTGCAACTCACAATTGTTCCGCGAACAACCCCTCAAGATTTAGGGAGATTTTGAACCTTTCGTACTCACTCAGTGAAAAGAAACAAAAGAATTGCTTTACACTGGTTTCTTATAAGGCCATGGTATCTATGATCAGCCCATGAATTTTTAGGTGCGAAAATTCTACACTATTTCTAATATTCAGGGCCTGACCCTTAATCCAAGGACAAGGTTAGGACCTCGACAAAGGCCTAGTGGGCAGAATATAATTTAGAAACTACGAGTATACCTATATAGCATCCTTTTAACGTTAAGTCAGTCTAGTCTTAGGTATCGCACTAACATTCACTTTTAACGTTAAGTCAGTCTAGTCTTAGGTATCGCAAACTACTTCGATTTTTAACGGGTTTCAAAAAGGAGAAAGTTCTATGTTCCGTTGTTTTTTTTTAATATCCTATTAAAATTACAAGTTGCTGTCAAATGTTTACAGATGTCATTTCATTCCTTCGGCTTAAGGTTGTATAATAATACTAAATCGGCATGTTAATAAAACCGTCCATGGTTACTTGGAGACTCTGAGTCTTACTGGAAGACTATTTTGTTAGGATAGAGAAAAAAGTATTGAAGTCAGTTATTTAGGCTGGAATTTTTGAAATAAACATGTTTCTTTGATAGTGTGCCTAGTGGGCAAGAGAGGCCTGCAAATCAATAAATAAATAAATAATAAGTAAATAAATATTTCGGACATTTGACACACCATCTAGTCCCAAACTAAGCAGAGCTTGTAATATGGGTACTTTGTTTTAAATACATACATACTATACATAGAAAACACCCAAACTCTGAAATAAATATTTGCAGATCATACAAACATTTAGTTCGACCCGGGAATCGAACCCGAGACCTCCAGCGGAGCAGTCGCATACGCTGCCACTGCGCCACGGAGGCAGTCAATAATAATTATTATAAAAATAATAATATTAATATTTAATTACTAGACCATCAAACATCATTCAGGGAGTGTCCCTTTGCGGGATTCCAATCTAATCTAGAATGACGAATTCAGATTTGGAATCACATAACATAACATCAACAGCCTTTGATAGTCCACTGCTGGACATAGGTCTCCTCATAAATATTTTGGTTTACTATACCACGCTCATCAGACGGGTTAGAATTGGGTTTGGTCCAAGTTTTTCTTCTCTTTCGTTCCCTCAGTTGTCTCTTGCGACATCCTTCATATTCTTATTCCGTCACCACATGGATGCCGTGTTTGGAATCAGGTTAATCTTTTACCATATATTAAAGAGGATAATTTAATGAAATAACACACAAACAATAAAATATATCATGAACACAAGTTTTATTTTATAATCTCCGGATGTTACTGTAATACTGAGATATCCACTTAAATCAAAACCGAGTCAATAACATAGTTTATTTATATATTTGCTGCTAACAAAAAAAAATATCCATTAGATCTCAATATAAAACAAATATAAATTATGTAATAATATATATATATTTTTGACAAAAATATTGCATCTTTACATCATATTACACATAAACTAACCATCCCCCTCCTTATATAAAAAAAATCTCATTACCTCCCTAATATTATTGTTTATTATTTTGTATAAAACTTTATTATAATATCCATTCCCTTAATCTAAAAGCTGTTAAACAACTATTTAATTACTAAAAATACCCCCTTAAAAGTAAATATACAGTATAAATCGTAGTAGAAATTAATAAGAAAACGTTTATAAACAGGTTCATATGACATATCCGGATAGACTCCGGCCAAGTAATCACTACTTTCGGCCAAGTAATCACTACCTTCGGCCAAGTAATCACTACTTTCGGCCAAGTAATCACTACTTTCGACCAAGTAATCACTACTTTCGGCCAAGTAATCACTACTTTCGGCCAAGTAATCACTACTTTCGGCCAAGTAATCAATACTTTCGACCAAGTGTACTAATAAAGGTCTCCGAGTTTGTTCCACTTTTAAAATCACTCAGTCACTCAGTTAAACGAAGCCAATACGTAGCTAAAGTTATTACTAGAGTTACTGGTGGTCGCTTTTATTCTTTTTATTTGTTTTTACAACAGTATAATTAATAATACAAGTATATCGCATAATACACTATGCTTACGACATCATAGAGATGTTGACACACATCAACAAAATCTATATTGAAATTTATCAAGATTTGTTAAATTAAAAATCAGTTTTACATGTAGAGAGTGCGTAGGGTTCCAACAACCTCATCTGCTGATCGACGGATGAGTATCTGAGATGACGACCGCAATATGCTCGCCACTTATTACGTGGGACCAAAACACACCGTCTTCGGTTCTGTCTACCCTTCAGGAAAACAAATAATTAAAAATATCATTTAAACAGTACTAGCACGACTTTGTAAATCAAAGATTACCATACGAAACATAACGTCGCGTCTATTTTTAAGAAGGGTAGGTGGAGAACAGATCTACACTTACCACAGTCTTGACACGTCGCTTTAGCTTCGTCCACATTAATTATTCGTTACTTGCATGTTCGTCGAAGACTTCTAAAAAGCTAACATTTCCTGACAACTTGCCTATCACCTATCACTTGCTATTATATATACCTTTACTACTGGAGTACTGACAGTTCATCGGTTTGTGATGTAATCAAACTCTGCGTGTCTAATAATTTGTCAACATCCCTAATGATGAATGGAATGAATTAAGTAACGTAGATAAATTTTAATTTTTCTCGTAGTTTACAATTAATATGGATTATAAAACATGATTATAAGTACAAATGAAGTAATTGCGACAATATATGTGACGATCGTATCACAGTTTGCCCTGCATGAAGGGTTTGAGGTATTTGTGGAAGCTTCTGTTGACGGGTTCGGCGTTGAGCGGGCTCTTGAGCGCCTCGGCCATGAGTCGCTCGTACACGCGCCCGTCGTACGCGCCTAGCGCCGAGTGCAGAATCTAATAAAATATAATTACGAATCAACATCACCATCTCCGCCATAAGATGTCCATAGATGAAGTTAAAACTTGTATAAGACACAGAAGAAAATATATATAATCTATATCTTATTATTAACAATAGTTTCTGAGCTCCAAATTGTACTATAAAATATATTTGAAATAAACGATCTATCGATTTTTATAAGCAAGTTAATGGTAAAAAAAAATAACCCGACTGCGTGAAAATATACTTGTATACTAATGAACTTTTTTAAAATTAGCGACTATAATTTTCGAACACGACGACAAAATATCAAGCAGTCTACATTACAGATGACTAGTGCGAGTTTATTTAACATCAACTCGACCCTCGCAGTGAACCCGCTCGGCGTCACGATTGGCCCACACTCTTCACCAATTGCAACGCAGCACATTCAGTTAAGTGAAATAAGCTCACACTAGGCTCTCGAAGGGTGTCAAAACATATGTATACGTACACTCAAAAAAAAAAACAATCTAGCGTAGTGGGGTTTAAATAAGTTAAATATTAAATTTTAATTGAGTCCATGTCAAACATGCAAATATTTTCTGTTTATAGTATTATAGTTTTAATAATCAAATAATATCCCACCTCGTCTCGAAGATCGAACGCGTCTACAAGACCGACAGCGTTAGGTCTCAGCTTAATTAGCAGGTCTTCGTACCAATGCTGAAGCTTCTCTATGTCACGTTCTGATATCGATGTGAACTATACAAATAATTACATTATTACTATTATAATACTTTACCTTAAACGCAAATAGAACTTAAATGAAACGAACAGAAAGGACACCCAGACTCAGAACAACAATTCTGTGGATCACACAAGTGTTGTCCCATGTCGATTTGAACCCACAACACTCAGCGGAGTAGGTGGGGAGGTGACCACTTAAACTACTACGCCATGTGAGTCAATTAGGTGCAGGTAATCAATAAAAATAGCTCATATACAATTTTTTAGGTTAACACAATGCATTTTCTTTCAGTCAATCTTTGTGTGATACAGAGATGTTAATTTGTCTCTTGACAAAATTATATGCTTATGAGGTCCCAAATTTTTATTGGGATGCGTTTAAATTATGATGCACTAGCTTTTACACTCAGCTCCGGCCGGTGTATGTTGGTTAGACTGGTAAATTGTGTGTCTATGGCCGTCCTTAAGGATCAAAGTATCTCCATACCAAATTTCATCGAAATCGGTGCAGCAGTTTAGCCGTAAAAGCGTAACAGATAGTTATTTTCGAATTTATAACATTAAGTATGGATTTATGAATGCGTTATATTATTTTATTCTATGTCAATTGCTTCACTTAGGCGGGCAACACTTAGGAGCCATTGAAAAAGAAATTTCAGTAAATTCACCCTACGGAGCAAAATAAAAACCGAACAGTTGAATAGAATATATCAACAAGAAGTAATCGAATGAGCGAAGCCGCTGTCAATAGGTAGTCAAACTATAAATATTCTACTGAAATAGTCATAAAACGTAGAATAAGAGAACGTGCACTCACCCTAAGCAAGTCTCCCATCCGCTGCAAGGCCCAGTACACCACGTACAGGTCCACGAGCTGCAACAACACTTCCCTAAGCTGGGGCGACGCGTTCTTCGCCCGACGCTCCGTCTCCTCGAAGTATGACGTCAGCACGAACAACCGACAGTGTGCCTGGTGGGAGGGCATGTAATGTGCGTTATGTTAATGTACTATTGATCTTAAGAGATGTTGTAGGTATAATTGCCTATTCTATTTTTTGAACTGATATTCAAGACAAAAAAACAGTAGCAGTCGTGGGACTGCCGATAGAAGTGAAAACGGAACTATTAAGTTGAGAGTAATTAAAACTATATGCAAAAATTATATGAAATTTTTATGTTTCATATATAGCTATATATAATATATAATATCATATATAATATATAACAATAAATTTCATATATAATATATAATATCATATTCTCCATAGCTATAGATATACTATTATCATTAGCATGTCGGTGACGCGAACCGAGGATTTTACCCTCTACCAAAACGCTCAACGCGCCTAAAGAAGTTTTCACTTCAAAAAACTTGAAACAAATCCTATACCAACCAGCATGCTATAGTAGGCCAAAACCTCCTTATTAATGTGAGGCCTATGTCCAGCAGCGGACTGTTAAAGGCTGTCGATGAAATGTTAAGAACATAAAGACAATTAATAATAATTATTTTATATATTTTTTTGTTTGGCATCCCAGAACTCTGCCATTTATGAGGCGATTATTTTTTTCCTAATTAAAAACATTTTATTTATGCTCCGTTGGTTCTTATGTCAAATTTGAAAAAAAAACACCTCTCCTAACATAGTTACCGTCAAAAGTTTACAAACTATGATGTTATACTGTTATTATAATTCAAATACTCACAGATCACAGAAAAAATAGTTACTTATTCAAAAAAACTACATAACTACGAGTGAAATAGCTGAAAATAGTCGATAAAGCAAAAATAACTCACCTCCGAGGCTTGTGCGAGTTGAACAGAAGTCATGTTCCATGCGTCTTCGTACGACAGACCGCTCTTTTGACGTTTCTCGATGTTAGCCACGCATAGGCCTATTTTACTGCAAACATAATAGAAGTAGGTATTACATAGACAAAAATTTACATTAATAATAAATGAAGGATTTAATATTGGAATTATCAGAAAAGGGTATCCAAGTTACAATAAAAATGAGAAAGTGCTAATTAAATGAATTTAAGAATTGCCCGGCAATCGAAGTGTACGAGAGAAAACTGAAGATTGACATTCGATCGCATAAACTGTTTTTTCTTATTGTTTATGGTTTCCTTCAGAAAAAGTTTCAGAAGAACCATAGATACCGTTCAGGCTAAAATTCTTCTGTGTACTTTTAAGTAACAATAAAATAAGAATTGAGCTTTTGTTAAATAATGATCGCGTGTGATACAGCGAACTTAATTTTCAGAGGTCTCTTAGCTTAGTATAAGAAGTAAGGTAAGCAACATACCCCGCGGCGACCATCTCGAATCCCCGCACGATCCCTTCGACAGAGTTGTCCCAGGGCGGCGAGCGACGCGTGGCGCTCACCCGCGACAGGTACGACACCGTGGGCGGGAGCGAGTCACCACCCACTGCCTGCTGCCATGCCTTCACCAGGTATCTGCAGGAGAGAGAACGTCCAATATTCAATCTTCGAAGTGAGATAAGCTTTAAAATCCTCGACAAGAGATTCTCAATATCAGTGTAATGTGTATGGAGGTTCGATTTGCTATTTTCTGTAGCCAGCCGGCCTAGCTATTCTCTCTGAGAATATCTCTGTTTTTCAAATTATACATGTAAGACCTCTTAAGGCGTCTTCTCACTTTAGAAATTTAAAAAAATCGTTTTTTTTTTAATTAAATTTATTTTAAAGAATCGGAAGGTCAATCGCTGATTTGCCCGAGGTAAGGTTTTTTCATGATTTTTCTGCAACCAAAACTTACGTGTTTATCTCAAAACAAGATTTTTCGGTGCCTTGTTGATGAAATTTCGGAAACTATCCGGCCGATTATCATGAAATTTAAATGACATATTCTTCATAATTATGGCTATAGCGCATATCATCAGATTTTTGAAATTTCGATTTTGTGAACTTTTTTTTTACAAAACTGCAAAAAACCGAGTTTTTTACTTTTTCGAAAAACGTGCGCCATTTTGTTATTTTCGCGAATATCAAAAATCTGATGATATGCGCTATAGCCACTGACATACTGAATCTAAAACAGTTTTAGTTTTTTGTTTCAGATGACCCGTCTCGGAGATACCATCAACAAGCCACGACCATAATATTTTGTTTGTTGTATTATAATAATTGTACAAAAAATAAAAATGAAAATTTTTCATGTACTTGAAAAATGTGTTTATTACATAGGATCCATTTTATCCCATAATTTTAAGCAAAAATCCTCGAAAAAAAATCACGAATATAGCCTAGTTTCGAGGCGGCTAAAGTGAGAAGACACCTTAATATCGGATGAGAACTAGGTCTAAAATTGCAAAACCTAAAAAAAGCCGGTAACAGTGCACTTCTCTAATTTCCTGTTACGCATTACCGTCCCTTTTAAAGAAATCACTCAGACATCAAACAAATCTATACTATAGTTATTTACCTGGCAGTTTGGAGAAGCAGCACGGTGTTTTCACCCTCATAAGTGCAAGCGGCCGTCACATGGCCATAAGTGAGCGGTAAGTTGGACGCCAACATGTACCCGTGGCCGCCACACGCGAGCCGACATCGCTCCACGCACTCGGCGGCGTCCGCTGTTGTCACGGCTTTTAGGCAACATGATAGAGCATGCAACTGAAATTAATGTCGCGTTTATGAGAGGTATTCTGGAATGACGATATCAAGATAACGGTAGAAAAGAAGTGGCTGCCGATTTTGTGGAATATGGTAACAGGGGTAACGTGGTAAATGTGAGTCTTACACTGCCACATGCCTTTGACGTCCCCAAGCGGGGCGTGAAAAAGCATCTCACTAGGCCGTGATAGTGTCGATCACTATACTGCATTGTCTGTATTAGCAATGAATATGGTGACCATGCCTCACGAATTCTATTCATGCTTTCCATCAAACAGAGCAGTCACGTTGGCAAGCTCTTAAACCTAACAAAAAAATTTCCATAGCAATAATATTATTTAAATTGTTACGATGACGGAGAGTAGTATAATCTATTCAATATATTCGTCAGTGTATACATTTTTAACATTAATACGCGCATTTCTTCCTAATAAAGTGGGCCACATACCAACCACTCCAACTATAGATCATCCATTCTCCTGACCAGTGCACCTAGGTCTTATTTAAATACTAATTACCCATATAGCTGTTACAACAATTTGAATACAAAACTTGTATTTTCTTACCTCAGGTAATCGCTCCAAATCACCCGCTTCTAGTTCGGCCGTAACGTTGTTGTACATGTCCCATATCCACTCGGCGCTCAAAGTGAAAGCGTGCACTGTCGCTATGCTAACCATCAACTTGTGTTGTTGGGTTAAATAATCCAGAATTTGCGGTTCTGGTTCGCTGGAAACGTAACGAAATTGATGAGAAAGGAACAAAGAGTAGGGAATTGTTTGTTTTTAAATTTGGAAAATTCTTTTTCTACTTGATATACTGTAGTTTCTGTTTGGACCCATTAAAGATCCACCCTTAGGGGTAGACACACAGTTTAATACATTTCATCAAGACAGAACTTTGTTCATTTCATCATCATCATCTTTAGCAGCCTTTAATAGTCCACTGTTGGACATAGGGCCTCTCCTTAGCTTAGCATACAGGTTTTGGTTTACTGTACCACGTTGATCAAACATTGGCATTAGGAATATATCCTGCCTCGCGAGGACTACTTCTTGTATGTTTGTAACATACAAGAAACAGACATAAAGAACACACAGACTCACAACATTAATATGTGAATCACACACACAGCAGTAAGAAGCGGCGAAGGGACCACTTAAACGAGTAATTTATTGTAAGTAGAGCCTACTAATAATCTAGTGTACTCACTCAGGTTTCGGTTGTGACTGTCTCCTGACAGCCGAGTATCTGGTAGCGATGGTCACAGCTTTAGCCATGTAACTGCACATGTCTTTGACGATGACAACTCTGACGAACATCATTGTGCCATATGTAAGTTTGGAGCTTGGAGACTTCACGTATGTGCCATCCTATAAACAATGATGAAACATTTTTAAAGAAATTCAAAATGACAGTCCATTACATGACATGGGCCTCTCCTATGAAAGGAGGTTTTGGCCTACTATACCACGTTAGTCAGACGGGTTGGCATTGGCATAGAGTTTGTTTCAAGTTTTTCTTCTCTTTGTAGTGATGTTGCCCTGTGTAGTTTGCTCATTTAATCGCCTCTTACGTCACCTACTGACAAGTAGGGTGGTGACACTTCGCATTTTTAATCCGCCATCCGAGAGATGGCAGCGGTCTACAGACTAAACTTTTTGCGTACTAAGTTGAATTCTAATTTATATTTGGCAATTCGTTGTAAGGTTTGAATTAGGTAAGTAACATTGCAATATTAAACCTTAAGTGGTTTTATTTTACTCATAAAAACTGGTGTATTATGCATTTACGTCATAGAACTTTTGCGTGCTATACAACAAACAATTGTGGATATTACTGATAAAGTTATTTATATTTTATATACTCGTACACGAGCAGTATTATTCACTAATAAAGTTTATAAACATGTCGCATCTACGCCTTTTATTGTATGCGTATAATTATGTATAAAACACAGTTATTAACGTTTTTGAAGTTATACTTATTTGGTGCATTAGAGAAAAATGATGCGTGTTGAATGATGAGAGTATTTTTTTACGATGCGCGCACACACCGTCACAAAAATTGACACCATAAAATTAGCGAGTCGGCATTATAGTTATATAGAAATTATTCTTTTATGATATTTAAATATAATAAAATTTATTTAACTAGATAATGCATTATTATAAATTTTCTTTAAATGTATTAAATATTTTTTTTTTTTTAATTATTAGTTTCGTTTTCGAAATAAACATAGGCTAACACAAAGGACCCTATCTTGTTTATTATCTTGTTACGGCAAAGAAGTATAACTGCTTACAGGCGTAAATAAGTACAGACACACTTTTTTAAAGAAATGAGTTTACTTAACATAAAAAGAAAGAAAATTATTTACTAAAAAAACTAAGAATTTGAATTTTTATATTCCTTCGAATCAGGTTAACAGTATCGTCAATAAAGAATTCGTTTGTTACTCACATGTTAGCCCGTGGGTTTGCGCGTTGTACAAATGGACTTAATATCACTCTTTAATTTATTGACACACGTAGGCCTATGGTTCCGCTATGCAAAGAACCCGTTCAGTGCTCTAGAGATCCGATATAATAATGTTCTGACTACCGTGGTTTTGCAGTACGCCAGGGTGTTCGTGCCTGATTTTATGCATTTATGCGCATAGGAATTCCGTCTCTAATCCGTCGGTTGTGCGACAGCTCCAACCGTCTGGTGGCTACCGAAGCTAACAGACTTGATTTTCAATACATTAAGTAGTATATTTTAAACTTCGTGTAGTGTGTTTTATTTGCAAGAATATTTTTATCATAAAGGTGAAGAGTTTGATTGTCAAATGGCGATAATCTCAGGAACAACTGTTTCAATTTGAACATTCTTTTAAGTGTTGAATAACCTATTTACCTAGGAAGGCTAACGGATTTCGTGACGTTACAGGCTGTGTAACGTCACGAAATCCGTTGTGAAAATGGGGAATATTTATTTCTTTTGAGAGACGCTAAATAAGTTTTGTGGATCAGTTGGTAGATAATTTAGTTATTGTTAAGTACTTACTTCTAAAACCTGACAATTCTTCATCAGCATATGCTCTCTCGGTATTCTAACTTGCTCAAAGCCTAAAAAGCCATTGTTTGTTCCGTTCATTCCAAGCTTGGCGCCAATCTCGCCAACCTTGATGCCGGGGAGTGGCATATGAGTTTCTTCATCTCGAAGTTGGACAATGAAAGGATGAATGCCGTGGCATTGGCCATTGGTATAAAGTTGGGCCATTACTATGCAGTAGTTGGCTGTGTGTGCCACTGAAACGAGATATGTTGTCATCAGTAATTGTTTTCGTCTTAAAACAAAGCACTATAATTGTAATTGGGTAACTATCTAAACTAAACCACCGTAAATAAATACTTCAGTAAAATTAATATCGCGAAACATATCGGAAAATACAATTAACATAGCTTTTTACTACTATTACAAATTTCAATTAAATATAGAGTGAAACACATTGTTCAATTGAGTAGTCTAAAACAGTGACGCCACAATTTGGTATTGAGTACATTTTTCATACAAAATTGTCGTTTTGACAGATGATAAAAAGTAACTAATTTGACTAAGGTGTCATCTAACCTATTGTAATTGGGTAGATGACTATCGTAAATAAATACTTCATTAAAACTAATATCGCGAAACATATCGGAAAATACAATTAACATAGCTGTTTATTACTATTACGAATTCCAATCAAATATACAGTGAAATAAATTGTTCAATTGAGTAGTCTAAAACAGTGACGTCACAATTTGGTATTTAGTACATTTTTCATACAAAATTGTCGTTTTGACAGATGATAAAAAGTAATTTGACTAAGGTGTCATCTAGCCTATTAGAGTGTCTATTTGACTTTAAAGAATAAATGACCAGCTAAATATCCATCAATGGAAACACAATAGATGTTTTATCATACAAAGATAAAATAATTTACAACATTCTTCGTCTTTGTTTATCGAAAGCCCTATTTATAAAGGTCACGTGTGTGATAAACTTCAAATCATTTATTCGTTGTGTATGTTTGATTTGTTTTTCTTTCATTATGTTACTACTAGCTTTTGCTCGCGGCTTTGCTCGCCTGAAATTTGGTCTGCCACATAAGTTTCGTAACAGATCATTTTAAATAAACATATATTTTTTTTTTAGAAAAAAGTTATTATGTTATTTCTAATACCTCCAAGAACATGTTTACAAAATTTCATGATGATCGGTTGAGTAGTTTTCGCGTGAGACAGTAACAAATAAACGTACAATCGCATTTATAATATTAGTAGGGATTAGACAGAGATGGAGGGATAATCAACTGCACAACAAACTTTTAATATTTTGAATTAATTCATGTTTTGATTAAGTAGCGTGACTGCCCCTATTCATCCCGTGGGTGTCGTAGCAGCCGACTAAGGGAAGCGACAGTTATCGTGGTAACTGTGTAAGCCTTACACTGTCACGATGACTGTCATGCCTTTTACGTCCCCAAGCGGGGTGTGAAAAAGCATCTCACTAGGCTGCCATAGTGTGGGTCACCATACTGCATTGTCTGCATTTGCAATGAGTATGGTGACCACAACTCTTGGATTCTATTCATGCTTTCCGTCAGGCAGAGTAGAGTCACTTTGGCAGACTTAATAATAAGAAAAAAGAAAGACATTAGTACTACAAAGAGAAGCTAAATTTTAAGCAAACCTGTTCAGTGTGATACCGAATGCCAAAACCTACGTTCTAAGGAGAAATCTACGTCCAGCAGTGAACTATGTTAATGCGTTGATGTGATATTATTTATATTTTTTGTTTATTAAGTACAGCGAAGAAAAGACTTAGACAAAATCAGAGGCAATTGTCAAACTGATTACTTTTTTTTATAGGGTCACAGCAAAACTTTTCTTCGTATTAGGCTAAATCTTCTTTCATCATCATCATCATCAGCTTATCGCAGTCCACTGCTGGACATTGGCCTCTCCCATTGCACGCCACTGATTTTAAAACTTCCTTACTGAGGATTTTTATTTGATGCTGGCTGGAATAATATCTCAAATTCCTCTTTCTACCAAACAATTTGGATAGATGTGGGTAGACTTTAAAAATGGTACCACATTTTTAAAATTCAGAAATAGCAATAGGAAGACACCTAAAAGCAAACCTAGAGAATCGTTTACCTAACAGAAGTTACATTTAAATACGTATAAACTACTATGATAATTTTAATAATAAGATTGATTGAATGATTATTAGTAATGACAACGTTAATAAATATTTAGTAGCATTTATCAATAATATTTATCAGTGTGGTATAAAGGTCAATCATAATTATGATATTTATGATATAGTAATACAGGTGAGTAAGAAAGGATATACTATTTAAAAAATAGATATTTCCGAGCAAAAGGAGTTAAAAAGATTTGAGCACATAGAAACATTGATCTCTATTTCTTTGAGCATCTGCAAGAGCAAGCTGTGCCTACGAATTTCCACTCATATGTGGCTCTAAAAATTTGTACATTTAAATGAATTTAAAAACGCGTCTTGTTGTTTTGAGTCTCGGTGTTTTTGTGTCCGTTTCTTGTATGCTTGTAAAGTCTCTCAAGACGCGGGATATATTTTAGTGTGAGTGTATTTTAAAAAATAAATAAAAAACTGCTTAAAACAGGTTTCCTACAAGACCGTTTTTTTTTAACGTTGGAAACCCCCTCGGGCCGTCACCCCACCAGAGTTTATGGCGGGGTGGTGTGTCGGAATCGGATCGACTAAAACCATACGGTGTGTCATTCTGCGCCTGAGATAAGAGGGATCCGAGAACCGCTGCTATTACGACATCTAGATCTTCCTACAAGACCTGTGTTAAGATCGAACTGTCTTAATTATACCTTCCTAAACAAGACCACGTTAGAGTATAGATACTATACTTACAACCACCAGGCCACCATTTGTAAGACGTGAGCGTAGGACTGTGAAGTACAAACTCTTTGGTCTTCGGGTCGTAAGTCGATGTTGTTTCCAATCCACGAATAAATGTGCCATGGCCTAACTCCGTCTGTAAGAAAGAAAAATGCTAATTATCGTTTGCAATGTTTTTATATAAAATAACTGGGACAGTTAGAATTTCTCTTGATCTGTGTGATTGAACTGAATAAAAGAACAGTAAAATTTGTAATAAGCTACAACCACAATCATTACACTCATATTAATAAAGTATAACAATGATATGCATAAATCAATTGAATCTTGATAGATCGGTTAAATTTGGATTAAAGTATGCGGGATAAAAATAATCACAATGTTAATCTAACAACTAAATCTGTGACATCAAAAGGTAGACATATTTTGCTATTTCCCATTCGACGGGGTATTTATATACGAAAAAGAAAAAATGAATGGTGTCGTGGGACACCAGGTAGGAACGAAGTTCCTTCGGATAATGTGGAATCGACACAATTTGCAAAAAAAATCGTGCTCAATTTTATGTAGGTTTTCTTAATTTTTCTCTTAAATTTTGCTGATTAGTTTTTATTTAAGTACAAGAAAGTATTTAGGAAATTCAGTATTTTAGGAAATAAAATAATAAATTCCTTAAAATAATAAAATAGCACACATGACGCGCTTTCGCGCCTGCGCACGTCTCATTTAACGGTTTTATTCCACGCACTTTTTTCCACAGATTTATTCCACGCACTTTTTCCACTTACGGTTTTACTATCACATTTTTTTCGGTTCGGTTCCGCAGCGAAATCCCTATCCCCTCCAAGCCTGCCGTAAGGAACTTCGTTCCAATAATCGCGCTCACTGCTTTGAGAGATTTGGAGAAAATATTTCTCAAATTACTGACTGACTACCGGTGCACTTCAGGAAGACTGCTTACTCAACAGCCACTGGAATATATGAGTTTACGAACAATTTTTTTAGCTTTTGATTGACTGTGTTCTTGTGTACGTTGGTAACGAAGTCAAAATCCATGAATTTTGCGCTCACGAGAGATAAATGTGTTAAAGTATCGAAATAGAACAATATACTTTTAAGTTAATCAGTGTCACTTGTTCAGTGTTAAACATACTCAGTACACTCAGGACAGATTAATCACAAGAGTTTATGTGGGCCGATCCCGGCGGCACTGCAATGCCGGGCCGACCCGTGACGGGAGTGGAGCGAGCCCCGAACATCCCGTAATTTTCCAAAAATCAGTTTAATATACTGGTCCCTAAGTGAGGGAACTTTCAGATATTAAGCTGAAAAGAACAGATACTACACTTTGATCTTAGCCAAAAGGCCGAGAAGCGATACCGGATTGTGAGAAAGACGCGGTAGTCATTTAGTTGCGGAGATTCTTAACACCGCAACTCACAAATGACGTCATTTAAACACTGCCATCTGTGGGGTTACTTGAGGCACTAATCGTCGTAAACTAACGGTAGAATTTGGAGTATACAAAAATATAAGCGGCGATGCAGAACCAAAACACGAGCCATATTGTTAAGAAATAAAAAAAACTGTAGCACTGTTCCGAGTTGATCACATGTTATGAAATTAAACTTGTACAGCAAATATCATAAGATATGTTTAATTATTGGGAAAAACAATGCGTGCCTCAGTGAGCCCTTCTTTAGGCCCTTTACCTGTGACAATTGTGCCGTGTAGTTGGAACCCCAAAACAAGTCCGACAATAGTATTTCTACAGAAATTCGATACCACTTAATACTGGGATGTACTTGTATGTTGTACTTAGTCCATGGTCAGTTACTCCACATTAAAAATCAAAGTTCAGGCGCGTTGTAGTACATTAAAATCTACAACCCAGTTTGGGAAAAGGTTTAGAGGGAGGAAGATTCATTGTAATTTACATAAATACCAGTTTTGTATTTTGTACGAATTTGATATTTGGTTGTTGTGTTGCTTGTTTGACGATGTTATATTAACATGTCATTGAACATGTTAAGCCCAGTTTTATACAACAACTAAGTAGACAAGTAGTCAAGTCAACTTGTTCGTTAGTACAGTCCATTTTTAGTAATTTTACTAGATAAGTAATATGCAATAAAATCTTTATTTACGAGATATGGAATTCTCGTATATGGAAATCAGCTGGTTTTATTTTATTTATAAATCAACTAGCAGTCATTCCTATAATGATAAGGATGAGATAACGGACTTTGTCCGTCTGAAAGTTTATCGAGAGAGTAGTTCGTTGACTTATCATTTAGTGTCCGCCGACCAGATGTATTTATTTAGCGCAATTTTTAGCCCGTGGTACTGTCGAGAAACCAGTAGTGCCTGGCCTGAGGTACCAGTAGGACTACGCTGTACACAGATTACCCCCTAAGTGATCCCCCTAAGTGAAGGGAGGTAATTTATGACACAGTACGATCATGAGTGTTAGCCGTTAGTCTTTTCGGATATGATCAGACGTACTCAGGCCATGATAAGGTTTCGAATCTGGTACATTATGGTTCTGTTTAAAATTTAAGGAAAGGAAGGATTTAAAAGGTTTATTTTCGAAAAATTATCTATGGTTTGGTAAATTTCGAATTACGTTTTGAGAGAAGTTATTGGTTCCTGTGTTTTTTTTTATTTTATTTGGGCATCAACCAGATTCCTTAGTACATTTAAGTTTTAATTATGACACAAAATAAATGTGTGGACGCAATATTTGCAGTAGCAAATTTCGATTTTTGTAACGAAAATAGAGCGTGAAAAAAATACGAGTTAATGGTTTGTGTTGTCTTATATTACTGACACGTACACTCGAACACCCAAATAACCTTGAGACACTGAAGTAGGTAATTTTGCAGGTGAGTGCTATTACCGCGCTCATTAAACTTTTACGAGGTTTCCATGTATCAACATGGAACATTAGCTGGCGTTATAAAGCTATTTATCGATTTATTTATTTTAAGCATTATATTTTTCAGACAGAAATTACTCTTTGGAAGCACAGGGTTGTGTTAAAGAGTTTATAGCTAAATATTTACGTAACTTGTAAAAATAAAATTACGGGCCTGATTGAATCCCATCCAAGAAAAATATTGTGTAACGAGTAGTATGAGCGTTTGTGCTGTGTCTAGAGTTGATTTATCTATAATAATGTATACGTTTATATGAGTACAGTCTCTTGGATTCTATTTATGCTTTCCTTAAGGCAGAGTAGTCATTGTGAAAGACCCAGAATAAAAAAAAACATTAAGTATATAAGTAATATTTTATGTATCAAGATGACGGTTGTAGGTTTGCCCCTATTAGATAAGTAGAACTAAAAACTAAGGTCAGCTCAATTGTGACGTTTACTACATTACTGTCGACCCCTTTAGAGATAAAGACGTGACTGTTATTAATAAAGCAACCATTATTTACTCGTCTGCAATGTGCAGAGGGCATAGTATGAGTCTATTATATCAACTCGATCGTCACGGTGACTGCGTTCTGATTGGCCAATGTAGAGGCCCTAGTGCAAGTTTTTTTCATACTAGCTGCACCTCGCTGTGTTACCCGGAGTTTTGTTTTTAAACCGAATATTGTTCACTATTTCATTGGTTTCAATTTTGTTTCCTTGTAATCCTATTTTGTTTCTAAAATAAAAGTAGCCTTAGTTACTCCAGTGTTAAAATCGGTGGAGCCGTTTCAGAGATTAACCCAAACAAAGAGACAGACAAATAGACAATAACTTGAAAAATTGATATACATTAAGCGAAAAGTTGTAATTTTTAATTACAAACAGACAGTTCAATTATTGGAACGAAGTTCCTTACGGCAGGCTTGGAGGGGATAGGGATTTCGCTGCGGGACCGAACGGAAAAAAATGTGATAGTAAAACCGTAAGTGGAAAAAGTGCGTGGAATAAAACCGTTAAATGAGACGTGCGCTGGCGCGAAAGCGCGTCATGTGTGCTATTTTATTATTTTAAGGAATTTATTATTTTATTTCCTAAAATACTGAATTTCCTAAATACTTTCTTGTACTTAAATAAAAACTAATCAGCAAAATTTAAGAGAAAAATCAAGAAAACCTACATAAAATTGAGCACGATTTTTTTTGCAAATTGTGTCGATTCCACATTATCCGAAGGAACTTCGTTCCTACCTGGTGTCCCACGACACCATTCATTTATTATTATTTATTTGGATAGATCTATGCGACCGTTACTGTATTTTGATGCAAGGTGACGATCGAGTTGATGTGAATTAACTCACACTAGGTTCTCAGAAAGACAGAAGTAGTTACGCTTGCTAAAAACCAGTTTTCGTTAACTTTTGCTTTGGGACATTATTATAATGGTGTTTTCTTATTTTTATTGTGGCATACTAGCTTAAAATGTTATTAAATAATAATTTATTAAAAAAATATATACGAAAATAATAGGTACACAAATTATATACATTCTGTCAGTACAAGTAACAATTATAGTATAAATTAACATGTATTAAAGACAACTCATTCATCATTATTACGTATACATTTTCATAATGCACAGTATTTTCTTAATAAATACATACATCGTTAAGGTGAAGTGAGTAAATGTTATTTAGCGGTTCAACAAGTATGAGAATATGATGTCAATGTGATTTTTGAAGGCGATCTTTCATGTACGGTAGAAGTCATTTCTCTAAGGACGCCTACAATTGTGCCGGCCAAGAGGAGCCTGCCAGCCGCTGCCGTATGCGTGAGAGACAGACTGGTGCTGTAACGCGTTAAGTAACGAAGTGGTTTACCCTTCAACAAGAAATTATCATTTCAAAAAGAACCGACTTCAAAAAAAAAATAAAAAAATGCACAGAAAAGTAAAAAAGTAATTACATATTCTTGTAACTACAATTATTATTATTTTTTTAGTCGGTGCCAGCCAACGTAGATTAACATCAAATAGGTACAATACAATTATGTTTACGTACACACGCGGGGGGTCCAAGTGCGTCGGCGGTTGGGAGAGGTGCATGTGCTTTTTTTTGCGGTTGCTTTTTTTGTTAAAATTTGTTTGTTTCTTGATTTTAGTGGATCTGTAGTTCGATAAATAATTTTATTTGTGTGAATATGGGTAGATCTATTCGCATTGGACAGCGCCTGTTCAAATGACACAAACGAAGGAAATGAGCCCCACCTACTTCGAAATAGTAAATCTATCTCTACGATCGTTTCAACTTTCGACAAAGTGAGCATACTAGAAAAAACAGCTTGGATGTTGTGATTTATTCTGGAATTCTGGTCCTAATCATTGACTGACCAAGAGTTACTGTAGATTATCGGAATATTGCAGGTGATTGTTATCGAACTGTTTAGGACTCCAACTATCCGTAACGATTGCCGCAGATGTTCATATGGCAGCCGAAACCGACCTACGTTTAGCAGAGTCGACCGTGGTACACGGAACGCATCTGGCTATACCTTTTGAAGGTACAGGCGTGATGTTATATTGAGTGACTGTCTAAAAACAATCATATACATATGATTCAATTTACATCGACAAGTGAAAAACAGAAGATATCATCAAATTGACTACATTGATGACGTTCCTATTAAAATCGCATTATTAAGGTTAATTTGAACACTACTAGTCAGATTTCATTCAAAAAATGGTAACACATGACAAGCACCGACTTTCCAATGTAGTGAGAATCATCAAAAGCGGTATACCCAGTAACAGGTTATGAGGTAACAAACACAAAAAAAACAGGCGAATTGAAAACTTTCTCGTTTAAAAATGAGAGCGCTCAATGCGCGTCTGCAAATTCTTTTGGGATATACTATATAGGTATGATAGTATACAAATATAGGTAGGTTAATAACTTTATATTCCTCGGTGTCTCTGGAATCCGTTGGTGGGTGAGACTGAGTTCATATATACAACCTTTTTAGAGTATTGTCAACTGTCAATCTTAGCCTACTCTTACCTGTGCATAAGTGCCGATGATATCAAGATTGAAGGCCCGGCCTATCCAATAGGCCTGTTGCTCGACTGACCCTTGTCCCATTAGCGTCGGAATAAACATAACGTAGTGTAATGTGAGAGGGGAGCCGTCTTGAAGGATAGCTGAACCAAGAGATCCTCCGAGTACAGCCCTGCGGAGATATGTTCTTTGAGTTGAAAAATTAAAGAGAGGTTTTACTTGTAAACTGAAATATACTTAGTCTGGCCATAAATACTGTTACACTTAATTATAAAAAAATATTACATTTGAATTTCGAATCTGTCATTTTTATACGATTGTTCATTGTGTTTTCTCATTTTGGCGCCAATACATTGTAAAATATTTTGCGATATTAAAATGGTGTGGGGTGATAAAGAGAACCGAATCGCTGTGATAGCATTACACAAAGTAGGTATGGAGCCAAATGCAATTTTTAAAACTCTCCATACACTTGGTATTAGTAAAATGTTTGTGTACCGGGCTATTAATAGGTACAATGAGACCTCCTCTGTTTGTGACAGAAAAAGATCTGGCCGTCCACGTAGTGTTCGTACGAAAAAGGTGGTCAAAGCAGTAAGGGAAAGAATTCGAAGAAATCCTGTCCGAAAGCAAAAGATTTTATCTCGGGAAATGAAGATAGCACCTAGAACCATGTCGCGTATTTTAAAAGATGACTTAGGACTTGCAGCCTATAAGAGACGCACTGGCCATTTCTTAACTGATAATTTAAAGAAGAATAGGGTGGTAAAATCGAAACAACTACTGAAGCGGTACGCAAAGGGAGGTCACAGAAAAATTTTGTTTACGGATGAGAAAATTTTTACAATTGAGCAACATTTTAACAAACAAAATGACCGTATTTATGCTCAAAGCTCTAAGGAAGCTTCCCAATTAGTCGACAGAGTGCAACGTGGACATTATCCGACTTCAGTGATGGTTTGGTGGGGTGTTAGCTATGAAGGAGTGACTGAGCCATATTTTTGTGAAAAAGGTATCAAAACATCGGCACAAGTGTATCAAGATACCATTCTTGAGAAGGTAGTTAAGCCCCTTAACATCACCATGTTCAATAACCAAGTATGGTCCTTCCAGCAAGACTCGGCGCCGGGTCATAAAGCTCGGTCCACGCAGTCTTGGTTGGAATCGAACGTTTCGGACTTCATCAGAGCTGAAGACTGGCCGTCGTCTAGTCCCGATCTTAATCCGCTGGATTATGATTTGTGGTCAGTTTTAGAGAGTACAGCTTGCTCTAAACGCCATGATAATTTGGAGTCCCTAAAACAATCTATACGATTGGCAGTGAAGAATTTTCCCATGGAAAGAGTGCGTGCTTCTATTGATAACTGGCCTCATCGTTTAAAGGACTGTATTGCAGCCAATGGAGACCACTTCGAATAAGCTTTTTATATTTTTAATTGTTTTATATTTATGTATTAAACTGACACACTGTAAAAGTAATAAATGTTATTTGCAGTTAACAATTTTCTTTTTTCTTTATTACAATATTTATGGCAAGACTAGGTACAGTGCTGTTTAATATCCCAGGCATAGTAAAATAATAAATTTAAAATGCTAAACGGTTGTTTTTTTAATTCTTAGATTAATATTCTCTTGTTTATTACTAGCTGTGTGTTCATTAAAAGTGTTAATCTTTAGCACTATCAGTCATATTTGAATGCTAATTTTTGTATTATTGTCATCATCAGTCTATTGTTTAAATAATAAATAATGTGACTGCTGTGCTTGAGGTCTCGGGTCCGATTTCCGGGTCGGACCAAATGTTTATATGATCTGTAAATATTTGTTTCGAAGTTTTTCTGTTTTCCATGTACAATATGTATGTATTTACAAAAAAAGCATATAAGTATTCTATCAGTCAGTCTAGTTATCATAGCACAAGCTCTGCTTAGCTTGAAACTAGATGACGTTGTGTGTCAAATGTCCGGCATATTTATTTATTATTTTTGCATTCCATGGACATGGTCTTCTCCTGTTCCATACCACTCTCATTTATTTGTGTTAGATAGTGTTAATTGAAGAATTGCCGAAACAGCCTACGAACGACTAGCTCTAGTATCTAGTATGCTGTATCTTGGACATCATATAACTTAGTAGTAATATGTGCGTCTATCATTTAATTTTGTTTCGTTCACACTGTATTTTTATTGCTTTATTTTAAGACTTAATTGGTATTAAGATTAGGACTCGACGCAATTAATTACGGCTTCACGACTATAAGTATTATACGAGTACTTCGGAGAGTATTAATTGCAGTCTGTAAAGTGAGTTGGACATTATTTACCTAAAACTTTCCATTCCCGTGTTTTCTTCCTCCTGTAGTCTACGTATCAATTTGAACAGTAAACATGCTTTTTTGACAGCGAGTTCGTACTTCTCTTTGTGACTCAGGTATTCTGAAGGGACCTCTTCGATGTGTATACCTTCTTTCAGAACCGTCTCCTCTATAAAAAAAATAAAAATGATTGAGATTGTCGATATGTGGAATATGGATTCGGCGATAATTGTTCCGATAGTCTTATTTGCCCATGGATTGATATCCAAGAGCCTGTACCAACACCTTAAGAAGCAGTACCAAGAATCTGATGCAGAAGTCAGTCCTCCTTGACACGGCCCGCATAGTGAGGAAGCTCCTTTTTTTGGAGCTCTAGCCACCGGTTTCTTGGTCCCTGGACTCGAAGTCAGTGATCTATTATTTTTATACTTTTAAATATGCATCCTGTTTTTTTTCAACGTACGTATAATTGTAATAAAGAGAATTATACTAATATCCTCAAAACATCTTACACACGGTCGTCTGATCTCAAATTAGGCAAAGCCTTTACCATAGTAATCAGGCTAAAAAAATGAAGAAATTAAAAAAAAGTCTTGATGTTTTTGAACTTGACAATTGACTTGTAATGACTTCACTTATAAGTTACAATAGAATAAAAAATAATAGTTTGTATAGATTACTGATAAATTAAAGGTAGGATTTAGAAGTTATGAATAGCATGTGACCCCTTCGAGCTTTGTATAGTCTGTAGGATTGCAAGCAAGTAATCAAATTGGAACTTGTCTTGAGTTCTGACTTAAATAAAAATGGCCTCTCCTACTCTGAATTGAAAGCTGGATCTGCAACGGGATAGGTTTTGTACTCTTCAGCCTTGAATAGTCCACTGCTAGACACAGGTTTCTGTTACCTATATTAACTTTTCCTTTTTCTTGATAAGAAGCTTACCAAAGTGACTACTCTGCGTACTTTCCTTCCCCTTGCAGTGATGTCCTGCGTAGCTTGCTCCCTTAGTCGACTCTTACGACACACACGGGATGAATAGGGTGTTGACACTCTGAATTCTTAATCCGTCACCACACGAAAACTGTATTGATCTGTACTCTTAATATTTATTTATGATAAAGATAAACCATCAGAATTATGTTACATAATAAATAGTAAAGAAACATACAATTACTTTTTACATCAAGTTGGCTTCAGGCTAGTCAGCTTGTATAATATACCTGTTTTATATTATCAGTAGCCTTCAATAGTTCATTAATAAATGAGACCTCTCTCCTTAGACCCACTATATCTATTTCCTAAACTAATTTTATCCCGCTGTGTAAATTAAACTTAATTTAACAGAAAACCAAGCTAAAATTTAAATAGTTCCTAATCGCAATCTTGAATTTACATATCTTCTGGTATTACATATAAGAATATGACAAAGGAAAGATCAAATGTTTCAATACAAACTTATAGTATATCATATTTTTTATATTAGATTGTAACTGCCTCATCGGTCTGACAGTTAGAGTATGTGACTGCCGATCTAAGATGTCAACGATTTGATTCCAAAATGCCAAAGAATGCTGCAATGAATTATAGCAATGCTTAGTAATAACCGGGTGTGTGAAAGCACGGGAGTTAAGACTCCAAGTCTTAGTCCTCTTCAGTCGTGTCAGATAGCCGTCCCATCGGATTGTGAGAGTGAGGGACCACAGAGTGCACCTGTGTTTGCACATACCACTCTAATATCTCCTGTGTAGTTAGTTGGTCTAACCAAGATCGACTAGAAATAACAAGTTTGACATTATACAATGAGTTTTTATTACATCACAAATGCATGTCAAGCTCTTGGTCAAAGTTTAATTACAATAACAGGTTATTTAAAAAAAAACAACGAGTATTTGTTTCTAGCAAAAAAATATGTTGATATCATTATACCTCGTCTATGGTCATCAAATAAAATTAATATAAGTAATAATGATAGGTAGACAAACACTAAAAAAAGGTTTTAATTGTTTAGATTTTACTTTTAAAGTTGATAACTCAAGATGGAATGTATGTGTGTAGATGATATACATAACAGTAAAAAGGTTCTATGAGTGCAAAAATAGGACAATACGTTAATCCTTCTAAAATCCCACTCAATTATAAAAATTCAATCAAAGATTACAATAACATTTACTATGAAACTTTGTAAACAATTTTGTAATTGGTAAATAGACATAAGATAACAATAGGTAACAAATAATCATATTTAATTTATTGCAGTGTCAGTATCATAAGATGCGCATATTGCTTCGTATTTTGGTGTCAAAGCTGCGTTATAAGATAAAGTTTGAAAAACTATAAATGATTACCTGAAAAACAGGTCTAAAAAGGAGGAAACAAGAAAACAGGGCGGAAAGAAATCCAAAAATGCATACATAGGTACAAAAATGGTCACCCTAGAGCAGTGGTTCCCGATTAGTTTTTTCTACGTACCACTTTAAGAAAGACCTCGAACTTACGTACCCCTCAGTCAAAGTCAAAGTAAAATGCGTTTATTGAAAATAGGTTTCTAAGAACATTTATGTAAAAAGTGACATTTAATTTAACATTAAGAAAATGACTCGACCACAAATAACTTTAAGGAGCCGGGAGAGAAGGATTAAATAATCATTAGGTATTGATTGTAAGGATTTAATATTTTAATTAATATATTGCTCGCGTACCCCTTGATGCAATCTCAAGTACCCCTGGGGGTACGCTTACCACTACATGAGAAACAGTGCCTTAGAGCCGTGATCGCACCCACTGTAGATATACCGTGTCTGTTTAATAGAGGTTATCTTAGTGCCCACATAACGTAGTAGATGCGACCACGGCTGTACCTTGACCATTTTTTACCTCACTATTCGTGGTATCTCTACGTAGTTCCTAGATTGGTTTCTGAACTATTTTTGTTTGATTTTTTTAGACCTCTTTTTCACGTAGTCGGGTTACGATCGGGTATATACAACATCTACATCGTCGCATTCTAAGAGAGTGTTATTTACTTAAACGAGTAAATAACTGAAATGACTGAGTCGTGATGAACGATATTAATTGTTGTAAGTAAATCTTTTATAGATATTTTTACAAGTCGAACTTTGCAGCCAGAAAGTGCTGGCAATTTCTGACTCAATCTGGAAAGAAATGTTGACACAAACCACAAAGGTGTTTTCTTTTTTAAATCCATGAATGTTGATAAAAGTTATGTGAGTATAGTGTAGGGTCTCAGTTGGCTTTTTGAAGAAAGGACCTTAGTTTTGAGTCGCTCTGTCTATACAGACAGGCATACGAGTCCCAGCCATGGTGTTGCCTAACCGGTATTAGTGAAGATCAACGACCGGAAGCGCGACACTACCACCAGCGCCTAATTTGGATAGGCCGTAGAAACACTCAAACTACCAGAAAGGTGTTAAACATGAACTAGTATTACAAGCCATATACTTATATCTACTTATATACATAGAAAATTTACTATACAATTTAATGTTCAAGTAAGAAAAGAACAAAAAGAATTAAAACTAAATATCGACAAAAAAAAATTAAATATTCATCACCTTCAAACATAAAAAACCTAAATGCGTGAGAATCAATCCCAAATAAATTTGTCATTTAAATAACCTAAAACGGTGTAGTAATAATCCCTTTGATATTTTTTTTTAATTTTTTTTGATTATGGTTGCAATCAAATAGTGTCAAAATAACATGTCGTAAAAATAATTTCAGTAGGTACGTTTCATATAACGTCTTTGATGTCACGTAAATAAATAATCAAATAAAGCAAGGTAAAGTTCATGTGCTTCTATAATTTTTACTTACAGGCAGACTTTTCTTTAAAATTCTCACTATCTTTTTAACTAACAAACATAAAATAGGTGCTAATTGAAAATAAAATAAAATGACTCTGCGTGTAAGGTATTGTTTTTCCTATCCTAGCAACACTTAACTAATGTCAACCTGTGATTCCCGCCTGCGTTACCTGTCAATTCGATTTACGCGCCCTTGCTCGTACTGTGGATGTAACTTTTTGTTTGTTTTTCTGTTTCAATCTTTTTTATAATATTATAACTGAATTGATACTAAACTTCATGAAATTATGTTTTCTATTAGTTATAGGTGACTCAAAAATACTAGTATTATTTCAATAATAAATTGCCCATGTTTGGGCCAGAAGCGCATAAAGTGAATAAATCAGAACTTCTGGACACCATCCTCACGATCTAATTCCTTTTCATTTATAAGAATATCGGGTCTTACTTGTTTGACACTAGGTGTTATTTTCGTTTGACATTAAGTGTAAAAAATCTAAGTATTTTCTCGTTTAAAAGTAAATTATTAACATTGAACCAGTTACGACTTTACGATCGCATTTTAAACATATATTTTGACTTAAACAATATAATTTACATACAAATTTGTAATGTGCTCACCAAGATCTTTGTTTTGATACAAATGACCAAGCACGTGATGTTTATCTCAGTTTAAATTTTTTGAGGTTAGAATCTGAGATTTAAATTCTGTCATATAAAACTTTGATATCATTTACATAGTCTACGTCACCCGAGCCATTATTAGGAATCGACACTCTATTCATTTAAATCGCTTTAGTAAATTAATTTAAACGCTACGATGGAACATACAAACATACATATACGCATACTTATCCTTCCGTCAATTAGATGTAGTCCGATAATTATTAAGTTTCCAGTAATCAACGGTTTCATGATTTAAAGATTGTAAATAGCACAGACAAAATTATTGTTCTGTGATAAAAAAACTTGCGAAAAATAGGCAAAAAAGGAAAGCAAAGAGAGAAAGTAAAATGAGAAGAAGAACATATATGGTTTTCTACTTATTTAATATAATCATTAATACTTATCAGCACAGCACCGATTATTATGGAGAGCCTTGGAGAAGGCCTATGTTCAATAGTGGACACCTTTTGGCTGAGTTGATGATGATGATTAAAAAATAACAGAACTCTTACTACGGACTACTACAGAACTTGACTGCACGGTTGGCCTAGTGGTTTAAGCGGTCGCCACGCCGCTCTCTACTGCGTTGAGTGCTGTGGGTTCAAACCCCACACGGGACAACACTTTGTATGATCCATAAATTGTTGTTCTGAGTCTGGGTGTTCTTTGTGTCCGTTTCTTATATGTGTGTAAAGTCCCCCGCGACACAGGATTTATTCCTTGTTTAAACATTGTCTTTTAAAAAAAAAAAAAAGATCTCACATTGAGCGTGTCTAGACACGCATTTGCCCGGTTTTTCTTTATTATAGCTGGTTAATTACATCCTCGAAAAGAATTAATAATACAGTATAGTTCAGTTCTTCATGAATCTAATTACGCTACTATTATTATGTTAATTACAGTTGTTAACAATGAGGGTGTTAAATATTTTTTTTTATAAGGCGAGTTCAAATAAAAGTATAGTACAACGGAGGCTTGACGTATTAAAAAAAAGAAAAAAGATATAAATTTAAAAGATTTAAATTTGGGTTTTTTTCAAAAAGCGCTGCCAGTGTTACAGTTCCAAAATATTCCCACAAAAAAAAATATAAAAAATAGATTAAACTGTATAGTTTTCCAAAAACGTAAAACTCATGTCTTTAAGTAAAAAGACAATGACAAATTAAACTGATAAAAAATTTATTTCTTTGTTTTTCGTATAAAATAAGGTATTTTTTGTTCCTAGCAACTAGTTTCTGAAAAAAATAACCAATACCAAAAGTAAACAATTAAAACAAAGTATTCATGCTAAATTACAAATTTCAGCATTCACAGTTAATTAAAACTAGTTAATAATAATAATTAAATTTTATTTAAAGTCTTTAAGTAGTCGGACCTGTTTCTTGCTCGCATATTTTTTCGAAGCTCAACCTCAGGCACTTTTTTTATGCTCAAAGTAAGATTAATGATTATGACCAGCGCATTTGGTAAACAAGTACATTCGTATCAAACAGACAACGACATACTAAATGCATTCGACCTTCAAAGTATATAAAGTTTAAGGAACTTTAATCTCCGAAACGTCATCACGATACGAACCATAACACGTTAGTAAAGTGACAATAAAATTTAATTTTGACAAAGCAACTTATAAATTTTAAACCATCTAATCAAGGGAGTAGTTAAATTGAGTGCGTATGCAACGAAGGACCACACTGGGGATTTGCAAAATAATTTACTAAACTGGGGATTTGCAAAATAGCTTACTCAATCGTTAGTAATATTGCAAGTCACCATTCTCATTTCGCACATTTTCAATCCGATGTCTGTATTATTCATGTAATGTATAACCTTGTGGTGACGGATTAAGAATACGCAGTGTCACCATTCCTATTCATCTCGAGGGGGTCGTAAGATGCGATTAAAGAAACAGTCTAAGCGGGAAAATGTCACTACAAAGAGAAGGAAATTTTGAAATTAACCCTATACCAACGCGTCTAGCCAGCGTTGTATAGTAGGCCAAAACCTTCTTGCTACGGAGGCACATGTCCAGCAGTGGACTGCAAGCAGCTGTTGATGACGATATCGATGACTATGACATTTCTGTACAATAAATTATAATAGCAAATAAATTGTCTATCAAGATATAAATACGCAATGTTAGTAATTAAAGAAGTTTGAAACCGGAAATAGCTTAGTGTAAAACGTTTAACGATTGAACTATTAAATAAAATTAATTGAGAAAGATAACTAATAAGGTAATTATTTGAAAACGAAAAATTTCCATATTAAGATATAACTGAATATGTATGATGTTATGATGTAAACTAATTTACACATGGGTAACAACTAGATATTCACAAGAACTTACATAGATGCACACTTTTACACATCTACAACACACACATATGCATACAAATACACATATACTTACTTGTATTCAAACAATCTCACTAACACATACACTTATATACATAAACGTACAGCATTCTCTCAAACACACATTTACATAACCGCTGCTGTATGCCTAACTTAAAAATAAATCAAAATATTGGTAATCTACCAATTTCATTGTAAATTGTTACTAAAATTCGTCTAGGAGGTGATCTGTGACACAGGGATTTCCTACGACAGACACCACTCTCTCACAAAGGAATGATAGTGAGTCAACTTATATTGTACCTATGCTATAGATTGTACTTACCTTTGTAAATGACATAAACAAATAAACTATTATTACCAAATTATTATTATATTATTATTAGACGTTAATTAAATAGTGCAAAAAAAGACAAGACAACAATATGGCAAGGGTAATTTGAAGAGTGTTGCAAATGAAATGCTTTTTTTTTCTATATTAAGAGCCTGCCAAAGTGACTCTACTCTGCCTGATGGAAAGTATGAATAGAATCCAAGAATTATGGTCACCATACTCATTGCAAATGCAGACAATGCAGTATGGTGACCCACACTATGGTGGCCTTATGAGATGCTTTTTCACACCTCGCTTGTTGTCGTAATAGGCATGACAGTCATCGTGACAGTGTAAAGCTTACACAGTTACCACGATAACTGTCACCCCTGCATCAATGGGCCTCCGGTCTCACACTCACCAACGAAACACGACAACACGGATGCTGTCGCTTTCTGCTACAATCAGTAGTAATGAATTGTCTACTGAATAGAAAGAAAAATACATCTAATATGTATGTGTTAGTTGTAGTTTTAATATTGTTGGTGTTAATCTGATACCCAAGCCTTTTAGTAGTAGAAGCAGTGTTGTTATTATGAAATTAAATGACATAGTATCATAACACTACCTGAACATTGTAAACATGAATGTTGTAAGCATTGTTAACAATCAACTAATTGCGACCTTTGTGCTGACCGAGTTTGTAATAGGCATACTAAATAAGTTATAGAGATTTATGTTTTTATTACATTATTTATGCGACATTTCAACAAAGCCAGAAGTATTTTTTCAGATGATTTATGCGTAAACGAAATAGATAAAAGATGACCTATGTCGTCATCATTATCATCATCAAAAGTCCACTGCTGGACATAGGCCTCTCCTTAGAAAGGTTTTGGCCTACTATACGACGCTGACCAGAGGGGTTGCTATGTTTGTTTCAAGTTTGTTTCGTCTTTGCAGTGATCTTCCTTGTTGCATGGTTTGTTCCCTTAATCCGTCACTACACGGACCTATGTAAAAGTTAGGAATCCGCTCAATGGAATAACGAAGACAGCTGGAAAAAATCTGATGAGCAAGGCAGAAGATTCATTGCTTGCTTGTTTGCTTGCTAGTGTGCGCAATAATAAATGAATTAATGTTTCTGAATGCTTTTGTAATAGCGAGACTTACAGAAGTCGCTGTTTTTCATCTGATATTTGACCTACAATCTGAAGTCAATCTTGATCTAGCAATGTTTCTAATTGAAGAACCAGATTAATGGATGTTCGATCTATAGGAATGGGCAATGAGTATGGCATAATTAGACCTTCTCAGGAGTATTATTATCTGAGGCATGTCCTATTAAAAGGGATTGGGTTTGAAGGTTTTAATTACGTTATCTTAATATTACTTTTATTAACAAATCGCTCATTGTCGTTGATAAATTAATAACATGTTTTAAAATTATCAAGATAATTTGTACAACGGGGATGATAAGACTGCCAAACGCTTCAATAATTTTCATTATGGTTTTATTTTAAACTAGCTGTGCCCCATAATGTTATCCGTGGTTTTGAATCAGATACTACCCATTTCATTGGTTTTAATTTTGTTTTCGTATAATCTATTTTTCTAAAATAAAAGTAGGCACAGTTACTCCTTATAAAATTAGCTGTCTGACAGTGAAAGCTCCATCAAAATCGGTCCAGCCGGTTCAAAGATTAGCCGTAACAAACAAACAGAAAAAAATATAATGTTTTTTTTGGTAAAGTACTGTCAGATGCATTTAATGAAAAGTTGTCAATTTGAAATTATAAAAAAAATGTGAATGTGAAATTGTTTGTTTGTTATGCTTTTAGGATTTAACCAGTAGTTACCAACACCGAGTGCAAAAAAAAGAGTGAATCTTAAAGTAGTCGCCTATGACATGATGATATCGCACATCTAGCGCAGCTCACGCTCATTGGTCAAATGAAATAGCGCACGCTTTCCCGGCTTTCGGAATTAACAGATTGAAGAGAATAACTGAAATAATTCAATCGCAAAGAAAGTTCGTTCAAGTTATTCTCAAGTTTTCAATTTCTTTGCAAAACTATTTCAATTTTTTTTTGTCTGAACACCTAGTTAGCGGTATAAGTTGTCAGAACTAGAATGGTTCAGGTAGTCTAACGTGATCCGTTGAACAATATTTCTCTAAGCATGTCGAGTGACATTCGGAAGCAGGTGAGTCCTCGTAGTAACTAAACCACGTAGATTTAAAAAGCTAACTCACTTTTTTACAACTAGAACGACGTCTGGTGGTCGAATTGAAGCCGTAAAATGGTCATATCTTTTTTTTTATTTCATTGACCGTTGGAACTTGAATAGCCATTGCGTAGACTTTTGTGCCATGTCGTGTCAAAATTAAACTATATTTGTTTTTGGTTTGTGTTATTGGTTAGTTAAAAGGTATTTTTCTCTTTTATATAGGTAGCAGAACCACGCTGATTTCAGCATGAATGAGTCGGCTCGACCACGGCGGTACTACCCTCTTACAGGAGATCAACCTAAAGCAACAGTATCTGCGCTGTAGTATTTCGTTGGCGAGTGTGAGACCATTGTTAAGTGTGTGAGCCTCAACACGATGACTGTCATGCGTTTTACGGCCCTTAGCGCGGCGTCAAAAAAAACATACAGTGAAACACAGAACTTCTCTCGTTTCTGAAGATTGTTAAAAACCATCTCACTAGACCACCATAATGTGGGTCACTGTACTGCATTGTTTGCATTCGCAATGAGCATGTTGATCACAACTTTTGGATTCTATTCATAATTTTCAGCAAGCAGAGTAGAGTTGCTTTGTCAGACTTTTGAATTTAAAAAAAAAAGTTGTATCTTAAATTAATTGTTTTTTTTGTGTGTTGTCACTAATAAACATATTTTCTTTCTTTCAGAATATTATTAAACTGGATACTTATAATTTTGCTGTTATCATTGACACACTTTTGTATAAATATTAAGTGTACCAAATATGAGATGCTTCTGTGTGTCATATTTATTTATAGGGGGGTCACAAACAATTTTATTTCATGTTAAATATAAAGATTATAAGTGATTCAAAGTTGATTTTACCATGTCTTAAAATTTCTCATACTTGACATTTTTATATACTTCGCAATTATTTCAGTCATCTGCATCTAAAAAGCAATTTGTTAAAGCAAGTGGCACATTAGTTATATACCATTTCATTGGATGATTAATTGTCTAATTTTTTCTGATGATAAATAACTTAAGTAAAGTAAAGGCATACCAAAATTCATTGCATTTTTATGTTTCTTAAATTTGTCATTTAAGGTTTCCTTTTAAAATATTTATATGATAAATGTTATCAATGTTGTGATGGATTAAGAATATATAGTGTTACCAACTCTACTTATGCCATGAGTGCTCCAAGAGGCGACTAAGGGATGAACTGCATAAGACATCAGCACTTCAAGCAAGAATACTGGAGCAGACCCTTTTCTTTTTTATTATGAGTGGCTGTTGTGTCAGAATCGGACCGACTAAAACCACACAGTGTGTGACTCTGTGCTTGACATAGGAGGGATCCGGGAACAGCTGCTATTACGACATCCAGATCACTTGGAGCAAACCCTATACCAATCGATCAGGTCAGCGTGATATCATAGGCCAAAACCTCCTTTCTAAGGAGAGGTTTATGCCCAGCAGTGGACTATTAAAGGCTGTTGATGATTGATGATGGTGATGATGATACAGACAAAAATAAAAACCTTGACTTCTCAAAAGCTTCCTTTTGCATTTATGAAGTAATTATGCGAAATAGTAAGATAATCAAAAGTCAAACATATTATCTGACGCTTCTAAAAGTGTTGTAATCAAACATTGCAGTTAACAGCTATTATGTTTTAAAAACAGTTGCATTGTGTTTATAAAAGTTGGATTCCACCGCAAAATATTAATACTCTTAGAATAGTCCAATAAATAACACTTACATTACTTACCTACATAATTATATCGGTATTATATTTATGGCCAAAGATAACATGAATAATAAAATAGGTAGTTTATACCAGTGCATTGTTTACTTAAAACATTTGAACGTAATAAAATGAAAGTACTCAAAACTAGTAAAAAAAACATATCCCTAGTATGTATACATTACGTTACATGTCATGTTATACATTCTATGGTTCACCATTGTATATTATAATATTTCTTTGTATACATACTGTTTGTTTACATACAAAAATACCAATATCTAGTTAGCCTAACTTATAAAGATTAAAAAAAATATAATCACTATATAGAAACTTCAACTTCGAACAAATATAAAGATATCTGATTGGTAAATATTACTTAATTGAAGGAAACTAAGACCAATTACCTCGTCTTCTCCTTTCCTCCGTCATTGCTGGGCCGCCATCCAAAACATTGGTAAGTTCTGTTACGTTGAATGTACATTTCTCCCTCTCTCTTTGCAAGTCTGCATTAACTTTCCCCGAATCATTCATTTTACGTCGGCAGTTTTAAACACGACCCAAAACACACTACGTATCCGAATAATAATATCCGGGAAACTGACGTCCAGTCAGTGTTAGCAACCTGAAGTAGGCCGATTATCGTACATGGGGGCATAAAATTATCGTACATTGATCGAAATTATCGTACTTTTTAGGATAACGTCTATTATAGATAAATAAATCATATAAATTGTAATATTGATATGCATGCAAGTTCATCCGGGTAAAGTTGTAGAGGCCATCCGAGGCCAACAGCTAAAAAAAAAAAAAAACACAAAAAAAAAAAGAAAAAAACATACAAGTTCTTTATAGTTTACACGTAGTACAGACCTGAACTGATTTCCTTTCCACTTCAAGGGAAGTTCAAAAAGATCATCATCGTACAATCAAAAAAATTATCGTACAATCTGTGTATGCTATCGTACATCGTACGCAGGCACAAAATTATCGTAAATGTACGATAATTATCGTACGGTTCCGAACACTGCGTCCAGTGTTAGCAACCTGAAGTGGACTGATTATCGTACCCGGGGACGTAAAATTATCGTACATGGATCGAAATTATCGTATTTTTTAGGATAATGTCTATTATAGATACGCAGGCACAAAATTATCGTAAGTGTACGATAATTATCGTACGGTTCCGAACACTGCTGACGTCTGACGTTGACTTGATTGACGTCTTCAGTGTGGCCGACTTACAAATACTTTTATTTATTTGAAGAGTAAAATCTAGGAAGTAAAACACAAAGAAAACATTTACATATAGGTGTCAAAGATTCTTTCAAATCATTATATACATACTGATAGTCTTCCCAAAAGACTGTCAGCATTCCCGTGTTGAATGAAAATGCTAATTCTCGTATATAGTACATTTACAATTATAGTTTATACCAAATCAAACTAGAATATTTTGAAGGTATGATTAAGTACATTCGGCAACTAGATTATCATGTCTAATTTTTTTTAATAAAATAAAATTATCAAAAATCACATTCAAAGCGCATTTTACCATTAAACAAAAATAAAATATTATATTGCTTTTTTTTAACTTTGATTATCTCAGTAAATGAAAAATATTATATTAAAATATTGATTTACCTCTATATATTAAATGAGTTGCACTATTAAGACAGTTTATGAATGTTCAAATATTAATTAGATAGCTATAAAGAAAAACTTGAAAAGTTAAATTTAGCCATAAAATCGTTAAGTAAGCAACACTGGACTTTTAACGTCATTAATGTAATGTTACCGTTTGTAGACTCGACAAAGGGGCATGACGTACACAATTTGAAAACCTGTTTAACGTTGTTCAGAACTCATGTTTTAAAACTAATTGAATTGAATTAAAGGAACACAAGAGAGAGGCCTAGCAATGGACTAGTAAAAGTTGTTAATGATGATGATAACGATGAAATGAATACACTTCGATCATATAGGCTTTCTACATTTCAAATCTAGAACAGCACGCGCCTTGAAATATATTTTTAAACTGTTCCTTAACTTTTATTATTAGAAATGCCATATGAAATAGGTGTTGTAAATTTTGCTTGTTAGATAGTCTTGGAAGGCAAATGAATATAAACAATGTATAAGAAAGTGGGTACTCAATTGCTCTTGAATTAAAATAGATTATTTTAGCCCGCTTTTTTAGCATACTTTGTGCATTCGTGTTCAAGTCAAGGAAATTATAAAACAATCTAACCTAAAATGTAGACTTCTAAAATAAACTTCACCTATCTAGTTTACTAGGAATATTTTATATCTATTTTACAATAAAACCAAAAAATCGTAACTACAAATTTAATGCTTGCTTTCAAGACATTACATAATTTAAGAAATCAGTGTTCATTTTTAAAAAAGCAATATACTCTGTGTGGCAGGGACTTTAACAACATTCATGTGTTTTACAACATCGACACAAAGAACACCCAGACTCGGAACAACAATTTATGGACCACACAGTGTTGTCCCGTGTGGGGATCGAACCCACATCACTCAGCGTAGTAGGAAACTATAAGTTTACCGATTAAGCCACTACGCTCTTTGTGCAGTCAATTTCTTTTAGTATTCATCATCAGTGACACTGATTGCATAATCTGGGTAGGTTTTTTTTATTAACTTGGCAGTAAGTTCATGGTCAGCCCTTCCATAGCTTTGAGAGTAGCCATATATAAAGATTTTCTTATCTTCAGCATCATGAGATATTCTTCCTCCTCCAATGGGTTCACAGTCCAGCGGATGAAGTTTCTCTTGGACCTGGCGTTTTAGAGCATTAAATAAGAAACAAAATGTGCGTGCTAGAAAACATTAAAATTGTGGCCAAGACCTAACTAGATGGATAAATATATGAAAAAAGTCTTAAAATGAAAAACAAAATATTTAGTCTTTTGGTGAGTCAAGTTGCCAGTCATAAAAACTAGTTTCAAATCTTGCAATAAAACTTATCCAAATAGATATCTTAAGTATTAAACTATGCTTAAATCCAGATTCTCAAGATACAGGCATTGCCTAGTTTGAGACAAGGCTCAAATGTTTACAATTACAACTTTTTGTAACTTTTTGAACTCTAGCATGATATTGTAAACATCTACTGCGCCTATTGTTTTTATGTTGTAACAGTTCTGAATTAATACATTTTTAATATAATATGGATATAGATTCTATATAGAAATTTATATTTATATAGAAACATTAAATTTGCACAAGCTTTGTAAAAGTTAAAAATTCATTGGATTGAATTAATCTCTATTCTGATTGACCTGCTCGTTTAGTGGTTAGTAGTCCTTATTAGTAACCCAGAGGTTGTGAGTTTGATTCCCACACAAAAGGATTCAAATCTTCCATGAAAATCTATGGTTAGTTGCATAGCCTTTGGCAATACTGACACTATGGGTTATTTCTAGGGTTTTCTATATGTGCACAAAGGCATAGTGTGTTGAAGTAGTTAAGGGGTGAATATTTAACCAATAAACTCGAATTTGTATTTTTATAAATGTTAAAATATTAACTAATTAACTTAAAAAACCACTTACCACATCATAAATATCCGAATGATAAGAAAGTTGAATACCTCTAACTATAGTTACTGGATCCACATTAGGTTGTGCCTTGTCATGTACATTTATCAAAATATATTTAAAAACTCCCCTGGGCTCTATTTCTACTCTTGGTACAGTATCTAATTGCGCAGTCATCTTTTTACGAAATATGCCGAAAAATTTTGGTGCTGCAATAGTAATCAAATATTAATTCAAATTATCCCTATATCAGTATTGCGGATATTAACGTTAAAATGTAGCTGAAACTACTTGCCTCTTCTGCCGGACTTACAGCCCCCTTGAAATATAACAGGGAACATATTTTCTAAAGATAGATTTAATATAAATACATTTAACCTTCGAAATAGCAAACTATAAAATATCAAAAACAATGTATGTATAAGTTTTCTTTATACCTTTTTCAATTAAATTGTGAACACGGTGGTATTTTAATGTTTTTTTTGTTGTTTTTCTGAATCACAAGCCTGCAAAATAATATAGAAGCCGGCCGTTGTCACCTTCTGTCACTTACGATATGCTTTTTTGACGGACCATCGTATTTTTTCAGTCATTTTAGCCAGTGTCGATAAAGTAAGCTGATCTCATCTAGAATATCAATATAAATAAAACTGAATGAAAATAACGTTATATTTACATTGTAGAAATGATTTTTAAAATATGTTTGCCTTGTTAAATGTATAATGTCATTAATTAATATATTATTATTTAAATTATATTGACTGACTTGTTGATCTAGTGGTTAGCGATCTTGACTGCTAAGCTAAAGATCGTTGGCTTAATTTGTATCCAGGACAATTTTTTATGTGAAGAACATAATTATTTATTCCGTCTTTGAGTGTAATTTATCTATAATATGTGTATCAGATATGTTTTTTAGCAGTTTGGTTATCACAGAACAGATTTTGCCTAATTTGGGATTAGGCAGCCGTGTATTAGATGTCAAATCAACCACTCACCGTCCACTGCTGAACGAAGATCTCCCTCAAGGAGCGTCAACCATCTCAGTCTTGGGTAATTTATATCCACATGCTGTCAGCTACTTTATTTAAGTCATCGGTTAATCATACCGCAGTGCGCCCTACACAACGTTTGTCCAGTCGCGGTCTCCATTTCTACTTCAGCATCCTCATTTTCCGTGCGTTGTCAGCTACGCCAGTTTTTTATCGAATGACTTCGCTATGAACTTTATTGGACAGAGTCACACCCAGCATGGCACGCTGAGCTACTTTAAATTTTTGGATCAATTAAAGGGTGAGTGTCCAAGTCTCGGCTCCATATGTCATTGCGGGTAGGTCGTATTGTTCAAATACTTAATCTTTAATGATTGCGGAATCGGCTACTCGAAGATGTAACATAGCTTCCCGTATGCCACACAGCCCAAACGAATCTTTCTATCAGTCTCCCGATAGAAGTCATGCCGGCTGAGTCTCATATAATAGTTTGGCCAAGGTACATTAGCATGGATTCCAGGACGGTCCAAGTTTCAATGGTATCGAAGGTTTTCTCTTACTCCTCATACGCTAGACAAAGAGACTGATTTTCTTCTTTAATTGATATTACTCTGGCCTCTCAATTGATTGGCTTAGAGTGTGTGTGTCGTCCATGATATTAAAATCTTTGGGAACTCATCAAAATTTTTTGATAAGACGATTTGTAATAGCCCTCGAAAATAATTTATACACATGGTTAAGGAGTGAAATTGGGTGATAGTTCTACAGTAGGCTTTTGTCTCCTTTCTTGAACAATAGCACTACCATGCTCCTGCGTCATGTTTCCGTTCCAGTGCCAGTATGAATGACGGAATCAAATTGAGAGAAATTAAGAGTTTTAGAGCTCTACTAATATAGGAATTCCACCGACCTATAGGAGCTCTGTTTTTATTCCATCTTGTGAAATGTGTGGTAAATTTAATATTCTCTTAATAACAGTTACATATACATTAATTAAAACTGTAAATGCGTGGAAGAGGAAAACAAAAAAACATATTTAAAATTTAAAATATATATTATTGAAGTGAAAACTTCTTTAGGCGCGTTGAGCGTTTTGGTAGAGGGTAAAATCCTCGGTTCGCGTCACCGACATGCTAATGATAATAGTATATCTATAGCTATGGAGAATATGATATTATATATTATATATGAAATTTATTATTATTATATATTATATATGATATTATATATTATATATAGCTATATATGGAACATAAAAATTTTCATATAATTTTTGCATATACATAGTTTTAATTACTCTCAACTTAATAGTTCCGTTTTCACTTCTATCGGCAGTCCCACGACTGCTACTGTTTTTTTTACAATATAGTAAGAATGATATTGCATTTAATTTGTTTAGTTGATATATAAATATATAAATAATAAATTATGTTACTTTAGTTTAAACAATTTCTACGTCTCAAACAGATAAATAAAAATAAGTTTTGATAAAATATTACATTTAAATAAAATAGACTAGCTTCTTTAGTAGATTTTATTTTTTAGTCGATTTCTAAAGTTTTAGTAAGATCCAACTTTATACAACACTGCGTAAGGCAGCCATATTTCTTTCTTGTGTGCGTTGGAGCTCTTCTAGTCAAGATGAGGTTAGTTTTGTTAAAAGTATATTAAAATCAAGTAAATGGACCTGTGTAATTCATGATTTCTATTTCTCAATGCGTCGACTTTTTAAAAAATTAAAAGTTTTGCCGGAATATAAAAGTGCTATATACACAATCGACGTTCATGTGAAACTCGAGACCATGTGGTCGTACATAATATTTCTCTATTTACTTTCAGTTCCCTCAAGCTGCAGAAGAGGCTTGCAGCCTCTGTTATGCGATGTGGTAAAAAGAAGGTGTGGCTTGATCCAAATGAGATCAATGAAATCGCAAACACCAACTCCCGTAAGTACACACACTTCGATGCGGTGCCATCTCCTTTGTATGTACATATACGCCTATGTCCAAAGTTCCCATGTCAATACTATTATTTTTTACTTAGTTTAGAGTCAAACAAGACTATGACATGACACTTTAGTTCTGTTTATTACTTTTTTTGACTTCATTTTGTCTTCTTTGAAGATTTGCTTTATAACCTATTAACCGAACAGACGTAGGATGCTTTGAGTATAGTTTGTGCCGCTTTTTTTACCCAATATAAACAAGTCTTTGATGCAAAATTCTGACACTGAACTGATTTACAAGACTGACATGATATTTAGCTTTTTTGACTTCATAATGTCTTCTTCGAAGATTTATCATATCACCTAGTTACCGTATAGGCCTAGGATGACTTAAGCAGTCATGTCATAAAATAATATGGTAAGGATGCTTTGAGGTTAGTTTGTGCCACTTTTATTCTGTTAAATAAACAAACCTTTGATGCAACATTGTGAAACTGAACTTATTTTATTTTCTATTTATATGAATATAGATGTAGCACACTGACAATGAGTAAATTATGTGTAATAATATATATTAAAATAAATAAATATATATTATTAAAGAAAACATGTTCTAATTCTGAATTGAGAGTAATAAAAAGTCCAATAAGAAATTTGTTTGTTTTTCATGATCGCTACAATAATTACTAAAAATAGTTTATAGTAACTTTGATAATAAACAAATTGCCAAGTGTGTTTTTTGTTAATTCAGAATTTTAATAAATAAGTAAGTACTGTGCAAGGCAAGATAACAATAATTTTACCATTTTGCAATATTAAAAATATAAAGAAAATGTAACCTTGATAATAAGAGCTAATTTTGAAAGTACTTATAATTTTTGAGAGTTGAGTTTGCAAAGATGGTATTATGTCTCTGCCCTGATATTACTACTAATACCCTTTTTATACATTAAACATGAGTCATTAACTTATCTGTTAAAAAAGAGTTTACCTTTTCGGTAAAAAGTGATTAGGTATTTAGGAATAATCCTTGAAACAGTGTTTAGAAAGGTCTGTGCAGTGGATAAGACTCCACATGCAGGATGATGGAGGTTTTTCTTTAATGTACTTTCTGGTAGCTGTAGCTGGACGAAATGTAGTCATAATAAACAGTCAGATTAGTGTGAGGTGTGCCTTATCTATGACTAGAGCTATTCAACTATCTTGGCCTGCATTAGTGTTGCCTTAGCTGTTAGCGCTATCACAACATGTCATGAATCGTCTCTTAATCTGCTGAGATGAAAATTTTATGACAAATATCTATTCAGTTTAAACTTTCCTGTGAAGCATAAAGAAGACTTTTACATAAAATGCAATTTATATTGTATTACACAAAAAAAAATATTATGAAAATAATGAAATACCAACTAAAATTGAATATATTGCACACAATTGCAACATTTTTAGTGTTCTAATTTGTAATACATACTAGTATATTTATGTGTTAATTATAAGAATTATAGTAAAGTTTGATCCATATAGTGATATAAATAATACAAATTACCTGCCCTCTGCTTGCCAGTAGCAGCAGCCAACACCGGTTGCACTGTGCAACCGGTGTTGGTTGCTCTGCCTATGTATTTTAATCCTCTAATGTTGTCTATGATATCCATTACAATGATTGCTGTAAAGGCAATTTCGCTCTAAATTAATTGCATGACATATCTAAAGCATTGATTGGATAAGGATTAACATTACATTGGTCATAATTACTTGTAGACAAATAGCATTGTGGACTTCTTTGTAGATATTTTTAATATATACAATTCTGTAGTACATCGTTTTCCTAAATAAGTTAAGTTTAGGCAGTGCTAGAAATGAAAGCTTTTTTTAGGAAACATTGATTTTTTTATATATTCTGTAAATATAACATGGGTTACATATACATAAATAAATAAATAAAAATAATTTGAAATATAATTTAAATGATGGTTAAAGCCACATCAAAATCTACTGGGTACTTTGAAAAATATAAGCATTCAAGAATGAAATGCAACTTAAAATTTTTTACTATGTGAAGTTGGTACCTTTGAATAACTATATTAATGAAATACAATTGCTTTTCCAGGACAGAACATCCGTAAGATGATCAAGGATGGTCTGGTAATCAAGAAACCAGTGGCAGTACATTCCCGTGCTCGCGTCCGTAAGAATACAGAGGCAAGAAGGAAAGGACGTCACTGTGGGTTCGGTAAAAGAAGAGGTACGGCTAACGCCCGTATGCCACAAAAAGTAAGTAAATCATTTTTCATAATCTTGTTTATGTGTAGTATCTAAAATGCTGATCACAATAATTTCATACTAGTTGTGCAATATTTTTACATTATTCAGCTATGATTGTGGGAAAATTTCAATGCGTTAAGTATAAATATTGTAAAGATAGTTAAAGTGGCAGTAAAAATACCACCATTTTATGTTACCTAGATAAGTTTAGGAAATAATGTTATTATTATAAGAACAAAAAACTTGACTGCTTAAAAGTAATGAATTAAGAAGAGAAGAACACATGACAATGTCCATATAAAATTTGTCTGACTTATGCATTGTTTTGTAAGCTTACTTAATCAAATAATGAAAAAATTGTACACATATATCGAAATTAGCCAAACTAAATGCTACTACTGGTTTTTCTCAGTTGAGAATGGCTGCTGTGACCAAATTCAGCTGAGAGTGCTATCATCATCATTTTTCAACTCCCTCATTTTATTGTGCCTTTTTCATACAGGCTTCCTAAAACCCGTCACAGCAATATATTACAAAGTAAGGGTCCTTGAAAAGAAATATTCTATGTATTATAATCTAATATATAAAATTCTCGTGTCACAGTTTTCGTTGCCATACTCCTCCGAAACGGCTTGATCGATTTTAATGAAATTTTTTGTGCTTATCCAGTATCTATGAGAATCGGCCAACATCTATTTTTCATCCCCCTAAATGTTAGGGGTAGTACAACCCTAGATTTTTTTTTTTATTTTTTAGACAAAATTTTTAATTTCTATTTTTTTATGATACAACATACAAAAATACATACAATCCTCAATTTTCACCCTTCTACGATCAACCCTTATTTTGTAATAGCCATTTTAGTAATTTAATCATTTTTCATCCCGCTCAAATTACTTAGAAATAATTTATATGGCAAAGCAACGTTTGCCAGGTCAGCTAGTAAAATTATATTTTTCAGAGTATAGTAACATTTTCAGTGAGTTAAACATATCCATAAATATTTCATCATCACATCCATATCCATAAATCTTCAATTTTATATAAAGAATATTATAAGTAATTCTAACGGAATATACTGTTTCTAGGAACTTTGGGTACAACGACAAAGGGTGTTACGTAAACTGCTCCTCAAATACAGAACCGCTAAGAAGATAGACAGACATCTTTACCATGCCCTGTACATGAAAGCAAAGGGTAATGTGTTCAAGAACAAGCGTGTATTGATGGAGTATATCCACAGGAAGAAGGCTGAGAAGGCCAGGACTAAGATGCTTAGGTATGTTTTAGAACATGACTTTTTGGACTGTACATATTTAAGTGTTTGGCACATCAAATTTCTCAAAGTTTTTTTTTAAGAAAGAGCTTTCCCTTCTCACTAAGCTGGTTAACTTTCATTATCAGGATAATATACAACTAATCCTTGTTCAATAATTGTAAGGCATTATGTCAGTGTGCTTTTTAACATCTGAGTTACTCAAAAATTGGCTATGGTTTGAACATATGTTTCCATTACCGGTGTGTTTCTGTGGCTGTATCATATGACATTATTATAAAATAAACATTTATAAATACCGTGTTTTGTCTGCAGTGACCAAGCGGAGGCCCGCCGTAACAAAGTTAAGGAGGCACGCAAACGCCGCGAAGAGCGTATCGCTGCCAAGAAGGAAGAACTTTTGCAGACGTTCGCGCGGGAAGATGAGGCGGCCGTCACCGCAAAAAAGTGATCACATTGTAATTAATGTAAAAAATATGATCCAATAAATTATTGGGTCAAAAAGAGTGTTTTTCATTTGGATGAGTTTGTGGATGGATAGATTCAGTGTGCCATGTATAAGACTCAAGTCTCCCTCGTCTGTTTGTAGCGTACAAGCTTCTATGGATAAAAATACGTAAAACTTGTTTAAATAATACGAATTTTTACATTATATAGTCAATCACTTCATCTTTTTATATTTTTTTTTTCCAAAAGTCACTAATGAGTCAAGTTTTAACTTGAAAATAGGGAAGTAAATCCAGTTTTTTGTTTGTTAAAAATGATTGTTATCTTCAATTAGTGATGGTTGCAATTATTTTTGTGGCCATCTCTGATACAACTGTCTCGATGTTGAGTTTCCCATGTATTACTGGCGTGTAGTGATGGATTACGAGTACAGAGTGTTGCCAACTCTATTTTTCTTATGGGTAAGAAGCGATTAAGGGAACCATCTCTGTAGGGTAACATTAAAAAGAAAGAAAACTTGAAACTATACCAAACTGTTATGTAGTAGGCCAAAACCTCCTTACTAAGGAGATGCCTATGTTCAACTGTGGACTGTTAAAGGCCGCTGATGATGATGATGAAAACTTTTATGACTTTTCAAGGTACCTGGCTATTTTAGCGTCAGGGTGGCCGGTCACCTTTTAGTGAGAACAAATTGCGCCCACAAATCAAGTTTTGACAGACTAAAGAAGGATGAGGTTCCCTATACAATATTTTGTTATTTGTCTTATAATTTCTTACTGGTTGTATCGATTTTGATGATTCTCTTTATATTCGAAATCTGACGTTTGCCATGTGGTCTATATAAATTTTTATGAGATCTAGAGATAGTTATTTTTACATTATCCATAATAATGTGTTTAACTGGCTTCGACTATATTGATGATGTTTTTATTTTTGGCCCATCGGTGTAAAGTGATAAAAAAACTACGATGGTGGTTTAGTAGAGCATCGTGGTATTTCGAGATGTTCAGCTGTCTGATGAAGGTCTTCGGAAACAATGTATTCTTCAACAAATGGCAGCAAATCTGTCGTGATTGCTGCAGTCATATGTGTATGCATTGTTTACAAAATCACACTATATAACATCAAGCCTCTACCGTTCAAAGGGGTACGCAGATTCGTTCCATATATCGCGGTCCTCTCTATAATGAGACAGTGATTAAGGGATCGCTAAATATATATTGAAAATATGTCATAAATGAAAACAAATCTTAATCAATTCCTATTCTTAAATCTCTTATTTGGTGGATTTCTGACGGTGATCTTCGCTGGTATATGAATGTGCAACTGTAAAACTCAACAAAATGAATAAATCTCGATCTGGCACTGATTAGACACTAGAAAAGAACTTCCAGAAAAACATAACATACAGCTGTACCTTCACGTAAGCTCACTTTGTCGAAAGCCAATTTTATGTTCTACAAAAGTCTTTTGAAATGTCCCTAGAGGTAGATTTCTCATTTTTACATTTCAAATTTAGAACAACTGACTGGAAACAAGAACTATGAACTAACGAACTAGAACAAATACACAAAAAAGTAAAAAAAAAGGTTTTCTTGTGTCCACAATTATTGTTATTTTTGGAATCGGTGTCAACCAAGAAAATACGATATTCCTAGCAATAATAATACGATAATACCTGAAATATGGAATCAATAACACAAATACACGTAGACACTCCTCCCAATTGCCCGCGCACTTCGACACGAACGCGCCGCCACACTGTGTTGCATAAGTGTACATTGGCTGATATTGTAGTGTAGACACCAGCATATATAATATTCAAGTCGGGTTTTTTGTTAAAAATTATGTTGTTTAACCACTAGTTGCTTTGCTAGTCCTTATAAAATATAGCTTGATCCCTGTGACAGATGAAGTAATTAGTAAAGTAACAATTAACATGCGATTCTATTTTGTATCGCCTCATTATCATTCTTACCGTGCCAGTTTTTTACTACTCTCTCCCAGACTATTAACCTAAAGCGACAGCGTCCTTGCTGTCGTGTTTCGTTGGTGAGTGCTTGACCGGAGGCCCATTGATGCAGGGGTGACAGTCATCGTGGTGAAAAAGCATTTTATTAGGTCGCCATAGTGTGGGTCACCATGCTGAATTATCTGCATTTGCAATGAGTATGGTGATCACGCTTTCCATCAGGCAGAGTAGAGTTACTTTGGCATGTTCTTAATATAGAAAAAAAAGTATTCGATAAAAAGTTATTTTAAACGTTTGTTTCAATGCATGTACGCCTGTAAATTAAATGAGCAAATTGCAAGTAAAATTTCAACTAAATAATTTAAATTTATCAGTCTTACTTATTATATTTGCATAAGGTAGCAAATCTGTTTCTTCTAATTGATAAAAAAATCGTTTTTTGAAAATAAATATTTAGTAGGTTTACGTTTGAAGATTTATATTTCTAACTTTAATTAATAAACTGTGTAAGGTTCCTCTAAGATTATTATCAGAATTAAAGGTTATTGAGAAAAAATAACCAACGGTATCTTGGGAACGAGAGAAATTGTCTAATAAATGATTTTTTTGTGTTATTGAAAAAGTCCGATCAACCAAATAATTTTCAAAGACTTCCTAAGAAGTATCTCCCAGAAAACAAAATTCTCACTAATGTGTCCCGCGTGACGTCACATCTACTGTTCTAAAATCTTAATTTAATTAAACCTGACCAGTTTCAACTTTGAGTCGTCATAATACCTTTTGAAAACGTCGTCACTTTAAACCGGTCATGCCGAAAGCATTTACTTTCAAATTTATTACCCGTGTTGTAAACTAAAACACACAAAGACTATTTTCACTAACACTACCTTAACACAACTTTATAAGTCATCGTCATACGTACCATACAAGCTGTAGAGTCAAACGCGTTACTAGTTAATATGAATAAAGTAAATGAAGATTTGTTACGGGAACGCTCAAAATGTACGTTCAATGTTGAAGAGTTGACACATTTTTTGGATGGAGGTATAGAGATGACCTTGGAGCGAAAGAGACGAGGTAAAATCTACGGAATAGACATTATTAATTATTTTTAATTATTTATTACTATATATTATAAACAATATTATTTAAGTTCTATTAATAATTATTTCTGTGTGTTATCTGTGAGGTTAGAAAACCTTTATTTAACGGTATATTACTGAAAGATGACAGTTGCAGTCTCATTTTGTGATAAATTGTTTTTTTTTATTTCGTTATGACTCGAATCAAAATTTTAAAAGACGTGGTGCATGACAAGGTGAGTTATTTGAGTACGATCTATCAATTCGGCAAAAGAGCTTTATTGTGCAGAAGATAAGGCATATAAAAGACTGACAATGCCTCTTACTATGTTGAAAATTTGAGTTTTAATATAGCACAGTAATTTTTTTATCAATATACTTATAATTATGGTGTTATATGTGGTATTGGGATTTGTTAATCGCCTATCATGATCTTGAGACCCGTGAGTTTGTGTGCCTACTTTGTTTAAGAGGTTTTTTAGCAGGATCTAAATGCCGTAAACAGTCTTGTCTGGTCAAATTTTTTTTCAAGTGAAATTTCGTTTCTTGTGTTTATATCAAGTGAATATAAAACGATTGTATATGGTTCAAAACGTTTTGTTTAGCAAAATAAAGAGTAACGGAAACTGATTAAAACGTCTGTTCAGCAAAGAAACATGGTTTATCCTTATATTATGGGTCAAAATAATTATTCGATTTATTTGTAAACGTCTCAAGCTAACTACTTTTCTATTTTTATAGTTACTTGTGAAATATAGTGAAAACGTAATTGTGATAAACATTTAACATAATTATGTTATGTAATTATTAATCTAAGGTAAAGTTGTTTTAATAATTAAAATAACAATATAAGTGGGGTTATTAATTGTTAGCACAATCTTCAGTATTATTATAATAAAGAGCTTGTGTTTTTCGATCGACTATCTGTCCTACGAAATTCATAAACAAAACCAGATTAATTTTTTTATTTTATATATATAAAGGATTATTATTATTGTGTATAACTGTAAATATAAGTAAGTTGTACTATCTATATATAATAAAATCGTAGGGAAGTCAAAACTGTACATTGAATATTTTTTTAAAAGAATATTTGGGCGTGATCTACAATCGATATCGAAGCCAAAAATATAGTTTTTAGAATTTTAGTCCAGTTGTCTGTTTGTCTGTATATATGTCCGGGTTAAACTCAAAAAGTACTGCATGAATTTACTTCAAATGTTGCATGAATATTACTAACATGTCGGGTCAACATATAGACTACATATTATCACGCTATCACCTACGGGGGAGGAGCTGTGAATCTTTATTTTTCTTAGGCATTCTGTGATAGCATGTAATCTAACGACGCATATTTTGTAAGGTATGATACCTTTGTACGTATTTTTACTCTTTTGTGTCCTGGAATATATTCCTGCATTATTTTCTCTATTTCCTTCAGTCACATCTTATGGCTGAACTCAGCAGGATGCCAATATAACTCTCTTCATTTGCTTCGCTTGCAAAAAAAACGTATACTTATATTTTAATGCTATTTTAAAAGTTGTTTAATTATAATGCTATAGCGACACTGGCATCTTAGGTATGTTTGGTGATGTACAGCCTTCACACAGACGACGTCGCGGGCAGCAGTTACTTGGTATACTAATATAATTAGTACTTACTAGTAATTTACGTGTCAGACTGTGACTTTCAAGTAGGTATTTTTACAAATAAGCATAGGGCGTTATTGTACTACCTATTAACATATAATGTTGTTTAACAAACAAAATTAATTTTTGTTTGTCAGCTTACGCCATCGGCGTGCGCGGCGATGTCGTTTAACACTTGGCAGTCGCTACACACCTCTTTCTGCTGCGCTGAGTGTTCTGAGTTAAAACCCTACATGGGATGACACTTTGAACGAACCACAAATGGTTGTTCCGAGTCTAGGTGTTCTTCGTGTCCGTTTCATGTCTATTTGTGAAGTCCTCTGCGACACCAGTTAAATTCCTAATGCGGGTTTTGTCTTTTTTCATCAGCAGTTTTTAATAGTCCACTGCTGGACATAAACTGCTCCTTTCAACAGAGATTTTGGCCCACTATACCAGGCTGGCCAGTCGGGTTAATATAGGGTTTGTTTCAAGAACGTCGCCCATGGAGGAGGTTCTAGAAACGGTCCCCTAATAGATCAAGTCTCTTGACAGTCATCAGCTCCATGGCGCCGCGTTTCCCGCCCTTGCCGCTAAGGGACAAGGATACTGGATATGTTTCAACTGAGTTCACCGTGTATGGTGTATACTTCTTCTTTAATCAGAGTTTGAGTGACTTCGAGGCTTTTTTAAACACCTTAGAGACTGATACGGATACTATAGTCTGGTTACGGCCTTTTGTCGGGGGAATTCAACGCAAAATCCATTGCGTGGGGTTCTCCTTTGGCTGACACAATGTGCGAGGCCGTAGAGGAGTGGACAGCCTCGTTGGGCCTCTGTCAACTAAAGAGAGGCACCACCAACACGTGCGTGCGTCAGCAGCGGGTGCAGGGCGTAATTTTTTGCGCCGATGACACACTGGTCACAGCCTGACGTACAAAGTTTGAAAAGACGGCGCGTCTGACCCCCTAGGTAGTCTCTTTGGTGGTTCTGTCGCATTGGAGTCGCATCGAGACGTTGGGGTTATGGGTGGTTCTAGTGAAAACGGAGGTCCTGTTGTTCTATGGCTCCCGTCGTGGTGTACTCTTCAGTGCCTTCATCGTGGTCAATTCGGTCTTCGTACCAGTCAGAGCCAACTCCCGTCGGGGATCAGCTTCTAACAGTTTGTTCCAAAGCTGACCGGCGGTTCCGGCGCTGCTTCTGCTCTTGGATAACTTTTGCCTAACTTGGGGGGAGCCAGTGTCAAAAGTAACACCTCACTTAACTACGAGTTTTAAATGCAACATTTAATCAAACATTATACATTGATACCGATCGTATGTATGAAATAAATTATTCGAATTCATTGGTATTATTTCTAATTCTGAAAGGGCATAGGGTCAATGCCTTTGTTTTATATCATACAACGACATTCAACTGGGTATTGTCGTAGTATCGTGAGCAACTACTGTACTGAGATCTCGGGCTCGATTCTCGGGTTGGACCAAACGTTTGTGCGATCTGCAAATGTTTGTTTCAGAGTTTGAATGTTTACTATATATATATAATACAAAAAGTATATGAATATTCCTGCAATGCAGTCTTTACTAGCGAAGGTGTTAGGGAATTTCGTAATGTATTGAACATTATTTATATTAATAAAGAATATTATATATTATTATTATTGTTCCTTCAGTCAATCTAGCTATCGTAGTACAATTTTAGCTTAGTTTGATGCTAGATGGCGTTGTGTCAGATGTCTGAAATTTATTTATGATTCCAACAATACAAAAGTTAAATTTTAATAGTTAAATAGCAAAATTGATAGATCTGTTATTGGCTATTTTAGCCTCTTTAGGTCTTATTTCAAGTTTCAGGTAATTTGTTACTTATGTGTCTTGAACCGGAGCTTTCTGTCTGTTGGTGTACGGACTGCTAAGCCAGAGATTATACTATACGTGTGATACCCGTTCGACTAGTGTTGCGTGATGATCACTATCATTTGGTCTGTGTCTGGGTGTAATTTATCTGTAATATGCATATATTTAGAAATATATAAATGTGTTTATCACCAGTCTAGTTACAAGTTCTGGGAGCTAGTTTGGGATCAGACGACCCCGAGTGATATTTGTGAGATTACTATTAGTTTTATTTTACGTCAAATGACCTTTGAATTTAAGACTTAAACCTAGAGTACAGTACATTAAGTTCAATTAATATTTTTTAGAATTAACAGGCTGCTTATTATGCACAGTTAATTAAAAAATCAGAGGCCAAATATCCATGAAAAATTTTAATTGTTTAACTTAACATGGCTTCATAATAATTTAATTTTTTTATTCGTTCATTATATTATTTTGCCTTAGATATAAAATATGTTTTTTTTTTTTTTTTTTTTTTTGATATGACCTAGCTGTTGGCCTGGGATGGCCTCTACAACTTTACGCGGGTATTACGGTGAGCGCTGAGGGCTCTCAACCGGTCATTTGTTAAGCAACATAGCCCAAGGGCACCCCCTGTGGGATACGAACCTCAGCTTGGGGTGTTGCTGCTACGTTGGGGCGACCTACTCCCATGTTTTGTTGACGGTTTACGCGGCGCGTATTCCGCCCCCGACGACGGGGACGAAAACGCGGACGGTTCCTATTCCTAGATTGCCTAGCTGTGTTCGCTCTACGTTGAGCGAGCGTAATTTCGTCATCTGGTTCTTCTAACGCGTGTCTGGGTCGACGTATTTTCGAAATCCTACTTGGTGTGTATTCTACGGCCGCAACCACTAGAGGGTTGGGGTGAGTCGGAGCAGAGTCAAAGTAGCTAAGGGAGCACTGTTTTATGAATTGCTTGATGGTCGGCAATCTGAGGTCGATGTGGAGATCGACGTTGCGTACATACCACGGTGCTCCCGTAGCTTTGCGCATGAAACTATTCTGTAGTGTTTGAAGCCTATGGATCCTGTGTGGCCTAACGTGTGCGAATACTACGCTACCGTACGTCATTATAGGACGTACGCATGCCATGTATAACCTAACTTTATTTTTTAAGTCTAACTTCGAACGCGCGTTTAATAAATTGCGGAGACGTCCTAGCACGAAGGCAGCCCGGTTGCGGACTGCCTTGATGTGGGGGCCGAAGGTTAGACGGTCGTCGAGGGTTATGCCTAGGTATTTGGACTGCCTAGCCCAAGGGATAGACTTGCCGAACATCTTAATCTGAGGGGTCTTCTCCAAAGGATACAAGCTTAGCTGTCTTCTGTGAAACAGCACCGCCTGGCTTTTCTCGGGGTTGACCTCTACCCTCCATTTCCGGAACCAAACGCCCAGTGCGTTGGCTGCCGTCTGGAGTTTTTTGGCTACTGTCGAGGGGTTCACTCCTGAGCAGTAGATAGCCGTGTCGTCTGCGAATAGTGCCGTCTGCACATACCGATGGTTCGGAATTTATATGTGTCATATATGTGTATATATGTGTCAGACGAGTGCTTAGGTGCTGCACACATAAGCCAGTGTTTATGTGTGCAGCATTTAAGCACACATAAACACTGAAAATATACAAAATTGACCACTGTCATAATAGAAGTCAAAGATCGCGTCGCTTCGTTGATGCGATATGCTTCTAGCCTTGATTACAATTTCTTGACCTTGACTGATAATATCTGGGATTTAGTTTGAATGATGTCCTGCTAAAAACTTAATTGTATTTGCTAGTAACGGAGTTCTCGGTATGCCGTGTAACCGTATTTTATAACAATGAATAAATTTATTTCATTATGTATTATATAAACTATTAATACATAATTTAAATAATTCACTAGTACACTAGCTCCAATATTACACCTGCTACACATATCTATGCATCATCCAAAGGTCGACTGGAAGAAAATGCCCGCGGCATTAAGTCAACCTTATGCAATGTTATTTATTTGCAGGAAGTATAAATAAATAAAAAAAATTAAGTTTTTGTCTAATTTCTTTTTTCTTCAAAACTTAATTCAAGGATTTGGGTGGTTAGGCCTGGTATGAAATCTTAGACTGAGATTGAATGTACATATCATAAGTTATAATTAAGTTATTTTAACCAGGAAGCATCAAATCTAAGATGTTTAGGAGATCACTTGCGCTTGATCCGCAAGGAGCTAACGTCTGAGTGCCACCACAGCGATGGTCGCACCGTAGACACAGTGCACCACACGCTGGCAGAGTGCCCGGCATGCGTAGAGCAGAAGTGTGATTTGGTGGCGGCCATCAGAGTGGGGAGTCTCTCGCTCAGTAACATGATTGCGGCTATGATACGAAGCGAGAGTGCGTGGTACGCCGCCGTCTCTTTCTGCGAACGGGTTATGCTTGCCAAGGAGATGGCGTAGTGAGACCGAGTGAGGTTTAGAACTCCCGGTTCACCAGCTCTAGGAACGGGCCAGGTACCGCAGAAGACTCAGGTGCTGGCATTCGCAGTGAAAGAACCACGATGTTCCACACGGGAAGGGGCTATCTACAAGCCGTAGGTGACTCGAGGTACGTCGGCGTTGCATGGATTTCTTTACTAGGGTGCACCTCGTTCCCCAGGTGCACTGGTACTCGAGACGGCGTGTGGCTTTTGGTCGGCTCGAGTCCGCCATAACCACACCCGCACTTAATAAATATAAAAAAAGCAGGTAACAAATCTGAGGCTACTTATCTATATACCTAAATCTATAGTTTCTTTGCTGGGGACTGATGACTATACGGAGAAATAAGGAGTACTTAGCTTCCACATTTATTAATCGGGATTTAGATAAATAAAATACCAGCCAATTTCAAGTTATTCAACCACACATTTATTCAGCATTACCTACTACAGTGTAGACTCATTATATCGTGAAGTTAAGCATTTATTAACATACATTACATGTAAAGGCACTGCAGCAAAAACACTTCGTTATCGATAAATCTTCGTTTGAAAACCTTGTAATCTTCAAGGTTTCTGGCAGATAATAAGTCTTTCAGCTTCATTTTGAATTAACTTGTAAATAGCAGCAATTGTTTCGTCATTTTTGCATGACATGGTGGCGGTGACCGCTCCTCTTTTCCCTCCCCAACTGGAGGTAAACGTTAGCTGGGCTTCGACAAACACGCAGAAACAGGCAACGACTAAAATCAGAATGCTGAATTTATCCATTTTGTTATGGGAGATGTTGGAAGATATTGTTGGATGAAAAGGTTAAGGAGATATGATGTTGTAGACGGAGAATATGAACCTTTTATACGCTAAAACGATATGTAGGTATTTGTATAATATATAAAAAGAAGCATTAGAAGTTTCAATTTACGAGCATCTAGATTGGCATGCCTTGTAATGATTCAGTCTATGATTAAATTGAGCTAATGTAATCGAGTGATTTGAATGATTATTTGAAAAAGATTTCGCAACTGAACAACGAAATAACTATTTAACTTCAGTTGGAGTTAAATAGTTTATTATTGTTCATATTTTGGTAAATTTAATTAATAAATTATGTAAGTATGTTTTTCTGAGTTTATTTACGGATTTTCAGCAGCATAATTACCCATTTTAATTGTTTAATCCTAAACATATTGTATACACTGAACATTGTTTATTATTCTTCTAAATATATTACGTTTAAAGATACAAAAATATATCTATTTATTATTTTATTTATTATATATTTATTTTATAAATTCCTTAGTTTTTCACAATTTTTCTGCAACACTGTCCTGTTGAATAGAGCTGAGAAACAGTTTGAGCTTTAATATTAAACCTTATCGATTCAAAAGAAACTTGACAAAGAATACTTTAAAAAATTCAACGTTCGCAATACGATGCGAAATACGACTTTAAAGTTGGATTGTGAACGCAAAATTATGTTTACAGAACAGATAATATTATCAAAAAGAGAAGAGTTATTCAGTGGAGTTCCCGATGAATATCTCAGTCATAAGGAAAAGTACGAAAACTCGATACGAAAAGGAACCATATTATTCGAAATATTGTGCAAATCGTTTAATATGGAGACGACTGATCTCTCTGATTACAGGTTTGTTTTATACATTTACTTCTTTACATGAATTAACAGTTGAGAGATATTTTAAAGCGTTAAGACTTCTTATTTTATATAGGATGGACCACGAATTAGTTATCATTTGAAAAAATCATATAAAAATCATTTGATATGTTATAAAAATTGTTTATTTATTAGAAAGCAAATTAGTTAGTATTTATTTTTTTTAAGCAGTGAGCACCGAAATTTTCGAATACTCGTCGGCAGAGACCGCAAGATTACCGACATCGCTTCGCTGATTTTTTCTTTTAGATGACGTAGTGTATTCGGTTTATTGACGTACATACGATTTTTCAAATGACCCCGTAAAAAGAAGTCTGCTGGTGCTGAGGTGGCTGTGGAATGTTGACTCGTCTGGAAATCAGCTTTTTCGGAAACATCTCTTTGGCAACCGGCAGGGACTCATTGGATGTGTGACAAGTGACTCCATCTTGTTGAAACCATGTGTTATGATTGTGCCAACAAATTCCAGTAGCATCAGTCCCAAGAACTCCCGTGTTTGTGTAGTTAGGTTAACATTTTCTCTTAAATAGTCCAATACACTAGCATTTGTAAACATAATAAATCTTTTTTGAAAACAAAATTAAACCGACTTCAGATAATACTCATAAAAACAACCACAAACTAAAAAATAAGTGCAATACTAATTAAAAAAACAAGTGTAACACTTAATTTAACACGTAAGATTATGATAGCAAAAGAAACCTTCTAGTCTGATTGAAATTGGTTCCAAATCTGATGCACAATAAGTAGTATTCGGTTGCCATGTCGTTTTCTACTGTGCTAAGTTTTTTTTTACATTTTACAAACCTGCCATAGTGATTCTACTTTGTCTGATGGAAAGCATGAATAGAATAATCTAAGGGTTTTGGTCACCATACTCATTGTGAATGCAGGCAGTGCAGTATGGTAACCCACATTATGGCGGCCTAGTAAGATGCTTTTTCACGCCTCGTTTGGGGACGTAAAAGGCATGACAGTTGTCGTGGCATTGTATTGTACAAGTGTTTTGGGTTCGTAGGTGGTAATCTCACATGGGATAACACTGTGTGATCCATAAATTGTTGGAGATTTTTGAGGATCTCTTCTGCCATGAAATCTACACAAATCAAGTACTTGGCAATATCGAAGTTTTACAAAAAGATTATTTAGGGCTACGCGTAACAACCAGAGTTTATGGCTTAACGTGAATCTCTCGCAATCAAAAAAAAAAAATTAAATAATTTTGCAAATTTATCTATATAGCTGAATTTGCAATATTAAATATATACATATTTCTTTACATATCTATAAAGAAATACAAACATCCAAATTGAGAACCTCTTCCTTTTTGAAGTCTATCGACTTATCAACTAATAGACAACAAAAGAAACTAAGAAAAATATATGTAATAGAAAACAAAAGAGAATGTTGTTAAAAAGTGTAGTGTACTGTAAGTGTTGTTAGAGAATTTTTATAGCAATAGGATGGGTGTGTCGTATCTATATATCGCATCTATCTTCAACCCATCTTGCCTGCATGGTATAGTAGACCAAAATCTCCTTGCTAAGGACTTTCAAAGGGTTTACGTCCAGCAGTGGATTGTTAAGGATTGCTGCTGATGATGTTGCGTTGCGTCTGTCTAGGTCCGTGGTCCGAATCACGCTCACAGCGCTCATAGCGTACCAACGTGCGGTCCAATTCGTGCTTTTCACGCTCACCGTTAGCATTGTGGATGCTATGACGTCACATGTGACGTCACTACCTAGTGCTCACAGTATTGACGGTTCGGATCGGTAGCACCGTGAGCATTGACGTTATTTTGCGCCATTTATTTGAATTGACTTTCCTCGATTGCGGAAAATGCTTGAAATACAAGCATTTTACCATCTTCATCGGCTACAGCACATACTCCACTCATGTTTATGTCAAAAAATGCTCTGTTAGGTAATGTTCAACTTTTTGAATTTGTAAGCACACTCACAAGCGGTCCGAATTATTAATACTGCTGCTAACAGACGTTGGCGCGCTCACTTTAGTGTCGACGCGGCAACGCCAACGTCCGATTTATCGGACCACACGTTAGCAATTTAAACGTCGTAAGTGCTGTGAGCACAATTCGGACCGCAGCCTAGGAGTTACGACCGTTGTAAAAAATGTAATTTTAAGTAAAATGGTTTTAGTCTAGAGTATTTATATTAGATATTTAGCGTTTTACAGTCATCATGATAGTCTTTTTTTCGCGTCACCTATCTTTGTGTTTCCAAGACAAATCTAACGATGTGGTTATTTCACAAATCCGTGAAACAGTTTTTGAAGATACGAAGTAATAAAGAATATTACATGCATACATACATATAAGATACGCGCGGACACAACCGTTCCTTGGCGTTCAGATTAAAATATGTGTAAAGATTTAGTTACAAAAATAAATATCATTGATCAGAAACATCTTAAGTGGAGTTTTGGGAGCGTCTACATCTCAAGATGGATCGCCATTTGGGCTTCACTTCATCATGTTCCTACCGGTACTTATGAGCCAGGCTGACGACGAGCAGAAAAAGAAGTGGTTCGATCGAGCTTTGAACTGTCAGATCGTTGGCACCTATGCTCAGGTAATATAGGTTTAATATGTTAACTGTCATTTAAGTCTTTATAACGTAGGCAGTAGAAGCTGTTTTGGAAAAGTACATTGTTTGCATTTTAATTACATTTATTGTTTTGTTTGTTACATTCGTGTCATGATATCGATTTCTCTGAAGTAAGTAAAAATTCACGCAATATCTACCCACGTTTTCCCAGGTTTAAAAAACCAATATCATTATAATCAGTCTTTACTCGTTCACTACTTGACACAGGCCTCTGCTTAGAAAGGAAGCTTTTGGTTACTGTGCCACGGTAGTCAGACTAGTAAAAGCTAGGATAAATCCAAGTAATTATTGATGTTCCAGTCAGAGCTCGGTCACGGCACCTTCATCCGTGGGCTAGAAACAACTGCCACATATGATCGTGATACCCAGGAATTTGTTATGCACAGTCCCACGCTCACTTCCTACAAATGGTGGCCAGGGGCACGTAAGTGTGACTTTATAGGGTAGGTTAAATAAAAAATTACGAGGCTTTTAATTGTAGTAGGTGTAATGGCTTCAGCGAACACCTCACCGCTTTCTACTGCGTTAAACGTTGCGGGTTCAATGTCTACATGGGAGAATACTTTGTGTAATCTAAAAAATATTACTTGGCAACCCAATGCAGATCATTTCCAGAACGACTAACTATTCAGATTACAATCTTTATTCCAGTCGGGCAAACAGCTAACTACTGCATCGTGATTGCGCAACTGTACACACAAGGAAAATGTCATGGTATCCATCCGTTCATTATCCAAGTTCGCGACGAAGAAACTCATGAGCCTTTGCCAGGGATAAAAGTTGGAGAAATAGGGGTTAAGATGGGTCTAAACTCAGTAAACAATGGGTATCTGGGCTTCGACAACGTTAGAATACCCAGAACTAATATGCTAATGAAACATGCAAAGGTTTTGGAGGTATGTTGACACTTGATAGGTATATTTTTAGAATTTTACAAAACATTCAATTCCCTTTATTTTATTCCCTTTTAGAGTTTTTTTATTTGACTAAACACACAGGTGATATTTTTATAGATCATAGATATACCATCATTGATTCCGTATTAAAGGGATATATGGATGAATCCATAGAAAAAGTCTATTTTTATTGGATTTCTGGGTGTTGCGTATGTGTACACTTAGAATAAATTTACAATATACCACTTGTATTATGCTTTACCTCTGTACATACATTTTTAATACATTTTTATTTGTCTAATATTAGTTTATAATATAGGAGCTGACATGACTCTATTGATGGCGCTCACTGATCACCTCCTAATAGATTCCGCATACAGGGCTACAAACGTGCGCCACACATAGTTACTATAACAGGCTTATAAAGTTACGCAAAAAATCACGACATCAGTATCGTCCAAGTTTGTGACCCGTAGACACACTTTGGTCTTTGCTATTTAAAAATAGTTTTGTTTTAAAAATATATTGTAAATGGCTTAATGTGCAGTAAAATGGTGTGGCAAGTCATCTAAAACATCTAATTATCAAAAAGATGGCGTAACATTTCATCGGTAAGTACATTATATTTTTATTACGTTATTTAAATTACAATAGTTGTCTTTGTCTAATACTGCACGCGTATCGATAGTGTTGTGATTCAGAAATCGATTTGTTTTGTTATCGTTGGTTTTTTTTTTTGAAGCAAAGATATTTTCTAAAGGAAGTGATGTTTAATAGTGATATAATTATGCTAAAAGTTTCCTAAATGTCCTGAAAGAAAAAAAAATGTGGATCATAATAATCATAATAATCATAATTACATTTATTTATAAATAATAAAAAATTAAAAAAATATCCAGACTATCTAACCAAATTTATCGATCAACGTTCTTACCCTATCCCATCACTATGGTTTGGTGCATTCTAAGTTTAGCCTTGAAATATCCAATCACAGCGCATTAGAAACGTCCCGCGCGTCCCGTACGTACCCCGGTATTTGGTGAAGTCGAATCGTAACAAATTTTCAATAATGCGGTATCTATTAGGAGGTAATCTGTGATGACGCTCGAATCACTTTTGGTTCATCCACACTTACTTTATTGTGAAAAATCCTTCTTAGATTAATGTCGACTGCACTAAATATTTCAGGATGGCACGTACATAAAATCTAAGAACACTAAATTGATATACGGAACCATGGTCTTTGTTAGGGTGGTTATAGTTTTTGACTCTGTCAACTATTTAGCAAAAGCTGTGACTATTGCCACTCGCTATTCAGCAGTCAGAAGACAAACACAACTAAAAGAAGGGTAAGTAACATATACGAGTAGCTACGATGTACTTTCAATTTTAATTTTTATCACAGTTCAATTTTTGTTGGTCACATTACATTTCTGTTCTTCATTTAAGAGGTAACCTCAAGGTAATTAACAAAATAATTGAAATAAAGAAAATCATTTAAATAAACATGGACCGTATGTAATATTTGGAATAAATAATATAATAATGAATTTAAGCAATGCTCAAAATAAGACTCAGTGAAGACAGTAAAAAAAAAGAAACACGTGCTGACTCTATGTTAAAATGGCTGCATATTATCAGAGAATGGCGTTCTAGCATACTTCTTAACCCATGATGATGCAAAAGTGTAATGCATTACACTGTCTTTGTATTTCGTCGTGTTCAATTGCCTAATATACCTTAATGTCAATAACAATCAACTTTAATCTTATATTGTCAATAAAATAAAACAAGACCCTATAAACGGCCGAGATTCAACAGACCGGCGTCTCTAGTTATCAAAGAAATGCTGTAAAAACCGCCTAGTTTTTCTTAATAGCAGCAATAAAAAAAAGTTTACGCGATCACAGCCACACTTGGCATTATAGACTTTAAATACTTAGTACACGATTCAATATCGTTTAAGGATTGTAAAATTCTTTCCGATGGGTGCTGTTCGGTAGAAAACATCTTTATCTATACACATATATTCTCAGCGAGCCCGAGTTGCAGATTCTGGATTACGTAACGCAGCAGGAAATGATCTTTACAGCCGTAGCTGGCTGCTTCGCTATGAAGTTCAATGCCTGGAGACTATGGGACACCTTCAATGTAATCAATGCTCAACTACATGAAGGCAATTTTGAGAGATTAGGAGAGGTAAAAGGTTTTAGATTTATATAAGTATATTATTATTTAGTAGGTAGTAGAGCCACGCTGATTTCAGCACGAGCGGGCCGGCTCGACCGGGGCGGTACTACCCTCCCACAGAAGACCAATCTAAAGCGCCAGCATCTGTGTAGTCGTGTTTCGTTGGTGAGTGTGAGACCGGTGACCCATTGATGTAGGGTGACAGTTATCGTGGTAACTGTGTAAACCTTACACTGTCACGACGACTGTCATGCCTTTTACGTCCCCAGGCGGGATATGAAAAAGCATCTCACAAGGCCACCATAGTGCGGGTCACCATATTGCATTGTCTGCATTTGCAATGAGTATGGTGATCACAACTCTTGGATTCTATTCATGCTTTACATCAGGCAGAGTAGAGTCACTTTGGCAGGCTCTTAATATAGAAAAAAAAAAAAAATTATTAGTATTTAAACTTAAGTTATAACAAATTAAATACATATTTTAGCTACATGCCCTAGCATGCTGTCTGAAAGCGATAAGCACAGCAGACTCTGCTCGGTTCACGGAGCGCTGTCGTCTGGCCTGCGGCGGTCACGGCTATATGCAATCATCCAACCTGCCTCTAATTTATGCCCTCACAACAGCTTCCTGCACTTATGAAGGAGACAACACTGTTCTGTTACTTCAGACTGCTAGGTAAGAATTTAATTCGTGCAGATTGTTATAAAAAAAAAAGTACAAAGTCATATAGGTTCGGAAAAACCACAGAGTACAATTTGTTTCACAGAATGGTCACGTGCAGTAAAAGGTGACAAAAAAATTACTTGATTACAATAATTAAAGTTACTCCTGAATTACAGCCGTTCAATGGCAGCGGTAATCACTTTCCACCAAGAACCCTGGTTACCTTCTCTTTTTTTCATAAAAGAAGAAGGATTTCGTTGAATATTCTTTCATCTGCTAATTTACACTCTGTTTCCAATTCATATGTTAGCATCTTAATTTAATATTTTTTTATCAGGTTCCTTCTTAAAGTGTGGCGCGAAATTGACACAGTGCCTTTAACTCCCACTACAACTTATTTGAAGACGGTATCCTCGCCAGGTTTTGAAAACAAATGGGTAAATAGTATAGAAGGCATCATTTGTGGATTTCAAATAGTCGCTATGAAGTAAGTTAATAATTATGTATGTATTATCTCATTACTGTTGGATGTATACGTGACAGTTTGTAAGGATTTGAGGACATGACTGTCCGTGTTGTGACGTATTTTTTTTTTTTATTCTTTATCCCGCATAACACAGCGATCTGTCATGGATATTTAGCTGCTTCTTTGTCTGAATCATATCTGATTTATAAATATATTGCCCTAGGCAGAGTGAGTTGTCCAATGATCACTCTCTCTATTCCTGATTGACAAATCGCTTCATGAGATTCGGAACGTTATTCCTTCTCGGTCTTGTGAAAATAGTACTCCCAGTACTCGTCAACTTGGCAACAGCAACAGACAACATCATTACAAAGAGAAGGAAAACTTGGAACAAACCCTATTCCAACCCGTCTGGCTAGCGTGGTATAGTAGGCCAAAATCTCCTTGCTAAGGAGAGGCCTATATCTAGCAGTGGATTGTAAAAGGCTGTTGATGTTTATGATTGTGAGGATTTATGTATGGATGTGTACTATTTAGTCACATTTGTCACAGAAATAATCAATGTGGCTAATTTTTTATCAAAGCGAAATTGATTGACAAAATCAAAATATACTATGGGTCACACTAATTTAGATTGAAATACCAGAAAATAAGTTATTTAAACATTCAATGTGAGCGTAAATCAAACCATTCAAATGCGTGACTTCTCATAGTTCTGGTCTCATAGAGGTAATTTTCCACATGTGTTTATACTAGTTTTGTTCACCAGAAAAACTTCAATAAAACTCATCAAATTATGGGCTTTTAGGAAAATATCTTCATGTGTGGAAATAATGACGAAAAAAATCATGTCTGGCATGTCTCCTGAGGATGCATGGAACAGTATCTCAATACAATTGGTTTCAGCAGCGGAAGTAAGTATGATCATAGTTTATGGCATAAAAATGGTACAATGAATAGATATTTTTTACTTTGTCTCATCTTTACTATCGTATTACGTATTTTTTATAAAATTTGATAGTGATTATTATTTGTGTAGGTTTGTTATGTGTGTAGCACTTGAAACTAGAAAACTTACGGATGCCGAAAAATCGGTGGAAAATTGTTCAAGGATTTATTTTCTATTTGTTTTAGTCTAAATTCTCGTTTATTGGATGAAGTATGTGTGTTTGGCTATTGGCTTCAGATTTATCTACCTCTTAGGTTATTTACCCTTTTCAAAAGATCATAGCGTAATGTTTATGTTGTTATGGGTTCATAACCTGCTTCAAGAAATCCTTTATAATCCTTTACAATGTGTAAGACAATTCCACAAATTAGAGCGTTTAAGCTAACAAAACTCATGCACAAACACTAACACACACACACGCTAATCAATTTTTATTTAAAATTTTAGTCACACTGCCGAGTCATTGTCTTATCGACGTTCCATGAAGACTTGTCCAAAATGAGTCACACTGTATCAGCTCCATTAGCTGAAGTGTTAAAACAGCTACTTGAGTTATATACAGTCTATTGGGCCTTGGAGAAATATGGCGACCTGCTTTTGGTAATTTATAAAATTCATAATAATATATGAACGATTTAAAATGATTAGCCTTTGTGAAGAAATATACAATCATTAACCTAAACTTATTATTAACCTAAACGTATTCTTGTCTATCTTGTCTGTGTTGTTACGGATTAAGGATACGGTATGTCACCACTCCTAGTGTCGTAAGAACCTACTATAGGAGAAAAGTCTGCAGGGCAAGTCTACGACAAAGAAAAGGAAAATGTTAAATAAGCTCTAAACCAGCATCTGGCCATTGTGGTATAGTAGGCCAAAACCTCCTTTTTACCATTAAAAGCTATTGAGGATGATGGTGACATATACACACCAGACGTTAATATGAAATTGACAGTTAGATTTTGGGATGCTTGATAGATGTGTTGACGTTTTCTTTTTCAGTATACGACAATTTCTAAGACTGACATAGAGTTTTTGAGACGCTGGCTGGTAACGTTATTAGATCAGATTCGACCGAACGCCGTCGGAATTGTGGACGGTTTTGATATTATCGACGAAGTAAGTGACTGTTTAAACACTTGGTTCGAATTTGTAAAGAACTGAAAACGCTCAAATTGTCGTTTGTTACATAAGGAACGTTAACCTTTACAGGATTACATGAATAACTTAGTTCCCATAGTGCCAAAATGTCGGCAACTAATTCTCGAAAGTAAGCATATCGATACCTATTAATAACTTATCAACAAACAGTACAGTAGGGGCTACCTTTATCTAGTGTCTTCATCTTCTCAAATTTGATGTAACAACATGTGTCATAAGAATATTGCACTTGTTATTACTTCAGCTTCTTTGTAAGAAAGTACTGGTTTCTTTGCAAGTGTAAAAAGGGTTAAATCTCAAAATACTACACGGGAGTATTTTATTGAGGAGAATAGAATCAACATGAAACACACTAATAATACAATTTGTTTTTCTTTAGATGTTAGACTCAACTTTGGGGGCTTACGACGGTCGAGTGTACGAGCGTCTAATCGAGCGAGCTCAGAGGAGTCCGCTAAACGCGGATACTGTTAATCAAAGCTTCCATAAATATCTTAAACCGTTCATGAAGGGAAAACTCTGATGTTCCCTACCTATAATTTTTTTTTTAATACTTTTGTATGACATTGAAACAGGTAGTTGGCTGTGTTGACATAATACAAATAAGTGAAATTAAAGATGTTTTAGAACTGTTTTCTTTTTATTTAAAGTTTTTTCTAGTACAATTGCTGACTTGGATACTTTGTTCTGGACAGAAATCAAGAACTTAAAGATAAGTGTTCACCAAAATAAATAATAATATTATACAAAACACCTTATTATTACAAAGTATTTTTACAAAAATATACCTACTTTTTTAAAAAGTATTAAGTTGGCAGAATAATGAAAAATGTGGCATATCTATGCATTAATTTGTAATCTATGAGAACACAATACAACCCCACTCACCTTTCTGACACACTGACACGAAGTTGCGCGTTAATTTTGTTTGAAATTGCATTTCTAGTACATTATAACTCAATGACCCCGAGCTACTAAATGTTTATTTACGAGTACGAGCCTGCAAAAGTAACTCTACTCTACCTGATGGAAAGCATCAACATAATCTAAGAGTTGTGGTCACCATACTCATTGCGAATACAGACAATGCAGTATGGTAACCCACATTATGGCGGCCTAGTAAGATGCTTTTTCACGCCTCGTTTGGGGCCATGACAGTCACCGCGGCATTGTAATGGATACACTTGCCACGACAACTATCACCCCTGCATAAATGGGCCTCCGGTCTCGCACTCACCAACGAAACACGACAGCACAGATGCTGTCGCTTTAGGTTGGTCTTCTGTGGGAGTGTAGTACATCCTCGGTCGAGCCGGCCCATTCGTGCTGAAATCAACGTGGCTCTACTACCTAACGAATGGTTTATACAGCTTTCTACTGTGATCACGGTTAGGTATTCTTAAAATTTTCTTAGTCTTTTTTTTTTTTTTTAACTTGTGGAAACCCCCTCGGGCCGTCACCCCACCGGGGTTTACGGTGGGGTGGTGTGTCGGAATCGGACCGACTAAAACCACACGGTGTGCCACTCTGCGCGTCAGATAGGAGGGATCCGGGAACCGCTGCTGTTACGACATCCAGATCCCTCCAAGCGCCTGCCCGCTAAAGCGGGCACCATCTGTGGATAAACTCTCTATTTAGGCGACGTACGGCACACGTGCACATCACCTCCTCGCGGCTGGCCACTATAGCGGATGGAGTGGAAAACCTGTCCCGTCCACCCGCGGCCACACTCAAGGCGGCATGAAGCGCTGGTATGTGCGCCTCCGCGCGCCGGCAGCGAATTAGGTCCGAGTGGATATCGTCCTCCCGGGGCTTCTCCGCCGCCTCCTTCCACGAAATTACGTCTTCGCAGAAGGTTGCGACCGCGGTAAAACAACTGTCGCTACCGGTCATGGAGCGTATGACGGCCGGTAGCGAGAGATCACCTCCAATAACTGCAGTGAGCACCCCACGCTGCGCCGCCCAAGCGGAACAAACCGCTAGCGAGTGCTGAGCCGAGTCCTCACTGCAGTCGCAGTGGTGACAGGCGGGACTCAGTTCCCTCCTGACGACCGAGTGCAGATACTTCCCGAAGCAACCGTGCCCGGAAAGGACCTGAGTCAGTCGGAAGGAAAGGGTCCCGTGCTGCCGCCCTGCCCACTCGGCGATGACCGGCTGGAGAGCCTCCACGGCGGCAAAGCCAGTACGTGGAGCCTCCAGCCGGGACGACCAACGAGCCATCGTGGCTCGACGAGCGGCCTCTCGCCACTGGCGTATCTCTTCGGGCGGGGGCCGTATGCCGGTACCCGCCCGGAAGTCAGCCGTCCGCCGATAAACTTCGGCGAGCACTTCCGCCTCCAAATCCCACGGGGGAGTTCCGGCCAAGGCGCACGCCGCCTCCGTCGATACGGTGCGGTAACCGCGTATGGCTCTAACCGCCAATATCCTCTGAGGGCGCCAGAGGCGAGCCCTTTTCTGGGCGGTAAGAGCCGCCGCCCACACTGGTGCACCATACAGCGCCATTGACCGGACAACCCCCGTGTATAGCCGTCTCGTCGCGACGCTGGCTCCACCCAAATTGGGCAAAAGTCGCCCAAGGGCAGAAGCAGCGCCGACCAGCTTTGGAGTAAGCTGTCGGAAGTGCTCGTCGAAGAGCCACCTACCGTCTAGGATCAGGCCCAGATACTTCATCTGGGCTTTAATCGGTACGAGGACCGAATTGACAATAATAGAGGCGCCGGGGGGTGGACCACGACGGGGCCCGTGAAACAAAAGGGCCTCCGTCTTATCTAGGGCCACCCGTAAACCCAGCGCCTCAATGCGCCCGACCACCAAAGAGACTCCCACGGTGGCCAGGCGCGCGGCCACTAAAATTTTCTTAGTCTAGTGCAAGGTACTGGTTTTTGTAATGTTCGCGTGTAATTTATAATCTATTATATTTGGCAAGCTACTGTAATATATTATTCTTCATCACTGATGTTCATCACAATATTTTAACAAGAAATACACATTAAATTTATTTTTTTTAAATATTAAAGGATTGTGAATTTGGCCGCCAACTTTTTAATTTTATTATTAGCTAGTTAAAGTACAAATATTTTATTCAATGAACAAACTGATATAGTAGGAACACACATTTGAAACAAATAATAGGTCATGAAACCCACAGAATATTTACCTTTAAATTGTCAAAATTATATTAATTTTCGCTAGCACATAGTAACATAACTATTAATTAGTGTTCATCATTTATCCTTATAGGTTTTGTAAAAAGTACACCTGAACTAACTCCATAAAATAAAAAAAAAGGTTATGGTTAAATGACAGAGAAGAGACTACTCGCAAAATTTTCTAATTAAAAAAAAATTAAAGGTTGTTAGTCAAATGAGCATCTGTTAAATAAACTTACCGGTTTTTTTTCTGTTTTATTCACCGATTCTATTAATCACTAGCACTTGAGATCAACTTACAATAAATAAAATATTTATGTTACGAAGAGACTCGTATACATATATAAACATTATGACAACCTTTGGTAAGTTATCTTGAAGTTGGACACAATAATATATTTATATTTTAATTAACCTGAATTTGATAAGATGTTTTTACAGTTTGGGTCTGTTGTGGCTTCGTACGCTTGTAGATGTGCGCGCACATTGTGATGCACTTCCACATCCACCGACGTGTGTGGTGTATGCTGTCCTGTCAAGATCATCTAATTCGCTCTGAGTCCATCTAAGTACACCAAAAGAATGCATCAGAGCCGGCATTTTTTTTTTTTTAACGATTGGAAACCCCGACGGGCCGTCACCCCACCGGGGTTTACGGCGGGGCGGTGTTTCGGAATCGGATCGACTAAAATCATACGGTGTGCCACTCTGCGCCTGAGAGAGGAGGGATCCGGAAACAGCTGTTATTACGACATCCTAATCGCTCGTAGCGCCTGCCCGCTTTCGCGGGCGCCATCTGCGGATAAACTCTCTATTTAGGCGACATCCGGCACACGCACACGTCACCTCCTCGCGGCTGGCCACTATAGCGGATGGAGGGGAAAACCCGTCCCGTCCATCCGCGGCCACACTCAAGGCGGCATGAGGCGCTGGTATGCGCGCCTTCGCCGCCCGGCTCGCCGACGGCGAATTGGGTCCGAGTGGATATCGTCCTTCCGGGCCTTCTCCACCGCCTCCTTCCGCGAAATTACGTCTTCGCAGAAGGTTGCGACTGCGGTAAAACAACTGTCGCTACCGGCCATGGAGCGTATGACGGCCGGTAGCGAGAGATCTCCTCCAATAACTGCAGTGAGGACCCCACGCTGCACCGCCCAAGCGGAACAAACCGCTAGCGTGTGCTGAACCGAGTCCACACTGCAGTCGCAGTGGTGACAGGCGGGACTCAATTCCCTCCTGGCGACCGAGTGCAGATACTTCCCGAAGCAACCGTGCCCGGAAAGGACCTGCGTCAGTCGGAAGGAAAGGGACCCGTGCTGCCGCCCTGCCCACTCGACGATGACCGGCTGGAGAGCCTCCACGGCGGCAAAACCAGCACGTGGAGCCTCCAGCCGGGACGACCAACGAGCCATTGTGGCTCGACGAGCGGCCTCTCGCCACTCGCGTATATCTTCGGGCGCGGGCCGTATGCCGCTACCCGCCCGGAAGTCAGCCGTCCGCCGATAAACTTCGGCGAGCACTTCCGCCTCCAAATCCCATGGGGGAGTTCCGGCCAAGGCGCACGCCGCCTCCGTCGATACGGTGCGGTAACCGCATATGGCTCTAACCGCCAATAGCCGCCGCATATAGCTCTACCCAGATTGGGCAAAAGTCGCCCAAGGGCAGAAGCAGCGCCGACCAGCTTTGGAGAAAGCTGTCGGAAGTGCTCGTCGAAGAGCCACCTGCCGTCGAGGATCAGGCCCAGATACTTCATCTGGGCCTGAACCGGTACGAGGGCCGAATTGACCACGATGGAGGCGCCGGAGGGTGGACCACGACGGGGCCCATGGAACAAAAGGGCCTCTTGGCCGGGGCCACCCGCAAACCCGGCGCCTCAATTCGCCTGACCACCAGAGAGACACTCGTGGTAGCCAGGCGCGCCGCCTCTTGAAAGTTCATCCCCCGACCCGTGACCAATGTGTCATCTGCCTAACAAAGTACGCCCAGCCCGGGGGGCAGACGACTTCGAAGGGCCCAGTCGTATCCCATGTTCAACAGGAGTGGTCCGAGGACAGACCCCTGTGGAACACTGCACGACATGAGCCGCCGCCTTAGAACACCGTCTCGGTCCTCGTACATGACGGTACGCTCCTCAAGATAGTTTGCCACAAGCCGCCTCAGGTATTTTGGCACCCCGTTGTAGTGGAGTGCTTCCCTGATGCAGCTAAATGGCAGACTATTAAATGCGTTGGCGATGTCCAACGACACCGCCAACAGCACGCCGCCACAGCTCACTGCCTCTTCGGTAACGGCCCTCAGGCGCAGCACGGCATCGACCGTCAAACGCCCCGCCCGAAAACCAAATTGGCCGTCCGACAGATCGGGGCCCACCTCGCGGAGGTGCCGGACGATGCGGGCAGAGAGTATCCTCTCAAACAGTTTACCCGCCTCGTCCAGCAACACGATGGGCCTATAGGCCGCTACCGATTCGGCTGGCCGTCCCGACTTCCTCAATAGGACCAGCTTCCCGCTTTTCCTGCACCCAGGGAAGCGTCCGGACGCCAAGCTAGCGTCCAGGACCTTCCTGAGGCGGTCCGACATGTGTTCGAGGGCTCGGGCCAGCACTCGGGCAGGTCTCGTTCCACCCATCGTCTCCGACCATGAAGGCGATCGACGGGGGTGTGTGTTCCACCTGCTGCGGGAAAAGGCCCTCGACCACTTCCCGCAGGAAACTGGGCTGGAGTGTCTCTATAAGGGGGGGGCCCGACGTGCGGAGCTTTTGTCGCGCCGCACGATAAGGGCAACCCCAGGGGTCACAATCGAGACCCTCCAGCATCTCCTTTCTCTTAATTTCTTTGGCGCGGCTTATGGCCAGCTTCAGAGTTTTCCGCGCCTCTCGGTACTCCTCATGAAGCTGGTCCTCCTCGCCTTCTTCGCGGTGTCGCCGCCGACTACGGGTGTAGGACCTCCGGGCACGAGTTCAGGCCGCACGGAGGTCTGCCAACTCCTGGGACCACCAGTAAACCTCCTTCCGTGGAGGCCGGCAACCTCGGATGCGGGGCATGGCCGCATCACAGATTTGCGCAATCGCTTCGCAGAAGCGACCAGCCCCCATGTCGACCTCCTCGGTCGGGGCCTGCGGAGACAGCCAAGATAGAATAATGGCCGCCGCCTCTAGTAAGTCCCTATTTAATTTGGCTACAGCCCACCGCAGAAAGCGAGAAGAACGGCACGCCGCGTGACCCCTACTGGCGTCCTGGGATCGGGAGAGCTCAAATCGGATACAGAGATGGTCCGAGAGCGTCTCAACCTCTTCCAGGACACGCCAGTTCCTTACATCAGAGCCGGCATGACCCAACCATTACAGGCTTGCACGTTGTAAGCACTTGATAAAAGACTTTTAAGTACTTTTTTCATGCGGCAAAAAAGCGTTTCTGCAACGTCTGTTTCACGCCAGATTCCGGTATTTCTAAGGACTGTGACAAAACCTAGATACTTGTAGGGTTTGATGGCTTTCAGTAATCTTAAGTAACGTTGTCAATTGTAATTTAGCTGTAACTTCTTTCTGTAACCTATAGTCTAACCCTGAACATTCTAATAGAGTGCTGAGAGGGTTCAAAGCCAGGTGAAACCACAAAGGGCTCAGACTGTGGCCTTAAAATATACTTTGCTCGATTTTTATTTGTACAACGTTTATTGCAGTTTGCCGACATTTTGGATAGCGAAGTGTTGTTCTCCATTTATTACCAGTGTTATTGCATGATACGATAGCATTATCAAATCTATATATATAAAAGATTCTTCAAGTCTAACTGCTAGTGTTCAATCCCTACGTATCTTATTTGGATTGCTTAATCTTCATATGAAATGTCCAGGATGCACAAGCTAAAATTACAAGGCGAAATTTTTTTATTTAAATTTATACCAACACATTTTGAATTTTTGTCTATTTATTTATTTAATCAACTATTTGCGCTGCACTTACAGTTTTCCCAACACATATAACGAGCCATTACAACGTTATAATGTTACAATACTAATAAATACTTATGTACATATAGATATATTAAGACCTTCTAGTTAGGAAAAAAAGTATACAAAAATGTTAAAAAGTAAATAAATATATATAAATAAGTATTTCAGATATTTGACACACAACGTCATCTAGTTTTAAACTAAGCAGAGCTTGTGCTATGACAACTAGATTGGCTGATAGAATACTTTTTTTTTGAAAATACATACATATTATACATAGAAAAAACCCAAACTTTGAAACAAATATTTGCAGATCATGTAAACGCTTGGTCCGACCTGGGAATAGAACCCGAGACCTCAAGCACAGCAGTCGCATTCACTACCGCTGCGCCATCGAGGCAGTTAGCGTGTATAATATGTCTGTTAAGTCCCATAAGATACAGGTTATACGAGTATTCCTACTTCGAGAGTTGTCTTTAATAAAAAGACCATAGATAGTGCATAGATATCTTATACCACAGTTAGTAAATAATAAGCATGTAGGTATTAAATTTTCTGAAAACGTTACTGAAGAATCTCCTATGAATTGAACGGCAAAGATTTCAATTAAAGTGTTGGACATAGGTAACTGTTTCACAATATCACCGTGTTAAAAGTTCATTGAGGTTATTAAATGTACGAATTAATAGCTATTAATGACGGAGCACCTTTTGAATTATAATTATAAAATGAATAATGGATATTATTCGTAAATACAATAATGCTTCGTTTTAAAGACGACAGTACGCATTGTGACTCTGTTTGCTTATTTATACTCCTTGTCATTTTGTTAATATGCCATGTTGTTCGTTTATCGATATGCTGGACTTGCTGGACGTGCAGTCTTCTTCTAATACTAATAACATCTACAAAGCTGAAGAGTTTGTTTCGTTGAATGCACCAATCTCAGTACTGGTTCTAATGTTGACCATTTATCAAAGATATAATATCACGCTAGGATCAATAGAGTCCGAGCGTCGATGCAAAACGATGGAAAAATATGAAAAATTTATTTCTCTTAAAGACGTAGATGAAGTTTATCAACCTATTTTCAATCAACGTTTGAATCTGCATGAATTATCAGTTCCTGGTTTGAACAATTCTAACCTATAAGACCTGACTTATAAATTCATATCAGTATGCATCATAATAGGGTATATGCGCGAGACTACGGACAAAATATTTTTATTTGTAAACTTTTCTACCAAAAAAATATATCTATTTTTGAAATTGAATACAATTTATTAGTGAAATTTAATAATCAAATAGTGGCTTTTTAAATAATTTCTTCGTACATTTCTAAAACGTAACGCTAGTGGTAGAACAAAATTTGACGGATTTATTATACGAATTTACCCTCGTATCTTTTCGTAAAGTAGGTTCTATTAACTTGTAAACAAAACAATAAGCAGTTAACTGAGTAAAAAATATTGCTATATGTATTTTAACACTTTTTTAATATCCTTACTTATGTTAAAAAGATCGTCACGACTATTATATTATTTACTTTTCATTATATTTCTTTACTTTTCTTGATGTACCGTACCTATAAATATTATTTTTTTTGATATTATTGTTTGACATTGAAACAGATGTGATCCGGCTGTGATCCGACAGCTTACTCTAGAGCTGGTCGTCCCGGATGGAGGCTCCACGTGCTGGCTTTGCCACCGTGGAGGGTCTCCAGTCGGTCATTTTCGAGTGGGTAGGGCGACAACACGGGACCCTTTCCTTCCGACTGACGCAGATCGTTTCCGGGCACGGTTGCTTCGGGAAGTATCTGCACTCGGTCGCGAGGAGGGAATTGAGTCACGCCTGTCACCACTGCGACTGCAGTGAGGACTCGGCTCAGTGCACGCTAGCGGTTTATTCCGTCTGGGCGGCGCAGCGTGGGGTCCTCACTGCAGTTATTGGAGAAGATCTTTTGCTACCGGCCGTTGTACGCTCCATGGTTGGTAGCGACAGTTGTTTTACCACGATCGCAACCATCTGCGAAGACGTAATTTCACGGAAGAAGGCGGCGGAGAAGGCCAGGGAGGACGACCTCCACTCAGACCCAATTCGCAACCGGTGAACCAGGCGGCGGAGGCGCGAGTACCAGCGCCTCACGCCGCCTTGAGTGTGGCTGCAGGTGGACGGGAGGAGTTTTCCCCTCCATCCGCTATAGTGGCCAACTGCGAGGAGGCGACGTCCACGTATGCCGTACGTCGCCTAAATAGAGAGTTTATCCGTAGGTAGTGCCCGCAGTAGCGGGCAGGCGCTAGGAGGATCTGGATGTCGTGATAACAGCTGTTCCCGGATCCCTCCTATATCAGGCGCAGAGTGGCACACCGTGTGGTTTTAGTCGGTCCGATTCCGACACACCATTCCGCCGTAAACCCCGGTGGGGTGACGGCCCCACTGACGGCCAGTGAGAAAGTTCCTGTCTTTGGAGCTCTAAACAATGGTTTCTTTGTCCCTGTACCCGAAGTCGGACTACTATTTTTTTTTTAAATATGTTTTCTGTTTTTTATAATTTAATAATAAAAATATAATGTAAATACGATTGTAATAATGAGAATTATACTAACATCCTTATATATCTCACATACAGGCGTCTAATCTCAAAAATTACTGTAGAGATTTAGATGAAACTTACAGTCATGAGCTTATACATGAGAATAAGGCATAGGCTGCTGTGACCAATGTGTCATCGATCAGCTTGGGGGAGACGACCTCGAAGGGCCCAGGCGTATTCCATGCTTCACAGGAGTGGTGCGAGGACAAACCCCTGCGGAACAGCGATATTGTGTGTACCCATAATGGACGTGCGTACCAGATATGACGAGTATATTAATGTTAATTGATTAATATTATAATTATAGGAACATTCAATGAGTGCATAATATGGCGTAATTGACTTGTGAACTGTGAACAATTGTTTAGTCATACTTTTTATTACCCTTTACTACCAGCACAAGGTACTTATCTACGCTACAGTAAATGATAGTCATAATTATTGGTCTGGGTAGTGAATATTAGAGCCGTTTAATCATTTTCTGAGTCGTAACTATGAGATTTTTTTGGAAAGTTTTATTTTAACTTGCGATGTTTGTATACTGGGCTCGGCAGACTTTACAGGGATCTTGGAAACTAAATTAGAACCACTTTATGACACAAGCATATCACTATTAACAAATTATCTTTATAGAAATGTACTGCTGCTGGTTTAAATGTGTGCGTGAGCTTTAGACGCAATGTACGAACGCGCTGCCACCTACACGTTAGCATGATATAGGATTGTAGAAGACGGTGGTACCATTCGGCCGCACAGTAAGTGTGATCCAACGCTGGCAGAATGCCCGACATGTGTAGAGCAGAGGCGCGTTCTCGTGGTGGCCATCGAAGTGAGGGTTTTTTCGTTCAGTAACATGATTGCGGCCATGATACGGTGCGAGAGCGTATGGAACTCCGCTGTCTCTTTCTGCGAGCAGGTTATGCTTGCGAAAGAGATAGCAGAGTGGCACCAGGCGAGTTCTAAGCCTCTTTCAGCTTAGTCTTCTAGCTTAGACCGCGCTCGTCCCTGTTTGGGGGGCACGAAGAAAGGGAAACATGTGGGTGGCCCGTGTGGGAATCCCCGTCGTGATGTCTCCATATCCAATCCATAGGTGACCCGAAGTATGTTGGGGTTCTAGGGATTTCCTTACTAGAGTGCACCTAGTTAAACGGCTACTGCTACCCAAGACAACGTGCGATTTTTGGTCGGTTCAAGTCCGACATAACCACCTGCTGGTGGTATCCGTGGTAATTTCCGCACAAACAAAAAAAGTCCTCGCCGCTCTCAGTAAAAGGGCAAAACAATTGTTAATGCAGTACAAATAGTATTTAACAAGAGATCAAAATTAATGTTTTTAATGAATGACAAAAATAAAATTTCAAAGGTAAAATGTTTTAATTATGACGTACAAAACGTATGAATAATTAAACTGCTACATTCTATTGAAAAGATAAGTTTTAAACATTACACATGTAGGGTCATTGTACCGGCTAGCGATCGGATAGCTGAGTAAAAGAAAATGTTATCTATTCGCAATATAGTAGTAGTGACAGTGAATATTTATCTCAAGTATAGTCCAATTTAGATTTAAAATATAATACTGTGGACCCCTGGTAATTCGACAAACGTTTTGCAGGGCAATGTCAGACTATCGAATTTGTCGGATTATGGAGTACTGCCTAAGACCCCCTATTTTTTAGAAAGATTTATTAATACCCCCTATTTTATAATACGGATTTTTTAGAAAAGAGTACATTGTAATCCGACAAATTATAGACAAATGATAAGATTCTATATGTTGTTGTCTTCTGGGCTTGTGACGACATTACTAGGTACGTATACGTAATACACAATGAATAAACAGCAAATAATGAACGCACGCTAAGCTGCACCGCACAGTGTGTTAAGAACCCTGTTTTTGTGTCATCGTCTTTTTATTGAATTAATCGATAGAGTCAACAATCCCAACGATTAGAGTAAAACTCCGGGCACGCTAAGACTTGCACTTTTTTTTTAAAAAAATGTCAAAGTTTCGCAATATTCGACTCTTGAAAACCGAAAAAACAAAAAATATAATTTAATGGTACTTCCATTACAGAAATTATTTATTCTATCGAAAGAAGGACTAATAGCCGACCGTCCTACTAATTCCTGTTGCTTTAGTATGAATGGGTCGAGAGTAATGATTTATTTTCTGATTTTTCGTTTTTATTTTTTTATTCATCAAAATCGCCGTAGTAGGTGATCATTCCTACATTAAAAAGTAGCTTAAGCTTTCTATTATGTGTGGTATTAATTCCAAAACCTAATTCATTGGTTTCCAGGAGTTATTGGGCATTTTAGTAATATCCGAAATATCCGCACTTAGGGCTGCCACTTGAAGAGGCACTTTTTTACAACTTATTTTAAATCAATTTTCGCATACACATTTTAGTTTATATTTTACATTTTTTTTAATCAATTTTAATATACTTTTTGATTTATAACAATTCATTATATAATTTATATTTTATTTTTTTGTTTGCATTAATTATATACATACCTTATTATTTTAAATCAATTATCATTTTGTTTTATATCTATTGTATTTGATACATATTATATTTATATATGTATGTAACTATATTTATTAAAGTATAGTTTTGACTATAAAGCAAAATCAATGGTTGTTCCATCTGAAGTTGGAACAATTTCAGGGGACTGAGCGCCAGTTAACCTGTATACCGTAACAGTACTCTGCACTTCAACAACCTCAGTAAGGCGTGACTGAGGTACGTCGTGCAGAACTACAGCCGGGGGGCTTGCCTTAACTGGCCGGCCCACGAGAAGGAAATCTCTATAAAACCCGACAGCAAAGTCGTTTAAACCCTTCGGATACCTGGCGACCTACGTAGTATGTAGCCTTACCCTCGGAATGGGCGTTACCCGGGGGTGGACCTTCCATCGACCTTACTCGTGGGAACAACAATGGAAACTAATCAAAAACTAACAAATAAACCTGGAATTTCAACACAGAAGACTATAGCATTACCAATGGAAACCGATTCAGACAGCGAGATGTTGTCAACTAACCAACAGAACAATGCGTGTCAACAGACAGATGACCGTGAAGGACATTCTTCTGGTACAAAAATACTAACTCGACTGGAAGCTTTTAAACTATTTAAAGGAAAAGCAAAGTAGCTGCCGCTTTCCGAACGAGTGAGTATGATTGTCAATTATTTTGGCTCTAAATATCAACTTTCACAAACTGACGAGGAGTTGAAACAAACACTTTCAGGGTTTTTATCAAAGAGTCAAGATTACTTTAAGCATTGTAAGTTTAATGAGTCCTATTTTATTAAAAAGAAACGAGATTGGCTTAGTGGTACTCTTGTAAGTGGTCATTTGATATCAGTCCCTGATAATGATGAAATTTCATCAGAAACGATTAATAACGAACCTCTCTTTTCTCCGAAATCTATTAAGTTTATGGCTTTAAGCAGAAGCCAACAATATAGATCTAAGCGAAAACTTTTGGAAGCCTTAGACAACGAATCAAATGTCCAAAAAATACAAGCTTTTGTACGATCTATTAAAATCGGCGGGCAAAATCTGCCACAGTCATCTGCTAAAGATTTAGAGACACTATTATTTCTATGTCTAGAATCTGAGACTGCTCCAACAGAAATCCTTAAAAAAGTTCAGACTTCTCTAGAACCATGCACACCTGTCGAAGCTCTGGCTATAAAAACTGATAGAAATATGTCTGTCGAAACATACAATGCAATTCAATTAGATCTCAAAAGATGTGGATTTGATGCATACCCACCGTATTATAAAATTCAAGAGGCAAAAAAATCTTGTTATCCTGACCAGGTTCAAGTGTCTGAAAGAGGAGCATCTGTGCCTCTTCAATGTTTAGACCACCACACTTTTACTCAGGTGATTAAATTAAGTGATGAAGTCCTCACCAACTATTGTACCAAGAAAAGCATCCAAGCAGTAGATTGCATTTTAAGGGGTAACTGGGGCTTTGATGGTAGCACTGGGCAATCACTGTATAAACAATCATTCTCAGACGCAGAAGGTGACGAAAATAGTCTTTTTGCGACGACATTTACGCTATTACTAGGTTATTATTAGGTTGTTACTAAAGACAGCAATGATGTTATTTGGGTAAATCCTACACCGTCATCTTTTCGTTACTATAGACCGTTGCACTTGCAGTATAAAAAAGAAACGAAAGAATTAATTATTTCGGAGAAACAGTCTATTCAGGATCAAATACAAAATCTTACACTCATTGCAACTGAAACATCGAGAGGGCAAACAACAAAAGTTGTTGAATATGAATTATACTGTGCAGCTATTGATGGGAAAGTCTTGAATGCAATTCTTTGTACACCATCTCAGTTACATTGCCCATGCTGTAATTTGACCTCATCCCAATTCAACGATTTAGAGGTTGCATTCTCCAAACCAGTAATAGAAGAACGTTTGGTGCATGGCATAAGTCCACTTCATTCTTGGATAAGGGCCTTAGAATTTTTATTAAAGTCAAAGTCAAAGTCAAATTCATTTATTCATTTAGGTCACAAAAGACACTTATGAACGTCATAAAAAAAAAATCAATAAAAGATGAAAGATGAACAATCTGTCGATTAAAATTATAGCTAGCTGGGTTCGCAGATTGTTCATGGTAGAGTGGTGAGAAAAGAACCCAGGAAAGAAACTTACCACCACTCTTTTAACTCAAAATCTTTTAAATATTAAAATAGCAGTTATATTCACAATCATAGGTCTTAAAAAAAGAGCAATTCATTTCCAAACATCTAAATCTGTGACATAGTCTGAAACTGAGTAATAAGCCTTTTTGGACAACCTCAGCTTAACAAATTTCTTAAATTTACTAATAGATAATAATACTATGTTGTTTGGTAATTTGTTATAAAATTGTATACATTGACCCACAAACGAATTCGATATTTTATGGAGCCTAGTAGTGTGCAAGGCAAGTTTATTTTTATTTCTTAAATTAAATTGATGGAGATCACTATTTTTCTTAAATTTACACAGATTTTTATGAACATACAAAAGATTCTCGTAAATGTATTGTGAGTGTAGTGTGAGAATGTTAATTTCTTTGAATCTGTTTCTTAGTGACTCACAAGGGCCCATCTTATAGATAGCCCTAATAGCTCGTTTCTGGAGCACAAAGATTGAATCGATATCAGAGGCACTGCCCCAAAGCAATAAACCATAGGACATAATGCTGTGAAAGTAACTGAAATAAACTAATCGCGCAGTATCAACATCCGTCAATTGACGAATCTTTCTCACAGCATAAGCTGCAGAACTAAGTCTACCAGATAACGTTTCTATATGTGGGCCCCATTGTAACCGTGAATCTAAAGTTATACCTAGGAAGACAGCCTTGTCTGTCAATTCCAGTTCCTCCCCGTTCATCAAAACACTAGTTTTTACTTGTTTAACATTCCTAGTATAAAATTTAACACATTTGGTTTTACTCCTGTTTAATAACAAGTTATTAGCGCAAAACCAAAGTACCATTGCTGTCTGTTAACTTTAAATACTAAGGATGTGTCATCTGCAAACAACACTATCTCATGGTTATCCCTCACAAGATGAGGCAAGTCGTTGATGTACACAAGGAACAGAAATGGACCCAGAATAGACCCCTGGGGCACCCCAGGACACCCCAAAACCTAGGATATAAGGTAGAGGTTAAAAAATGGAGGATCCCTCAAAGGTCAGAAGAGAACCGATTAGCCGAGGAGCGTAAAAATGTAATCCAGGCTAAAATCAGAGAAGAAATGGGACTTTTGGTAGATGTTGTCCGTCTAACTTCAGGGACCACTAACGACGGAAACACTGCACGCACTGCTCTTTCTGATAGAAACCGAGGAACTTTTGCAAACATTCTAAACATTGAACAGTGGCTATTAGATGGATTATATGTTATTTTAACAGTTTTGTCTAGTAACCTCCCAATTGATCCTGAAAAATTCGTAATGTTTTGCAAAGAGTTGGCATACAAATATGTTGCGAAGTATGGATGGCATCCTATGACTGTCACGCTTCACAAAATTTTTGTACATGGGTGGAAAATTATAGAAAAAACAAATTTACTAATCGGTATGCTTTCTGAACAAGCGGCTGAGTCACGCAACAAATTTTGGAGGTTTGACAGAGAGCACCATACCAGAAAGAAATCTCGTGAAGCAACTATGTTTGACCTTTTTCATAGAGCTTTAGTCTCATCGGATCCAATTATCTCTGATTACAACCTCCTAGAGAGAAAAAAGAAAGCTAAAAAAATCCCATTGCCACCGGCCGCATTGTCTTTGTTGAGATCTGTTCATGAACAAAATCAATCTATCGATGATTATTCCCATGTTGAAATGATTGTAACCAACAATGAAGATGAATTTTAGTTAAGTCCACATAAAATTTTACAAATTCATATACATTTTCCTTTAGAATAGCCAACTCCATATTAGTTATAAAAAAAAGTATTTAAAACATTTTCTTATTTTTTCAAATAGAATATATTCTAGTTAGTTTAGTTTTCGGATACATGAAAGTGACAACCCTAAGGAAAATTTTGAATTTCTTATAACTCCTGGAAACCAATGAATTAGGTTTTGGAATTAATACCACACATAATAGAAAGCTTAAGCTATTTTTTAATGTAGGAATGATCACCTACTACGGCGGTTTTGATGAATAAAAAAATAAAAACGAAAAATCATAAAATAAATCATTACTCTCGACCCATTCATACTAAAGCAAAAGGAATTGGTAGGACGGTCGGCTATTAGTCCTTCTTTCGATAGAATAAATATATTCTGTAATAGGTACTTCCATTAAATTATATTTTTTGTTTTTTCGGATTTCAAGAGTCGAATATTGCGAAACTTGGCATTTTTTAAAAAAAAAAGTACAAGTCTTAGCGTGCCCGGAGTTTTACTCTAATCGTTGGGATTGTAGACTCTATCGATTAATTCAATAAAAACACGATGACACAAAAACAGGGTTCTTAACACACTGTGCACCGCTATCACACGTAGTCAAATTCTAACTAAGCAATCGGAATTGAAACAATACCTACGCGAGTTAGGTTGTGAGCGAGGGCGAGAGGGTTTTTAATAAGACAAGTGTTCGGCTTGAAGAGTGGATTGAGACTGACTTTATTTATGAAACCATTTCTTAAAGTTAAAACAGTATTGTTATTGATATGTGTTGAAGACAAAGAGCTATTTGATCTAATGTTTAGTCTGCGGCTTATCATCTAAGTGGTGGTTCATGACGGATGCCAAGATTAACTTTATTTATAAAACAATATACAGTATTCTGATTATGCGTTGGAGACAAGGGGCTAGTTGTTCTATTGTTTCCAGGGCGTCTGTGGCTTATCAGCTAAGTGGTCGTTCATGACTGATGCTATTGTAGGGCGTCACGTATATGACGACATAACTCCTCCCCCCTTAAGACGGAGGCGGCACGAAGGCTGCGAAGGCTGAAGTTCAACGGCTTCCGGTTGTGCAGCCGAGATTTTCGTTGATCTAGTTTTCCACCAGAATTTGTAGACTGCAATTCTATTCCTGTTGCTGTTATTATGAAGTAAAGTGCAATTGATGACCAGCTGGGGGTGCTTGGAATCATGGTTAAGTTTTCGCTTGTATTCTTTAATTCTTCTGTTTGTTGCAGCGTACTTTTCAGGTTATCTAGTTCTATGTTTTCTAGTTTTGTCTTTGATTTGTTGTATCATATTGTTGTTGTAGCTTGCAGTGGCGTAGGTGCAGTTAGGCGGATCTTCGTGTTGTATTAGTTGAGCTATGCTGTCCGTAGAGTACAGTAAGGGTTGCCATTCTAAATGTTTGCAGATGACGTTGTCTCCGGTGATGTATGTGTATGGCTCGTGAGGGTAGGCAAACTCATTATTTCCCAAGATTAGGATGGGGTTGTTAGGTATAAGTACTGTGTTGTTATTATTAGGGATAGAATACAGGTGTAATAGGTTGTAAGGTTGTTCGGTAACAATTGGTATGTCCAGTATAAAGTTAAGGGTTTGATTAGTGTTATAAGCTTTTACGATGATTGCTTTTTCCCATAGATGAATACTATCCATGTTAGGGTTAAAGGCTAGGTATATATCTATTTTCTTTGAATTATGTTAAGTTCTTCGATTAAATATGAAGGGTCTATTATACTAGGGTGCATCTTTTTGAGGTGAGCAAATGTTAACGCGTTTCCTAGGGTTTCTATTCTATCATACAGTTGTTGAGGCGAGTTCTCGATATTATTAAAAATGTTCGTTGTTATTAACCTAGTTACAAACTTGTTACTTTGTGTTGAATAACGATCAATGGCTCTGTAAATTTCTTCTTGGTTATGTTTAATGTTTTTGAGGCTTTTTTCAAATCGTTTTATGAAGTCGTGCATAATATTAATTGTTTTCTTTTGATTTGATCTGTTGTCGTTTATTGTTATATACTCTACTGAGGTATTTACTTTTAACTTAATTGTATAATAATTGCAACTTATGTCTAGGTATATCTCTCTTATTTTCGTAGTGTTATATATTACGGCTAAATGGTATGTATCTGATTGATATTGTGTTTTGGCTTCTGTTAGTATCAGTATTTCGTTGTGATTATCTATTGACTGTATTATTGCAGCTGTTGCGGCGAGCCAGAACACTACGATAAGGGCGATGGCGTTCCTGAAATATTTTCAGGTCGCCTTAGTAAACGGAAGTGAACTCTTATAGTTTTTGCGTTTACGTGTTTTCCGACAATTTCCGCAATCTGCTCCGGGTGTATACGTATTATAGTGTATGGACCTAAGTATTTGGGTTCTAATTTATTGTTTCGCGCTGTTTTGGCAACTTGTTTGTAGACAATATCACCTACTTTGAATTGAGGTTTTTCAGTATTTCTGTTAGCTTTTTCGATTATTGTTTGTTTTTCATTTAAAATTTTGTTATTAATTAATTTGTGTGTATTTTCCATAATTTGTTTGTGTTTTAATACATACTCTTGATAAAATTCTTTGGGGCAATGGAGTTCCAATGGGTTTCTGGTGTCTGTGTGTCCGTATAATAGTTCGAAAGGTGTGAATCCGGTTGCTGAGTGTATAGTGTTGTTATATGCTATGATTGCGTATTTCATGAGGTTTGAGGGTTCATCTTTGTCAGTTATTCTTTGGATTCTAATCATTTCTGCCAGGGTTGAGTGAAGTCTTTCGATTGGTGAGTTGGAGTTAGGGTTATAGGGTGTGGTGAAATGGATGTTTATGTTATGCAATGCACATATTTCCGTTATTACTTCGTTATCGAATTTTGAATCGGAGTCTGTTGTGATTTTCTTAGGTGCTCCTATGACTGAAAATATTGATAGCAATGCTTCAGCTATGTGTATGCTAGTTGAAGCAGTAAGCGGTATTGCTTGGGCATACTTAGTGAAGTTATCTATGATTGTTAGGAAGGTTGTACCTCCGCTGCTATATAGATCCATGAACATGTGTTCCATTGGTTTGTGTGGTGTGTTTGTTAGAGAAAGGGGTAGTTTTAACGGATTACGTTCGTATTTGCTCTTTAAACATGCATCGCATTTATTTATAAATTTCTGTATTGATGGGAGCATGTTGGGCCAGTGATAGTTTCTGTGGATGTGTTTATATGTCTCCTGAATTCCTCTGTGAATGGTTTTTCCTTCATGGTATTTTCTTATCAGATCTATTTGTTCAGGAATGTTTTCTATTAGTGTAACTCTATTCAAGCATCTTATTAGTTTGGGTCCCCGGTTGTTGAATGTTGTTTTGTAAATTTCGCAAAACAACGAGTAAAACTCCTCATGATGGAAATAGCAATGAAAAATTCTATCTGGTACAGTGTGCTCTTTTAAAAATTGTGTAATTTGCTGTTTAGTGTCGTTAATAGGTATCCATACATCTTTAATTACATATTTTCCTTTTGTCCTATCGTCTACCTTGTATACGTTTCCGGGTGTTTTTCTGATGTGAAATTGTTTTAATTGTCTATCGATCGCGTCGTCTATTTCCGGTATTTTATGTGTTTGTGTCTCTTGTATAGTTGTTGATTGATTAGGTTGTGTTGGGTGATTTCGTTCGCATGTGTTAGGTGTCTTTGGTAAGTGTAATAGGTCTGGGTCTAATAATGGGGTGTGGACTAATCGATCTGTATTTTGTGTTCTAGTTTGTTGGTTGGTGATTGACGTGCTGGGTGGTTGGTCTGTGTTTGTTTTTAATTTATTGTGATGAATGCTTTGTATTCTAGACAGTGCATCAGCATTAGTGTTAGATTTGCCTTTTTTGTATTGTACGTCAAAATTATATTCGGCCAACCTTAGACGCCAGCGTGTGAGTTTTGAATTTGGGTCTTTTATTGACATTATCCAGGTAAGTGGGCGATGATCTGTGTAAATTGTGAATCTTTTGCCGTATAAGTAGGGTCTGAAATATTTTATGGCCCACACAATACATAATAATTCTTTTTCGATTGTTGAGTATCTTTGTTCTGTATCGGATAGTGTACGTGACGCATATGCTACTGGTCTGTCTGTGCCTATTTGTCCTTGAGATAGTACTGCGCCAATTGCTACCTCTGAGGCGTCTGTGGTTAGAACAAACGGTTTCTCGAAATCTGGATATTGTAGAATAGGTGCGTTAATTAATACTTCCTTACACTTTTCAAACGCTTGTAGGTACTCGGGGGTTAAATTTATTTTATTGCCTTTTTTTAAACATTTTGTTAGGGGTTTGGTTAATTTTGCGAAATCCTGAATGAATTTTCTGTAGTAGCCTACTAATCCTAGGAACGACTTTATTTCCTTCTGTGATTTTGGGACCGGAAATTTTTTTACGGCTTTTATTTTGTCTTCGTTTGGCTGAAGGCCTTTATCTGTTAATGTGTGGCCTAAGAACTTGACTTGTTTCTGTAAGAATTCTGATTTATTTAGTTGAATTTTTAAGTTGTGAATTCGGAATCTCTCAAATACCTGTTTGCATTTTTCTATGTGCTCCTGTAAAGATGTTGAATATATTATCACGTCATCGAGATATGTTAGAACATTATCTAGACCACGTAATACTACATCCATTAATCTCTGAAAGGTGCTGGGTGCATTTTTTAACCCAAATGGCATTCTGAGGAACTCGTAATGTCCGCGATCTATTGTAAATGCTGTTTTTTCTACGTCGTCAGGGTGCATTTCCACTTGATGGTAACCTGACGCTAGATCTAGTGTTGTGAAGTATTGGGCACGTCCCAATTTATCCAAAATATCATCTATATTAGGTAGGGGGTATTTATCTTCTATTGTTTTTTCATTCAGTTTTCTGTAGTCGATTACTAACCTATATTTTTGTTCTCCTGTACTATCTATTTTTTTTGGAACTATGTGTACTGGGCATGACCAAGGAGAACTGCTTTCTTGAATTATTTTTTGTTCTAAAAGTTTGTTTATTTGCTTTTTTATTTCTATTTTTTGTTTAGGTGCCTGTCTATATGAGCGTACATAAATTGGTCTATCTTCTGTTATCCTTAGTTTGTGTTTAATTTTGTGCGTGAAGCTTAAGGGGATTTCCTCGCTATAGAAAATGTCCCGGTAGTTGTAGCATAATTTTCTTATTTCGCGGTTTTCCTCGGGGTTCATATGATCTGTTCTTAATCTTTCTAAATTTTGTTTAAGTAAGTTGTTTATTCTTTTGTCTTGTTCTATGGGGGTTTCTCGGGGTGGCTTTTTTATTAAGTTTAATTTTTGTAGATTCAGCTGCCGGTTGTTTCTCAATATTATTTCTTTTTCAGAAGTGTTTACTACTGTTGTTAGAGAATTTCCGTTTTTTACTGAAACTACTGCTGAAGGAAAGAAAAGTCCACTTTTCATTTTTCTTTGCTCTGAAAAGTACTCTCCTTCTGGATAGTTACACAAAAGGTTTATTACTTGTTCACATTTAGGTTTAATTTTAGTATATGATTTTATATCATCTCTAATTGGAATGTCGGCTTTTTCAGTGTGTAGCATCATGTTTTTCATATCTATTTTACAGTTAAGAGGGGCTAGCAGATCTAAGCCTAGTAATCCTACAAAGTCTTTATCAAAGTTAAAGATTAGGAATTTATGTGTTATTTTCTGTCTGAATAATTTTACTGGTAATTCTATGTATGCTACCTGTTTATGTTTAGAGGTGCCGTGTGCTGTTTTAATGTGATGAGTTTCTTTTTTGATTTTTATTTTTTTATTTGTTTTATTTTTCAGGACTTGTGGGCTAATTAGAGATTGTGTGGCTCCTGTATCTAGTAGAAATCTATCGCCTAGTTCACTTATGTAAATATAAGGTAGCTTATTGTAGTTTTGAATATTATTTAGTAATACTATGTTATTAGTTTGTCTTCTATGTCCTGAAGAAAATTTTCGTTGTTTATTTCTTCGGACAGATTATCTTCAAGTTCGTCTTCCGAGGACGATTCGTTTTCGTCATCATTTTCCTCGTTTTGATAATATAACTTTTTTCTGTTTAAATCTAGGTTTTCAGGAATTTTATTTTTATTGAAGTTAGAATCTTTTTTTGAAAAATTACCTGTTTTGTGTGGATTTTTATTATTGTTAGAAATATTCGGTTTGGTTTTAGTTTGTTGAGCGCGCCTAGCTCTAAGTTTGATCTCTTCTTGTTTTGCCACATTAATGGCTTGTTCTAGGTTTTCCACATGCTTTAATCGAATTAAAACGTTTGTAATTGGGTTTAATTTATCAAGAAATGTTTCCAAAGCCATATGTTCGTAAAATAATTTTTTGGTTGGTTGTGATGAAATGAGCGTACTCATCAGATCTCTGATTTTATCACCAAACACTTCTAGAGAACTACCGTTCCTATTAATTTGTATTAATTCTTGAACCAGTTGTACTTCGGTGCGGAATTCCCCAAATTTTTTTTGTAGGGCTTCCTTAATATCCTCCCAAGTTTTGGAGCCTGGGCTTTGAGACATCGCTTCCGCAGCTTTACCGGTTAGTTTGTTTCTGATTAAACATATGATAGAGGGGTCGTCCCTATTGTGAATTAAGTTAAGTGCAATTTCTACACCTTCAATATAAAAAGATAAGGTCCTTCTATTCCCATCATAACTGGGTAACAGTTTGGAAAACGTGGAGAAATCGGTGGTTACCGATTTTTCGTCTATGAAAGATTTTTCAGTTAGTACCTTCTTTTCACTTGTCATTTTTAACTACAGTGATTTAGATGGTAACAACGTAAGAAAATTCTTTAATAAGTACGCGTATTGCAATAAAAAAAAATGCTATAACGCTTTTTTACGATACTGGATACACCAAATGTTATGGGGATGTCCAGGAAATCGTTTAAGGAGTCTCGGGAGTAGTAGAGTCTATACTTACCCCACGAGCATTGCCGATTTGTAGGCTGAGTCTTCGTTTCTTCAGCTGGTCAGCTCGTCTGCCTCTGCTTTGCACTACGCTCACTGTAGATTCTTTTATTCGCGAACGCGGACGCTTAGCAAAGGTATTCTCTGCAGCAGGAACCGACAGTATCGCGACGTACCGACTGCGCCAGTTAGGTTGTGAGCGAGGGCGAGAGGGTTTTTAATAAGACAAGTGTTCGGCTTGAAGAGTGGATTGAGACTGACTTTATTTATGAAACCATTTCTTAAAGTTAAAACAGTATTGTTATTGATATGTGTTGAAGACAAAGAGCTATTTGATCTAATGTTTAGTCTGCGGCTTATCATCTAAGTGGTGGTTCATGACGGATGCCAAGATTAACTTTATTTATAAAACAATATACAGTATTCTGATTATGCGTTGGAGACAAGGGGCTAGTTGTTCTATTGTTTCCAGGGCGTCTGTGGCTTATCAGCTAAGTGGTCGTTCATGACTGATGCTATTGTAGGGCGTCACGTATATGACGACATAACTCGCGTCAAGCACAAGTTGTAACCTGTTCAATCATGCAAGATCTACATTGGCGAAAATTGTTTGATTGATGTCGGATTACAGGGGGGGTCCGGATTAGACAGAGGCCGGATTGCCGAGGGTCCACTGTACTTTTATACATAAATTACTATAAAATGGTGAAAAAATGAAAATATAGTTAAAACTTCAGCTTATAACTACACTCATTATTTTTTATAATAAATACACTTATAAAATAATGATAATTGATTTATAAATGTTTTTAATTTTATCTTTTAACAGTGTATAACTCAAAAGGATTATTGATAGCAAAAATAATATCTTATTTATGTTTTCAAATATCAATATAGTATAAAATGAAGTAGTTTTTAGTTCCTATACACTTAATCTTTTAAATTATGCAATGGATTTTAGTGTTTTTTTCTTCAGTAAAAACGTCATTTAAGAGAAAGGTTTATATCTCTATACATTTATAGTACTCGAGAATTTAAAAGATTTGTAAGGTGTAAATATTGTAAAATCAAGCATTTGAGTGCTTATAGTACAAATGCTGGGTACGACCTTGCGATATAGATCAAAGTAATATATTGAGAAAAAGGAATATGCATATATTTTTTCAATTTTTCAAACATTTTTACTAGTTATTACATTACCAAAATTAAGTATAACACATCTGAAAAAACATATATTAAAATTACTATCATTTTCGAGCGTTTTAAACGCAGCCACATTGTAATAACCCTCACATATTGGTTTTGTTTACAAACATTGATGAAAATATAACCTAGTTTATGAAAAGTTTGTTAAAGTATTCCCATTATCTAATATTAGTGGAGCGCCTGGGGGTTTTCACCTCGGATTAGAGTTATAGTGAATGAATTAATATGATTGATGTGGGATATTATTTTTTAGACTATAAATTGCAATGTTTACCCAAAATTCTTTTGTGCACTCCATTTTTTCATTATTTAAACAAATTATTATAAAAAATTAATGTTTGACAATATATTTTCACTTTAAACAGTCATTTTTTTTATTTATCTGTTAAATTTTACCTGAGTAGACATATAGGAACATTTTTCAAAGATACCTGTGTATATAAAAAGCAGTAGGGATCTCGAACAGGTAGAAAAACGTGGAGGGGAGAGCGGAGCGGCAGCTGCTATTATATGTACAATAGAATTTCTCGGCTAGTTTAGTTGCATATAGCACGTGTTTTGTGAATATTGTGCTTCTATAACAGTGAAAATTTGGTTTTTTAGTGAAAAATTCTTGTATATTTTTGTACTGGAAAGTGTATTGAAGACGACGTTTTTATATTGAACTATTACAAATTATTTTGTATTGCTTAATTTGATAAGTGATTAGATTGAAAACTACAGTTCATTATTGAATTAATTAAATAATAAATAAATCGAAAATTAAATATCAGATTTAATAAAAAAAATATATGATAATAATGAATCAAATGCAATTAATAATTATTTATTGTTTTTTATTAGATTTCGAACAATGGATAAACCAATGGCTACCAGTATGGCTGATGAAAGTAGCTACATAATATGTATACACCTGGGTTCATCTTCCGAAACAAATTCAAATTTAGGTGAAATGATAAAAATAGTAGAGGAGTAGCCTCTTTACAAGTTGCTTCAACCGAACGACAAGATGGATTGTTATCTCACCTACAAACTGAATTTGTTTATGCTCATTCAAGTTGTCGACAAAAATATAATAAATAAAAGAAGAATCTAGAATTCTAGAATTCTAGAAATAAAAAGTATATTGGAATGTATAAAAATAAGGTCCGTGAAAATCCCTCATTTTCTAAAACCATCCCGGGGCAAAGTTCAACAGAAGATATTTTCATCGAAATGTTTAGGAAAATCATTACTAAATTGTAAAGAACATATTCTTTTTTTACATGCCTTTTCGGGTTATACTATAATACTTCTGCGTTTTTCAATAAAGAAAAAATTAAGTTTGCCAAAAATTTTGAGAAACGGATTGATTTACATGACTTAGTAAAAGTATTTAACAATATCAATGAAGACCTCTGTAATATATTGCAAGCAGGTGTAGCATGTATTTTGAGTTTATATGGCGCTCCGCCTAAAACTCATGATTTAAATACATTAAGTAGTAGTTATTGAAAATTGGGGATGGAAGTATTCCAATAACATGTACATCCCAATAACAATGAATCATTTACCTGCTCCGGATAGTTTATTGCAAATGTTATTTTGTAATTGCAAAAAGGGATGTGGAGCTGCGTGTGGATGCAAAAAAAGTGGTTTATACTGCAGTGTAGCATGTTTACAGTGCAGCAGAAATAGTTGTTCCAATACTTCACCTATTATACAGATAGATAAAGTAGACGAAAATATTTGATGTAGACAACAATATAATATATTGAAGTATACAGATTTTGTACTAATATTTTTTTTTCTTTTCATAAGTCATAATTAATTACCTTATTTTTTTAAATGTACACAATAGAGTACATTTTATTTATAATTAAACTGACCGAGAAATTCTATTGTGCATATAATAGCAGCTGTCGCTCCGCTCTCCCCTCCACGTTTTTCTACCTGTTCGAGATCCCTACTGCTATTTTTATACACAGGTATCTTTGGAAAATGTTCCTATATGTCTACTCAGGTAAAATTTAATATATATGTCGAAGAACCATTACGGGTTCCGCTTATGTCTTCGGGTTGGTTAGCCATTTTTAATGTGGAGGTAGAAAAATAAATATTAAGTACACACACGCGCAAGTAAATTCGATCACAAACAATATTTATTATGCACACAGAATAACCACCACAATGTTATTAAATGTGACACACTGAATCAATATTACAATAATTAGTAATTATATTATAATGAATTATTAGTACAATAATATCACCAAACAGGCGAGAGGACTACGCAACAAACTCAATCCTAAAAAATAACTAAATCATAATTCATATCTGGGTACTCTCCAGTTGGGAAAATCCCAAACACATTTTTAACAAATGTTCAGTTTCTTATAAAATACCTTACATTCATCAAGAAATATTTTATTCTTATAACCACTCCCACCTAATACAACACTCGATCTCCGACACGGCCATTCTGACGATCACACGTCCTCGGGTGTATCTAAAACACATACATTTAAAAATTTTTTTTTTTTACTATAGCGGCAGAAATCATCGATGGTCAAATTCTAATTTGTAAATTAATTTTATTGACAATATTTTATCTAACGATTCCGTTCATTATTCCCAACAGTCACCGTCACTTAGGACGAATAAGGGCGTCTATTCGTCCACCAGGTATAGATCCTCGTCACTCTCAATGGTCTGCCACCGTATGCCACATACAGTTAAACTGTGTACCTCCGTAGTAATCCAACTACGTACACTTCCTCGCAAGCCCCCGCCACATTGCCAACTATCAGTTCGACCCATGTAGTGCGACTTGGAGTTCAATATCAGGCCCCCGCCACTTCACCAGCTGCCCATCGCGCCCTGAACAAACTTCTCTCTGTTTGCAGTTACGACTACAACCTGGTGCAAGTAGTGCGACCTCAACTACCATTAGTGCCCGATCTCTCCCCTGGTGACTTCGGACTCTGCCCCAGAGTCCCTCTCAACCGACTCCACTTCATCGGCAACCCCCTCTTCATCCCCCGAAACGTCTAACTCGCTGGGAACATGACTTTCCGGCATCTTTCTCAAATTGTCATGACTATATTTATATACTCTATTATTACTTAAGGCTTTTAGCGTATACCTATTACCATCGAGAACTTCTGTCACCATAAACGGACCTCTAAACTTAGGATCAAGCTTCGTTTGATTCCTTTCCTCATTTTTTATTTATACAAAGTCACCAACTTTAAATGGGACTACTTTCGCTTTCTTACTATCGAATCTAGATTTATCGTACTTAGCATTAATCTCAATATTATTAATCGTATCTTGCCTCACATTAGAGATATCAATTTCCGTACTGTCATCATTAGCCATCAAACCAAAAGGTCTGGCTACCCTACCAATTAATAATTCTAGTGGACTAGATTTTGTGACTCGATTGGTTGTACAGTTCATAGCCAATTGTATTTCATTTACAGTTGCCTGCCAAGAGCTTCCATTCGACTCGGCTACCGTGAACATATTTTTGAGAGTACTCATTACTCTCTCTACCTGACCGTTAGCCCGACTTGCCCCTGTAGCTATCAAATGGAGCTTAGCGTTTTGAGAAGCGCAAAATTCTTGAAACTCTTTGCCTGTGAAGCATCTACCCTGATCCGCTATTACACGCGTAGGTGGACCAAATAAGGATATCGCATACTTCAAGGCTTTAATAGTGTTGTTCGTATCAATTTTACGAGTATGATATAGTAATACGAATTTAGTAAATGCGTCTATCATAACAATAACGTACTCTTTAGAATCGTTTTTACCACTTAGTTTGCCTGTTATATCTATATGAACTGTATGCCACGGTATGCTAATTTTAGGTATAGGGTGAAGCTCGGCCTGAACCTTACCTGAGCTTGACTTGGAAAGTTTACAAGTGAAACAATTGTCTACAAATTTGCGAACGTATTTCGACATTTTATCGAACCAATAATACTCGCAAACTTTGTCAAGTGTTTTCTCCCACCCTAAATGCATAATTGATTCGTGTACATGATTTATCACCGACCATCTAAATGCGCGTGGTACAATAGGCAAGCAGTAAGTCCTACCTCGCCTTTGGATCTTTCTGTGAAGTACCCCAGACCGTAACTCGTATGTTTTTGTGAGATCGTCGGCGAGCTCGTCGTTTCCTAGTTTAGTCGTGATTTCAGAAATTTCAGGATCGCGTTGTTGTTCGACAAGGAGCCAATCCTCCGAAATCTCCGCTAAATTAACGCGTTTTTCGACGGTTTTGTCAGCTCTATCTAAAGACGGTGTCGGGATAGGATTCCGCGAAAAGAAATCCGCGTGAGCCATGCGTCTACCTTCTCTATAAACGATCTCAAACTCAAATGACTGTAGAAAGGCCCACCAGCGGTGAACTCTAGGAGTCAGATCGACTTTCCTTTGAGTTGCTTTTAAAGAGTTACAATCGGTAACAACCGTAAACTTTCGACCATGTAAATAATGACGAAAAAATTTAACTGAGTTGAATACAGCTAACGTCTCCAATTCATATGAGTGATATCTAGATTCAGCTGAGCTAGTAGCTTGGCTATAGTATTCTACCACACGATTTGAACCATTTAATTTCTGCATTAAAATTGCGCCATAACCTTCCAAACTAGCATCCGTATGTAATTCTATTGGAAGATTTGGATTAAAAATCATTAAAACCGGTTCACTAGTCAGCGCAGAAATTATCTTTTGACGAACATTTTCATGTGCTGTTGTCCATTCAATAGTTTTACTATTACCTGCGGTCAGTCGGTATAAAGGCCTCATGACCTGTGAAAACTTAGGTATAAATTTACGAAAATATGACGAAAGGCCTATAAACTGTCTTAACTGAGTAACTGTATGAGGAGCAGGTAGCGCTGTTAATGCTTCAATCTTACGGGAGTTGGGTCGGACTTCTCCGGCCCTGATCTCGTACCCCAAATACTTAATGGTAGTTTTGAGGAAAGAGCATTTTGAAAAATTTAAAGAAAACCCGGCTTTAATTAAAAGATCAATAACTTCGCGAGTCCTCTCAAGCGCTTCCTCTGTCGTAGAGGCCGTAATCATGATGTCATCCATATAAACAATGACGTATGTGTATGCAAGTTTGCCCAGGGCCCTCATGACAGCCCGTTGAAAAACAGACGGCGCGTTTTTCAAACCAAACGGCATCGTTAAAAATTCATATTGTCCATCAGGTGTGACAAACGCGGTACGTTCGATTGACTCAGGGTGGACAGGAATTTGATGAAACCCACTTGCCATGTCAAGACACGTAAAATACTGTGCATTACTTAACCGTGCAATCTGATCTGCAATTAAAGGTAATGGGAACCTATCGGATATAGTATTGTCATTTAACGCACGGTAATCCACGCATAGTCGGTCAGAATTGTCTTTCTTTTTAACGAGTAATATTGGGCTCGCAAAAGGAGAACAACTAGGACGGATAACATTTGCATTTAATAATTCGTCTATACGGTCCCTTACTACCTGCTTCTCTTCCGTACTAAGACGGTACGGTCGTCTTTGTACAGTTACGTTTGGGTCAACTAAACGAATTTCGAGTTCGCCCGTATTAACTCGGGTGCATGGAAACCCTTGTATAAAAGAATCAGAAAACTCTTTTAAGATAGAAATAAGCTTAATTTTATTATCACCGACCACGTCGGTATCAACATTATTCAAATCGATCTTATCATGATCTAACTTCTTACACTCATTAACTATTTTACTTTTAAAGATATTAAAGCTATCTGCGGTCATATTTATGTCGATACCCTGACCAAGAACTTCACGACCAATCATTATGTCGTATTGTAAATAATTATCCTGAACAACGTGAAAAAGAACCTCCAATGTATGACTATTAATTACCACGTTACATAAAATCTGAATAATGCTATTAATCTGATCGTTTCCGATACCCCTTAAAACTATTACATTATTTTCTCTTTTTCCCGAAAATCGAGCTGCTACACTTTCTTTAATAAGTGAGCATTCCGCTCCGGAATCAAAACAAAATGGAAACGACTCACCACGGTGTTTCAGTGATCCTGCCGGAAATGCCACGGAACATACATCCACTCGCCTTTCGTTGGGATGACCAGGCCTGCTGTTGCCCGTCGACGTACACTTGGAGGCGATGTGTCCACTCTTCCCACATTTAAAGCAGGTAACGGGCTTGTAGACCGTGTTAGGTCTGACGTCCGCTTGGCTGCTCGACGTCATCTCTGGTCTTCCGGCTTCAGTCAGCGACGGACAGCTGCTCCTCTTATGGCCCAACTTCCCACACAAATGACACTTAATTGGAGCAAGTGTCTTAAACCGTTTATGGTCCGGTACTGTACGGTCTTCCTGAGTAGGTGCTGGCCTTTTTCTACTATAAGAAAAAGCCTTTAGCTCATTCTGCAGTTGAACTCGCGTCTTCACTTCCGTAGTAAATGACAAACGTTGGAGTCTGCTATCGAACTGTGACGCGTGCGCGAGGACAACTGAGACAGCCACTTCTTCAACGGTTAAATCTTTCCATCTCGATGTAAGAGATGAAAGCAGACGGCTCGTGTACACAGATAGACACTCATTATCCTTCGGACGGCTATTTTGCAAGTTGATTAGAGCGGCTGCGGGAGTTTCAACACCACCAAACCTTGCTAAAAAAATTTCTTTAAACTCAGCCCAAGTTATTCCCGGAAAACAAACTTGAGAAAGCCAATGAGACGCTGATCCCTGCAAGGCTTCACTGAGCGTGATGATAAGAGCACTACCCTCTAATGGTCGTTCCGAAAGACACATGTCTGCTGTGGAACACCAGGCAACAGGATCCACGTTAGCGCTTTCCGGATTAAATCGCGGTAGCGAGATGTTTTTCGGGCTTGACTGAGGCTTTGCCACAGCTCTCACCAACTCCATAAAATTACGGTTCTGCATCTCCATCATGAGCGCGAATTGTTGTGCAGATAGACCTGAAGATGATTCAGATCCCACTTCTGATGTCGAAGAACCATTACGGGTTCCGCTTATGTCTTCGGGTTGGTTAGCCATTTTTAATGTGGAGGTAGAAAAATAAATATTAAGTACACACACGCGCAAGTAAATTCGATCACAAACAATATTTATTATGCACACAGAATAACCACCACAATGTTATTAAATGTGACACACTGAATCAATATTACAATAATTAGTAATTATATTATAATGAATTATTAGTACAATAATATCACCAAACAGGCGAGAGGACTACGCAACAAACTCAATCCTAAAAAATAACTAAATCATAATTCATATCTGGGTACCCTCCAGTTGGGAAAATCCCAAACACATTTTTAACAAATGTTCAGTTTCTTATAAAATACCTTACATTCATCAAGAAATATTTTATTCTTATAACCACTCCCACCTAATACAACACTCGATCTCCGACATATAAATAAAAAAAATTACTGTTTAAAGTGAAAATATATGGTCAAACATGAATTTTTTATAATAATTTGTTCAAATAATGAAAAAATGGAGTGCAGAAAGAAATTTTGGGTAAACATTGCAATTTATAGTCTAAAAAACAATATCCCACATCGATCATATTAATTCATTCACTATAACTCTAATCCGAGGTTTTACGGTTTTCAATGCTTCAGGCACTCCACTATATATAACCACCAGAAACCATACAAATCGACTTGTTGACAGAATACGTCGATTGTTAATTGGCGTCACGTTTTGTATCACCAATAGCATTGTGTTTTCGAAATATGCGAGGGAATTTTACAAAAGTCACTTTTTAATGATTAAATTTTACTGTTAGATTATGATTTATTTCAAAAATAATTGTATAGATATGTTTGTTTAGCAATAAAATTTACAAATAAAAAAATATTTTGTCTATTTTTTTGTTTTTATTTTTGGTGTTTTCTATGTATATGTAATACTCTCAAAGAATTTCCACATCGAATTACGTTTAAATCTGTTCTGCGGCTATTGATTCTTTATTCAGACTTCCAACCCTCCTTTTCGTCCCCTTAAAGGATGATTTTTATGATAAAACTTATCCTATGCCTCGACTCGAACTATCTTTATACCAACGTTGACCTAACTCGATTTATTGTTTATGCGTGAAGAGGCAACAGAAACCTACATTCGCATGTATAATATTATCAACAGCCTTAAGGAGTCCACTGGTAGACATAGGTAATTAGCAAGGAGATTCAGCAATATTAGTATAAACATTGATTTAAATTAACGGTTGTGACCGTAAACTAATGCTTTTATTTCAGTTGTTTTGGTTAACGACCACCATTTTAGCCTGTTTGTAAGTGAATTAAACAAATTTTTTTACAAACAAAAAAAAACAATCAAATCTTAAACTATAGAAGACGTGTAGGAATCGTTACTAATCATAATAAATAATGTGGCCGCAATCTAATGTTCAATTGTCACTTCGGTTACCGACTACTGAGATTCATTTGAAAGTTATGCAAAGCATAACAATAGTAAAATATAACTAACTAGGTACAGAAACATAATAATTGCTCTAATTAAAGGCAAACTTTGTCTGTAAAACATGGAATACAATACAAAATACAATACAATACAATACAAATTACTATTGAGTACGTCGCAGTTATGTTACTTTCTTAAATTTTGAAAAAAAGTGTACACATTAAATCATAGCGCAAGTTAATTAATTTTCTTCGGTGCTACGATAAATCATTTATTTTAAACTATATAAATTATTATTTGACGACCATTTAAAAAACGCATAAGATTTATTTCGTTTGTTACTCTTAGAAATTATACAGACAGACACTCAAAGGAATTTAGTTACTAAAGGGGGCATGAAACTGGCACAATGAATACTAGGGAGTAGTAAGATTTTACCGACAGGTTAAGCATATTATTATTCATTATTATTATTTATACAAAATAACAAAGGGAATATAACCTTTAACAATGTGTCAGTCGTATTATTACGTTAAGTAATTTCCATCTTTATAAAACCCGCAACTATTAACAGTGAACTTTAATTTCCAATAAATATTGCGTACAAAGATTGGTAAAACATTATTATTCAGAAAACCTTTTTCCTTTAACCATACGTTACAAGACTTACAAGACTAGTTTGGTTTATTTATTTAGTTTCGCAGCGTCAGTGACAATGAGTGAACGTATCTGTGGTGTAAGAAAATATCTCGTTATTTAAACACGATTGAAATTAAATTGGAGTTATATAAGTATCTGCAATGAAGTGGTTCACCTATTGACCTCAGAATCGTAAGAGTAAGTTTATTTTTAATTGCATTTTTATGTGATTGAGGCTAATCAGTTCAATTTACATCTGCGAGTTATCTGCTGTTCCATAGAGTACGGTAATAGTAATAACGAATCTGTATGATTCATCTGAGATACAAAATTCATATTAGTTTAGATGTCTGATGAAAGATGGCGTTTCATTAAATTTTATAAAGTCAATAAATTGACTGATTGAGGAAGATCATCTTATATATTTAAAGTGGTTAAAATGTTTATATATGTTATATATATGGATATGTTATGACTACATTAGACATAATTAAATGTTTATAGTTAAGTAGGTTTTCAAACTGTTTTGTCCTGTAAAAGTACATATTTCTTCAAGGTCTAATTAAATACCTGTCGAATGTACTAATTTTATCAATATTTAGTGGTCCATCGAAAGAGTTTTTTCTTTAATTTTATAAATATTGTACTTCAAAGTACAAATATGATGAATGAAACACGATGTGACATAATATAAGATATAAGTTGTAAGGGATATACTCGTAAGTTGTAAGGAATTCAAGTGTTACGTAACGCATTTTTTTTAAGATTTTTGACCCCAACTCACGCCCACGTAACACGCCGTATCATTTTTCTGTATAACCCCCACCCTAAGCATTTGATCAAATTTGCGATAATAAATAAAACAAGAGAACGATTTTGATGATTTTTATTTGGAATGATTTTACTTGCAATTTATGTTTTTTTTTAATATTTCATTAATATTGTTATTAAATAAATAATCACACATTATGTAATATTTAACATGAAACCTTTGCTAATAGGTTAAATATTTAAGTGAACTCATATTTGTCCTAATATTATTTGAGTTCTAATTTTACACTAAATTACACTGTTTGCTTGACTTGACACTGTCTTTACAAACATTTTTAACTTTATCCACAATTGTTCTCCTATCAAACTTTTGTTAAAATAATCCATATTGCTGTTACTTTTTATCCCGATATTGCCACAGACTCCATCTTACACAGGAGAAACCATAAGACACAACTAGTAAATTAAAGCCTATGTTACTCAAGGATAATGTAGCTTTCCGAAGGTAGAAGAAAAACTAAAATTGGTCGCCTACTTTTCGACTTAAATCGTAACAAACAAACATACACGAAATCAAAGATTTTCCGTTTGTTATAATATTGGTACTAGTATAAATGCAGAGCATTGTTGCTTTGTTTTTTCGTAGCCTTTCATCTTCAATACTCATATAACATAATTTGTGTGTAGCAGAAACTTTTCTTTATTTGTAGTTTTTCTTCAGGCGTTTTCCAAATTTCATTGATATTTTTCTGATACAATTGCATTGTCATGTTATTATGAGAGCTTTTATAGGCCAAAAATAGCTGATGATACTACATTAAAATCCTTATTTGAGGGGATTACAGCATGAATGCAACCAAAACAAAGTCGAAATGACGGCAAATGATACAGTCGACACAGACGTCAAACAGTCAGCAGATGCCTCCTTAAACATGAAGAAAAATTGCCAACTTGGGAGCGCAAAATAATATATATTAATACAATTGAGGGATTCCCCGTAAAAATGCCGGAAAGAAAAAGTAAACAATCTTCTACTGTCCTGAAACGGGCTGGTCACTTTCGGACGGGGATTGAGGGTTGCAAAGTTTTTAAATGCTATTAACATTGTCAGTCATGATATCCTCTAGTCTATCCTTCTCTATCATGTGGTACCATCTGATGAATTGGAATGGTTCTCTTTATATCTTCGTGGCCGCCAACAGTCCGTCTGCATTGATTGGTCCACCTCCAAATCTTGATTATAGGTGTCCTACAAGGCGGCATTCATTCTACACAGTTGTTTTCTATTTTTATTAATCTTGTCACCCAGGATTTTCAATGTACGAATCATCTTTATGCCGATGACTTACAACTTTATTACCATGCTCGCGGCTATTACTATGGTAAATGACGATTTGGATACTATCAGCAGTTGGTCTGATAGATTCGATTTGGACTTACAAAGTGCCAGGCTATCACCAGTCTGATCAGAAAACTCGATTATAATACACTGCATTTATATTATTAAATGGATCAATTATTTTTCTGAGCTCTACTGTGAAGGACCTGAGCCTGTTTATCAATAACAACCCTAGTTGCTAAACCCAAGTTACTAGTGTCATTTTTTCAAAATTAATTCAATCGATTATTGGTGATGCGTGCTGCTCTGACCTGAATGCAGACCTCATCAAATACGTCCGACTTCTAATCAACTGCATTCGATTCGTTTTTAATTTTCGTAAATATGATCAGGTCTCTTCTTTTCTTCCTTTCATTTTAAATTAAATTGGTTCCCTACATATCATATTTCTTGGTTTTTTTTCTCATTTGTTTTTTATTATTTAGTTCTTTATTTTATTTTAAATTTCTATAAAGTGTAGTGCACCTTCTCTTTAATTGCCGCGCCTTCCGAAGGAAGACTGGTAGCGAATGCGTATGGCATTATGCCCGCTATTATATATTTTGTTATAACATGTATATAAAGTTGCTAAATAAATAAATAGGATAGGCAAGTCAAAATATTTTAATTCCTCAGTTTATTTAAATAAATAAAAAACAATCTAACGTAACGCGTTGTTCGAACCTCCCTCCCATCCTTGTAATGCATTGTAGTTTTACAAGATATTACGTAACAATTATTACCCCCTGGGGGGCCCCCGTCCCCCTAAATTTCGTTACGTAATAATTGAACGCTCTCGGAATTATTTATATGCCTATAAATAATTCACTATCTATATCTACGTAAATTTCTTACGTGTACTCTGTCTTAAAGAAAACATATGTGACCTTTGGAACTTCGATTATAAACTATAATTGTTTAACCTTTGTACCGTGACGGCATATTTTTCCACGATCACTTATCATTCTTCAAATTATAATATTAAATAAAATTTCGTATAAAAGATCTTAGTAATATTCTCAAAGACTTTTACGAGTTTTTTTTTAAAAACGACAAATTGGTAGGTACAGAATAATGACAAATTAATGTTAAAAAGATGTGATGTGAAGATGTGAAGTGTTAGGGGGCAGGAATTGCACCAAACATAGATGACAAAATTGATTTATGATTATGTGATTATTTTTTTGAACTGGAGCCAAATTTGACGGTCAAGTAGGTTTCTAGTAAAAAGGTCGACATTTGATTTCCTTGTTATTTCTTACAGGACATCTCATTATGTTTATATACACATATAGCACTACATTTTTTAAAATAAAATGGTGGCTTCCTACTGTCACATATACGTCTCTAATGCCCAAACATTTGATGTATTATATCAATAAGATGGTAAAAATAATAAGCTTCCCTACTTTTAATTTTCTAAAGCCAGGCAGCTTTTTATTGACATTGTAACAAATTTTCGAATATAATTTTTTGTCTATGTCCATCACTTGGAATATTTGTCTCTATGCTAATGACTTACAACTTTATTACTATGCTCCTGAAGCTAACATAACAGAAGCTATTAACATGGTAAATGACGATTTGGGTACTATTAGCAGTTGGTCTGATAAATTCGGTTTGAACTTACAAAGTGCTAGGCTATCACATTGGACAGTTAACGTATGACCAGAAGATTCGATCATAATACACTGCAATTTATATTATTAAATGGATTTATTATTCCCCAAGCTCACCATAATCAATAATTGATTGAATTAAGGTTTACACCGACTTCGCTTTTACCTATGTCTAACATACAAGTCTGTTGCCACTTTCTTTCGGTCAGTTATTTACGTTTCATCAATCAACTTATCGCCGTCCACTACTGAACGAAGAACTCCCCAAGGCGCACCAACCATCCTGGTTTGGGCATTCTAATTAATTTATGTTTATTAGATGTAAATAATTACAATTATGTTTGTCTTTTTTTTTTTTTTTTTTTTTTTTTTAACGTGTGGAAACCCCCTCGGGCCGTCACCCCACCGGGGTTTACGGCGGGGTGGTGTGTCGGAATCGGACCGACTAAAACCACACGGTGTGCCACTCTGCGCCTGAGACAGGAGGGATCCGGGAACCGCTGCTATTACGACATCTAGATCCCTCCTAGCGCCTGCCCGCCACAGCGGGCACCATCTGCGGATAAACTCTCTATATAGGCGACGTACGGCACACGCGGACGTCGTCTCCTCGCGGCTGGCCATTATAGCGGGTGGAGGGGAAAAACCCGTCCCGTCCACCCGCGGCCACACTCAAGGCGGCATGAGGCGCTGGTATGCGCGCCTCCGCCGCCCGGCTCGCCGGCGGCGAATTGGGTCCGAGTGGATATCGTCCTCCCGGGCCTTCTCCGCCGCCTCCTTCCGCGAAATTACGGCTTCGCAGAAGGTTGCGACCGCGGTAAAACAACTGTCGCTACCGGCCATGGAGCGTATGACGGCCGGTAGCGAGAGATCTCCTCCAATAACTGCAGTGAGGACCCCACGCTGCGCCGCCCAGGCGGAACAAACCGCTAGCGTGTGCTGAGCCGAGTCCTCACTGCAGTCGCAGTGGTAACAGGCGGGACTCAATTCCCTCCTGGCGACCGAGTGCAGATACTTCCCGAAGCAACCATGCCCGGAAAGGACCTGCGTCAGTCGGAAGGAAAGGGTGCCGTGCTGCCGCCATGCCCACTCGGTGATGACCGGCTGGAGAGCCTCCACGAGGGCAAAGCCAGCACGTGGAGTCTCCAACCGGAACGACCAACGAGCCATCGTGGCTCGACGAGCAGCCTCACGCCACTCGCGCATCTCCTCGGGCGGGGGCCGTATGCCGCTACCCACCCGGAAGTCAGCCGTCCGCCGATAAACTTCGGCGAGCACTTCCGCCTCCAAATCCCACGGGGGAGTTCCGGCCAGGGCGCACGCCGCCTCCGTCGATACGGTGCGGTAACCGCGTATGGCTCTAACCGCCAATATCCTCTGAGGGCGCCAGAGGCGAGCCCTATTCTGGGCGGTCAGAGCCGCCGCCCACACCGGTGCACCATACAGCGCCATTGACCGAACAACCCCCGTGTATAACCGTCTCGTCGCGACGCTGGCTCCACCCAAATTGGGCAAAAGTCGCCCAAGAGCAGAAGCAGCGCCGACCAGCTTTGGAGTAAGCTGTCGGAAGTGCTCGTCGAAGAGCCACCTGCCGTCGAGGATTAGGCCCAGATACTTCATCTGGGCCTTAATCGGTACGAGGACCGAATTGACAACGATGGAGGCACCGGGGGGTGGACCACGACGGGGCCCATGAAACAAAAGGGCTTCCGTCTTATCTAGGGCCACCCGTAAACCCAGCGCCTCAATGCGCCCGACCACCAAAGAGACTCCCACGGTGGCCAGACGCGCCGCCTCTTGAAAGTTCGCCCCCCGGGCCGTGACCAATGTGTCATCTGCGTAACAAATTACGCCCAGCCCGGGGGGAAGACGACCTCGAAGGGCCCAGTCGTATCCCATATTCCACAGGAGTGGTCCGAGGACGGACCCCTGTGGAACACCGCACGACATGGGCCGCCGCCTCAGAATACCATCTCGGTCCTCGTACACGACGGTACGCTCCTCAAGATAGTCTGCCATAAGCCGCCTCAGGTACTCGGGCACCCCGTGGTAGTGGAGTGCTTCCCTGATGCAGCTAAATGGCAGACTATTAAATGCCTTGGCGATGTCCAACGACACCGCCAACAGCACGCCGCCACAGCTCACCGCCTCTTCGGTAACGGCCCTCAGGCGCAGCACAGCATCGACCGTCGAACGCCCCGCCCGAAAACCAAATTGGGCGTCCGACAGTTCGGGGCCCACCTCGCAGAGGTGCCGGACGATGCGGGCAGAGAGTATCCTCTCAAACAGTTTACCCGCCTCGTCAAGCAACACAATGGGCCTATAGGCCGCCACCGAATCGGTAGGCCGTCCCGGCTTCCTTAATAGGACCAGCTTCCCGCTTTTCCAGCACTCAGGGAAGCGTCCGGACGACAAGCTAGCGTCCAAGACCTCCCTGAGGCGGTCCGACATGTGGTCGAGGGATCGTGCCAATACTCGGGCAGGTATCCCATCTGGCCCAGGGGCGGTGTTCTTAGAGCGAATCCGTAGAACAACCGCCCCCACCTCCGATTCCCTAACGGGCGGAACATTGTCCTCGTTCCCCCCGTCGTCTCTGGCCATGAAGACCATCGACGGGGGTGTGTGATCCACCCGCTGCGGGAAAAGGCCCTCGACCACATCCCGCAGGAAGCTGGGCTGGAGTGTCTCTGTAAGGGGGGGGCCCGACGTGCGGAGCTTTTGTCGCGCCGCACGATAAGGGCGACCCCAGGGGTCACGATCGAGACCCTCCAGCATCTCCTTACGCTTAATTTCCTTGGCGCGGCTGATGGCCAGCTTCAGAGCTTTCCGCGCCTCTCGGTACTCCTCAAAAAGCTGGTCTTCCCCGCCTTCTTCGCGGTGTCGCCGCCGACCACGGGTGTAGGACCTCCGGGCACGAGTACAGGCCGCGCGGAGGTCCGCCAACTCCTGGGACCACCAGTAAACTTACTTCCGTGGAGGCCGACAACCTCGGATGCGGGGCATGGCCGCATCGCAGATTTGCGTAATCGCATCGCGGAAACGACCAGCCCCCATGACGACCTCCTCGACCGGAGCCTGCGGAGACAGCCAAGAGTGAATAATGGCTGCCTCCTCCAGTAGGTCCCTATTCAGTTTGGCTATAGCCCACCGCGGAAAGCGAGAAGAACGCCGCGCCGCGTGACCCCTACTGGGGTCCTGGGAGCGGGAGAGCTCAAATCGGATATAGAGATGATCCGAGAGCGTCTCAACCTCTTCCAGGACACGCCAGTTCCTTACTCGTGCGGCGAGGGCAGGGGTAGCGAACGAAAGGTCCACTATCGACCCTCCCTGCTGTCGCACACACGTGTTGGTGGAGCCCCTGTTTAGTAAACAGAGGCCCACCGAGGCCGCCCACTCCTCTACGGCCTCGCCCCTAGCGTCCGTCCTGGGGGAACCCCACGCAATGGACTTTGCGTTGAAGTCCCCCAGCACTAAGACGTGCCCAGACGTTAGACGCCGCATCGAGGTTTCCAAGTTGTTAAGGAAAACCTCGAAGTCGTTCAAACTCCGGTTGGGGGAGAAGTATACACCATATACAGTGATCCCCCCCCACTCGGCAGCAACATATCCAGTGCCCTTGTCTCTTAGCGACAAGGGCGGGGAATGAGCCGCCGTGGAGCCGACGACTGCCACGGACCCGTCCCAGTTACCCAACCAGTTTGGACGGGGAGGAACATAATAAGGTTCCGCGGCTACGGCAACACCGATCGACCACTGTGCCATGGTTTGCAGAAAAAGGTCCTGCGCCGCGGCACAGTGGTTCAGGTTGGTCTGGACAAGGAGGTTGGAGACTTGGGCCATTACTCGACCGTCTCTACAGCCTCCTCCATGGGCGACGGTATAGACGCACGAACGACGTCAGAAGCAGCCTGGGCCGACTGGCTAGCCCCTGACGCCTGCCGAGAACTGCGGGGAGGTTTGCAACCCCCCTGCCCAATCTGGTGATTGGCGGGTTTGTTACCCGCCGCACACGCGGGGCAGTGAGGGGCAGCAGAACAATCTGCCGCCTTGTGCCCCGGTCGACCGCAGCGGAAACATAATCCGCTGCAGTCGAAACAACTGACGCACTTGGCGCGTGTGTGCCCCGATGCCAGGCATTTGTAACACCTCATCGGTCTCGCCGCCAGGACTGTGATCCTAGCGCTCACGAAACCGATGAGCAGCCTGCCGGCGTCGCCCAATATTTTGGCCGACGCTACGGGACAGCTGACCCACACTGCGCCAAGTCCTCCTGAACCGGGGCGGATGGTGCCGACCCTAATGTTGTCCGTGTTGCAACCCGTCTTCTCTCTTACTGCAACACGGACATCCTCGGCCGTTATGGAGTCGTCCAGGCCCGAAATGCGCAATTCTGCGCACTTGGTGGGCCTGGCGATCTTGACACCATCCGTAGCCGTAAACATACTTCGCAACTTCTCGGCGATTGTGTCCGCCGTCTTAGCACCTTCAGCCCCAGGGAACTCGAGGACTCGAGCTCCCGTTTGGGCGAGGCGCATTCTGACACCTACTGTCCCGAAATCGCGTGCGACTGTCCCGGGCCCTTTTGAAAATGGCCGCGTAGGACAGCCCGCCGCTAGCTGCCTCCGGCGAAACGGTGACTACCACAGCCGCGCTTTTAGGCGCCTGTAGTTTGCGCGGCGTCTTTGTGGCAGCCACCGCAGCCGATGGCGCCTGCGGGGTAGAGGCTGCTTTTTGTGCAGACTTCTTACCCCGTTTTCGGGACTTTTTAGCCCCCCCGACTACCTGCCAACCATCCGTGGAAGGGGCAGATGTGGAGGGAGCACTTGTGGAGGTGCCAGATACACCGGTTGTAGTGGGGAGCGGAGGGAACTCCGCCCCAGCCTTTGCCGCTGCTTTGGTCACTGACCTCAGTGCAGGCGTCCGTGCTGTTGCCCTGGCCGCCTGCCGTGCCCTCGTAGCAGTTGCAGGAGCAGCAGAGACCGCCGCCGCCGCCGCGTAGGACACACGACCGGTCGCAACGGGAAGCGATGCTGATACCGATGCAACCTTCGCTTTATGGGCCGCGAGCGGCGGCCGGACAACAGGGGCTGGTGGCAGCCTTGCCTCCAGACCAGCCAGACGCCCGTCCATCATGCGCCATACTGCATCTGTTATTTGGCGCAGATGGACATCAGGAATGCCACCGAGGTTGGAAGAGGGGGCAGGCTGAGAGGGGTGCTGGGCTAGAAAACCTCCACGTGGTGCACCCTGGAAACGTTGGCGATGGTGTTGTTCATCACTGCCAACGGCTAATATTCTAGCACGAAGAGGAAGCCATTTTCGGCAATTCGGCCGAGACTTGGTCCAACAGAGCGGGCGTGTCTGTCGGATCCTCTGTTGGTTCTTCGCTCTTCGGAGCATTGAGGAGGAAAACCTCGGTAAAAAATCATGATGGTGGGACCCTTTCAAGGGTCGGTGTTCCTCCGTACAGCGGTGGAAAAGTAAGACGGGCTCGGTGTGCACTTACACTGCCACCGAGCAGGCATCAGGAGACGTAGTCTCCGTGCCGCCGTCGACATATCGTAGTCCCGAGTTGGAGTCTCGCGACTCCAATCGGGGGCGAGGGTCTTGGCTTAGCCGCCCGGACTGCGAGGAAGAAAACCTCTATAAAAAATTACCCCGAATCCCGTGTTCTGGTGCGTGACCAGGGGATGCATGGCTGATGGGTCGTTCAGTCGTAAGCGCACTCCCAGCCGAGGCACCTGCGGACCCCTCGGTTGGGCATAAATCTACGCTTGCCCGGGTATTGGGGGATCTCTGCCCGGGTCGACCTTTAGTTCTCCCCCTCTCGTGGGTCTAACATGGAATCTTTACAAATAAATATTAATAAAAAGGAAGGACAGAAGAAGAAGGAGAGTACGAAGGAGGGAAATGCAAGGGCGGGCGAACATTCGTCTAATAAGGAAGACGTAATGGTTGAAACGCCTATCTCGGTGGGGCTCCCAGAAGCCATTATAGCTGCTGGGAGCCGAAGAACATCGGAGCGATTACGCTCCAGATCTACCACGAGCGGAAGCTTCAGTGCGAGGACCGACGTGCTGGACTTCATGGAGACGGAGCTGTGTGACAGCCGAAAACGCGGACGCTCCAGGGATGACGAAAGCGATACATCCCAGGAGATGCTACCTCCTAAGGTAGCAAGCAGCCGCAGAGGGAGGTCACGAACCCCGATCTCGGCCCCGTCAGGCTCCGTCTTCTGCAAGGCGGAAGCCTATAGACGGGTCAGGGCAGACGGCGAAATTTTGGCGGAGGAGGAGATTGCGGATCTCCTGCTAAAAATAAAGGAGCCGATGGTGGGGGATTCAGTTCCTCAAACACCATCGTCTATGCAGGAGAGAGCGAATGCGGCGGTGGCCATCATTCACAAAGTGGCCACCAAGTCGAGTAACCTTAAGGGCTCTTTTGTGAAAGCCCTTAAGGACTCCTCTTCCGCTATTGCGGGGGTCGTGGATACCCTCATCGGGGACGTGGCTCGGCTCCAGGCGGCCAACGATCGCCTGACGGGGCAAGTGGCTGAGCTCAGCGCTCAGTTCGCCCAATTCCGGGCGCATCGCCCGACAGAGGATCCGGTCACGTCCCCGTCTCAGCCTGCCCCCTCTTCCAGCCTCGGTGGCATTCCTGATGCCCATCTGCGCCATATAACCGATGCAGTATGGCGCATGATGGACGGGCGTCTGGCTGGCCTGGAGGCAAGGCTACCGCCAGCTCCTGTTGTCCGGCCGCCGCTTGCGGGCCATAAAGCGAAGGTTGCATCGGTGTCAGCATCGCTTCCCGTTGCGACCGGTCGCGTGTCCTACGTGGCGGCGGCAGCAGTTTCTGCTGCTCCTGCAACTGCTCCGAGGGCACGGCAGGCGGCCAAGGCAACAGCCCGGACGCCCGCACCGAGGCCAGGGCCCAAAACAGCGGCAAAGGCTGGGGCGGAGTTCCCTCCGCTCCCCACTCCAACCGCTGTATCTGGCACCTCAACAAGTGCTCCCTCCACATCTGCCCCTTCCACGGATGGTTGGCGGGTAGTCGGGGGGGCTAAGAAGTCCCGAAAGCGGGGTAAGAAGGCTGCACAAATAGCAGCCTCTACCCCGCAGTCGCCATCGGTGGCAGTGGCCACCGCAATGAAGCCGCGCAAACTGCAAGCGCCCAAAACCGCGGCAGTGGTGGTCACCATGTCACCGGGGGCGGCTGATGGTGGGCTGTCCTATGCGGCTATCTTTAAAAAGGCCCGGGACAGTCTCGCACACGACTTCGGGACGGTGGGAGTTAGAATGCGCCTCGCCCAGACGGGAGCTCGAGTCCTCGAGTTCCCTGGGGCTGAAGGTGCTAAGACGGCGGACTCTTTCGCCGAGAAGCTGCGGGGAATTTTTACAGCCACTGATGGTGTCAAGATCGCCAGGCCCACCAAGTGCGCAGAATTGCGCATTTCGGGCCTGGACGACTCCATAACGGCCGAGGATGTCCGTGTTGCAGTAAGAGAGAAGACGGGTTGCAACACGGACAACATTAGGGTCGGCACCATCCGCCCCGGTTCAGGAGGACTTGGCGCAGTGTGGGTCAGCTGTCCCGTAGCGTCGGCCAAAATATTGGGCGACGCCGGCAGGCTGCTCATCGGTTTCGTGAGCGCTAGGATCACAGTCCTGGCGGCGAGACCGTTGAGGTGTTACAAATGCCTGGCATCGGGGCACACACGCGCCAAGTGCGTCAGTTGTTTCGACTGCAGCGGATTATGTTTCCGCTGCGGTCGACCGGGGCACAAGGCGGCAGATTGTTCTGCTGCCCCTCACTGCCCCGCGTGTGCGGCGGGTAACAAACCCGCCAATCACCAGATTGGGCAGGGGGGTTGCAAACCTCCCCGCAGTTCTCGGCAGGCGTCAGGGGCTAGCCAGTCGGCCCAGGCTGCTTCTGACGTCGTTCGTGCGTCTATACCGTCGCCCATGGAGGAGGCTGTAGAGACGGTCGAGTAATGGCCCAAGTCTCCAACCTCCTTGTCCAGACTAACCTGAACCACTGTGCCGCGGCGCAGGACCTTTTTCTGCAAACCATGGCACAGTGGTCGATCGGTGTTGCCGTAGCCGCGGAACCCTATTATGTTCCTCCCCGTCCAAACTGGTTGGGTGACCGGGACGGTTCCGTGGCAGTCGTCGGCTCCACGGCGGCTCATTCCCCGCCCTTGTCGCTAAGAGACAAGGGCACTGGATATGTTGCTGCCGAGTGGGGGGGGATCACTGTATATGGTGTATACTTCTCCCCCAACCGGAGTTTGAACGACTTCGAGGTTTTCCTTAACAACTTGGAAACCTCGATGCGGCGTCTAACGTCTGGGCACGTCTTAGTGCTGGGGGACTTCAACGCAAAGTCCATTGCGTGGGGTTCTCCCAGGACGGACGCTAGGGGCGAGGCCGTAGAGGAGTGGGCGGCCTCGGTGGGCCTCTGTTTACTAAACAGGGGCTCCACCAACACGTGCGTGCGACAGCAGGGAGGGTCGATAGTGGACCTTTCGTTCGCTACCCCTGCCCTCGCCGCACGAGTAAGGAACTGGCGTGTCCTGGAAGAGGTTGAGACGCTCTCGGATCATCTCTATATCCGATTTGAGCTCTCCCGCTCCCAGGGCCCCAGTAGGGGTCACGCGGCGCGGCGTTCTTCTCGCTTTCCGCGGTGGGTTATAGCCAAACTGAATAGGGACCTACTGGAGGAGGCAGCCATTATTCACTCTTGGCTGTCTCCGCAGGCTCCCATCGAGGAGGTCGACATGGGGGCTGGTCGTTTCCGCGATGCGATTACGCAAATCTGCGATGCGGCCATGCCCCGCATACGAGGTTGTCGGCCTCCACGGAGGGAAGTTTACTGGTGGTCCCAGGAGTTGGCGGACCTCCGCGCGGCCTGTACTCGTGCCCGGAGGTCCTACACTCGTGGTCGGCGGCGACACCGCGAAGAGGGCGGGGAAGACCAGCTTCATGAGGAGTACCGAGAGGCGCGGAAAACTCTGAAGCTGGCCATCAGCCGCGCCAAGGAAATTAAGCGTAAGGAGATGCTGGAGGGTCTCGATCGTGACCCCTGGGGTCGCCCTTATCGTGCGGCGCGACAAAAGCTCCGCACGTCGGGCCCCCCCCTTACAGAGACACTCCAGCCCAGCTTCCTGCGGGATGTGGTCGAGGGCCTTTTCCCGCAGCGGGTGGATCACACACCCCCGTCGATGGTCTTCATGGCCAGAGACGACGGGGGGAACGAGGACAATATTCCGCCCGTTAGGGAATCGGAGGTGGGGGCGGTTGTTCTACGGATTCGCTCTAAGAACACCGCCCCTGGGCCAGATGGGATACCTGCCCGAGTATTGGCACGATCCCTCGACCACATGTCGGACCGCCTCAGGGAGGTCTTGGACGCTAGCTTGTCGTCCGGACGCTTCCCTGAGTGCTGTAAAAGCGGGAAGCTGGTCCTATTAAGGAAGCCGGGACGGCTTACCGATTCGGTGGCGGCCTATAGGCCCATTGTGTTGCTGGACGAGGCGGGTAAACTGTTTGAGAGGATACTCTCTGCCCGCATCGTCCGGCACCTCTGCGAGGTGGGCCCCGATCTGTCGGACGCCCAATTTGGTTTTCGGGCGGGGCGTTCGACGGTCGATGCTGTGCTGCGCCTGAGGGCCGTTACCGAAGAGGCGGTGAGCTGTGGCGGCGTGCTGTTGGCGGTGTCGTTGGACATCGCCAACGCATTTAATAGTCTGCCATTTAGCTGCATCAGGGAAGCACTCCACTACCACGGGGTGCCCGAGTACCTGAGGCGGCTTGTGGCAGACTATCTTGAGGAGCGTACCGTCGTGTACGAGGACCGAGATGGTATTCTGAGGCGGCGGCCCATGTCGTGCGGTGTTCCACAGGGGTCCGTCCTCGGACCACTCCTGTGGAATATGGGATACGACTGGGCCCTTCGAGGTCGTCTTCCCCCCGGGCTGGGCGTAATTTGTTACGCCGATGACACATTGGTCACGGCCCGGGGGGCGAACTTTCAAGAGGCGGCGCGTCTGGCCACCGTGGGAGTCTCTTTGGTGGTCGGGCGCATTGAGGCGCTGGGTTTACGGGTGGCCCTAGATAAGACGGAAGCCCTTTTGTTTCATGGGCCCCGTCGTGGTCCACCCCCCGGTGCCTCTATCGTTGTCAATTCGGTCCTCGTACCGATTAAGGCCCAGATGAAGTATCTGGGCCTAATCCTCGACGGCAGGTGGCTCTTCGACGAGCACTTCCGACAGCTTACTCCAAAGCTGGTCGGCGCTGCTTCTGCTCTTGGGCGACTTCTGCCCAATTTGGGTGGAGCCAGCGTCGCGACGAGACGGTTATACGCGGGGGTTGTTCGGTCAATGGCGCTGTATGGTGCACCGGTGTGGGCGGCGGCTCTGACCGCCCAGAATAGGGCTCGTCTCTGGCGCCCTCAGAGGATATTGGCGGTTAGAGCCATACGCGGTTACCGCACCGTATCGACGGAGGCGGCGTGCGCCCTGGCCGGAACTCCCCCGTGGGATTTGGAGGCGGAAGTGCTCGCCGAAGTTTATCGGCGGACGGCTGACTTCCGGGCGGGTAGCGGCATACGGCCCCCGCCCGAGGAAATACGCGAGTGGCGTGAGGCCGCTCGTCGAGCCACGATGGCTCGTTGGTCATTCCGGTTGGAGACTCCACGTGCTGGCTTTGCCCTCGTGGAGGCTCTCCAGCCGGTCATCACCGAGTGGGCAGGACGGCAGCACGGGACCCTTTCCTTCCGACTGACGCAGGTCCTTTCCGGGCATGGTTGCTTCGGGAAGTATCTGCACTCGGTCGCCAGGAGGGAATTGAGTCCCGCCTGTTACCACTGCGACTGCAGTGGGGACTCGGCTCAGCACACGCTAGCGGTTTGTTCCGCCTGGGCGGCGCAGCGTGGGGCCCTCACTGCAGTTATTGGAGGAGATCTCTCGCTACCGGCCGTCATACGCTCCATGGCCGGTAGCGACAGTTGTTTTACCGCGGTCGCAACCTTCTGCGAAGACGTAATTTCGCGGAAGGAGGCGGCGGAGAAGGCCCGGGAGGACGATATCCACTCGGACCCAATTCGCCGCCGGCGAGCCGGGCGGCGGAGGCGCGCATACCAGCGCCTCATGCCGCCTTGAGTGTGGCCGCGGGTGGACGGGACGGGTTTTCCCCTCCACCCGCTATAATGGCCAGCCGCGAGGAGGCGACGTCCGCGTGTGCCGTACGTCGCCTATGTAGAGAGTTTATCCGCAGATGGTGCCCGCTTTGGCGGGCAGGCGCTAGGAGGGATCTGGATGTCGTAATAGCAGCGGTTCCCGGATCCCTCCTGTCTCAGGCGCAGAGTGGCACACCGTGTGGTTTTAGTCGGTCCGATTCCGACACACCACCCCGCCGTAAACCCCGGTGGGGTGACGGCCCGAGGGGGTTTCCACACGTTACAAAAAAAAAAAAAAAAAAAGGGGGCAGGCTGAGACGGGGACGTGACCGGATCCTCTGTCGGGCGATGCGCCCGGAATTGGGCGAACTGAGCGCTGAGCTCAGCCACTTGCCCCGTCAGACGATCGTTGGCGGCTTGGAGACGAGCCACGTCCCCGATGAGGGTATCCACGACCCCCGCGATAGCGGAAGAGGAGTCCTTAAGGGCTTTCACAAAAGAGCCCTTAAGGTTACTCGACTTGGTGGCCACTTTGTGAATAATGGCCACCGCCGCATTCGCTCTCTCCTGCATGAACGAGGGTGTTTGAGGACCTGAATCCCCCACCATCGGTTCCTTTATTTTTAGCAGGAGATCAGCGATCTCCTCCTCCGCTAAAACTTCGCCGTCCGCCCTGACCCGTCTATAGGCTTCCGCCTTACAGAAGACGGAGCCTGACGGGGCCGAGATCGGGGTTCGCGACCTCCCTCTGCGGCTGCTTGCTACCTTAGGAGGTAGCATCTCCTGGGATGTATCGCTCTCCTCATCCCTGGAGCGTCCGCGTTTTCGGCTGTCACTCGGCTCCGTCTCCATGTAGTCCAGCATGTCCGTCCTCGCATTGGAGCTTCCGCCCGCGGTAGATCTGGAGCGTAATCGCTCCGATGTTCTTCGGCTCCCAGCAGTCATTAGAACTTCTGGGAGCCCCACCGAGGTAGGCATCTCAACCAATGCTTCCTCGTCGTTGGAACAGAAGTCCGCCCTTGCACTTTTCTGCATCCCACCATCTATCTCCTTCTTTCCTTCCTTAGTTTTAATATTTTTAATTTGAATTTCCATAATTGAACCCACGAGATGGGGAGAAGAAAGGTCGACCCGGGCAGAGATCCCCAATACCCGGGCAAGCGTAAATTTGTGCCCAACCGAGGGGTCCGCAGGTGCCCCGGCTGGGAGTGCGCTTACGACTGAACTACCCATCAGCCATGCATCCCCTGGTCACGCACCAGAACACGGGATTCGGGGTAATTTTTAGAGAGGTTTTCTTCCTCGCAGTCCGGGCGGTTAAGCCAAGACCCTCGCCCCCGATTGGAGTCGCGAGACTCCAACTCGGGATTACGATATGCCGACGGCGGTAGGGAGACTACGTCTCCTGATGCTTGCGTCTCCTGGTGGCAGTGTAAGTGCACACCGAGCCCGTCCTACCTTTTCAACCGCTGAACGGAGGAACTCCGACCCTAGAGAGGGTCCCACCATCGTGATTTTTTACCGAGGTTTTCCTCCTCAATGCTCCGAAGAGCGAAGAACCAACAGAGGATCCGACAGACACGCCCGCTCTGTTGGACCAAGTCTCGGCCAAATTGCCGAAGAAAATGGCTTCCTCTTCGTGCTAGAATATTAGCCGTTGGCAGTGATGAACAACACCATCGCCAACGTTTCCAGGGTGCACCACGTGGAGGTTTTCTAGCCCAGCACCCCACAATTATGTTTGTCTATGTCAACGGTACCTTACCAATCGTGGTCATTTACATAACTTACTACCTGCCCAGCGGTTAAAGGTGGAGTCATACACACGAAATAATTACAAATTTGTTGTATAAAAACTGTAGATTTAGTTTGAGTTATTACTAAATGGCTTTTTATTTGATGAAATAGAATAAAAGCCATTGAAATTGCTGATATAAATACGCTGAAATCGAACAATAATAATATTTTTTTATTATTCTAATACAAAATCACTTACGTTAGGATAAACTTATAAAATACGTATTTGTGGAAATCAGGAAGCCAGGTCAGGCTCCACCTATTGGAGTTTAATACACTTTCACAATTTTTGGCTGAGAATAGGTTGTTACAGTGAGAAGTTGTCACACTCTCCAAGCGACGCAATGGATTTTGCTGTGCAATGAAAGATTGCAATAAATTATTTCCTGAAATATGTCCACAAAAACAATCATAAAATAAATTATTTCTAGCTGATGCTTCAAGTCTAGCCTGTACCTTAACATATTATGTTTTTAAAACCGAGACTAAACCGAAATTTATCTTTTCTAAAAATACGTTAATCTATTTTATAAAAAGATAAGAGGTTTAAAAATGTCAATAATTATATTAAATAATGTAATCATTGGAAAATAAAGTATTTCATTAAAATATTTTTAATGCCAGCTATTGTGGAGAGCCTTGGGGGAGGTCTATGTCCAGTAGTGGACGTGTTTTGACTGAGATAATGATAATGGTTTTGATGAAAATAATACATTTTAGTTAAGCAACAAAATTAAAATGTTACAAAACAAGACCTTTGTACTTTAACCAGCTCACTCCTCCCCTCTTGACAAAGTGCTAAGCTGATACTGTCCACGTTAATAGATAAGATTATAATTACATAGTAGACTAGCTGTTTCCCGCGGCATCGTCCGCGTAGCATTTTTTAATACATAATTCCAAAATTCTAAAATGTAAGTAGCCTAAGTTTTTCCCTATAACATCAGCTATCTGTCAGTGAAAGTAATGTTGAAATCGGTCCAGCCGTTCCAGAGATTAGCCGGAACAAACAGATCATCGTATTTCGATCACAGACAAAAATAGACAGATAAAAATTGTTAAAAATGTTATTTTGGTGTATATATCGTATGTATATTTATATGCATGTAGTAAAAAGCGGTTATTTCAATATTACAAACAGATACTCCAATTTTATTTAGATATATATATATAGATAAACTAAGAATATTAACAATTCTATGATTAGTTGTTATGTAAATTTAATCGCACTGATACGTCTGTGAACAATAACAGATAATAATATTTTTGCTATGTTGATAACAATAATTTATCAAAAGATCAAAGTTTGCATGTGAGCCTTTTACAATATATTATTATCTATACAAGGATAACAATATTACAGGTATAATAGAATCACGGCGAGTAGAAAAGTAAAACTCAGTACATGCGCATATGTCTACAGAAATGGCTGACCACAATGTTTGCATAGATCTAGTAAAGGAACGGAAAAAGTGTACGTTCGACGTCCAGGAGTTGATTTACCTTATTGATGGTGGAAAAACTGCTACTGAGGAAAGACGGGAAGTAGGTGAGTAATGGAAAAAGCCTAATAGGTTTTAAAAGAATTTTGAACCAGAAATCGAACAATAAAAAGTATAGAGAGAGATTAAAACTCCGCTTGAACATTGATCATTGTCATTCTAAATTCAAATTGTGCTCTTGAAAATTCGATGAACGCTACTTCAGTAGGTTCATTCATCACTCGTTTCTACGAGTATATTGAACTGATATGTGTCTGGTTTACAATGACTGGCCCGTCTAGCAGAGTTGTCATTCTACATACGTAAACATTATTAGAAAACTAACAAATGTAGGGGAATGATGTTTCTTAACGCTAAGTAACGTGGTCAAACCAAAATTTTAGTTAATAATACATACAAGACCATAGAGGCGTTAGCGGTTGTAGAAAGAGAATCGATGCGAAACACTTGCATCTTACTTAAGAAGACTGTTTCATCAGCTCCGAGTGTTGAGTACTGCCTATAATGTTGAAAATATTCTTGAATTAAATCTATTTCTGGACTGATTTCACCAGATTTCTTTCAAGACTTCGAATAAGATAATTAAGTAATTTTTCGCTGTTGTTCAATGCGTTAGTGAGATTATTGGAAGTCCAGTTCTATCCCTTAACTCTTCGCTTAAAGATCGACAACACGTTTGCGTCTTTTGAGCTGCAGTTGTCCATGGACGGCGACAGTCACTAAATCAGATCGTCTACTCGTCTACCTTTACATCATCAAAATATTTGAGACATTCATGATCACAAAAAGACCAATCGCAGATTGATGAACTCTTAATCCTAAACATGTCATATGAAACATAAAACAAGTATTTGGGATTCGTACGAGTTTTAAATCCAATGACTTTTCTTTTTAACTTTTCTTTTTTTCAATTCTTATAATAAAAAATACAGCTAATATGTATTTTTATTAATCTTATTTTAGAGGAAGTGGTGTGCAGCGATCCGAGGATTAAAGATGTTGTGCCAGAAGAATACCTTAGTCATAAGGAACGCTACGAAAATGCGATCAGAAAGAACTGCATTCTACATGAAATCCTAAAAAAATATACAGAAAAACGGACAATGGAAAACTTCACGTTAGTGTTTTTTTTATTTTATGTTTCTTTATCGATCTTGGTAGAAGAAAACTTAGCTTAAGCTTACGAAGACGTATTCAAACCTTCTAAATTATATATTAATACGTATAGTGACAATTGGAATATGCATATATAACAACTGATAATAAGTGAATAGAACCATTTAATTGTGTTGCAAAATAGTCTGTTATTGCATCTGCATTGCGTTTTCATGTGCATCCATGTGAAAAGAATAAACATCCACATGGAAAGTAAACAAACATGTAAACGTACCTGTTTTTTTTCTTTTTTTTTTAACGTGTGGAAACCCCCTCCGGCCGTCACCCCACCGGGGTTTACGGCGGGGTGGTGTGTCGCAATCGGACCGCCTAAAACTACACGGTGTGCCACTCTGCGCCTGAGATAGGAGGGATCCGGGAACCGCTGCTATTACGACATCCAGATCCCTCCTAGCGCCTGCCCGCTACCTCGGGCACCATCTGCGGATAAACTCTCTATTTTAGGCGACGTACGGCACACGCGGACGTCGCCTCCTCGCGGCTGGCCGTTGTAGCGGATGGAGGGGAAAACCCATCCCGTCCACCCGTGACCACACTCAAGGCGGCATGAGGCGCTGGTATGCGCGCCTCCGCCGCCCGGTTCGCCGGCGGCGAATTGGGTCCGAGCGGATATCGTCCTCCCGGGCCTTCTCCGCCGCCTCCTTCCGCGAAATTACGTCTTCGCAGAAGGTTGCGACCGCGGTAAAACAGTCGCTACCGGCCATGGAGCGTATGACAGCCGGTAGCGAGAGATCTCCTCCAATAACTGCAGTGAGGACCCCACGCTGCACCGCCCAGGCGGAACAAACCGCTAGCGTGTGCTGAGCCGAGTCCTCACTGCAGTCGCAGTAATAACAGGCGGGACTCAATTCCCTCCTGGCGACCGAGTGCAGATACTTCCCGAAGCAACCATGCCCGGAAAGGACCTGCGTCAGTCGGAAGGAAAGGGTCCCGTGCTGTCGCCCTGCCCACTTGGTGATGACCGGCCGGAGAGCCTCCACGAGGGCAAAGCCAGCACGTGGAGTCTCCAACCGGAACGACCAACGAGCCATCGTGGCTCGACGAGCGGCCTCACGCCACTCGTGTATCTCCTCGGGCGGGGGCCGTATGCCGCTACCCGCCCGGAAGTCAGCCGTCCACCGATAAACTTCGGCGAGCACTTCCGCCTTCAAATCCCACGGAGGAGTTCCGGCCAAGGCGCACGCCGCCTCCGTCGATGCGGTGCGGTAACCGCGTATGTCTCTAACCGCCAATATCCTCTGAGGGCGCCAGAGGCGAGCCCTATTCTGGGCGGTCAGAGCCGCCGGCCACACCGGTGCACCATACAGCGCCATTGACCGAACAACTCCCGTGTATAGCCGTCTCGTCGCGACGCTGGCTCCACCCAAATTGGGCAAAAGTCACCCAAGAGCAGAAGCAGCTTTGGAGTAAGCTGTCGGAAGTGCTCGTCGAAGAGCCACCTGCCGTCGAGGATCAAGCCCAGATACCTCATCTGGGCCTTAATCGGTACGAGGACCGAATTGATTACGATAGAGGCACCGGGGGGTGGACCACGACGGGGCCCATGAAACAAAAGGGCTTCCGTCTTATCTAGGGCCACCCGTAAACCTAGCGCCTCAATGCGCCCGACCACCAAAGAGACTCCCACGCTGGCCAGGCGCGCCGCCTCTTGAAAGTTCGCCCCCCGGGCTGTGACCAATGTGTCATTGGCGTAACAAATTACGCCCAGCCCGGGGGGAAGACGACCTCTAAGGGCCCAGTCGTATCCCATATTCCACAGGAGTGGTCCGAGGACGGACCCATGTGGAACACCGCACGACATGGGCCGCCGCCTCAGAATACCATCTCGGTCCTCGTACACGACGGTACGCTCGTCCAGATAGTCTGCCACAAGCCGCCCCAGGTATTCTGGCACCCCGTGGTAGTGGAGTGCTTCCCTGATGCAGCTAAATGGCAGACTATTAAATGCGTTGGCGATGTCCAACGACACCGCCAACAACACGCCGCCACAGCTCACCGCCTCTTCGGTAATGGCCCTCAGGCGCACGTAAACGTGCCTAGATTAATCTAAACTTACTTGCAAATGAATTTGACTGAAGTTTTGGTGTTTTACTTTTTATTGATAACGGTTTGAAGAATATTGCATTTTGGTTGCTATTGTAAGGGTAAGAAAAACTTCGGTTTGTGACTATGTTTTTTAATTACCCATGTAATTAAGTCTGTATGAAGTTTGCTTCTTGTATCATATGTTGAAGGTTATGTTAGTGATTACGTTAATTAATAACAATTTTAATCTTATTATGGATAATTTTATTGAAATAATGTACTTTTTATTCAAAACAGAGTACAAAGATATTGTGATAAGGAATTTAATATAGTATAAATATTTAGATTTGAAACCGTATATTGGGTGATAAGCATGCGATTATGACATATAAAAATAAACTTAAAATACATATTACAGACCTTCAAACAAATACCGGATAAGTACTGGAGTGGTGAAGGATATATCACCTTTCATGTTACATACGGGTATGTTCATCCCGACCCTAGTGAACCAATCAGATGATGAACAAAAGAAAAAATGGGTGCCCAAAGCGATGTCTATGGAAATTATTGGAACGTACGCACAGGTAGGTGTTAACGTACCTACGAGTATGTATTTAAAGTTTCGATGTCAGGTATAGACGCAGACTAGATATTGTCTTTTACAAAATATGGAGCAGATGTATTATCTGATGGCAAGTGTCTACAATCGTCCATGAAGGTGCGCAACTTAAGTGTAATAAGTGACCTGTTTGCTTAAGAGTAAGTCTTTTGAATGAGTGTCCCCATGTTTCAAGGGGTGGGCTTGATTGTAGTTTGATGAGTTTTCGTGAGGCCGTGGATCATCATCGACATCCTTTAACAGTCCACTGCTCATACGTCTCTCCTTAGCAAGGAGGTTTTGACCACTATACCTCGCTGGCCAGGCGGGCTGGTATAGGGTTTGTTTCATGTTTTCCTTCTCTTTACAGTAATGTTGTACTGCATATTTTGGTCCTTTAATCGTATTTTTTATATACGATAGCTCTCCTACGGAGCGATTATTTACGCCGGAGATCTTTCACTGATTAGTGGTGCCTAATTAAAAGACAACTATGGTTAAATAAAATAACAGTACTAGTAAAGTGTTTTGCTTGTAAGCTGAATAATAGGAGATTTGAGTAGTTTTACATAATCACTTGGAATTTTATGAAACTCTATGCCGGTCAGATATTATATCCTCAGACAGCTCACACGCGACTATTTGATCCCAGACTAGGCAAGATTGTATTTTGCTAATCAGACTGGTGCTAAACATGCTCATATATTATTACATCCAGGCACAGAACAAGTGATCGTACTTATCACACAAAGGTTTGCCCTGGGTGGGAATTGAATAAACAACCTTTGGCTTAGCAGTCAGGTTCACTCACGACTAGACCAACAGGCCCGTCTAGTTGTAGGCGAGAAGTTTTTGCAACCATTTCATCTGAGCGATAAGCTTCTTTGAGTTCAATTCTCTACTTACGGAATTGCTCGACCACTTGCCAATTATTTCAGAAATTTTAAAATTTTTCGATTGCAGACTGAACTTGGCCACGGCACCTTTATACGGGGTCTGGAAACAACTGCCACTTACGACCCTAGCACAGAGGAGTTTGTTCTGAATAGCCCTACTTTGACATCCTATAAATGGTGGCCTGGAGGATGTAAGTATCATACATTTAAAAATACTTGAAAATCTAAGTCATTAAGTACGTACTTGACTTCCTACCTATCTAAAAATATTAGGTACCTATTTAATATAGGTATATCTACACAATAACATAGCGTACTGAGATACAAGTACTTTTTACTTACGAATAAAATAATTTCTCTTTTAGAAAAAAAATCAGAGATTAAGTTTAGTTTAGCAGTGCTTATCCAAGTGTTCTAAAGATTTCTTAAAAAAAATGTTTCAAATACACATTTCAATTTAGTTTCTTACAATGTCATCTTATTGTTTTCATTTCACAGTGGCACACACCGCCAATCATTGCATCGTAGTCGCTCAACTCTACAGCAAAGGACAACACTACGGCATCCAGCCCTTTTTCGTCCAGATCCGTGACTTAGAGACCCATGTACCGTTACCAGGCATCAAAGTAGGAGAGATTGGACCCAAACTAGGTTTTCAAACGGCGAATAATGGATTCTTAGGATTTGAAAACTTTAGAATTCCAAGGAGAAATATGTTGATGAAGAATGCACAAATATTGAAGGTAACCGAATTTATTAAATTACTTCTTTAATAGGACTGAACTAAAAGATTTAGATTCAAATTATTGAAATACTAGGTTTTTCGTTTTAGAAATATTGTTCATTTTATCTGGACTTTCAACAATAAAAAAAGATAAGCCCGACGTACCGCAGATCACATACGGCTCGTAAACGACACCTCTCCTCTCCCTCGTTCTGTGTGGGACCCCGGCCTGCTTCTGCTAGGCTGACAGATGGCCTCATCTAGTACTCCCAGACTTGCGCTTACGGAGGACGGAGATCGCTTAGCGATCTCCGGCGCCTGTGTCGTCTGCAGTACCTTACTCGTTCCCGGGCCTGGAGGACTGGGAGTTCTGAAACTCTCCCGGTCCCGCTCCACCATCTTCCTTCCAATATTTAATTACTCTCTATTAGGTGTACCGTATTAATCATTTTTGTTTTTTCTAGGATGGCACTTACATTAAGTCGAAAAACGATAAGCTGACTTATGGTACGATGGTATTTGTAAGAGTTATCATCCTGTTCGACTTAGCCTTTGAGTTGTCAAGAGCGGGTACCATTGCAGTACGGTATTCAGCCGTCAGACATCAGTCGCAGTTAAAGGCCAAGTATGAAAACTTTGAAATTCCTAATAAATAGTTATTATTATAATGAACAGCATTTCATAGTCTGCTGCTCTTTGAAAAGAGGTTTTCTGTATTAAGAGCTTGCCAAAGTGACTCTACTCTGCCTGATGGAAAGCATGAATAGAATCCAAGAGTTGTGGTCACCATACTCATTGCAAATGCAGACAATGCAGTATGGTGACCAATACTATGGCGGCCTTGTGAGATGCGTTTTCACACCCCACTTGGAGACGTAAAAGGCATGACAGTCATCGTGACAGTGTAAAGCTTACACAGTTATCACGATTACTGTTACCCCTGCATCAATGGGCCTCCGGTCTCACACTCACCAATGAAACACGACAAAACAGATGCTGGCGCTTTAGGTTGGTCTTCTGTGGGCGGGTCGAACAAGCCCGTTCGTGCTGAAATCAGCGTGGCTCTACTACCTAGTAATAAGGTTTTAATCTACTATGCCATGGTGGCCAGGTGGATTCGTATAAAGTTTGTTTTAAGTTTTCTTTCTGTTTGCAATGCTGTTGTCCTGCATAGATCATTTCCGTGGTCGGCTTTTACGATATCCACGTGTTGACTACGTGCATCACTCTGTATTCTCGATTTGTTACCACATGGATAATTTATTATACGCGATGTGAAGTTAGGAAATATAATTTAATTTTTGTTCCTGATTTTCAGTGAACCCGAGCTTCAAATCATAGACTACGTAACTCAACAACATAAGTTATTTATTGGTGTGTCCACGAGCCATGTGTACAGAGTGGTGGGATTCTGGTTATGGAACACTTACGCTAAAGTTACCGCCGATATCGGCAAAGGAAACATGGATCAATTACCAGAGGTCAGTAGAAAAGTCAAAGCATAATTACGAAATAAACTTATCAATGTTCTCGATAATATTTTATTGGTTTGGTGAAAATCTTAGATTTGATTCGCAATGTATCTTTTTTCCCAATATATAAAATGTGTTATCGTTTGCTGTACACTGTAGACTAAAGTTATTAGTAGATGTAATCCTAGACCTATCCAAAAAAAAATTTTTTTTTCAGTAAAACGTTTTTGTTTTTATAGATTTTTTAAATTAGGAATTACAGTAACTTTTTAAACATTTGTTTTGTCAATGGAAAGCTTGCAAATATCGCTGTATATACACATTTTGATTGACCCAAATTCACCTATTTTATTCACGATTATCTTAGTTTAGAAGAATTGAATTGTATAAATTCGTCTTATTTTGTCGGTAATTTCTGACAATACACGTGATCCTGTTTTGTCCGTTTCTGTTATAATAGACGGATTACTTAGGATAAGCTATTAATTAATTGAACAGTTGTTATTGATTATCCGTCGACATGAATATAATTAACAGCCACTCAGTAATGATGCAGATTTCCTGAATTTGTTTGATAATCACAAAAATTATCCTCTACATACAAATATACTTCTGTTTAACATTAGCATAGTTACAATGACCACTAATGTACTCGCTTATCGAAATTATCATCAACGTATATGATATTGTTTTTAATGATAAGTACATAACATCGTATCCGCCTAGCATTTTATGTATTTTAGCGTAATATGTAGTATCAACCTGTAATTTAAATAAAATGTTTTACGGCACTCGTGGGATTTAGTTCGTACAAGTTTGTTTGTCTAATCTTAGGCCTATCTTTACAACTCTTTAAGTATTGAAAATGATGTAAAACTCCATTAAGGAGTTCATTTGCAAATATTTGTTTCGGAATAAATGAAAATAAACACACACATACACATATATGTATGTACAGGGAAAATGTAAATATGTGTTTATATCAATTAGTACTAATAGTACAAGCTCCGCTTAGTTTGTAACTAGATGGCATTGTGTGTCAGATGCCCGAAATATTATTATTATTAAAAAAAAATGATAAAAAATCAGTACATTCAAATCTGATGGACCAGACTTTTCTCGATCTCAATAGGAGAATCCATTTGTTTAGATTAGAGGATTAAAATGGACTCAAGATATCTCGAGATACCCTCACATAGGGGTCGCAAGATCCTTTCAATTAGCTAAAGTTTCTAAGGAGGAGAAAGCATAGATTATAAAATATGTGTGTCAAACGTTAGCATAAGGACCTCTCTTCAGGATAGGGTGTAACAAAATTATGCAATTACACAAATAGTTTGTACTGTCATTTAAATTAAATACTTGACAGTCGATTTCAGTTTTTAATATTTAAAACTATTTTTTCAGTTACACGCAGTAGCCTGTTGTCTAAAGGGAGTATGCAGTAGAGACGCTGCGGCGAGGGTTGAAGAGTTCCGGCTGGCGTGTGGCGGTCACGGTTTTATGACGTCATCGAACTTGCCCATCATTAACGGCATCGTCTCAGCCACCATTACTTATGAAGGAGAATTCTCAGTTCTAATGCTGCAGACTGCACGGTAGAGCTATATTTACGTATATATTAAATATATCCCTTTGTAGTGTCTGACGTTTCAACTAGATTGCCCTGGGTGTAGTCATAGACTGACAAGTCGTTAATTTTTTTTTAATTATAGACTATGGAACGTGATAGTTCAAAAGTTACTATTTACATTTATTTTCAGATTCTTAATGAAAGCGTGGAATGGTGTGTTGACTGGCACACCACTGACACCGACTGTCTCTTATTTGGCGAAATTTTCAAACAATGATAGAGTTAAGTGGACCAACGACCCGGCTGGTATTATCAGTGGCTTTCAGGCCACTGCTGCAGGGTAAGGAATATGATTAATGTGTTATCAATATAATTCTTCTGTTGTAATGTTATTGTCTAAGAATAGATAGTATTACCACCCCTATTTATCCCGCGGGTGTTGCAAAAGGCGACTAAGGGAACAAAGTGTGCAAGACAACATCATTACAAAGAGAAGGAAAACTTGAAACAAACCTTTTTCCAAACCGTCTGGCTAGCGTGGTATAGCAGGCCAAAACCTCCTTGCTAAGCAGAGGCCTATGTCCAGCAGTGGGCTGTAAAAGGTTGTTGATGATGATGATGGTGAATATAATTCTAAAGTAAACCGGTATATTTGAAGACTAAAATTCGAAAATTGGACTCATTTATAGCAGTTGGTATATGTATTTTAGTTAAATGTTTAAAAAATTAGCGATATTGTAAATTTTTTAAACTAGATTGCGTAATAAATAAATAAATAAATATTTCAGACATTAGACACACAACGCTATCCGGTCCCAAGTTAAGCAGAACTTGTACTATGGGTACTAGACAACTGAAATAAATACATGTATACTTTTTTTAATACATACATACAAATTATTCATCGAAATCACCCAAACTCTGAAACAAATATTTGTAGATCATGCAAACATTTAGTTCGACTTGGGAATCGAACCCCAGACCTTAAGCACAGGAGTAGCTTACGCTACCACTGCGCTACCGAGGCAGATGGTACTAGATCGGTATAGAACTCAGTAAATCTGTTAAATGATTTAATTTTAAATAATGATCTGTTCATTATTGTTAAAATACCGTATTTTTAAAGTTACTTCATGACGATTTCGACTTATTGTATGTTAATCTTTGTTGTATAGAAAGATAAAAGAAGCATACGATGCTATTCAAAGATATTTGAAACCAGGAACGGATTATGAAGACGCATGGAACAGTGCTTCGGTACAACTAGTCAGTGCTAGCGAGGTAACAACATTTTTTATTTGATTTTTTTATACTTGTAATGGAATAGGCGTTTTCCAACTCACCTGATAGAAAGTGTAAATGAAGACGATGGTGGTACACGCACATCCAAAAGAAACCTATTCACTCTACTCTTCCAAAGGCTCTAGAGTTCAACTTATCAGGAAAAATAGACCCAGGCAGGTTGTTCCAAATCTTGGCGACTCTCATCAAAAACGAGCTGTCAAACTGTTTAGTTCGACTTTTGGGTATGTCAACAACGTGTGTATGAAACTTATGCCTGCGCCTATGGATATGTATGAAGTTTACCATTAGGTCTCGCTATTTAATAACTAAATAACTACGCTAACGCTACGCTAACTAACTAAGCTACCTTATTTAAAACCAATTATACGTAAACTTCAACTTATACAAATAAACAACCAATATTCTAATAATCTATACTATAATATTATGAAACTGAAGAATTTGTTTGTTTTGTTTGTTTGAACGCGCTAATCTCAGGAACTACAGGTCGGTTTTGAAATTTTTTTTTGTATTGGATAGCCTATTTATCGAGGAAGGCTATAGGCTATATATCATCACGCTAAGATCAATAGGAACGGAGCACCAATGAAGAATGTTTTAAAATCGGGAGACTTTGTTCCTATTGAGAGCTTCCGCTGTTTGCGCTGCGTAAACGGTTAACGTTTTGCATAAATCATGTATGACAGAATTGTTCCCTTACTCACCTATATAAACGAAGTCGTGGGTTAAAGTAAGCGTTAGCCCAAAGTAACTATTTCACACGGACGAAGTCGCGGGCGGAAGCTAGTTCTTGATAAGATTTAACTTGTGATATGGGTACTAGGGCTCCCCGTAAGGTAAGCCTAAAACAAGGTTACCTACGTAATTATAAGCAGAAAATAACATTTTAGACTAAATTAAATCTAAAGTTAAAATAAGTAAAAACTTGATAACAACATAGTAATGTGACTAAGGTAGTTTCACAAAGAATTAATACTTAAATGAATTCAACTTTAGTAAAATTATATTTCATGATTTTAATTTGAGTCGGTGCAATGTGTAACTTTGTTCAGAGTGTTATTGCTGTGGTTTATTTATGGTCGGCTGCTTGTATTGTTTTTTCAGCATGTAATAAATTTTAGACGAGAAAAACGAAAAAGATAAATTACCATAGATACAATTCACAGGGTGAGAAGTCATGGTTAAGGAATCCATATATAACTAGATGTCGTAATAACAGCTGTTCCCGGATCCCTCCTATGTCAGGCGCAGAGTGGCACCCCGTGTAGTTTTAGTCGGTCTGATTCCGACACACCACCCCGCCGTAAACCTCGGCGGGGTGACGGCCCGAGGGGGTTTCCACAAGTTAAAAAAAAAAGAAATAAGGAATCCATATATAAGTCTTGAATTGAAAATGTGATTAGGTTTGAAAAAAGGACTTTGCATATTAGTCAAGTGTATTGGAGACGGTGTCGTATATACTTAAAATCTCTAATTTATTGATTGATTCTGATAGTTCAGGATATTTTAATTTTATTTTTTTAAATTCATTCACCAGGCTCACTGCCGTGCGATCCTATGCGAAGTATCTTGGTCCGAAATGCAGCGATTGTCAAAATCTGTTTCACCGAATTTGGGAAAAGTATTATTAGAACTGGCTGAGCTGTACTTTACATATTGGAGTTTGGAAAAACGCGGGGACTTATTGATGGTAAGTTAAAAAGGGACAACGTAAGACTTCATGAACTGAGAAACTAGTACTAATTGATTATACGCTCGATGCGTATTTAGCAAAGTTACTACATGGTGTAGAACATTATCCTGGGATACTGGGCCTCCTGGACCTGTGCGCGCCTGACCAACGTGTGCCAGAAATCAGGACTAAATTACTTGAGAAAGCATGCCATTTTTTCGTTTGAGTGTACTTGCAAAATGTTTTTAAATATAATTTCTTACGAGACCTAAAAGATTTTGTATATATTTAATTTTTATAATTATAATTGATAGACAGATGGAGCAATAACTGTAATAATATAGGGTTGGCCACGAATTCGTTAACATTTGGAAAAAACCCTATAAAAAATATTTGATATATTATAAAAATTGTTTATTTACAAGAAAGATAATTAGCTGTAATTTAATTTTTAAAAATTATATCATCTAAATGACCATCGTTTCGACGTTTGCACTTTTCTAAGCGAGCACCCAAGTTTTCGAATACTCGTCGCAAAGAGACCACGAGATCGCCGACATCTCTAATTTTTTCTTTTAGTTGACGTAGTGTATTTGGTTTGCTGACGCTGACTCTACATAGACACGATTCTTCAAATAACGACATAAAAAGAAGTCTGTTACCGACAGATCTAGACTTCTGGGTGGCCATGGAATGTCGCTTCGTCTGGAAATCAGCTTTTCCGGCAACATGGCTTTGACTACCGGCAGGGGTGCATTCAATGTGTGACAAGTGGCTCGATAGCATCGGTCCCAAGAACTCCCGTAATACGTTTGCACGGGATGTTAGATTCAAATGTTAACGAATTCTTGGCTCACCCTATATAAATATTATAAGTTAGCCTCTCTATCACATTAGAAAACTAATAAATAAAGAAATATATACCGACAATTACCAGTAAATCAATTTAGATATTTCTCAATAACATCATAACTTTTTTTTTGCGAATTTTTTTCACGTAACCCTTAAACTGTATTAATCCTTAAACTGTATATTATTTTTTGTTCTAAATTAAGATTATAATTTTTTTTATACCCTTGACTGTCAAGGGTCAAAAATATTGATAATTAATATATTTGAATCGTGATAGTGTTCGACATGTTAACTAACTACTCAGACATGACTTTAGATAATTATTCAAGTTAAGTTATCGTTGTAAATATCTACTATAATGTGAAAATTTTTGTCATTTCAGTATACAACCATATCAACAGCAGACATCGCCAAGTTACAGGTTCGTTATGAGGAGCTATTGGCTTTGATACGTCCAAACGCCGTTGGAATAGTCGATGGGTTCGATATCAGAGATGAGGTAAATACGTAATCAAATTTATTATTAATTTTTAGACATAGAAGACAAACTTGAAGGTTCCTTAAATTAGACTACAGGAGACCTTATTAAGAGAGGATAAACTAATTCTTGAAATTAAAAAGAAAGAGAAAAAAGATCATGGGCTCCTACGTACATACGTAAATATATCTTTAACAGACAAAATATTGCTACGTCCTACACTTCATTAGAACGTCTATTAGAACGAAATTTAATGTCTGTGTTGTCTATTATCTTTTATAATAATATAATAAATATTTACTTTTTAAAATAACTTTTTTTTACAATTTTGTCTTATAGATAAATAGAATCTAAATTCGATGGGGTAATACCTGAACTAGGTAAAATCCGGTATCCTAAGTAATAAACAGTACTGTTGTTAACAAGAACAATGTAATTGTTTTTCAGTCTACTTGGCTTCTAAATAACGAGAGATTAATTACAGTGGACCCTCGGTAATCCGACCCCTGTTTAATCCGGACCCCCCCCCCCGTAATCCGACATCAATGAAACAGTTTTCGCTAATGTAGATCGTGCATGATTAAACAGGTTACAACTTGTGCTCAACGCGTAGGTATTGTTTCAATTCCGATTGCTTAGTTTGTATTTGACTACGTGTGATAGCGGTGCAGCTCAGCGTTTATTCATTATGCATTACGTATACATACCTAGTAATGTCGTCACAAGCTCAGAAGACAACATACAGAATTTTATGATTTGTCTGTAATTTGTCGGATTACAATGTACTCTTTTGTAAAAAAAATTCGGGCTATAGGGGGATCTTAGGCAGTACTCTATAATCCGACGAATTCGATAGTCCGACACTGCCCTGCAAAACGTTTGTCGAATTACCGGGGGTCCACGACACCCACGATATGGATAGGAATGCTGACACACCGTATTGTAAATCCGTTATTCAACGGATGAGCGGATAATGTATGTTTAACTATGTAGTCTAGTATTTATTCATACAACACACATCATACAGAAATTGTATAAGTTAATTTGACATGTTTCTGTTTTCTTTGAACAGATTTTAAACTCCACTCTCGGAGCATACGACGGCCGTGTCTACGAACGTCTGATGGAAGAAGCTAAGAAGAGTCCTCTGAACGCGGAACCTGTTAACGAAAGCTTCCACAAATATATCAAACCTCTCATGTTAAAAGCTAAACTGTGATAATGTAAAAGTATTTGTTCTTTACGTGACTTCCTACGAGGGGTTATTTAGTTAATTTATTGTTTGTCTTTAGAACGTATCGGAAGTACAACATACGTATCGCAAGTGCCTTGTAAACCTAACGTATTAAGTGATAAAATCCAATTGAAGTGAAATATAGCGATATTTATTTTACAATACAGCTTTCATAGAAAATTTATCAGTGTTTTTTTTAGTTTTATTATATTATTTTGAATTATCTACAAAGAAGGGAGAAGGTCTAATTGAATTTTTAATCTTTTTTACCCTCATAAATCCATCATTTATTAATAGATTTGGACTTTTTTTTCATTGTGGAGAGCTATTTCTCGTTTGTGTCCATTTAAATGAAGAAATACACATCTCAGGATGAAAAATGAATGAATAAAGAATACAGCTTATCCACTCATAGAAGTCAGTGACACTTTAAATAAGTATAATATTTGAAATGACTGAGGAATTGTGTGTTAGGTTATGTTCAGCATTTGCATGGGTGATGGTATGATAATTGTGACTCGAAACAAATTCTGTAACATGTTTTTTGGCAATTGACTTTACTTACGGCATGACGTAGATGTAGAATTTTATATAATAGTATATCATGCACTTATTACAAGGCTATAGATGCCGTAAATAAATTATTTTTCCAAAACACATAATTTTAATTGCGCATACTTTGAATGAAAAAATCTTGATGTTAGTTTTACTCGAAAATTGAAAATGGTAACCCTGAAAATGAAACCGCTTTTGATTATAGATTTTAGGTAGATTTCAAAGTGTATGTAGAATTTTACAACACGTTTAATTTTGGATGGATTGAGAATACAGAGTGTGTGTGACTCTTACTCCAAAGAAGTAAAACTTGAAAGAGGTCGTCCACCGATAAACCTCGGGGGAGTTCCGGCCAAGCCACATGCCCTCTGCATCGAAACAATGCGGTAACCAGGTATGGTTTAATCGCCAATATCCTCTAAGGGTACCAGAGGCGTGCTCTATACAGATGAACCATACAGTGCCCCAGTGAAGAGCTGTCTTTCCGCGATGCTGGTTCCACCCAAATTGGGTAACAGTCGTCCAAGGGTAGAAGCAGCACCGACCAGCTTTGGACGAAGCTGTCAACAGTGCTTGACGAAGAACCACCTCCCGTGGAAGATCCTGCCCAGATACTGATGTCATCTCGGCCTGAACTGGTACGAGGACCGAATTGACAACGATGGAGACGCCAGAGGGCGGACCACGACGAGGCCTTCGTGTAAGAGGGTCTTCGTCCTATCCAGGGCCACCCATAAACCTAGCGTCACAATACCCACACCACCAAAGACATTATCCTTGTGGTTAGGCGCGTCGCTTTTTGAAATTTCGACGTCCGGGCTGTGACCAGTGTATCATCGGCATAACAAATTACACTCAGCCCAGGAGGGAAACGATTTCGAATTCGATAATCCTATCATATCTCATATTCTACAGCAGTGGTCCGAAGACGGACCCCCGTGGAACACTCTTTCAGCATTCAGGGAAACGTCCGGACACCAAATTGTCATCAAAAACTTCCCAGAGATTGTCTGACATGTTGTCGATGGCTTGAGCCAGCACACGGCAGATATCCATCCCATCCTTCTTGGAACAAATCCGTGGAACAATCAACCCTAGCTCCGATTCCCTGACGGACGGAACATCGTCCTCGTTCTTTCTGTCGTATCCTACGACCCTACAAAACAATTTAGCCAGCGACAGATTTTCACATCCTATACTAGGATGTCAAAATCTCCTTTTTAAGTTGAGGCTTATGTCCTGCAGTGGGCTACTGACAATGATGTTTAACAATGATCAGTTAAGTAGTAACAAAGTGAATGAAGTAAAAAAAATATACATAAAATGATACATATACGCTTTTATTCTACCATGAGGAGCGTAAAATTTCCATGTTGTTATTTTTGTTTACGTAGGAATACGTACAAAGTCCATTGCTTTAGTATTACGTTGATATCTTGTCGATAAAACCTGTCATTACAGATATAAAGATAATTTATAACAAAGATAGCGTTTATTGTACCCAACATGTACCTTTGTAAAAGAAAAATAAATAAAATATATATCTATACTAATATTATAAGGCTGAAGAGTTTGTAACTTTATTTGTTTGTTTCGTTGCAGCGTTAATATCAAGAACTACTGGACCGATTTGATAAATTCTTTCAATTCAAGGAAGGCTATATATTATCACGCTTCAACTAATAAGTCTGTGTTTTAAGATTGCCTCGGTATTATCTTGTTCATTGTAAGTAAATTAGTTCAAGTTGTCGCTACGGCCATAGGAGACCCAAACGAGATTGCGTTGTTTAGCTAGTTATAGTATAATTATAGACTTAGGTATTATAGTCAAAATTCATGAGTGGGTTTTATTGCCATATTATCTGCATGCTATATATCTACATTATGAGTTAGACTTATAACATTTAGATATTTAAGAGTTTTATCTTTTGTTAAAGTATTTTTCCTGAAAGTTTAAAACCTACTTGTATTTTCATGTAGGTAAAACTAACTAATGAATCCATGAAGGCTTTTGATTTTTTTAAGCTGATACTGAAGTTAACCTCATTTTTTTTGCCAAAGTAGAACTTGTAGGACAGGAAAATTTTCTTCCTTGCAGATAATCCATACAAATATTATAACTGTGAAAGTAACTCTGTGAAGTTACGCTTTGATGGCTAAACCGATTTTAATAAAATTATATTATATAATAATTAATTATTTATAAAAAAGCCTGACAAAGTGACTCTACTCTGCCTGATGGAAAGCATAAATAGAATCCAAGAGTTGTGGTCATCATACTCATTGCAAATGCAAACAATGCAGTATGGTGACCCACACTAAGGCAGCATTGTGAGTTGCTTTTTAAAATTGGTATTAAATACTAGCTGACCCGTGCAACCTCGTCAGCCTCTCCAATTGCCCGTAGCGTGGACGGACTTTTTTTTAGAACTTTTAAAGGGAAATAATTCCATCATACATTATTTTTGCGAAATTCTAACCGTTTGCGCAGCGCACGCATAGGAAGCTTTCAAAAGGAATAATTTGCCTCCGTTTTTGCAACATTTTTAATTGGTACTCAGCTCCTTTTGGTCGCAGCGTGATTGTATATAACTCATAACCTTTTTCGATAACAGAGCTATCTAACACTGTAAGAATTTTTCAAATTGGACCAGAATTTTTTGAGATGAGAGCGTTCAAACAAATAAACAAAAAAACTCTTCAATTTTATAATATAATGTGGAGAGACGGGTATGATATCCCTCCGACACAAAGGGAGGATCCGACCAGGCGAGGTGATCATGCCTAGCGGGAGACGGCCGTATAATTGATGTTGGGATGTCGTATTTATGCTAATCGCCACGAGAATCTTTATTTCGTGATACAGGATTAGTAGTTGCTCTGTAGTTCATTATACTCTGTAGTTCGATGTGTCTTCGCTAGATGGTGCTGTAGTATGTTTTCCTGTTTGCGCTGTATGTGGAAGTCGCCACAATTAAAACAGATTTATTTTTTGGCTATAGCTCTTAAACGTGTGCCTCATTTTCTTATCCACGGGTTGCGGTTATTATTTGTCCGTCTCTTCTAACCCTCCGTAGTATATAAGATATATTTATAAGTAATAAGGGCCACTTCTAACATACTAATACTTGACCCCTTAACTGGGCTTAGCGCTTATATACACACTTTGGTAATGAAAATATTCTACGTTGTCAAGAATATAATTTCGTTCTGTCTTATCAACTTTTCCTTTTATATCTATTTTACTCTGGATTTGTACATAAATACACACATATGTGTTTATACATACGTACATACGCATGTACGAGTATGTAGGCATGTGTACAATGCACCGCTGTGAAACAAGCCGATGCGCTTTTAGACTAATATGGTATATTGGTATACTTACTACGTAATGTGTTCTAACTAGGTCCAATAAAGGACAAAGTCCGACCATTCACTTTTGCAATGGTTCCACTTTTGCAGTATTTGCTGGACGTTTTCAATTGATTGCAGTGGTGAGTATCCCATATTATTAATACTCCCGAAGCCACTGGATCCCTTGAGCTTCTCCAGTTGCAAAGAGATGTCACTTCTATGGCAGTTCTCTATCGCCTTTATCATGGTTAGTGTTCTGGCAAATTATTCCAACTGATCTCATCTTCTTCCTTCCTTTACAGGACAACACGTGCTGGCTTTGGAAGTCACCGTGCTAGAGTTGTAGACATATGCTCTCAAACTAAACGTTTCGGCTCTTCTTTCCTGTGCTAATCAGTTAAAACATGGAACTCACTATTAACGCACGTGTTTTCGTCCCACTTTAATCCCGGGTCCTTAAAGTAAGCGTGAAACAGCATCCTGAGCAACAGCAGCGGCTGCCATAGTGTGTCTGCATGCTGAATTCTCTGCATTCGCAGTGAATATGGTTACTATCACTCTGGTACTCTACTCAGGCAGAGTAGAGTCACTTTAGCTCGCTCTATGTAAAAAAAAAACAAAGTGAGTCACATCGTTACATTTTAAAATGTGCTTAAAGTACGAGACGTCCTAGGAAATACGAAAAGTCTGGCAACACTAGATATAAACTTACTCATTTATCATGAATTGGTATTGAACATAAAGCATTGAGCGATTACTATCCGTCATGAGTACGTTCAAGTGTTTTTTTCCTTAAAAACAATGCCCATATTCATACATCCACAATAAAATTAACAGTATTCACATGAGCCCCAAAAGTAAAAGTCTGTCTGCAAATTTTCAAACATTATCTGAAAACTCTGAATTATGACGCAACTGAGACTCTTATGGCCACCATCAAATAAACTTCTAGTCTATGTCTCTTAACCCTTCTATCATTAATGTCAAAAAGTGTCTGAATTTAGACTTAACGAGAAACTAATGTTGAGATATCACTCTAATGCTTTAAATTTTATTTTATTCATATTTGTTTTTTTTTTAAATGAATAAATAAGTACTTATTAGTTAGCAAAAATACAAAGTTAAAATTTAATTACACAAAACTTGGTAATATAATAATACGATTTATGTAACACTAAGTGGAAAAAAAAACATCATTTGACGAGATTATTAACCAAGTTTTTTTTTCCATGCGTATTTAAAATATTTAAATAGGTAAGTAGATCTCATACTGTCATGCATTTTATTATTCGTGTAAGATACAGACGAAGAGCAATTAAAATGCAAATTAATAGACACATTTTTGAACATCAGGCCTCCTTTCGTTTATATTTTATAGACTCGGAATTAGTTCCTAACTAATTACATTGGCATTTGGGTTTATAATACTGAATAAGGCGCCTCGGACAATTTCATGTTTTTACTGAATTTTTTATTGAATTATTATAAAAAAACCTTGACTATATTAAAAAAATAAGTTAATTAATATTTATCAAAATAAACAATTTCACAGGAAGGTAAAAACATCGCGCAACTAGATACATTAATCCTTAAAAAAAATAACAATTATTTTCTCTAGTGCGAACCTCGATAACGTGCGGACTTGATTAACGGACGTGTTTGTTAAGCAGTTTACTGTTAATATTTTAAACTAGTATATCTTTTAAAAGATTTTAAAAAGGGAAGAGGTACTAAATTCATCTGTCTGTTTATCTTTTTGTGTTTGTTACCTCATGACTTATTACTGGGTGTACCGATTTTGATGACTCTTTTTTATTCGAAAGCTAATGCTGGTCGTGTGGTCTCATTTAAATTTGAATGGCACTAAATAGTCGTTTCTGAGTTGTCCATAACAATACATATTTAATTGGTTTCAACTACATTAATAATGTTTTCTATTTTTTACTTGTTGATATATAATGAACAAAAAACTGTATACAATGATTTAGAAGAGCATCGTAGTATTTCAAGGTGATTCCTTCCTAGTTAGGTGATGTTCTGTTGAAGTACTTCGGACACAATCTATGGCACTCTTCAATAAATGACAATAGTGGTTGCTGCAACCACACGTATATGTATTGTTTACACAATCACATAATATAACGTCACACCTGTCCCGTTTAAAAGGGGTCCGCGAATATATGTGAATATATTTTCAGTATATCGCGATCTACTCTATAATTAGACAGTGATTTAGAAATCATTAAATAGGCACCCACTGAGTAATTAGCTATTTTAGAACTTGACTCGTTTTGCTTATCTCTACTTCCATAATGGATGACTTCCACCTCGGTCCACGTACATGACGGTACACTCCTCTAAGTAGTCTGGCACTATCCGCCTCAAGTACTCTGGCATCTCTTGGTAGTGATGATTCCTTGATGTGCGAAATATCATATTCGTCTTTCAAAACGTCTCCGACCAAGAAGGCCATTGACGGGGATGTGTGTTCTGTTCACTGTAGGAAAAGATCCACAAACATTTTCTGTAGGAAACTGGGCTGGAGAGCCTTCGTAAAACGGGAGCCCTATGCTAGGAACTTTTGTCACACCGCGTGACCTGGTCCCATGTCGATCTCTTCGGTCAGGGTCACTTCCTCTAGTAGGACCCTATTTAGCTTGGCAATAGTCCACCGGGCAAATTAAGAAGTACGCCACGCTGCCTAACTGCCACTGGGGCCTTTCATCCGATTAAGCTCAAATCGAATATCCGGATGATCTGAGAGCATCTCAACCTCTTCCAGGACACGAATGTTCCTTATTCGTCAGGGAACCACCACGAAAGGTTACCACGAACGAAAGGTCCACTATTGATACCCTATGCTGTCACACGCACGTATTGGTGAAGCCTCTGATTTGTAGACAGAGGTCTATAGATGCCGTCAACTCCTCAACGGTCTCACCCCCTGCATCCATCTGTCCTGGATGGACCACGCAATGGAATTTGCGTTGAAATCCTCCATCTCTAGATCGTGCCCAGACGTCGTATTGATATCTACAAGCTATTGAGAAAAGCCTCGAAGTCGCGCAAGCTCTGGTTGAGTGTTCTTGTCTTGTGATCCAGAGTTCTTGTCTCTTAGTAGAAAGAGTTCGGAATGAGGCGCTGTGGCATTGACAAATTCATTTCACGAAACGTATAAGGACCTTGTCGGTGTGTTTCATAGTCCTATAGTGACAGCTGACTCACACAGCACCAAGGCCTCCTGGATCGGGGTGAACCGGATACAATCTACGTTGCATCCTGTCTTCTCCTCAATTGCAACGCGGACATCTTTGACTGTCACTGAATCGTTCAGACCTGAGAAACTCATCTATAAGTACTTGGTGGGCCCGGTGATCTTTACACGAGCCGTGGCTGCGTGCTTATCCCCACAGCTTTTTGACAAACGTGTTCGCCGTCTTTGCGTCTTCTGCCCCAGAGAACTCTTCGAGTCGAGTTGCCGTTTGGGCGAGGCGCATCCTGACCCTCATCGTCCCGAAATCATTGGCGTAACTGGCCCGGGCTCGCTTGAATTCGGTCGCATAGGACAATCCGCCGAAGGCCGCCTCCGGCAACACGGTGATCACAAGTTACAGTTTTATGGAACTGTAATTTCCGTGACTTTGTGTTCTTGATCACTGCTGCCGGTAGCGACTGCAAAGTTTTTACCCTGTTCCTACCTTGTTTTGGGATTTTTGTTGAGGGGTCAAAATTTGGAGTGGGGAGCCGAGGAAAAACCTCCTCTATCTTCTTCGCTGGAGGCCTAGCCCTTGGTGTAGCAACTATTATCGTTATGTGGACCGCTCGTACTGCCTTGTGAGCTACTATAGGTATGGGTAATGAATACCGCCGTCGCAGAAGATAAAGATTGCCGTCGCTGGGTATGAATCTGGTTAGGCATGCCAAGAAAACTGAATCGATTTTGAATTACCTTTTAAATTTAACTCTTAAACTTTGATCTAGTGGTTTTTCACTTAAAATATTAAAATGTAGGTTTATTATTATTAATTTATGATGCGGTGGTCATATCTTTTGCTGTACTTCGAATAATCTTATCTTATTATTTATATATGATTTATTGCTATATTATCATAACAATGCACTACATGCACAAGTTAAGCTTATCCCTGTTGTTTATTTATCAGTATATATTGCTCTATATTTTAATATAAAATTTTTATTGTCAACGTTAGGCTTCTCTGCTTAAAAGATTTTAATGAAATTTGGCATGGAGACACCTTGACTGTTGGGAAAGGTCATAGGATATCAGGACGACAACCAGCGTAAATGCGAGTGGAGCTGCGGCAAAAGCTAGTATTAAATATTTAACTTAACAAGAAATAAATAAACTGTTCCATATATTCGTACTGAAATATCCCTACTAATAGGGATTCTTGGCATTTTTTTTTCAATTATCGGCGCCGGTAGAGACATACTCCCTACTGATCACATTGGTAGAAGTAGTTGGACATATACATACAGGTACGTACGTACACACACCTACATTCGGTGTGTTTAAGAATATTTATTAGAAACTAGCTGACCCGTACAACTTCCTCTGCGTCCTAGTTTAGTCGTTTTGATTCCAATAAAAAAAGATTATAGGGAGCCCATCTTAAGGGTTTTTTTTGTATTTTAAAGGATAAAAAATTCTGTCTTCTTTATGGTTTTTGCGAAACTTTAACCATTTATGCAGCACACACAATGGAAAATCTCAAACTGAATAATTTGTCCTCGTTTTCACAACATTCTTCATGAATACTCCACTTCTATTGATCGTAGCGTGCTGATGTATAGTTTCTTTTATCGGACCAATAGTAAAAAACAGGTAATGAAACAAATTTTTTAGTTTTATCTATACTATTTATACTAATATTATAAAGAGGAAATTCTTTTTTGTTTGTTTGTTTGTTTGTTTGTACCCTAAAGGCTCTGAAACTACTGTACCGATTTTGACCGTTCTTTCACTAATAGAAAGCTACATTATCAAGGAGTAATATAGGCCATAATTTATTTTAAAAAAATAGAGATCCGTATTATAAATCGAAATTTGTAAGCCAAAATGTAAAAGAACTTCACAAAAGAAACATAATTCGACGTACGCTACTAAAATAGATGATTATCTATACTAATATTATAAAAAGGAAAATTTTTTTTGTTTGTTTGTTTGTTTGTTTGTTTGTTTGTACCCTAAAGGCTCACCGGACGGGCAGCTAAATTTAATACAAAAAAAATAGGGATCCCCGTGAAAATTTCGACGATGTAACCCGACGTGTGAAAAAAGTACCAAAAGAATCCTTATATTGCGTATGCTGTGGAAATTATTGATTATAGAGCAAAGTCATGTACTACCAATCGTGATATCTATAAAAATGTCCGCGATCTCATATGTCTAACTATTACAGTTATGCCATAGTAACTCCATTTTTGTCCACCCGTGCGAAGCCGGGACTGGTCGCTAGTATATTATAAAGCTGAAAGGGTATAGATATGGGTCAACTCATATATGTAAACTTCTATAGGAACTTAACCTCTTACCTAAAGTTAACGTTATCATATGATACGTTACGTGCTTTGTTTCCAAGTGCGTTCAAAACTACATGAGTGAATTAATATTATGATCGGCGCGCGTTTAAAACGACTTCGCTTACCTCTTCGGAGATATTTCAGTATATCATTAGTTGACATTAATGAGTCGTTGAGCGATCACTACCCTGCTCTCTGTTAGGATTATGTTCACGTGTTGACAGACACAAAAGATACAGTTTCTTGTTTACATATCTGCAGTTTGTTTACGCTTAGTGTTTAGCTCAAATACAGAAAACAAAATCAGCCAGAAACTAAGATTAAAAGTTGATTTTTTTATATTAAAATTTAGAATAAACAGATAGCAGTTTCCTGATTTTCTTTTCTTTTATTTCTGTTTCATTTTTCGAACGAGAACGTTTTCGAAAATCTCTACTATCAATTTTTAACCGTTCAGTTCTCCGGCAAATATGGTATTATTATTTTTGTTTTGTATGGACCAATATTTACTTTACTTTAGCTGAAGTATGCTAAATTTTTCTATTTACATCTTATGTGTCAGTAGTTATCGACACCGGTTTACCTAACTAAGATAGAATAATATTTATCAACATATTGAACAACAGTTTTGCAGTTCAAAAGCATTAATATCGTAACTAATAGCCTGTCGTTTTTCTTACAAACAGAATTCTCAAGAATAAGGTTCCAGATATCTGAACTTCAGACTGTCTAAATATATTGGGTAGCTCAAAATCAAATAGTAAAATCAAATCAAATAATTTAATTCATACTTTTAGTAGATTAACGCGTATATAACTCGTCAAAGAAACATCAATGGCATTATAAAGTTATTGTTTAAATATTGTCCAACGATAAAAGAATTATTTAATACATTCTCAAATATAAATTTTCAATATCTTGATAAAATGTACGCAAAGATATTCATTAGGCACTTAATTTAAGCAAAACACTAAAGTACGAGTAATGTATGTACATGTACGTACATATATGTGCCTTATGTGTCATTTCTTAATGTGCAAGTTTTTGTAGATTCGCCCGAGCCGTGCAGTGCAGTGAACGTATTGTATGTCGAATTGAAAATGAGTCTAAATAAAACGATAATGGAGGTCAACAGGGAATTAGTGCTGGAACGTGCGAAATGCAGCTTCAATGTATTGGAATTAACGCATATTTTCGATGGTGGAGAAAAAAATACACTGCACAGAAAAAAAATTGGTGAGTGTAGAGTTGATTATTTTTAGATCGGTGTAACTTTTTGTCACGTGACTCATTATTTTATAGTTTGATTATTTCTCACTAAGTTTGTTAACCTTGTACTGATTATTTGCACGCCTTTTACATGAATCAATCGTTCTGGTGTCATGCAGCAGGTAGATCGTCTCACATAAATTCTTCTCTCTATATAACTTTATAGCTGGACGTACTCGTAGTCTTTTTCTTAAAAATGAGGTTTTGGTCAACTATTTATATCACATTGACTAGACTGGTTGATTTAGGGTTTCTCTCATGTTTTCCTTCTCTTTGCAGTATACCTATGGGATGAATACGGGTGGTGATATTTATCTGAAATTTTTGGAACCATGTAATGCGTAATCATTTTAGGTAAAGACTGAGAATAGGCAAGAAGTCTGTGAGCACATGCCAATAATTTAAAAGAACAATATCTAGTAGATAGAATAGACATAAGGAAGAAATTACAAGAATCTACATTACTAGCAGATTCAAACACGCACGATCGTTGACAATCCTTGTGAGATCTATGATGAAATTGATATAACACTACGAATCTAGACTTAAGATACTTATTATATTTCTATCAGGGATTTCTATTAATATTTCGATACTTGTAACGTTGGTGTAGCAGTTAGTGTGTTGCATACACTAACTGCTACACTGCCAATCGAGAAGTCTCGGGTTCGGTTCCAGGGTCGGATCAAAAAAGTGTCATTGAGTTTTCTGATTATAGTAATTTGAGTTTGAAAGTTGGGGTCTTGAACCCCATGCCTCGGTAAGCACATAGCCAAGCTGTTGGTTCTGCATCTGATTTGATGTGGTTTTTTAAGGTGTAGGTAACAAATGAAGTGACGACTCTCTTGATAGTAAGCGACTACCGCTGCCGATGAAAACCTACAATTCAATTCGCAAGTATTTTGTCGACCTTTCAGTACTTCCTCCCAGAATCAAGGGAAGGGAGAGGTTTCCAATCTAGTAACCTAATCTACTCAGTGTGAAAGGTTTCTTTACTGTGAGAGTTGGTTTTTATTTATCAATCTATTTGGTTGAATTTAAAGTCAACCTTTTAATAACACCAACTCGTCAATAATAATGAAAATATTAAATTAAAGCTTTTGATATACAAATGGAGGTGATTTGGTAAACTCATTACAATTTTTAATTTTATTTCGTGGGTAGATACACACGGAAATGATTATTTTATGTGTAGATTTGCTCGCACATATTGTTATAAGTTAGTGTTAGTATAATAAGGAAAATTGAACTTTACGACGATTAAAAAAGAGACGTGATTACAAAAAGTCTTACATCTAAAATCTTTACATAATACAGAACTTACACTAATTAATAGCTAGGTTTAATTACTTAGATCACGGCCATGTGATTTTTTTTCTTTTTTTTGTGTTGTTGGCCTTAGATGCCCTCTACAACATTACCTGGGTTTTCAGTGAGTGATCTTAACCGGTCATTTATTAAGTAACGTCGCCCAACAACACCCCCTGTGGGGTATGCGCTTCGGCTTGGGGCGTAATTGGTAAACTAGGATGACCAAGGCCTATAATTATATCAAAAACGTGGGCGACTCGTAATAATTTTGCGAGTTGTGTACGCTCCACGTTGATCGAAGGTGATATTGTCATTTAACTGCCCTAATATGTGTTTGGATCTACATGTGCGTGCTATTGTACTGGGTGTGTAGTTAAAAGCCGCAACCACTAAAGGATGGGAGTGAGTCGAAGCAGAGAAAGTACCTAAGGGAGCACTGTTTTATAGCGTGATACCTATTTATTTTCGACCTTATGTTCACTGAAGCAAAGTTCATAGTTCTGTGCAACAATGCATTTTTTTGATTTTCTTAAAACGATCTCCTAAAGCGACTTTAATTGACCTGATGGAAAGTATGGACAGAATCCAAGAGTTGTGATCATCATATGTACTGTAAAGTGTAAATACAGACAAAGCAATATGGTGACCCACACTATGGCGGCCTAGTGAGATACTTTTTCACGCCCAGCTTAAGAATTCGGAGTCATAGAAATTTCATCTAAAAATCTTAACTGAATTGTTACAACTTAATCTAGAATCGTACGGTTGAACTGACTGTTGCGTCCTTTTTTGAATTTTTGTGACATTTCATAACAATATCTAAATCATAATAATTAATGAGTGCACCTTTACTTCAAAAGAAAATGATAAACACAAAGAATATCTGATATAATATTACTATAATACTCCTATATTTATTATTAAATATTACATCGAGCGATGTCTACAAATACGCGTAATCTGGGTTCGATATCATAAGCGATTGTGGAATAATGTACTCACCCTAAACGCGACAAAAACACAATATGTAATGTTTACAATAACACACAAAACAACACCGAACTCCCACATGCCAACACCGCACTCGATCATAGCTCACGTGAACGAAACCTCATAATACTGCGTGCTATTTCAAAAAGCCAATGTGGTCAAATGTATTGGAGTAATATTGGACAGCCATCTTAGTTTCCACGAACATATATCTGCTGTCAGTACCAGAATGCGAAAACTGACCTACGTGTTCAAAATATGTACTAAGGTAAGTGATAAGAGATAAGTTAAAACTATACGTTTTTTCTATGTATCTATCTATCTATCTTAAGAGCCTGCCAAAGTGACTCTACTCTGCCTGATGAAAAGCATGAATAGAATCCAAGTGTTATGGTCACCATACTCATTGCAAATGCTGAAAACGCAGTATGATTACCCACACTATGGCGGCCTTGTGAGATGCTTTTCACACACCGCTTGGGGACGTAAAAGGCATGACAGTCATTGTGACAGTGTAAGGCTTACACAGTTACCACGACAACTGTCATCCCTACATCAATAGGCCTCCTCCTATCCCTCCTTGCCTAGTCCCTATTACCTAACATACTACATGACCTTTTGGGGTAGAGCTTCAAAGAGTACTCTTCCAGAGCTAGAAAGAGCCCAAAGGGCAGTACTAAAGGTCAAAGTCCCTACCGTTCCAATATCTTACCTTTCTCTTATAAAAAAAAAGCATTAGTTCTAACGGTACGACAGTTGTTCCTTTAATTCAAATAATCCTTATGCAGTACAGTATACTAGAACATAATTTTTCTCTGTCCCGTGGCAAAAAGTGATATAATCAATATTGATACAAGTAAAGTTTGACTTAAAACTGTGTACTCAAAACGTTACTTCTGCTATGAATAAGTAAATAAAATCTTGCCAATGTATGAAATGCAAAAATTAAAGTGCAAAGTAAAACTAACTGCTTGGCTCACAAACCAAACCTATGATGACACTGAAAAGATACATGCTGCCTTGGTATAGATATGGATCACAAATATCCTGCACGTTCCTCTAGATGCACACAACATTCATACACCCACGTATCAATGCATAAACACGTTCACTTACTTACACTTACATACTTTGTTGTTATATTCATGTTATTATGTAAACATAATTTTAGAAATTGCCTGTATGATGTGGCTGGTTATTGTGGGATATAATGAGGCTGGCATAATCATGTTTGATTAAAAGCCTCTACATTATATATGTAATCAATAAAGATAAAAAAAAAACGTTCACATACATTACACATAGAAACGCACACATTTAAGCACTTAAATAAAAATAGGGTTTGCCACGAATTCGAAAAACGAGATCGTTGACGTAGTGAGTAGAGAGATAGAAACGATCGAATTGTCTCGTATTAATGTGTGTAGTAATTTTGAGTCTCAAAATAGATGTTAGAAGTTTATACTTATTTTGTAAATAAGTAATAGGTCTAAAAATTTTTAGGGCCTAAGGCACTATCAGATTTATAGACTAAATGGGTATAAATGATAGTCCCCAAGAATGCGTGTTTCACAAAGTGCATGACTTTCGGCCGCGTATTACCGCATTGAAAGCTAATTAATTTATTGACGAGTGTTCTGGTGTTAGCAATACGACGTTCAAGTCAATACTGCCAAGCTGGCACAGTATTTTTGGCTCGAGTAGAAGTGATACACTCAATTATTTTAATAAAAATTACTTAACATACAATGTGTAAAAATATCTGTAAAAGATTCACTTACAGAAATAATTGCAATAGCCGTATAGTATAGAATAGAATGTGTATCACTAAGATTTTCGCTTTTATGAAAATATTCCGGTAATAGCGAATCCAGGGCACGCACAACCACTAAACTACCTTTATAAATGTGCAAACGGGATAACCATGGGTCTATTGTTATAATTTACAAATCGGTATCACATCCTCCTCCATCCATCATACATCTTCACATTATATGATATCAACTGAAGTGCCACGGTGCAAGGCTACCACAGTGTGTGACGAAGAAAATATAATTAAACTTTGCCCAATGTCATAACGTATCCTCTGAAGTACTGCATCATCCAGCGGATAATAGCGCTATATAGCTTGTACTATAGCCGACAATACTCCCTGGAATCCCTAATTCTCCCCTGCCAATGTATAGGTGTTTGTGACATCGGCGAAAACAACTATAACAGCAGGAACTTTTATTGCTGCATCCGTGGCTGGCATGGCTGAGTGGAGCAACGAGTCCTGGTCATCCTGATGACCAATGACCATACACGAGGTCGACCATACACAACGACCATACACAATGACCATACTGTGGTCACACTCATACACAACGACCATACACAATGACCATACTGTGGTCACACTCAAGGCAGCATAAAGCGTTGGTAAGCGTGCCTCCGCTCTCGACTCACCGGTGGCGAATTGGGTCTGACTGGTGGTCGTCGTTCCAGGCCTTCTCTGCCGCCTCCTTCTGCAAAATGATCGCGGTAAAGCAGCTGTTGGTACTGGCCATGGAGCGTATGACGTAACAAACTGCTAGCGTGTATTGAGCTGAATCCTCACTGCAGTCGCAGTGGTCACAGGCGGGACTTAATTCTCTGCTAGCAGATACTTCCCGGAGCAACCGTGTCCGAAATGGACGTCAGTCAGAAGGAAAGGATCGCGTGCTGCCGTCCTACCCACTCGCTGAGGACCGGTTGAAGAGCCTCCATGACGGCGAAGCCAGCATATAAAGTCTCAAGCCGGGACAAGACTTATCGCGGCTCGACGAGTGAGATATTCCTAACCATAAGCAGCGTGGAAAACAGATACAAAATGAAAATTAGTGTAGATGTTTCATTATATTGTTACAGAAAGCATAGCATTAGATGGAGGAGCTTATAAAGACCTAATACCAGAAGAATATTTGAGTCCAAAAGAGAAATACGAGAACGCAGTGAGGAAATCATGCCTTTTCAGTAAAGTTATCAAGAATGCCCTAACAGAGTTTACTGGTTTGGAACATTTTAGGTACCTTGGTATTTTTTTAATAATATTGAATCTCTCAATTCTATATTTTTCGTGTCAGAGCTTCTTTTGTCAGTAACTAATTATTTATACTACTAACACTGTGTAGTATTTATTTAGGTATTTATCGTTACTTGTCGCTATTCTACGCTTTTAAATGCGGCTATTATTTTGATTTTAAAATTTTGGGTCTAATTTAAATTCGTTTGAAATATTCTGACTTGTTAATTAGATCATTGTATTTAAAACCTGACACAAACTAGCATAAGTATTTTATGTCAAGAGGTTACAACCGAAACTAAAAATTGTATCTAGTTATCTTTAGTATATTAGTAAACTAAACATAGTAAATTAGGCCAAAACATCTTTTCTAAGGATAGGTATTTCTCTAGTCGTGTACTAGTAGAGGTTGTTGCTGAGTCTTTATCGATAAAGTACATCCAGTACACGTATTTTAAACAATAAATCATGAAGAATGTAATTCTTGATCAAGACATAATGCTATTTTTGTTCCATCAGCAAGTCTCCAGTAATACGAAGAACAGCAGATGCGTTCTTCAAAGAAGTATCCCCATTTCTTTTACACATGGGTATGTTTCTGCCTACGATATTGGGTCAATGTACCGCTGAGCAACAAGCGTATTGGTTGCCACAAGTGTTGGATATTCAAATTATCGGGACTTATGCCCAGGTAGGTTAAGAGGTGACCGTTTCCGTGAGATTGAATTATTAAAATTAGCAAGAAACGTAGAAATAAATAGTAAGTTTGTTGGAAGACATAAATGACAATATATACGTTTAAAGATAATTTAAAAATCTTCTAGAGTCTGGAATCTTTTTCTTTTATTTTGTACTGAACTGAACATCCAGACAATTTATTGAGGAGCAATTTGATCCAATGTTCTAAATGCAAGAATTACAATTAACTCTATATAGTACAGATATTATATATATATTATATACTAGTATTTAAAACACGTGCGAAATGTATAGCGCTCATTGAGGGAGACATTCGTTCAGCAGTAGGCGGCAATAGCCTGATACCAATGTTAAAACATTGTTGTAACATTTTAAGACTTAAAGTATTTAAATAATATTTTGCAATTTGGTAAAAAAATTCAAATACACAGCACTTTTTATGTACACATTTCCTAGGGATTGTGTAATTTTCATGACCTCATCTATTGTATGAAATTGCTTTTCATTGCGATAAGACCACTATTTGTACATATTTATCTACTCATTGTATTTTGGTTGGTGCTTTTTGACCTTTTTGGCAATATCTCACTTACATTATATGGAATCCAGGTTTAAAGTTAAAATAATCAAGACAGTATATTCTATTCTGAAAAGACCAGTGATTGATTCCAGACGGAGCTCGGTCATGGTACTTTTATTCGAGGGTTGGAGACCACGGCTACTTATGAACCTGAAACTGAAGAATTTGTGCTTCACAGTCCAACGTTGACTTCCTACAAATGGTGGGCAGGAGGACGTAAGTTGTAATATGAAACCGTCTTAATGTAAAGAAATTTGAATCTGACATTTTAAACTTGAACGGAACTTTCTGCCAATAAAGAAAATACAATAAATGAATGAAAATAATTTTAAGTGTGCGAAGCATTTGCTACAAAATTCGCTTTGAAATTAGTAATAGTATAGGGAGTAATAATATAGGGAAAATAGTTATAAAACTTTGGTCATAAATGTGCAGCAACAAAAATATTTTAAAGTTGAAAACAAAACTTTGCAATTTTTTTTAGTTTTTTGAATTTATAAATATTCATTACGAGTATATTTACATAGAAATTCTCAGTTCTGAACAAGTTAAGTTGAATTTTTCTATTGAGTGAAAAGGAAATAATTGTATATTGAAAAAAATAAGCGTACTGAAACATTTATTATAACTCTTTTGGCCAGCGTGGTAGGCTAAGTAAAGCTGTTGAGCATGAAGCACTTGTAGCGCTCACGGAACTTTTTGTCATTTTACTTTGCTAGTTCATTTGCTGTAAGGAAGCATTGTTAATAAAGTACCCTTTTTGTTGTAGTTGGTAAAACAGTAAACCACTGTATAGTTGTAGCGCAGCTTTATACCAAAGGTGTATGTTATGGGACGCATTTGTTCATCGTTCAGATTAGAGACAAAGCAACACACATGCCCCTCCCTGGCATCAAAGTTGGAGAGATCGGTGCTAAGATGGGTTTCAATACTGCGGATAATGGCTACCTTGCATTCGATCACTGTAGGATACCTAGGGAGAATATGATGATGAAGAATGCACAAGTTTTGAAGGTAGGGAAAAATTTTTTGAAGATAGGAAAATATTAATGTATGTAGAGACCGAAACAAAGTAATAGATAATATATATTATAAGAATTATTATTGAAAATTATAATTAGATTAAATGTTTGAGCGATGTTGGGCATACAATAAAGTATGATTAAGTGTGTACATTGACGAGAGTGACGAGATCTGTGCCCGCCTACAATCATGTGGTGAGGTTGAGGAGAACTGGGGCGCTGTGGTCTCTTTCTGTGAAACTATAATGCTCCAGAAAGGGACCACTGAACGGGATCGGGAGAGGGCTGATCTCGAGCGTAGAGAACGTCAGTGACATTAGCAGCTGCCGACGGGGTCGCAAGCTGCCAGGAAATGGGGACCTCTGGTGGTTAATTAAAAGCTGCGACTGACAATAACAATGCGGCCTGGTCATGTAAATGCAATCGGGTTGCAACATTTACTATAACCAGATAGGCGGGAGAGCCTCTGTGGAATTCCCCAGGAATAGGGCCTGACCAGGCACGGTATTGATCCTGGAAGAGACCTGATATAATATGGCGCGGGTCCCCTTCAGAGTAGTACGGTTAAGACCGGTCGTCGGTGTGATTTTTAGTAGAAACACCATATACTTCTGGCTCCTGCGTCCCTGAGGAGCCGGAGATCTGAAGGGATTTTCCACCTCTTCACTACAAAAAAGGCTGCCATAGTGTGTGTCGAAATACTGCATTGTCTACATTCACAATGAGCATGATGACCAGCGTTTCATTTTAGTTTTATTTATGTTTTCCATTAGGCAGAATAGAGCTTCTTTTGTGGATCCCGAATAAAAAAACTAATGTGACTTCATACTTATTTGTAACCGTGTTCAGGTGTGTTTATATAAATGTAAACATGATGCAGCGAAAGAACGAAATTATGATTTTCTCTAACTGTAGTAGTAGTAGTAATGGGTTATGGAAGTGGTATTTAGCCGTTAAAAATCCGATAGACTACCTTTTCCCCAAGGCTAGAAAACGTCTTGATTGATTGATGATACCTTCTTGACAATAAATACGTCGATACATTCACAGTTGACGTTGTAATCGACAGGTATTTTTTATATAACATGATTATGTGCCGCGGGAAAGTCGAGTGAATTCTTACATGCCAACTACAACAGTCAACATATTTACTCATATCATTTATTTTATATTCCTGTTTCAGGACGGGACTTACGTCAAAGTAGACCGCCACGGGAAGCTGACTTACGGTACTATGGTATTTGTGCGTGTGATGTTAGTAAACGAGGTGGCCTTTAACCTAGCCAAAGCTTGCACCATCGCTACTAGATATTCTGCCGTGAGGAGACAGTCTCAACCTAAGCCTGAGTGTGTTTTTCTTTTTATATTTTAAGCTTAAGAATAAAACTTCATATATTTTTTTCTATATTAAAAGCCTGCCAAAGTGACTTTACTCTGCCTGATGGAAAGCATGAATAGAATCTAAGAGTTATGGTCACCATACTCATTGCAAATGAAGACAATGCAGTATGGCCCATCCTATGGCGGCTTAGTGAGATGCTTTTTCACACCCCGTTTGGGGACATAGAAGGCATGACAGTCATCGTGGCAGTGTAAGGCTTACACAGTTACCATGAACTCGCACTCACCATCGAAACACGACAGCAAGGATGCTGGCACTTTAGGTTTGTCTTCTGTGGGAGGGTAGTACTACTCCAGTAGAGCCGGCCCGTTCAAGCTGAAATCAGCGTGGCTCTACTATCTAATACACACCTTCAATATTGCCAAGGTCTGGGTCATTGAACTGCTAAACTACACTACACACAGTACAGTAAAGCTACAGGAGTGTTAAAGAACTAATTTTAACATAGAAATTATGTGAAATGAATTTTCCCTCAAATTAACTCCCGACATTTAAGTTTCCAAGCAATATAAACTTATTTTCTTCATTTTTCCTGTTTTACAGTGAGCCAGAACCCCAGATTCTAGACTACACCACACAGCAACACAAACTCTTTATCTGCATAGCAACAACATATGCTCTGCAACTAACTAGTGACTGGTTGTGGAAAACATTCAATAATGTAATGGTCGACATGAAAAAAGGAAACACTGAAAGTCTACCCGAGGTGAAAGTTAAAAAAAAAACTTAAAACGTGGTGATATATTACACAATGTAAGACGTAGTCCTGTAGTAGGCAAATTTATTCTTGTGTAACCTTCTTTCGATCCCATACACTAAGGAAGTTACAAAAAAAGATAAAAATGAAAGTATTTTGCATCTTCTTTTTTCCAATGACAAGAGTTTTCTAGTTTTGAAAGGTAAAGTGGACTGAAGCTGTTGTAATCCGAAAGATCCAGGGTGGCACCCATCCTATGGTTGGAATATTAATTGCAATTATTTTTATAGTTTCATGCGCTATCAAGTTGTTTGAAAGCACTAAGCACTTCAGAGGTAGCATCTTTGGTTGAGCAGTGCCGTTACGCTTGTGGTGGTCATGGCTACATGTTGTCTTCTGGCTTACCTTATATATATTCTTTTGTCACCGCTACCCGGACTTACGAGGGAGATTATACTGTTTTATTACTGCAAACTGCGAGGTAAGATTAGTTAGTTACATAAGACTTACATACTACGTCACTAAAGGTATTTTAAGAATCAAGAGTAATAGAGAACCTATTTGTGATATTACGCATATAGGGCTTTTTTTCTGCGCGGAAATCCCACCGGATACCACTTACTGGTAGTTATGTCGGACTCGAACCAACCAAAAACCCGATCGCTGTCTCAAGTACCAGTAGACTGGGAACCAGGTGTACCCTAGAAATTCTTGGCACCTCGATGTACCTCGGGCCATCTACCTATGGCTTGCAGATGACCTATTTTCTGCCCCAAAAGAGCGTGTGCTCCGTAGCACGTCGCGCTGCCATCCTGGCTTGCTTCTGCTATGGTGACGGATTGTCTCACCTGTCATTCCCAGGCTTGCGCTTACGGAGGATGCAGATCGTTCTGCGAATTCCGGCGCCCGAGTCGTCTGCGATGCCGGACCCGTTCCCGGGCCTGGCGGACCGGGAGAGTTAAACCTCTTCCGGTCCCGCTCCGACATTTCCTTTGCAAGCATAACTCGCTCGCAGAAGGAGACGGTGGAGTTTCACGCGCTCTCGCTCCACAACATGGCCGTGATCATGCTACCGAGCGAGAGAGTTTCAATTCCGATGACCGCCATAAGATCACGTCTCAGCTACGCCCACGCTGGGCATTATGCGAGCGTGTAGAGCGCCATGTCCGCGGTCCGGTCATCGCAGTGGTGGCACTCAGGCGATGGCTCCTTTCGGATTAGACACAGGTGATCTCCGAAGCATCCTTTCCCAGTGGTCATTTGCGTCAGTCGATATGAGATGGTCCTGTGTTTCCTGTGTGACGACGACGCCATTTAAGAGAGCACCGTGAAGCACCCAGTCGTAGCCAATGTTCCACAGGAGCGGTCCTAAGACCGATCCCTACGGAACACCGCACGATATTTCAAGTCTACGAGACCGGTCTGACTTGGGTAGATGACGGCTCTTGCCGATAAATATACCCCGACTATTCGGCGGAGGTAGAGAGGCACTCGGTGATATACGAGTGCCTCCCTGATGCAACTCCAGGGCAAAGTATTGAACGTATTGAAGATGTCCAAGGACACCGCCAATACTACTTCGCTCCGGGAAACTGCTTCCTCCATAAGGGTCGTCACGCGCATGATCGCATCCACGCATATAGGACTGGATAAAATACCCCCTGACAAAAATAGATGTATAAAATCATTCCAGACACCTAAAACAGTAGATAGTTGAATGATGGTAAATTATAGTTATGACCTTCAACACATATATGGAACGTAAACTATAATCTATTTCATCATTATCATCATCATTAACCTATCCCAGTAATTAACCTAACATATATAGCTAAGTCAATTCTTATTTCAAACTGTGAAAGATGTGTGAAAGTAACAGTTTTTCTAATTAGGAACATAATATCTCGTACTTAAAACTGATTTTAATACATCTCTAACAATCCAACAGGCTCTATTTACTCATAAACAATGTTTACGTAAAACCAGTAAACCTTGTATTATTGTTATTGGTCATACTTCTTAATTCCAGATTTCTGGTAAAAGCGTATGAACAAGCCGAAGCAGGAAAGCCACTTACACCAACAGTGCTGTATCTAACGGACTTCATTTCTGGTAAACGAAGGTCATGGGACGGCTCTCCTGAAGGGATCATTAAATCTTTCCAGGACATCGCAGCTGGGTAAGTGCAATAGCTTTCTAGCTTGTTGATCAATTACAAACAGAAAATCTTTATTCGACTATTGCTTGATTATTTCCAGAATTCCGTCCTTCATGAATCGATTTGGGTAATTCCTAATTATTTGGAATGGCGTAGATATTTTTCGTTTGGTTCCATTTTGTCTCGAAAGGCCTAAATATTTATTATTATTTATTTGTTTCTGATTTGAAGGAAAATATCTTATTAAGAGTTTGGAAAATTAGTTAGTGAAGAGTTTATAATAAATTCATTCCTTTGTTTTGATGACAATTATTTTCATTTGATTACATTTCATCGTGATGTTAACGCATCAAAGGCAATTTTTTTCAAATAGTTTTTTTAAACCATCTGTTTCGTCCACTTTATTGTTTGAAATAACTCTGTATAATATTTCGTCTTTCTTTAGAGAACATTTTTTTTATATAATTTTTATTAAATATTAGTCAAAATTAAACTACTTAAAATATAGCTTGTTCTCTGCGACAGATAGCTACGAAATCAAAGTCATTTTGAACAAGTCTTTATATTTGTTTCGCCTATATTTTTATTCTTTACGTGCCAGTCTTATCACAAATGAAGTGAAGACAATTTTTACAGATATAAAACAATATTTTAAGGATTATATTTGTAGCTGACACATCACAGACCTATATTCTCTAAAGCGGCCAGCTCTAAATGTTTTCAATATTTCTAAACCGTGGCTTGCAAACCAATATTCCAATGGTATTTCCTTGGAAAATAAAATAACTAAAACATCAGTTTAACATCTATCATCTAGTCAAAGTGTCGTTTTATATTTTAGGAATATATCCACATGTGTAAAGAGCATAAGAAAAAGAATTAGCAACGGGTTGTCATTCGAAGACGCGTGGGAATTGACTACTATACAACTTGTTGCAGCCGCTGAGGTAATTAGATAAGTGTAGAGGATTTTTTTTTCTATGTTAAGAGCCTGCGAAAGTGACTCTATTCTGCCTGATGGAAAGCATGAATAGAATCCAACAGTTGTGGTCACCATACTCATTGGAAATGCAGACAATGCAGAATGGTGACTCATACTATGGCGGTTTTGTGAGATGCTTCCCCAAGCGGGGTTCTACAAATAAACATGTTGAGTGTAGTGTTTCTCTTGTAGAAATTTTCACAGAGCCTTGAAATAATTACTGAGATTGTATGATTTTATATGCGATTGTCGTCTAATCAAATATATGAATATTATTATCGTGGTAACTGTGTAAGCCTTACACTGTCACAATGACTGTCATGTCTTTAACGTGGGGACGTACTGTGAAAATTTCTATAAGAGAAATACTACACTCAATATGCTTATTTGTATAGCATATAATTGCCTCAGTGGTGCAGCGGCAGTGAATGCGACTGCTGTGGTTGATGTATGGTCTGCAAATATTTGTTTTGGAGTTTAGGTTTTTTTATATATATAATATGTATGTATTTACAAAAAAAACTATATAAGAATTCTATCAGTCAATCCAGTTATCATAGCACAAACTGCTTAGCTTGAAACTAGATGACGTTGTGTGTCAAATGTCCGAAATATTCATTATTATTTTATTATTTATAGTAGATATTAATTGTCATCTAAGTAAAACAAGTTTTTTGTGTGTTCTGAAATCGTATTAGTTATGTACATGTGCTTAAGTGAACAAGTGTTATGTCCCAACATTCCCTCTATTACAGTGGGGAAAAAATGTAAAGTTAAATATATTTAGAAATCTTAAGAAAAACTGTTCAAAGATTCCTCCTATTATGGAGACACACTGTGTGCTTTTAGTTGGCTCAATTGCGACACACCGCTTCACTCCAAACCCCGGTGGGGTTAAGGTCCGAGAGGGTTTCCATACGAAAAAAATTTGGGAAATTATATATTTGAGCATATTAAACGATCCGAGAACTTTTATTGCGCGAGAAATCAACATATTTATCAATAAAATACATGTCTCCTTGTTTTTACAGGCCCACTGTCGAGCAGTAATATCAGACACATATAAAAAGGAGATAGCAAAAATTACAGTATCATCCAACACTAATGTTAAGATAGTGATGGATCAACTTGTTAATCTATATTTGCATTATTGGGCTATACATAGAACTGGAGACCTGTTACGGGTAAGACACTTTGCTTAAGAAAAATTGCATAATTTCTCATATCATTGTGGAATTTGGGTGTTATTAAGTTTCATCTAATGGTAATAAGTGGAATTATTGGTTAATAAATCTTAAGTTAATAGTAAGTATACTATTGTCTAAGTGGATAGATAAAATATATAGATGAACGGGTGGAATTAGTATTACGAGAAATTCCATTGTTTCATACATAATTGGTAGTTTCTAGTCAAACTATTTGACTGCTGTTCCTTCATTGGGGTAATTGGCACTCCATCATTATGTGCTTTTCAAGAACCTTTTTGCCTCGCACAATCAATCTTTCGAACCAACTGTGGCCTGGTTATTTCAGACATGGACTGATGTGACCAAATCTTTAAGAAAAGAGCATACTCTCATCTCAAAGGCATTCTCTCAAAGGCAACTCGTTCATGGGTGGGAGAATATTTTATGGTTGTCTAACTAAAATTATTTATTATTTAATTATTCCAGTATTCATCCATATCCGGAGAAGATATTATCAACTTACAACAGAAATACGAAGAACTTTTGACTCTTATACGACCTAATGCCGTTGGACTAGTAGATGCCTTCGATTTGCGTGATGAAGTAAGTACAAAATTACTTGGCAAATAAATGATGTTCTTTATAGCATTCAAATCAATCTCAATTTTACGTCGGGGTCTCAGCGACTCTTGGACTAGGAGTTTATCGTTGAGGTTGCATGTTGCTATTAAATTGATTATAATCTGTCAATGACCTATTGTGCAATAAAATATGAAATTACTTGCATTTTACTTAAGCTATGACGTATGTAAATACATATATAGTATGGAAGAAAATGTTATATACTCGTATATATGTAAACTTACAGTAAGTGAAGACAACGTTACTCGTATATCAGCCTACATAGTTATAAATATTTATACTTTCTTTTCTTCATTTTTCACCTGGAAGGTTCGTTTTGTTTTTAAATTTGAATGAGACTTTAAGGGAGGTATATTTCATAGTAAAAAGATGAATTTTCAAATCATAAAAGTTTTATATGATTTTTTAAAGTAACAAACAAAAGCAAAGTTTTCAACAAACAGATTTTCTAAGCCTTAGAAGTCATTTTAAAATGAAGTTACTTTATTTCTATGTTAGAGAAACAAGGTTTATACCTTTTGAATTAATTCCAGATTCTCCATTCAGCGTTAGGCTCTTATGATGGACAAGTCTACGAAAGATTATTCGCAGAAACTTCGAAGAGTCCCTTAAACCAGGAGCCAGTGAACGAAAGTTTCCACAAATATTTGAAACCAGCAATGCAGGGGAAACTGTGATTATAATGCTTTTTTTCCTAAGACTTCATATGCGCAAGAGCAATAGTAACGAATCTAGCAAAGAAGATCAAGAAAACAATAAAAAAGCCTGAAAGATTTTAGCTAATTTTTTAAAGTGAACTTTTAAGCTTAGATCTAGTTAATATCTAAATAAAAATATGTTTATTTAAAATAAGATTATTAATGTACACTTCATCAACAGCCTTTAGCAGGTCACTGCTCTACATAGACTTCTCCTTAGCATGGAGGTTTCAACCTACTATATCACGCTGGCCAGAGGTTTTCATTTGAATGGAATAAGCATGACTAATGAAATAACTGGTCAATTTCTGTTAAAATGGTTTATATGAAAATAAAATCAAACGCCGTTGTGCAGCATGAGTTCTGTAATCAATTGTCTTCTTTAGACCCTTTTTTGTAAGTTTGTGTGAACAATTAACTTTATAAATACTGACATTAATTAGTAAAAATACAAAGCAAAAGGAATTTTAAATGTTCACGAAATTTTACGACTACAATTACAGTCATCATCAACAGCCTTTTACAATCCACTGCTGGACATAGGCCTCTCCTTAGCAACGAGGTTTTGGCCTACTATACCACGTCTGCTAGACGGGTTGGAAAAGGGTTTGTTCCAAGTTTTCTTTCTCTTTGTAATGATGTTGTCTTGCGTACATTATTTCCTTAGCCGCCTTTTACGACACCCACAGGATGAATAGGGGTGATAACACTACGTATTCTTAATCCGTTACCACACGGACAATTAGCGTGCTTATTATCAATTCACAATTAATATCTGTGTATACACTAAATAATCTAACGTTAATTTTTACCATGTTTTATTATTTTGCCAAACCATTTTAAAACAGAGAAGAAAGCAAATTATTTCATTAATTACAAACTCTCCGATTGATTTAGTTAAAAAAGTGTTATACATAGGTAACACTGTTCACAAACTGAAAGTTTTTTTTTAATTTTTCAATTTAATTCAAGTGAAGTATATGTACAATCATATTATAACATACACCGGTGGCACCCAAACTAAGCTATGCTTGTATCTTGGGCTGCCGCAGAATCTACAAATTGCAACAGGAAATTAGACGCGTACAGCATACATTTCCACAAATCATAATATTCAAAAGGTAAAATTAGGCTAAAATATATATACATATATAAAGAAAGGAAAAAATTATTATAAAAATTCAAACATCAAAATATTAAAGATATGTACTCGTATATCAATAATTATCCTTGTACTATGGCTACGTGATTCTTTCCGGGCACGGTTGCTTCGGGAAGAATCTGCACTCGGTCACTAGGAGGGAATTGAGTCCTGCCTGTTACCACTGCAACTGCAGTGAGGACTCGGCTCGCTAGCGATTTGTTTCGCCTGGGCGGCGCAGCGTGGGGTCCTCACTGCAGTTACTGGAGTAGATCTCTCGCTACCGGTCGTTATACGCTCCATGGTCGGTAGCGACAGTTGTTTTACCGCGGTCACAACCTTCTCCGAAGAAGTAATTTCGCGGGAGGAGACGGCGGAGAAGGCCCG